>OY992865.1:4967500-6217500 GCA_963921415.1 Pyrausta despicata | reverse complement strand
CGGACAGGACGACGTCCGCCGGGTCCGCTAGTTATATATATTTTTGCAAATTATTATATTTCTACAGACTCCTACTTACAAAACATTAGCAATGTTTCATACTGGATGCAATGCGTTTATCTACAAAATTCATACAGTAAGGTTATTGCCAACATTCTTCATAGTTATATGCCAGGTTCTAATAAAACAAAATAACTCTTTGAAAATTATATATATTTTTAGTTAAAATGAAATATTTATCAATCACTCTGACCGAAATTCACATCACAAGATACAAATGTTTCTTTGTACAGGTGAACACGATTAAGGGTCAAAATATCTAAGTCTTACCTTTCGCAAAGATAATTTTCCATTATCTTAGCCTTACGGTAAGGTAGTAGAGAGTGAAACCTATATTTATGATCAAAGGGTTGAATTATACAGCTAAACTTGCATTTGACATTTCGGAAAAGAAGCCGGTATCTTAATTAATACTACACTCACCATAGCAATGACTACTAAACAATGGCTTCAGCCCTTATTTTAAAATATACATAAATAAGGTAAAAAATTAACATTTCTATAATATCACATATTCGTTTGGGCGTACACTATACGAGTATCACTGAAGTAGGTAGTTTATCTTTACTTCTTCCATAAAGTATAGACTTTACACACTGTCATTGCAAAAGACATTATTCACTAATTACTAACAGCGATACGCCCCGTTCACTACCTAAGGCTGTTTATGTACTTCATTAGGTTGAAGACGACGATGACTCCCATGATGTCGGTGTAGCCTTCGTGGTTCGTGTTTGGTGACGAGTTGCACAAGTTCTGGCGACAGTAGCAGTACCTGCAATTGCACAGAAAATGGAAGTATTTTAAATATGAAACATTTAGAGATCTTAGCATTTTTAGGGTTCCGTACCTCTAAAGAAAAAAATGGAACCCTTATAAGATCACTTTGTTGTCCGTCCGTCCGTCTGTCAAGACCGTTTTTCTCAGGAACGCGTGGAGGTATCAAACTGAAATTTATATATGATACTTAGGTCTACTGTCCCTGGAAGCTGTAGAAAAATCAACCTTCTAAGCCAACGCAATCAAAAGATACAGCCATTTAGGCGGCAAATTTCCGCAAATTTTCGAAAATTCGCACGGGAATCAAAACCTACTTACTTCCCGTAAACTTAGAATCTTGAAATTTATTACGAAGTCACGTCTTATAGTACAGATATAGGAAAAATTACGAAAACCGTAAATTTTCAGTTTCATCATATTAAAAAAAAATTTTTTTGACAATTTTGAAAATTTCAAAGTTACTACTCCTTATCTACAGGTTTGTACGGAACCCTCGGTGCGCGAGTCCAACTCGCACTTGACTGGTTTTTTTTAATGCTAAAATATGTGTATGCACACATATATATATATATAAAAATCCTTAATGATCTGGGAAATTTACAGAAGGTATTATAGATCAAAAACACCCCTAAATAAATCATAAATAAAACGCTTTGGCTGTCCTGCTTTCTCACAAATTATAACTCAAAACAATCAGTTTCAAATTGTTAAATAGTGCATATTAATAATAAAATAATAATATACAACAACATCACATACATTGATCTAACTTCGTGGTAAGTAGCTAAAGCACTTGTGTTACAGATATCAGAATCAACAGTGATATAACAAATAACCTTAAATAAATACATATAACACCCAGACCAGTACAAACAGACATGTTTATGCACTCCAATGTCTTTGTATAGTGCGGGGATCGAACCCGCGACCTCTTGGTTAATAGTCTACTTTTTGACCATTACACCAAAGTGGTCGTCAATGTATTTTATTTTTAACTACGCAATTTTTTATTTTACACTTTAGACTAGGCAATATACAAGGTATTTTTACCCAGTGAATTGCAGTAGGCGAAAGCCTAGTGAGTAGTGTCTCAGAGATACCGTCCATAATGACCTCTTATATGTACTTTTATTTGGTCGATAATCTCATATACTTTAAAATGTGTTTATTACCGATTATGTGACGTGGTCCTCTCGCCCTTGTCGTCGACGTCTTGGCAGCCCTCTTTGTATGGCTCGAGGATTTCCATCTTGGGAAACCATTTTCCATTTCTGAAGTCATATTGTTCGTCCTTCTGGGACGCGCAGTCACGGAGGACCCCTTTCACCTTCACTGAAATTGGATAATTGAATATGTAGTTATTAAGAAAATCCAAGAAGAAGGCTGTATCTCTTTATACTGTTTTTGCCATTTGCTACACAAACATGCATTACAAACGGCATCGCATGACCACCCAAGGGAAATTTGGCGAACAACAGCACATTTAAGATTAACTACCACCACCGAAGTCTTGCTTCATGCACATTGTGGAGTAGTGGCACTCCACGATGAACCTCGCCGAGTGGTCGAAGTACACGCAGAGAATCTTCGTCGTGTTGGATTACCAGCTAGGATGTGGGTGATCAGATACTATTGATAGCATTGCAGACCTAGAGATAGAATTAAGACATCAACCTACCTCCACCGAAGAGATCTAGGTGAAAGTCCTGCTTCATGCACATGGTGGAGTAGGGGCACTCCACGATGAACCTTGCGGAGTGGTCGAAGTGGACGCAGAGATTCTTCGTCGTGTTGTAGTACTGGCCTGGCTGTGGGTTGATCAGGCATTGGTAGCATTGCAGGCATGTCACACCTGGAAAATAGATTTAATGCCGTTAGATTATGTGTTATTCTTGGCTACAAGATATTGTAGTCGTGCAATTAAAAAACCATTATATTAATGCATTAAATTATCAGACTTATTGTTTCACTCATCCTTTATTTTTCTGCTGAGATTCTTACTATTTATTTGTTATTTCGCCTAATCTCGTTGTTCCGTAATTGTACGTTTTTGTCAAATTTTTCCAAAGTATTTTCATATAATTTGAAGCGGTCACCCTTTTAATAGGAAAGAATACATACAGTTGCTATTTAAAACAATTCTTGACCTATTGCTTCTTTTATTCTTTATAGTTGCTATTTAAAATATTTATGAAATTGAAAAGTATTCTATTGGCAATGAAAAACATTTGAAGAGAAAAAAATACATTAAATTATTGGCAATAAGGTCTCCGACTCAGCATTAATCGCGGCGTGAAAGCAGATAGCTTTCCACGACGACGCTGGTTTTCAGTGGGGACCTTGGAGGGTTTACAAATAAAAGTACAAAATGACCCAATAATTACACAGGTCCCACTAACAATTACAGCTACTGATACCGTAATATTAAATAGATAGAATATTTAATATCCTATTATTCGTAGTACTATTTGCGTTCTATAACATCTTGATTACAATAAAATATTTCATTCAATACGTTTTGAATGACGTGCGTATTTATGTACACTTCTGGCAGCTAACATAACATATTTTCTTTGGATACATTCCTTTGTGAAGTGTCTAAAGAATTGGAAGGTGCCATGATAGGTAGCGTATGTTTACTGACGATTTAGCACTATGCAAGTGCAAATTGCCTACGAAACGCACAGAACAAATATTACGACAGTGCACACTGTATGAGTCACTACTCCGACTTGGGGTCCACTGAGTCCGTACAGATGCCCTTCTTTAACATTCTTAACCTGCTTGTAGGCATGGCGACCTTGAGACGACCGTCTACCCTGTAATGTCAGACAAGCTATGCAACACAAATAATAAAACTACTCGAAGAAATGACCAACGGTGACGCGATGAATACACCCAGATCTTACAAGTGTTCCAATTTATTTTGAACTTTGTTAAATCGGTTTTGATATAGAGTAGAAATGTGGTATCAGAGTAGGATAGATTGATGTGATGTCATCTGAACATAAAAGACCTAGTCACGAAATGAATTGACTGTCCTGTTTCGTCTTAACAAGGAAATAAAAGTAGTCTTTGCCTCTTTTTCTCTTTCATATTCAAATAAGAATATAATAGAACATTAGTCCTACTATCTAATAGATCAAACAGGTCACGCACGGAACTGATGCCCTGGTCGAGTCATTGACCCCTGGAACCACATGTTGGACATAGATACTGGGAGTCATTTTAATAAATAATTTATTAATTTGCACATGCGCGTTGTGCGAACATGTGAACTAACTATGAAACTAGCGGCCGCCCACGACTTCGTCCGCGTTCAAGTTCGAACAAATTTTAGAGTTTTGGCCCAGTCTAGCCGATATCTTTAAATCGGCAATTCAATTATATTTTTAGGCTAATCACCGCAACACAGGCTGGTGGGAAAGGAATGCTCTTACACAAATATGTATATAGAGATTCTACAGTTCCTTTTAAGCTAATAAACTAAGACAGTTTATTGAGCTACTAAGTTAGTCAGCAATGTTTACTATAAAAGAGTTCTAATTTTCTGACACAAGATTTCGAAAACTCTATCTTATTACTGTAACATTTCCAGGAATTCAGTTCATCGTCCTTTCCTTAGGCTTAGTCATTTTGTGTCCAACCACAGTATGAATCACTGGTCAACTCCTACGCAGCGCAGGTTACACACGCAGTTTACGCACTAATATTCAAAGTAGGTACTTATTGGAATCAAACCTTGTCCTCTTTTAAGTATACAACCGCTCTCATAGACACTAAATTAATCGTCTCGTGTCTATTTTTTACCATTGTAAATAGATAATTATAATGTTTGTACATCGACATGAGTAATTTCACTGCAAATACTGCAATTGACATATCCAAGGTATTAATGTTATCGTATTTTTTAAGGATAACATCATGTGTTTATTTCTTCGGTTTACGAGAACAGTAGACGTTGAAATTATACACTTTTTATGAATTATTTCGCAATTTATTTGTACATTGTATTTTAACCTGACGTTACGGAAACTTTTCAGCGTCCGTGGTCACAGGTAGACTAAGTTGTTAGTTGTCATTACATAGTTTTGAAAAAAAATTAAACTACCATCACTCAAAATTATTGAGTTACGTTCCTATCCACACAAAAATGGCTAACAGTATCTTGAGGTCTTGCAGTGCGGAGTGTAGCCTGAGTCTTTGCTAACACAGGATCCCAAGCTGGTGGAATTTTTCAACCATCTTTTCTATGAAAATTAGGGTGTCTCCTAATTTCAATGGCCTCACTTAGCATACGAGGAAGAAAACGACAAAGCGTATGAAGTGGTTGGGTGTATCTAATGCATGTTCCCACACTGCAAAGCAAAGTCTATAGCTGTGATAAGCTATGATAATAATTTTATATGATAGTACCTACCTCAATAATTTTGAGTGATAGTAGGTAAAAAAAATTTCAAAACTATTTCATGTCAACTAAAACCTTAGTCTACCTGTGACCACGGACGCTGAAAAGTTTCCGGAACATCAGGTTAAAATGCATTGAACAAATAAATCGCAAAATAATCCGTAAAAAGTGTATCATTTCAATAACATTATGTGTTTAAAAATCTAGTTGGCTTAATTGTAAAGAGCAAATCTATATTCGAGAGTCGATGGAAAATGTTGGTTGAGTATTGTGCATTGTCTGTTCTCATTGTTTACTGTCAAGGCATAGCAGAAGAATATTACGATGATCATAACATCAAAGAGATCTCAGTATTATTGAACAACACACCCGATCTACGTAGAGCTGGAAGCAAGCAGCAAAATTTATCCCTGGAAACAAATATTACCGCCAAACAACAAGAATACTATGATGATGATGATGAATTTAAAATATTTATCGTTGGCAGAAGTAATATCCACCATGACGAATATTTAAAATACATAACGACCACTCATAGTTCCAAATTAACACGCAGACGTTTTAACAAATCGTCTACTCCTGTGAAACGTCTAAGATACATATTTGGGTCCAATATCTCGACGAAGTCACCGCCGATTCATTACTTAAAAGATTATGAGTATGCTTATGATGATGATATTAGTAAACAACAAATGCTGTTGCAATTACCAGATGATGACCCCGATACAGCAACAACAGTAAAAAGTCGTAATAAAAAAAATAAAACTAAAGTATATCACACTGACTTCTATAACTTGGAACCATCTGCATTTATGCCCAAGATGAATGAAACTGCTATGAAACCTGATAACAAAAGATGGTTTGTGCCTGAAAAATATCCTTGCTGGGAATTGCCCGCTCTTTACGGTGAGTTAGGCAGGAGAAAAAACAAATCCGAAGTTTTTCTTATCAGTGGAGGAAACTTAAAAAACGTTATTTTGTTGGAAAAGCCACGCAAGGCTCTCTATAAACCTTCCGATTTACCAGATACGTCTCCATTCAATAAATGGTGTGCCGTAGAACCCTGCTATGGAGATCATACTCTTTGTCTTTTCCCTGATAAAACTATATCAAAGGTTTGTGATAGTCAATATCAAGTTCATAAACCCACGATGCTGGAATCGATCGCTTTGGTTAACACAGTTAACTCAATGAGAAATCGCATAGCTAATGGGGAGGCTGAAGAGTATCCACAGTTGCCACCTGCAGAGAATATGAAACAATTGATTTATGATTATGACTTAGAAAAGATGGCTGCAGCGTGGCTGCGCCAGTGTTTGCCCGGCCCGCCGCCTTGCTCTGCTCTCGATGGAAGTTACGTGACGCAGCTTGAGTGCACGAAATATGCAGACGAATGCTGCATCAACTCAAATCAGATCAACCCAACATCTAAATGGTAATAAAGCTTTACATTAATTACTAATAGAAATGCGTAACTTTTAGTATGTAGGTACCTAAGTCTTTATTTCTCATTTCAGCATACCAAAAGATGAATGTTTCCTGTCGGCAACAATTGGATGCATCTATGCTTGGTTTTTGAGCGCTGGAAAAAAACTGCGACAAAAGGATGTAGAATGTGGACACATAGAACCCTCAACATACAACACAGTCCAATTAATCTGGGCTCAAACCACAAAAATTGGCTGTGCTTTCGGGGAACGCTCTAACGGGGACGTTAGAGTCGTTTGTGATTTTGTACCAGGAGCTCCCTTCTTTTTGATCGCAAAATATTACTGTGGATTCACTTTGCACAAAGATGTTACAGATTTTATAGTTGGTGATGATCAGAATACTGATCTTACAGATTTGAAAGTGTTATCCTCCTTAGGACTTAATTTACGCAATATCAGTCAGTCGCATTCAAAGAAATTGACAAAAGAAAAATCTGGTGTCTTTAAAGTTACACATAAACAGAAAAGAAGATATTGGAGCTTGGAAAGTTTACAGGATCTTTACGCAGAATCGAATATAAGGCGGTCTTTAAATGATTATTCAAATGGTACGAAAGGGATAATAGCAAAACTTGTGACAAGGTACACATTTTTCGAGGAAAGTGAATCAAGGTGTGATACTAATAAACCCGTGTACTCTGTAGGTAACCCGGGAGCTTCGTGCGTTGAAAAAGGTAGAAGATTTCACGCTCTTTGCTACGACTTCAGGGACCCTACGCCTGGATATAGATTAGTTGCTGTTCTTGCGCCAGTCGCATTGTTTTCTTTGATATTATATGACCTCTTTAGCGGTGTGGTAAGGCAGACAAACTACTGACCGTGAAAATATAATTAAGGCCATTCATAAGTGCGTAATATCGTAGATCGGAATTTGCGTTTTATTAAATTCTTTGTTTCTCTTCTTACATTCAGTCTTCGTATCCAGTATTCAAAATTACTTCGTAGAAACAAATGAAATTACACTTCTACATCATTAATTTACTTATTTTGCTGTTTCCAGATTTATTTTCGATTAGTCATAGTATCGACAAGGTAATTTATCGCGTCCTTGATTTTATTCGAAAGGTTGACTTGACGTTAATAACAGCATAAACTTAATGAAAATGGTTTTTATTTTACGAATACTACCATATTTATAATTCTGACCTAAACGTTAATTTTCTGATTTATGACTAATCTTTATCCATTTGCTTTTATCAATAAAAAAGCAAACAACGATCAAACGTTCCTTATATTATTGTTATCGCAACAAAACTCGATAACGATTACGTAAACAGATACCATACAGACAAAATAATGTTAATGTTTTTCTCTGTCATTCTAGTTTGTACACATTTCGTAACCGGTTTGGTGTGTCGTTTATGAAAATTATGCAAAAATTAACGTATGGTAGATACTTCGGCAAAATTACTTAAACATGGCGAACGTGTATTTTGATACGATGGCGATGTGTACTCCTAGGCTATTAAGGAAACGTTTTCAAGATAAATTGCACAGTAGTATTCCGAATCCACCCGGAAAGTTTCACCCGGCAGACTTGGAGCGGCTGAACGACGACCGATACCTGATGAGGACGATCGCCCACGCCGGCAACAGCACACAACATGCAGTGGACCTTCTTTGGGATATTCTCGTCTGGAGAGCAACTGTCGGGGCCAGCGACATAAATGAAACAAACATCAGAATTGACTACGTAAAAGAAGGCTGTATATTTCCACATGGGAGAGACATCGATGGAAACCTTTTACTTGTATTCAAGTCCAAACTTTACAGTAAATCCAAAAAGAATTTCCCGGAAATGAAAAGAGTCTTGATATACTGGCTCGATCGCATTGAAAAAGAAGAAAATGGCAACAAAATCAGTTTATTCTGTGATATGTCTGACTGTGGCTTGAGTGATTTTGATGTGCAATTAAGTAATTATACCAAACTATTGTTTCAAAAATACTATCCTCACTTCCTTAATTATGTGATAATATTTGAAATGCCTTGGACACTGTCAGCAACATTTAAAATGATAAAGTCAGTGCTACCACCCAGAACGGCTTCACGAATGAAGTTCGTCACGAAGAATACGATTAGTAAAGTCGTGCAATTAGACCATGCATTACTATCATGGGGAGGGCGAGATAACTACAAGTTTGAATTTATACCTGCAACCCAGAGGGCTCTAGCAAAACCTTCAGTCACAAAAGCAGCGAGCAATAGCTTAGCAAGCAAAATAATTCACCTCAAACCCACGAATACTGTTATTTTTAAAGGAGATAACAACAAAATGGTGCTATCTATTCTTGTGACAGTAACAAATAAGCACACAGGATCAATTTTCTTTGAAATTCGTACAACTACGGACACTTTGTGTGTGAACCCAGTATTTGGCGCTTTAGACGTAGGACAATCGAAATCTGTTGTAATAGTTGTGCAAGATTTCAACTCGACAACCTTAAATTCTTTGACAATGGAGAAAATCATGATCATTGGGCTAGAAACACCGAATTCTTCTGTAACCAGGGAAGAAATATACGAAATTTGGAGAAAAGCTCCTAATTATAAACTGCATGAGTTTTCATTCCCGAGCATTTTGAGTAAAATAAATGATGAGAGTGCTATAATCTCTAATTCATTGAATGATGTGCGTGCAAATGATCAAGAAGTGCAAAACCAATTAAGATCTTTAAGAATCTATCAACTTTTTACACTGATAATTGTGACTGTAGTGGCGCTTGGAATATGGTTTGAACATATTCGATATTGAACCAAAGTTTTTTATTTAATTGGAGAACGATTGCTTACGCAAACTAATTCATGCTAGTACTACCCGTCCGCATTCCGGCATGAACCCGGAATATCCGAGTTTATAAACTTTTAATGTATGTTTTATCGATACTGTTGACTACGTACTGATGTTAAGTTATAAGCATTTACAAACCTGAACTGTTGAGTGACAATACTGTGAGCATCATCGCCAGTAGACACTGTTCCATGGAGATCATTTTGATACGTTTTGTTGAAACTTCTTGATGAGTATAATGGCACCGGACTCGTTAAACTGTAAACAATAAAATTTCATTTAATTTATGAGCCAAATTGAATAATTACAGGTTATTAAATTTATATAAATATAGAAACTTAATAAATGAGCTGATTCATCTTAACCGATTGTTAAACAGCTGTAAGGTTTTTCATTCGGATGTTGTAGGTATCTTACCACAACATTGAAAAATCATGGCTGTCTGCAGTCTAAGAAGCAATCAAAGAAAATCGGACCGAGGCCAGTAAATGTCACGGTAGCACGGTAGCTAGTAATCGCTCGGCTTGCGAGAGGTGCGGGTTCGAGTCCAGCCTGTGGCAGTTCGTTTTTTCTTTAAGTGTGGTGTAATTTCACAGGTACATCTTTTTTTTTAAACGGTTTTATTTATTTTAAGGGATATGTCTGAGTAATTAAATGTTTAATGTTTTTGAGGTGTTTGTTTTTACACATTAAATTAATAAAATAAAAGTATACTATTCGACTTATATCTAATCTCTTTACGTGATTTGCTACTGTTTTAAGAGATAACAAAGATAATAAATAATAACAAAACAAAGTTTATGTAGACTGAAACAAAAGAATATAAATGATTCAACACGTTACCAACGGGTTTATTGGAATTATTGTATGGCGTGAAATTTACAATTTATCTTTAACTGCACATAAGAAATAAACGTACCACCATAATTTGTAAACATTTAGCATCAAAGTACATATTATCTCTAATCCTGATGTTACCGGCTCATGTAGAAGGCACACCTGGTACCTAAGTATATGACGTCAATATTTTTTGTTAGAAGTGTATAAGTTATTGGATGTAGAAGTTTGTATGGGTCAAACAAAAAGTGGGGATACCTTCCAATTTCCTTCTTACCTAAAACTGTTGAAGAATACATTAGCACATTTTTTTCGGCCGGTTCTGGTGTTGCATTATTTACACATTCAACTTTAGTGACTCTTTCTCAAGTGTTCTTTTATCATAAAAGTTTTTAATATTCCTGTTTTGAGTCAATTTTATGTAGTCAACAAATAAATTAGTTAGAAACAGCGACCAAGGCGTTTTTGATCGTGATGTCACTTGAAAGAAAATATTAAACTTTTTTTATAATAAGCACATTGTGATTGGTTCAGCACCACGTGTCGGAACACCGGCGCGGGCGCAACTTCACAGCTTATAGCAGGCGTAAAATTGGCGCAGCCACGTTTCAAGGTCCCGACCTCCTTGCCGCGGCCTTTCCCTTGCTGGCTTATCAGACGGATTATCAAATGCACCGGTAAATGGCACCTTATCAAACTGCATATTAGTGTACCTAACTAAACTCCGGATACTAGGAGTCGTACGCTGGCTTCCACCTTAGCGTTAGCCTTAACTTAACCTTAAACATTAGGTGTGATTGATTAGAACTAAGTTCCACCCTTTTGGTTGTAAAAATAAAACGTCCTCCGATGAATATCCTCTACGGAGTAACCGAAGAAAAAATGTTTTATTTGCTCATTACTTGAAAAGGTTACTAGGCTTGTTAAGCTTGCAATCTGAAACGGGACAGTTTTTATAAAGAAAATGTAATTCGAGTAACCTCCAAGGGCATGGGTGAAACGACATTTTCGAAAAAGTTGTGCAAAAATCCCAGTGCGTATCGCAACGCCTCTACATAATGGACCGACATTGAACCAGTTCGCTGGTCTTCGACTGGTTTTTGTTATGTCCCAACTGATTTACAAAATACCCATACAAATAAGACCGCGTTCAACAATAACCCATAACTCACAATATGTTACTCGTCAATGTTAACCTATGCACGCAAGCGACTATAACAGTAACTTTATATTTATTGCTTAGTCATTGTGTTAATGAGTTGCAAAAATTGTGTTAGGATTGCAGAGTCATTTGCACATTCAACATTAATTTAACTTACTTAAAAATTAGCGATTCTAAAAGCTGATCTTACTTAACTTCAGAAATACATCATTTAATGCAATATTTGTTATCTTAATCGCAATGAAATCTTCGTGTTCAATACGTAGGTATTGAGGTAGCTCAATGTTCTCAATGTAGGTAGACCGTTGATTATAATTACCGAAATAAGAATATTCAACATAGTTAACTGCTTAATGAATTGTGTTTTTATACTCTATAGTTTTTGTCTGTGCTAATTGCTTAGTTAATTATACAATCACGTGAGAATATCAATATTCAAGTATCTTATCTAACAGAATAACATGTACCTTGATGTTCTTTAAAGATTTTCTAATGTTTAGGCTAGAAACAGGATATCTAGAGTTACATGTTTTCGCTTGGTAACTATGTATATGCAAATGTTAAGTAAATTATATAATCTTTGCTACTTAAAAAGTGACACTGAGAGTTCTAGCGGTGATTAAACTACGAGTAGTTTGTGCGCGTGCGCTGCTTTCGTTGCCACTTAGTGAATTAATTTGGCTTTTGTTGCAGTTCTTTCCTTTTATATTGTGTCTTGTATGTGTGTATTTGTTTTTATTTTTCAATCTTTTTTTTTTTAGTTAAACTATTTGAAATACCTAAATGGCTTCTAACGAAATAGATATATAGATATTCCACAAGCTATCGAACTTAAAATATTTTAATGTGTAGTAAATAAAACGACATGCTTGCGCAAAATCTTGGCCGAGCTAAACCGATAAACATGATTGTTTTATTTCGTTTAAACACTACTATGCCTACCAACTCTACCGTGAAATATGGTCATTGCAAAACTTCATCTTAGTTAGTAGTAGATTGCGAATGAAGTGGAATTATGCGTTACCTATTTATGTTTTTCTTCTCGTACTAATCAAAAGTTACAAAATCCAAAGTGATTATTAATATTTTATAGGTACTTATTTTACAATACTATATATTACATTTCAAGTTTTGAACTTACTCATCACGTTTTCTTAAGCAAACTTATTTCATACTTAACATATTTATACTTTAGTGGTGCGAATTGATCGTAAACAGGCATGAATCTAATGTTTGCAACACTTAAGATATCAATTTCAATAAAATGGTTGTGGTCGTAGCCAGTGACGAAACAAAATCAATGTTCTGTCAACCAATTTAGCTGAAGCCGCTAGCCTCGCCGCAGCGGCGTTTGGAAGAGTTCTAATATGTAAATAGCATTGTCATCATCATACCAGTTTAGAGGTCTTCAAAAGTTGATAAGTTACGTCACTCAAGTTCTTCTGCACAAGGTCGAGTGACGAGTCATTACCACAAACGTGATTGGCTAGTGGCTACATGATTACCTGATGAAGTAACTCGGTGGGTGTGTGTGGTTTTGTTTTTCTTTACTGGGATCTGGCCTTTTTCCTTAATTCAGAAAAGATTGTAATCAAAACAAATCAAATAAGTAAAATATCTTAACTTATTCGACACTCGAAAACGGTATGACTTTAATATGATGTTGTTGCGCAGTTTCACCACTTCTGTATAAATGTCTGGCAGTTTTTTTGACAGATATATGGAAATTATTTTAATCCTCTGCCATTTATTTATATGTAAGTAAACTTATGACTACTTTTGTGGTTATAAGATGTGTGGCCATATAAATGGTCTCGAAGTTATCCAGAAGTGGTGTTTTTCAACGCACATCACATTACAAAATTACAAAGCATTAGTTGGTTGATTCTACGTCGATGCAATTCAACAATGTCATATGACCCAAGGTCGATCAAAATCAAGCCGACAACCAGTTTTGTGATGTTGTTTATTCAATTGCTACATAAGAATTGTGTTGGTATATTGATTATCATTTATTAGCCCCTGACGAAACAGAGGAGTGTTAAAAGTTTGACCCCTATGTCTGTGTGTGTCCCCTTGTGTGTACTGTGTATAATGTGTGTTTTTGTGTTTATATGTGGGTCTTGTCTGTGGCATCGTAGCTCCCAAACGGATGATCCGATTTCAAAGCTGTTTTTTTTATTCGAAAGATAATTTAACTATGGTGGTTCGTCCGTCTTGCCATTTAAGTTTTCCGCTCTTTCCTGGAAAGTTATTTATTTTTATAACGTAATTGAGATGTAGTAGTCAAGCTCAAATCCAAGCGTTCGCAATCCGCATGTCTGTCTATCTAACTCACAACAATGCGCACAAAACTGCTTGCTGCGCTTGACCTGTTCTTGTTACCTAAAATGTTGTTTTATTGTGAAACTGTCTGTTGTGCTGTTGCCTACACAATAAAAAAAAAACGTATTATCTGATTTCTGAAAATTATTTAGATAGCTTTTCTTTATGAAATTCGTTCTAAAAGCTTAGTTAAAAGAAGTTAGGAACTGCTTAGTAAGTTAGGAATAAAAGTTACTGTCGCTTATATGATGATAGAGGGTTTCAAATGTGTGCGTCTATTACATATTTTATTTCTTTAAAAGGCAGTGTCAGATGTGACCTTTTTTATAAATAGCTATCTACCTCCATACACATTTTGAAAAATCCTTTCTAATTTAATGAGCATTCTCTTTTGAGCCTGCAAGGTCATTCGTCGTAACTAACTTTAGGATTATACTTCTTGTTTATTAACGCTACGCAGTTTAAGTCGTGTCATCAATGCTTTGTCGTAATTAACGCAGTGGGATTAACAAATCCAGATTGTGTAGGTAGAGATGTTTCAACTTAATTTTTTCATTTAATTAACGAAGTTTCACCATTGTGTAAAAATATAAATGAACATTTATATATGCGGAATTTTATATTTGCGGAAATATTTTAAGAAAACCCAATTAAAATTTATAGAACAAAGAGATTACTTGTTTAATGTTTTTTCATGAAAACTAAAAACTTATAACTTGACGAGACTTGACACGCCATCCTTAAAGATAATTTGCTATTTTTAAGAATGTCATAAAAAGTATCTGAATTACCGTTCTCTACAATTCTTGAGTAGAAACTGAATAATTTTTAATAGAAACACAGAATGACTGCCTTTTTTAATAAGTTAATTTATTTTTAAGCATTTACAATGCAATTTTTTTACAATGTTAAATTAAAACACACTTAAGAAAAATCGCCTGGCTTGCGAGAGGTGCCGGGTCGAGTCCCGCCTGTGGCAGTTCATTTTTCATTAAGTGTGTTTTAATTTCACTTTTTTAAATAATTTAATATTTTCAATAACACCTATGTGATATGCTTATTATAAACGGAAAAGCTTTTGGGTTCTAGTAATAATAAAAACCTTATCATTCTATTCAAAGTCACCTTATCTAAAGAACAAGATTTATGTCGTTCGCTACATAAATCTTATACTGCTATAACTGGCACCCGACCTCGTCTTACATAATCTGACTGTAATTGAAATGGTAAATAGATCCACTGTGTAAAATTAAACACACACTTAAAGAAAATGGACTGCAAAGGCGGGACTCGAACCCGCACCTCTCCCAAATCTGGCGATTGCTCTTTAAGTGTGTTTTAATCCTACATTGTTAAGAAATTTGCATTGTAAATGCTAAAAATATAGTAACTTAATAGTTTTACTAGTCATATAAACTCTTAAACAATCATTCAAATATACACTTCTAGCGTCTGTAAATAGAACTTTGTCCCATACATTGTATGTATTTTACAGGCTACGTATAAGACAAATAATGGTACATTTTTGTTGTAAAATAGCTCTTATTGCAACTGAATATGGCGCATTGTTCACCTTGATGTCGTGTGCTGTCTTGTGTACTTTTGTATACGCAAAGTAATATTATTTGATTGGACAGGCTTTGTTGTAAACAAACGACATTTGCACATTTAAATTTTTTATAGTAAAGTTTTATAGTAAGTCAATTAGGATATTGGAATGAACTATTTATTACTACTGCAGGGAAAAACATTGTAATTATGTCATTAAAAATTTGAGTGAAAAACGTTTTGAATAAGATACTTCAAAGGTGATTAATTTCTGAACTTACGCTTGACATGACTTTCTGTTACACCCTGTATATTCTTACTATGTCTGAAATTCATGTAGGCCACCCTACATTTAAAAAAAAAACATCCCGGATGTTTTCCCTTCTACGAACTAATATCGATAGCGACCATTAATTCTTTATGAACCAGTCAAGTGTGTGGTAAACACCTAGGTTCATTATGTTACTATTTTAAGATAATATCGTCATGTGCCCGGCTATTGACCTTATTAAAATGTGGAATGATCTCATATTTTTAGTTTTTATGAAGTTAATCAATATCGTTTCAAGAAAATAGCAACATTTTCGTTCACTCTCCTTCTCAGAATATTCATACTTAGTTGCTAAAGTAATTAAATATTAAAACTATGCTTCGGTGACTTCTGTCTTAATGTAATTTTAAGAAAGTGGTTACACGCAATTGTCTGTTACATGTTATGAACTTCCGCATATACTTTACGCATATTCATGTATTGAAAATCATGTAAAATGGGTGTAGTTTTAATGAAAAATTCAAGCGGCTAATATAATACTTATTATTTTTGTATCACGTATTGTATTCCCATTACCACCTGTCAGGTGATAAAACGTATGATCTCACTATTCGATATTACCTCATTCGCTTCCGATTTGCCTATGTGTAATGTTAAATCCTGTTCATTAGTGAATCATCCTGAAAAATCTTTAAATGACATTTACCTTAACATCTAACAATAGAGCACTCTTTTGATCGGATACCAAAATATCACAGATTGCACTTTATCACAGGGGGGTTTGTTTACATTGTGCACTGACAGCGATGGAACGCACGTGTATCGAGAATGAATGGCGCTGCTGAGCATGCGCGTGCGACTAGTCGCGAAGTCAACAAACAACTGTTCGCCAATGCCGGTTTGTTTTCCCGCAAGGACTTGTCTCATGGAACGTAACTTAGGGCGTAACACTTGTGCAACGAACGAGTGAAGAAATGATCGAATTAAAAATGGACGGAACCGTTTAGTTAGAGTAATTTAATAGGTATTACTAAGAGCTCGTGGGTTTCCGGCGGAGTCTAATAACATATACGCAACTCACGAGTTTGCGCGTAGTGAATCAGATTTGGTTCAACTTTAATTCAATATCTGTTTAAGAGTGGACTCTACAATTATAACATTGCATAGGACAAAACACTTTTGCAGAGGACGGCTATTTCCATCGGAGCCAAGAATAAATTGGCCCAAAATTATGCGTTGTACTGCATCGTCTATAACGTCACACTATCGCATGAAGAATTACTTGGCAGACAAGATAATGATGATTGGTTTTCTTTGGGTTTCTCCAATACAAAACAAATTGATAAGGAAACTTTAAGATTTGCAAACATAGCGAAGGCAGACAGACACTCCCAAAAATTGGCACTTAATTTAATTCGGATGATTCAATTGGTTTTGCGATCATCATAGCATTGTTAGGGTATATCTATGTCTGAAAATCTGTTTACTCTGTTGAGAACTCAAGTTTAACAAACTAGAATACCAACTCTCTCGTTAACTCATGACTCTCCATCATCAGAACAATCGTTGTCATCCGGGCGACGCAATTGGGATATTCCATTCCTTTCCAGCGTCGAATCAATCAATTGTTTGTTGAAGGGGTCGCCAGCTCGCCACATAAATATTAGTGTGACATGCCTTTCAATCATGTGTTATTTTTCATCCGGTAGAAAAATCGTTACTACAGTACAGTAGAGAAACCACTTGCCACACCACAGTTAGTAAAAGTTTGTGCAGTGCTATTTCACGACCTATTCTCTGTTAGCTTGCTTGGTAGGTGGACGGACATTTGTATGTCATGACAGCGTGATGAGTGAAGATTGAAGCACGAGCTAACTACCTTACAAGCACTGATTTAGTGCCTCGTGTATCTCAGCCATGGCAGTAGCCTTGACATGCATAAGACATATAAATAGATACCATGAAAGATCAACATCTTCGCCATTCAATGTGTTCGTTTAGTGGGCAATTACTCGTCCCGCAACGAGTCAACGATCATGACCTCTGGTACAACCTTCGTGGGCTTCAAATTCGATCTGCCTTGACACTCGATGGAACATAATGGCTGCAATTGTGTTCACTTTGCCTATACATTTGCCCACTATGCTATGAGTATTACACAATATTGTAACGGCACTTAACTTGAAAAAATAACAATTAAGCTAGATGAGGAATGAGGTAACACTGATACACTCAATTGATTCCTATTTAATAACTCTGATAGTGATAACAGTAAGTTATTGTCCTTTTGCAATAATATAAGTTAAACCAGTGTAGAGATATGATCTTTAATTAAAGATTGTCTTTTTAATTGTCTTCGGTGGATTAACACGACTGTTCATTAGACCTTATCTAAGAATAGAAAGAGCTATCGTCGATAACGAGTATTTATTGTGCATTCCATTATTGATAACTTTTCTTGCAATTTGATGATGTGAAGTGTTATCTTGAGGAATGTGTTTAGTTACTTTATTTTTTAAGCATTAACAATGCATTTTTTTAACTATGTGAAGTTAAAACACACACAAAGAAAAATGGACTGCCGCAGGCGGGACTCGAACCCGCACCTCTCGCAAGCCGGCCGATTGCTCTTGATTGATTGACGAATGTGGTGATAATTTTAGTTGAAATCTTTATACATATTCGTTACAGCTGCACCTTGAATACAGTACGAGCTTATAATTCGACAAAGCTGGAAATGATTCATAATTTTACAATGAAACTAGCTAATACTTTAATATAACACAAGCATGACGGTTGTAGTATATAAATAAATACGATCAATTAAAACGCGGTTATTATTTTCTATTAGTCGTTGTGTTTACGTTAAAAGTTCTTATGAGTATTTGCTTCAAATGTTTCGTATGAATTAATTAACAAAGTATATTTCCTTAATACGAGGTGTTATAATTGTGGAATCATCAACACAACAACTAATAAAACATGATAGTATCATCATCACACACAATTTGATGTCAAAATGCGTCACATAATGTCAAAATGTAGGGTACATTTGTCTACATCACATACATAGTCGCATGCATTGAAAGACATATCTGTATACCATGTTATGTAATTTTTCAGCGTTCGTTTGATGCCAAAATAAATCGAACGCTCGACAACAAATGGCACACGGTACCTATTGCATAACTGTGAAAGTAGAGTATTGTAATTCATCAGTTACATTGACTCGTGAGCATGTGTCGCGCATTCATAGCGCTACACTTAACGTCTATTGTATTTTAATTTGGCCACGATTGACGTTGGCTCGACTAATTGGTGCACTCATTAGCATTTTTGATTCGACCATGCCTCCGTAGTTTTTGCCTTATTAGCGCCTAGGAAATTCACACCTGTTATTTTCATTTCAAATTATACATTGGTTTCTGTCGCACGCCACAAAATTATGCGTTAAAAAAAGACGAAGTCTCTTTTCACTATTTTTAAAGTTTAGAACTTAACATTTTTTCAAATACCTTTTTTACCAGAAATGTATACTGCATTTTGCAGCATGTAAGTCAAAACATATTACAAAAACAGTTAAATGTTGACACATGTAACGTTTTAAAAGTCTGATCTTTTGCCAGCGAGATGTCAAAAATCAAGTAACCAAAGTCGTTCAAACCATGTTTCTTCTGTTTTATTCGACAGATAGTGTAAACGATGTGTTTCTTTTGTTTCAGTTAACGGACATAGTGAACGCGATGTCGTCACGTGGCGAGCTGCCCCTGGAGCTGGCTCTCCGCGGTCGCAGCTCGTCGATCGCCACAACCCTGCTGCAGCACTGTGCAGATGCTGACGCGCGCGGCCCTCGGGGCAGGACCCTACTTCACAGGGCAGTGGACTCTAGGGACGCCTTCTCAGCGAAATTTCTGGTCGAGAACGGAGCGGATCCTAACCTTACGACCAAGTATGTAATTGTAACACAAATAGCTGTTTTAAGAGATCTATGCTTGAGTGGATCTGCAGATCAGTAGCTCGTCGTTCGCCACTGACTTGCTGCAGCATTGCGCAGATGCCGACGCGCGAGTGCCGCGTGGCAGGACCCCGCTATTTAGAGCAGTTGATTCAAAGGACGCTTTCTCAGCGAAAATTCAATCGAGAACTGAGCTGAACCTAATCTTACGACCTACTTGGTCGTAAAATTAGTAATTATCGTAATCATAATATGAGTGGATCTTCAGGGTCAGTAGCTCGTCGTTTGCCACAGCCTTGCTGCAGCATTGCGCGGATGCCGACGCGCGTGGGCCTCGCGGCAGGACCCTGCTGCATAGAGCTGTAGACTCATGGGACGCCTTCTGTTTTAATCATTCAAACCTGTACTCAATTTAAAAAAAAATCCAATCCAATTCAAAGTTCCATATTTTACACAATACATTTAGGAAGTACACAATACATTGTACCTACTGCAACTCTTTTGGTGTTGCTTCGATTAAGGCATCAAAATGCAACAAAACAAAATCAATGTGCCCTGAGGTAGAAGATATATCTCGATGTAACTCGATTTTGTTACGTACTCACTTACGACGAAAGAATTAATGTTGCAAATCGCAATCAAGTATTAGTGGTTATTGTTAATTGAATGCCCCGTGCAGTTTAATTAAAAACCCATCACATATCTGTCGCATAAGCCACATAATTTTTAATAGGCTGTACAATGTATTGCTAATACATAACGTATTGCAATGTCATCTATGTAGATTTTACATAAGGAATTTTCTTACAGAGAGGAAGGTGACACAGCTCTACATCTAATAGCAGCACTCACTTCAAGTTCCTGCGATGAAGACACGATGGACCAAATGGCTGAAATTGCTGAAGCTATGATCGCGAAAGGGGCAGACATTAATCGACAGAATAGGAAAGGATTGTAAGTATTGAATAAAAGGCACAATTAAAATAACACTGGCACTTACAATCCTCTATTCTACGACGTTTAAATGAGACAGCTTTTGGTGCCAGCTAAACTGTCAGGGAAAATACCTAAACCTATATAAAACACATGATTTTATTTCAGTACACCACTCCACCAAGCAGTAATAGCAAGAAATCAAAAGATATTCGACATACTTCTAAAACAGCCGACGCTAGACACAAACTTACGAACGGTGTCTGACGAACACCCGCCCCTATACTACGCGCTTGTTGACGACAGACGAGCGTCCATATCGTCCAGCGAAACGCTAGTCATGAACGGATCGAACCCTTTCGATACTCCGGTCACGAATAAAAACGCATTTACGGAAGATCCCGTGGAGGGTAAAACGGAGAACATTGTAGAGAGGGGGTTCGCAGCAAAGCTTCTAGAGAAAGGATGCCAGCCCAACCCGATGTATTCGGCCAATGGCGATAGCTTGCTGCATATTCTCGCTCAAGGCTGGTTCGAGGTAAGGAATTTAAAACTTCCTAAATACACGAGGCTAATGTAGTCAAAAAAAAATAATTTCAAAGTTTTATTGTAATATTTTGCAATCCAAATCTACACTGGTTCGCCTCAAGAAATAATGCAAATGGCTTCGTACATGTTGCGAATTTTTCGATTTCTTATTAAAAAATCTTGGGTACATGAATGGTTCAACGCAAGTCTCATGTAACCTTCTACAACACAGATGTTTTTATTTACCTTACTCATTGCTGTAATGGTAAAGTATAAATTGGTTGGCCCTATTTGCTTCGCAATAACCAACTGTGTAATCACGAATCGACAAGTACGACTCCGTGATGCTACAAAACCGTAAAGGTTAGTAAGTTAAACCGTTAAATCTCTAACAAAAATCTATTCATTATGTTAGGTCACAATGTTCCACTTTCAAAAATGCATGCATTAAAAGAACCAACATTGATACAGGACTCAGCAGTGTTCCTTGCCTCAAACCTGAACGGTGAACTGAATCACACAAACGAAGCAGGCTTGACAGTGCTTCACGCCGCATGCGCGAACGGGCTGGCGCGACTTACTACGACTCTGCTGGAGAATGGTGCGAGACCAAACATACAAACGTCATACGGAGAGCAAGAAGACACTGTATACAGGTATTAAGTTTTATAGTCATCTTCTTAGTACCTCAACAGGGTTACCAGCCTCGAACGAATCTGAATGGTCTACTGAACCACACAAACGAAGCAGGCTTGACAGTGCTTCACGCGCGAACGAGATGGCGCGACTTACTACGACACTGCTAGAAAACGGTGCAAGGTCATCATTTGTTTTCATACTTTCATTATGAAGGGTGGGGCATAACAATACATTTCCGTAATTTTTTTGGTATCAGTGAAGTTCTACGATAGGAACATTCGCCCTACTGAATGCACAAAAAATTCAGTGTTCTATCAGTGATGGAATGTTCAATGCTTTTTTAATCTGAATCTAAAAAATTAATAAAAAATAGAATCCGTAATATTTTTCTCCAAATAGACAAACTCCACTACACCTGGCCGTACTCAACAACCACGAGGGGGCAGCACTGGCGATCATAGAGTATAAGAAACAAGTGGAGAAGGGCGACTTCCCTGCGACAGACCGCAGCGCAGTCAGTTTGGTGCCTAACCTCAACCTGAAGAACTCTGAGGGTGACACACCCGTCAGTCTCGCGCTTGCTGAAGGTATGCTCGATGATTACTTTTAAAAACCATTATTACAACATGATCTTGAGCTAACAGTCCAGCAAGCAGCCAGCAGGCCTAATCTGACGTCTAACGTCGTCGTCAAACTACGTCAAGTCTGTGAGTTCTTTTGTAAAATTGAAACCAACCGCTGTCCCAATTTAGCGTAACTGACACACGAATGAAAGAGATGGTGCTCTACAAAGATAAATTTAAACATGCAACTGTACAGCGTGCATTTTTAGGGTTCTTTGGTTCTTTGCTTGTATGTAAAGCTTATAATATTCAAGGAGTAATTAATCACATGCATTTCAACTTTTTATTACTAGGTCATAAAAACATGGTAGCGCCATTAATCGAAGGGGGCGCCGACCCCAACATCCGCAATGGGAAAGGATTCACCCTGCTTCATCAGGCTATCGTCGAAGAGGATTCGAGGGCGGCCATCTATTTGTTGGACCATGGAGCTGATATGGATGCATTGTAAGTAAATATTTCACAGGCTTACTTATAATGCCATGTTGTCGTAGAATTAAAACTAATTACTGAAGTAAGACGCGCAGGGGGAGTGCATTTTTTTAATGTACGGTGGCATTATCTTACGGGCGAATTTGCAACAAAAATGGGTAGCCTGAATGTTGGCCATTGTACATTGAATATCTACAATACATCTTTGCTATGTAACGAGTTACGTGAGTCCTTGCCCCCTCCGTATCTTTGCTACCTCAGTTCAGGCGTATCGCGAGGGGAGATGATCGGCTGTTTAAATGTGCCTTGTTAATGGGAAGACAATTGCCCGTTGTATTGTTGAAGCCGTTCAACTGATTGTTATTACTTTGCTGCTTTTAGAAGTCAGTTTAAAAGTTTAATTTGCAATTACGTAAGATCGTGTTATCTTCTAAATTCCACACTTCACATTCCACAATTCTTAACGATATACTTTGTGGTATGACACTTTTTGTCTTATTTCTAACAGAACTGAAGCAGGCGAGACTCCTCTACAGCTAGCCATCCATTGCCGTCTCGGCTTGGTGGTGGAAGCTCTATGCGTCCGCGGGGTGGACATGAGCAGACTCGACGCGAATGGAGTGCCGCCTCTGTGGGCCGCGTTGGACTCTGGACAGGAGGAGGTTGCTAGCGTAAGTTGAACCTTAATAAATAATTTTTTTAATTAAATTTCGTTTCTTATTGTGACGGGATCGATAGTTACAAATCCTCGATTAACTGTCCTAACTCGCGCTCTGATAAGTTAAGAGTTCCAATAGAAACATAGTTTTGTATGCAGGTTTCAATTTATAAGCAATTCTTTATTTTTAAGATTTTGGTGAGGAATGGCGCTGATGCCGATTGCTGGGGTCCTGGTCCTGACGGATGTCTTCAAACTTTACTTCACAAGTAAGTTCAAAATTTAACTGTATTTTTTTAACCTTTTAAATATATGAACATTGTATAGCTTTTTTACCATGCATCAACAAATTAATAGTCCTCCTGGCCGATTTCGACCACGGCGGCCAATTTCAACAGAGATCAGCCCTCACTGTTCCATCACTCTCAAAGTACGGTGAGACGGCAATCCGACATGACCGGAGAGAGATCAGGCGCAGGATCAACGGCTTAACGCACCGAGGCACGGGGGTGTAACACCACCAACTTCCCGACACAGAGCTGTTTTTGAGAAACTCATGAGTCAGAGTTTCTCAAAAACAGAGATTTTCTGTCATGACAGAAAATCTCAGAAACAATTTTGGCTCGACCTGGGATTCGAACCCAGGACCTCTCGGATGTAAGGCAGAAACTTTGCCTCTACACCAGCGAGGCAGTCAACAACAAATTAAGATACTCATATCGCCATATGTATGTAAAGGTGAACTGTTGAAACCGGGGAGTTAGTGTGTTAAAGAGCATTACTAAACCATAATTAGGAAACGTTAATTTCTCTCACTACCTAAAGCATCTCCACGTCCCGCTATGATTTACGACTGCCGCGCTCGTGTATGCGGTCGGCGTCTCGGTTTAAGGGCTACGTGCTCTGAATCGAAGCTCTTGCGTAGAATAGTTGATGTCATTCGACGAAAATGGACGCGTGAAGGGAATATTAAACGCCGGTGCATTACGGTGTTGCATGAAGATTACGAAAGCGTGGTGCATCGGTGTATTTTTACCCATATGTCTGTTTGTGATTTTGTGTGTGCTTGTCTGTGGCATCGTGGCTCCCGAACCAATAGACGGATTTCAATGCGGTTTTTTTTATTCGAAAGATAATTTTATCACGGTGGTTCTAAGCTATAGCTGGTCAAAATACGATCAGACGTTGAAGCTCATCAGCTGTTTAACTGGATCATTCAAGGGTTTTTTGACTGAAATCTTGCAAACATGTTTGAATGGATTACGTTTTGCAAAAGTCTTTCTTGTTTGACGCTCTTATGAGTTTCAAAATTGCATTGAAGTGTCAGATAACTCAGTCTAATTTAGGGCCATTCGTAATTTTTATGCGTGTGTATAAACGCAGATCTAAATTATACAGTGATTTTAATAGGTTAAATAGTGTTCCATCTTATATTCGGTGTTTTCTAAAGATATACTAAACTCATGCGTTACTCATGCGTTTATGTCAATGAATCAAAACGGAGGTAAAAGCTTGTGCTATTAAATTCTTTTCTACAATATCTTGCAAAGATTGCTTCTGCGGTTTAATTTGAATAAAGCCAGCCGTAATATAAATATGTCATGATTCCAACTAAGACACATTTCAGAGCGATCGACGAGAATAAAGAAGCGCTAGCAACGTTCCTGATCCGTTCTGGTTGTGATGTGGAGTCGCCGAGACGCGCGGGAGCGGGCGGGGCCGGTGCGGACGCTGTAGCAGACCAGCACTCGCCGCTGCATCTGTGCTGTACTTGGGGCCTTACTGACGTCATTCAGGTTAGATAGCAAGAGAGGGAGTAATAGGTCTCATATCCGGGCGGGATGCGATGGCAAGTCGCTGTGTTGGGCGGGTGCTGACGGGGCTGAGTCGACCAGCATTCTCTGATGCATCTTTACTGTATTCGGGCATCTAGGTATGTCATACAATTAAAATAGCAGGAGATAGCTGCAGGAGCCTAGATAAAGAAAGAGATAGCGTCAGGAGATTAGCAAAGTTCCTGATCAGGACAGGTTGTGATGTAGAATCGGCGAGACGCCTGGGAGCCGAGGCGGGAGCCGGTGCGGGCGCTGTAGCCAAACAGCACTCGCCGCTGCATCGGTGCTGTACTTGGGGCCTTACTTATGTCATATAGGTGTGTAAGATAGAAGGAAAATTGCGAAGATAGCAAAAGATGCATAGAAACTTAATTTACTCAATAAACAGGCATAGGTGCGCTTGTTCTTGGGGCTTGGGGGAGATAATAGGGTTGAGCTTAGGGTGGAATCAAAAATAAAAATTAAATAAATAAATAAACAAACAGAAACAGAAACCTCGCGACGTTCTTTTTCAGTTTGCAGTCACCACGGTATCAGTTAGCAATCTGATAACCACTTCATTTGCAGACTCTCCTCGAACATGGCGCCAACATTAACTCTAAAGACTCGGAAGGCAAGACGCCCCTCCACATCGCCATAGAGAACCAGCACTCTGCGATCATCTCGCTCCTTCTCTCTCAGCCGGGCATAGACTTGTCGGCCAGAGATAATAGAGGAGTGTCGCCGTTCGCGGCCGCGCTTACGGCGAGAAATAACAAGGCGGCACAGGCGATACTTGAAAAGAATCCGTCCGCGGCTGAACAGGTATAAATAAATAATTTATAATACTCAACGCTGACTTGCCAACTTATAATTGTCCTGCTATATCGACGACAAGCTAATTCACGACGATTGTGTGTTCACAAAAAATCAAAGCTTTCTAGATTTGATAAATGACGCTTCTATAAGCAATTATCTGAAAGATAACAAAAAATCACGTCACCCACTAGGGTCTGAGATACGAGTTAAAGTTTATTACCTCAATTGTATCAAATATTGATATTCCGGCTTGAAGGACCACGATTTTACACTAATTGGTCTCAATTTTTTTTTTCATGTTCTTTCATTTGTTTTTCATAGGTCGATAAGAAAGGTCGCAACTTCCTCCACGTGGCGATTCAGAAATGCGACATGGAGAGCGTCATGTTCTTACTATCTGTGGAAGTAGACGTCAACTCGCGAGTCCAAGACTCGTCGCTGGCTCCGCCTTTGCATCTAGCGGCCGCGGCCGGGAACGAAGTACTGTTAAGGAGCTTGTTATTGGCTGGTGCGCGACCTAACGACCGCGATGCTCATAAGTAAGTGAAGAGATAATGGTAGAGAGCCAAGTTTATTTTCTGAAGCCATGATGCGGAATATCAAGACTAAGTGAGGTTGGTAGGCTCGAAGTCTCGAGCCTGGCCGAGCCGCGAACTCTTTTAGCCATGCCTAGAGCCTTCAAGAAGCTCGAACTCTGAAGAAACTCCTGCCCCGAGTCGTCGAGCGCCATACAAACGAGGCGAGTTCTGTAAACGAAATCGAGCTCTTGGCAAAGGACTCTGACGCCTCGAGTCCTGTACATCACTAGTAGAGAGTACAGTCAATACTCAATTTTAGTCTCAGCTACTAGTACTGTGATGTAAATACTTAGTTACCGTTTACCAGTGCCGTATGAAACAGTACCGGTACCGTTTCAACCGGTTTCAACTGTTAACCGGTTTACCGGTTGAAACAGTACTCAAGGACTCCCAAGCCTAAGTGATTTTTAGTCAAGCCTGATTGAAGTTGAAGTGATTCGATACTTTTTAACTCTGATACCTCAGATGTTTCGCTCAGTTTCAGTGTACCTTAACCAAACGCAAATAAAGATTTCTATTCTATTCACGTTATTAGGCCACAGGTTTTAAATCCAAGAATCTCGAGTGCTCGCTTTGATCTTTCTCTAATTAAGATCTATTTACGTTACTACCGGGGGTAGTTTACACTACATATTTTATTATTTTACTCAGACGGACAGCACTTCACGTAGCAGCAGGTGCAGGCCACGCGGTCATCGTAAGCGCTCTAGCCAGCGGCGGCGCTGAGTGTGGGGCGGTAGATGCAGCCGGGGATACAGCGCTACACGTTGCCGCGAGGGAGGGGCACGCCTCTGCCGCGCGGGCCCTGCTCGCCGAGACTGATATAGACGCCGCCACGACCAACCTCAAGGGTGAGTAACTACTGCTCTAGCTACTGATGAACGTGGGGCGGTAGTTGCAGCTAGGGATACAGCGCTCCACGTCACCGCGTGGGAGGGGCCGTGGCCCCTCGCCATACACTGCAACGCCAAAAACAGCGCGCAATTAACACATCCTATGCCGAAACGGGCACCGGTGCGTGATAAACAATCGAATTTCAATTTGTGACTGGGAAGTAGGCAGCGAATGGTAAATACCCGATTTAAAGTTTAAATGTCGCGCTCTACACCTTTGATTCAAAAATATTTTTTCATTTTTATCGTCGAATCAAGTTTAATAAAAATTTATTTAAGTTTTACTAGTATTTTCACTCTACAGGACGAAACCCTTTACACGAGCTGTGCTGGTGTAAAAAAGACAATGCGGCGACGATATGCGAGATATTCCTTGAGTTTATGCCGGACTACCCCATCAACAGAACTGATTTACAGGTAAAGAAACAAAATCATGTCATTCTGATGTTTCTTTGAATCTGTCGGTACCCGATATTTCTAAAGACTTTAATCTTTGATAAAAATGATGAACGATTCCACGCTGATATTGCGTATAAAATAGATAGATTATTACATATTTTTATTAAATTGTTTGTTCTTTGTTCATTTAACATACTATATAATGGGTAATAACACTTTTTTTCAACACACTTGCTCATAAAGTGGTTGTTATTTTACTGCAATTAGACTAATAATGACACCTATAATCAAACTGTGACTTTTTCATTGCTATAACTCACTAGTGTGTTATGTTATTTTGTACGTGTCTGAATAGGCGCAATCCCTATGCGCGGAAAATAAACTTTTTATCTACATAATAAAATGTTTTTTTTTGTTATTTTATTCACAAGTGTGTTGAAAAACGTCGTATGATACACGTGTTTATTGATGATTACCGTCCTCGACTCTTTTAAGACCCTCGCCTACGGCTCGGGTCTCAATGGCGCCTCGGCGGTAGTCACCAATGTTACACACTAGTACCATAATGTACTATTATACGCAGGGTAACTCGCCGCTACTGCTCGCATACATGAACGGGCAGGGCGCGATGTGCCGCGCGCTCGTCCGCGCTGGCGCCTGTCTCGCGCAGGAAAACAAAGATGGCGTCTCGATCTTCAACTATCAGGTATGGAAACGGGTTTAACGGGCATTTAGGAGGCTGATGAGGCTGCCGCGGTACTGCAGTGCTTCGGCTATGCTAGCCGCAGCTGAAGTCGATAGCCTTTCGGCTATCAGTAGACAGCGCATTGCATCGCTGATGCATCGAGCCCGGGGCAGCGCCAACAGCCTTCTAAAAACGGTCGCAGCGAGACTGGATGTGGACAGTGCCATTATGCAGCACTGGACCCGCGTCCCAGATCGCAAAAGACACAAAAATCAATTATTAATTTCTATTTTTAATGTATTATTAATTTGATGTACTAACATAGCTTTTAAAATTTATTGTTACTAACAAACTGTTAAGTTTGAGTTACTTTTACGGCTGGTGTTGGGACTGGTTTACAATTTGCCATTCCATATTTGTCCAAAATCTTGTTGATGTAAGACTTTTGGTCAAGTGTAATGGTTCCGTCTTCTGCCTTATGTATTTCCATGCCAAGAAAATACGATGCAGTCTTCGTCGTAATCTTAAAACGAGTCTTGAGTTGCTCGATGAAGTTTCTGCCAGCTTTCTGATTAGATGAGGCTACTAAACCGTCATCGACGTATAGAGCTATCAAAACGTTTTTACCAATGTAGAGGCAAGGGTCTTGCGTACTCTGTTTAAAACCCGATTCAATTAAATATTCGGAAATACATGTATTCCAGCATAAAGGTGCCTGTTTTAGTCCGTATAGACTCCTTTTAAGTTTACAGACTCTTTTTGTGCCATCTTTGTAACCATCTGGTTGTACCATGTATATTTCTTCTTTCACTGAACCATTTAGGAATGCAGTCGATACATCGAATTGTTGTATACACATATTTTTATTTGCAGCCAGACCTAGTACGGCTCTAATGGTACTTAAACGCACAACAGGGCTGAACGTTCTGTCATAATCAATCCCTGGTTTCTGTGAAAAGCCTTTTACTACTAGTCTAGCTTTATACCTTTCAACTGTTCCGTCTGGGTTTGTTTTGATCTTGTAGACCCATTTACATTGTAAAGCTTTTCTTCCTTTTGGTAAGTTTACTAGTTCCCATGTTTTATTTTCTTCCAAAGAGGTGAGTTCACTTTGCATTGCGTAGAGCCAATTAGATTTATCAGCACAGTTCATGGCTTCGTAATATGTCTGTGGTTCTACAGGTTTCTCTGAGTCAATAACTGCCATGATAAAGTCGTCGAACCTTACCGGTGGAACCAGTCGTGTTCTGTCACGAAGTTGCCTTTGGTTACATTCGGGTTCTTCATTCCCAATTTCACTATTGTCATGAGCAGCTATATTTTCAGCGAGATTTTCATGTCTGTCTTCAACATCATTGTGATCGTCTTCTGAGGCAGACTCGTATTCACTTTGTACATTTTCAGTGCTGTCGACTTTATTTTCTTGCAGGCAGTCATTATGAGGCGCGTTTGGCTGCTGCTGCACACTTTTTTGTTGTTGCAGGGCTGTATTCGATTGCAATAGTATGATCCCAGCTTCACCATCATCGTTACGATTGGAATTTTGAAGATTTACTGAAGAGTCAAATAAATCAGATATTTGTGCAGTGTTTTCTTCTGAGTGGAACATCTTTTTCAACACTCTAACATCCTTACTGATGATGATATTTCTTTTGCTAGGTACGTAGATTCTGAACGCTTTGGATGTTTCTGAATATCCTACGAACATGCCTGGGATTGCCTTTGATGCAAATTTATGTTGGTTAGAACCTTTTAAAAGAATGAATGTTTTAGAGCCAAATATATACAAATGGTTTATACAGGGTTTCCTGCCGACCCATTTTTCATAAGGTGTCATTCTTTCGATGCTCTGGTTTAATGCCCTGTTTGACAGATAGTTGGCAGTGAAAACAGCTTCACCCCACAAACATAATGGAGCTTTCGACTCTAGCATCATTGCTCTTGCTTTTTCGATTAATGTGCGATTTTTCCGTTCAGCAACACCGTTCTGGTATGGTGTGTGAGGAGCGGTGAGTCGGCGTTGTATTCCGTGTTGTTTGAGGAAGTTGGTGAATTCTGTGTTTGTATATTCTGTGCCATTATCTGATTGTAAGAACTTGATCTTATTTCCAGTAAAGGTTTCAGATGCTTGTTTGAACTCTTTAAACTTGCTCAGTACCTCGTTCTTGTTCTTCATCGTGTATACTCTACAATATTTGCTGAAGTCGTCAATGAAGGTGACAAAGTACCTGTTCTGGCCAAGTGTGGGCGTTCGGATAGGTCCGCACACATCGCTATTAACAATTTCTAAGCGTTCCGTAGTTCTTGGAGTCGTCTTATCTTTGGAGGCTGGAGTTCGATGCATTTTTGCTTGTACACAAGTTTCACACTCTGGTAGATTTTCGTTAACATCAAAGTTCAAACCAATGAGGCTGCCGTTCTTTAGAGCAAGCTTCATGTCTTTGGCGTTCATGTGTCCAAGCTTTTTGTGCCAATCTTCCATTGAACTGGTTGAAGTGTTCTTTGTTGTCTTCGGTTCCGGAGATTCGGTGTTAGCAAGGTTGTTGCGATCTGTATGCTTCTGGGGTCTGACGTAAAATAGTCCATCTGAGTCTTTTTCAGCTGTTATAGTTATTCCGAATTTTGGGTTGTTGACAGTTGCTTTATTTTTAGTGAAGGTGACGGATCAGCCAGTTGCCGACTGACAACAAATTTGTACTCAGACTGGGTACGTAAAGTGTATCCATAAGGTGTGTATCTGTTGATAGATTTCCACATTCAGTTCTTATGGTTACAGTTCCAGTGCCTTTAATTTCAGCGGAGATTTCATCAGTAGCAAAGCTTAGTTTCCTTGATGTACTTTTTAGGTTTTTGAACATATTTATCTGATATGTCATGTGAGAAGTACAGCCACTATCAAGCACCCAAACACTGTTGTTTTTAACCTTATTTGTGAATAAACAATGCTGTATAGCAAAGTTATTTGTCTCCGAGCTGTCAGATTTCTTTGGTTTATCTTTCTTGGAGGCATTTTTCTTCCAACAGCTAGTGCAGATCTTATGTGCTTTGCGTTTAAATATGTTGCCTTGTCGTTTGCATACTTTGCAGCTCGCGTAGAGTGCTTCTTCATTGTTGGAGGTACGTGGTTCGTTGAAGTCTGTGCTGCGTCGTCGAGCATCACTCTCTTCAATAATTTTGATTTTTAGTTTCTCCGGACTTAGCAAGTTTTCATGTGTCTCGATCGCAATACGGAAGTTTTCGTATTTGTCTGAGAGACTATAAAGCATTATGATGGATATTAGATCTTTATTAACTTCAACGCCTAGATCGTTGAGTTTATCAACATTATCCATAAATGACATCAGGTGCTCTCGTACATCATCGTTTGGTCGCAGTTTAGTCAGGATGAGCCTCTTCAAAAAAGTCGCTTTTCGTGCGGGTCCTTTGCTGGCATAGATGGACTGTAGCGTGTCCCAAACATCCCATGCTGTTTTGCAGTTCTTTACCTGCTTGAGCTCGGACGAGGAGATGAGCAATAAAAGCTCAGATTTTGCAATCTCGTCAGCATCTAATTCATCTTGACTTGTTGTAGCGCTGATGACAAAAGGCTTGCTAAAATGTTTCCACAATTTATTCTTGACTAAGTAGGCTTTCGCATGAATCACCCAAGTGTCATAGTTCTCCTTACCAAGGGGGTCAATTTTCACAACTGACATAGTTGATTTTATTGCTCTGCTACCATGTTAAGTTTGAACGTGTTGTTCAAACTTAACACAAACATATATGGACTATGTCTGAAATAAATTATTTTTATTTATTTTTAAACATTAAATTGCTCAAAATACGAATGTAATAGAAAAATATTTCGCTGTCCTAATTATTTGAAACATAGATTTTTCGAAAAGCGAGGAGTATTAGCAACATAATTTCGCGACTCTTTGGTAAAACTTGGCGTTTGAAATGTGGATTATAATGTGCATTTGTGCTTTCATAATTTTCAGTGTGAAACTGATAATATTAATAATAGTCCTCTTAGCCGATTTCGACCACGGCGGCCAATTTTAACAGAGATCAGCCAACTGCGTGGGATATATTATAGTGCGCAAGTGTGAGCGCAATACACAGGTGCACTCACTGTTCCATCACTCTCAAAGTTCGGTGAGACGGCAATCCGACATGACCGGAGAGAGATTAGGCGCAGGACCAACGGCTTAACGTGCGCACCGAGGCACGGGGGTGTAACACCGCCAACTTCCCGACTCCGAGCTGTTTTTGAGAAATGCGTAATAGAAAATCTCAGAAACAATTCTTGGCACGACCTGGGATTCGAACCCAGGACCTCTCGCATGTAAGGCAGAAACTTTGCCACTACACCAACAAGGTAGTCTGATAATATTATTGGAATACAAACAGTTCGTTTTTAATTCTACTTTATTAACCAGTTATTTATTTCTGTTTTTTATTTATTTTTCTTACCCTGACGAGGCGACTGTGGCGGAATGAGCTTGACGCCTTTCCCAAAGACTGGCCGGAGGAAGCATAGGACAGGAAGTAGTGGAAGACCAGAGAAAGGCCTTTGCCCAGCAGTGGGATACAATAGGCTACATAGATTAACAAGTTTGATATTCTACCCGTCAATCCCCTAATAACCTCAAAATTATTTGGCCTTCTTCTACGTTTGTTATGCAGGTGGCGACGAAGCAGCTGCTGCACAGGTTGCTGGACGCGCTGCCGGCCGAGGCGCCGTGGGCCGAGAGCGACCTGTGCCAGGAGTGCGGCACCAAGTTCACGCTCACCATGCGCAAGCATCACTGGTGCGTGCGTATACGCAGATAGTCACGCAAGTGACGATGTTGTAATAGGGATGGTTTCCAACAAATGTCTATTTTAAAGTCAACTATTTATCAATAAACAATAGTTAAAATATTAAACAATACTTTAAAGTCTATTGTGCTCAACGTTTACGATTGCTATATCATTTTGTGGACAGCAACGATGGGCTATTTCCCCACTAGAACTCGATTGTGGCGCCATCAATAGCCCACTTGGTCAGCAACCAAATTGGCTACCGATGGAGCCAGTCAATTTGCAGAACCTTGGAGGAACGTCATACGATGGTTTTACCCGAAAAGCATCTTTTCAGGGAGTGAAGAGGTGTGCAATGTGGCCCGTAAGCCCCAATCGCGACTCGCGTAATGAATATTGATTGTATCTCCGAGATTGGCCGGATAAGGATATATTTTGAGATCCTTAAAAAGATACTGAGATTGTGTTTGAAATAAAAAAAACCGTGTACTTATCTATCGCACATTTTTTATTTCAGCCGTCACTGCGGCCGCATGCTCTGCAACAAGTGTTCCAGCCAGGACGTGCCCATACTTAAGTTCGGCATGAACAAGCCGCAGCGGGTCTGCGAGATTTGCTTTAACGTACTTCAGGTCGGCGCCAGTTAGTAACTCGTCCGAATCCCGTTAATGTTACGGTAGGCGTGATGGTTGACGTGTACTTGACGCTGCGCTCGTTTATTGGTGACATCATTGTAACAAAGTCAATGGTCAGAAAGTCGTATTGTCGTTTACACTGTAATCATAAGATTACAATAGTATGGTTCTTAGTCTGATGACGGCATTGCTTGCTGTATTCATCTATGCAAATTTTTAAATTGTTGAGTAACAAGATAAAACTGACGGTGGTATGTAATTTTTTCGTGGCTTCTGCTCATTGACATATTTAAGTCGCCGATGCGGGCACAGCGAGGAATGAATGTAATAAATGAAGTTTGCTTTGTCGCGGACGAGTTATACAAGTTTTATACTGATCTTAACTACTTAATTATCCATGACAACGGATCGCATTCACCGTTTCCGTTGTACTGTCAGTATATTATTTTTTAAAACGCCCGAAATCATTTTAATATTTTGATGTTTGATACGAAAATATGTCCAATGTTTTGCTTAATTTGTTATGATGTAAGATTATTTTGTAGCCTGTGATCCTATTGCACAGCTTAGGGCCTATTTTCGCTAATCAATCGTAACAAAATTGTAATTGAATTGCCTGAATTTGACATTTCGTCCATACTAGAACTCAAAAACACGCGATTCAAGTAAGATTTATTAGCGCAAAAAGGGGGCCACCCCTGTTTCGTTTCCCGATTATTTATAGTGATAATAATATAACTAGGCGCTAATTACTAGTCTAGACTAGAATATGGTAAACATTGTGCCTCAACTTTCATAAAACCATTGATTTACGTAATTTATCTGATAGGGACTAAATTATGCCAAAGTCTGAGCGTGTGGTGTTGGTGTGAGTGTGAAACAATGGAAAGTCCCTGAATAACTTGTGCTTGTTGTATCTTTACAAAGCCCAATTTTGCTGGTTTTCATTTTCATTCTTACTTCTCAATGTCAATTTTGATACTCAGGTATGTAAGATTTATGTACACAAATAATTTTATTGTTCTTAATGATAAGTATTTGTTTCTAAATGTTACATTTTAGCAATAATATTTTATATCCACAACTAAATAGGCTGTTGTGTTTGACTTTTAGTGATGTTTATTGCATTTGTTTATTCTTTCACATTCCAAAATGTATATGACTTAATTAAAGTAATGACTTTATTGGTTAATTCATTTGTGATAAAATTAAGTTCTACAATTCCAAAAAATATTTTTCAGTATTTCATAAAGTAATCAAATTGTATTTTAATTTTTCTAGCTACCTTAATTTACAATTGTGCCATTTGTTTTTTCATAATTATTTTGAGCTTATATTTTCAGATATATTTCAATTTGATATTGTATTGTTGTCTTTCAAAATGTTTTTATTTGCTTTAATAAAAATTATTACCATATATTTGGGTCTTCTCTTTTTTTATTAACCTATTTCATCCCACTGCTGGGCAAAGGTCTCCCCCAAACTCCTCCACTGTTCCCTATTGGCGGCTAAGGATTCCCAGTCTGTCAGAAAACTCGTCAAATCGTCACACCATCTTTTTTTGGGTCTACCTCTACGGCGATAGCCATCTGCTGGTATCCATTGTGTGACGATTTGACCCGGAGATTCTTCGCACCCCTAGAACCAGGGGTGCGAAGAATCTCCGGGTCTTCTCTATCAGTATAAAATAAAGATTTAAGTGAACTGTAGATATTTATTTACAAATAAACAATAACTTTAACACCGGTCATTTGCACACAATGAGTGGATAAATAATTTACTAATAAGCACTAATATTCCACCCATCAAACAAGACTAATTCATCAAGATGAAATCAGTTATTGTATACCTTTCAACCATGGGTAGAATAACAATTACATGCGAGGAATCTACTTTAGCCTGTTAAAGAGGTCTTTGGTGACACATTTGTCGAGGACATGAAGGTAATCAATAAGTTCCTCTTCACAAGTTTCGGTGGTCTTTGAGCGTGAGTTAACACGGTCATTGCATTCTTGGTATTTCCCCCACAGGTTCTGAGCATCGGGCTTTTGAGAACATTCCTCCTAAAAGGTAAAATAAAATATGAATTACTTTTTAAATAGAGCTATAACTATAGGACAACAATATAAGGTTACTTCTATGTTTTACATGATACAGTTTAGATTTCAAATTATAAAACTGAGAGCAAATATAACTAAACAAAGTAAAAAATACAATTACTACCTAGTTGACTATACAAAAAAACTTAAAAACAAGACCAAAATAAAACCTTGAGGGACTTTTCAGAAGCTTGACATAGACTCTAAAAACAAACAAACCAGATTATTATTTTCCGTTAATTAGGTATTGGAATAGATAAAAGGTCAAAATATTAAAATAAACTTTGTTGGATTCCCATTTCAAGTTTAGAGGTTATGTAGTGTAGAGAGTTCAAAAATAATGACAAAAATTAAGTAAATAACATGTATTAAAAATATAAGATTTATGATACCAACCCTAAGCTGGACCTGCGGATCCACCAGCTCCTCTTCTTCAGCCTCATCAGCCTTGACTACAGGGATCAGCTTATCCGCCATAGCGCCTGAAAAACACAGCACCACTTTACATTAATTAATTAGCACCGCATTTTTATAGTAGAGATAAATATTAATATTGTGTAAAAAGCTAGGATTTCATCGTATTTTAGTAAAAAATACCTAAAATCGATGATGCAACAACACACCACAAGAGCAAGGAAAAAGTTGCTAGTTAAAAAAATGTGTCACATTATGTGAAGTCGACATCCATGTGATAATAATATATAATAGTGGTTACAAAAAAAAAAATCCACGGGTTGCACTCCGGGAGTGCCGGCAGAAGTGAAAACTTAACAACCGTCTTACGGTTTTTCGATCAGCATCACGTGACCTGACGCGAGTTTCACAGTTTCTACCCATGCCACAAAAGTGCTCAACGCCGCTAAAGAAGTTTTCACTTCAAAAATATTTGTAGTCAATCAATGACATGGATAGAGAGCGTTACCCCGTAGCGACAAAAGCCCGTGGAGAAGAATGCCCGTGGAATCGAATAACTTTATTTTGCCAAAAGCAAATTATACATAGTAGAAAGCCTTTTTTGGGTGGCCGTATTTTTTGTTGGGGTTGGTCCGGGTTGGTCTCAAGGCGTCTTTCAGCAAAATTTTTGTACTCAAATTCACGCAATTCATTCAAAATTTTGTCAATCCATAAAAAAATCTCAAACTTTATACTTTACTTTACATTTTACAATTAGTTTTCCAGTAGCAATGAAATACTAATGATGATTTTTTTTTTTACTTTAAGACGCTTTATCCTCTTCCTCTTCCCCAAATGTGGGTTCATTAAAAAAATTGAGAAATAAAGTTTTTCGGTCCCACGGGCATTCAACTCCATGGGATTTTTACACTACGGGATCGGGGATAGCCGAAAAATATTTTGTTGCGCTACGTCGACTCTGCGTAGGTAACCCGAATTTCTACCTTCACGAGTAAGTTAAAATAGTGAATAATTATATTCTGTAAATATTATTGTTTGTAAGTATATCAATAATGACAAACTTCAAAAATAGATTTTGCGCGTTTCTAATGAGAGGATGAATAAATAATATCAAAAGATTTCTTATTTATTTATTACACCTGTTATTTTTAATAGTTTTTTATTTAAATATGGCAACTATTTTGACAGCACTGACAAGCAGTCGCAAGGTAGACAACATGATCACACTAAACATGTCAATGAAGTACGGCAATTAGTGGTTTGACATCTACATACATACATGAGCATTAAAATTATCATACTTTATGGTAAACATTGTGCATGGAGTCAAGTTATGTTCTTTTTATCGTCTTGTTTAGTAGAAATTAATTAATATATTTATTAATTGTAGCAATATCTGCGTAACAATGGGATAAAACACTTTGAAATACGAATCACTGTTAAAGCTCAATAATGTAAGTATTTTTTTAATAAGATATTCACAGTACTTGAGTGTCCGTCACCATGGAGAGAGCTTGTAAAAAGATTTTCATAAAAATCGTCAATGTGTGCTAATAATAAAGTGAAATTGTAAATTTCAACATGACTTCGTTGCAGCGCTCCACCAACTTAGTGCTACCAAATAATGGCATATTATTGTCTTAATAACATTTTACAAGACGATTTTTTGTACTAAATTGTTAACATTTATTGTTTTGCTATTATAACAGGTTTGTTTTCCTAAATTAATTCATTGTTATCGTATATAATATATCACAAAAGCTTTTGAAATGATATGTTTTTGCCCTGAGTCATTTTAAGTACAATTATAAAGATTTGTTAGCATGTATTGAGGTTATGTATTGTAAAACACTAATACTGTTTTTTCTTTTAGAATGAATGGAGGAATGGAGCATAAAACTCCAGGACACAATGCTGTGCTCCACAAAGCACCTAAAAACTACAAACTTCTCATGGACCCATTTCTTATGAAAGGAGCAACCAAACTTTATAGATATGATGGTTGTGTACCTGGAGATTCTACCTATCCTCCTGTCCAATGCAGAGATCCACGCTCCCAGCTGTCTAGAATTTGGAACAGATTAGAACCAGCTGACTTGCCAGTTCCTAGGTAATTATAAAAACAAAAATATTAGTTACTTCTGTTGTACCACATACAGGTTATGTTTCAAATCCAATTTCTATGGAAAAGTTAATGTTTTATTACAAATATGAATTATGGATATGAATGTTAGTAAATTTTCATGGTAAAAAGCTATTTTACTGATCTAATTGATCAAATTGAGATGGCATTTGCTTGCTTGCACTATAGCAGTATTGTCATCTATATTTTATCATCCAAAATGTGCTTTATAGTAACATATGTGTAAAATAGTGAAGTTAACATAAATAATTTTCATAATCCTCAATAAAATACCTTTTTATGATGGAATAAGTGAAAAAGTAATTGCATTTTGGTTATGAGTCTTCTTTGTTTTTATTGCTTCATAAACAGTGTTGCCAACATTCAAATATAGTCCCATATAACCTTAGTAGCGGGATTTTCAAATCTTGTTGTACATTTATGTTAATGTGAATTATGTTACTTTAATGCTTTAAAATGTATTTTTCAGGTTTAAAATAGATAAAAATTATGTTGGAACTCCACCATTACTGGAAATTACAATTGGAAACCTAAATGATAATATTGATAGAGCATTTTTGGCCGATATGATGAACAAAGTGGGTCCATATGAGGAATTGACCATATTTTACCATCCAATGACAAACAGGCATTTGGGATTTGCACGAATAGTATTTCAAGATGTTAAATATTCAAAGTTATGCATTGACAAATATAATGGCAGGTCTGTCATGGGTCAGGTAAGGGTTTTATTTTATGTATTTTGTCACAGGTTTATTTAGAGTATTTATCTGCCTCCTTAAAAAATGTTCTGTTAAAATTTACTATGATTTTGGAGACAAAATGACAAAAAGTTGTCATCTAGACAAAATGATCTTGAGTATCACAGTAATTTTTGAAAATGTTAATCATATGAAACAACAACTTACTTTTAGGTGCTTGATGTCTTCCACGATCCATTTGGCAAGCGCTGCCAGGAGATGTTTGAAGATAAGACAATGGAGAAAAAGGTACAGACCACATTGCCTGTGGTCAAACCTCCTGTTCTTGTTGAGGAAGTAAGACCTCCAAAGGTGGATCCTACTCTTAGCAAGCGGTTAGAGGATACGAAGATTGTGGAAAAGGTATGTTATGAAAAAGCTATGTGTAAGCATTTTCTATAGTTGTTTTATATCGGCAGTTGTTTCAACCATGAACTGGGATCATCTTGCCTGGTTTTTATTTTGCAATTTTGGACAAAGCACAAATAAGTATTGAAATGAGACACTTTTTACGGATTATTTTGCGATTTATTTACATTTTGTTTTAATCTGACGTTTCGGACCCTTTTCAGAGTCCATGGTCACAGGTAGACTAAGGTGTTAGTTGTCATAGTTTGAAAAAATTGTAAACTACCATCACTTAAAACTATTAAGTTACGTTCCTATCCACACAAAATGAGCTAACAGAATCTTGAGGTCTTGCAGTAAAAAGTGTCTCATTTCAATGACTACTGTTCACGTAAACCAGAGAAACATACATAAATAAGTATTGAATGTTAAAAGATGCCATCCCTGCCAAAAGCAACTTGCTTTTGGCAGGGATGGCATCTTTTAACATTCAATACTTATTAAAGCAACATAGGACTGTTGTGAGACCAAATTCATGATATTAAAGCCAGTGCGATTTTACTCTATCAATCTACAGCTCAGATATCATCCATTAGTTAGATAAGACATTGAAGGAAAGTACTGTGGTCAACCATGGTCTAAACATAATTTTATTTTCACAAATGGGAAAAAGTAAGTCTTTATAATATTATGGATTAATACTAGCTGTCACAAAAATCAACCCAATAGATTTTTTATCATAGAATTTATTGCTTGTGTAGAAAGTACATTTTCAAATAAATACTGTGTAAAAATTACTTGTCATTTTTTATGGCCAGTATAATTGTCTGTTCCTTTCAGCACTAGCACGAATAGGCATGATTACACCTATCTTTAATATTTTCAAGACCATGGCGTTTAAAAAACATAGACCATATGAAGTTTATACAACCAGTATATTTCCAAAAATCTGTAGAAACCAATTTTTAAACACACAAAATTCAAAAAAATTTTGGTCAAATCAATTGACCAAATTTTTTTTGAATTGATTGATTTCTAATACACTACCGTGACCTTACGATTTTGTATTCCCATACAAAATCTATGGAGGCAGACCGTTTTGACAGATGATAAAGAGTATGTCGACGATTGGTGGTGTCACCTAGCCTATTATATTAGGATATGTAAAAGTGCCTCTTATGTGTCTATTTTATTGATTTCTATAAACTCTTAACACCTTAGGAGGCGTACCCACCCCGGTACAAGGACGTGGAGCACAGCGACAGCAACACGCGGTGGTCGGACGACGAGCGCGAGTACCGCCACCGCCACCGCAGCCGCGGCGACCGCGACCGCGACAGAGAGAAGGACCGAGACAGGGACAAAGATAGGGACAGGGACAGGGATAGGTGAGTTCTGTTTGCATTATTGAGAACAACGTTGACCTTGATAAAATGGTTCTTTATTTATACTAAAGTTGCCTGGAAAAGATCGTGTTCAGCGCCTAAAAGTATCCTTGTTATACCTGTCTGTAATCAACATTGAAAATTCGCTATATGATTTTGTATAAGTTTTGTATGAAATTCAAACAACAAGAACAATGTAAAAAATACAGTCTTTAAATATTATTCCGCGGTTTATGGTTATTTTTGCATATCGTAAATTTTACCCATAATTATGATTGATTTACAATGATGACATTGATTTTACAAGCGGACGGTGCAGGAGGAAATGTAGACGAAGGTATATAGTTTGTCTCTTTTAAAATTAAGAATGCACGCAATAATAAATGCCAATGAGCTTTTGTGTATAGCATATTTAATTAGCAAATGGATCAAACCTAATTTTAAGTAAAAACTTATGCACATTGACAACCTGTCTGTTTTTATGTTTTCTGTTGTTTGCAGTAAAGAGTTTGTACACCTATCTATTGTGCGTGTATTTATATATAAGCACATCAGTTACCCATTTTTGTTGCAAAAGCGCTCTTTTACAAGTGCATAAATACCGCAGTGCTTACTTCCTCGTGCTGTTGTCGTGTGTACTTGGAAATCAACATACATAATTTGATGCATTCCACTCAGCATTATTCCAGTATAACATAAAATAAAAATCAGATAGGAATCGCATATTTTCGTCTATGGTGTAAGTCGCGCCATTTAAAAAGAACGTTGAAGCAGGCCTCTCTCACTCGATGTACTTGCGCGCGGTAATAGCCTACTCTCGCCGGCACCGACTGCAGTGCCGATTCAGTGGACTGCCAACAACCGTCGGACGCGCTCACGACGCACTATAATTATTCGTGTTACGCTTACGTTCAATTTAGTTTTCATACGAACCAAATAAGTAATCTGTGCTTGTTAAACGTTAGCTTTATTACGTGGTGGTTTAGTCGACTAATAATTAATTAATTAGCGAAATGACTAGGTAGGTAGGCAGGTACCTACGTAGTTGACAATAAAATTTACCGATTCTCGAAATGTACCTACCTACTAATAATCTACAAACGACAGATTCCACAAATGACAGATTCTACTAATGACCAATTTGCGAAATGATCGTTTTTTATTGTATTGTATGAAAATAGTAAGTACCTAGGTATTTTTGTTAGAAAATTTAGGAATATGAAAAATAAAATGAAATGTAGATAAAGAATAAAGAATCATTTATTTTAAATAGTTTTCATTATGATCACAAATAATAGAAAAAAGCATGGCGCGTTTGTACGTATGTACCTACGTATGTACACAAAAATAAGGATGATAGATAATATAAATACAAATATCTTTATTTCTTCTCTGACACAAATATCACTACAAAGTAGTTACAATCGAAATAATGTTTCCTTAATGCAAAATCTAGTAGTAGGTAGGTACCTACACTTTTTTAACTCAACAATAAACATTGTGTCAACCCTAGTTCGATTGTCGCTAGGTCTCACGTCACTTGGTCTCGCGCAGCTGCGAAGCAATAGTGACTTTATACTCAAAGATGTAGGTGTATTTTTGTACGCGGCAGAAAAAGTAGTCTATTAACGCTGTAGGTATTGAAATTTCTCTATGGAGTGATTTATCTGTTACGTAGTAACTATTTAGTAATCTGTGGTTGAAGGTTGCGGTTTGCGACCGTTCGCTCGCGGCGGCGCGGTCGTGCGTCGCACGAATTACCCGCTCCCTCCTCATTTCCTACCACCAATTAGACCTATGTATCTTCTAGTGTGCAGGTGACTGTTAGCGTTATTTTTATATGACGCGACTTATACTGTCTTTTGCACTGTCTATGAGGCTGACTGTTGTCTATGGTGCTATCTTTGTCGTTCTGTAGTTTTAGCTCGGCAGTGTACTAACAGCGTTGTAATTATGTATATAACAGATACAGAGAGCGCTACAGTCGCGGGGTTAGTGAGACCAGCGAGTCCACGTACGCGGCCTCTAGCCACGCCCCTGAGGTTCCGTACACGCCGGCTGGCCCGGTGCCTTACGACTCCTACTACCAGTCTGGGTGAGTAAGAGTCTTAAGCAATACTATCATAGCTAGATTAATACCACAGGTACCGAGAGATTAGTGAAACCAGCGAATCAACTTATGCGGCCCCTAGCTAATTATTTTCCTTCGAACGTCATTATTTTCTGTTTTTACACACTTAATTAAGGTAAATTATCGTTTACAGGTATAGTTATAGCTATGGGCCGGGCGCGCCACCCGTCGGGGGCGGCACGTGGTGGGGCGACTGGCGGCATCCCCCCCACGCCTCCTACCATCACTCTCATGTAAGTGCACTGTTATCATCATTGTCTTGCTCACTCAACGACAGAGAGAGAGAGAGTAAAAGGCTGTCTTTTTGGCTCAAAATTATTTTGTAAATAAACCTACCGATTGCTGTTTTGAGTGTTCAATGATCAAAAAAATTTGTAAACACGAAGTTCCTTAGAGATGAAAATGAAGTCTAAACATTCTTTCTACCCATAATGTATTTTTTTGTCATTCATTCGGTCATTGTCACATTTTTCATGTTGTTCTTATCATTCATGCCATTTATCTTCATTGGAATTGAGACTAATATAAAAATCTACACGAAAACATGAATGATTCAAGAGTTAATTAACATATTATTCGCGTGCTATTTTCATTAACTTGTAGCTTCGATGTTTTCTAAGTTCCCTCATCGATCTTACTTTTCCCAAACATTGGTTGTTCAATAACATACGAGAGTACATTATCATAATTCTGTTCATTCATTAATACATCAACTTAATCTTTGTGTGTGTTCCATCTTTCATTCTTCATTATTTTTTTCCGCAGTAATCCATTTTATGAAAAAATAACTGTTGTTAACCTGTTGATGAAAAAAACGATTGGTTTATTTTTACTTTGGCGATTACATATTAAAAAGTTGAGGATATAATCAAGCCATTTTATTCAAATGCAATACATACAGTATGATGCTTATGTTTTCGTAAAATCGGATTGAAGTAAGACTTCGACTATACAAGTTGACCCCTAAAATAGCATTTAAAAACAAGAACTCTTAAGGTTGAATTTAATAAGATATTATTATATCAATGTGGCCAATACACAAAACTTTTCGTATCACACTAATGACCACCACATAATACAACGCAACATTTACCTTAAAGCTCTGTCATCTCGAGCGTATCAATAAATACTCTAAACCTTTCGAGTACGTTTCGAACGGGGTCACACTGTATAGTAAGTAACTATGACTAAAGCTGGAGCGGCGAGCAAGCGCGACGCCCGCGTGGCCGGCCGCGACGCCCGCGCAGCGCGACCTCTCGCCCGAGCCGGACAAGCGCGAGAAGGAGAAGGTCTGCTTTACTGTCCTTTGTAGTACTCTTGTATTCTATAAGCACGCGTAGACAGATGGTGCTTGTGACCGTAGTTTGTAAGGGAGCTGTTGTAAGCTAGAGCACGCGTAGTAAATAATTATGAAGCAAGCTGGCCGCGACGCCCGCGCAGCGCGACCTCTCGCCCGAGCCGGACAAGCGCGAGAAGGAGAAGGTCTGCTTTACTGTCCTTTGTAGTACTCTTGTATTCTATAAGCACGCGTAGACAGATGGTGCTTGTGACCGTAGTTTGTAAGGGAGCTGTTGTAAGCTAGAGCACGCGTAGTAAATAATTATGAAGCAAGCTGGCCGCGACGCCCGCGCAGCGCGACCTCTCGCCCGAGCCGGACAAGCGCGAGAAGGAGAAGGTCTGCTTTACTGTCCTTTGTAGTACTCTTGTATTCTATAAGCACGCGTAGACAGATGGTGCTTGTGACCGTAGTTTGTAAGGGAGCTGTTGTAAGCTAGAGCACGCGTAGTAAATAACTATGAAGCAAGCTGGCCGCGACGCCCGCGCAGCGCGACCTCTCGCCCGAGCCGGACAAGCGCGAGAAGGAGAAGGTCTGCTTTACTGTCCTTTGTAGTACTCTTGTATTCTATAAGCACGCGTAGACAGATGGTGCTTGTGACCGTAGTTTGTAAGGGAGCTGTTGTAAGCTAGAGCACGCGTAGTAATTAACTATGAAGCAAGCTGGCCGCGACGCCCGCGCAGCGCGACCTCTCGCCCGAGCCGGACAAGCGCGAGAAGGAGAAGGTCTGCTTTACTGTCCTTTGTAGTACTCTTGTATTCTATAAGCACGCGTAGATAAATGGTGCTTGAGGCCGAAGTTTGTAAAGAGGCTTATGTAAACTACTATGTTATGAGCACGCGTAGTGAATATCTATGACTAAAGACTGTTGCATGTTTTCTCGCACTTCATTCATATTCATTTCATAAATTTTCACGGCATGTTAATTTCTTGCATCTTGATAATACTCACATTACGCAGCAGAGCCCCAAAAGTCGCATTTGACTAATTCGTAGAAAAATTCAAAGTACAGTGGCTAGCAAATCAGGGTTCACATTTTTATTGTAATATCGCCCGTATCGCAAGCGCATAAGATACCGCAGTGTTTACAAGTAAGTAAATAAATATTTTTAAATCCCTATATAATAAAAAAATATCCCACACCTGAACACTTGATACACTACACACGATATGTAGAGTGAACTAAAATAGTCTGACAGAATAACTTTGAGGTGTATAACATAATCGCATGTACCAGGAGGTGGCAGTGGACAGCGGCGTCAAAAGCGTGGAAGCGGGGGAGCCGCGCCCGCCCGACGACTCCGCGGACGGGAGGGAGCCCGAGCCCAAGCCGCCGCCGCCCGCCGAGGAGCCGAAGAATGTCGACCTTGATACCAGGTGGGGTGACAATACTTGTGAACCGTGTAGTTTGTCTATAGTCTGACGACTTTTGATCTGGCTAATTCCTTCATTACTTCTTACAAAGCAACTGCGACTGAAATAAAAAAAAAGCGTCTGTTGATGTAAATAAAAAAATAATAAATATACACCAACATCACATACATTGATCTGTCTCCGTGGTAAATAGCTTAAGCACTTGTGTTACAGATATCAGAATCATCAGTGGTATTACAAATAAACTTAAATAAATAGATTAAGACCCAGACCAGTACAAAGACATGTTCATGCACACAAATGTTAGTACAGTTGCGGGGATCGAACCCGCGACCTCTTGGTTAATAGTCAACTTCTTGACCATTACACCAAAGTGGTCGTCATGGTGATGTAGACGTGTATGATGCGATCTCGAGCTAGAGTCCAACGTCTCATTTTTATGACGGTCTGACTGGATTGTATTATAACCAGTGATCGGATAATCGGATGCATATTTACCTAAAGTTTAGGTGTTGGCTAACATGGAATGCGCTTTTGAATTGAAAAAATCCCGGGAATTTGGGATTGCACAATCTAGTGTCTTTACTATTTAAAAAAAATCATTTACTACTTATTTAAGGTGTTGGCTTAATGCCATTATAGTAATGGAATGCACCTTTATACGAAAAATCTCGGGATTTCGAAATCGTCAAATTTAGTCTTTTTTGTTATAGAATCAAATCGGGTGTATGTATCATACTTGATTTTTTAATAAAATCCCGAAATTCCAGGTACTAAATTTAAAAAAAAATGTTTTAGGAAGCCGCTTTCATAATATCTTAGCCAAAAATGAGCTTTAGGTACATATGCATCCGATTATCCGATCACTGATTATAACCTAACATAAAATAATCTCCTTTGTTTGTCCGTAACAGAATAGCGATGCTGCTAAAAGGTGCGACGGGCGGCGGCGGGCTGGCGCCCCCGTTCCTGGCGCTGGGCATCTCGTCTGAAGAGGAGGACGATGAACGACTTCCTACGAAGATACCCGACCTCGACGTGCACCATCCGCCATCAGACGACGACGGTGAGTTATTTTTATGCGTCCTTATACGTCTGCCTGTTTGGGTACTATAATTCCTATAAACAATTATGTATTGTCAGCGAATTCATAGATTGTGCATTGTTATCCCCAGTTCGTCATTCTCACTTGAAACTCCTACATAGCCCCTTAATTATTGCGCCAATAGATTCAATGCGCACTGAATGATTAACACAGAGGGCTTCATCAGCACAATAAGTAAACATAACAGAACTGGGTATACGACGACAGCTTTGGTCTAGTGGTCAGGAACCAGACTACAATACCCGCTGACGCGGGTTAAAATCCTGCTAGGGGCAAATCTTTGTGTGATGAGCACGAGCATGTACAAAGGTGTTTATAAATGTATTTAAGTATTTCTATCCGTTATTCTAGCCACCATAGCACAAGCTAACGCTTAGTTTGGGGCTAGGTAATTGGTGTGTTCGTTAAAACAATTTATTTATCTATACATATAATAAGACTGTAAAAGATCGATTTCTGTACATTGAAGATTTTTATGAAAAATTGTTACAGGGGGTCTTAATTACCGTAATAGAAGCCAAAACAACAATTTTTAAAATTTTTGTCTGTCTGTCTATCTGTCTGTCTGTTTTTCCGGGCTAATCTCAGAATCTACTGGACCGATTTTGACGGGACTTTTTTTATTTGACTCAGTATCACCTGGAGAGTTAACTGGGATATACATAATCACGCCGATGAACTTAGGGGGCAGGCAGGAAATTGAATCTCAGAATCTACTAAACCATCCTTGAGTTGCGTACGCTGCGAAAACGGTTCAAGATACCAAAAATATAAATATGAAAGAATTATTCCTCTTGAAATGATCTAAAAAACTGTTTGCGACAGTACATGTCTATGCCCAAAATTACAACTCCACGCGGATGAAGTCGCGGGCACAGCTAGTTTATTAATAAATACTGGGGTCTAAGTATTAATTATGAAGGACTATTACGAAAAACGAAATCCGTCAAAACGATAGTCGTTCTTTCGGTGTACTTGTTGTATTTGATGTATTTTAATGTTGCTCTTCATGTCTTATTCCATCTCAAGTTCGATACCTATGATAACAATGCTTCTTTTCAAACGTTGTGTTTATTTTTAGCGTCTGAAAGTGAAGACAGAGGAAGCATAATATCAATAAACCAGACGAAGGAAATAAATCCAGAGCCGCTTTCAAACACACCATCGCCCTACCTCTCGCGGGAGTTCTACCTCGAATGTCTCAAAGTCACTGTTGAATGGGTTTGTATTTACTCATACCTACTTACTTTTTAGCAGAAGAACCTTAAAAATAAAAATCAATTTATTTCAGGCTATCAATAAACTCTAACCCAATTTAGCTTTTTGTGAATCTTATCGCTTCGTAAATAAGCTTCTTTTTATACACTATATACCACTTTTCTATAGCTGAAGAAAGTCTTAAAATGTAAATTATACGATTTACATTTGTTCCCGTTTTCAAACGACTCGTGACTCGTATTGGCTGTGACGTAAAATGTGTTTTTGACGCTTATAAATACTGTTTGGAATCACGTCGTCCCTGTATGTCTTAGACACGAAATATCTAGCCTCTGGCCGCTAGTATTGAATACTTTTTTTTTGTTTATTTTGTCTTGCCGTTATATGTGAGTCTTTTTTGTAACATTCTCATTCTATTACAGAAAGAGAAGCAAGAAGAACGCAAGCGTTTCCCGGCGATGGAAAGGATCGGGTCGGACATCTCTTCGTCAGAGGACGAGCTGTTAACGGGCGACGAGCCTCGACGGTCACCGCTCGCGCCGCCCGATAAGGAGAAGGATAATCTTGATGACGATCAGGTAACTTTTGATAGCGATTGTGTGAGTATGTTACATACTTGAGGCTTTAAGCACCTGATGAAATTATCAGGCTTAAAACAAGGACCTGAAATAAGTATCATCATTTCTTAAAGTTGTATTTACGTTTGTAAATAGTCATCTTTTCTTTAATTACATAAGTCAGCAAAAAAATCCCTGATCATGGGTTTCGTGTTCAAGCAAAGACAATGTGAGGGTTGCCATTCGTGAAAAAAAGTATAGAACTACTGATGACGTAATCATCATGACTCCCCCACCCCCCATGTCATCCAAAATGAGCAAAGCAATGACCCCTCCCCCCCCCTCCAAGTGCTTACGTAATACTTGAACGGCCCCTTACCATTTTAATTTTTCCTATTACTAAATTGATTGTGATTAGTATAATTTAACGAAAACAATTTTTAATGTTTTGTGTCGGATTTAGCGACTTGTTACTGTTATGGTAGATGTCGCTGTCCTCGCTGTCGTCGACCGAAGCGAAGATCGAGGAGCAGGTCCCGGCGGACGCGTACTACGGGCCGCCGGCCGCGCACCCGCACTACTACCAGCCCGCGTGGCCGCCCACCGGTAAGTTTATTTTTCTTTTTAGTTATATGCCCGAGAAAGTATTTTACCCTCGTGACAAGTGCTGTGTGAGACGCGCACGTATTGATTGGCAAAATGTATTGCGCTCGTGTGAACTAATGTCTGCGCAATGCACAGATACAGCTTTGGTTCCTTCATAATGCCATTACATTCGTATTGTCATTTAAATAATTTTGTATTTTTAAACAATGATTCAAGTCAGTGCTTCATATCGTTCGATATCGTTCTCGTGATCCTCAAAAGGTTAATACGTTGTGACGGGAAAAATACAAGTAGACCTAATTTACCTAGCCTTATATTGTTTTGAGTTAGCTGTCTCATATAGGCATGATGTCACCTATCTTAAACATTTTCAAGACCATGGCGTTGAAAAAACATAGCCTCAATGAATGAAAATACAACCAGTATATTTAAAAAAAGATGAATATTCGGTCAATGACCGTCGTGCCGTCACGTGATTGTATTCCCATACAAAATCTATGGAGGCAGACCGTTTTGACAGATAATAAAAAGTGTGTCAACTATTTGTGGTGTCATCTAGCCTATTCGGTGATATGTCCGAGATCCGAGTCCAATATCATTTAAACTACCAACTTGATGTAATGTGACTTGCAATAAATGATTTGAATCTGAAATTTCGGTCCAACAAAGCTCTACATTCTGTAGTCAGTGCAGTTCTACTATTAATATAGATTTGTCGTTCCCAGCGTACCCGCCGCCGTCGTACAGCGTGCCCGGCGACCTGTCGCTCGCGTACGGCGCGCCGGGCGCCTTCGCGGCCCCGCCCATACTGCCGCACCACTACCAGCCTTACGCCGAGCCCGCTGCTACCCACCAGGTCTGGGTTGATCATGTATTTATCTGTCAACAAACTGACAATATTTGTAGCTTCCCCTCTATCCTTTATTTACATCGTACGTTATTCGTATTTACGTTGGTGTAGTGGCAAAGTTTCTGCCTTACATCCGAGAGGTCCTGGGTTCGAATCCCAGGTCGAGCCAAAATTGTTTCCGAGATTTTCTGTCATTAATTTCTCAAAAACAGCTCGGAGTCGGGAAGTTGGCGGTGTTACACCCCCGTGCCTCGGTGCGCACGTTAAGCCGTTGGTCCTGCGCCTGATCTCTCTCCGGTCATATCGGATTGCCGTCTCACCGAACTTTGAGAGCGATGGAACAGTGAGTGCACCTGTGTATTGCGCTCACACTTTTGCACTATGATATCTCCTGCGTAGTTGGGTGATCTTTGTTGAGATTGGCCGCCGTGGTCCAAATCGGCCAGGAGGACTATTATTATTATTATTTACATAGTTTTCCGTTATTTTTGGGCTGTTATCGGTCACTCGACTTGACTTGACCGCGCGAGCGATCGCGCTGGCTAGACCCATAAACCAAACGAAATGTTAGGGAGTACGGTTTCTGTTTTGTAGAGCTTTCACACTCTGGACGATCGATCCTTGTGATCGGAAGTCAGTGTCAGTGACGTCATTCATCATTTCCAATGTATCATTTGACTTCTATCTTAAAAAGATTAAAATGAATGAATGAAGAAAGTTTTCTTAAGTTTGCAACATGAATATTCATCACAATCAATTTACTTAACAAATCGATCGATAAATAATAAAGGTCAATTTTTAACGACAACGCCTTAAAGTTAGCTAGAGATTAGTTTCTCTGAGAACTAGTAAGATATCCAAAAAGGACGAGACGTCGTTTGTGCATAATGTCATAGGATTAATATTGAAATATCTACAAATGAACTCAAATTGCAGGAACTCGACAATCCGTATTACCCGACAATAAACAGCATAATAGAACGAGTCACCACTGAGCTGAAACACATACTGAAGAGAGACTTCAACAAGAAGATGATCGAGAGCACCGCGTTCAAGAGCTTCGAGCTGTGGTGGGACGAGCAGAGCCGGAAGGCGCGCCTAGCGAAACCTAAGGAGGAAGCGGGACAGCCCGGGCAACCATTACAGGTATGAAATTATCAAATTACCTAAATTTAATTGATGTTACCTATTTATTTAAGTTTATTTGTATATGTGTAATACCACTGTTGATTCTGATTTCTGTAACACAAGTGCTTAAGCTACTTACCACGGAGTCAGGTCAATGTATTTGATGTTGTAAAAAAAATGTAGTATAATTAATATAGCGAGTGACTACTCGAATTAAGCACGCGCGTCTAGCGAACTTAAGTAGGCTGGGCAGCCAGGCCAACCATTACTGGTATGAAACCCTCAAATTAATTTGGATTAATTAGCGGACGACGACGGAGTTAAAGCACATTCAACCTCCTATTCTCGTAGCCGTTTTCCGTTTCGGATGTAGCCATCCCTGTCACTCTTACAAGCTTCACCGAGCGAGCGATCGCGCAAACTGGACCCCAAAATACGAACTTAGGAGTAAGTCTTCTGACGCAGGACGTCAACAAAAAGATAATAGAGAGCACCCCGTCAAGAGCTTCGAGCTGTGGTGGGACTGTGTGGGCAACTTTATGGCAAACTACCTATGGATATACTTATGTGTACAGAAATTTAAAAATATTTATGTGTACAGAAATTTAAAACTGTTCTTATGAAATTAGTAATTGAAAAATGTTATTATAATATAAATAACTACTTAAATGATATACATATATAGATTTGAATGATGTAATTTATTGAATTTTATCTTATTCATTAATTGACTTGAATACTTACAATATTATTAATGAGAATTACATTTAATTACTTACATATTCAATAATCTTAATTTTACTAGGTAAATATAAAAATGTAATTGTAATATTTACATTTTAATAACTGCGCTTAATATGTTGTAAACTTTTGCATGTTGACAAGATTAATTGAATGTGCTAGCTTATTTATATTAATTGTAATACCATTTATGTACCATGTTATAGCAAAAATAAAGATTTGATTGAATTGATTGACGAGCAGAGTTGGAACGTGCGCCTAGCGAAACCTAAGGTAGAAGCTGGCCAGCCTGGGCAACCAATACACGTATAAAATATCTAAATGTATAATCAAAGTAAAGCAATTTTCGACAGAGCTAAAACTGTGGTGGGTCGAGTAACTATTACAAGTACAAAATAATCACCAGTAGACGCCATTAGCGAGTGAGGGACATGTTTATTATTCAGTTTGGCGTTCAATCAAAGTACATCGAATTGTTTGTTGATCTTTCGAAACTGCAGTAAATTATAAAGAATAGAAAAACAAACCTTACCGTTTTTAACTTAGCTTTATTCTATCCGTAGGACATATCAAACAAGAAAGAAGAAGCGGCAGTTGATTCGATCAAATCCATAATGGAATCCCGCGACCTCGGCCTAGACTTGGGCGGGTACAGCATTGGAATCGGTCTCGGCCTCCGCGCCGCCATACCGAAGATGCCGAGCTTTCGGCGGAAACGGAAGATACCCTCGCCCGTCGTCATGGATGAGGACTCCTCAAAACGGTTGAGTGACCAGGTGAGAAATGTTGGTTTATATGGTGCGTGCAGAGGGTGCTAGTAGCAAAAATAATATACACCAAGAGCCACGCGGATATCTTGGTACTGGATTTGTTAAACAATACTTTTCACTTCTCTACTTTTAAGTTCATATGAAGACCATGAGAATCTGATAATTACGTACTTAAATGTGGTCACTAAATAAACTATTGAGATAGTAAAGCGGTATAATCCATAGTCAGTTTATAGTAACTGCAGATCGGATAACTGTTATTTTTCTTATGCTATCTTTATGTCCTTACGCGTAGTAACGTTAAATGTTGATAAAAACATGTTATTCTTGCACCTCCATTCTTCCGATTAATTCTTAGTAGAATAAATCTTCAGTGGTGACAATGTTGAAATTTCTAACACACCACAAGTAAGCAACTAAATACCGTTTCGATTGGTATTTAATGCATAAGATCAAGTTTGGAGCCTCACCTTGCTGTTGTTGCCCAGGAGGAGATGGTGCAGCACTCGGACTCGGAGAAGGAGGTTGGTGGCGCGAGCCCGAGAGCCAGACAGACCGGTTCATACCTGTCGCGTCGACGCCGCACGTCCAGCAGTTCTTCCAGGTACAAACACTATCTTAACCGCTGCATTAAGCGGATAGACGGACCTGTGAAATTGATTGAGTCAGTTGTCACATAAAAACCTATCTACTAACAAATTTTACTTCAGTCTCTATATACTAGCGGGTCCTGGCAGAAGTTTTCCTGCCTGAAGAAAAAAATTAGTTTTTTTTTAATTTTTAGAATTTTGTCCCAGTCTACTCAATTTTTAGGCCCTAGCACCGTGACACAGACTGGTTGGAAAGGAATGCTCTTACACAAACAATTGTGTATAATATTACGCGGAAGTAGGTCCTCAAAATATGATTCAGGTACCGTTTTAAAGATCTCAGCAAGTAGATTGGCCAAAACTCCAACATTTGTTCGCACTTGAACGCGGACGACGTCGCGGGCGGTCGGTAGGATAACATAAACATCATTAATTATCTTCCTCACAGATGCGCAAGAGAAGCAGATAGCTTTATCTACTATTCATGTTTTAATTAAACTCCTATTTTTATGGTTTACTTGCTGTCCCGGCAAACGTTGTTTTGCCATATAAATGTTTAAGGTGGACAACCCTTATCACTAAGGGGTATGAAAAATAGATGTTGGCCGATTCTCAGACCTACTCAATATGCTCACAAAATTTCATGAGAATCGGTCAAGCCGTTTCGGAGGAGTACGGGAACAAACATTGTGACACGAGAATTTTATATATATAGAGAAGATATGTTTCATCATGGGTTCCTACACAGCTTTCTTCTGTATTAATTACGAATCCTTTCATTGATTGAAATTAACACACACACAAAAAAATGGATATGCCACAGAGCGGGAATTATTAGTGTCTTGAATTCTCCCAAACATCGGCTCTTACTGTGGCTCTTACTTAGATTTGTGATGTCAATCACAAACCTAAATTATCTCAATCGTTAACCTTCGTAATTTTTCTAGATCGTCGTCATCATCGTCGAGTCGGTCGTCATCGTCGTCGGGTTCGGAACGCAAGCCGACGGGTCTGCCTGCGCCAAGGTTATACTCTGACACAGACGACGACTCGGAGATTGACGAGGCACAGGTAAGACGCAATGTTAAAAATAAGACAATGAATTTTTCTAGCGATTACACTTTAATGTCTTATTATAGATCTCCTTTTTTTGACGACACCTTTGCAGTAGACGACTGCAATATTTAACCGCCATATATTTCTCGTGGATGGGTGGTTTGAATTTGTGAGTATTCATAAAAGAAACACGCCTAAGGCGATTTCTACGGAAGAGATGCTCGTATGACGGCTTACAAAATAATTTCATACGGGAATGCGTACGCTAATGAAACTTATTGATCTCCGTCACGCCAGATATTAGTTGAAATGTTAATTAATTTCTATTCATATTGGACTTTGCCAACTGTTTTCTTCTTTTATTCTTTTTAAACGCCTAAGACAATGATAGTATGGTTTGAAAATTGGCTTTAAAAAACTGTAATAGTCCTTTTTGTGAACTTTATAAATTTTAACAACACACACACACTCACACACACGCACTCACACATACACGTATACACACTAATAATGTAAGTATTGTTAATTAATTTTAGAAGGTTAATGGTAGTATTGTTTTAAACTAGAAGCCTGTTAATTTAGATAGTAGTTTATATTTTGTAGCTATGGAAGAGCGAAGGCACCTAACATAGGCAAAACATTGCTTAAAAGGTGTCTTCGATCATTATTAATATATTGTAAAAATTTGGTTACTGCAATTGTTTTTTTTTTAACAAGTCAACCACCGTTATTTCCCCAGTTTAAGGTGGTATCGAACAAGGAGCGGCTGCGGCGTGTGTACTCGTCGTCCGACAGCGAGGAGGAGCTGCGGCGCGCGCGCGAGCACACGCCCGTGCCCGACGGCGACGCGGCCGACGAGCGGCTCGACGAGCGGCTCGGCGAGCCCATACTGTCGCCCGAGGAGACCAAGCACGCGCCGCTCGACCGGGTCTATTCCGACTCCGAAGAGGAGAGGGAGTACCAGGTTAGATTGCGGATAAGATTTATAAAATAATTTCAGCGCAACTTCCGCCGCATAAATCTGTTGTTTATGTTACGCTACGTATAAGGAGACTCTTTCGAGCAGTCGCTGTCTGGCTGGCTCGCGACGTGTAAAGTGCCCGCGCCACTTTGTACCATTCATTGAGCCCATTTATCTTCTATCGTTAGCGTTCTTTTTATATGAAGACTTGTATGCCCCAACAAAATAGTAAGATCCCTGCTGAGGTAATAGACGAGTCGCAACGAGAAGGGTGCGAGATAGAACAAAGTCGCTTTACATCTCTAAATCAATTAATGGCTGTGTATACTCGACGTAAACGAGTTACAGGTGAGATTGATCGATAACTCATCGTCCCGAAAGCAAAGAGCAGCTGCGTCGCGTATGCCAGTAGGGGCTTCCCCCTTGTCGGTACTTTCGCTCGAGGATACCAAGCACGCGCTGCTCGACGCGCTATTCAGACTCGGACGGAGAGCGCGAGTACCAGGTAGGATTTTCCGGTAGAAAAAATTACACCGTTCCCGCCACAATCTGACGTAACTTATGAAAGTACCTTTAAAAGAAGCGGGAAGCGCGTGGTCACAAGTCGATGACTCGCGTTGCAGTTGCGCCAGCCGCTGGGAACCAACTGTCACCTTTAGTGCTTGTTCACATAAGAACACGCGGGCGCGGGTGCTACATCGCTACTTAACCCCTGGTGTGCGGGAAGGGTGCGTAAATCTGTACCCGTCATCTGCGGCAACATGGCGCGAGTTTGAAACGCGAGAGTTAAGGTTTCGAATTTGTTGATTCTTGGCTATGAAATGTTTGATAGACACTTATGTAACGATTTTATTTGATAGTATGATAACCAATGTATCTTATAATCGATAAATTGTATCAAAAAAACCTCATTAACATTATTATTTTTCACAGGGAATCGAATCGAAATGCTATTACCGCACCTATTTTAGAAAAATGATTATTTATAATATATTTTATAACAAATTTTATGTTCCATTGTTGCCCACCTCAAGTTAGATATCCAGGCTGTCTCAAAATATAAATAACGCCACATTTCTTGCAAAATATCACTCATAAATTACATTTCAAAAATCACCTATCACTTCAGAAAAATCGCCATATTGCACTACTTTTAGTCGAACTTCATTTTCGTTTTCTGATGTAAGACAAAGATATTTTTTGGGAAAACTGCATTTTTTATGAAAATCAACTATTCATTTCTATTTGAAAACAGCAAAGTAAGTATAAATGACAATTTAACCTCTATTTTCGATCAAATAACAAAACAACTCGCGATTTCATAGGCCAGTTTTCATTTACTAAATCACAGATCTATGGATTATTATACTCTATGGATATTATTGTGAAATGAAATAGACAAAATGGGCTTTCTCCACACACCACAAAATGCATACAGCCAATACTAAATAATTTAGAAAAACGTAAAAGAAAACCGAGATCGGCGTTGATGCGTCGTTACTTTTTGTGTACATGTGTGCGGAAACCGCACGGTCGTTACATTGCGTTATCACTGATCAGTGTTATGGTAGCGATGCGTCATTTGCGTAAACACGGATCAGTGTTCTGGTAGCAATGCGCCGTTTGCGTAAGCACTGATCAGTGCAACTATACAGGAGGTTCGCTTTTCCAGTACCTGGTGAATATCATCTGACATATAATAAATGAATGAATAGAAGTGTTAGTATATGATGACTCGACAAGTGAAATATAATATAATAGTGTATTTTCGGATAATGGAATTTGTTTCAACGTTGCTATCCAATATAATGCTTCAAAAAATATTTATGAAATTCTAGTAACCTCTTATTCTAGTTATCTGTATAGAGAAGCTATTGTTATATTTAAAAATAACGCTGTAAATTTATGAAATGCAATACATTCTAAATAAAACAAAATACAATGGTGTAAAATACATTGTTAACGTTTTTTTACAATTTAAATAAATATTGGTTACAATAAAAGTTATTAGGGTCTAAATATACAGAATTACATACACACACAAAAATATGTAATTTCCTTCGAGCACTGATCAGTGCTTCCGCACAATGGCGGCAACTAACTTTCGAGAAAAATAATATCACCCTATAAGAAGCAACGGTGGCACTGTATACATACACGTATAACCGCCATTTTGACGTTTGTATGTGTGCGTGAGATTGTGCCTACCGTGTAAAAAAATAACGTTTTTCTAAATATTTAGTCGTTTATGGCTAATATATGTTGTGATTTTATTTTCTCAATGAAATTACCCGTGTAATAAATACCACCATTCAGTATGCGCAATGTTTTATAACTCGAAAAACAATAACTTTGTGTAACCGTTTCATAGTTCAGAACATACGAAGATAGATTATTCAAACTTAGTGATTTATTATTGATTTATTTGTACATATAACTGAGCCGTATAACATAAAGAATAATAAAATGTATCAATAGCTTCCGTTCCGTGGAGAAAACACTGAATAAACACAAAACTCACGAACCACTGTTTGGCCGTTCGTAATCAAAGTTTGAACTGATAATTTGTAACGTTTCTCCAAGTTGAATGATGAGTGAAGTTCTCGATCATTAGTTCAATATAATAGGAATAGGAAAATAAATCAATATAGACCATATTTCAAGTGTGTATATTTCAAAAACGAGGTGAAAGTGTCGCAGGTCACCTGTACACTGATCAGTGCTACCGCAGTTTCATACCAGAACGCTGATCAGTGTCGCAGCAGCTGAGGGGTTAAACCGCACGTGCATTTCGTTTGTGAACACTTGAATTGATATTTCATGACCGCGCCCGCGAGTCTATGGAGAACAAGCACTTACACACGTACCGTGACGTGACAACTGCAAGGTAGCGGAAAACCGCTTCTGAAAACCATCATTGCTTTCAATATTTCGTCCCCGTCAGCATCTATGACGGAACAGACAGTCCACTAAACGGTCGCATAATGTCTTTTCAGTCTATAAATCTAAAATTTGAATGATTATTTCTGCGGATTATTTTTCCTGTTCACAACTGTTTCATTAACAGTACTTGAACAAAACACTCCTTATAACCAATTTATTTTTACAGGAAAAGAGACGAAGGAATACAGAGTACATGGAACAGATCGAAAGGGAGTTCTATGAAGAGCAGAAGAAAAACAAGGAGACAGATCTGCGACCACAGCACGAGAAACCGCCCGACGAAAGGTATAAGCTATTTGTATAAACATCGCTGAGACCAATCATTAAAATAATCTCTATTATTTGTCACTATGATAACCAAGAAAGGTCGTCGGCTACAATTTTTTGTGATATTGATATGGCTGAAATTTTTTTATTATTACGAATCTCTAAATTAAGATCAATACTGTGAAAAGATCATTCTTCGGCATGAAATTCACTAATTAAATAACCCCGCAGCTTACCACTTTCATCGAAAGAAGAAATCCGAAGTCCAGTCAAGAACCACGTCAAATCGCCCGACAAGAGAGAACCCAGCAGAGAAGCAAAATCAAAAGAGGTGGAGGAGGGAGAGATCACATCAGAAGAGGTAAGCAAGAATCTCCGATGCTATGATGTTAAAATAAGCATAATTTTCCGGGTACCGTAAATTATCTAGGTAGAATATTATGGGATTACCACGGGCGGCCTGTCAAAAACCTCTGTCATTTAGTAAAGATGCCAATCTAAAATATAATAACGAATTTTCAAATCGAATATAATGTTCGGGCAATGGGATCAAAGGATATGTCGTGTTGGGTGATTTCACAAGGTGATGTATAAAAAGTCTCCAATGACTTTGAATCTAAAGATCAACATATTGATACAAGAAGAATGACAAAAATATAAAAATTACATTATTGCTTATCAGCAAGTGATGATTTTAAACCCCGATGCCGTCAGTCCGATTCATGCTTAACTGGATCTTTGATATAAAATTATATTCTTCCCTTGACTCTTAGGAACAGCAGCCAGCGCGGCGGAAAAAGGAGAAGAGAAAGACGAAGAAGACGGAAAAGAGACAGAGGATAGTGTCCGTGAGCGACCACAGCAACACGGAAACTACTGTCAGCGTCAACGGGGTTAAAGAGGTGAGCACCTCGATCTCATCTCGTGACTGCCTCGTTGGTGTAGTGGCAAAGTTTCTGCCTTACATCCGAGAGGTCCTGGGTTCAAATCCCAGGTCGAACCAAAATTGTTTCTGAGATTTTCTGTCATGAATTTCTCCAAAACAGCTCGGAGTCGGGAAGTTGGCGGTTTCACCCCCGTGCCTCGGTGCGCACGTTAAGCCATTAGTCCTGCGCCTGATCCTCTTCCGGTCATGTTGGATTGCCGTCTCACCGAACTAGAGTGATGGAACAGTGAGTGCACCTGTGTATTGCGCTCACACTTGTGCACTATAATATCTCCTGCGTAGTTGGCTGATCTTTGTTGAGATTGGCCGCCGTGGTCGGAATCGGCCTGGAGGACTATTATTATTATATGCACGTGTCACTCCGTAGCGGGAGGGTTACTTGTCGACTTGTTAAAAAGGATTACTTGTCCTCCGAGGTACTATTACTGTCACTCACTATTATAGTAAAATAAACTGATTGTAGAGCTGAACTGATTTATTGATATAACATAATGGCTAGCTTTTGACCCCTTAGGAAAATCCTGAAAAATCATTAGCTAAATACGTGCATAGTAAACCGTTAAATAAATACATTTCATATGTAAGAAAACAACTCGACCTGTATTCCACCACACGGGCTTAGTGCGGATTGGTAGAGGATTTGCAAGGTAAGTGACCAACCTAACTGTCAGATGTTAGTATGTCGCCCAAGGGCCTTTGAGCAGGCTTAACGAATAATATCTATCGATATAAACCGGGACCTTGCCATCCGAAGCATGCTTGTAAATAGGCGCTGATTAAATGGTCAGAATGGTCACCCGTGCCGAACATGACAGCGCCTTAGGTTGCTAACTTTCGGTATCACTACCACAGCGCTGCAACCGTTCGCCACAAAGTTCGAGTAACGAGTACCTCAATACATGGAAATAATAGAATAGTGTTGTATTGTTGACCGTGGGTCTTCCCTACAGACTTTCAAGTCAAGTGGGTATTAGGGGCTTGCATAAGCATCTGAATTTGAGTTCGTCAATCTCGGCGATGAAGGCCTTATCCTGCCCTTTTTATCAAATGTATTCAACATACAGGGTGTCCCAGAACTCAACGTCAAACCGAAACGGGGTGACAAAAATCAGAAAAAAAATCTATCCCATGCAGTTTGAAAATTATGGGCATTTTAAGAAAAACCTAGAAATTTAGTCAAACTGTAACAATTTTTCGGTTATTATGGTTAATTTTTTTATTTTTGTTCATTTATACTTTGGAACCATAACGCTAAATAGCATTTCAGAATGACAGTCAAAAATGATGACACAGTTGCCCCAAGTTTCCTAGAAATAAAACTGATTTGTTAAACTATGAATTTAAAATTTTCACAATTTGTCGACTTTGGAAGGCCCTCCTTTAAAAAAAATGTACTAGAATGCCTTGGCAAGTGCCATTAAAAGTTGGCGCATTTAATCAGGAATCTAAAATGGTTCAATACTTGTTAGTTTCATACTAAAAAAAAACGAGTAAAAAATAAAAACCTCATGTTACCCGATTTTTGCTAACCAATTTTACTCTGTTAAAATAATTTTTGATTCGCACAAACTCATGACAGGATCTTAATTTTACGGCAAAATGATGACAGAGATGGATACTGGACATGTTGGCCATGAGTGAGCGAGACAGATAGTGACGCCACTTTTACAAAAGTTAACAAAAGTAAGTAAAATTAATAAAATAATGAAAAATCTTGACCTAGTTTAGTTCAATTTTATTGGAATAAAAGTCAGATAGGGAAATAACATTGTTTATTACAATAAATGTTCAAATTGTTTTCCATCAGCCTCAATACAGGCCCTACATCTTCTTAAAAAAGATCTACTTATTAGCCGGGCATATCCTCGAGAGTTGATTTCCTCAGCAGCTTGAGAAATTCGTTCACGCAGCTCGGCTTCGCTCTCAATGGGCTTTGAGTAAACTTTTTCTTTGAGAACGCCCTAATAAAAAAATCCAGGGGATTTAAATCTGGTGATCGGGCTGGCCACGAGATAGTGCCTGAACGTCCAATCCACCTTTCCGGATATTCCTGGTCAAGGAAATTCCTTACTTGCACTGCGAAATGCGCTGGGCAGCCATCTTGTTGATACCACATGTGGCGACGATCTGATAGTTGTACGTCCTCTAACAAAGTAGGTAAATTTTCCCGTAAAAAATGTAGGTAATTCGTGGCATTCAAATTCTCAGGCAGCTCAAAAGGCCCAATAATTCTACCGTTTAAAATTCCAGTCCACAGGTTTACTTTAAAGCGATACTGGGATCTATCTTCTTGTATTAAATGTGGATTCTCCACATGCCACTCGTGACAATTGTGTAAGTTTATGTAACCATCTTTTATAAATGTCGATTCATCTGACCAGAGAATTTTTTGGATGAATTGTGGATTTTCATTATGCCTCTGTAGCAATGTTCTACAAAATGAAATCCTTTCAGGATAATCTCGAGGAAGAAGACTTTGAACTCGTTGTACGTGAAACGGATGCATTTCGGCTCTTTGTAAAATACGATGTGCTGTGCTTTTGGGTATTCCCGTTCTTTCTTCAATTCCACGAACAGAAATACTTGGGTCATCTGCAACCTCTTGCAACACTTCTTCCTCGTAAGAAGACCTAGGTCTACCTCCAGCCCGTATTTGATTCGGAAAATGGCCGCCCTCCGTAAGTGAACGGTGCACATTGACAAACACGCGGTGATCCGGATATCGCTCCAAATTTGGATATCTTTCACGATAGAGTCTAGCGGCGGCACTTGCATTGCATCTGCACTCCCCGTAAATGAGGTGCATGTTCGCATATTCTTGTGAAGTGTAGCGCGTAGGCATGGTAGATAACATGATGCCAACACAAAAGTCCAATCAAATTCCAAAAGAGAGAAGCCAAAGTTGCCGGTATGTAATAATCACCAAGTCCAATTCACAAAAATCCAAGTCCAAAAAGAGAAGCCAAAGTTGTCAGTACTAAATCAACACAAGCGAATACGGAAAGGTGCGCAGTAGACGAATGAGCGAAACGTACTAACTATTGTCAGACTGGTGGCGTAGCCATTTGCTTGAAATGGCGTCTGTATCTGTTTCATTTGCACTCGTTTAAACGACGCATCTCCGTCTCACTACGTGGCGTCACTATCTGTCTCGCTCACTCATGGCCAACATGTCCAGTATCCCTGTCATCATTTTGCCGTAAAATTAAGATCCTGTCATGAGTTTGTGCGAATCAAAAATTATTTTAACAGAGTAAAATTGGTTAGCAAAAATCGGGTAACATGAGGTTTTTATTTTTTACTCGTTTTTTTAGTATGAAACTAACAAGTATTGTACCATTTTAGATTCCTGATTAAATGCGCCAACTTTTAATGGCACTTGCCAAGGCACTCTAGTACATTTTTTTTAAAGGAGGGCCTTCCAAAGTCGACAAATTGTGAAAATTTTAAATTCATAGTTTAACAAATCAGTCTTATTTCTAGGAAACTTGGGGCAACTGTGTCATCATTTTTGACTGTCATTCTGAAATGCTATTTAGGGTTATGGTTCCAAAGTATAAATGAACAAAAATAAAAAAATTAACCATAATAACCGAAAAATTGTTACAGTTTGACTAAATTTCTAGGTTTTTCTTAAAATGCCCATAATTTTCAAACTGCATGGGATAGATTTTTTTTCTGATTTTTGTCATGATGCTTACAATCAATCCTTTCACCCCGTTTCGGTTTGACGTTGAGTTCTGGGACACCCTGTAGAACTTATCTACCCCAATCGCCATCAGATCCTCGTCCTATTCACTACAAGTTGTGCCTTTTAATTCCGGTTATGTCCTATGTTGCTAGTAACATTATGAAGAAGAAGATTGTAGTGACAATAATGAGCACCAAAAAATTTTTCTACACACAGAATTTCAGTATCGTCTGCCAAGTAAAATATACCCGAGGCCACTTTTTTCAATAGTCAATAATTTTGCCTCAAATGCTGTGCAAATAAAGATTCGATTTGTCGCCTTATGTGCGAAAGGCGAGATAGCATGATTTGCTACACATGTAGATATGACAAATCTTTCCTTTTCCAACGTCCGGCGTCTTTTTTTGTCTCGCTCCTCTAGTGACGAGCTTCATCTTTGTTTGATGTCGATGTCATAAAAATGTTTACACTAATAATATCGACGAATTCGATTCGAATCTCGACACGACGAATTAATCCGTAAAAAGTGTCTCATTGTAATGTCTATTGTTCGCGTAAACCGAAGAAACAAATATAAAAATGTTTTTAACAATTATGTTCGCCGACAGACCAGCAGCGCCCAGTCGGAGACTTGGTCGCCAGCATCTCAAGCGTCGCAGGCGTCGCAGGCGTCGCAGGTGGCGCTGGACCACTCGTACTGCCGCCCGCCGCCCGACCTCGGCCGCCGCGCGTCCAACCACCTGCAGCACGATCATGGTATGCATTTATTTATGGAGAGATGGGTGTGGCTTAAAACCAGCGCTGTTTGGGATCATATCCCAAGTCAGCACAAGCTGAGCCACCTCTAATTGCTTTGTTATGTGCTATGTTTATTTGTTTCATTGAATGTTAGTTGTGTAAGCAATAAAGATTTTAATATTATTATTTCAGGACCATGGAGACCAAAAAATAATTCAGATTTTTATATATCCGTAACTTTTTGCAGCATGGAACCGCACGTTTGACAATTTCGCTATTATATTGTCGCTGTTATTACGTTGGCGTGTATGTAAATGAAAATAATTTGTAACCGCACCGATGCTGCGTCTAAAAATTTATCGCATCCGGATGGCTGTTAGAAGTTGAAAAATATATTATTAGATCGTTTGTTATCAGTCTTAAGTAACATTTAAGCCATAGTCAATTGCTCGAAAATTACACCCTGATTGGACATACCCGTGCGGTCAAGAAGTCTAATTCTAACCATAGGTCTGCCAGCAAATATTTGATTGTTTATTTCAATTGAATAGGCTCCGAAACTACCGGACCGATTCAACATTAGAATCCTACAGTGTAGTGGCAAAGTTTCTGCCTTACATCAAACAATACAAAATTGTTTCTGAGATTTTCTGTCATGAATGTCTCAAAAACAGCTTGGAATCGGGAAGTTGAAAATGAACAATGCAATTGTTACAATGAGCAACACTGATGCAGGTTACACATGGATGGAGCAGCCGGGGCCGCGCGGCAGCCCGCCGCTGGGCGACGCGAGGATCGCCGAAGAGAAGGAGCCCAAGCGCGAGAAGCGGCCCTACAAGCGGAAACACGAGCCCAAGAAGCTCGCCGAGATACAGAACAAGTGAGTAGATAGACACGCAATAGCAAGAAGTGAGACATATCGAAACGATATAAATTGTCGTTAATTAATAGACAGAATATAGTCTCACTAAATAACATAACAACACCAATTCCTGATTATTGTACGTCAACTATTTTTTTAAATTTTACAAAATATATGGTTTTAATTTGTCCCTATTTAAGATATCAGTGTATTGTGTCCTAATTTGAATTCAAAACTCAGTTCTCAATAATATAATCTTTGCATTCAATACAACCATAAAAACGCAAGACAATAATGAGCCAATCTTTACAACCCGACTTCAATTGGTATAACGATTTAAAACACTGTCGCTTTATGATGGATTGAATAGCTTGTTATCTATCTACCCTCAATCATAGTCGTTTTTACGTGAAACCGCGATGCTTTTTTAACCTACAAACCTTACATTTAGTGATTAGAAACTGCCAATTCATATTTTTCTGTCAACATTGACGAAATATATTTGAACTCATCCGGTTCGCGTAATTTTAATAATAATAATCATTTATTCATAAATAAAGGAAAATAAATTACAAAACAAAAAATAAAACAAGATTTTGTAAATTAATGCTAATTAAACAAATAATTTACAACAAAAAAAATTGTTACGTTATATGATATCTACTTAAATATGAAATACAAGTAAGGCCTCTGTCTTATCATACGACAAACTTTGGAGGTATTTAAACTATAGCTTGTACATTGTGTCTGCCATCTTCGGATTCGAAGACTTAAAGAGATTTTTTTTCTTACGCTATTACAATCCATCCCAGGTTGTACGAGACCCGCGAAGACTACGACCATCTCGTGTACCCGAGTGTCACGTTCAAGCCCCGCGACATAATGGCTGAGATGCACGTGATGTACGAGTTCCTGACGCGCGGCATCGACCGCGAGGACGTGCAGTACCTGCGGCGCGCGTACGAGGCGCTACTCGCCGAGGACGCGCAGGGCTACTGGCTCAACGACACGCACTGGGTCGACCATCCGCCCACCGATCTCAATTACACGCCGCCCAAGAAGAAGTCCAAACGGCATACCAACATCTATGAGGACTTGCAGGTCAGTTTGTGTTTTGTAAAGAATGTGTAGGTTTAAATTAAATTTAATTTAATTTCAGGTTCAATCTTTAAATAAGTAGCTAAAACGGTGGCAGAGGTTGGGAGCTATTTGCGTCTTTTGCATAACGGGTTTCTGCTGGAACTTTGGATTTTCCTAAGTGCACGGGCTAAGCAGGCGCGATAACGAACTACTAAACATATGTAGTGATATCCAAGGTTTCACGTACGAAACGCACATGCGGTTTAAGTAGTGAGCTCGCGCCCGCGCGTTCCTACGTGAATAAGCAATAAGGCAATGGTTGTATTCCTTTCTTTTTCAACTCGACAACATAGTCGATACCCAGAGGGCAAAGAAGTTATTTTTAAGCAAAAAGAGCTGCTAGCCTAAGGCGAAAACCACTTTTACCTTCGAAATGAATAATCTACGATTACAATCAAACAGTGTGCCTTGCAGTAGACATCGATGCAAAATCATGGATGAAAAGTATACCTTCATTTTTAAAAACCCATTGAATCAATTTTCAGGGCCAATTCCTTCCTTCCTTCCTTCGATTCCTGCCTCACGTCGTACTAACTGCTACGGCGACATTTTTCGCTCCCTACAAATCCTGCTTCCGTCCCCTCTGTAATAATCACCTCTCCCCCTTCTGGGGCGTGCCACTACAGTCACGATGCTCCGCGTCGGGCTACACCTTCTGATTTTACCTACTTCTCAGTTTTTAAACGTCCTCACATGTTCAGGGGCACTCGAGCGGCTCGGCGCGCACGGAAGGCTACTACAAGATGGACGCGCGGCTGAAGGCGAAGTACAAGTACCACCACGGGCGGTCGGCCGGGCCCGCCGCGCCCGCCGCGCTGCACCACGACAAGAAGATACTCATCTCCAAGATGCAGGGCATGTCCAGGGAAGCACGCTCCAACCAGAGGCGACTGCTCACTGCGTTTGGTAAGTCACATCTACAGACTATGAGAATCGATCACATCAAAATGGACCGCAGTGGTGTGAGCACGAACAACTATAGTAACGTATTCGTAACGTTCACCTATCGCTAACTTGTCAATTTGTATAGGGCAACTGTCAGTTTTTGACGTTTGGACGTCACGAATACGTTACGATAATGTTCGTGCTCACCCCACAGGACGTCATATGTTAGACAGCGGCAATAAGATTTATGAAAAAACAAGGTTGTGAGCGGCCTGTATCTACTTTGATTTTGATATTTTGAAGAAAATCTTATATTTATCATTTTAAATATATTTTACCAAATGATCATGCTAAATAACAATAAACTTTTGCAGGTACAGATACGGATTCAGATTTACTGAAATTCAACCAGCTGAAGTTCAGGAAAAAGCAGCTCAAGTTCGCCAAGTCTGGCATCCACGACTGGGGTCTATTTGCTCAGGTATTCTGTTCTAAATATTGTTCAGGGTATGGTTTTGTGATAACGCAACTAAAACGATCTTAACGAATGCAGAAATGTCAAAATATATTTAACGAACTTACGAAAAAAACTTGTTTGTATGAGGAAAATTAGGGGTTTATTTGCAATTAAGTGCCCGAGTAAGATTGCTAGATCGCACCACGTATTTCGAACCGCAGTAGCATCCAATACCATTGTTCTGATTGTTATTCTTGCGTACAGTAAACTAGTGTTAGGACTGTCTTGCAAGATCTTGTTATAGCGTGTTGAACTCTGAAAGTACCGAAATATTGTACGCAGAGAAAAGAATAGATATTTAGCAAACTCCAACGAAACAACTGTAACATATTAGTAAACTTTTGGGTCGTCATTATGCCTATACATCATATAATTCTGACTATCTACATGGTGTTACAAGAAAACTGTAATAACTGAAGGGTGTTGCTGTGCCCGTAAACTAAACAACTTTCGCAAAGAAACCTAGGTCGACATCTCACAAAAATTTTTGGCTTTAAATCGACCAGCTGATTAGCAATTTTGTATAGGAGGTCCGATTTTTTTTTCAGATTTTGTCCTAGGTATCTTTGGGAATGCTGTGCAGTTTTTCGGACACAACAACACCCTTCAGTTATTACGTGATTTTTTGTAACATGTTGTATAAAGTCCGTATATTGTGATTCCTAGGAGCCGATAGCGGCGGACGAGATGGTGATCGAGTACGTGGGGCAGATGATCCGGCCGATCGTGGCGGACGTGCGCGAGGCGCACTACGAGGCCACCGGCATCGGCAGCTCCTACCTGTTCCGCATCGACCTCGACACCATCATCGACGCCACCAAGTGCGGCAACCTCGCCAGGTTCATCAACCACAGTTGCAATGTGAGGGTTTTTACTTAAATTTACTTTCTTTTCTTTTATGATCTCTCTAAGAACCAGTCTTTAATTGCTAAAATCATTAATTGGCTAGATGACACCACCAATCGTTGACATACTTTTTATTATCTGTCAAAACGGTTAGCCTCCATAGATTTCGTATGGAAATAAATGATCGTGACGTCACGGTCATGTGTCAGAAATCGGAGTCAATTGACCGAATATTTATTGCGTTTTGTGTGTTTAAAAATTGGTTTCTACAGCTTTTTGGAAATATATTGGTTGTATTAACTTCAAAGGGGCTATGTTTTTTAAACACCATGTTCTTGACAATATTTAAGATAGGTGTCATCATCCCAATTGGCATGATGACACCCGTCTTAAATATTTTCAAGCCCACTGCGTTAAAAAAACATAGCCCCTATGAAGTTAAATACAACCAGTATATTTCCAAAAAGATGTAGAACACAATTTTTAAACACACAAAACTCAATAAATATTCGGTCAATTGACTCTTGTATTTCCATACAAAATCTATGGAGGCAGACCGTTTTGACAGACAACAAAGAGTATATCAACAATTGGTGGTGTCATCTAGCCTATTAAGCTATTAGAAATCTTTCGGTGGTAGAAAGATTAAATAAATATAAAGCTGAACAATACATCTTGACTGTATAGTAATCAATATTATCAAAAGAAGAAAACGTCACCAAGAACTACAAGGCTGGAATTAGAATCGTAGGCTGAATATAAATGCGCGATTATTTTTACAAATTTTACAATATTCGTCGTCATCATTAACTTCCGTGGTGGTTTATTTTAATATCCAATTCATACATTTATGCCGTATGGCTATGGCAGCTCGATGGTTAAAAGTCATGAGACGTAAATGTTATGTTTATTTTAATAATAAAAACATTATCTTTCCCCTCTACAGCCGAACTGCTACGCGAAGATAATAACGATAGAATCGCAGAAGAAGATCGTGATATACTCGAAGCAGCCGATCGGCGTCGACGAGGAGATCACGTACGACTACAAGTTCCCGCTCGAGGACGAGAAGATCCCGTGCCTGTGCGGCGCCGCGCAGTGCCGCGGCTTCCTCAACTAGGGCAACAACCACCAACTACCAGCACAGGTTTATTTTATCTACCTAGGGAAAATCAACCGTTTCTCTGGCTTAACATGATTATATGTGTCTACTGTGGAAAATTCAGCAGTTCACTACAATGTCTCAACTGGATTACGTTTATCTACTGTGGAAAATTCAGCTATCCATTACAATTGCTCAAACGTTACCGTTGAAAAGTCCAGCGTGTTTACCGTTTGTCTGGCTCAACAGGATTATGGTGGTCCATTGCGGAAAATTAATCTGTATTTACCATTATAATGTCTCAAAAGGATTGTCAGTCTGCTGTGGATAAATCTGCCAAGTTCATCATTCCTCTGGCTCAACAAGATATTTATCTCAATTTAAGTAATATTGTACAGAAAGAGATAATGTAAGGACAGGCGTTATTCATGCAGGGCAAGATGCAGTACTTTTGATAATAATCATCATCAGCCTATATACATCCCACTGCTGGGCAGCAGGGCGTTAATAAGTTGAAATGTGATAAGAGACTTGTTTTTGATGTTTTGTTTGGGGTAGAGACTTGAAGAAAAAGGTAGTTAAGTTATTGACAGAAAATTATAATACACCCTTTTTATTGAAATAATATGGTAATCCGAGAATGGAACGGATACGATATGGTTTGACATAGATGGCCTTGTCTGCCTTTCAACAGAATACACTGTGACGCCCCAATTTAATAGTTTTACTAAGTTTTAACAACTTGAATTGTGTTGATGAATGTGCGATAAAGTTCTGGAAGAAGTAGATAAATTTAAAATGTATTAACATCACGAGATCAAGTCATTTGTAGTTTATATTTATCCAAGCCTAGCAATCCTGAGGCCGTGCTCCCTAATGCCTTGATCACACGCGCCGAGTAAATGGGCGAGACAGTAAAATATTCTCGGCCGAGACAGTATTTATTATATAGACAGCACGCGCCAATCTGTTCACACGAAGCGAGGACTCCGTCGAGTGCACTGCCTGTTTGTGTTTCTAATCATGGCTGTCGCATTTGGTACTAGTAGTATTATATTTCGTGTCACAGAAAGTTCATCGAATATTGCCGGCGCCGGAGGGATGATTATCCAGATCTGACAATTTGGAGAGATGACCGCTAGAATACCGATGGCTAGATTTGCGTAACATAGAAATCGGATAGTTTTGTTTTTATATAATGATGCCAAGTTTTTACTCACTTCACGTATTTAATTATAGAAGTAAAATAACATGATAAAGCATAGGCGACATTGTCAGACTTTAGTCATTAATATAGGATTAATTTTGATAAATTATGCACAAGTGTTCATTCATAATTAAGTTATATTAAGTTTCTGTTTTCTCTGTCCTCATGATTCAGATACTACCGTGAACGTCACGTACATGGCAATTTTAATTAACCCAAACCCCAAAGATAATCGTTTTATGATAAAATCGCTTTCGGAAAATCCTTCAAATATCTGTCTGTTTTTATCAAAGAAACTCTCTCGTTGTTGATATCATAAAACAGTAGTGTTCATTGACTAACTTAACCGGACTCTACCTCAAAAATCTATTCATAATCTTACCAGTACAGGGCTAAAAGATTTCGTCCCATGGAGTCTTGTGAAACGCTCCTTAACAATGAGAAACCTGTTTGAGAGTGCGCACAGCGCAGCAGGGTACCGATCGACGGTAGTATAATGTTTTTAAATAGAATGTAAAACGTGTGTGATGTGTGAATCTTAAAGCGTTTACCTCTTGTATTTAATATGAAAGCCCAGTGCAACTCGTATATGTGAAATTATACCTAAACAATTCTTGTATTATACTATTTCGACTGAGTCTTAAATATGATTTGTTACGGCGCATTCACATATAACGTCTGTTTCAACGGATCCGTCGCCACTGGAGATAGTATTCACATATCACATTACTGAATCGTTCCAGTATTCTGATTCCGTTATACTGGATCTGATATACTGTAAGGCATGTGTGAACTCGATCATACAACTAAATACGCTAATAACATAAAAGTTTGAAGGAACCAGTAAAACGGACGTTATATGTGAACGCGCCCTTAGGCTTAGTTGTCGGAAATAACATGCTATGTAATTATTTTGTGTTGTACATTGTTTGTGAATAAAGATCTCCGCTGTTATATCAGATTTATGTAGTACACTTTTCAAGTACACGATTATAATGAAGTTTGGTTTGCTGAATGATAAGTATGTAACTCAATTTTCATGTATTTGTTAAACGCATTGGACCCCTCGCTGGCGATGGCCGTATTTTTAAGAGGGTACTGAAATTTGTAATTAATTCATAAGCTCGCGAATTTTTTTATCGCACTTCATATTATGTAATGTAAAATGTATAAGATTGTAAATAAAAGATTCCAACAATTTTACTAATTCCTTAATTAAAACACCTTGGTCGTTCAAGTTCGAGGACAACTCTCCTTTCGGATTTTTTTGAGGTTTATTTATTGTGAATACAGTCGCGGTCATTATAAGTCTAAAAGACCTTTTTAAGGACTTAATGTCCTAAAAAGAGGGTGGCCAAAATTCCGTTTTTTTTCAACAAGAATTGCCATTGAAAAAAAATGCAGACCCTAGGTAGACTCTTTTACTGGTCAGAGTATTGAACCCTGGATCCCGAGTGGTCAAACACACTCGGGATAAGGTGTGGTGAGTTATTCAAAATTTCGTCCTCTTTTCGATAGGACCTACTATTTCTGAGATATAACACATTTTGTATACATGCCATCAGTGTCAACTCATTTTAACTTTGTCAACCCTGGATGGAACTCTTCTAAGGCTTAAGTCACGTTTGCGTCTTAATCGGTCTCTAAAAATACTATTGTCATTTTAGTTTAAAACGTTGTTTGTTTAATAAATAAATAATAATAATAATGTAAATCACACTCATATTATAAGTGTGAAAGTTTTTTTCTTTGAATGTTTGTCCGTCAATCACGCTGAATCTACGGAACGGTTTTGATAAAATTTGGTAAAGAGACATGGATTTTATGGATAAAATGCTCCCTTGGGATATCCGAACCTAAGGCGAACGATGTCCTACATATTTTTTACTAACAAAATTGATGGACGAGATCAAAAGTCTTGTGTGTACTGTGTATTTATTATTGGTTTGTGATTGAAATGCAAGTACATATGTATAAAATATATATTTATAACATGTCATACAATCATACATACATAACAAACATTACCTACTTAAATTTAATCCATACATTCAAACGACTTAGCAAACAGAGGAACATACCTCTGTATGGACCTTTTTTAACTTAAAAGTTATACAAACGTTAAAACTAAATCTTAACACCAATTAAAATTAAATAGCAAATCACAGTAAAGGAATTATTAATTAATACGTCGTATGTTCGAAATAAGAAAATATTAGTATAGCAATAAGTACCAAAAACTACAGGATATCTTTCTTATTGTCCTTATGTTCCAAATATTTTTTACTGTCTTGAATTAGCATTTAAACTCTTGCTTGAAACTTAAGTCTTCCTGTGTTTTAAAAGGAAGATATCTGATGACTTCTTAGTAGTGTAATAAAAGTTAAAAAACATTTCGTTCATAATTAATTAATAATACATACATAAAGTCAAATGATACCAAACAATAAATACTTAATAAGTAACCTTACAATAATAATCCTGCAAAGAAGCATCAATTTTAATGGAACTTAAACAAGGCGAATACCTTCGTTAGACAATAGAATCTTAATTTATAAAAAAAATGGCTAAGATTTTCTAGTAATTTTTACCTCTTACAAAACGACAGTACAAAAGTTATACGATTGTTGCTAAAATAATAAATTACCTACAGGTATAAAATTATGTATGATAGATATTAATAAACATGTTACCAATGAATATTGAGCAGGTACCTTCAAGTTTCTAAGATTATCACATGTCGTTTAAGTCAGTTCGGATTATTTAATGGCGGCGGAATGCATCATTGAAAGCGAACCTGTCTCGTGAACATTTCAGCGCAAAGATCAGCTGTACCCTTTGTCGATTCTGTCTTCTCCTCGCTCTCGGTGGAATCCGAGTCGAATTCTGAGATGGTCGCAGGGGACTTCCGGCCACTCGTGTAATTACGCTTTAAACCGACCTCCGTGGTCAGGATCTCCTTTATGACATCGTCGGGAGTGCGCTCCTTGCGGTTTTTCATGCGGAGCTGACGCGCCCGCTTGCGGATGTCCGCCAGGAAGCCCGTCGTCGTCTCCACGCTCTCCTGGGAGACGTCCTGCACCGGCGACAGGTCGGCCGGCGACTGCGCCAGGTCGGTGGACGATCCCTTCGAGTCGGTCGTCGTCTCCAACGATTCGACGGACGCGCCGACACTCCTGAACGCGGCCATGCCCTCGACGAGCGCCACTCGGTGCCCGTCGTCGTCCTTCATACGAATTATGATACCGTTAGGAGCGGAACCGAGAAGGATCGGCTCGACGACTTTCAGGTTGAATATCTCCGGCTGGTAGCAGTCGGACGCGGTGGAGGCGAGCGAGGTGGTGTCGCAGGTGCAGGGCGGCGCCTTGTATACGTCCTCGCTGATGTAGAGCAGGCTGACGCGGTCCTCGCCCACGACGTACAGGAAGGGGTTGACGAACTCCCAGGCGCGCACGGCGGCGCTCCACTTGGGATCCTCGTTGCGCGTGCGCTTGCCGTTCTCGTCGACGAAGACGCCGCACTCCGCGTAGCATAAAAGAATTTCAGTCGGTTTATCTCGGATGAGTAGGATCGCTCGAGGAGGGGAATGTTTTCTAGCGGCGGCTGCGACGATGGGTTCGTCCATTCCGAACGCTTCGAGAGCGCCGGATGGTAGTGTTATTCTGAGCGGCTTCTCCCCCGCGATGTATAAGGCACGGGGTGTGAGTAGTAGCGAGGAGGGCGCGCGGTCGACGGTGATGGAGCGCGCGATGCGGAACTCCGTGGTGGACGCGTCGAATCTGAGCAGGAAGACTCTTCTTCCACAGGCGACTGCTGCGCTCGGGCCGCCCATTGTATCACTTCCTATCGCCTGCAATATAAGAACCTATTTTTAAAATTAAATCTTTTAAGAGCTCTATGTCCCTTACGATTGTAAACAAGCTTCTATTATCATCATAATTTGACTGGCTACAATCTCTATTTGATAGTTTTATTATTTACGGTATGTAAAAGATCTGCTGAGCAACTGCGAAAAAACTAGCACGCAGCAGGGTCACAACGGGTAGTAGACTCACCTTGATTAAATGCGGCGGCGTGCTATCGGGCAGGCATACCCTTGCAACATCGACAGTGGGCCTCAGATTCGAGGACCGCCTCAGCGCTGAGCCCAGCGAGAGCAGCCCCGCGTGTACAAGCATATCTCCGAGTATGAGCAGCGCGCGTCCGGCGGCCGACGCCGCGCCGCTAACGCCGATAGTGTTAGTACCGGAGCGCGGCGGGGACACGTCCGAGTCTAGCTCGAGGCGGATCGGCCCGCGGAGCGAGTGGAGACCGTCGACGCAACCTGGAAGTAAATAAAATCCCACCAAAAACATTTTCATGTAAAATGTTGCCAAGACGAGCCCATATGACTCGCACTGTCAAAAAGTTATCAGATCTCATGTAGAGCCAAGCTTCTAACACTACACGCCCTAACTCTACAAGGCCTAACTTCACAAACTCTACACCTTAGTCCAAATATGTGGCTTGGCCATTTCGCTACATTCACATCGGCGTAAGGTGAAAAATCAATTCACTGTTCATTACTTTTGTGTTATACAATAGTTCTTGTAGTAACGAACGGCCAAGCCACATATTTTGACTAAGGTGTAGAGTTTGTGAAGTTAGGCCTTGTAGAGTTAGGGCGTGTAGTGTTAGAAGCTTGGCTCTACATGAGATCTGATAACTTTTTGACAGTGCGAGTCATATGGGCTCGTCTTGGCAACATTTTACATGAAAATGTTTTGGTGGGATTTCATTTCTTTTTGTAAGTTGTTTGTAATATATATATATATATATTTTTTTTCTTCTTTTTTTTTTCTTAACAAGGAGTATATATACCTGGGGGCACCAAGTTTTAGATTATTAGATTAGACCTCTAGCGTCATCAAAATTTAATTTAAAATTACAGGTCTCATACAAACTCCCATCCCCTAGTTTAAGGGGTTGGGGGATGAAAGTTACAAGTTTTATCATTTTTTTGTTGTTTGTGTGCTAATACTAGCTTACATACAAAATTTCAGCTTTCTAGGACATTAGGAAATACCTTAATAATTTTGATGATCATCAGTGAGTCAGTGACGAAATCAGCGTTTTTTAGATATAAATAAAATCTGAAGTGTAAAAGCTAATGTAATTAAAACTTAATATGTTCAATAAGTCCGCTATTGACAATATATCCCGAAAATTTTGTTGATCTAGCATAATCCAAACCCAAGTTATGAGGGTTCAAAAAAACGACGAAGCGCTTCGAGAAAAGGTAGGTAGTGCCCGTGCGCTTCGCTTGGCTCGTCTTGGCGGGGGCACTACCGTGCCCCCAGATTATAATGAGTTGTCCAGTGAAAACAAACAAGTAGTCGTTGATTAAAACTTGTCTACATTATATTCTACAAATTTTAAATTACTGCTTTAAAATGTCATTTGTGTTTTTCTTCAATTTAAACTTGCTTTTTTATATTGCATTGGTTAAACACTGTGTCATTGTACGGCTCAAAAAGGTATTTTCTATCACGTATCTGACTAAACGTTTTGATAATATTAAACTTACTGACATGTTGGCCTGTCAGTCCTAAAAGGATAACAGGATCTAATGTATGCCACTGGGGCTCAAACAGATTTCGATATCTTTTGGGGGGGCTTACCAGTCGACGTGACTATGATGATGTTATAAAACTGCCATGTTAGTACCTATAGCTACGGCGTTTGGTGCAACTTGCAGTGCGGTTTGAGGCTCAGTTTCGACTAGACACAGCGGCGTGGGCGCGTACCCCGCGGGAGCCGGTCGGCCTTGTTGCAGACGCGATATCCACGAGCTTCGTTCTTCTATGCTATTGCACACAATGGCCGCACGATCGCAGCGCGCGGGACTTTCCAGCTTCACCTAAAATCCAAAGTTTGTACGCATTCAGGTCACGTCGTTGCGGCTTCGTGCGTCATATTCGTACGTATTAGGCATCGTTCACCCCTAACGGATTGTCCGCCGATGATTGCGAGTATGCTCGCTGTCAGCCCCTGTATGGCTAAATATATGTACAGCGTAATAGTATAGCTTATTATTCAGCCACGTAAATACCCCAGCTAAGCGTAAAGTCCATAATGAGTCCCAAGTTCTTAATGATGGCACAGTAAATAATTATGCTACCTTCAAATGGCACTGGTTCCATATCATCGATGTTCAGCCTAGAAACTATTCCTGGACTACCAACAACGATGGCCTGACATTTGGTGGGGTGAACAGAAACTCAAAAATCGTGTGACCAAGATGATATGTGAGCCAAATCGTTATTCAGTCGGATTGCTTCAGGTATGTCAACAACGTCGGAATGAACGTACAACAATTATTCCAAGTCATAAGCGTACAGATGATACGAGCAGCGAAGGTTAAGAGTCAGGTAAAAGAAGGGGAGAGAGAACACACCCGACTTCGTTAGATTATATCAATCAGAAGTAGAAATTTCAGTTTAGATTGACTGCTGGCGACCACGCAAGAGAACCATTTCACAGCTAAAGGTGATACTTATAATAATAATAATTTATTTCAAAAACAAAGAGATTTACATAACTTGTGATTGAAGTCACCTTTTAAGCATAATGCCTGTGACAGGTGACATCGCTCTACCATACCTACTTGTACATTAAATTACAATTTTAAAACTAAACCTATTTAATTATTAAACATATATAATCTAGTACATTAAAAACTAAAGCTATGTTTATTTTTACAGTTTTAAATTAAAAAGAAGTGTGTGTGTGTGTGTGTGTGTATGTGTGTGATTCTATTCCGTGTGTTTGATTAGGTTTTCTGTCTCCTCATAGTTTATTGATTGTAAGTATTTAGTGACAATAGTTTTACACTCCCGTACTGTTTTGCTGAATATTTTTGTTACGTTATTTATTTTATTATAAAGATGTGCTGATCTACTGTGCAATTGCTTGACAGCGAAGGCAGTTTTGCACAATATTTGAGGAACAACATTTATTTTCCTAGCTCGCTTTGCAGATGGCTTGTAATGAGTAGTTTTATGTTTTCGCAATATAGCACTAAGAATATAAAGTTTTCTAACAAACAAGACTTGGCTTGTATCGTATAGGGCGTTAGTGGAAAATCTACGATCTTTAAAGTGCATTACCTTTAGCAGGGATCGTTGTGCATATTCTACCTAAGTCAGTTTTGTTTTCGTTGCTTCGCCCCAGATTGCGATGCAGTAAAGTATAACTGATTGTGCAAGCGATATGTAGATTTCTGTAAGAATATTTCTACTTGAGGAGTTTCGATCTACGGAGCGCGCTGGTACCACATGTCTTAAGATTTTAAACATCCAGATTAGTTTCCGAATTCTGGTAGCGACAAGTTCAATATGTGGATGCCAAGACAGTCGCTGATCAATCATGACTCCTAAGTATTTTGATTGATAAATTTTATTCAAAATAGGACAGTTACAAACAAACGATTTTGTAGAGTTGTGATTACAAGAGTGAACTGTGATTGCAAAGTTGGCGTCAGGTTGAGTCCGGTTTAGGATACTAAAACAGATGTAATTAGTCTTGCTGGTGTTAAGGGTAAGTAAGTTATTTTTTAACCATTTGTCAACTGACCGTAGTCCGTCCTCGGCATCCCTCTTTACCGTATCCCAATCCTTTCCTGATAATACGATGGCAGTATCATCTGCATACGAAAAAATGCAAGAGTTGTTAGTTCTTACGTTACACAGTTCATTTATATAAATTAGGAAGAGTGTGGGCCCTAAAACGCTTCCTTGGGGAACCCCGTAGGATACGAGAATGTCCCGGCTGATGTATCCGTTCAGTTTTACTCGCTGCCTTCGTTCAGACAGGTAGCTTCTTAAAAGGGAGAGCGCTGTATTTCGTATTCCGAGCTTTTCCATTTTCTCAAGAAGGATAGGGATTGAAACAGTGTCAAAGGCCTTTTTTAGGTCCAGAAATATTGACAAGCACTTAAGACCACTATCAACCTTCTCTGTAACAAACTGACTAAGGGCGGCCACGGCATCTTCAGTTGATTTTCCTTTAATAAAGCCGTATTGTGAAGACGCTAAAAGTTGATATTTGTCAAGGTAACTAACTAATCTATCATTCAGGAGTCTTTCAATAATTTTAGAAGATATTGGTCTATAGTTACCGATATCTTCTAAGTCACCCCCTTTGTGCATGGGGGTAATGATTGAGTTTTTTAGAGGGGCCGGAAACACACCCTGCCGGAAGCAACCGTTAATAAGGTGAGTAATTATAGGAATAAGGTCATTTTTTGCTAGTTTCAAAAAAGTCACCGGTATGTTATCCCATCCAGGAGAGCTATCAGACCGTAGGTTCATGATTGTCCTTTCCACTTCCATGGCGTCTGTTTCTAGTAGAACAAAAGAGTTAACTTGAGTTTGGGGGTTATTGATTACTTCGTTCACGCAGTCAAGTTGAATGGATTCAGCAAGTTGTTTTCCAATACCACCGAAGTAGTCATTAATGAAGTTTGCCGATTCGATTGGATTAGATTTCAGGTGAGTTAAGGCTTCGTTTTTGTCGCTTTTTGACTTATTATTACAAGTGATATTTTTTATATTTTTCCACAAAAGCTTGTTATTGTTCGTTGATTTTGCAAGCAAATCACTTTCATACTTTCGCTTAAGTTTTTTAATTAAATTATTACAGAAGTTTCTATACCTTTTGTAGGTTATTTTTAATACTTCATTGTAACTATCCTGTCTTAATTGTTTTTGTAATCTATTTCTATTTTTTATACAACGTAAGATACCAGGAGTAATCCAGGGCTTAAAAGTACGCTGGTTCTTAGGAATTATTGTGGTTGTGGTGTTTGAGTCTAACGAATTGGTAATGTCGTCTATTAAGCGGGTTGTTAAAGTGGTTGGGTCGTTACAAAGAAGCAGTTCACTAAGATTTTTTTGTTGAAGGTCTTCTTTATAAGACAAAACAGTCAGTAAAAGATCATAGTCAACTGTGTTAAAGGCGTTAGAGAAGTCAATCTAAACAAGTATTGTTTTGACTTTAGAGGAGTTCATTCCTCTGATGATGTTTTCGGTCACTTTGAGAAGCGCAGTGGTGGTACTATGAGCTGGACGAAAGCCAGATTAAAAAGAGTTGAGTAAGTTGTTTTGAGAAAGGTGGGAAGATAACTTTAAGGACACAGGATTCATAAACTTTAGAGAGAAATGGTAAAATAGAAATAGGCCGGTATTGGCACGGATAATTTGAAAAACCTTAGTTTAACCAAGGAGCCTGCGGTCGCCTTATGCGGACTGTGTGCGAGGGTGTGTGTTTATAAAAAATACTGATTTTGCAGTTCGCAAAACAGTTCCACTTTAAGGTCAACCGTGGTCGCAGTCACCACAGGTTTCCAGTCAGTTTGAGATGCATCATTCACGAGATTCTCGTCGGTAATACGCGCAATATTTGATAACATCGGCATTAATATGTGTTCACACCAAGCTGATAATCAACTCAGCAAATCAGCTTCCGGCATGCATTGTCGCATAGTAAAAAAAACCGGTTGCCGAGAGTCAATGACTCACATGAATGACACACACACACACACACACACGCATACACACACACACACACACACACACACACACACACACACTCACACACATACACACTAATAATGTAGTATTGTTAATTAATTTTAGTAGGTTAATTGTAGTATTGTTTTAAACTGTTAGTTTAGATAGATTAAGCCTGTTAATTTAGATAGTAAGATTTATATACTGTAGCTATGGAAGAGCGAAGGCACCTAACACAGGCAAAACTTTGCTTAAAAGGTGTCTTCGATCACTATTAATATATTGTAAAAATTTGGTTACAGCAATAAATAATTTTAATTTTTTAAATTTTTAATTTAATTTAATTAATTTAATTCATTTTTAATTTTAATTTAACATAATTGTACGATGTAAAATGACTACGCACTACGTAATAGCGTATGGGTGGTTAGTAGTGAACGACAATGTCAATTAATATGGAAAAATATACGAACGATGCCTAAGATTTATCAATAACATCTTTAGACTAACGCTCAGATAAATTTTAAAACACAAACCGCAAAAGCCCTGTTGGCCTCGTTCTGCGGCAGGTCGCGCGCGTCGGGCGCGAGCAGTCGCGCGCGCAGCGAATGCTCGCCGCTCGCGAGCACCACGGCGCCCTCCGAGAACCGAGCGCGAACACGTTCGCGGACGCCGTCCGACCTGGGAGGAAATGGATCAATAAAAATACTTTCTGAATTTCTATACCAGACTAATGTCGAGTGCTTAGGATTAGGAACCTTCTAAAAGATACGTACCAAACTACTTGCACGGTATTATTATCTTGCTGTAAACCATCTGGAGTGTCTATGCTTTTTCTCCTGCAACATAAAACATTTAATTAGTTGTCGGGGCAAAAAATCAACTAAGAAACGTTACATATGAAACCAACATACTCATTAACAGTGGATTTTGACTTTTCCCTTCGAGGGGTAGAAGGCGGATACCTGCAATAAATAGATTTCGATCGTTAGCCCAGTAATAATTTGTGATAATCGCAATATACTAAATCACTGTAAACACTTACTCAACATTGCCATTCCTTGAAGCTAGTTGAGCTCGCAGTCTTTCTACTTCTTCGCGTAGTTCCCTGCGAATAACATAGTATGTTATTATTTACCTTATCACACTAATATTATAAATGTGAAAGTTTGTTTGGATGTTTGTCCGTCAATCAACCTGAACGAATCTTGATGAAATTTGGTATACAAACAGGGTATGAGCTGACTTGGGATTAAATGCTCCCTTGGGATAATACAGGAATCTTAACAAGTCACTTTTTTTCTAAAAACAACGGGCAGGAACGTCAGCGGGTCGTCTAGTGTTAATTAAATGTGTGTAGATCGTAGAAACATGCAATAAAATGTGTAAGAACCTGTTAGCCCGTCGCAGCGGCGGCGACGTGGCGGACCTGCGCCCGGACCGCCCGAACAGTTTGTTGCTCAACGAGCATTTCTTGCGACCGGCCTCTTCCACTTTTGCCTAAAATAAATAAAGATTATTCAAGTGTTTTGCCTACTTAAGACTATTACGAGGTAGCATAGAGCATTGCGTTCACAAGTTGTACGCAGATGTCGTTTGCCAATTATTGCGGTTGGGGAAATTATTTGGCGGCAATCAATGGCACACAATAATCGTATGGTACGATACCAGTGTATCTTAGTAAGATAGGGCCTTATGACATTCACAAAACTGAATGGGAATATTCGTGAATTTGTAGATGTCACTCGAACTTTAACTGTACCTTAACCTTGGGCGTGGGAGAAATGCGTTCCTGGGTTGGTCAAACGTCAAGGATGAGTCGAATCACGACAAGTAGTAATGGAAGTATCACAACTATTTAGAGTTAGGAAGCTAAAGGGAAGCGCTTCCTACCGACCGGGTGTTATGGTCGGGGACGAAAGTCCGATAGACATCATCTTAATTTGTCTATCTATATGCCGCAGTTCATATGCGGTACTAGGTTAACAGTGCCATCTAGCCTATGGAGCCGTATCAACGCTCGCTGTCGTGCTTGCCATAGTTAGGTATGTGCTTGTGACGGCAACTCCTGCTGCGTCACATACCTGTAGGAAGTCGATGAGCTTGGCCTGCTGCCGCAGCGTGGCGTCGGCCTTGGTCTCGCGCGTGCGCCACCACGCCGCCGCCGCCTCCGCTGCCTCGCGCGCCGCAGACAACTCCTGCTGCGTCACATACCTGTAGGAAGTCGATGAGCTTGGCCTGCTGCCGCAGCGTGGCGTCGGCCTTGGTCTCGCGCGTGCGCCACCACGCCGCCGCCGCCTCCGCTGCCTCGCGCGCCGCAGACAACTCCTGCTGCGTCACATACCTGTAGGAAGTCGATGAGCTTGGCCTGCTGCCGCAGCGTGGCGTCGGCCTTGGTCTCGCGCGTGCGCCACCACGCCGCCGCCGCCTCCGCTGCCTCGCGCGCCGCAGACAACTCCTGCTGCGTCACATACCTGTAGGAAGTCGATGAGCTTGGCCTGCTGCCGCAGCGTGGCGTCGGCCTTGGTCTCGCGCGTGCGCCACCACGCCGCCGCCGCCTCCGCTGCCTCGCGCGCCGCAGACAACTCCTGCTGCGTCACATACCTGTAGGAAGTCGATGAGCTTGGCCTGCTGCCGCAGCGTGGCGTCGGCCTTGGTCTCGCGCGTGCGCCACCACGCCGCCGCCGCCTCCGCTGCCTCGCGCGCCGCAGACAACTCCTGCTGCGTCACATACCTGTAGGAAGTCGATGAGCTTGGCCTGCTGCCGCAGCGTGGCGTCGGCCTTGGTCTCGCGCGTGCGCCACCACGCCGCCGCCGCCTCCGCTGCCTCGCGCGCCGCAGACAACTCCTGCTGCGTCACATACCTGTAGGAAGTCGATGAGCTTGGCCTGCTGCCGCAGCGTGGCGTCGGCCTTGGTCTCGCGCGTGCGCCACCACGCCGCCGCCGCCTCCGCTGCCTCGCGCGCCGCAGACAACTCCTGCTGCGTCACATACCTGTAGGAAGTCGATGAGCTTGGCCTGCTGCCGCAGCGTGGCGTCGGCCTTGGTCTCGCGCGTGCGCCACCACGCCGCCGCCGCCTCCGCTGCCTCGCGCGCCGCAGACAACTCCTCCTGCGTCATGTTCAAATAAAATACATACAATGATCATTCACACTGCAGAATACTGTAGTATACTGTGTTATAGAAAACAAATATGTAATACGTGTGTTTCATTCTAAAACATGCTTAAAACATGCGACAAATCAGTTATCCTGGTGCTGACCTGTGTATCTGCGAGGGAGGCCTGCAGCTGCAGCGCGTGCGAGTGGTGGTCGTGCGCACGCGTCCGCAGCGCGCTACTCTCTTCTTGTAGATCGCGCACCCTCCGCAGCGCGCTACTGAGCGCCGCCTCTGTGGCCGATCGCTCGCCTTCTAGTGACGCAATGCGGGACTCGAGTTCGGCTACGCGACTCTCGCGGTTTTCTAGGCGTTCCTGAATACGGATAGATAAGTTAGTGTTGTTTTGTCGATATGTTTTTTATTTATTTTTATTAATCGAATTATTTTAGTTTGTCCTTAATACTATCCTTTCGGCCTCTTGCGAATAATGATGTCTTAAATTGTTTCTAAAAATATTTAAATTGAATGTAAAACACATTGCCTCGTTGGTGTAGTGGCAAAGTTTCTGTCTTACATCCGAGAGGTCCTGGGTTCGAATTCCAGGTCGATTTTCTGTCATGAATTTCTCGTGACTCGATGCGCACGTTAAGCGCCCGATCTCTCTCCGGTCATGTCGGATTGCCGCCTCACCGAACTTTGAGAGTGATGGAACAGTGAGTGCACCTGTGTATTGCGCTCACACTTGTGCGCTATAATATCTCCTGCGTAGTTGCCTGATATCTGTTGGGATTGGCCGCCGTGGTCGAAATCGGCCAGAAGGACTATTATTATTCTAACACACCCGAATGTGTGTTTAATGAGCCTGGAATCTATTGTGTATGTCTGGACAACTAATTAAGACGTAAACACGCTTAATCTCTCATACACAAGAACCTCAACCCAATATTTTGTGTACAACATGTGCATTGTGCTTCGAAAACTGTCATTCGCAATAAATAAATCCTACCGTTAGAAGTCGCAGCTGGCAGCGCGCGTGCTTGGCCTGGTCGCGCGCCTCGGAATGGTGTTGGGTGGCGAGCGCGGCAGCGGCCCCGCGCTCCGAAGCCTGCTTCTCCGCTTCTACCAGCCGCCCGCGACATGTTTCCAGTTCGCTGCGGAGGCGCTGGGTTTCGCTCTGGGTAATCAGAAAACGATTTAATGAAATAGCAGTATGTACTGACACAAAAGAGGGGTATTTTTTTTTCCTGGTTTTGACCATCACCTCCTCCCACAACCTTGACAAACACTAATCTATTGTGGCAGCAGAAAAAAGGGGTATTATTCTTATATACAGGGTGCAAAAAGAGCATCATTCAGCCCGTCACTACGCATTCTGTACATTAAACAAAAACGAATGCAAAAGGAAAAATGCTGGGAAATGTTTTTTATTTTCACGCATTAATAATAATCACAAATTCACGCCCCGAAATGTATCGCGAGCGCGCAACCAATTGGCTTGTTTAGGTACTGAGTTGTAAGTGTGCGCGAGCGTATGCGTATGTTTTTCTCATGTTTCTTCGGAATAAAGTTTTGTTGTGAAGTCCACACAACCAAATGAAATCAACTTTTGTAAAAACCTTGATAATTTTATATCCACTTTGACTCCTTAATATCTCGACAACCAGTGATTTCTCAGGTATAGTGTAAAGGAATAAAATGATCAGGGCGATGAGAAGAATCCATATTATAAGTTTTCGTTAAGCTTTTTTTACACCCGTTATTTCAGGATTAATCTAACTAAACAGCTTTGGGTTTGTCTCCGACCCAAGCAGAATGGCTATTAAACCATGGAAACAAACACGTTAACGAAGGTGAAATCCGAAATGGCAGTAAACCAGACATTCGACATGACGTATTTGGGGGTTAATACTTACTTCAAGATCTTTGCTTTTTATTTCATGAATGTCAGCCAATTTCTCCAAATCCGTCAACTGTTCTTCAAGAAGACTACACGCTTCTTGTAGTGCCTTGTTGTTCTGAAAAGAAAAGAAAAAACAATATATACATATATAGTAATACAACGATACCATAAATTCGGTGTAATGAACAAACTTCGTTAGTGAAACGCTTGGCATATTTAATTTCGGCGCCCGTGTTTTAATTCGCGCCAGTCGCCAGCTAACATACCTGTATCATATGACTATTGATGGCGACTATAGCGCCGTCAGCGGCAAAGCATCTACCTTGCGACAGATCAGCTACTAGTAGTTACAGGCTGCGCTTGAATAAAATGTACACACCTGTATCATGTGACTGTTGATAGCAGCTATAGCACTATCAGCGGCGCGGCACCTTCCCTGCAGCAGATCGGCGGCGAGAGCCCTACGTACACGGGTTGCCCACGCCCCTTCACGGAGCCGCAGCTTCGCTCCGAAAGCCGCCGCTTGCCGTAAGAATAGCGGCTTCGGCCGTACCGGCGGCTTTTCCAAGCTTTTGCGCTTAGTACGAATGATTGTTGACGGATCCATCGCACGGAATGACTGTCGAACGAATATCGGAGACGTTGACCCCCTTTTATTTTCTTTTTCCAGTAATTTTCATTCCCCGCCGGAACATAGCGATTTGATTACATAAAATCCCCAACGACGTATCTTGCGTCGAACAGTCGTAAACTGGGACACTGAATCACTTGGAAAAGAGAATGAAACTGGGCGATTCAGCAGTATCATTTACGGTCGTGAAACAATAGCTGTTTACAGTAATTCAAGAAACAAACAAACAATCACTGAGGAATTCAAACAATAAACATGTATGACTCTGATTTTACTAACAATCAATATTTTTTATATTTGATATTTATGTATGGTAGGTTTGTCATGCAAATAAAATATTTAAAATATATAAAACTCAAAGGTGACTAACTGACAGTGATAGGTCGACGCAAAAATGGAAATGAGTTGTTTGTTTTTGTTTTATTTGGAATAGGTTTGCTCTTGACTCAAGACTAAGGCCAACGAGGCAAATACTGAGTCTACGATGGAACGAGCTCACCTAGAAGGTGCCCTGAGTGAAAACACGTTGATTAATATTTGAACGGTAGAACAAACGTTTCGAACTGCCTGGCTGCATGCGTCGCTTCTCCCTGTACTGCCGCTTACTTATGACAACAAATATTTAATAGATAGTTGTTTCTCTGCCATTATGACATCTTTTTATAATTTAATAGTTTTACATATTTTAATGTTTTAAAAAAAAATGGTTTACTCTATGTATTATTTAAGCTGAGGAAACTCAATTGGTTTATGTGTTATTTTAAATCCATATTTTGTAATGGAATGTTATAACTGTATGTTTCCCAAAAATTAATAAAATAAAAATATAATATTATTGTAAGAGCTCGTATAGCACACAGCTAGGACCAGTCACCTGCACGAGGTCGTGGTTGTGCGCGCGCACCGCGGTGAGCTCGTCGCGCAGCTGCGCGCGCTCGCGGCTGGACAGCTCCTCCTCTTCCTCGGCGTGCATGCGGCGCTTCTCGCTGTACTGTAACTCGCTTTTGAGCTTGCGGATGTCGTTGCGAGATCTGTGTAAACGATTTTATGACGTTAGAGGAATGCTATTCTCTCGAAGACAGAACCAGAATATGCTTGACTGATAGCCTGAAGGTTTTATTATAGAACACTAGCGAACCCCGCAGACGTTGTCCTGCCCATTGTTTTTTTTTCTTCATAGGAACCACCCACATGCTTAAATGAATATCATAAAAATAGTATTGGGTAATTGGACCAGACGTTCTTGAGTTATGCGCATAACAAGACATTTTGCGATTCATATATATATTATAGATAAACTTCATGGACGAACTTTCTGAATGGAGGCGTTGAAAAAACGGAATTTTTGAAATATTTTTGTTGGACATCTCCGTTTTTTTACTATTTAAAGGTGATTCAATCCATCCATTCGTCATCTGATTCATCAGTGACATTCGTGCTAAAACGTGCAGGTTGCATAGGCAAATACGGTCGATAAACGCTTTTTAAAAAGCTGAGATTCGCTTACTATCGCGATTAGGCAAGTAAATATTATCACTTGACTTAATTCTACATAAAATAGGACTTCACAAATAATCATCTAAGCATTCTCATCGTCTCACCTGTCCACCTCAGCCGTGGCAGTCTCGTGCGCTTTCCTCAACCTCTCCAACTGTTCCTTATACCTCTCCGCTTCTTTGCTCGCCTGTTCGTACTGCGGCTTGAGCGTCGTAAGTTCGTTCTGTAAGGCCGTGGCCTTCTGCTCAGCGGTCTTGCGCGCTTCTACAGCGTGCGAGAGTCGATCTTCGAGACGCTTCATGTCACGTGCGGTTGACTTCATCTCTGCTTGCAGATCGTTATATTCGCGCTCCTACAAATTATTTAAAAATAAATTGTAATGTATCACTATTAGTTGTCTATTAAGTGTGTATGTGTGTGTTCTTTGAAAGTGAAGCATACCTTTCTCCATCTTGCCAGGTTCGCAGATCTGGCTTCCTGTCGTAAATTAGCAATTTCATCAGCGCGTGCCTGTAGAAAAAAACATAAATCAAATCGAGTGTTATTCAGACTTGTGTATTTAAATGCAGAAGTTAGTTAGTTTGTAACTAGTCACCTATATAGGAAGGTATTAGTATAATAAATAAATAAAATAAATAAATATTGCACAACAATCACACCAATTCTCTAGTCCCAAATTAAGCTACGAGGCTTGTGTTATGGGTACTAGACAACGGATAAACATACTTTTTTTTTGTAAATAAATACATATTATACATAGGAAACACCCAGACCAGTACAAACACACATGTTCAAGCACACTTATGCTTGTACTGTGCGGGGATCGAACCCGCGACCCTCGGTTTAAATATCCGACCAGTGGACCACTGCACCAAGCGGTCGTCAATGAGTGCAGATGAACTATTCACCTGCAGCTGCGTGTCGGCGCGCTGCAGCTGCTGCTGGAGCGCGGCCAGCTGCGCGTGCGGCGCGTCGCCCACGCTCTCCGTGTCGCTGGCCGCCTCTGCCTTGTCTGCGGCTCGTTCCGCCTCGGTGCGCGACGCGCAGTTCGCGCAGCCGCGATTCTCGAGCGCGCTCACTTCGCGCTCGAGCTGGCGCACTAGCTGCTCTAGAGTGTTGACCTGGGAAATATTGTTTGGATTATCGCAGCTATAAGAAACGTGTCGCCGCTGAATCTTAAGGCCTAACTGAGCAAACGGCATTTTCAGTACGCATGTACCACGCGCGTTTCGGATAGTAAATAAATAAATACTCGTAAATATACAACAACATCACATACATTGGACTGACTCCGTGGTAAGTAGGTTAAGCACTTGTGTTACAGAATACAGATATCAGAATCAACAATGATATTACAAATAAACTTAAATAAATACATTAACACCTAGACCAGTACAAACAGACATGTTCATGCACACAAATGTTTGTACTGTGTGGGGGATCGAACCCGCGACCTCTCGGTTAATAGTCAACTTCTTGACCATTATACTAAAGTGGTCGTCAGATAAGTTTTCCTCTGCGTGTATGAAAACACAAATCTTCATACAAAGGAAGGATACTGTATCTATTTTAAATTCGGTTTCCATATAACATAAAAATATTAACAAGGGAAGTGTTACTTTTTCCCGATGTCGCGCCTCGTCGTTGATCGCGGCGGCGGCGCGCGCGTCGGCCGCGTCCAGTCGCTCGTGCAGGCGCGCCTCTGTGCGCGCGCACTGCTCTTCCAAGACCGCCTCGCGACGGGCCGCCTCTTCTAGGCCGCGCTCTAACTCCTGAATAAAACAAAAGTGCTCGACGCTATAATAGGCTAGATGACACCACCAATCGTTGACATTTATTATTATCTGTCAAAACGGTCTGCCTCCATAGATTTTGTATGGGAATACATGAACGTGACGTCATGTATCAGAAATCGGTGTCAATTGAACGAATACTTATTGAGTTTTGTGTGTTAAAAAATTGATTTCTACAGCTTTTTGGATATATATATTGGTTGTATTAACTTCATAGGGGCTATGTTTTTTAAACGCCATGGTCTTGAAAATATTTAAGATAGGGGTCATCATACCTATTCAATTCAAACCCTATCTAGATGAGATTTACATTCATATTGTTACGTTCTAGGGGTGTGGGATCTAGATTGAAATGCACTTCTAAACCGATGAAGTAGAGTAGGATTTATTGTACACACTTTACGTTACAACACTTAGTACACAAACACTTATATCGCACTCCAAAATCTTCTTGTCGCAGTTTTCGCTTCGATGTTTACTCGTCGCTTTCCCAAATTAAACTCAAACTCGGTCGCATTCCCGGGCTCCTTATATACCGGCCGTCAAGGACTCCCGAATATTCGGTAGGTACCTACTACCCAGTACGAGACTGTTCGGGATCCTTCCAAATGCCGTCTTGCCTAGCCTAGACCTTTCTCGAATGTTCGGCATCATAGTGCTATCCTTGTCTTGTGCTGTCTCTGTCACACCTTTCTGGAATGTTCTTAGTATAGCTGCCTCTCTCTAATCGTGCTGTCTCTTTCACTCCTACTGAAAACTACGTCATATACTGAAGTGGGCTTCAAAGGCCCATAAGGGGTCCTGAAAACGCCTGAAAACGGGTTTTCAGGTTATGGCGTCATCTGATAGAGGGTGGCCTGAAACGGACTGAAAACATGTTTCAGGCGCCTGAAAACAACGGCAAAACGAAATGGTATTTCAGCCTGCTGAAAACGCCTCCAAGCCTAAAAGTTTTAGCACTAGCCCACCAGCGTAACACTACCCCCTCCTTAGACATGCTCGTCCCGAGCATCATTCGTTCCATGGTACTTGGCCAACCGATCAACATGAACAATCTTACAGGGGCTACGTGCGTTGCGCTGTATCCGATAAGGGACGTCGTTGATCCTTGTGACTACTTTGTACGGCCCTTCCCAACTCGGCGACAATTTCGGTGACTTTCCTTTTCGACGCATAGGGTTATGTAGCCACACGAATGATCCTTCCTCAAACCTCGTCTGGTTTGACTTCCGGTCGTATCTGGTCTTCACCTTCTCGCTGGCCTGCAATCCATGTTCACGAACATGCCTGTGAACATCATCAAGCCGGTTTCGCAGTTCACTTGCATACTCCGAAACCGTCTTTGGTGCATCTGGAGGACGTCCGGTCAGAAGGTCTGCAGGTAAACGTAGTTCTCTTCCAAAATTAGCACACGCAGGAGTTACGGCCGTGCTTTCATGAACTGCTGTCCGATATGCCATTAAAAAGAGCGGAATATGCCTGTCTCAATCCTTTTGATGGTTGTCAACTACTTTGGCCAAATGTCGTTCCAGAGTCTGATTGAATCTCTCAACCATTCCGTCTGACTGTGGGTGATAGGCCGTAGTCCGAGTTTTATGAATTCCCATGACTCGGCAAGTCTCCTGAAACACCAGAGACTCAAAATTTCTTCCCTGATCACTGTGGATCTCAAGAGGCACACCCTCCCGACAAAACACTTCAGTCACTACAGTTTCCGCTACTGTGACTGCCTCTTGATTCGGAATGGCAAATACCTCAGGCCATTTGGTGAAATAGTCCATGACCACCAGGATGTACTTGTTTCCACGGTCAGAGGTCGGGAACGGGCCTGCGACGTCTAAAGCAATTCTTTCCCAAGGCGCTCCCACGTTGTAAACTTTAAGCGCACCTCTACTGCGTGTATGTGGTCCCTTAACTGACGAACAGCTAGTACATTTCCTACACCAGTCTTCCACGTCGTCTCGACAGTTTATCCAGTAAAAACGTTGCCGAATCTTCATCAGAGTCCTTTTTACTCCTAGGTGTCCCCCGGAAGCGCCGTCGTGAAAGGATCTTAAAACATCGCTAACTCGCTCGCTAACGGTGGTCATCAAAATCTTTGCCTACAATTATGATGTCATCCAGATACACTAGGCACGTATCACCCAGGAGACCAGCCAGTATTTGCTCCATCAACCGCTCAAACGTTGCTGGTGCGTTGCACAATCCAAACGGCATTACATTAAACTGCCAAAGTCCTTTACCGGTTGAAAAGGCTGTTTTCTCTTTGTCCTTGTCTTTTATTTCCACTTGCCAATAGCCACTTTTCAAATCCAACGTGGAAAACCATTTCATTCCATGCAGAGTGTCCAAAGTGTCATCTATCCTAGGCAATGGATAACTGTCTTTCTTAGTCACATCGTTGAGTCGACGATAGTCTACGCAAAATCTCATGGTTCCATCCTTCTTTTTCACCAAGACTACTGGAGAACACCAAGGACTTGTCGACGGTTCTATCACTTTATCTCTCCTCATTTCCTTGATCATGTCTTCCACTTCCTTCTCTCGAGCTACTGGAACTCGCCGCGGTCGTTGTCGAATAGGCATGACATCTCCGGTGTCGATCTCGTGCTGCACTACTCCAGTTCTCCCGATATCACTGTCATGAGCAGAGAAGACGCTCCTATAGCGCTTTAGCAAATTACGTGCCTTAAGAAGTTCTTCCTTTGTGAGATCATTTTGGCAATTTTCCAATAACTTTCCAATTTCCACAACTTCTTCTTGTAACTTGTTCTCCTTCGACCCATGGCAACTCCGTATCCAAGAGATTGCCTCGCATGTTCCCATAAGAGTTCCTTTACTTATGACGTGTTGAGTGTCACTTAGATTTAGCACCCTTATAAATGCTGCAGATGACGTCGTTACCACTGTGCGAGCTGGCATCCATGGTTTACTGCCGTCCATTTTCTCTATTAACACGCAGGAATGAGATCCTTGTCTCGCACCGTGCGGCAATGTCACCGGAACTAGGGCTTGCGATCTCGGTTGAAGTGTAGTCCTTCTAGCGCAGAAGACATGTCCACTCACTCCACCTTCCATAGGAACTTCATAAGCCCCAAATTTCAGCACGCCTCCTTTCATGTCGATCTTACACTCGTACTTCCTCATAAAGTCAAGACCAATAATGCAGTCATCTACGATGTTAGCAATGATGACTTTGTGCCAGTACTTCTTTTCTCCAATCTTCACTGACACTTCCTGCTCCCCCTGGACAGAGATGTACTGGCCGGTAGCCGTTTGCAGCTGAAGATGCATTGGTCGGACTAAATGATCCCTGGACAGGTGTTTCAGCAGTCGAGAACTGATCACGGTCCGAGAAGCTCCGGTGTCAATAGTAAGGTGACATGGTACTCCACCAATTTCTCCTTTGACAGCCAGACTGTTCCCGTCGTTCGCCTGTGAGATCATAACTGGGACATTTTGATCACCAGCCAGCACTCGTCCCTCAGTCCTGGCTTTTACTCGTTTCCCTGCTGCTGCCGCTCTGAACTATCAGAGCTTGCTGGCCTCTCCGTTCGGTCCGAGTCCCGTTGCCTCCAAGATCTTTTTGGGCAGCCTGATTGTATGTGTCCTCTTTCCCCGCAGTTGTAGCATCGAGGCCCAGTTCCTCGAGGTGGAGCAATCGGCTCCCTGGCCGCAACTTCGCGCACCCTAAAGGATTTTGTTGAGTCTTGGCGTACAGCTTCCACCTCCAGGGCATGGGCGAGCGCATCCTTCAAGGTCCCATGGTGTCCCAGCCGTACAGCAGCCCTCACTTCAAAGTCCCGAATCCCATCTATGAATGCCTGTACTAGCGTTCCATCGATGAAAGTCGCTGCGGAGCCTTGGTACGCCTTCCGGACGAGCTTCTCTATCTCTAGTGCCCACTTTTGTAACGACTCATTATGCCCCTGAGTCCTATTCTTCAGCTGAGCTCTGTAAACGTGCTCTAGATGGCTGTCACCGAAGCGTGCCTCTAAAGCTTCAAGAAGACGGTCGTATGTCTTCTCCTTTCCTAACGCTTCCAGAACAGTGAGAGCTTCGTCCCGTAGCGCCAAACTCAGTGCCGTTTTAGCATAGTCCTTGCTCCAGCCATTCGCTTCGGCAACCATCTCGAATTGGAGCTTGTATGCGGCCCACGAAGAGGTACCATCGAATGGAGGTACCTTTAACTTTTCACCTCCTGTGGCTGGTGCACCTGATACACTGGTGGTGCCGTTGGCCACTTTGATCTCCAACTTCTGGAGGCGATTCTCCTGGCCCGCCACTTTTTCGTTCAGTCCATTGAGGCGCTTCTCGTGGTTTTCAACTTTAATTTCAACGCCCATAATTTTGTCTTGCACCTCAGCCATCTCCTTTTTCCATTCTGCAGCTACTTCGTGTACCTCACGGAGGACTTCTTTCTGGTCCCGTAGCTCTTGCTGCAAAATTTTGGCTTGTTCCTCGTGCCATCTATCCTGTTCCTCCTGCCTTCTGGTCTGTTCCTCCTGCTGAACCCGTAGCTCTTGTTGCAGGATTTTGGCTTGTTCCTCCTGCCTTCTAGCCTGTTCCTCCTGCTGAACCCGTAGCTCTTGTTGCAGGATTTTGACTTGTTCCTCCTGCCTTCTAGCCTGTTCCTCCTGCCTTCTGGTCTGTTCCTCCTGCCTTCTAGCCTGTTCTTTCAGGAGGATCAGAATGGCGTTGACGTCTATCTCCGGCGTCCTTGAAGCTGGTACCGCTGTGTCTGACGTTCCGGCGGTGCCCGCAGAGTCTCCAGCAGCGGTGCGGCTTCGGGTCTGCATCCCCTCCTTCTCTTCTTCTCGCGGAGTAATCGGCATTTTCAATCCCACTTCTGACACCAAATGTTACGTTCTAGGGGTGTGGGATCTAGATTGAAATGCACTTCTAAACCGATGAAGTAGAGTAGGATTTATTGTACACACTTTACGTTACAACACTTAGTACACAAACACTTATATCGCACTCCAAAATCTTCTTGTCGCAGTTTTCGCTTCGATGTTTACTCGTCGCTTTCCCAAATTAAACTCAAACTCGGTCGCATTCCCGGGCTCCTTATATACCGGCCGTCAAGGACTCCCGAATATTCGGTAGGTACCTACTACCCAGTACGAGACTGTTCGGGATCCTTCCAAATGCCGTCTTGCCTAGCCTAGACCTTTCTCGAATGTTCGGCATCATAGTGCTATCCTTGTCTTGTGCTGTCTCTGTCACACCTTTCTGGAATGTTCTTAGTATAGCTGCCTCTCTCTAATCGTGCTGTCTCTTTCACTCCTACTGAAAACTACGTCATATACTGAAGTGGGCTTCAAAGGCCCATAAGGGGTCCTGAAAACGCCTGAAAACGGGTTTTCAGGTTATGGCGTCATCTGATAGAGGGTGGCCTGAAACGGACTGAAAACATGTTTCAGGCGCCTGAAAACAACGGCAAAACGAAATGGTATTTCAGCCTGCTGAAAACGCCTCCAAGCTTAAAAGTTTTAGCACTAGCCCACCAGCGTAACAATATTATCATCTAGAAATAGATATCTAACGCTTATCTCACAAAAAAACTTTACTTACCTGAACTTGCACTTCTAGCGACGAACTGCGAATTCGTTCTTGAGCCAGTTGCTGCTGCGCTTCTTTTAATAGATACGTTGACGACTCTGCTGTATCATGTTTCTCTTTCACAGACTCCTATAGAATAAAAAATAGACACACTATAAATATAATATACCATTTAAAGACAAAAGTTACAAATATGCTCTGTCACATTGAAATTATTCATACATTAGCGGCCCGCCCGCGACTTTGTCTGCGCAAATGTGTGTGTTTATCTTTAAATTATCCCAAGGAAGAATTTAATCAGGATCTTATCACCTAAGTCAGCTCCTACACTGTCTGTATACCAAATTTCATCAAAATCTTTTCAGTAGTTTTAGTGTGATTGACGGAAAAAGATCCAAACAAATAAACTTTCACATTTATTATATTAGTGTGAGAAGCTCCCGAAAAAAATCGTACTATTGATAGTACGATTTTTCGAGTCGCTGCCCTAGGAGGATTCTGATGTCATTTCCCTTACTTCCCTTTCTATCTTTTAAGTCTCAGCCTGCAGCGCACTCTGTTCAGCCCGCAGTGTTTCGAACTCATCCTCTAAGTCCGCATGTCTCCGCCTGTTCTCTAGCTTTTGTCCGCTGCCCGGCCGCGACGTGGCAGGCGGCCATCTAGGATATTTCTACACCGAGAGATTGCTGTTGTTATTTCACCTTACCTTACCTTTATAGTAGCCAGCTCTTTCCTCGTATCTTCCTAACTATATATTCCGCGTATCTTTCTAACGTTCCGAACTTATCCTCCAAGTCAGCATGTCTCCTCTCCGCCTGTTCTCTCGCTCTTGTCTGACAAGCCACAGCAACGGCGAGGCGAGCCGCCATCTGAAGGTTTTTTCGCTTTGTGATTGCAGATGAGAATTTCACGTACTCTAATAGCAGTCACCCCCTTACACGTATTCTCCAAATCGGCCTACAGTGCACACTGTATTATAGCCTGTAGTGGACCAATTTCATCTTCCAAGTCTGCATGTCTCCTCTCTTAATCTGTTCTCTTGGATATAACTGCGCAAATTGCTGACGTCATTAAACTTACCATAATAGTAGCCAGCTCGTTACTTACTCGTATCATCCATCTCAGCCTCTACTAGGCCAGGCAAGAGGCCATCTGGCAGCTTTCTTGTGCGCCCCTTTTGAGATATTGCGCCTTGATTTACTGTACTGTACTGGGCGAGGCACGAAGCCATCTAGCGACTTTTTTGTTCGTTTGTTGTTGTTTGTGATATTGCTCGTCGTCATTTCACTTACCCTAACAGTAGCCAGCTCCTTCCTCGCATCTTCCAGCTCAGCTTGTAAAGCACATTGTTCAGCCTGCAGCGTTCCGAACTCATCCTCCAAGTCTGCATGTCTCCTCTCCGCCTGTTCTCTCGCTCTTGTCTCACGAACCACATCGCGTCAGCCACGGAAAGGCGGGCAGCCATTTGAAGGTTTCTTCGCTGTAAGAATGCCGATGAGATTTCACTTACCCTAATAGTAGCCAGCTCCTTCCTCGCATCTTCCAGCTCAGCTTGTAATGCACATTGTTCAGCTTGTAGTGTGCCGAACTCATCCTCCAAGTCTGCATGTCTCCTCTCCGCCTGTTCTCTCGCTCTTGTCTCACGAGCAACAGCCGCTTCGGCCGCGGCGAGGCGAGCGGCCATTTGACGGCTTTCTTCTTCGCCGCCGGTAAGAGTTTGCCGACGCAATGCACGTTCCTTTGCTACTGAGTCCTGGTAAATTTAACAAGTGTGATAATTTTTTTTAAACGAACAGTATATGATTTATAGTACAAAAGTATATAAGAATTTTCCTTGTTATAGTTTGTTTAAGAGCAGATTTAGCAACAGACTGATAGTGTTAACAGTCTGATAAAATTCCAAGATAGCTAATTCAATTCCAAAAAGTCAAATTAGGTTGGCTATACCCCAGTAAAATGATCCGATAATTTTTATTGTTAATAAGCGTTATTATTATTTCCAATTACATAATAATAACGATGCATGAGAAATACGACTGCAAAGCTGGATGATTAATCAAAATATTACTTACTTCTCATCAACATCCCTTATTCACATAATGGTGGATACTTTCATTGAATTACAATCTGCATTTTACAGTATTAATTTCCATACATGACTGCCTCGTTGGTCTTGTGGCGATGTTTCTGCCTTACATCCGAGAGGTCCTGGGTTCTAATCCCAGGTAGAGCCAAAATTGTTTTTAAGATTTTCTGTCATGAATTTCTCGTGCCTCGGAAAGCTCGTTAAGCCGTAGGTCCTGCGCCTGATCTCTCTCTGGTCATGTCGGATTGCCATCTCACCGAACTTTGAGAGAGATGGAACAGTGAGTGCACCTATGTATTGCGCTCATATTTGTGCACTATTATATCTCCTGCGCAGTTGGCTGATCTCTGTTGAGATTGGCCGCCGTGGTCGAAATCGGCTAGGAGGACTACTTAATTCATGCATAAATAAATTTTACATGCTCTATTCTACAGCCACTAAACTACCAATGACAAGTTTGAAAATGAAATATACACCACCACTTTTTAAATAATATCTAAAATTAAATACTTAATCACTACATTTTACTGAACATAATATGTGTGCAGTTATTTGATAAACGAAATTTTCCGACAAAACCCATAAATGTTGGTTGCTTAATTTCTAAGGCGAGGTCCTACTCTCTTACGCTATATAGGTAATAGAAATCCCGTTTAGTCGTAAGGTTTTGTTAGCATGAGTGACAGGGACAGATTAAAAAATACGAACACAGAGTAGGCCTTCCGATGCGAGTGCCCAGAGATACTGGAAAATGAGATGAGATTATGCATATTCATGCACTATTTGCTCTGGATCCTTAATTATGGTAAAATTTTAGGATACAAACAAACCTTGATTTTCCGACTACCTTAGACACTTACAAACTTTTGACTGCAACTTTTAAGTTCAGTAACATCAAAAATAACAGGCTATTTAATAAACAAATATACATACTCTAGGTCCTAACTACTTGTTCTAGAACTATCTCGTATTTTAGTAAATTCCTTAGACTCACAATCGCTCGCACATTCATTTCTGTGAGCCTTCGGTGGCGCAGCTGGTGCACGTTCTCTATTATTTCCTAGTTATAATTAAATACATGTATGTAATCACAGCATTTGATTACAATAGTCAATTTTTATTTAGACAAATCCAACAAGAGTAACAATATTTACCCTTAGTTTAGTTGTTTCGCACGGTAGTCACAATTTTGATTCAAAGAAATAAAATAAATACCAAACCGAAATGACATTAGGAAAGCAACAGTTTCCGCGATTAAGATATTTTGCGAAAAGTTTCTTCAATAACAACTCTTATCACACAAAACAATCCCCGAGCCGCCTCAACTCGCCCTTAAGCCCTTCTCTTTCGCACCTTTCGGTTTGCAAGTCCGCGGCTTGGGCACGAGCGGGTCGCGGTTTGATAAATGTAAGGGCCATAGTCGTTTCTATTTCGTTAATTACTTATCAACATACCTTATAATGCATATGCTGGACTCTAGCCGAATCGGCAGCGGAAACAGCGCGCGAACATTCCGCCTGTAGTTCCGCCACTCTGTCTTCAAGTCGCCTCAAGTCATCTTTTAACGAATCCCTTTCGGCTTGAAGATCCGCGGCTTGGGCGCGAGCGGATCTTAACTCGGAGGCGGCACGATCCGATATGCCGGTGGTGAGTTCCTGGTTCGTACGCTGGAGGGCCATGCGCTCTTCTTTTTCAACTTCGATTTGGCGTTCGAGTCGCCTGTCAAGAGAATGTTACCGTAAATAAACAGCTGTATCTTTTTATTTAGCAATATGTAAGAAAATATATTTTGTTTGGAATTTGAGTACAATCACATGTTTGTACCAAGGAGGAATTTGAATTCAATAATATCATCAGTCTTCTCGGCCGCCGCGCTGGCCGCTTAGTTTCTGTGATGCTAACAGGAGTAACATATTCACCTGTTCTGTCAACTAAGCGCCGTTGTCTTTGCCTGCAGGCGAGCCTTTGTTCTCTGTGGCTCAGCGTCGGCGTCATGCCTCGACTTCTCGGCCGCCGCTTCAGCCGCTGCCAACTTTGTTTCCGTCACGCTAACACGAGTAACATAGTTACATGTTCTGTAAACTAAGCGCCGTAATGTCGGCCTGCAACCTCGCCCTACTTCAACTTGTTTTCCTACCCCTGCATCAGCGTCTCGCCTCGCCTTTTCGACCACTGCTTCAGCCGCTGCCAACTTAGTTTGTAGAGGTACTAATGAAAGTATGTCGTATTCACCTGTTCTGTAAACTAAGCGCGGTAATCTCTGCCTGCAACCTCGCCCTAGTTCTCTCCGCTTCTGCATCGGCGTCCCGCCGTGTCTTCTCGGCCGCCGCGCTCGCCGCCGCTTCGGCAGCCGCTAGTTTAGTCTGCAGTGACGCCAGCTCGCGGCCACGCATCGCAGCTAGCTTTTCTGCTGACCTATAATAAATATGTCATATCACAAAACGACTACCCTCTTTCTGGAGATAAAACAACTCGTAGGCAAAGTAAGTAATTTTACAAGTCACTATATGACTTTTAAAGATCGCAAGAATCTGTACATTCGCATTATTTTGACTACACTCCGCTCATAACAAAAACCTATATAATTCGATCTGACACCGTCAGCGACAAAAATATAGTGGCACGGTACCATGATCCGGAGTAAATCTATATATATAATAGAAAGTGGTGTTAGTTACACTACCTATAACTCAAGAACGGATGAACCGATTTGGCTGAAAATTGGTGGAGAGGTAGCTTAGAACCAGGCAACGGACATAGGATACTTCATATCCCATTCGACCACGATTTCGGAAACAAAGGGATTCCACGCGTACGCAGTCGCCGGGGGCCACTAGTAAATGATAAAATCAAATTTAACAGAATTCAACTGATCAACCTCCTTGTCAATGTCCTATTATAAGATAAATGGTAAGTTAGTATACATACTTAAACGTGGCCAAATCAATGGCAGTGCAGTCGTGAGAGGCGTTGAAGCCCGCTGTACTGCTGCTGTCTTCACTGTCATCGGGTGCCACATAAGAGTATCCTGCAAAAGGGTCCACTTGTGATATTTCGGTAAACAAGAATAAATAAGACTTTGCATAGCCTTTAAGTTTATATAGCTCAAGTATTTAATAGAATAATAGAAGTTAAAATAACAACAAAACTACTTATAATACAAACACTCAGACACAAGAACAGAAATAACGATGAACACATGACCACGAAAATCTAAGTGTACACCGTTCGAGCATTAAAGTCTATTTGTTATTTCTTAATTTTTTAACCCCAACCTTTGATGTGTGTGTCTGTCTGTGGCATCGCAGCTCCCGAACGAATGGACCAATATCACAGCCGTTTCTTTATTCGAAAGTTATTTAATCACGGTGGTTCTTAGCTATGGCTGATCAAATTCCTCCAGCCGTAGAAGCTCACGAGCTGTTTCTGGCTCATTCGAGGCATTTTTGTAATAATACATTATGGTACTAGTGTGTAACATTGGTGATTACCGCCGAGGCGCCAATGAGAGTAATCATCAATACACACGTGTATCATACGGCGTTTTTCAACACACTTGTGAATAAAATAACAATAAAATCTCATTTTGTTTAGTACATAAAAAGTTTATTTTCCGCGCGTAGGGTTTGCGCCTATTCTGCCAATGGGGACTTTAAAGTTTTCTTTTTTTAAATCTATAACTCACTAGTGAGTTATAGATTTTTTCAAATCTTTAACTCACTAGTGAGTTATAGCAATGAAAAAGTCACAGTTTGATTATAGGTGTCATTATTAGTCTAATTGCAGTGAAATAACAACCACTTTATGAGCAAGTGTGTTGAAAATGTTATGTAGTAAGTTACCAATGAAGGGCAGCTGTCCGGCGAAGGGCGGGCGCGCGCGGAAGGGCGCGGCGCAGGGCGGGCGCGGCGCGCGCGGCGACACGCGGAAGTGCGCCGCGTCCTCCGCGCCGCGCACGCACGGCACCCACGGCGGGGCCTGCACAATCACAATAAAATTTTCTAAATACATTGTTTCAACGAAGCCCCAAACTTAGCGTTAGCTTGTGCTATGGTGGCTAGAATAACGGATAGAAATACTTAAATACATTCATAAACACCCATGACTCAGGTACGAATGCTCGTGCTCATCACACAAACATTTGCTCCTAGCAGGATTGAAACCCACAGCCCACTAGACTAAAGCATTCGTCAATACGATACAATGACAATACATACCATACTACGACCGATACCTTGATTTAAGGAACTAAATAAGCACAAAAATGATATCAAAATAAATGTCGTAGCGCACATAAACTCGTAAACGGAACGAAAACGTATCAACTCGAACAGTAATCGAAATCGGAATCTTAACATAACTGCCTCGCCTCGGGACGAGCTCGCGAACCGCAGTACGAACCGTGGTTGACTTGCCTTCCCCTCGCTTATGCCTTGATTACGATGGGATGAGCGAGACAGTGCACTCAGCCGAGTGCTCGGTTCGCCCTTTCCGAGTTAATGTGTGCTACAAATTTAAAGGTTATTTTATGTGCGGATTTAAGACCCACGAATTGTATTGCCCCGTGTATATGCGTGACACCCACAAGTATCCTTTTCATACATAGTAAGCAGGGCGAGATACTGAACATAATAGTAATCCAGTGTGGATGGATGACGAATCCATAAAATATTTAAGCGCCGCATTTCGCACATAATTTGGCATTGCAAAGGTACCATAAGGGGACAGAACACAGGGCAAAAAACTGATGGCTTTTAGGGTAGATGATCAAAAATCAGCTGTGATCATAAAATCGCAACATGGAATGAAGTCCCCTAGGTCGCCAACGTTTTCTAAAACACTGTATCCAGTTGAATGCATATTTTTCTTATCTGTAAAATTATAAACTATCTATGGAGAATGGATTTGGCTATAAACGTCCTACCTGCGTTTAGCCATGTCACAATGAAAGCACGTACCTGATCTCGTATAGTGTGCAAATGGGCGTGCGTCAGAGCTGGATGCTGCAGTGTGTCCAAGTAGTTGTATCTCTTGGCCGGCTGCACGCGTAACAAGCCAGCCACTAGCGAGCGCCAGTCGTCTGAGGGGCCGTTGGGGGCCGGATCGAACGGCGGCTCGGCGTTTGGTTCGCGTTCATATCTGTTGTTGGTTATATCATAAATGAATTTTATTATTTTAACTATTTATTTATTTTAATTATTTTAACAAATATTTCTAACTTTACGATGAGTAATTCATTATTATACTTTCCTTTTAAAATTCATTTATACTTTTACATATAGCTTAACTAAGTTTATTGTTTTGAAGTGGGATATTTAAGCCATTATAAAATAATAATTTTACAGTAGTTAAGAAAGGCTTCTTAAATCAATATTTTACTATCAATAATAATATTATTTTCTTCTACGAATGTTTTTCTTTTGATGGACATTTGAAAGATGTATGTAGAGCCTTAAAAATTACGAGACGATGGAGAAGTTAAATAGTACTTACTTTTGTATGTTGGCAAGTATTTCAGCAATGGAGTCTTCGTCCCCGGTGGAGAACGGCCGCTTCAGCGTGACCAGCTCGAACGCCACCACGCCCAGCGACCAGTAGTCGCATGCCGACTGTTCCGAATAAACAACAATTAGCACAATCACTACAGCTGTGTATGATGCATGACGTGGTGAATGACTTAATCACTTTGTTTGTAACAATGAGCTTGTTTCTAGTAAGATTTAAAAGTCCCTAAAATACTGATGAAAGCATAAGTAACATGAAAATTAGAAATGTGCGAAATCTCCTCTTATACTTCTGTAGAATTATAAACATCAATTTCTTTGGTTTCATATTTATATTTCATAACATAATTATACATATACATAACATATTTACTTTGAAGTTTTACTATTGAAATCCACTAATGTCAAGACAGGACTAACATCACACAAACATGCCAAAAAATAATTTTCATGAGTTATGGTTACTAGATACTAAATAGAATCTTAATTTCCTTCTCACATAAAAATCAAAACAACTCGAAACTACATCAACAGCAAATGAGATAATAACATTTTGCATCCACCTTCCAAATCCAATTGTTATGATTCAACATCTGATGTTATCTACCAAATCCATGCCAATATTAGTTACTACTACTACTACAACTAACTACAGAAAGGCCGCGCGCGAAATAGCAGATTTGAGTTTTTAATTATGATTGTAGTGTTATCATTGTTTGTTTAATAATCACATACTATTACTATGTAGGATACTCAAATCAAATCAAGCACAGTAATACCCAAAATATCTCACATTCATTAATTCATACCAACATTTTTTTGTTTTAACAGAAAAGCAAAGCTTATGAAGTTATGATGATGATATATCTTATTATCCACAAGTACTATTTACTGATAGTTGTTGACTAGTGAGCCAAAGAATATGGCCATCAAATGTTCAAAGATGAATAAAAAAAAACAAGAAAGATCATGATCTGAAATCATTAGTTGTTCAAATTGTACTCTATGCGGTAATACTGAGCAAGCAGTCCATCACACTGAACTTTATGTTCTCTGCTTGGACCTGTGGTTGACTGGTAGAAAATGCCTCCGGCATAATTCCGCCATTGTACACAAGTTTGTGCAGTTTTTTGAAACTTTACTAGTGACCTGTGTTACAGGTATTTTATACCTAGCATAGGCACCAGTCTCACACAAACATTTCATTTAATTGTATCTCAATTGTTGTCCAACTGTAAATGTATGTTTGTGATGAGAAAATAAAGATTTATTATTATTATTATTAATTCTTGAGCTCTTGAGCACTCTCGACCACTTTATTCGGGCTTCGGTATATAAAGTAGACTATTTGTGGTACTGTGTTGGGGTATTACTGTACTAGCAAGCGGTGCGAACCCACAATGGCGGTGGCGGCAATGCCCCGGCAGTACTGGAGACAGACTGAGTGGCGGGAGGCGCAGTCGGCGGCGGCCAGCAGCTCGGGCGCCACGTAGTCCGCGGTGCCGACGGCCAGCGAGCCGCACCCGCCGTCCGACAGCCGCGCGCACGAACCGAAGTCGCCGAGCTTCACGTGACCGCATCTAGTGGAAAGAATAGGTAATATGCATAAAATTTGAAATGGTCTAAAATATTTTTTCTCGAATACTTATTATCGTAATATTATAATAAAAATATTTTTTTTATTTACTTATTATTTAAACCCCTAAAATAATATTCAAAAAGTGCAAAATATGGGAGCGAAATTCAAACTTCCAAAACGCGCCACCATTGGTCGAACGAAATGTGACGTCATTGTATTGTAAATATTACGAAGTAAGTGAAAAGTCCACAGTAAAAACTAAGGTAAACACCCACTGGACGTGTCATGTGACGTCACGCAAAGCGCGCGCAAAATGGCGGCGTGTGAATTGCTTAAATTTTTTAAAAGTTTTAAATTAATTTTTAAAAATATCTTAAGTATTTTGAAGACCATTACAGTAAACTATTAATTTAAGACAAAAAAGAAAAACATGAATATTCCCTATTGATGTGGTTTAGTGTTGGTTTAGTTTAATAATGGACGTGGTTGAGTATTGGTTAAGTTGAATAGCTAAATGAATTCCTCTGTTCCACATGCTTTTTAAATAATAGTAGGTCTATCTACAGTTAAAATAACAGAGTCAACTGGTTTATAGTAACAGGTGGCAAATATTTGGTTCAGGATAAAACATCATCTACAGTCATTATTTGTGCTATGTGAGAACCCTTTTTTGTCTTTCATCAGTGATTATGACACAACTGAGAACAGTACTGATGAATACAAACAGTCAAGTTATTTCTTGTGAAGTACCTATATGATAGAGACTGCTTATTTAGCATAACAAAAACCTTTACCTTTTACAGTAGGTGGATGTATGACAGATAGGTGATAGATAGGTAGGTGGATGTAAGAATTCTACACACAGCCCGTGCCGTGCAACGCCTGCAGTGCGTGCGCCACTTCAGCGATGTAGAAAGCTGCCTCGCGCTTGGCTAGGGGAATGGTTGGACGGACCTTGCCAGGAGATTGGCCAAGTCGCCGACCAAACACAGCTCCAATACTGTACTTCTTTGACGAGAGAGATAAAAGATGTTTACCTATCCAGCAAAATGTTGTGTGGCTTGATATCCCTATGCACATAGCCCATCCCGTGCAGCGCCTTCAGTGCGTGCGCCACTTCAGCAATGTAGAAGGCTGCGTCGCGCTCGGCCAGAGGGTGATTCCGCCGGGCTAGTAGACCGGCCAGGTCGCCACCCGAACACAGCTCCATTACCAGGTATAGGTTGCTGTTATCCTATATAAAAATTTGAGTTTTACACTGCATAAAGGTAAACACTTTGGTATCTTTTAGTCTCATACGGCTTTGCAATAGAAATGAGTAGCCTGAAAGACTTTGTAGTAAACAAACACAGAAGTAGTTACGATGTGACTGACATACTCTGTAAAAGTCCCTAAATCAATGAAGAAAAAAAAATAAAGATATGAGATAAATGGAAAATGGTCCATATCAAATAATTATGGACCATTTTCCAAGTGAATAGAACTTTGGCATCTTAGTGAAATTTGCTAACTGCTTACAGTTTGAAATGTGAATGCTTATCACAATAAAACAAAAATGTAAACCAATCAATACCTGAAATGCATATTGCAGCCTTGGCATCCAGGGCCCTGTGGCATTGGCAAGGACTTCTCTTTCATCCACAGCTGCTCCTGCAGCTCTCTTGCGAGCTTGCTCTTTACGCATTGTTTTAAGCGCATACACATCACCTGTTTCCTTTTCACGCACCATCTAAGAGAATATAAACCAATGGCAATGCTTTATTATATGTATTTGAAATTTTATCCTTATTATGATTCCTATGTGGGTAAACAATTAAGGTATTATAAACATATGTTCTTCTTATTTTCCTGAACAATAGAATGTCTTGTCAAGATCATTTTGTAGAACTTTAAACCATATTTAACTAAAACAATGAAATACTTACATGAACTTCACCAAAATGCCCTCGGCCAATGGTTTGTAACAGCTCAAAGTCTGAAAGGCATACTCGAGTCCTCCGCAACTCTGCGAGGGTGCTGCGATCTACATTAACGGGGATGGTGACGATTATTAAAAGTTGGCGGAGTAAGTACATAATGCATAGTAATCAAGCGCGAAGTTCGGCGCAACACGTCACTTCAAAACAAAGGGATGATAACAATCAGTCCCCTGTACTTACATCTGTCGACAAACGCTTTAACAAGATCATCACTTTTTTTGACGGGATCATCATTACACTCGTCGTAAAGAACTGTTAGAGCATCCAAAAGTGCCTCGCGGTCTATTGTCTTTTTATTGAGTTTGTGCGAACCACTGGTCACTTTGCCCAGGATTTGACGATTCAAGCGTGTGATTCGCACAGCGATAGCCTCCTTCGAAGGCTCCATCGTAAAAGCGACGATTTTAATTTAGAATCTTTGCTTTGTGTCCATTTTCTTCACAAAATGAAGTGTACTTTAGCGCTCACTGATACACCCGGTATTATTTCCGTTGATTTTTAAAATCAGGGGGCTGACAGCTTTAGTTCCATTAGCTTAGTTTTGGCGCTAGCGTCGTAATTTGGCCATAGATAATCTGTGGTTTGTCCGTCGCCGCGCGCGCTGTCATTGTGGCTGTCATTTACCTTTATGGTCGTCGGTTTTGTTGTGAGCGCCGGCGCCGGATATCTTTATTCTGTTTTCTCCTCCCATTCTTGGTCGAGTTGAGGTTCTTGAGTTGAGTGCCGGTTATCTTGTTTTCTCCTCCCATTCTTGGTTGAGATGAGAATCTTGAAAAGACTCTTTGTGTCGTACGTTACTTTCGTGATTGCCCATCATGGAACCTTTGATGTGTTGTGTTGGTGATTGCAATTCAACAAGTAACACTCATAGACTCTTTTGCATGCCCGTAAACGATAATTTACGCAAATTGTGGATGTCATTCCTAGTTCCCACAAATCCTAATTTACTTGGACTCAGCAAAAATCAGTTATTGAACAAACGTGTTTGTGTGAAGCATTTTGACGAAACTCAGTTTGACCAAGCTGGCGTTAGAATTCGTTATTCCTATCCTTGTCTGTTCACGCAAATGGAGATTCTGCATGGTGTTCCACTTACTACCAATGGTAAGCTATATAAGTAATAAAAACGGCTACTCTTTAATTGAAAATTTCATGTCTACCATAGTTTAAAGGGATTATATATAATCAGGCAACAGTTTGACATCTGCACATGTATGTTAGTAACGAAGGTCATGTTGACTCGTAGTAATAATGACACTAAGTCTGTACTATTAACAGTTGAATAATTATATTTTAATTATTTCAGAGTACTCAGTGGAAAATGAGCATAACTACTGTCAGGTCCAAGAGCAGGATGGTACTTATGCCCAACTAGACATGGTCACTGTTGCGGGCATGCAATGTGTGTTTACTTTTTATTATACTTTACCTGTCTGATTGAGACCACTTTTTACTCTTAAGAATTGTAGATTAATCATATCATTAAACTAAATCATTTTAGCTAACAGTTTAAACAGTTTAGTTTTAGTTGTCCGCAATAAATGAATGAATTGAATTAACTATTTTCAACACTGATTAATTTTAAATATTGTTATTTACGATGATAATTTAATATTCACCAGGTGTACTTGCTTTTATAGTTTTATTTATATGTTTTATTGCAGGTAATGTTCCTGAACATGAATATTCATTACCATCAACTAGCCAACCAACAATTATATCAAAATATCAGAGTGGAGGTTAGTATATTTATGTCAGTTAGTTAATAATTATGCCATTAATTTTTTTATGTTTTTGTGTTCCATTAGTCAAATATATTCATTCTTAAAACAAACATAATAACTTATCATTTCAGATGATGTTTTTCTTCAAGATCATCAATTTTCACTCCCTTCAACCAGCCAAGAACCTGAGACTTCATTGTTAGGTAGGTAACAAATAGTAAAACCTTTTATTTTTATATGACATTAACAGCCAACCATGACTACATCTGATACATAGTCATAGCCTATTTCTATTTTGCAAGTCTATTCTAAATATTGATAACAGAATTTATTTATGAAATCACATGAGTTTTGGTGATAACTTCCTACTACTACATTATGATTATTTTAGGTGGTGCGTCTGGTAATTTGGGTGATGAAAGTAATGCACTCAAAGTATCTGCATCAAACAATGCTTCTCGCATCAAAATAGGTAATTTCATTTTATATTTTATTTTGCCAACCTCTGTGGCAGAGTGTTCACCCTAAAAGCAGTAGGCCCTGGGTTGAGTCCTAGTCAGGGCAAGTTGGAAATAGGTACTTTTCTTGAATTGTTCTGTCTGGATGTTGATGGATGATGCGACTTCTGTGTTGATTGGTATGGTATATCCTACCATAAGGTTTGAATCAACCTCTTATTTGAGAAATATAAGTAAATAGTCAGGTACATATTTATGAAAAATTGAGAAGTTCTGTGTTTTTATTCAATATTGACTAATTTTATTTTTATTTCAGGCAAAACCAAAGCACACTATGTTACTAATAAAACTCTCAAATTCATAAGAAAATGCACCGATCTTTCCAAAGAGAGTTTAGGTGACACAAGCAGTTTAAGGCTGCAAAATGCACAAAATCTGACTAAAAATTTTTCCCAAATGATGATGGATTATGACAAACTTAATAAAAAAGCTAAAGCATTCCTAATGATGCAATTAAGGCTTGCTAGAAAGAAGATAAAAGCAAGGAGATTCTCCTTAGATGACAAATTATTTGCTCTTACATTATGGAAGCAGAGTCCAAAAGGATATAAATTGTTGGAAAATATTTTTGCCTTACCCAATAAAAGAACACTTGCGCGATTGTCTGAAAAAATTGTGTTTGAATGTGGTATAAATAAAAACATTTTCGATCACATCAAGGTGACAACCAAAGGATGGGACACTAAGAAGAAATTATGTTCATTGGTGTTTGATGAAGTAGCCCTCACTCCGCGTCTCATATATAATGAAAGCAAAGACAAAATAAATGGATTTGTAGAGATAGAAGAGCGTAAGCAGAAATTTGCAGATCATGCTTTGGTTTTTATGGTCCGAGGAATATGCTCTTCTTGGAGACAGACCATAGCATATTATTTCTGCTCTGGAACTGTTTCTGCACCTGAGCTACAGAATATATTAAAACAAATTATTCCTCGCCTTGTTGACACTGGCCTTTTTCCTCTAGCATTGGTATGTGATCAAGGATCAACATTTCGGTCATGTTTTAAAATTATGAAAGAAGATTCTGCCAGAGTCCATAGTACTCAAGGAAGAGATGGAGGTATGTTTTATAAGTTCCATCTGACATTTTCATATTTCAACAGTACAAAAAGCATAAACTTAAATGATTACCATAATCAATACAAATGAATAATATTATTCCTACTTTAATATGTGTAAATATAGCTTTTTAATTTGTTTCAGATAATACAATTAATTTAGCTGGATGTGATCTCTTCTTATTTCATGACCCTCCACATTTATTGAAAGGTATAAGAAATAATTTTCTAGAAAAGGACATCCTATTTCAAGATAAACGAGCAACGTGGAAAGACATTGAGTATGTTTATGACCTGGATAGCAAATCAGGGCACACCAGAGCTTTACCTAAACTAACAGCAGAACATGTGGATCCAAAAAAAGTCAAAAAGATGAAAGTCAAAGCAGCAGCCCAAGTACTGAGTGCTCGTACTGCAGCAATGCTGAATTATACACATTCTGTCCGTAAGTATCATTCATAATAATGTAACATAATATTCTAAACTTAAGAAAATAATAATTCTGTGGTGGAGTGGCTTATACGCTGGCTTCAAGTGTCTCCATCTCTCAGGTCTCAGGTTCGAACACCGGCTGGGTCAATGTAGGAACACATGTTTGGGTCTGGGTGTTTGTGATACCAATCAACAACAAAAGCCCCTACACACTTAAGTACTTTTTCAACGCAACCAATAAAAGTAATTGACACTGGCAAACTCACAGTAATGTAAATTTATGATATTTTATCATTTATAATGCTACAATATACTTTTTTTAAATTAAATAAACACTGAGAGATATGATAGAAAAGAGAGATTACACTCGAGGTGTTATCCCTCTTCTGTCATATTTCACAGTAAAGTTTTTATGAAAAGGTATTTAAGAGTTAAGTGATTTTCATTGCTGACTATACCATACCACTTTGCTTCTGATTTTTCAACTCAAGTGCTTTTATAGTTACTTTACTGGGGGTTGGGGGTAATGTACCTATGAGATATCTAACATTTCTTTATTTATGTTAATTCTAGGTACTCTAAATTACAATTCATCTTTGTATTGGACTAATTTTGATTCATATAATTGTATACTTTTTTTCAAACCAACTATTTTTTAAATTTGTTTTTCGTTATTATAATTTTAGATAAGAAGCTTAACAACTGCCTGGAGACAATGGACACTACAGCAGCAGTAGTGCTCTTTTTCGACGACTTGTTCGACAGCGTTAATGGCTCACCAGGAGGAGTTAAAGGAAAACTGCGAAGCGCTGTCACACAAAAATCCACCCATCAAGATTTTTGGCGAAAATCCATCTTGGAATTAAATAGGATGAAATTTATAGACACAAAAAGTAAATTTTGTAAACAATCTGGAAGGCCTAGATATGTGCGTGTTCCGTCGCTAAACGGGTGGATTGTGACATTGGAGAGTTTTTTGGGATTATCTAAGTTATTATTCTCTAAATTTGAAGTAGAATATTTTTACCCCAGATTTATAAATCAAGATCCTTTGGAAAATTTCTTTGGTCGTATTAGAGCCATTAATTATAGAAATACAAATCCTGATGTAAATACATTTGTAACCGCATTTAAATCATTAGTACTTTCAAACATATTAAGCCCTCACTCGAAATTTTCAAATTGTGAAGAAGACAATGGTGACACATTGATTGATTTAAATTATTTATTTACCACACATCGTCCACAAGACGACGAAAATATTTCGCCAAACAATTTAATTGCACCATTGTCTTCTAATACATTATGTAATGTAAGTGAAACTAGTACCGAAAGTGTGATAAATGAAAAAGTGAGGGTTCAAATATCGGCGTACACTGCTGGTTACATATGTAGAAAAATGACAAAAAAAATTAAATGCAACATGTGTACAAAAACATACACAACCAAAGAAATACAAGGGATCCATAAATACATACAACATAGAGAATTTAAACGATTAAAAAATAAGAATTTAGCATATCCCAATGACAACATTTTAATATTGTATCGAGAATGCTCCCAAGCCATACACAATTATTTAAATAATTATGGTCATGAAAAAGATATTAAAAAAAATCTTAAAGCTATTATTTTAAATAAAAATCTCTCGTGGCTTGGGTGCAAATCGCATAATAGTAATTTATTGGATTATTTTATAACCATTATAATCCGACTCCAATGTCATAATTGGTGCAATCATATTAATAAAATTTTAGATGGCAAAATTACCGAAAGACACGTCAACAAAATGGAAACCATTCAGATGATGGCCTTAAACAAATATAAATCGTATAGACTAAGAAAACTTAAAATTAATAAATAAAATCATCATAACATACATTGGCTATTTTATTTTTTCTTATAAATAAAAAAAAGAAAATAATCCCCCGTGTATATTAATATCGACAAGGGCACAACACTAAAAAAATCGATGTCGACAGCACATCGTTTGAATGCACTATGGCCCACTCTAGACTGAAGCGATCGCAGCGCCATAACTATTTTTCATGGAACTAAGCAAAATTCACTGTCGCATCTGTAGCTTGCTACATATTAATGATCTGTGTTTAAAATTGAAAATCAAAATCGAGCGAGCTGCATTCTGCTTTGACAGTTGGACATTGACAAGTTTTTTTTTTAAAGTTACTGACTGCCTTGGACTCAATTCAGAGACCACGTTATTTCAAGAACAAAATGTTTCATCTACTCCCTGCGAGAGGGCGCTTTATAGTGAATTCTAGTGGACTACCCGCCGTTAGAGCTTTTTAGATTTTAGACGGTTTCTACCGTACGGAAATTACTTAATGTTTTTTAAGGAATTCCAAGACATCTAGGTACAATTAAACAATAAAGTAAAATAAAAAATAAATATAATATCTGGGAACATAATAACTTAGTCAAAGCAAATAATTGTGTTTACAATATGATGCATATTAATATAATATTATTTGTGATGCACTCTCGAAAATGTGTTTTCAAAATTAAGATTTCTGAAAACAAAGTTTCACAAAATTTTGGCATAGTGTTACTTGCCTTCATGAAAACTTTTTTTTCCGGTTTTGTATCATACGTCTTGTGCGTATCCACTATCATGTAAAAACGAGGAAACGGGATAAGATATGGAAAGAACGGAGAGGATTGTACGGAAAAAGAGTGATCAGGAAGGTAGTAGGTAGGTATAGTACAAGGACGTAGGTATAGTAAATAAACAAATCAAATACGTATACATTACTAGCTGACCCGGCAAAACGTTGTTTTGCCATTTACATTTTTGTGGACAACCCTCAGCACTAAGGGATATGAATAATAGATGTTGGCCGATTCTCAAACCTAATATGCTTACAAAATTTCATAAGAATCAGCCAAGCCGTTTCGGAGGATACGAGAATTTTATTTATGTATGAAGAGATTTAAAAATAAAATAAAAGGTAAAATTGAATATTAATATTATTATATTTTAGTTTAATATTATTATTATGGGTCATAAAAGATGCTTTAGTCCTATATACATATGGATCATTGCCTACATGAATAGTACATACGAAAACGTTTTATGGTACATAATTGACTAATGTTGCTAAAACTGATAATAAGGCGTGGTCACATAACCGCTGAATCCCTGTTAGCAAGAGAAATCGCCATATGTTAGAAATAATATCCTGAAATAAATAATTTGAGTACATGTAGTCAACTGCAGCGTGGTTTTAATTTTTTTTTTAATTTGAATTTTATAATTGATTTGATTGACAGTGTTTTAAGTATTAACACTGTTTAACACATCTACGAACAGTCTACCAGACACAATAGAAGTTTTTTGTTATAGCATAGGTATATAGGCGTGCAGTGTCCGTAAATGTGTTAACAAAATATTTCATTATTTGGTAGTGGAAGCAATCAATCGCAAATATTTAGCGCTTCTAGGCTGCCCTACTTTCTTGTACGTGACTCTATAAAGGTTAAAAATTAAGAATAGACAACATTAACGTGTACCTAATGTATTTGAATTAAAATAGCTAGCAACGTAGGTACAAGAATCATTTGAGTGACTCCTTCTTGCTGTGTAGACTGTCCGTTAGTGGATCTTCAAGCATCGAATCCATATTAAATTCACCAGTTTGCACGCGCCTTTAAGCGTCCTTACCTTTTCTAATGGAGGCTTGTTTATAAAGGTGGCGATCGCAAAATGACCGCAGTTTTGCTCTGCGTCAGCGAGCGCGCGCATTAGATTTGTTACTCGACAACTTAGTGCAGTAATGGCGTTTCTCCAAGGACCGTCGCTCAAGCAAGCGGAGGTGATCAAACAGGAGTTGGGAGAAGGGCCTGGAGACCTGGAACGGGGGGTGCGCGACCTTCAAAGCATGCTCGCCGCGTCTCCCCACTTGCCGAACCCCGACAGCGTAGGTAGGCAAACACAGCTTTAATAAGGTCATTAGAAATTGTTTATGTCGCGTAAATTATCTTTGTTTATTAAATTGAGTCAAAACTTAGTACTGTAGCACACACGTAGCGTTATAAGTTATATGTTAAATCTGCAGTTTTGTGGATAAGTATAAACATGAAAATCACATCAAACGCAGGTAGGAGGCCTTGGCTTTAACAAAAAAACTAACATAATTACTTCATTAATTGATTTGTTTACTAGTTAAAACTGAGTTAAAATGTGCAACTACGCAAGGAAAAACGTTATAAAATAAGTAAAATAACAATATTACATTCATTTGAATAATTGATCCATAATTAAGCGTTATAAACATCTTAGGAAGATTTCTTACGTATCGTAAATAGCTAAAATTGTTTTCCATGACGACAATCGAGATGACTGAATTGGCAAATTGTTTTAATGCATATATTTATAGCAATATTAGTTAATCAGCAATTCTATTTCGATAAAAAGCAGTTTGAAAACAAGTCGCTCCGTCTTCCTATATCGACCAGCCTTGATATGACGGCCTAGTCTCACGCAGTTGGATTGACTTCAGTTTCCTTCACTTAATTATATTATGTTCAACGTTTTAGTCAAAAATGTCTAAACATTTTTAGTTTTTTTTTTCAAATAATAAATGAAGGATGCACCTTTGGAGTGGCATATAAGTACCCACTATTGTTCGTTAAACGTAAACGGGATCTCAAACTAATTTTCTTTCTTTCTCCTGAACCTTAGAAATCATACGAGTAAGGGCGCGTTCATCGTTTATGTTGTTAGCGTATGTAGTTGTATGAGCGAGTGCACTCATACTTTCTAGTAAATCGGATCCAGTATAACTGTACCGATTTACTGTGACTATTCAGTACATACTGTGATGTGATGTGTGAATACTATCTCCAGTAGCGACGGATCTTGTAAAACGGACGTTGTATGTGATGCGCCTTTACATTCAAAGCTAAAGTAATTGATTTCATATACGAATAGCGACGACTATCCGAACTAATTGAGGGACATTGGCGTTCGGAAAACCGAATACTTCGGATAATCGAACTGTATGGAAACGGCCCAACATATTTACTCCACAATTGAGTAAAAGCCATATTTACATACCTCCGAGCCTACTAAACTAAGTTAACTCTTATTAATAAATCATTTATTTCAAGAATTCAACCCATACAAACATGAAGAATTAATAATTAATAAAATTATGAATTTTATTAGTCTTGAAGTCAAAAATTTCGCTATTCCGGCCTTATAGGTACCTACCCTTATCGTCGTCGTATAATGGAAAGGTCATTCGGATAATCGACTCTACTGTACCTACATTGCAGTTCTTTTTATATTTGCACCCTGTGCTTGAAACATATTAAATTAAATTTTTGTAATTTTATGTTCTTAAGTGCATATTTAATAAATAAGTTAACATCAGTGACAATTACCTACTCACGTGAGCAGCCGCGCAGGCCTTCGCCTCATTTAGCATCTCCACGCCCGGTGCGTGCATGACATGAAATACTGGTCGTTTTAATTAAGTTTTAGTCACTTTGTGATTATGCACATAGACGTTTAATACTATACTTGGGGTTATTATTCATTATGTTTGTGTCCGAGGTAGAGTGTGGTGGAATAGGGCTTAACAAGCTGGTTGCAGGTAATTTTCAAGAATAGGTTGATATATTTCTAGATCAAGTTGCACAGCAAAATGAAAAACTGGCGCATTTTGAATAGAAAGGTAATACGATTAAATAATTAATCCAACTAAAAGTTTATAAATGACAAATGTTATTTACGAATTAATTATGTGAATTCAAAATCAAAATATTTATTTGTGGTCATATATTAAGATGTTACTTAAATTAAATAATTTAAGGCAAACAAATATTTTAAATTTAATAACATAATTTTTTTTCTGAGTCACAACAACAATAAAGTAACCTTTGCCTTTGCCACACAAGCAAGTGGAATGAAACGCACCAAAAAAATATTTACTTCGTGTAAATAATTTCCTTTAATACAATTCGGCTATGCGAGCATACTTTTTACTTCCTCGAACATGGTATGAAGCCGCTACATTATCGCTTCCTCGTAAGCTTGGCTGCACGCGGGAGATCAAAGATCGTTGAGCGGCCCATGCAAGTGCACTTACTTATGCTCATAACATTACAGCATATAATATAAGGGGGCAGAGGCTTTAATTTTCAAAACGCACGTATATCATACGACGTTTAAAACATATTTGCGAGGAAATAAATAAAACTTAATAAAAACAATACAGCGAAAAGAAAAATAAATTAAACTAATAGTTATGGGTTTTTGTTACAGATAAATGGATGTTATTTATTGTCAAAATTAATTCAATTAAAGAAATAATTGTTTATTTACAAAATTACATTACCGCACCCGTGCGTTTTTCATTACAATAACGCACAAGTGCGTAATGAAATACGTTACGATATTGAAATTGGTGTAATAACAGCCCCTTTACGAGCAAATATGTTATAAGAATATATATTAACCAACATAGGGTAGGAACCTACTTATGTGTTTGACCATTACATTATTACATTACATACGCAAATAAAACGTTCAAGTTCAATGTAAAGACTTGAACTTGGAGCGCAGTAAGCAATACCTATATACTATACATGGATATTACTGGTGTTAAGTGCAATACGCAATCTTTAAAGCAATCGACTTCGTCATAAAAGCCATTATAGCGATCATACAGGTGTCCAAGCCATTTCACCACTATGTATAGACACTTAGCTATGTAGAAAAAAAAACTGCAGTGGATTAAAAAAAACCGGTCAAGTGCGAGTTGGAATCGCGCACCGAGGGTTCCGTACAAACCTGTAGGTATATAAGTAAAAGTTCACCCATCACGGGTATTATAGACTTAAGTATTGATATAAATTTTAATTTAATATCTCAATGCGTTCATGAGATATGGAGTAGTAACTTTGAAATTTTCAAAATTGTCAACAATTTTTTTCAATTTTTTTTTATGATGAAACCTAAAAATTTACGGTTTTCGTATTTTTTCCTATATCTGTTCTATAAGACGTGACTACGTACTAAATTTCAAGATTCTAAGTTTACGGGAAGTACCCTGTAGGTTTGGATTCCCGTGCGAGTTTCGAAAATTTGCGGAAATTTGCGGCCTAAATGGCTGTATCTTTTGATTGCGTTGGCTTAGAAGGTTGATTTTTCTACAGCTTCCAGGGACAGTAGACCTAAGTATCATATAGAAATTTCAGTTTAATACCTCCACGCGTTCCTGAGAAAACGGTCTTGACAGACGGACGGACGGACGGACGGAAAACAAAGTGATCTTATAAGGGTTCCGTTTCTTTCTTTTGAGGTACGGAACTCTAAAAAGACATAATTTTGACACTACGGAAAACACAACTTCAGAAAATGAAAATTTTCGAAATATTAAGCCAAGCTAACTTTTTGAAAGCTTTTTAGGGTTCCGTACCTCAAAAGAAAAAAACGGAACCCTTATAAGATCACTTTGTTGTCCGTCCGTCCGTCCGTCTGTCCAGACCGTTTTTTTAGGAACGCTTGGAGGTATCAAACTGAAATTTTTATATGATACTTAGGTCTACTGTCCCTGGAAGCTGTAGAAAAATCAACCTTCTAAGCCAACGCAATCAGAAGATACAGCCATTTAGGCCGCAAATTTCCGCAAATTTTCAAAACTCGCACGGGAATCAAAACCTACAGGGTACTTCCCGTAAACTTAGAATCTTGAAATTTAGTACGAAGTCACGTCAATAACAGTTAGTAAGTTAGATATAGGAAAAATTACGAAAACCGTAAATTTTCAGTTTCATCATATAAAAAAAATATTTTTGACAATTTTGAAAAATTCAATGTTACTACTCCTTATCTACAGGTTTGTACGGAACCCTCGGTGCGCGAGTCCAACTTGCACTTGACCGGTTTTTTTTCTTTACGGCTTATTATTGGCTAATGTGGCGAAATAAAGTTTTTTATTTATTTGTTGTTCTCTTTTCGCAGCAAAATATGAACTGGCCAACTGGTACATGTGTTTAGTGCGGGACCAGTTTGATTTTCAAATTTTGCCGCCGTCTATATTCGAGTTTGCAAAAGAAACAAAAAATAATAAAGGCACATACACATAGGAAACGTGAATGCCGATTCGTCCAAATTCAATACATCATAACGGATTAATGTTCACATTGCGTACGGGGTCGTGTTTTTTCATGATTTCAACTGCGGCAGACCCGTCATGAAACCGCCATGATTTGTGATTTTAAACGAATGGTGATTGTTTTGAATGGACAATACGTGATTTAAGACGTGTCACAGTCTTATTTGACGGTTCGTGAAGCGTGTTAACATCGGTATTTAAGCACCAAAGCTGAAAAAAATCGGTATTTAAAAAGCTCAAAAAATATAGAATCGTGAAACAAAAAACGATTCGTGGAAATATATGGCTCGTCTGTGTGCATGCGCCCTAGGGTTCAATAATCTAGTTGTTTTCTTAGTAATTAAAAAACATCCCGACAAAATAGTCTGCAGTAAAATTTTAATTCCTTGTTGTACATGTTTACAATTAAGCTTTCCTTTATTATGTAAACTAATTTTATCATGTTAAATATTATCATTGAATATCGGTTTACGCTAGGTTTTTTTTAAAGCAAAATACGTCATTTTATAAACAATACATCAATTTATTTAATAAATATTTCAAAATCTATCATTTGAGGGTTAAAGAAAAAAAATACGTTTGACTCCACCGGCATTCGACTCCACGGGCTTTTGACGCTACGGGGTGGCTGAAAAATAATTCGACGCTACATCCTTCGGCTCTACTCGTACGTAGGTAACCCGTATTTTTTTCAGAACCCGTATGTTCAGTTAAATTGATTTCTAGATATTTTTTGGCTGTGAATCATGAGTAGGAAGTAAAAAGTAGGGCCATGTAGATTTGTGGGTGCACTTTATGTTAGGGCTAGTAAACTTTACTGGCTGAACCTGCTCTGAGTATTGCGAGACGTACAAATTTCATTCTGCAACCGTATTCTTGCAACACTGCACTTGCCCCAATCTCGAGTTTTGCGATTTCGAGCACGACCGCAGGTTTATTACTTTAAATTCTAAACAAACTACACTTACGTATAGGGCACCCTTTGCGGTCTCATTTTAATTAGACAATTAAACTTAGAAAAAAATTATGTAGAGGACTCTGTAAAGCCTAATGTCTGTGTAGTCGCTATACACAAAAAGTTTCCGTGAGTGAGCAAATAACATTGTCTCCTTGTTTTTAAAATATTTATATCCATAATTATTTGTTCGAAAAAAAAGCGCTGAGTCACCGTGGTTAAAAATAAATATCCTACCATCTGCCACTTAATCGATTAATAACTGTTTAAACTGATTAATTATTAAAGATCTGTAGGGATTAATTTTATTCATAATGTCTACGCAGCTGGAGAATTCAAGTGAACCGGTTGTGGACGGTGGAACCGGTCCGCTTCTACCCAACTGCCAGGATATATCTTCCACCTAATCAGCAATATTACCTTGCTCTGACTGGCTCGTGAGTCCGCCTGGTACCACAGTTTGGTAACCTTAAGTTTTGATACGCAAAAGTTGTGTTTTACATTCCGGTTTGACGACAGTCAAAATCATGGTCGAGATAATGACTTTGACCTTAGCTGATAGCTGGCCAAACTGCCATATGCAATCCATATCACGATGAATGGATGAAAAAAAAACAGGTATGTATACTAGGGCGGTTTGATAAGTCCATGACTTTGAAAAGAAAAACATATATTTTGTGTACAAAAACATTTTATTTTTCTACATATTCTCCTTTCAACTCTACACTCTTTTTCCAGCGATGCTCCAATCTCTTCAACCCATCCAAAAAATACTTTTTGTCAAAGCCTGCAAAATAGGCCTCGGTTGCAGCTATCACCTCTTCATTGGATGAAAATCTTTGCCCAGCAAGCCATTTCTTCATGTTTGGGAAGAGAAAGAAGTCACAGGGGGCTAAATCTGGTGAATATGGAGGGTGCGGCAATAATTCGTATCCTAATTCGACAAGTTTTGAAGTCGCGACTGCAGACGAGTGGGCCGGAGCATTATCCTGATGAAATAGAACTTTTTTCTTTGCTAGATGCGGTCGTTTCTTCATCAACTCTTCATTAAATCTTTCCAGCAATGCAGCATAGTAAGCACCGGTTATTGTCTTGCCTTTCTCCAAGAAATCGATGAAAATAACCCCTTGACTGTCCCAAAATACTGTTGCCATCACTTTACCAGCCGAACATACCGTTTTTGCCTTCTTTGGTGCACGTTCGCCGGTAGAAGTCCACTGCTTTGACTGTTGTTTAGTCTCTGGCGTATAATGGTGGACCCACGTTTCATCCACGGTTACGTACCGACGCAAAAATTCACTTGGATTGCGATTATACATAGCCAGACATGCCTCAGAAGTAGTCACGCGTTTTCGCTTTTGGTCGACTGTCAGTAAGCGCGGCACCCATCTTGCAGAAAGTTTTTTCATTCCCAAAATATCGTGCAAAATATGAAAAACTCGTTCAGTTGAGATGTGCACAGCCTCAGCTAACTCGCGTATCTTTACTCGACGGTCAGCCAAAACAATATCGTGGATTTTGTTAACAATGTCCTCAGTGGTTACCTCAATCGGCCTTCCTGGGCGCTCGGCATCATTGGTTGTAATACGTCCACAACGAAACTCAGTAAACCATTTATGTACCATTCCATGAGACGGCGCTGAATCCCCGTAATATTTTTTCAACTTGTCTTCGGTCTGCTTAATGGTTTTCCCGCGTAAAAAATAGTGTTTAATCAAGACTCGAAACTCGGATTTCTCCATTTTCGAAGAACACCTTCACAGCCGCCAAACTTCTTTTGTTATTAAATATTGTTTTCGCGCCATATTTGAAAATAGAATTATTTTAGGTTCGCAAAAATATTACTTTTAAGAAAATATCATTAAAAATAAAAAAAGTTTCTATTCAGCCTGAAAGTCATGGAGTTATCAAAACGCCCTCGTATAAGCAAAATTATCCCCAGATTGTGTATCTAACTACTAAAAGTAAAATTGATCAAAAACATTAAAAGCTGGGTACTTCTGACTGCACTGGTTTGTAAACCAATTTCGTAAAGATATTCCAATCATGATAGAATCGCACTCATACTGGTATTAGTGGAATGACTGGTCATCCCAGAAAGATAATTAATCCAAAAAATAATAGTTTAAAAAACTAAAAAACACGCTTTTATTGCTAACTAAAAAAGTGAAAATAATTTCTGAGTAGGTACACGGAATTTATATTATAGTAGAGTAAAAAGCGTGGGGTGCACTTGATGACGTTTTCATACTTTTTTTTTATACGTGCCAATAATAGGATGATTTTCATATAAGTACTACTATACCAAGCACCCCACGCTTTTTACTCTACTGTAATATAAATTCCGTGTACTCAGAAATTGTTTTCTCTTTTTTAGGTAGCAACAAAAGCATGTTTTTTTAGTTTTTTAAACTATTTTTTTTTTTTAGTTAAAACTCTAATCAAATTATTGCATTGTCATCGGCACTTAATACGTATGCAAAGTTTCAAATTAATCCGATTTCTGGAAGTTGGTAAAAATTGAACTCAACAATTCCGTTACATACATACATACATACACCCCGATCTAATAAAAGCGTTTTAAAAAAAAGGATTAAGTATTTCTAGTGCCGTCCCGTCAGGCTGGTTGGCTTTTTAGGGCCTTGTTCTCTTTGTTGGCTTCTTAAGTTTAGTGTCATTGTCTTTACACTTACGTGGAAGTTCACACAAAGAACAAAACTGCTTAATTGACATAATTAGGTACTTTGTATGTTAAGTTAAGAATTAGGCATGAATCAAACAGTCTTTCCTACCGTACACCCCTAGAAGCATTGTTCACAAACAAAGTACTTACTTGTTTGTCTACATTTAATGAGATACAGTGACATGCTCAGTACGATATTGTATGTTTCACACGTACTTTATACTTAATTCGAATTGTTGTAGTGTACAGTTTTACCGTAGGGATTACCGCACTCTACCTTGACCTCAATATTGAATGGTTTCCGACTTATACAATACACTAAGCTGATTCATTAACACCATTAAATTTGTGTTAAGAAGATAGATCACAATAACTCAAAGAGGGCATGTAAATATTTAAGGGGGTTTGTAGTCTTTGTAGAGCTATCAGCTACCTACAGTAACTTGAGTTGGACTTAAGTCACTTTTAATTTTATGTACAAAATATGCTCAACTCGCTAATTTTATGTTGTTTAGTAACCAAGTGCTGCCACAATAGATCAAACTTGGTCGAGTTGGCGATAAGAAGGCCCATAAACCAAGTGCTTGTTCCGTCTAAGGCATAATTAAAATGAAAGGCTGAAAACTATGCTATTAACACAATTTATGAATCGTCTGTCTTGTAATACAGATCGCGAAAGAACCTCACTTGTGAATATAACCACGGCCAAGCACGCAGACCACAATCTAAGTACTTACTCAAGGTTGATAAGTGATATTGTCTTTGTTGACTAAAAAGTTTTCATAAATTTTCCAGATATTTTATCCTACCGTTATTGTAGTTTATTTGCATAACAGGGGTGAGCTGCGGGTTCATGATGGAAAAACTAATCGATATCTTGTTTCGTCAATAGAAAAAAATACACTGTTTATGACAGATACATATGTGTACTATTCGAGTAGTAGGAGCAGTAGCAAGCAGTATTACTGAAGATAATTATTTACGTATATTAAGCAATTATTACGAGTCGAGTCGAGGTAGGTAAGTATAGTACGCTAGATACCAAGTTGGCTTACGCGTAAAGCAGTTCTCGATCGTTCACTCATACGACATAATAGTTACTTTGTTTAATTGCACTTAATGGGATTACGAGTGTGCTTACATATTACATAACAACATCTTGGTTTATCATAATAGGAAATTAAGAAAAACCCTCTATTGACTGACCGCTGGATTTTTTCAGTGTGACCCTTCGAAGTCAACCCCAAATTGGAGGCAGGACGCAAAATTTTTCGGCATTATTTTTTGGCCTGCCAATTTTTTTTAGAGGAAGTCTGCCGAGTGTTTATAAGTTATTTATATTATGATAAGTACAACCAAAAGAATTTTCAAATTGTATTATTTTTCTTTTCAGATAAACATCTCCTAGAGGTTTTTGTTCGAGGATGCCGTTTGGACATGGAACGAGCTAGAAACAAAGTGGAGGCTTTCTTTCTTTCTCGTTCACGATTCAGAGATCTTTACGAATACACCTCTCTCAGCGTGCCACCGCTCAGCGAAGCTTGTAAATTCATGTGAGTAAATTCTCATAATCACACAAGCCTACTAATCGATAACATCGAGGAACTTAACAAAATAAATACTGCGAATTAAGTAGATTCATTATCCACTTAAGTAAATGATTGACAAATTTATTTACAGGGACGTAATTCCGCTGCCAAAAGTCACAGATGAGGGCTACCGCATAACCATCGGCCGCATTAGACCTGGGTACTCAGATAGTTGTTCTGACGTCACAGACGCTACACGTGCAGTTCTGCTTGTCAGTGATGCACGGATGCATGACGAAACTCTGATCGCTGGTGACGTCTTCATTTGGGAGGTATGCCATTCTTTGCCGGAGATGAAACTTTTTGATTTATTTCAAGAAATATTTATTAAATTATGAGTTTCACCTAAAATGTCTTTTATCAAAACAGGTATCAAATATGCGTGCTTCATTGGCGGCAAAAGTAATGGCTGCAGCTAGTGCAATTCGGCGGAGTATTTACTTGGCCCAGGCTGCGTACCCCCAACGTATGAAAAGGATTCATGTCGTGGGGGCAAAACCATTCCTTGCTTCCTCACTGCAGTTGATGCGATCATGCGTTAATGAGAAGGTTCGCCGACGGGTAGGTGACTTTAATATTCACAAAAAGTGAAAAAAAAATTAGAACCGTTTAGGGAAGCCACTGGCAGTTGTGCTACTACACTATCTGTCCGATTAAATAAAAAATCTATGGCCCAACCCGATGGCTGTTGTCTTCACTTAGTTACGTGTTTATGAGGCAACAACATGCATGTCTTCAATTTCTTGCTTTATGATTTTGATGATTCATTCACTCACGTCGACAAAGATACTGACCGTTCATTAATCGAGACTTGTCATGTTTACCTGAAGCACTAATTTATTCTTGTTTCATTTTAAGACCTGACTTTTGAATGCACACAACTAATTCAGTAACATGTGCTGTTACACCTAGTAATATAAAACCTTTGTATTATTTACAGTACTATATCCACTCCAAAGTCGAAGAGCTCTTTGAACACATTCCTGCTAGAGTCCTGCCAGAAGAATGGGGTGGCGAAGAAGAATCTATTGACACACTGGCTCGCCGCTGGAGGAACAGAGTTGAGGACCTCAGAGATTACATGGAAGACCTGAAACATTTAAGCGATACCTCACCTGCACCTGCTATGGATAACGATATCTACGGAACAGTAGGTGCGTTCAGAAAGCTCGATATCGATTAAAAGGTGCCTTGGACATCACTGGTCGCAGCTACAACAACTAGTGTGCAGCCAAGATGTAAGTTCTTGACTGACCGTTGAGTTGAATGTTGGCTGGTGGGAGAAAAATGACAACGTCGCCTATTACGGGATTCGGGAACTCGATAAAGTTGTTCGCAGACTTCGCAGTTCGCACAAACCAAAGAATGTGCAAAACATGCTCAAACACTCACAAAATGCCAGTTTGTTGAGCTACCTTTAGCTACAAACAGTTGTATATTTATTGTTATGTCCTATATTGCGTAAGGTTTGAATAATATGTACAGAATTATGAAGGGTACCTCCTATACATACAATAAAATAATTATAATATGTGATATTTTCCAATATATTTTTTGGGGTAAAATAATTTAGTAGTGCCTTAGTATCTATCTACAGTTATTATTATAGATGATAAGTTTGTAAACGATGTATCATAATAAAATGAAAGTAACGTAAAAGATCGATATGTTGTTGCTTATTTCTGCCTCGGCTGAAAATTTTACTTACTTAGGTGTCAGGTAGGTATCCCACAAATATATAATATCCCATATAAATATACAATATAAATATAAATATACAACAACATCTCATACATTGATCTGACTCCGTGATAAGTAGCTTAAGCACTTGTGTTACAGATATCAGAATCAACAGTGGTATTACAAATAAACTTAAATAAATACATATAACACCCAGACCAGTACAAACAGACATGTTCAGGCACACAAATGTTTGTACAGTGCGGGGATCGAACCCGCGACCTCTTAGTTAATAGTCAACTTCTTGACCATTACACCAAAATGAATCAAACGATTAATTTATGTATCTCTAGTCTCCATGACCAATTTTGACATTATTATCTATGCCACAGACCTTGCTTTACTTCCGTCTACATCCAAGTCCAAGTTCCGCTTTATAAAACTAGACTATTAAAACTTGTTTTGTAGAAAAAAAAACACGAAATTTACATCATGTAAAGAATGGAAGGTCATCTAGTGTTCTGCTCGGTAGCAGGTGGTATTGTGAGTAAAGCTCCATATGAGGAAAGGCATTCAGTCAAGTCAGTATACATTATTTCAATAATGAAGATTCACAAAACCAGGTTAGATAATGCTTCGAGAATGATTTGTAAATGTAAATGATAAATTCAAATTAATGTTTAAAAATGCGAAGATGAAACTGATACAATGAGGTTCACAAACTTGCCGGGTGAAGGAACGGGTTGGGTATTTAATAGTCTAACCGGCTAGAGTCACATAGAAATACAACATCAATCTAAAAGTTTGAGGATGGCTGGGACATTAAATACAGCTAACTCACGTTCCAATGAAACAGCAATCGGAATAGTTTACTCATGGAGATCTACCTTTTACGACAGGCAAGCAAAGGATGGCGGTGCTATTTCAACTGCGGCCATTGGCTGCCGTAATAAAGGGCTCCTTAAACACTAATAAAATATAATGGAACACTTTTTGTATCAGTACTGGGTTGTGTCTTAAAAAAATGGTCAGAAATGTTCTCATCGTTGTCGGTCTAATAACCTAATACTACCAGGTACTACTTAGATTACTAGGAAAACTGGTTAAAGGCTGCGACTAGACTGTGTAATGTGTACTCGTATCTAGATACGAGTACACATTACACAGTCTAGTAACTTACGTAACAAATGATGGTATGTAGTTAGTAAGGTGACAAGCACTACTGAGGGTAAGGTAGAACAGTGTAACGATGAAAAAATAAAAATCTTTCCAAAAATATTCAAAAACGGTAATTGATTTGATTGCGCAATAAAACTAATAAGTATTATTTAACAGGCATTACATAAACACATACAAAACAAAAAATATTTAAAGAATAACAAAAACATTTACTCATCAAATAAGCATCAGTGCCATAATAACATCACCTTGTTTTCTATCGTTAGATTTGAAGTTTTTGTAGCAAAGCATATGTTCTTTTTAGTAATTAAACATGTTGGTGGTACCAGTTTTATCAATAATTGTAGCGCTGCTGGAAATAAAATTACGTCAAAGGCTATTTATAGCCACTTAATACCGGAATAAACAAACTTTTCACACAAAAACTAGTACGACGGTTATAAAAAAAAACATGATGTTTATGTTAGTTGTCGCTATTATTATAAGCTTTGTTAAATTTCGAGTTTGCTGAATACCTGGAGTGGAACCGCAACTGCCCAGATAAACCATAAGAAGTATGTGTATATAAAAAAACTCTATATAATATAAATGGCACCATAAGATTTTTTTTAACATGACTAGCACTTTCTGTACACGTAACATAAAAATGATCAGTAGTACCAGTGGTAGCAGCCTAGCTGTCCAGCTAAACTATAAGACGTTTCAATGTACCGTGGTAGCAGCCTAGCTGTCCAGCTAAACTAAAAGACGTTTCAATGTACCGTTACAGCCGAGCGAGCACTTACTGGCACACACATAACCAAACCCAAGATCTGGAGTGCCTGTTGTAGACCCCCAGAGGCCAACAAAACCGTATGTGCATTAATATAACGTCTTAAGAAGAAGAAGTCAAATTTAGAGCTCGTTCTGGTGATGTGAAAAAAAAAAGTTATAGAAGAAAGTGCATTAAATGGCCAGGGAAAACTCAAGCGGACGAAGACGAGGGCGGTGACTAGCAATAAAAATAACTAACTGCTTACAATAAGTATATATATAAAGTAAATACACACATCAAAAGTGTCTAGGGATCAACATATATTTTTGCAATAACTTTTCTCCTGATTGATATTAATTAAAATTTTCTTTAAGGATTCATCAAATAAAGTGTTTTCGTTTGTCTACAGTAACGATAAACCAAGTCACCTTTGCATTAATAAAGAAATTTGCCATTTTCCTAATAAAGGGATTTTTGACATTTGAACCACTAACATTAAAGTTCGAAAAAAAGACTGAAATAACAGTTTTATTTATTCGCTTTAATTTTTTTTTGGGTAACTTAAACAATCCGTTAATAATCCGTGTTTCTACCGCGAACACTAACAACACAAGAACATCGGTTTGGCATCCTCAAAATGAGTTCATCCAAATCACGCTGTGGTATGGCCGCCCATGTTCGTTGCAACAACAAAAAAAGGTCTTCTTGCGACTGGATACCCTCCATATACGGCAGAGCTCTTCTCTGTAGCATATCCCATGCATGCTCAATCGGGTTCAAGTCTGGCGACTGAGCAGGCCAGGGCATGACATTGATGTTAGCTGCGGCCAGAGTCTGTCTTACAACTCTTGCGGTGTGCGGTCGTGCATTATCATGCATTAACTGAAATAAGGGACCGATTTGCATTTGTAGAGGAACGATGACGTCTGATACAATCGCTCAGCATAAATTTGAGCGTTGAGGTTGCCTCTGATCCAAATCAACTCAGTTCTTCCGCCGATCCAAATACCCGCCCATACCATGATTGTTCCACCACTATAAGGATGGACTTCCTGTTGGCGTCCAGGGGCTCTCCAGTGTCGTATACGTCTTGTATCCGGTCTCATACCAAAACGAGACTCATCAGAAAAGCACACGAAACGCCATTGTTCTTCTGCCCAATTTCTGTGTTCAAGAGCCCATTGATATCGAATCCTACGATTGTGCATTGCTATAGGTGGTACCCTTAGCGGTCTTCGGGAATGATGGTTCACTTCATGCAAGCGGTTTCTGACTGTTTGGTTGGTAATTAAGTTCCCTGAAAAGTGATGAAGCCTCACATGATGAAGGCTAACATCATGGCGGTTATTGTTGGAGCTCTTCGAGTTGTGATTTGAATGTATCGGTCTTGCAGCTTGGTTGCAGCGATACCGTCCTCCATGGCGCTCAGCCACGGTAACAGTGCTTCGGTAACGTGTCCAAAGTCGACTGATAACACTCTGACTTGTATTCAGAGCTAAAGCCACAGTACGTTGCCACATTCCCACGGCTCTGAGCATTTCTTCCCTGCTTAAATGACGTCGCCGCTCCATAATAACGTTGGTTTTAATCAGTAGTAGGGAAACAGTAGCACTAATAATGTCTTCAATGCGTTGTATGTTTTTATAGGGAAAATATTGACAGCTGATTTTCATCTTTTACTCGAATTTGATAGACAGTTCCTGTTTCAAAGTATGAAATGCACCAAAAAGGATCCATATAAATTTATAAAATCATAAATTTATTAAAAAGCCACATCTCAATCTCAAGAAATCCGCATAAAAATGCTTGATCCCTAGACACTTTTGATGTGTGTATTTATAAATTAACATTAATAAATGCTGAAAGTAATTCTTTTTTTTTGTCAAAGTCCTTGCTGCAAGGATGACTTTCTAAATTTGACCCCATCATTTAAGCTGTTTGATTGTTTATTAATTTTATTATTGAAGAATAATATCCGAATATTTTACCTTTAGGTTTTTTCTTAAATATGTAGGGGAGTAAGGGGCAACTATGAACAGGGTCAACTTTGAACATTTGAGTTTACGGAGTTATTGTAGAAGGTAATTTTGTTGTTTGTTGCATGAATCTGTTTAACTAGTTACTACGATAGAGTAATTTCACGACGGAAACACAAATTTCACCCTTCATACTTGCGTTTTTCTTAAAGTTTAAGTCCCTCACGATCACGACTGTCTTATTTACATACGACATTTTCTCCCTCCTTATTATTACTACTTTTTTTAGGGTTCCGTACCTCAAAAGAAAAAAACGGAACCCTTATAAGATCACTTTGTTGTCCGTCCGTCCGTCTGTCAAGCCCGTTTTTCTCAGGAACGCGTGGAGATATCAAAATTTATATATGATACTTAGGTCTACTGTCCCTGGAAGCTGTAGAAAAATCAACCTTCTAAGCGAACGCAATCAAAAGATACAGCCATTTAGGCCGCAAATTTCCGCAAATTTTCGAAACTCGCACGGGAATCAAAACCTACAGGGTACTTCCCGTAAACTTAGAATCTTGAAATTTTGTACGAAGTCACGTCTTATAGCACAGATATAGGAAAAATTACGAAAACCGTAAATTTTCAGTTTAATCATATAAAAAAAAATTAAAAAATATTTTTGACAATTTTGAAAATTTCAAAGTTACTATAAGAGTTATATACCTTGTTTGAACGGAACCCTCGGTGCGCGAGTCCAACTCGCACTTGACCGGTTTTTAACAAATAAGTCCTCGTTCATTGCTTTTAAAAAGTAAATGAAATGAACCGGGTTTTTAAATAAACCCTACTTCGGCAGTTGTTAAAATAACCCTGGCTTCTGCGCATGCACACAGAGCAAAGAATATTTATACTCAAAAAGGTCACCGCCATCTAGCGTCATTTAACCATACAATTATCAACCACCTTCAGGTACAAGCTATCCAACACAAGATGGCAGTATATCGCAATAATTGGCTTTGGGCCATGCCACTCGGCCAAATAGTGGATCCGGCTTAAAGCGGCAAGTTCCAAGGAAAAAGAAAAGTCAGCTGACGTCTTTCGTCTGCTTTGCTGTTTGACAGGCGGAGTTTTACGCAGGAAACGAAAAGGGTAAGATGGGCTCTGTTTCTTAATTTTCCTGCGCATAACTCAATTTTTTGATGAAAACCATCCTGGCACTTCAATAGTAACTACTGAAAGAATATTAACTATTACAACTGTTGTAAGAAATTTGTTTTAAATTAAGATTAAGCTGTATGGCTCTGACCGTTGCCTTTGCATTTGGGAAGAATGTAATGTTAACGGTTTGACAGGTAGGGATGCAACATCGTTCATAAAATACATCGATTTTTTAAATTCCCAACACCGATTTTGAAAATATCGATGCTTATGAACGATGTATCGATATTTTTATTGGTGTTTTTCTAGACTACCGGACACGGCTTTGATACACAGGAAAACGTGTTTTTACATAATTTTAATAGTAATACGTCAATCTTACATAAATTATGGCAGATATTAGTTATATTTTTGCTACGGATAAGGTACATCATAACACATTAACTTAAACGAAACGACAAGCTACACATACACGTACACATTTAGAACTTTGTTCTTTTTCAAAGTTTTTACTGGCCCTGGTTTCTAGACCTTCAGCCGAGCATTGCATTACATGTCACACCAGAAAATCATTATGTACGAGTTTTGATTAGTCTTCGGACCAATACATAGCTGGCGCTAGAAAATATCGTTCATAAAACATCGTCCTTGAAGAACGATGTTTCATCGAAGTTAACAATTCAACATGATTCAACATCATTCAATGTGATTCAACATCGGTGTTAACAAACGATACGTCGATGTATCGTTTGCATCCCTATTGACAGGCAGTTAGTTGTTGTCAATAGGGATGTCGTCAATGAAAGAAAATATCGATATATCGATATTTAAAAAAATATCAATATCGGTCTCGATATATCGCGAAAAAAATATCGATACATCGGTAAAATTTTTCGATTAATTAGCTTTTTTTAAATGAATTTAGGTTAGTCTAGCTAGCTCAGTAAAAAAAATATTTTTTTATATGATTTTAAACTTTCGCGTTGCATTTTAACACTAACTGTCGGTTATCGGGTCTAAACGCGAACTATTTAATGAGTATTTAGGTACTCACTGCTCGACGTTTCGGCTGGATTGCACACAGCCGTGGTCACGAGCTGACTGGTGGCACGCGGCGTCGTCTGCTCGGGGTGGCCGCAGTTTCCAGATCCACCCTCACACTTTCATTATTAAAAATGATAGTACAGTCACCGCGACAAACAGCACTGACGGTATCAATTTGTGTCTTTTTAGGTAAAAATCGCGGTTTGCACTTATTTATCACTGGATTCCACGCTGATGACAATTTAAATCCGTCGTCCCGATTGAAATTTTTGTATTTCTTGATTTCAATCGCTTCACGTACTATCCTAGGATAGTAATAACGATCGGTGGAGAGGATTTTTGGGTCGTGCAGTTCCATCCAATGATTAGCACCTTCCTCCAGTAAATGTTCAGCAACCGCGGATTTATTCACCTGCCGATTTTACATCGGACAAACTAAGCGAACAATAGCTGAAAGAGTGAAAGAACATATCGCAGCTGTAAAAAATCGGCAGGTGAATAAATCCGCGGTTGCTGAACATTTACTGGAGGAAGGTGCTAATCATTGGATGGAACTGCACGACCCAAAAATCCTCTCCACCGATCGTTATTACTATCCTAGGATAGTACGTGAAGCGATTGAAATCAAGAAATACAAAAATTTCAATCGGGACGACGGATTTAAATTGTCATCAGCGTGGAATCCAGTGATAAATAAGTGCAAACCGCGATTTTTACCTAGAAAGACACAAATTGATACCGTCAGTGCTGTTTGTCGCGGTGACTGTACTAACATTTTTAATAATGAAAGTGTGAAGGTGGATCTGGAAACTGCGGCCGCCCCGAGCAGACGACGCCGCGCGCCACCAGTCAGCTCGTGACCACGGCTGTGTGCAATCCAGCCGAAACGTCGAGCAGTGAGTACCTAAATACTCATTAAATAGTTCGCGTTTAGACCCGATAACCGACAGTTAATATTTTTTTTATTCTAATCAATTCTTTATTCTCAATTTAATCAAAGGAAATAAGGAATCAGTTAATTATAGCAGTATTTTTCCGGCAATGAAAGTAAAAAAAAACTCTTTTTTTTTGCTCACCCGATAGCCGGCTTCTTTTATAAGGAACTGCCATATTGACGGCACGGAGGAAGCCGTATTAGGGCTAGGCGTCATGAGCAATATTTCACGAATCAGTCCAAGGAACTAGTTCTGATTTTCAACGGCAATGTCCCTTGTTGTAGCACTTGATGTTCCAATGCGGGTTTTTTTAATATTAGGCTCCAAGTTCAAGAAGTTAGAGTTCAACTTGGTCTTGACATTAGCACTAGTATTTTAAAACCCTGTGAACGCATGGTAATGCGATTTCCGCAAATATGCAGCTAAATGTGACGTATTGCCGCTTGTTTTATACTGTTTACAGACGACTGACTGTAACAATCAGGGCCATTAGTCGCGCACTCACTAACACAGGTTCTAACCTGATATATTAATGAAATTAGATGGATTAATGAAATTCTGCACAACAATAACTTTTTTTTATATATTTTACGGCGTTGAATTGTAGCGAATTAACACGATGAGATAAATAAAATTTAAAATATATCGTTTTTGATACGATTTCGATATTTGCTTTTTTGTATCGATATATTGGATCAAAAAATATCGATGTATCGAAAGAAAAATATCGATGTATCGATATATCGATATTTTTTCAACAAACCTAGTTGTCAATACGTGGCTGGCCTAGCGTAGCTAGTGAATGAATAGTACCGAACTATAAGAAAACAGTAAAAAATATAAGAATTTAGCTTCATTGTATATTATAAATAATTACATCTTAATAATGAAGAATACATGGAGTTACATATGGCTTTCTACCACCTTATTGGTTACTTTATTTAGCACAGCCAAAAGTTATACCATTACTGTTGATGCTCATGCCGAAGAATGTTTTTTCGAAAATGTTGAAGCAGATACGAAAATGGGTAAGCATTACCTATAAGATGCGGTATACGTGCGGGCACAAGATGATCTTGAAGCTAGAGATAACATAACCTCACATCCTAAATACTGATCCTTGTGCCTTATTTTGACTGGTTCCTATCAGAGTTAACTTTTTTTGGTTATCCCGAAACATCTGGTATTCTGCACAAACAGTAATACTACACAGTAATACAACTAGTAATATTTATTATTGTTTACAGGTCTGAAATTCGAAATAGCAGAGGGAGGGTTCTTGGATATAGATGTGACGATAACTGGTCCCGATGGTGCGGTGATCACCCGCGGCGAGCGAGAGTCTTCAGGTATCTACACATTCTCTGCACCCACTTCAGGAAAATACACCTATTGCTTTAGCAACAAAATGTCCACTATGACTCCTAAGGTTGGTATTAATATCATGTTGTTGTGATGAATGAGTTTTTACTCCATGCTATTTTTCTGATATTCATTTGTTGGAAAAAATCTTGTTATCTAGGTTGTGATGTTCAACTTGGAAGTGGGTGAAGCTCCCAACAAGGGTGCAGGGAAGGATGATGAAGTAGATCACAACAAACTGGAAGACATGATCAAGGAGCTGGCCAGTACACTTAAAACTGTAAAACATGAACAGGAATACATGCAGGTAAGAATATTGTTTTATAAGCAATTGACAAGTTTTCAAGATTTGTTTAGGTTCAAATATTCTTTCCTTTTTTCTTAAAAAAGCATTTTTTAAGTTAAGAGTTTTTACCCTGATAGGGTTTCATTCCCAAACTATTGGCTTGGTTTTCATAAATGTCTGCTATTGTTTGCATAACATTTTTACTTATTTTCAAAGGAAATAATTAATGTGGAAAGGAAAATAATAATCTTTAATACTTATTTTGTATTACAGGTTAGAGATCGCATTCACCGGTCTATCAATGAGAGCACAAACTCACGTGTTGTGATGTGGTCTATATTTGAGGCATCTGTACTTCTGCTCATGACTCTTGGACAAGTCTACTACCTTAAGAGATTCTTTGAAGTGCAGCGAGTTGTCTAAATTATTGGAGTTGTTAACACTACATAACATATTATTCGAAGGACGTGTAGTGTAGAGAGCAGGTTGTATTTCTTGATGAGTTTTTGACTTTATTTTATACAAATGTGTTATATAACTTTTCTACATAATAATTTATTAAATTTAATTCCTATTTTTCCTCAGTCATTGAGAAATACATCCGGTTTAAGAGTAAATGTGTAAGTATTTTTCTTGCCCGATTGCTCAACTATTCTTGTTTTCATACATGTTTCACAGTTTTTCATAAAACACCTGTTTAAATATACTGTTGAACATTTTCACTGTTTCATGATTGTCCAATTTGTAGTCAGACACACAATTTTGTATAAATGTAAATCAGACTATGAAGGGCAAGAAATTTGTAAACTGATCTGATGTGTGCGCGAGGCGTGTTTGGTGCGTGTGATTTTGTTTCGAAATAAATTAATAATGTTTGTAAATAATTGAATTTCTATGTCCACCGTCATAACTTAAAACAAACTGAAATTATTCTATACCAGTTTAAAAGGTGTTGTGTTCTATTATTGATGGTTCATATATTAATGTCCAGCCAGAATGTACAGGATATTTAATCAAAATATGTTTTTAACAAACAGGAGCTTTATTGAGATTACCAACTAGCAGGAAGTACAGTAGGAACCAGTACCTAAGCAAACAGTCTTGTGGATTTCACCACTTCCATATACATAATATTGTTTCAACTACATTACAGTCCTAGATATAGGTATTATGTTTATAATAGTGCAGTCTCCAAACTACTGAGATTTCTAAATTAGATTCAAGACATAAGGGAAAACATTGATCTTATAAATCTACGGGTTTCCCATAATAGCCAATGCATGGTTTTTAATAAGTTATGAGTGCCCTATAAACACAACTGCTTATGATTGTAAGACACTACCTCACGAGGCACAGAGCGAAGTTCTCGATATCGTTTGTTACATCAGATGTGATTTTACTACATACGGTATGAAACGTAAATATTTTCACACACAATACTAAGAATAAAGTAACGTTAGTTACTTCTTATCGTTATAACGTTACGCAGCAATGTGATCTAACCGGCCCGTAATGAGCGCAGTGACGAGGGTGCCCGCGGGCAGGCGCTCGGCCGCGTCGGTGGCGGGCGGCAACTCCAGCAGTACGCTCGCGCCGCACGCGCTCAGCAGGCGGCTGCTGCACTGTAATTGACATTTTTCTCGTGAGCATTGTTACATACACCTAGGTCAATCCTACCCGGCTGCCCAGCATCGCTGCTGTCGCTGTCACGCCTGGTTTTTCACCAGGCGTGCCAGCGGAGAAAACAAAACAAAAGGAGATGAGAAGAGATGATTTCGTTATTTCCAAATCAGTTTCGGAGGAAAGGGATCAAGCGGAAAGGAGATCAATCTGATTGGTTGATCAAACACATCTCTTCTCATCCTCTCTCTTCTCCGCTTTGGTGGAAACCGGGCCTCACAGTAGAAGCGAATTGCAGCGCGCGGAATTTATTCCGCGGGTCGAGTTACACTACACTAGCGGCATTAACAGCAAGCAATATTCGTAATAGCAAGGTCAAGGACCTACCTGGCTGCCAATTATTGCAACTTCAGGCAAGTCGTCACTATCAGGGAAGCTGATAAAAACGGAAGCATCTCGGGCCGCAGTTCGAGGTTCACAACACGCACCATCATACACAGCACGCGACATACCTAAAAAGGCAAATCTCCTGGCTGCCAAATATCGTATCTTCAAACAAGTCAACGCCCGTGCAATCGGGTTGCGAACAAAGGTACGCTTCACCAGCAAGCATTAGCACCACTACTAAGGTCAAAAGGCATGACGTCGCTGTCAGGGATGCGTATAGCAGCACCCGCGTTCTAAGGTTATAGGGGTCAAGCTGATCTTAGCATAATCAACAATTTGGTAGTAGCGAGGTTCATGGCGAGGCGAACGCGAAGTCGCGGCCACGCGGGCGGACGACCGACTGACACGCGTAGCGCTAGGATTACCAACAGCACGCGACATATAATATACTGGCGAGATCAGTGACCTACCTGACTACCCAGCATCGTAGCTATAGGCATGTCGTCGCTATCGGGGAAGCGAATAGAAGCGCGCGCATACTCGGGCCGTGGGTCGAGTCGCGCCGCGCTGGCGAGGCGAACACGGAGTCGTGGCCATGAAGGCGGGCGACCGACTGACACGCGCAGTGCTCGAATCACGAATAGGAGGCAGCAGACGTATGCTGATACAGGATTCCCTGCGGATATAAGATATGGATGGAAGCTTTAACAAAGGTCACGCACATCATAAGTGCTTGTTCACGTAAACTTGCGGGCGCGGTCATGAAATATCAAACATATGAAGTGATGTCCAAGTGTTCCCATCGAAACGCACGTGCGGTCTAAGAAGTGAGTTCATACCCTCGCCCGCGCGTTCCTACGTGAAGAAGCACTTAAGCTGGTGGCCGCGATTTAGAATACCGCAAATTATAAATGTGATGAGCAATCTGTAATTTATAGTGTGATTTGTAATATCCAACGTATTTTCAAAAGCCGTTGGCCATGTCTGTCTCCGGTTTCATAAAATGCGTCTCATGCAACTAGTTAAGTTTTCTACAATTAATTTAGGTTAACGTGATAACTTACCAGGCAGTGCAAAAATGTACTTCGTCTTTCCTTCAAATTTACACGTAGCGAAAGTAGAGGGCTTGCCAGGCTTCATTCGCACCCTGCCAAAATGCAGCGTCGCATTGAAGTCCTGAAAAATACTAAGTTTTTTGTAAGAGGTAATGGCTGGAACTACTAAACCAATTTAAAAAAGCAAGAGAAAGTCACGTTATGAGTGCCATGAGGCTCTATTTAAAATTGACAATATTCATAAACTGCTAGTTGCTCATAAGGTAGATATAGCAACAAACATTATTACACACTATTGGATGCATTCGAACCGAATGCTGGCAGTACAAAAGAAACTCCTATTCTAAAAACAAGTTTTGACCATAGAGTAAATAAAGGGTTTCTATTGTTCTGCCAGCATAAGGTTTGGACGCGTCCAATAATGTGTCCTCATTTGACTACTTCAATGTCCCACTTCATACCGAGCAACCCTTACATTTTGTGCTGGTAGTATTATCCAAGTGTTAATTACATCACACAAAAAAAACGTCACGTTACCTTCAGCAAAACAGGCTTCAGTAGATCCCGCTCTCCCATAGAAACGCCTCCAGTGCAAACTAGCACGTCTGCCGAACGGAACGCAGATGCGATAGCCCCCACTAGTAACTCGGGAGAGTCGCGGACGATGCCGCAGTCGATGCTGTCGTAGCCGTGTTCCCTGGGGATTCAAATTCAAATTATTTATTTGTGATACACATGTGAATAGACGTCAATGTAAAAATACAGGTTATTAAGAGTGCGCTGTGATCGGCCTTGTCGGCATACAAATGTAGTGAAAAAAAATTTACATAATATAAGGGATAAGGTAACTCGATCGACTTAACTTTAATGCTTTATTATTATTATTTTTCACTAATCTTTGAACTATAGGCGCATCTATAAGAAGTTAGGAAAACCAATACAAAGAAATGGTCGCTATTGAAAGGGATCACGCAGTCAAAGCCATAGGTACATTAGAAACAGGTAGTAGGCACTGGGCTCTCGATGCAAAATAAGCACTGGCCTACTAAGCATCTCTTGCGCCACGCTAGGCTAGCAGTACGAAGAGATAAAACAACGCGATGTTACTGTCAGCTTGTAAGACACTGAAAGGGAAAGGGACCACATGTTTTTACAATCCTGAGTTAAGCTTGCCCTTTTTTTTTAATCGCAGGAAAACCCTTTTAAGAGCCATATCGAGGTCGGGGGGCCTCAACCGTGTGTGGGACTGAGTTAAGCTTGCCTAGGGTTGGTATAAGTGGGGCAAGGCTAGTTAATAAACCCCGGGCTTAAGACACTGTGTCTGTCGCCCGCTAAAGGGGGGCCCGAGACGGCGTTGCGCGTGTTCCCGCGCGCCGTCAGTTGTTTATGCGACGTGGTCGAGTTTCTCCCTCGTCGCAACCGGTAGGGGCTCGCTGCAAAGTGAGTCGGCCGAGTCCGGGAAATTGCGGCGAATGCCTGTGGCCTCTCGGCCTACGGTGAACCCGCCACGTCCCCGACTCACAAGGCACCGGAGGGCACCGTCAGGTTTTTAGTGGATAGGTGGGTTCTCCCTCTGAGACCTGGAGTCCCACATAACCCCCAGCTGCCCCCGGGCTGGTGGGTATGCGTAACAGCATTTCCCTGACGATAAAAAAATGGGGCTAGACTAGTAAATAAAGCAAGGCATCACCTCAATAACGTTTTGATCATAGTCCTGTTGGAGTCCCTTATGTGCGCTGGCCTTAGCTTCGCTTCAGATGGTTCCTGCAGCTCGTTTCCGGTCGACATCAACGCTACCTATAGCGATAATATAATTGTAATATCGAAAAAGGTACCAGTTAGTCATACCATTAACCAAATCTTTTTGAATACATTTTTCACAAATTGTGTCCCATTGATAGAGAACTGTCGGTTGAATCTTTGAGTGTATGTAAAATCTTTTTACCCGAGGATAAGCACGCACTGTGACACTCTGGTAGCCCGCCCCGGCTAGCATGCCAATTTGAGCTGCATCCAACACATCACCTGTAAAAAAAGTATTCGTTATTCAAATGTTTCCACCACAAACTTACTTCTCTCACTTGAAGTAGTTTTACTACCTTTATCAACTAATTGGGTTCCCATAGGCACATCAGAGCCGATAGGGCGAACATCTTGCTGGGGTACCGGAGCAACCAATATTTCGACTTCTAACTCAGTATAGCCATCTTCAGTAGCCGACACTAGCTTTGTATCTTCAACCTGAAAAGTTGGGAAATTATCCGTTTTTCAAACCAAATCAATAGGCAATTATTTTACAAACCAAAATGTTTATTGGTCCTTTGCGACCAATATGAAAACATAACGGCCGATTGCGATTTACACCCCCGCCTTGCGTTCCCAGTCTGTAAAATTGTCCTAGTATTCACGATAATAGGTTTTAATTTCCTTAGTGGACCCACATTTGTGCGAATTTCCTCTCATCCTCATCCCATTGATATTTCATTCAGTGACAAAACTAGAATCAGTAACATGTCTGAAACAATCTTTTAGAGGGTATGAATGACAAAGCGGATTATTTCTAATGATGGTTGTGCCATACAGAAGTTGGAGATAGGATTAAGACAGTGTCACGGGTAATAAATACCACAGTAAAATGAATTTACTGTCGCGCTCCAAACGCACACACGCTCATCAAGTGCGTCTTCGAGAGCGCAGTTAGTGATACTAGCGCCCCGCCCAATTGCGCCTTCTATTCTTTAACAGTAAGTTTTTTCCTTGTTCTGTGATGAACTACAGACTATCTGCAAACCTGGACAACGCAGTCAGCGCCGGCCGGCAGCGCAGCGCCCGTGTTGATCCGCGCGCACTCTCCGGCGATCAGTGGCGTCGTGGGCGCTTCGCCCGCCGTCAACGCAGCCCTGACCCGACGCACGCCGGCACCGTCGGAGCTGATACATGCGTAACCTGCAACATATAAGAGTAATTTTCCCTGGTACTTACTTCTTGTCATTAAAAAATATTGTTAATTAACACTAAATCGTTATTGTCAAAATTTGCCTCAGGATTCCACTAAACATTGGTCAGCAGCTGTATTATTTCTTGCGGCCCGTATATATTTAATAGTACGAGTAATACCATTGTATTACATAAACAGAAGGCCACATTACATCCATAAATAACTACCTATCTATAGGGTTTGCCACATGTGCAAACCAAATTGACCTAGCGGAACAAATTACTTGTACTCTCGTATGTAGTTGAGTAGATAATTTTAAACTAGATCTGTTGATTAGATTCAAACAAGAAATGTATAGCTTTGACTATTTTAGGGTCTGAAAATATAAAATTAATGTGAATATAAACATTAACAGACAACATTTTATACCAGTGTACGTACCATCTTTGACCGACGCATCAAACGGCGGCATAGGTTCCATGGCGCATATTTTTTGAGCTACAACTCTTCCAAGACCCTCCTCTAATGGGACTATTTCGAAATGCTCCGGCCATCGCGCCATCACTCCGTCAATTAAATTAAACGCTTCAGACATTTCAAACATTGGGAACGGTGACTCCCTTGGCCTTAGTGCAACTTTAGTTGTATCCACATTACTATGGTGAGGACATGAATAACCAAACTGCATGTAATCATGCATAGTTCTCACTTCACTGTGATCATTTTGCAGCAGCGCAATGGCATGGGACAATACAGGACGGACCACTTCAAAACACTCCAATACAGCTTTCTTACTACCAGGAAAGTTTATAATTAGGGTCTTATCTCTTATTCCTGCTACAGATCTAGATAACATTGCCATTTGAGTTTTCTTTAGACTTTCCATTGTGATTGCAGTGGTTATTGCTGGTACTTCTTTTTGGATGATAGCTTTGGTCGCCTCTGGAGTAACATCCCTGTGGGCAAGTCCTGTACCTCCTGTGGTTAGTACTAATTCAACATTTGTATCACAGTAGTATTTGAGTTCTCTCTCAATCAGTTCCTTTTCATCAGGGATGATTAGTGTGTGTATGTTTGCCTCGGGATATATCTTCCGAGCAAGATTGGCCAGTGCGGGCCCGGAAGTGTCTTGTGAGTGATCTTTAAAACAAGTATCACTAATCGTAATTACTGCCACTGCTTTCACCATTTTGTTTTACTCACGGCACTGCAATATTTAAAAAAAATACTATGTGTAAACAAAAGCCAATCATAATTAACTAGTAAAAAAATATTTAACCATTACTGTAAAGCAAGTAAATAAATATTATTTAAAATAGTAATAAAAATTTAACCTACCTTATACAATACAGTACTACATTTTACATCGATGCATTTTACAGTTTACACACAATAAAAAATATTTAAAAACCAGATAAAAAAGTAAAAGTTTCACTAAAATAATTCTGGCACCACTTACCGGTAGCTATGCGACAATGTTCCAACGAAGAGAACAATAAACTTAGCGAGTTTTTTAATTCAACGAGAACCTAATTACATCACATTGATAAGCCGTGTCACCCGTGTGCGTATAAAAATAATTGAGTGATAAGAAAATAAACCATCGTCGGTGCAGGTTGTGTAAATATGTTTGCCTGTGTTCCACTGTGTGCTTGTCAAGTTCAGCTGACAGATGGCAGGCAGGCAACATAAAAGCAAAAAATATTTCGTAATGCGCCCATATTAGTGATGCCGAACTATCGATAGTCAGTCAGTTAAAATATCGGTATCGATACTATCAAAAGTTTTTTCTTCGTGGTCAATAATAACATCGATATTATTGCTATCATGTAATTCATAGTATTCGTGATAAGTTGAATAATAATAATAAAATTTATTTAGTTTCATTAAGATAAATTACAATTACTTTGGGCTTAGGATCGAACTTACAGGCTAATTACTTTCTTTACCTGAACTAGGTTAGATATAAACCTGTATCTCAGGCTAAAGAGAGCACACATTATTTTTACAATAAGTATAGGCTTATGAACAACTGCTTGAAACTACATACTTAATACGAAATAAAACAAAGAAATGATCTAAATTAAGTTAGTAAATAATTATTCGTGTTACGCTTACGATCAATTTAGTTTTCATACGAACCAAATAAGTAATCAGTGCTTGTTTAACGTCATTTAAGAAAAATTACTTCTGGTGGTGGAAATTTATGTGCTGTTAATGGGTGTAGGTCGAATATTAAGAGAAATAAAACGCTTTCTTTTTTTAGTCTACCAGCTAAGTAAGAAAATGTAATTATTACCCGGTAAGTTAGTAATTTATTTACAAAGTATAAAATAAACAAATTAGTAGGTGGTACCTACGTACTAAATTGGATAAATTGGGGTTCGGCTTTATTGAATTAAAATGTAATACCTACAGTGAAACATAGGTCAGTTACTTTATCGAAATAATACCTAAGTACCTATTATACCTATAAGTCTACTTTTTATGGGCTGCGCACCACCTACGAACTGTGTGTACCTACCTACCTACTCGACGTGGTGGTTTAGTCGACTAATGACTAATCAATCAGCGAAATGACTAGGTAGGTAGGTACCTACCTCGAAATGTACCTACCTACTAATAATCTACAAACGACAGATTCCACAAATGACAGATTCGTTTTAGAAAAAGATAGCAAGAGTCACAATTAAGTAGCTCATAATTCACTTGTTATACCTTATACAGGCTGAATTTCTTATTTCACATTTGTTATTCAATAATGTTATATTATTTCAACAACATTCAATCAAATACCATTTTAGAAAAATGTGGTTGAAATATTTTTACCGAAAGTGTCAACCCTAGTTCGATTGTCACTCGGTCTCACGTCACGTGGTCTCGCGCAGCTGCAAAGCAATAGTGACTTTATACTCAGAGCTGCAGGTGCATTATTGCACGCGGCTGAAAAAGTAGTCTATTAACGCTGTAGGTATCGAAATTTTTCTATGGAGTGATTTATCTGTTACGTAGTAACTATTTAGTAATCTGTGACGTTACTATCGAAAGTATCGATATGCTCTCAGTTACTGATATGACGTCATCTATCGATAGATGACTATCGATCAGCATCACTAGCCCATATGTGCCAAAGAATCTCAAGGCTTCAATACCGCGTGTCGTTTGAAAGTTAGCTTAAGCAGTGTGAAGTTGCTACTACACGCGAAACTATACCAATTGAACAACGAATAGATTTCAACTTAAATCTTTTGATTAAATAAAACACCTATTTATTGACGACGCGACGTTTACTCTTTTATACTTTAAATTACATTTCCATCGTATTATAATCACAACGTAAGTTCTAAACGCATATAAATTGACTTAAGTACACAACTATCTCTGAAAGCAATATGAATACACTTATTACTAAAACATGTGTATAAAGGCACGTGTATATTGTTCTAGAAGCTATTATTTAGTTTAAGAACACGTTTTTTATCTGTACGTACATTAAATTGTTATTAAATTTAAACAAAATAAAGAAGTTTAACGAAAATGCTTAGTGTTGTTAACCAAAAGCATGATCATTTTTAAAATTGCTTAATTAATCCAATCTGTAAAAATAATGACACCAAAGAAACTATAAGTTTCACCTTAAACATATATATTACATAGTCTTATCAATAGGTAATAACTTTTTTAAAATAGCTTCATAATAATAAAGATAAATAATAATGGACATAATTATTAATTACAATATACTCGTATGTGAAGCTTGCTTTTAAAAAATAGCCACCTCAACTCAATACAACATTTTCTCTAGCTGTATTGTATGCCATGATTTTAAGCAACGTCTATGAAAGAAACAGTTTTCTGCATCTTTTAACTTATTAATAATTTCTTCCAGTATTTTCAAAACTCACTCAACAAAAAAACCAACACTTAACAAAAAAAATCACTCACAAATATCAGGAAACATTGGCCCCATACTTGGCCATGACTTCTTTTAAGTCGTTCGCCGGTATTTCTACCGTAGTACACGCTTCGATTAAACGTTTTAGCGGGGCGTATCTCTGTAGTGCGCGGGAGTCACCAATCACAACCAGCTTATGTTTTGCTCTCGTCACGCTGACCGCTAGGCGGCGGTTGTCATTTAGGATTTCGCCTTCCTGGTAAAATAAATAAGAATGAGTAATCTTGGTTGAGAATTAGCATTCTTTATCTAAGGTCGACTGTCAAACATATTATGGTACAATATGACTTTACAGTAAAGTTATTAAATGTGAGGTTGTCTGATTATCTTCTACCAAAGAGTACTCGCGACTTCGTTCGCGTGAAACTTGCAACCCCTAGTTTAAACCCATCATAACCCAGGGTGGCATTTATCAAAACAATTTCTTAGGGGATGCCCGATCGGTTTAAAATTTAAAAAGTTTGATACAAACTTTAATCCCCAAATTTAAACTCTTGGGGGTATAATTTATCCTTCCTTAACGGATGCCTACGTCACAACATCTACCTGCATGCCAAATTTCATTCACACGTTTGAGACTTGTATATTTAGATTTTTTTATGATAGCAGTGCTACTTTTGAACGTGAAACAACATAGCAATATTAAATCTGGTTTTATGTGCCGCCAAACAGCAAGGCGTGGTGCATTTTAGTGTGGCATTTCATCTTCACAGGAAGCATGCCAAAGTCATGATAGGATACGTCATACTCGCGCTGCTTGACAAAGTAATAAGCTCCAACTAAGTTGATCAAAATAAATGTATGTTAACAAATTATAGCCATAAAAGAGCCATACTACCAGGCACAGGAATATTAAATTCCTAAAAGGTTAAAATTGTACCTTGTAACATGAAATAAATGAAATGAAGTAAGACTAACCTTAACCTCCCTATCGTCATGCTTCTGGCAGCGCCGAGTGCACGAGTACAGTATAACACTCTTGTCCCTGCCCTGGAACTGGTCGACGGTACTCGCTTCCACCCCTAGAGTGCCCACTGTTCTTCGCAGGAGAGACACTTGCTCCCTGTAGGGGGCTATCACGCCGATGTCAGACGACTTTACGCCACCCTACGATAACGAATTTATACATAACTACGATATTGCAATTACAGTTTTCGCGTTTAAGAGTTATTAAGTTACACATTTTAGACAGCCCGACAACAGTGGGTTCCTGTGTAAGTGGGTGCCTTTTCATCATCATCATCATCATATCAGCCTGCTGTAACAGTCCACTGCTGGACAAAGGCCTCCCCCAAGGAGCGCCACAGCGCACGATCTCCCGCCCTTTGCATCCAGTCACTACCAGCTGCCTTCTTCAGGTCGTCTGTCCATCTAGCCGGGGGGGGGCCCAAACTACGTTTACCTAAGCTTGCTCTCCATTCGAGAACCTTCCTGCTCCACCTCTCCTCGGTTTTGCGACAGACATGGCCAGCCCACTGCCACTTTAGCTTGCTTCATTTTTGGACAACATTAGTTACCTTAGTCTTATGTAGTATGACCTCTTTCCGGATCTTATCCCTTAATGATGGGTGCCTTATAGTATGAAATTATCAGTTAGCGACAGTCGCGCTTTCAAATTCACCTGAGTGTAAAAGCGCTCTAATCATCTGAAAATATCAGAGACAATTTCTCCATTCCCCCTCATCGAGTGGTAATTTAAACCGAACCCAAGAATTTATCATCGTTGGGCCTGGGGAAGTCGTGTGAATTATCAACATGTAATGGTAATATAAATTATTCCTCTATATAATAATAATGTAGACGATTGATAAAGTAGTATCTAAATGGCAAGGGTTAATGGGCTCAGATTTATCTACAATTAAGGGGTACTTGCCCCTAATCACACATAACGATGTGTTTAATGTGTTGATAACACTGAAGGTAAATAGTACCACACACGGAATCCTCAAACATTGATTAATTGTGAAGTTTCATGACATTCGCTATCGTCAACTACATGCACGCTTCGACGGTGTAGACCAAGCTTTTCCGCACGTCTAGGAACACAACCGCGTCATCCGCTTCAGAGGTGCACGCGAGTGATAGCCATTAGACTAAACTGCGGTGGTCTCGGATATCTTCCGTAAAATTTATCACCAGATATATTATACCTTTATGAAAGCGTTGACCAAAGCCAGCGCCACACACGCCTCGCCGGCGTTGGCCAAGCCTTTCCCCTGCGCTTCGGTCCGCGCGTCCAGGAACACCGCCGCATAGTCCGACTCGGGACTGCACGCGAGTGGTAGCCAGGGCCACGCTGCGGCGATCTCGGATATTTTCTGTAGAGATTATGTTCATTTTAGGGCGCAGAATTCAATGAAATTACAATGAAGTTAATCTGGATGTGCGCGCAAATATGAATAAAGACTGTGAAACATGTACATTACCAAGATTCATTCTCTCATCAGCCTATATAAGTCCCACAGCTGGGCACAGGCCTCACCTCGCTGTTGTTAGTTGACAAACAAAATTGAGATGTGTACAAGGAGTATTGGGTGCGATTGGGAAGTATGTCTCGTAACACGTCATAGTTGAGGTGAGGCCTGAGCCCAGCAGTGGGACGTATTTAGGCTGACGAGAGAACCGTCATTTTATCTGAATAGGTCTAAGCTGTTTTAGGTAAAAGTAAACAGACAGCTGGACCGTAATAAGCGACGCGGTTGGCGATCTCTGCCAAGCGTTTGTTCATGCGATTCTGTAGCGAGAGGGTATATTTAGTACTTGCTTGCGCTATAGCCTGGGTCATTCATCGTCAAGTATTATTTATAACATCCTACCTTTAGATCTATAGTCAGCCTTGCTTGCGCATTAGCGTCGTTAGCGCAAACTAACTGCCCGTTGTACGCGACGCGGATGGCCATCTCTGCCAAGCATTTGTTCAAGCGGTACTGCAGCGAGAGGGTCTATCATCGTCAAGTATTATTTATAACATCCTACCTTTAGATCTATAGTCAGCCTTGCTTGCGCTATAGCGTCGCTAGCGCAAACTAACTGCCTGTTGTACGCGACGCGGTTGGCGATCTCTACCAAAGTATTATTTAAAATAACATTACTACCTTTGAGCTACGCGGAGGTGCGACGGGAAAAAAAGCCCGAAATACTTAAAATAACGGTTCGGATATATTTTATGATAGATTTATATATATCTGATAGATATATAGATAATAGATAATATGGCCTGCCTTGCTTTGTCTTAATAAGGCTGTCGACAATTATCCAAACCTCTTTTTTGCTCTGTTCTCAGCTCATGTGTAACTACCCTCTCAGAATATTATATACCCATAAAACTGTACTTTTAAAAGCTTTTATTAAAATTCAATTTTAATAGCGATATTTGAAATGACATTGATAACATATCCAACTGCTGAGCTTCGGCATGCGATCCACATGAAGTTCGTACTTACTTTCCAAAAAACTCCTTATATAAAACATTAGAAATACTTACCCAAAATATTCGCAGTATATCTGCCAACATGAGCAACTTTGAATTTTCCTTAGCACTTTAGACATTAGCGTAGATATCATAATTTTCACCGAGTGCTGGCTATCAAAGCATCCTTTAATCCCTCCGTTAGATGGTTTTTCCTCTTACTCTTCTTCAAACCCCGCTAACCAGAACGATGGCGTCATTGTGCTTTATAGGGATACTATTGGTAAAATTACCATTTCAGAGGCAAACATAGTAGATGCTAGCTGTGTCCAGGTGGCTATCAACAACGAGACTGTGCTTCTGGCAATTTATCGTCCGTGTGCATTTAAAAATCCGACTAACTTCATCAATTCCCTTGACGAGGCCCTTGAATCTCTCATCAATTATAAAAATATCATCATAATGGGTGACATCAATATATATATTAGCGCAAATCACCTTGACAGTAATGCTGAAGAGTATCTAAACGCCACTGCATCCCATGGCCTTCTTCCAGGTTACACCATCCCTACTCGTAACTCATCATGCCTTGATCACGTTATCCTCAAAACCCAAAAATTCGCGCAAGCTTTCATAATTCAGTCATCTATTACAGACCACGTCGCAGTCCTCCTCGCAATTCAGACAAAAGTTTTATTTTCTCCCCCTAGATTATTTAGCAAAATAAATTACCATGACCTCTGTGAACATATAAGAACAATAGATTTCACTCTAATACTTCTCCTAACTGATCCAAACGCAGCTACAGATCTGCTTATTCAAAAACTTCAAACAGTCATCTCTCTCTATACTCAGACTCGTACCCAGTCACGTCGGCGCAGAATCCTTAAGCCCTGGATTATGCCGGGACTTTTAAGGTGCATCCGGAACAGAGATGCCATACACAAAAAACTTAGAAAGGAACCTAACAACGAGACTCTCCGCGTCACGTATACCCGCTACCGAAATTTCTGCAACTCACTCCTCAAAAAAGTCAAAATTGCTCATGACAGGGAACTCATTAAGAAAGCAGGATCTAACAGTAAGAAATTGTGGAACGCGATTAGAGATGTCACTAACCTCAAAAAAGCCTCTTCCAGTGCCAACGCTCTTCTGTCTTGCAAGTCTTCTCCTAACCTATCAGTTAACCACGTAAACTCTTTCTTTGCCGGCATGGGAAGTTCTCTTGCCGAGGATATTTTACGTGAAAACCCTTCAAAAAGCTCTCAAATGCCATCTTCTTGTACTTATTCTCCTTGTGAATCTTTCGTCCTCCTGAGCACATCCACGGATGAAATCAAGATATTGATCTCATCACTAAAATCTGAATGCGCGGTAGGCTGGGATGTCATTTCCTCAACTCTCATAAAATGCTGTCAGGAACAGCTTGTCTTGCATATTACTCATATCTGCAATCTGTCCTTAGCAACCGGCCTTTTTCCCGATGCTTTCAAAAAAGCACTCGTCCATCCAATCCACAAATCTGGTAATCGAGACCATGTTAACAACTATCGCCCCATTTCCATCCTTCCGTCACTGTCGAAAATTTTGGAAAGACTCATCAATAACCAGCTCATAAAGTTCCTCGAAAGCCGTAATCTCCTGTCACCTAATCAATACGGGTTCAGGAGAGGAAAGTCGACAGCTGACGCAGTGCATGAGCTCACTGACCACATTGTTAGAAACCTGGATGGGGGTAGCAAGTGTCTCGCAATCTTCCTTGACTTGACCAAGGCTTTTGACACGGTGTCTATACCCCTACTCCTAAATAGGCTTAAGGTTATGGGAGTCAGAGGCAGGCAACTGTCGCTTTTCCGCAGCTACTTCACTGGCCGCTCCCAGGCAGTTACCATTGCGGGCAATGTCAGCAACGACATAGACCTGGAGTACGGCGTGCCTCAGGGCAGCATCCTCGGACCTACGTTGTTCTTGGTCTACATCAACGAGCTTTGTTCCCTTGTCATCCCACACTGCAAGTTGATCTCAATCGCGGATGACACTGCTCTTGTTTTCTCGTCAAATAAGTGGGAGGATGTCTTTAACCACGCCCAACTTGGTCTTGACGTGGTCTCTTCATGGCTTCGAAAAAACCTACTTACCCTAAATTAAAACAAAATACTTGGTCTTTTCTATTTATAAAACACCTCCTAATACTCTTAACGGATTAAATCTTACTGCACATAGTCACATAGATATGCCTAGTTCGACCTGCAAATGTCAGCACATTATCATCGGAGACAATTAGGTATCTTGGTGTGACTATTGACTCTAGACTCACATTTCAGCAGCACATTGCAGTCACCGCAAGTAGAGTTCGTAAACTTATTTTTGTTTTTCGTAACCTTCGATCTGTGGCCGACCCTATTCTTGTCAAGTCAGTGTATATTGCCCTCTGTCAGTCTATTCTATCATATTGCTTAACCTCCTGGGGAGGTTCTGGTAAGACAGTGTTGCTTACCCTTGAACGCGCGCAAAGAGCCGTCTTGAAAGTTTGCTGCTTTAAACCCATTTTATTCCCAACAGATGAGCTGTATGGATACTGCCAGGTGTTAAATGTCCGCCAAATCTTCATACTCCAAACCTTCCTAAAACAACATCGTTATTCTTCTTTTGTTGCGGCACCCGCGCCTGCTAGGCGTATTCGTGCAGTAGCACCGGCCTCTAACTTCAGAACTCAATTTGCATGTCGCTTCTTCTGCTTTAAAGGTCCCTTCCTCTACAACAACATCGCTTTCTAGACCTTCACTCTCTGTCTACTTATGATTGCAAAAGTGCCACCACCAAGTTCTGTTGTCACTGACGTATGATGCAACTGAAGATATGATTCCTTCAGTAGAGTAGATATACCAACAAAACGCACTAACGCACACTCATTAACACGCACGCACGCACGCACGCACACACACACGCACGCACACACACACACACACACACACACACACACACACACACACACACACACACACACACGAACACACACACACACACACACGAACACACACACACTTAGTATTAAATTAATTGAATAATTAGTGCTTGTTTTAAGTTACAATGAAATTCCTTATAACCTTCTATAAATTATGTAAGATTTACTTTTTGTGCCCCCGAACGACATTGAGTGAGGGGAGTGCTGGAGCTCTGTATTACAGGCCCCCAAGCCTAGTTCAGACTCCAGTTCTCTCACAATCAATTCAATTCCACCCATAAGATGTAAATTTGATGTACCTACTGTGATTGTGATAGAAGAAAATAATAATAATTATTACTTATATTATTATTATTTTACACCATCGCGACATGCGGCGTCACTCGTGGATTGCTTTGATTGAACTAACAAATGAATCATTACATGACACGTTCTAATATTTGGAATTTTAATAGAAACATAGTGGCCAGGACTCGGTGGATACAAAAAGGTACATATCGTCGCTAACACTACCTTTAGATCCACAGTCAGCCTTGCTTGCGCTATAATAGCGTCGTTAGCGCAAACTAACTGCCCGGTATACACATCGCGGTTGGCGATCTCTGTTAATCTTTGTTCATGCAGTACTGCAGCGAGAGGGTATATTTAGTGCAACCTACATTCAACAAGTACTATTAGCATCCTTACCATTATGTCTACAGCCAGCCATGCTTGCGCTATAGCCTCGTTAGCGCAAACCAGCTGTCCGTTGTACGCGACGCGGTTGGCGATCTCTGCCAAGCGTTTGTTCATGCGATACTGCAGCGAGAGGGTTGACGTTGCTTCTTCGTTCATGAGCCGGTGGAACAAGCTCTCTTCCATGCCCAGTCGCCTGTGTGGAAATATCATGCGTTGGTTAATATAACGTGAAATAAACGAAGTATTCGTATGTACGAGCTAACATCGTACATGGAAATTGCCCAACATCGGAGCGGCGTCAGCGACCCACATACACCGGCTGACCGATGGACCCCTCAACGAGCACCGTCGGCACTTTGATTAGCTACTTCTGCATCAGATTTAACTAGTTTACTTCCGTCTTTTAATGAATAATCTTTTGTTTTCTACCGGCAAACATATTTTTTTGTTTTTTACTTTGTTTGTGTTATTGTATCCGTACGCTACGGGCGTTTACTCTGCAAGTGGCATGTACAATTTCTATTGAGAAAATATCAATCTTAATCCACATGTAAAAAAACGCTGCATGACAGGAGTTCGTGCATTGAAACATTCGCTTTCTCGCTCGCTCTTGCAGGCGCAGTCGTGCGGCGCGCGAAATATCCGCTCCCCCCGCACTTCGTACCACCGATTACACTCATATTATCTTCTAGAGCACAGTTGACCGTTGGCGATCATTTCATATGGCACTATTTATACTTGACTATTTAATGTCCAAATCCTGCTTCGTGCATGGCTTATAGTTATATAATTGAGACGTCACTAAAAATAATGTTAATTTAGTTTCATACAAAAAATATTTACCTTGCGGCTGGACTTCTCACAACTGGTGGCAGTTGCTCCGGGTCCCCTACAAGAACGAAACATTTTGCAGCGAACAACGGCCTTAATACTGTGCTTTGAAGTACCTACAAATAAATAAGACTTCAATACATTTCCTTAGCAGTGATATACCTAAATATTCACATACAAAATATTATGGATACCTACCTGTGTCGCTTCGTCGATGATGCACAAGTCGAAAGTAGTACGCGACAACATGGCGTGAGAGGCTCCTAAGCAGGTCACTCCAACTACCTCCTGCAAATAACATATTAGAATAGTTTTTGCAAACATAGAACCTCAAATAAAATATTTTTGTCTTTTATTATATAACTAGCTAGTGGCGTAGAAGACTAAGACGCCACTTTGTAGGCGTTAGGCAGTTTTTTTGGAATGCGTTGCATAATTTAGGAGTGAAAGCGATCAGATTCCCCGGAAAGTATTTTGTTCCCATGGAAATGCGTTGTTTTCCCGCGGTCAAAAGTAACTCATGTCCTTTCTTAAGTCTCTAATTATCTCCTCACCAAATTTCATTTAAATCTGTTCAGTAGTTCAGGCGTAAAAGTGATCGGCGCAACTGAATTTTCCCATGGGAATGCGTCATTTTCCCGCGGTAAAAAAAGCCTATGTCCTTTCTCGGATATCAAAATATCCCCATACCAAACTTTATGCAAATTGGTTCAGTAGTTTAGGCGTGATTGAGTCACAGACAGACAGACAGAGTTACTTTCGCATTTATAATATTAGTATGGATAGTATGGATTTAAAATTTACTTTTAAATAAATAAATAAATATTTCACAACAATCACACCAATTCTCAAGTCAGAAATTAATAAATATTGACCATTTGGAAATTCCTTACCATAGAATCATAGAGCTTTTGAAGTTGCTCGGGAGTTTCCAACTTAGCTGTCAACTCCTGCTCGCAGCAGTGCGACAAATTCGCCGCGACCCGTGACTTGGAGCCCAGCCTCATTATGCGAAGGGTTTTTGGCAACCTGCGAATAACAGATATTGTTTAGTCATTAAATCTGTAGATAGTTGCATAAATGATGAAAGTGCTTATCGATCGGACTTGCTAATCAAGAGTTCCGTACATACATGGCGTTTCGAATGGTGGTCGTACTTTGTTTATCAATTACCAGCAAGTTGTCGACGGCGGCGTGCGTGTGCGCCGCCACCAGCGCGCGCCGGCCCAGCGCCGCTAGTTAGTATTAAAGTAAGTTAAGGCGGAGCGCGACCTGGCCAGCAAGTTGTCGACGGCGGCGTGCGTGTGCGCCGCCACCAGCGCGCGCCGGCCCAGCGCCGCTAGTTAGTATTAAAGTAAGTTAAGGCGGAGCGCGACCTGGCCAGCAAGTTGTCGACGGCGGCGTGCGTGTGCGCCGCCACCAGCGCGCGCCGGCCCAGCGCCGCTAGTTAGTATTAAAGTAAGTTAAGGCGGAGCGCGACCTGGCCAGCAAGTTGTCGACGGCGGCGTGCGTGTGCGCCGCCACCAGCGCGCGCCGGCCCAGCGCCGCTAGTTAGTATTAAAGTAAGTTAAGGCGGAGCGCGACCTGGCCAGCAAGTTGTCGACGGCGGCGTGCGTGTGCGCCGCCACCAGCGCGCGCCGGCCCAGCGCCACTAGTTAGTATTAAAGTAAGTTAAGGCGGAGCGCGACCTGGCCAGCAAGTTGTCGACGGCGGCGTGCGTGTGCGCCGCCACCAGCGCGCGCCGGCCCAGCGCCGCTAGTTAGTATTAAAGTAAGTTAAGGCGGAGCGCGACCTGGCCAGCAAGTTGTCGACGGCGGCGTGCGTGTGCGCCGCCACCAGCGCGCGCCGGCCCAGCGCCGCTAGTTAGTATTAAAGTAAGTTAAGGCGGAGCGCGACCTGGCCAGCAAGTTGTCGACGGCGGCGTGCGTGTGCGCCGCCACCAGCGCGCGCCGGCCCAGCGCCGCTAGTTAGTATTAAAGTAAGTTAAGGCGGAGCGCGACCTGGCCAGCAAGTTGTCGACGGCGGCGTACGTGTGCGCCGCCACCAGCGCGCGCCGGCCCAGCGCCGCTAGTTAGTATTAAAGTAAGTTAAGGCGGAGCGCGACCTGGCCAGCAAGTTGTCGACGGCGGCGTGCGTGTGCGCCGCCACCAGCGCGCGCCGGCCCAGCGCCGCTAGTTAGTATTAAAGTAAGTTAAGGCGGAGCGCGACCTGGCCAGCAAGTTGTCGACGGCGGCGTGCGTGTGCGCCGCCACCAGCGCGCGCCGGCCCAGCGCCGCTAGTTAGTATTAAAGTAAGTTAAGGCGGAGCGCGACCTGGCCAGCAAGTTGTCGACGGCGGCGTGCGTGTGCGCCGCCACCAGCGCGCGCCGGCCCAGCGCCGCTAGTTAGTATTAAAGTAAGTTAAGGCGGAGCGCGACCTGGCCAGCAAGTTGTCGACGGCGGCGTGCGTGTGCGCCGCCACCAGCGCGCGCCGGCCCAGCGCCGCTAGTTAGTATTAAAGTAAGTTAAGGCGGAGCGCGACCTGGCCAGCAAGTTGTCGACGGCGGCGTGCGTGTGCGCCGCCACCAGCGCGCGCCGGCCCAGCGCCGCTAGTTAGTATTAAAGTAAGTTAAGGCGGAGCGCGACCTGGCCAGCAAGTTGTCGACGGCGGCGTGCGTGTGCGCCGCCACCAGCGCGCGCCGGCCCAGCGCCGCTAGTTAGTATTAAAGTAAGTTAAGGCGGAGCGCGACCTGGCCAGCAAGTTGTCGACGGCGGCGTGCGTGTGCGCCGCCACCAGCGCGCGCCGGCCCAGCGCCGCTAGTTAGTATTAAAGTAAGTTAAGGCGGAGCGCGACCTGGCCAGCAAGTTGTCGACGGCGGCGTGCGTGTGCGCCGCCACCAGCGCGCGCCGGCCCAGCGCCGCTAGTTAGTATTAAAGTAAGTTAAGGCGGAGCGCGACCTGGCCAGCAAGTTGTCGACGGCGGCGTGCGTGTGCGCCGCCACCAGCGCGCGCCGGCCCAGCGCCGCTAGTTAGTATTAAAGTAAGTTAAGGCGGAGCGCGACCTGGCCAGCAAGTTGTCGACGGCGGCGTGCGTGTGCGCCGCCACCAGCGCGCGCCGGCCCAGCGCCGCTAGTTAGTATTAAAGTAAGTTAAGGCGGAGCGCGACCTGGCCAGCAAGTTGTCGACGGCGGCGTGCGTGTGCGCCGCCACCAGCGCGCGCCGGCCCAGCGCCGCTAGTTAGTATTAAAGTAAGTTAAGGCGGAGCGCGACCTGGCCAGCAAGTTGTCGACGGCGGCGTGCGTGTGCGCCGCCACCAGCGCGCGCCGGCCCAGCGCCGCTAGTTAGTATTAAAGTAAGTTAAGGCGGAGCGCGACCTGGCCAGCAAGTTGTCGACGGCGGCGTGCGTGTGCGCCGCCACCAGCGCGCGCCGGCCCAGCGCCGCTAGTTAGTATTAAAGTAAGTTAAGGCGGAGCGCGACCTGGCCAGCAAGTTGTCGACGGCGGCGTGCGTGTGCGCCGCCACCAGCGCGCGCCGGCCCAGCGCCGCTAGTTAGTATTAAAGTAAGTTAAGGCGGAGCGCGACCTGGCCAGCAAGTTGTCGACGGCGGCGTGCGTGTGCGCCGCCACCAGCGCGCGCCGGCCCAGCGCCGCTAGTTAGTATTAAAGTAAGTTAAGGCGGAGCGCGACCTGGCCAGCAAGTTGTCGACGGCGGCGTGCGTGTGCGCCGCCACCAGCGCGCGCCGGCCCAGCGCCGCTAGTTAGTATTAAAGTAAGTTAAGGCGGAGCGCGACCTGGCCAGCAAGTTGTCGACGGCGGCGTGCGTGTGCGCCGCCACCAGCGCGCGCCGGCCCAGCGCCGCTAGTTAGTATTAAAGTAAGTTAAGGCGGAGCGCGACCTGGCCAGCAAGTTGTCGACGGCGGCGTGCGTGTGCGCCGCCACCAGCGCGCGCCGGCCCAGCGCCGCTAGTTAGTATTAAAGTAAGTTAAGGCGGAGCGCGACCTGGCCAGCAAGTTGTCGACGGCGGCGTGCGTGTGCGCCGCCACCAGCGCGCGCCGGCCCAGCGCCGCTAGTTAGTATTAAAGTAAGTTAAGGCGGAGCGCGACCTGGCCAGCAAGTTGTCGACGGCGGCGTGCGTGTGCGCCGCCACCAGCGCGCGCCGGCCCAGCGCCGCTAGTTAGTATTAAAGTAAGTTAAGGCGGAGCGCGACCTGGCCAGCAAGTTGTCGACGGCGGCGTGCGTGTGCGCCGCCACCAGCGCGCGCCGGCCCAGCGCCGCTAGTTAGTATTAAAGTAAGTTAAGGCGGAGCGCGACCTGGCCAGCAAGTTGTCGACGGCGGCGTGCGTGTGCGCCGCCACCAGTGCGCGCCGGCCCAGCGCCGCTAGTTAGTATTAAAGTAAGTTAAGGCGGAGCGCGACCTGGCCAGCAAGTTGTCGACGGCGGCGTGCGTGTGCGCCGCCACCAGCGCGCGCCGGCCCAGCGCCGCTAGTTAGTATTAAAGTAAGTTAAGGCGGAGCGCGACCTGGCCAGCAAGTTGTCGACGGCGGCGTGCGTGTGCGCCGCCACCAGCGCGCGCCGGCCCAGCGCCGCTAGTTAGTATTAAAGTAAGTTAAGGCGGAGCGCGACCTGGCCAGCAAGTTGTCGACGGCGGCGTGCGTGTGCGCCGCCACCAGCGCGCGCCGGCCCAGCGCCGCTAGTTAGTATTAAAGTAAGTTAAGGCGGAGCGCGACCTGGCCAGCAAGTTGTCGACGGCGGCGTGCGTGTGCGCCGCCACCAGCGCGCGCCGGCCCAGCGCCGCTAGTTAGTATTAAAGTAAGTTAAGGCGGAGCGCGACCTGGCCAGCAAGTTGTCGACGGCGGCGTGCGTGTGCGCCGCCACCAGCGCGCGCCGGCCCAGCGCCGCTAGTTAGTATTAAAGTAAGTTAAGGCGGAGCGCGACCTGGCCAGCAAGTTGTCGACGGCGGCGTGCGTGTGCGCCGCCACCAGCGCGCGCCGGCCCAGCGCCGCTAGTTAGTATTAAAGTAAGTTAAGGCGGAGCGCGACCTGGCCAGCAAGTTGTCGACGGCGGCGTGCGTGTGCGCCGCCACCAGCGCGCGCCGGCCCAGCGCCGCTAGTTAGTATTAAAGTAAGTTAAGGCGGAGCGCGACCTGGCCAGCAAGTTGTCGACGGCGGCGTGCGTGTGCGCCGCCACCAGCGCGCGCCGGCCCAGCGCCGCTAGTTAGTATTAAAGTAAGTTAAGGCGGAGCGCGACCTGGCCAGCAAGTTGTCGACGGCGGCGTGCGTGTGCGCCGCCACCAGCGCGCGCCGGCCCAGCGCCGCTAGTTAGTATTAAAGTAAGTTAAGGCGGAGCGCGACCTGGCCAGCAAGTTGTCGACGGCGGCGTGCGTGTGCGCCGCCACCAGCGCGCGCCGGCCCAGCGCCGCTAGTTAGTATTAAAGTAAGTTAAGGCGGAGCGCGACCTGGCCAGCAAGTTGTCGACGGCGGCGTGCGTGTGCGCCGCCACCAGCGCGCGCCGGCCCAGCGCCGCTAGTTAGTATTAAAGTAAGTTAAGGCGGAGCGCGACCTGGCCAGCAAGTTGTCGACGGCGGCGTGCGTGTGCGCCGCCACCAGCGCGCGCCGGCCCAGCGCCGCTAGTTAGTATTAAAGTAAGTTAAGGCGGAGCGCGACCTGGCCAGCAAGTTGTCGACGGCGGCGTGCGTGTGCGCCGCCACCAGCGCGCGCCGGCCCAGCGCCGCTAGTTAGTATTAAAGTAAGTTAAGGCGGAGCGCGACCTGGCCAGCAAGTTGTCGACGGCGGCGTGCGTGTGCGCCGCCACCAGCGCGCGCCGGCCCAGCGCCGCTAGTTAGTATTAAAGTAAGTTAAGGCGGAGCGCGACCTGGCCAGCAAGTTGTCGACGGCGGCGTGCGTGTGCGCCGCCACCAGCGCGCGCCGGCCCAGCGCCGCCGCCATCGCCACCAGCACGCTCAGCGTCGCGGTTTTACCTGACAAACAATACATACATACTAATATTAGGTCCTTACCTATGAAATTGGCGTTTTGTATGGGAGGAACAAAAAGTCGAAATTTTTTTATATAGCATATTTATTTAATCAAAGTATGAGCCATTGCAATCTATGCACTTTTGCCATCTCATAGGTAGTTCATTGATCCCTTTACTAAAAAAACCATTCGAACGGGAATCAATAAAATCTTTGAAGGCGACTTGGACTGCCCCATCTGAGTTGAACTTTTTCCCTTGCAAGAAGTTATCCAAATTTCGAAAAAAATGGTAATCTGTTGGAGCAAGGTCCGGGGAGTACGGTGGATGCCTTAGAGATTCCAATTGAAGTTCTTCTAATTTGCTAGCCGTCTGTTGTGCAGTGTGTGGTCTAGCGTTGTCGTGAAGCAGCAGTGGCGTAGAGCGATTGACCAGCCTTGGTTGTTTAGCAACTAGCTTTTCCATCATGGTTTGCAATTGCTGACAATAGATATCTGCCGTGATCGTCTGGCCAGATTTGAGAAAACTGTAATGAACGACACCGGCGCTAGTCCACCAAACGCTTACAAGTAACTTTTTATTGGTCAATTTTCGCTTGGAGCAGGCTTTGGCTGGCTTGCCAGGGTCCAGCCATTGCGATGAGCGCTTCCGATTATCGTAGAGAATCCACTTTTCATCACAGGTAATGATTCGATTTAAAATCCCTTCGTTATTGTGCCGGTCAAGTAATGTAACGCAGCAGTTGACGCGCGTTTGCCGGTTTGCTTCACTCAATTCGTGAGGAACCCACCTTTCAAGTTTTTTAATCTTCCCAATTTGCTTCAAGTGGATTAAAACAGTTTTATCACTAACGCCAAAGCTGCAGCTAACTCGGACGTGGTTTGCGATGGATCCGCTTCCACAATAGCCTTCAATTCTTCATTATCAACTTGGGTCTCCGGCCGTCCACGGGGCTTGTTTTGCAGGTCGAAATTTCCAGAACGAAAACGTTGGAACCAAAAACGCACTGTGTTTTCTTTTGCGACACAACCGCCATACACATCATTAACCCTTCGAGCCGTTTCCGCAGCACTGGTGCCACGGTGGAACTCGTACTCGTAAATAACGCGATATTTCAAATTTTCCATTTTGTAAATTGAGCGATGCCAACAGAAAAAAGATAAGTAAAAAAACAAATGAATGACGGTTTACGAAACACAACTACATGTGGAAATAGCTGTATAAATTTGAATTTCGAATTCCTAACCAAATAGGAAAAATTTGTGATCAAAGTGGCCAGTACGACAAAACGCCAATTTCATATGTAAGGACCTAATAAATATTCTCATCAGCCTATATACGTCCCACTGCTGGGCACAGGCCTCACCTCAACTATGAGGTGGTCCGAGCCATACTCCACCACGCGGGCTCAGTGCGGATTAGTGGAAGGGTATTTGTAAGGTAAGTGACCAACCTTACTGTCAGATGTTATTAAGCCGCCCGAGGGCCTCTGACCAGGCTTAACGACTAATATCTATCGATATTAACCGGAACCAACAGCTTAACGTGCCTTCCGAAGCACGGAGATGCTTGACGTCACTTTAATGGTCAGAATGGTCACCCATCCCAAACATGACCGCGCCCGAGGTTGCTTAACTTTAAGTATCACTACCAAAGCGCTGCAACCACTACGCCACAAGCACCTCTACTAATATTATAAATACTAATATTATAAATGCAAAATTAACTCTGTCTGTTACTCAATCATGCCTAAACTACTGAACCAATTTGCATGAAATTTGGTATGAAAATATTTTTATACCCGAGAGAGGACATAGGCTTACTTTTTACCGCGGGAAAATGACGCATTCCCATGTGAAAATTCAAATGGACCGATCGCTTTTACGCGAAAACTACTGAACAGATTTAAATAAAATTTGATAAGAAGATAGTTGTAGACTTAAGAAAGGACATGATTTACTTTTGACCGCGGTAAAACAATGCATTCCCGTGGAAAACTACTTTCCGGGAACTCTGATCGCTGTCAGTCCTAAATTACCAAAGATTTGAATTATATCTGGATAAAAATGGTGTTACGGGAAAACAACGCATTCCAAAAAAAACTACCTAACGCGGACAAAGTCGCAGGAAAAACTTGTTCAATAATAAGTTACTTCCATTTCAGTTTTTAGGACATGTTTTACTTGAGTATCTTAACTAAGTTCTCTGTCTAGCTAGACCTTCAAGTTTACAATTATATTCCTTTCGACATCAGAGCCTCTATTGCGAAGTTTCTTTTCGCTCAATAGCTAGACTACGCTAAGAAAATCCTGGACTTCAGCTGTTGAGCGTTGAAAAATATTACCCCTCATGTGCAGGCGAATATAAATAAATAAACGACAACATCACAATGATATTACAAATAAACTTTAAAAAATACATATAACACCCAGACATGTTCATGCACACAAATGTTTGTACAGTGCGGGGATCGAAACCGCAACCTCTTGGACAACTTCTTGACCATTACATCAAAGTGGAAGTCGCTATATGAATATGGATGATTGGATACCAGACGTGTAGATCTGGTGTGGTCCACTCACCGGTCCCGGGCAAGCCCCGCAGCAGCGCGTAGTGTCGTGCCGACAGCGCGCGCAGCACAGCGCGTTGCTGCTCGATGTTGAGGCCACGCATGAGTTTGCTGCCCAAGCGACCTACTTCGCGCGGCTGCTTCTTCTCGAATAGAGGTGCTTCTTTGTCTATTATTAAACTGAAATTAAAAAAAAGATTGTCATGCAGAAGTGATATCAACTAACGTAAACGTTTTGAACCCTACATACATTCACCGCTACTAGACCGCTAGCTAGTCTACGAGTAAAGCTGGACTGGGTGGGACACTGTGTTTCTTGCCTTGACAATAAAACAAGCAAGAACACTTTTATATTCTGATGACGACAGAGACTTATGAAAGTTATTTTCAAAAGTAGGTAGTTTCAAAGATACAATGTTAATAAGTGGATGTGGAATTGGAATTAAGTAATGTAAAATTGTTGACCAACCTTAAAACACAGACACCTGCTTATGCATTGGTAACTTGAAATTAAAACACACTTTAAGAAAAATGGACTGCCACAGGCGGAACTTGAACTCGCACCTCTCGTAAGCCGGGCGATTGCTCTCCCAATTGAGCTACCGTGAATCTTACTCATCGGTCCGAATTTCTTTAAGTTCTCTTTAGGCTTTAGCCAGCCATGATTCATCACTATTATGGTTGGATACGTACAACATCTGAATGAAACACCTTTTCAGCTGTTTAACAATCGGTTAAGATGAATCAGCTAATTTATTAAGTTACTTTATTTTTTAGCATGTGAAATTAAAACAGACTTAAAGAAAAATTGACCACCACAGGCGGGAGTCGAACCCGTAACTTAACTTACTTTTTACTTATCGGTATAACAAGTTAAAACGATACTAAAAATCAGTCTTACCTTCTTAGCCGTTGCGCTCTTTCACTGTTCTCCATCAGGACTCCAAGGTTGGTGAGATTCTGCACAGTGGTAGCGTAAGATTCATACGTGTCTACATGGTACTTTGTGCTTTTTGGCAATCGTTGGCTGAGGTCCCTACAAAAGTAAGCATAGTGTCAGTAGATAAGTTCTTGGCATCAACTAGCTAAGTAGTCCAAGCTTGACAAATTCTCGCGCAATTCTATTCACCTAAGGGCGCGTTCACATGTAACGTCCGTTTTACTGGTCCGTTAAAACGTGTATTAGCGTATGTAGTTGTATGAGCGAGTTCACACATACCTTCTAGCACATCGTAGCCAGTATACTGGATCGAATCAGTAGTGTGTAGTGCTATGTGAATATTATCTCCAGTAGCGAGGGATCCGTTAAAACGGACCCTGTTAAACGGACGCTATAAGTGTACGCGTCGTAAGGTAACGAAGACGTTTATGTAGCGTGGAATTGAGTCACACGTGACGTATTGTACCTATGATTCGTTTGAAATTTTCAATTCCAATTTAGTACTTTTTTGTACCTTTTCACTTTTTGCGTTCACAACGCTATTTTTAATTTCGAAAAGACATAACACATAAAAAAGTTATTTTCGGCTCCGGTCATCGGGGAGGAACTAAAAGTCTTTGCACCTAAAAGAAGATGGTTGCGAAAGGACTTACCTCTCTAGCAGTATGTGGATTTCATTATCTTTTGACAGCAAAACAACGCCAGCTGCTATCCATGGCCTTTTGTCTATGCTTACTATGGAAAATTCACCTTCTTGGGGCCCTTTAGACCCCACATCCGAATCATTACTTTTTGACCCTAGAATATACAACAATCATGAGAAAAAGGAATCGCACAACAATAGTAAAAAAGTTGAAGTGTTAATTAACTTACTTTCTGTTTTCTTTAGGAAGACATGAAGATATCTATCTCCAGATTTTTCAACGGATTTTAGTTGAAGATTGGCAGCACATGTACCACGTTTTTCCCTGAATAACACAATAAACATTAGTGACCTATCTTGCTTAAACCTACTTTACCAATTTTGACGAACACTTTGGAGTTATGGTCAAGAAGTTGATTATTAACCAAGAGGTCGCGGGTTCGATCCCCGCACTGTACAAATTTGTGTGCATGAACATGTCTGTTTGTACTGGTCTGGGTGTTATATGTATTTATTTAAGTTTATTTGTAATACCACTGTTGATTCTGATATCTGTAACACAAGTGCTTAAGCTACTTACCACGGAGTCAAATCAATGTATGTGATGTTGGTATATATTATGTATATTATTATTATTACTTTGCTTAGACTTATGAATTTGTATTTATTTTACTGATGTCCATACCTTTTTTCTACGCCATCAGTCCACAAAGCGTGCAAGGGAGAGGCGGCTAGCTGCCGTCTCTCTTCAATCTTGAGCAGCGCCGTCCAGTGCAGGAAGTATTTGATATGTTCAGGCAGCAAGTGGCCTAACGCTGGCTCCCGCAATTTGGATAGTGGATGAGTCTCGGAGACGGTCCGACCTTCGGTATGCCTAGGTTGTAAAGACGTTCATCGTTATATGAACTGGATCAAGGATTGATACGGTACATTATAAATCATATAAATAAATAGAAAATGCATTACTCAACTATTATAACTACTTAACTTTTTATAAAAAAATATTAATTAGTCAATTATTGTTAAATTAATATGGAGAGTGGGGATATTCTACCACAAGTATTAATTTACTTATAAGAAATCCTCGATTGCAATATAGAAATGTAATGTTATTTTGAATAAAGATATTTATATCTTATATATGAAAATTAATTGCTGTTCGTTAGTCTCGCTAAAACTCGAGAACGGTTAAACCGATTGAAATAATATTAGTCTTGAAATATTCGTGGAAGTCTAGGGAAGGTTTAAAAGATAAGAAAATTAAAAAGCAACGGTCAGGACTACGTCTGCTGGGTCCGCTAGTTTGTATGATTTTTCAGGTAGGAGTATGCGTTTTGAAGAGTCTCTGATTATGTAGTGAACGTTATGAAATTAAACAACACGAGAAAATAAACACTCATTGATTCTAAACCTTCACTACTGATACCATTACAGTACTTTACCACAAGCAAAAGTATTTTTGGCAGCTCGCTCTTGTCTTGTATGAGTTCAATTTAAAGATGCATACTGATCTGCTTAACCGATGCATTGCGATATCTCATTTTGCAAACTCATATATGTGGCGCTGAACAAAAATGACACACCTTAACACCTCAACGCCGTACGATTAGTGTCTTTAGCCATGCGGATAAGAAAAAAGTATTTTGACCATTTTTACATGTTTTAAGCTTGCGCACTTTTAGTTTGCGCAAAGGCCAGAAGCAAAATTAAACGAAGGCTTGATTTACGTATTAAAAATTAAGATATTTTTGCTTTGTGTAGGTCTGTCTAATACTAAATTCGAAGGATTTACAATCGATTTCCAAATTACACGCCTCTCGGTCCTAGCGCCACACACAAAAGAAAGTAATGGGTGGATTGCACGACAAGCGTGCCTTCCGCCACGAATCGGTTATAGCGCGTAATGTTAGGGTAAAGAGTAAGCTTACAGTAAATGTAAACTAACGGGCTATCGCCTCTGCGTTAATAGAGACACCATTTGTGTCAAAGTTAAAGGCACCATTAAAGGCAAATAATAGATTTGAGTAAAGAACAACACTTTTGTGAAACATACCATAGGTGCAAAGAGCAGAGCGTAAGATACGGGCACTTGGAACACACGTTCTCGCGGTGTATGGGGCTGGGGAGCCTCTGCTGAAGCAGCGCCGATGCGTCTTCAATGTCCATCAGCTGTTCTGAAAGAGGTAAACAACTTTTTTTTAAAGTATTTCCCTCATACAGTAGTCATATTATGTATATGTCGCAGCCAAATGGTTAAAATAACCATTCAATCAAACAACAAATCAACAAAGTGGCGCTAGGTGCGTTTTGTTTGCAATATGGCGTCAATTAGCCGGTGTTTTTTTATTGTTTTAAGATTTTTTTCGAAAAGAAAGCAGTAAATATGCGGTAACTAGTGTTGTTAAAGATACAGTTATTTTTGAGACACATACGAGTGATACAAGAAAATCAACATTTAAACAAATATTCGAAGCGAAATAACGGGATTAATTCATATCAGTCAAGGTATTTTTCAGTTTTACTTCTTTCATCAAGCTTTTGGTCACCTCTTTATCTTAATCAATCATTCAATCAAAATAATGAAAAATGAAAAACAAACACAGTTACTTTTTCATTAACAATAATAGGTCTATTTACTTAGCTTGCACTTCAAAATAGGTAACAGACAATCTAGATTACGACTTGTAAAAAAATGTTTACCAGGGTCGACGTCGTCGGGCCCAGCCGCTAAGTTTTTGACAAGCTTGTTTCTCAGTAGAACCAGGTCTCGGCGCTCCGGGTACCCGCAAGACACTTCACGAAGTTCTACGCTGTTTCTGCAATACAATATTTAACTTATCTGTCTTATTAAACTTAAATGCCGATCAGTCTTGAGTCTTGAGAGAGAGAGATTATAAGGGTTGTTAAGCTCATAGACGAGCTACAGTATGTCCACGATATATTATTGCTTTTTAATTGCTTTAAGCGTGTGGCGGGAGATCGTGCGCTGTGGCGCTCCTTGGGGGAGGCCTATGTCCAGCAGTGGACTGCAACAGGCTGATATGATGAATTGCTTTAAGCTTACACTTACTAGTCACTAACATAAGAATAGTCATTGAATACGGGATTCTATTTTCACGCGCAGTTCATCTACTGTTGTTCAATTACTGTACCAAAGCACCATGCTCAATATTCACTTAGGTCAGGTAAGAAAAGTCTGCTTATTTTTGCTGAATGAATATGACGAAATTCCGAACTTTTTTCAACTTACTTCAAATACAGCAACAAGCCCCTCTGCTCAGCGGTGGCGGGGTTCTCCCCGCGCTGCAACGCCAGCATCATCCCGTACAGGACCAGCTGCCCTCGGTGCTCCGCCGACTCGCTCGCTTTGCCGCTTTTCAACTCGAGTGGCACTGTCTCGAGCTTGCTTCCTGACAAATGTTAAGTGTATGGTAATCATGATGCCATATATACGTATAATGGAGAGTATGATGTAAAAATACGATACGACTGAGGGGCCGTAGCAATGACGCTGAGGGTAAGCATGATATATTTAAATGATATTAATATCTTTCGTGGTTGCTAAAGCTATGTCATTAGTGAAACGTCTTCCCTGCTTTTTTGATACCTCAGACGAATAGCGCTACAAGTTTATTACTAACTAAAAAAGCAATTAAAAAGAGTATTCATAACTGTTTAACATACCTTTTCTATCGTGAATAGTTACTTGTAGAGTTGCATCAATTTTCCCTTTCAAACCAAGTTCTGGGCAGCACAAGTTCTCTTCTATATCTAGCACTTTGTTAACATGACCATTCCATCTGCCTTTTTTGTTTTGCTGTGGACAAAAAAAACTTTTGGTCCTTCGAGCCGGATCTTAAGCAAAATATGTAAGAAGAAGGACATAGTAAAAAAATACTTACATTGACAGATGAAGGTGGTTTCTTAGCTAAGTATGTCTGCATAAACTCTGCAAGAGGTGGAATGTACGCCTGCATATCATTCCGCACCTCGTCTTCAGTCAAGCCCGCATCATACAACAATTGGGTGGACTCCTTTATTATTTTATCAGCCTCTTTGCTTAATTGCTGTATGCTATGCATGTTCTGCGTTAATGCGCTTTGTACTAGTTCATGTACTAATGTGCCAATAGTCATCTGAAATCAGGGATGCAATTGACTCAGAATTTTCGATCTCAATGATAAATGGCTAGCAAAAAACATTTTTATTTCAGAACCTAGTGACAACCTTCCGCTAAATCCATACACTTACAGCACTATTAGCAGAGTCTATGCCTCTCCACCGTTCTTGAAGCACTGCTTTTCTCTTACAAAACACGCCAGCGACGACGCTAGTCGAGGACACGAGGTGGTCAGGCCGAAGGACTATCAGCCCTGCGGTGTTGCTCACTGTGAACCTGCCTGAGGAGTCGCGAGCAGCTAGAACACTTAGAATCTCCCCTTTTGAAATTGGTGTGTCCACCCTGAAATTAGAAACATTATACCCATTATACTTTGAAGTAGTATTTGTGACATATTTTAGTGACATATGGGTGCAGGTGCAAAATGTATACTTAAATGTTGCCCTTTTATAGGAATTTATTGACCTTGAGATCTTCAGGCTCACGCTGGGGAGTGCAGGTGCTAGTAATAAATATGTAAATAAATATTTTACAACAATCACACCAATTCTTTAGTCCCAAATTAAGCTACAAGGCTTGTGTTATGGGTAATAGACAACGGATAAACATACTTAAATACTTTTTTTTTGTAAATAAATTCATATTATACATAGGAAACACCCAGACCGGTACAAACACACATGTACATGCACACTTATGCTTGTACTGTGCGGGGATCGAACCTGCGACCCTTTGTTTTAGAATTCCGACATGTGGACCACTGCACAAAGAGTTTGTCAGAATAACAAATAACAGTAATGCAAATCTACTTTGGGTCTTCTCTCTAGCTAGTATTTGAGAAAATAAATATAAACAAACAAAATAATGACAAATAGTAACAACTAACCAGAATCCTTCAACAAAACATGTACCACTATTATTATTTGCATTCTTTAGTTGAAGTTCCAGTCTTGTTGGGTGACGGACTACACTTAGGACTTCACACCTTTGCATCACAGTCAAGTCAAGATTTTCCACTGTTTCCTAAAAAACATAAAATATTTTATTAACTTATAATATTTAATTTTATACAAAAATATGTGGTAACTTATAAACACTTACCTCTTCAATATCATTGAGTTCCCATTCATCAACAAACTCATCTTCAAAACCATTTTCTTGACCAAAGTCCAACACCTTTTTAGTTGGAGATTTTTGTTTTAATATCTTCTCTGGGGAAAGAAGCTTTGCAATCCTTGGTGATCTTCTGACTTCTGTACAAAACAACAAAAAAAATTGATTTCATGTTCCAATCTTAGCCAAATCTTTAGAGAAGTTCGACTAAATAAAATTAATGATACCTTTAATAACAGGACTCTTCTTAGGTGTTACATAATTTTTTTCTCCATTCTGTAAGCTCATTTTTGGGGGAGTTATATTTTTACTAGGTATATAAGAAACATGATCTTCACTCTCTTTAAATATTGTATTAACATGATTTTGGTTACTGCCTTTACTTATAGCATCTAATTCTGATGCATTATTTTTTGGGCTCAGCTTTTTCTGTCTGGGTGAATTCCTAAGTTCTGCAAAATCAGGTGTTAGTCACACTGAAACCAAGTAATGAATTAAAAAAATTAAAGAATTAAAAGTCAAAGGTTTAATTGAATTTTACCTGTAGCAAGTTTTTTCTTTGGAGTCCCATTTCTCTTGGGAGACTGCTGCTCTGATCCATGGTGTTTATTCAAAACAATGCTTTTGATATCTAAATGTTCTTTTATTTGCTTTTCATTCTGTTGAACTGTATACTTTGTTCCAATATCAGCATTATTTTCTTTCTCTGGTGAATTCATAACATTGTTTTTAACCACGATTTTCTTCTTTGTAGGGGTCTTTGGTAATGTAACTTCCTCAATCTTTGTTTTTTTATGAACTTGGCTGTCAACCTGATTATTTTCAATCCCAGTTGGTGCATCACATAACAAACCATTATCGGCTTCACAAAGATCAAGATCAACAAGAACTGGCGAGGCGGCTTTTCGCTTCTTTGATACATTTTCAATGCAATTAGGTTGTGTCTTTGATGTGGGAATATCACTATTTCGGACTGCTTGACTTGATGAACTTTTGAAAAACTGTGTAATAGGATTTTGAGACTTTGGTAGGCTAGCCTGTTTTGTCTGTAAACACGGAAAACAAGCTTAAAAATCTGGTTAGATATAAAGTACAACTAATTTAACCATACCGTCTTAGAAAACAGCAATACCTTTTTCAAGCTTAAGGGTTTAGGCATTTTAATGTAAGATTTTTGAACGACGGAATAAAATAAATATAAATTATTGTATATTTATTAACTAAGAATCAATAAATAAATCAACTTTTCGATTTTCAATACATATTTCAACAAACACTCCAGTCCCGCGCTGACGATCCATTTGTTTGACATACGTCAACCAACAAAGCCGTCAAAATTGACAGTTATTTTTGTGCACTTCTTCTTCTTCTTTTTTTCTCTTGGCAATCCATGCCTATCTTCAGCCTTCATGACCGAGGATGACTTCTACCATTTTCATGTTGGGGAAGGATAGGGTTGCAGGTTTTTGTAGTGGGATTTGGCGGGATTGGGTCGATTTGTTTGATGGCAGTTAGGAGTATGGTTGTGGGGATGATATATTTAATAGTATAGACTTATAAATGTTAAACAATATTACAGAAATGTATAGTATAATAGATTGATATAGGTATTACAGCTTTATGTTATGGTACTTTAAGAATTTGTTAAGGGAATAAATATATTTTTTATTAGATAGAGATAAAATACATGAAAGATTATATGGGAGAGGAGCTTTGTTTTTGACTAGGATGTCATGTAATGGTAAAGACCTGTAAAGGGGACATGTAAAAAGAATAATAATAATAATAATAATAACCCCGCAGGGCAGCTTTGTGGCGAGCTGTGGTGAGTAGCGACACCACGGGGTCAGTCGTTAATCCGAGTGCTCCTGAGAGTCGGTTAAGGCCCTCGTCTTCGGCTCTGCCGAAGTGGAACCCAAGAGTGCCTGCAGGTCTCTCACCTCTGGCTTGCCTTCACCGGCCGGCCAGAGTGGAGTCGCGAGAGCGTGATGCTCGAAGGTGGATGTGGTTCGTAAGTGGCGAGTGGGCACATGATGCCGGACCCCCAGGGAAGCAAGTGATTGTCGTTGAAAGTCCAGAACCACCTCTCCACCTCCAGCCGATAACGCTAGTATTGCCCCTCAGTCCGGTCTAGACGACCCACGGCGCAAGGGGGGGCCCATTTAGTTGTCGGCGAGTCACCACCTGCCAATTTTTTCAGCCGAGGCTATGAACCAGCCAGGTGTCCCGTAGTCTCTCCATTCATAGTCCCAGTTACCTTATCCACAGCTCTTAAACCCATAACCCAGTATTATTTCACCATACCTTGCAATAGTCCTACACTAACCGGGGGTTGTCCTTGGGTGTACTCACATAGTGCATACAGGGATAATCGCTGGCTAGTGTCACACTTCATTTTGATTAAAGTGTCTAACGGGCCTCTGCGTGTTGGCTTCGGCCCCACACATGCCTTCCAAAGGTCCGGGACCCTGTGGTCCCGAGATTGGAAATGACCGACATAATAATAATAATAATAATAATAGGGAAGCAAGTGATTGTCGTTGAAAGTCCAGAACCACCTCTCCACCTCCAGCCGATAACGCTAGTGTTGCCCCTCAGTCCGGTCTAGACGACCCACGGCGCCAGGGGGGGCCCATTTAGTTGTCGGCGAGTCACCACCTGCCAATTTTTTCAGCCGAGGCTATGAACCAGGCAGGTGTCCCGTAGTCTCTCCATCCATAGTCCCAGTTACCTTATCGACAGCTCTTAAACCCATAACCCAGTATTATTTCACCATACCTTGCAATAGTCCTACACTAACCGGGGGTTGTCCTTGGGTGTACTCACATAGTGCATACAGGGATAATCGCTGGCTAGTGTCACACTTCATTTTGATTAAAGTGTCTAACGGGCCTCTGCGTGTTGGCTTCGGCCCCACGCATGCCTTCCAAAGGTCCGGAACCCTGTGGTCCCGAGATTGGAAATGACCGACAAAAAATAATAATAAATAGAATATGTTCAATATTACCATCTTCTAAACAACATTCACAAATTAATAGAAGAGTCTTTGATGTGTAATTTTGCTAAATGAGAGGGAGAACTACAATGGCCAATACGTAAGCGGGATATTATGGAAGAAGTTTGTTTATCAAGACGAATTTTAGAAAACCAGGGTTTTAAACAGATTTCAGGTTGAAATTTATGATAAGATTTGCCTTTTGACTGGCTGGAACTTTGCCAATCCTGGCTCCAATCTTACAAAAGAAATTCACCAGGATAAGTTAATAAATCTTGACTATATACAGTTTTGAAATTATCGTTACCCTGTTTTGCAGCCAATTTAGCTAGATCATCTAGTGTGGAGGAGTCACTGTCTATGTCCTTAGCACATTAAGAGCTACAGCACATGAGCTGAGTTTGGCGGAAGCTGAGGGTCTCTCCATTAATATTCCGAACGTATGTACAATCCTAGGCATCTATCGATCCCCTTCATTTTTGGATAAGTCCAAATTCTTGGACTCATTGGACGCGACATTGTCTTCCTTTGAAAATTTGCCCTCGCTGATACTGGCCGGTGATATTAATATAAATATACTAGACGTTAATGATCCTGAAAGTTTACAATATCTTGACCTTTTGGCTAGGCGTGAAATGATACCAACTATCACGCGGCCCACCCGTGGAAACAGATGTCTAGATCACATTTTTACTAGGTCACAGGCTGATGATTGTGTAGGTATTATTGGTCATACTGCATTTGCATGCTTGGTGTTGCCTGCTCCTCTAATAATCCGAGAAAGAAGGCGAGAAATAAACAAAACTGACTACAAAGCTGTATCTGACGAGTTAAAACTGGTAGATTGGTCTCCAATAATGGAAAGCCATAATGTTAATATTGCCTGTGAAAAATTTGAGTCGATAATCTCCTCTGCTGTAAAAAAACATACCTCTAAAAAACGGATTGGACACTCTAAAACAATTTTAAAACCCTGGATGACTCCTGGCCTGGTTAGGTGTACCAGACACAAAGACAAACTTCATTTGGACTCAAAAAACATCCAGACAATAAATTAAAAGAATTAGTTTTTAAAAGGTACAGAAACTTTCTCAGAAACCTCTTACACCGGCTTAAGCGAGAGTACGAAGCTGCAGAACTTGCTAGTAACAAAAACAATCCAAAGGGGCTCTGGAAAGTTATCAGAAAGTTAAGCCATGCAAAATTAAAATCGAACGCCGCTTTGGAACTCACAAAAGCAAAGGCTGGACATATAATTAATTCAGCAAACTACTGCAACGAATACTTCGCTAATGTTGGTGAGCGTTTAGCAAACCAGTTACTCAATCAAACAAATAACACAGAGGATAGTCTATCAAGGCAAAGCAAATTGAGTCCTCCCACACCCTTTTCATTTTTCATGCAACCGACTGATATCTATGAGGTAGATAGGATCATAATGCAACTTAAAAATGACAGCGCTGCTGGTGTAGATGGCATTAGCCCCACTCTTTTAAAATGTATAAAACCCGAAATCTTAGGCCCTCTGCCACATATCCTGAACCTTAGTATTGCTTGTGGTTGTTTTCCTACGGCCTGGAAAAAGGCCATGGTCGTTCCGATTTATAAGAGTGGTTCCAAAAGATGTCCTGAAAATTTTCGACCTATTTCTCTCCTAACAGTCTTCTCAAAAATACATGAAAAAATCGTTAAGAAACGGCTTCAAGGCTATCTGGAGGATCATAAATTACTATCATCTAAACAGTTTGGTTTTAGGCGAGAAAGTTCAACAGAGGATGCCGTAAATACTGTTGTGGAATTTGTCGCGGATAGGCTTGATAAGGGTCTAAAGTGCATTGGTGTCTTTTTAGATCTGGCAAAGGCCTTTGACACGGTTCCACCACAGTTACTTTTATAAAAGCTTGATAATATTGGCATTAGAGGACTACCATTGGAATGGTTTCGAAGTTATTTGACAGGCAGACGGCAATGCATTAGACTTGGTGACACGGTAAGTGATGAACTCCCTATACGCTTTGGCGTCCCACAAGGTAGCGTCCTGGATCCAACCCTGTTCACTCTATTCATCAATGACATACATACCGTGGCTCCTCAGGGCGTCGAACTCATCTGTTACGCAGACGACACTGTGGCTTTGTTTCATGGCGAATCCTGGGAAAGCACCTTTGGCAGAGCTGAGAGGGGAATGGCTGCACTTAAGGACTGGCTTGATTGTAACCATCTTACCTTGAACGCTAGTAAAACCAAATACCTATGTTTTTACAAAACCAAGCCTTCTGCACCTCCTTCTACTTTAAGCCTCCGTTTACACTCTAGATGTGACCCTATCACTTGCTCTTGCCAAACCATTGATAGGGTTGCCGATATTATGTACTTGGGGGTGGTTATTGATGAAAATCTCTCGTTTAAAAAACATCTGATCCACTACTTCTCGCATACGGAAATTGATCTACGTGATGAGGCTACTCAGGTCCTCTGCCGACATGGATACGCTTCGCTTGGTGTACACGAGTTTAGGTGAATCTCTTTTAACGTACTGTATTCCGGTTTGGGGAGGATCTGGGGTCGCTTCGATGCTGGTCCTGGAAAAAGCCCAAAGGGCTGTCTTAAAGACAATGTGCAGCAAACCACTGCTGTTCCCTACGGAGACACTCCTTGCTGAGACTAGGATCCTGAGTGTGCGCCAGCTTTACATCCTCAAAGCGTGCCTAAAGATGCACCGTAAAGTGCTACGGTCGGTAGAATTCCCATCTTTAATCCGGAAAAGATCGCTTAGGGTGCCGACGGTAGCAGTAAAAACTGCCTTTGCGCGTCGACTGCCTGCACACATGCTGCCTTTCGTATACAATAAAGTTGCCAAATTTTGTGACTTTAAAGCCCTTACCTTAAAACAAGCCAAGAGTTCAATAACATCAAAGCTCTTGTCCATGTCTTACCAACAAACAGAGGACCTGATTAAGCACGTTATATATATAGGTACCCACTAATACACACGTTCGCATTTTCCAGATTCATACGCCCATGAAATTACATTGACACACTCGCGCACACACAAGCACGCATACACACAAACATATCCACATCCACTCACATACACAACACATTCGCACACACGCGCACACACACACACACTTTATCATCTTCAATAATTTATTACACTAGTCACTTGCATCCGTCGCAATCCTGTAAGAACCATCGGGTGCCCACGATACAGGAATTTCCTAGTGTGGGGCCCACAGTTAATTGCTAAATGTATTGTTATTGGCATAACATGATTTGCATTGTGTAATAATTTATTCTATAGTATTATAATATAATCTTCTGTACCTACCTATATATAATAACAATAATCTTGTTGGCAATAAAAATATTTGTATTTGTATTGTATCTACCAACTCATTACCCTGAATCCCCGCGTGACCAGGAATCCAGACTACTTTTACTTGAAGACTATTTTTATTGCATTACAATAGTTTACTTTTGACCAAGAGTGACAAAGGGCTAAACATATTGTTTTTAAATGGATTTGCAATGAGAGATTGTAAAAAACTTAGAGAGTCGGTAAATATCAGACTTCGACTTATTTTAAGGCTGATTATGTGATTGATGCACTCCAAAATGGCCAAGCCTTCACCGGTAAAGTTGGAAGTCACGCTTGGGTATTTAAACAGCTTAAAACGGCCTGAAGACAGTTGTAAAAATGCTGAACCTACTGTATTTCCAGAATTAAAAGTATTGGATTGATCTGATACGAATTTAGAGGCATCAGTAAAAAAATAATCAAAGTTAGGAGCATGTTCTCTGATATAATTTATAAGTTTCCGATTGGGATCGCAAGTATCTTTGTTGATTCCTATAGAAAGTAAAATACAAGGAGAAAATAATAATACTTCAAAATCAAAATAATATAAAGGATGGCATGGAAATTTTTGTATTTGACAATCTAGTTCCAGAATTTTCCTATAACTGTTTATGAGGTAAGGGGTAGATTTATTACGCCAAAATTTATCATTAGTAAAAAAGTCATAAAGCAGTCGAAGCTTGTTAAGCAACGGATGGTTCTCAAATTGACTAACCTTGAACAAGAATATATTACTAACTACAATTATATAAATATGAATAAATATTTCACAATAAATATTTCACAACAATCACACTAATTCTCTAGTCCCAAATTAAGCTACGAGGCTTGTGTAATGGGTATGTGTATGGGTACGAGCATATGCATTTGCATATTTTCATATCCATTTGCATATGCATTTGCATATTTGCATTTGCATTTTGCATTATGCATTATGCATTTGCATTTACATATGCATTTGCATATGCATTTGCATATTTTCATATGCATTTGCATTATGCATTTGCATATACATTTGCATTATGCATTTGCATATGCATTTGCATATTTGCATATGCATTTGCATATTTGCATATGCATTTGCATATTTGCATATGCATTTGCATATTTGCATATGCATTTGCATATTTGCATATGCATTTGCATTATTTGCATATTGCATATGCATTGGCATATGCATTGGCATATGCATCGGCATATGCATTTGCATTTGCATATGCATTTGCACATTTTCATATGCATTTGCATATTTATCTATTGGATTTTCATTTGCATATGCATTTGCATTATGCATTTGCATTTTTGCATATGCATTGGCATATTTGCCATATTTGCCGCCTGGCTTCGCACGGGTATAACATATATTTATACTATGTCACTAACTAACAAAATGATTAAAATCGAACCAGTTGCAGTAGTTTAGATTTATTCATTAGTCCCCGCGGCCCGCACGCGTTAAATTAGGAGTAAATCGATTCCCCTTTCCATATACCATGATTTCCTTATCACTTATTTATTCTATAAATGATTCCATTGAATCTGCATCCACTGACCTACAAGATTCTTTAAGCAGGCTTTGCGTCTGGTTGAATGATCATAACTTATCATCACTATCCACCTCCAAGAGTACTATCGTTGTTTTCTCCAGGAAAAGGTCAATCCCAGACATTTGTATAAAAATCAATGACTCTCCGATCCCTGTTGCTGACGGAATCATATTTTTGGGCAGGAAATTTGATAGCAAATATAATGGGCTAGTTCATGCTAATTATATTGTAGAAAAGTGCGAAAAAAACCTTAACATTATGAGAGCACTCGCAGGTGTTTGGTGGGGTGCACGCACACCCCTTTACATTAAAACTAGTCTTTAACGCATTAATTAGAAGCCTTTTAGATTATGGTTCATTTTCAATCGGTAACGCAAATAATACAGCCCTTACAAAACTAGATCTTGTACACAATAAAAGTCTTAGAATTGTTCTAGGTGCAATGCGTAGCACTCCGGTTAATGCCTTGCAAGTGGAAAGTGCTGACCCTCCATTGCACTCCCGAAGGCAATATCTTTCTGACAGATTCTTGTTCAAGGTTAGTCAATTTGAGAACCATCCGTTGCTTAACAAGCTTCGACTGCTTAATGACTTTTTTACTAATGATAAATTTTGGCGTAATAAATCTACCCCTTACCTCATAAACAGTTATAGGAATTTCCATGCCATCCTTTATATTATTTTGATTTTGAAGTATTATTGGATTTTCATTTGCATATGCATTTGCATAGGCATTGGCATATATGCATATGCATATGCATTTGCATATGCATATGCATACACATTTGCATATGCATATTCATATACATTTGCATAATGCATTTGCATATTTGCACATGCAAATGCATATGAATATGCTTATTTACCTATGCATTTGCATATTTATCTATTGGATTTTTATTTGCATATGCATTGGCATATTTGCATATGCATGCAAACATGTAAAGGCAAATATGCAATTGCATATGCGAATGCACATGCAAATATGCAAATGCATATTCAAATCCAAACGCATATGCCAACAAGGAAATGCATCGGTAAATATGCAAATGCATATGCAAATGCATATGCAAATATGCGAATGCATATGCAAATATGCGAATGCATATGCAAATATGCGAATGCATATGCAAATATGCAAATCCATAATGCAAATGTATATGCAAATATGCAAATGCATATGCTAATGAAAATCCAATAGATAAATATGTAAAGGCAAAGGTAAATATGCATATTCATATGCAAATTTGCATATGCATTTGCAAATTAGCATATGCATTTGCATATTTGCATATGCATTTGCATATTTGCATATGCAAATGCATTTGCATATACATGCAAACATGCAAAGGCAAATATGCAATTGCATATGCGAATGCACATGCAAATATGCAAATGCATATTCAAATCCAAGCGCATATGCCAACAAGCAAATGCATAGGTAAATATGTAAATGCAAATATAAAAAATGCATATGCAAACATGCCAATACAAATATGCAAATGCATATGTAAACATGCAAATTTGCAAATGCACATGCAAACATTTAAAGGCAAATATGCAATTGCATATGCGAATGCACATGCAAATATGCAAATGCATTTTCAAATCCAAACGCATATGCCAACAAGCAAATGCATCGGTAAATATTCAAATGCATATGCAAATATGCATCTGAAAATGATAAGCAACTGCATATGCTAATGCAATTGCATGCATATTATGTAAATGCAAATGCATATGCAAATATGCATCTGAAAATGATAAGCAACTGCATATGCATTTGCATTTGCATATTTGCATATGAATATGCATATTTACCTTTGCCTTTGCATATTTATCTATTGGATTTTCATTAGGCATTTGCATATTTGCAATTGCATTTTGCAATATGCATTATGCATTTGTATATTTGCATATGCATTTGCATATGCATTTGCATATGCATATGCATATACATTTGCATTATGCATTTGCATATTTGCACATGCAAATGCATATGAATATGCTTATTTACCTATGCATTTGCATATTTATCTATTGGATTTTTATGTGCATATGCATTGGCATATTTGCATATGCACGTAAACATGCAAAGGCAAATATGCAATTGCATATGCGAATGCACATGCAAATATGCAAATGCATATTGAAATCCAAACGCATATATGCCAACAAGCAAATGCATAGGTAAATATGTAAATGCAAATATAAAAAATGCATATGCAAACATGCCAATACAAATAGTACCCACTAATACACACGTTCGCATTTTCCAGATTCATACGCCCATGAAATTACATTGACACACTCGCGCACACACAAGCACGCATACACACAAACATATCCACATCCACTCACATACACAACACATTCGCACACACGCGCACACACACACACACTTTATCATCTTCAATAATTTATTACACTAGTCACTTGCATCCGTCGCAATCCTGTAAGAACCATCGGGTGCCCACGATACAGGAATTTCCTAGTGTGGGGCCCACAGTTAATTGCTAAATGTATTGTTATTGGCATAACATGATTTGCATTGTGTAATAATTTATTCTATAGTATTATAATATAATCTTCTGTACCTACCTATATATAATAACAATAATCTTGTTGGCAATAAAAATATTTGTATTTGTATTGTATCTACCAACTCATTACCCTGAATCCCCGCGTGACCAGGAATCCAGACTACTTTTACTTGAAGACTATTTTTATTGCATTACAATAGTTTACTTTTGACCAAGAGTGACAAAGGGCTAAACATATTGTTTTTAAATGGATTTGCAATGAGAGATTGTAAAAAACTTAGAGAGTCGGTAAATATCAGACTTCGACTTATTTTAAGGCTGATTATGTGATTGATGCACTCCAAAATGGCCAAGCCTTCACCGGTAAAGTTGGAAGTCACGCTTGGGTATTTAAACAGCTTAAAACGGCCTGAAGACAGTTGTAAAAATGCTGAACCTACTGTATTTCCAGAATTAAAAGTATTGGATTGATCTGATACGAATTTAGAGGCATCAGTAAAAAAATAATCAAAGTTAGGAGCATGCTCTCTGATATAATTTATAAGTTTCCGATTGGGATCGCAAGTATCTTTGTTGATTCCTATAGAAAGTAAAATACAAGGAGAAAATAATAATACTTCAAAATCAAAATAATATAAAGGATGGCATGGAAATTTTTGTATTTGACAATCTAGTTCCAGAATTTTCCTATAACTGTTTATGAGGTAAGGGGTAGATTTATTACGCCAAAATTTATCATTAGTAAAAAAGTCATAAAGCAGTCGAAGCTTGTTAAGCAACGGATGGTTCTCAAATTGACTAACCTTGAACAAGAATATATTACTAACTACAATTATATAAATATGAATAAATATTTCACAATAAATATTTCACAACAATCACACTAATTCTCTAGTCCCAAATTAAGCTACGAGGCTTGTGTAATGGGTATGTGTATGGGTACGAGCATATGCATTTGCATATTTTCATATCCATTTGCATATGCATTTGCATATTTGCATTTGCATTTTGCATTATGCATTATGCATTTGCATTTACATATGCATTTGCATATGCATTTGCATATTTTCATATGCATTTGCATTATGCATTTGCATATACATTTGCATTATGCATTTGCATATGCATTTGCATATTTGCATATGCATTTGCATATTTGCATATGCATTTGCATATTTGCATATGCATTTGCATATTTGCATATGCATTTGCATATTTGCATATGCATTTGCATTATTTGCATATTGCATATGCATTGGCATATGCATTGGCATATGCATCGGCATATGCATTTGCATTTGCATATGCATTTGCACATTTTCATATGCATTTGCATATTTATCTATTGGATTTTCATTTGCATATGCATTTGCATTATGCATTTGCATTTTTGCATATGCATTGGCATATTTGCCATATTTGCCGCCTGGCTTCGCACGGGTATAACATATATTTATACTATGTCACTAACTAACAAAATGATTAAAATCGAACCAGTTGCAGTAGTTTAGATTTATTCATTAGTCCCCGCGGCCCGCACGCGTTAAATTAGGAGTAAATCGATTCCCCTTTCCATATACCATGATTTCCTTATCACTTATTTATTCTATAAATGATTCCATTGAATCTGCATCCACTGACCTACAAGATTCTTTAAGCAGGCTTTGCGTCTGGTTGAATGATCATAACTTATCATCACTATCCACCTCCAAGAGTACTATCGTTGTTTTCTCCAGGAAAAGGTCAATCCCAGACATTTGTATAAAAATCAATGACTCTCCGATCCCTGTTGCTGACGGAATCATATTTTTGGGCAGGAAATTTGATAGCAAATATAATGGGCTAGTTCATGCTAATTATATTGTAGAAAAGTGCGAAAAAAACCTTAACATTATGAGAGCACTCGCAGGTGTTTGGTGGGGTGCACGCACACCCCTTTACATTAAAACTAGTCTTTAACGCATTAATTAGAAGCCTTTTAGATTATGGTTCATTTTCAATCGGTAACGCAAATAATACAGCCCTTACAAAACTAGATCTTGTACACAATAAAAGTCTTAGAATTGTTCTAGGTGCAATGCGTAGCACTCCGGTTAATGCCTTGCAAGTGGAAAGTGCTGACCCTCCATTGCACTCCCGAAGGCAATATCTTTCTGACAGATTCTTGTTCAAGGTTAGTCAATTTGAGAACCATCCGTTGCTTAACAAGCTTCGACTGCTTAATGACTTTTTTACTAATGATAAATTTTGGCGTAATAAATCTACCCCTTACCTCATAAACAGTTATAGGAATTTCCATGCCATCCTTTATATTATTTTGATTTTGAAGTATTATTGGATTTTCATTTGCATATGCATTTGCATAGGCATTGGCATATATGCATATGCATATGCATTTGCATATGCATATGCATACACATTTGCATATGCATATTCATATACATTTGCATAATGCATTTGCATATTTGCACATGCAAATGCATATGAATATGCTTATTTACCTATGCATTTGCATATTTATCTATTGGATTTTTATTTGCATATGCATTGGCATATTTGCATATGCATGCAAACATGTAAAGGCAAATATGCAATTGCATATGCGAATGCACATGCAAATATGCAAATGCATATTCAAATCCAAACGCATATGCCAACAAGGAAATGCATCGGTAAATATGCAAATGCATATGCAAATGCATATGCAAATATGCGAATGCATATGCAAATATGCGAATGCATATGCAAATATGCGAATGCATATGCAAATATGCAAATCCATAATGCAAATGTATATGCAAATATGCAAATGCATATGCTAATGAAAATCCAATAGATAAATATGTAAAGGCAAAGGTAAATATGCATATTCATATGCAAATTTGCATATGCATTTGCAAATTAGCATATGCATTTGCATATTTGCATATGCATTTGCATATTTGCATATGCAAATGCATTTGCATATACATGCAAACATGCAAAGGCAAATATGCAATTGCATATGCGAATGCACATGCAAATATGCAAATGCATATTCAAATCCAAGCGCATATGCCAACAAGCAAATGCATAGGTAAATATGTAAATGCAAATATAAAAAATGCATATGCAAACATGCCAATACAAATATGCAAATGCATATGTAAACATGCAAATTTGCAAATGCACATGCAAACATTTAAAGGCAAATATGCAATTGCATATGCGAATGCACATGCAAATATGCAAATGCATTTTCAAATCCAAACGCATATGCCAACAAGCAAATGCATCGGTAAATATTCAAATGCATATGCAAATATGCATCTGAAAATGATAAGCAACTGCATATGCTAATGCAATTGCATGCATATTATGTAAATGCAAATGCATATGCAAATATGCATCTGAAAATGATAAGCAACTGCATATGCATTTGCATTTGCATATTTGCATATGAATATGCATATTTACCTTTGCCTTTGCATATTTATCTATTGGATTTTCATTAGGCATTTGCATATTTGCAATTGCATTTTGCAATATGCATTATGCATTTGTATATTTGCATATGCATTTGCATATGCATTTGCATATGCATTTGCATATGCATATACATTTGCATTATGCATTTGCATATTTGCACATGCAAATGCATATGAATATGCTTATTTACCTATGCATTTGCATATTTATCTATTGGATTTTTATGTGCATATGCATTGGCATATTTGCATATGCACGTAAACATGCAAAGGCAAATATGCAATTGCATATGCGAATGCACATGCAAATATGCAAATGCATATTGAAATCCAAACGCATATATGCCAACAAGCAAATGCATAGGTAAATATGTAAATGCAAATATAAAAAATGCATATGCAAACATGCCAATACAAATATGCAAATGCATATGCAAATGCAAATGCATATACAAATATGCCAATGCATATGTAAAAATGCAAATGCATAATGCAAATGCATATGCAAATATGCCAATGCATATGCACATAAAAATCCAATAGATAAATATGCAAATGCATAGGTAAATAAGCATATTCATATGCATTTGCATGTGCAAATATGCAAATGCATAATGCAAATGTATATTCATATGCATATGCAAATGCATATGCAAATATACAAATGCACATTGCAAAATGCAAATGCAAATATGCAAATGCATATGCTAATGAAAATCCAATAGATAAATATGCAAAGGCAAAGGTAAATATAATAATGCAAATGCATATGCAAATGCATAATGCATATGGAGTTGCTTATCATTTTCAGATGCATATTTGCATATGCATTTGCATTTACGTAATATGCATGCAATTGCATTAGCATATGCAGTTGCTTATCATTTTCATATTTATCTATTGGATTTTCATTAGCATATGCATTTGCATATTTGCATATACATTTGCATTATGCATTTGCATATTTGCATATGCATTCGCATATTTGCATATGCATTCGCATATTTGCATATGCATTTGCATATCTGCATATGCATTTGCATATTTGCATATGCATTTGCATATTTGCATATGCATTTGAATATTTACCGATGCATTTGCTTGTTGGCATATGCGTTTGGATTTGAAAATGCATTTGCATATTTGCATGTGCATTCGCATATGCAATTGCATATTTGCCTTTAAATGTTTGCATGTGCATTTGCAAATTTGCATGTTTACATATGCATTTGCATATTTGTATTGGCATGTTTGCATATGCATTTTTTATATTTGCATTTACATATTTACCTATGCATTTGCTTGTTGGCATATGCGTTTGGATTTGAATATGCATTTGCATATTTGCATGTGCATTCGCATATGCAATTGCATATTTGCCTTTGCATGTTTGCATGTATATGCAAATATGCAAATGCATATGCATATGCAAATATGCAAATGCATAATGCAAATATTATAATGCATATACAAAAATGCAAATGTATAATGCAAATGCATATGCAAATATGCAAATGCATATGCAGATATGCAAATGCATATGCAAATATGCGAATGCATATGCAAATATGCAAATGCATATGCTAATGAAAATCCAATAGATAAATATGCAAATGCATATGCATATGCAAATATGCAAATGCATAATGCAAATATTATAATGCATATACAAAAATGCAAATGTATAATGCATATACAAAAATGCAAATGTATAATGCATATACAAAAATGCAAATGTATAATGCAAATGCATATGCAAATATGCAAATGCATATGCAAATATGCAAATGCATATGCAAATATACAAATTTGCATATGAATATGCATATTTACCTTTGCCTTTACATATTTATCTATTGGATTTTCATTAGCATATGCATTTGCATATTTGCATATACATTTGCATTATGCATTTGCATATTTGCATATGCATTCGCATATTTGCATATGCATTCGCATATTTGCATATGCATTTGCATATTTACCGATGCATTTCCTTGTTGGCATATGCGTTTGGATATGAATATGCATTTGCATATTTGCATGTGCATTCGCATATGCAATTGCATATTTGCCTTTGCATGTTTGCATGCATATGCAAATATGCCAATGCATATGCAAATAAAAATCCAATAAATAAATATGCAAATGCATAGGTAAATAAGCATATTCATATGCATTTGCATGTGCAAATATGCAAATGCATAATGCAAATGTATATGAATATGCATATGCAAATGTATATGCAAATGCATATGCATATATGCCAATGCATATGCAAATGCATATGCAAATGAAAATCCAATAATACTTCAAAATCAAAATAATATAAAGGATGGCATGGAAATTTTTGTATTTGACAATCTAGTTTCAGAATTTTCCTATAACTGTTTATGAGGTAAGGGGTAGATTTATTACGCCAAAATTTATCATTAGTAAAAAAGTCATTAAGCAGTCGAAGCTTGTTAAGCAACGGATGGTTCTCAAATTGACTAACCTTGAACAAGAATCTGTCAGAAAGATATTGCCTTCGGAAGTGCAATGGAGGGTCAGCACTTTCCACTTGCAAGGCATTAACCGGAGTGCAACGCATTGCACCTAGAACAATTCTAAGACTTTTATTTAAGATCTAGTTTTGTAAGGGCTGTTTTATTTGCGTTACCGATTGAAAATGAACCATAATCTAAAAGGCTTCTAATTAATGCGTTAAAGACTAGTTTTAATGTAAAGGGGTGTGCGTGCACCCCACCAAACACCTGCGAGTGCTCTCATAATGTTTTTTTCGCACTTTTCTACAATATAATTAGCATGAACTAGCCCATTACATTTGCTATCAAATTTCCTGCCCAAAAATATGATTCCGTCAGCAACAGGGATCGGAGAGTCATTGATTTTTATACAAATGTCTGGGATTGACCGTTTCCTAGAGAAAACAACGATAGTACTCTTGGAGGTGGATAGTGATAAGTTATGATCATTCAACCAGACGCAAAGCCTGCTTAAAGAATCTTGTAGGTCAGTGGATGCAGATTCAATGGAATCATTTATAGAATAAATAAGTGATAAGGAAATCATGGTATATGGAAAGGGGAATCGATTTACTCCTAATTTAACGCGTGCGGGCCGCGGGGACTAATGAATAAATCTAAACTACTGGTTCGATTTTAATAATTTTGTTAGTTAGTGACATAGTATAAATTAATATACATATGTTATACCCGTGCGAAGCCAGGCGGGCCGCTATGTTTTTATATACAACGTTCCCTGTTTTTCTGTAGTGTATTTAGTATCAGCATTGCAACCGCGTGAAGCCGGGGCGGGTCGCTAGTATAAATCAACATGTTTATGGGAGGTGTAGTCACAGTTAATATTATTATTTTTAAGTTTGATTTTACCATCAGGTAATTTAATAGCCTCTGATCTTGGTAAACAGCGGTAACTGTCCTTTTTTAGTGTGAAAACTAGCTGATCATGTGTAACTGGCCATTTTTAGGTCCATAAACTTAAGTCCAAGAAATTATATCAAACTTATATTTAAGTTAAATTAAATTAACATAAAATTATAATTGAATTAAATTAAAATTAAAGTAAATCACTACAAAGTATAAAACAAAGTCGCTTTTTCTGTTCATTTGTTCGCTTAATTAGTTTAGTTGAGTTTGCTTTAGTTGAGTTTAGTTTAGTTGAGTTTAGTTTAGTTGAGTTTAGTTTAGCTTAGTTTGGTTTGGTTTGGTTCGGTTCGATTCGGTTCGGTTTAGTTCGTTGTAATATCTAAACGAAATATAATTTAACATGTGTTATTGTCACAAAATGCATGAAAACCCCTTTCCGATTTTGCTCTCTCTATGGCTGCTCTTGCTGACTGTCGCAGCCGCGGTCGCAGTCGAAGTCAAAGTCGCGGTTGCGGTCGTAGTCGCGGTCGCGGTCGCAGTCGCAGTAGCAGTCGCAGCCGCAGCCGCAGCCGCATTCGCAGTCACAGTCACAGTCGAAGTCGAAGTCGCGGTCGCGAATGCTATTGCGACACCAACTTTAACTTAAACTGGACTCGGACTCGGACTCGGACTTAAATTTAACCGCCTTCCTCGCAGGTCGCCATCCTCCGCATGATTGCTGCCAACGACAAATCACTGCCCAAAACGGCGACCATGGCACTGCGCTCCCTCGCCCAGGCCGGGCATGACATGAGGGTGTGCTGCGCAGTGTCAAAGTCGCAACTAGGGCAATGGTGACACTTTGCCGTCGGCTCGCGACCGCTAGGACCAGGTCGATGGCCCCCAGGGTGCTGCGATCGAAGCCGCTCTCGGACAAGCGTTGTCTCCACCGGTACAGGACGACCTGCTTCAGTTGCGCTCTCTCGGCGTCCACTTCGCGCGGCGCGGGCCTTTGCCCCTGAGACCATAGGTCTCTCCACCACCGAAATATGGCAGCGAACACCTGGGCGTCGAGGTCCTATGGCATTCTCACGGCAAGCGCGAGTGCCGCGTCCGCACTGATTGTGCGGTATCCAAGGACTACCCGTATGGCCAAGTGGCGCTGTGCCCTCTGCAACAGCCTGGCCCATAAAACACAGGGCCTCTGACTTTACGAGCGCCACCTCAAGTCTCTTTATTTGTGTTTGTTTTATTTGAGAAATGTAAAAAGTATATTATAATAATTTTAAATATTTAAGGAATCAAAAAGCTTGATTTTAATACTTAATAACTTAAGTACTTGACACTAAGACTGATTGATTTGCTGTCTGATTTATAGATATATATATTTGACGACCGCTTGGTGCAGTGGTCCACAGTTCGGACTTCTAAACCAAGGGTCGCGGGTTCGATCCCCGCACAGTACAAGCATAAGTGTGCATGAACATGTGTGTTTGTACTGGTCTGGGTGTTTTATATGTATTATATGTATTTATTTACAAAAAAAAGTATTTAAGTATGTTTATCCGTTGTCCAGTACCCATAACACAAGCCTCGTAGCTTAATTTGGGACTAGGAATAGGAAATTAGTGTGATTGTTGTGAAATATTTATTGTGAAATATTTATTCATATTTATATAATTATAGTTTACTTTTTGAAAGGTATGCTACCTTTCATTTAATAAAACAAAAACTTCACATGCAAATATGCAAATGCAAATGCATATTCAAATCCAAACGCATATGCCAACAAGCAAATGCATCGGTAAATATGCAAATGCATATGCAAATATGCAAATGCAATAATGCAAATGTATATGCAAATGTATATGCAAATATGCATATGCAAATGCATATGCAAATGCATAATGCAAATGTATATGCAAATGCATAATGCAAATGCATATGCAAATGCATAATGCAAATGTATAATATGCAGATGCATGTGCAAATTTGCAAATTAATGTGCAAATTTGCAAATTAATGTGCAAATATGCCAATGCGTATGCAAATATACAAATGCAAAAAAAAAACTTGTGCACTTCTTTCCACTTGCTTGCGTGGAGAAGGCTAAGGTTAATTAATACCATACAGCCAAGACTTCAGTAAAACTCTTCAGTTTATTCTTACAACTACTACTTACCTAACCTAACCTAACTCATTGAAATGCGAGAATGGTTCACATTTCAATGCTCAAGAAATGGAGTTTTACGCGGGAAAATCGATCGGATCAGACGGAGCACCTTACTCTCTTTCTTGCTTTTACTTCATTGTTTTCCTTCAGTAACACTTTATGAGGATAATTCTATCTCATAATCACAATAATACGCCACGAAAAATCAATTTAGAAAATTAAGGAATAGAGCCCATCTTACTCCTTTCGTTTCCCGCGTTAAACTCCCAAATTGACTGAAACTGCACTCCAATTATATTTACGCCTGCTTTACCCCAATAAAATGTAAATGGCTTTGCCTTTGATACAAAAAAAACTTTTTTGTTTAAAATAACGACCATAGGCTCGTTATTTTAAGGGAAATTGGAGTGCGCTACATTTTTGACATACATACATGACATCGCACTCGACAGCTGACACTTTGACAGTTTGAGGTTATGTCTCATGTGTTTTTGTTTGCTTTTATCAGTTTCAAAACAATCCAACCATTTCTATTTAATTTCTAGGATAAATAAGGTCTTGAATTAGAGTTTGACACTATGTCTAAGCGTCCGGAACATTTAGCTCCTCCAGAAGTTGTAAGACTTACACATACATTAAAGTTTGTTGGATAACCCCACAAAAACTTACTGAATAATTGTTTTTTTTCAGTTTTACAATGCTGATGAGGCCAGAAAGTACACGCAAAAGTAAGTAAAGGAGCAAACTTCGACCTGACACAGCATTGCACATTGCTTGTTAAAAAATAATATTCCTTTATCAATTATTGTACTAAATTACAGCTCCCGTATCATCGATATTCAAGCTCAAATGACTGAAAGATGTTTAGAGCTACTGCTTTTGCCAGAAGATGCTCCATGCTTACTTCTGGACATTGGATGTGGGTCTGGACTGTCAGGATCTGTGCTAGAAGAAAATGGTCACATGTGGATTGGCATGGACATTTCTCCTGATATGCTAGGTAGTTTTCCTTTACCGAATACCACCTGTTTTATCTTATTTTGCTGCATAATTTATTGTAGCATACAAAAAGTATTAACAAATTCATAATAGGTATTTTCCTTTGACATCAATAACATTTGTTTCAGATGTTGCTCTAGAAAGGGAAACGGAAGGAGATCTAGTTCTTGCAGACATGGGCGAGGGTGTACCATTCAGAGCTGGTTGCTTTGATGGAGCTATATCAGTGTCAGCCTTACAGTGGCTGTTTAATGCTGACAAGAAATCTCACAAACCTGTCAAGAGACTTTATACCTTCTTCAGTTCTCTCTATGCCTCACTGGTAAAAAAACAAACTAAAAATGGTTTCAATAAATTTTTAACTCCGATAATATAATAATTTTATCTCATTTTTTAGTCCAGGTCAGCTCGTGCAGTATTTCAATTCTACCCAGAGAATGAAAGTCAGTTAGAATTACTCACATCACAAGCTATGAAGGCTGGTTTCTATGGAGGAGTGGTCATAGATTATCCTAATTCAGCCAAGGCCAAGAAGTTCTTCTTGGTGCTCATGACTGGTGGCTCTGCTCCATTACCCAAAGCTTTAGGTATTATTTTTCCAATAACTAAATTGAAGTAATATTTCTGTAATTTTATGACTTTATCCAACCAAATGATTGCATTTTTACAGGTACAGATGAAACAGACAATAGCCTCCAAGTTAAATATGCAAAACGTGAATTAACAAAAGGGGCCAGAGGTAAACCTCTCAAGAATACAAGGGCATGGCTGTTAGAAAAGAAAGAAAGAAGAAGAAAACAAGGCAAGGAGACAAAACCCGACACTAAATACACAGGAAGAAAGAGAAGTGGAAGATTTTGATAAATTAATACCCTTTAATGTACATACTCTTATTACTATCTAAGTAAATTATATTAACTAATTAAAATCAAGCATTTCTTTTAACAACATATTTCCAAACTGTATCTACTCCATGGCCAATAGTTTCAACTGGTACCATATTGGGCAGTGGAAACCTACAAGCAACAACAACTGTATTTTTATTAGCTTCTTGTAACAATTTGTTTTCAAATTCACTCATCATTTGTTCAACTCCAAATATTACAATGTTGTCATAAGGTTTCAAATCAAATGTCCACAAGTTCCTCCTATAAAACTTTGTGTCACGGTAAGCAGGGTTCAGGATAGCTGCCATTCTTGAATAATATACTAGCCAAGGATTTAGTTCGACTCCCTCTGCTTTAAATCCTAGTTTTGCAGCTGTGAAGACAATTCTGCCGTCACCAGAACCCACATCGAGTAACCTTCCGCTCCTGTTAGCTAGTGCTTTGGTGACCCCTGCTAATTGTTCTGTTGTAGCAGGCACATAAGGTAAGCAAATCCTTCTCAGTGCTGGCGAAACAAATGGTATACAAACGATACTAACACCAACGGCAAGGCCACCAGTCGTGTAAATTAAAGTTTTGCCCACCGTAGATAGTTTTGACGATTTTGGTAAAGATTCGGCTTTAGTAGATTGAAACAAGTCTAGCTCCATTTTGTTATTAAAGTTACGGAAATTATGGAATTCATTTATAGATATATAGATTTTAGTATATTAACGAAATTTGAGGTTATTTTTATTTACATCAAAATCAGCTGAGGCTGAGTGTGACAGTGAGTTTTTTAAATGGTGTTACCAAGTACTGACCAAAGAATTGCAATTATAAGTCAAAAATCTCATTTTAGAATAGTGTTTCTGTTTGGTAGTAGTCAAACCTCAAGCAAATACTATGCTTAGAAAAAAAAGAATGTCAGTGTCAAAAATATCGCCGGGTGTGTGTGTGTGGTCCGATTTGTGTATTTTTCAACTTTTCTTAAGATCTTCCTAGATTTCTAAATCAGCAAACGACTATGACTGCGTTCGAAGAGTTCGGGGTTCTTCCCGAGCTGGGGAAGGCCATCGAAGAGATGGACTGGACACTGCCAACAGATGTGCAAGCTGAAGCGATTCCTCTCATTCTTGGTGGTGGTGATGTCCTTATGGCAGCAGAAACTGGGAGTGGAAAGACCGGTGCCTTCTGTTTGCCTATTCTGCAGATTGTTTGGGAGACTTTAAAGGATATACAAGAAGGGAAGACGAGTAAAATTTTAACACAGACGTCTTCGGAATGGACGATGTCTTTTTTTGATCGCACAGACGCATTGGCGGTGACTCCAGACGGTCTGCGCTGCCAGTCGCGCGACCAGCAGGGCTGGCATGGCTGCAGAGCTACAAAGGGTGTGCACACTAAGGGAAATTATTATTATGAAGCTACAGTGACTGATGAAGGGCTGTGCCGTGTTGGTTGGTCTACTCAAGCCGTGAGTATCCTTACTTTTGACTAAGCATTTATGAAAGGTAGCTGAGCTTAGAGTCTGTATATTTACTAAGTGTACATAGGCACACCAGCTAAGGAAAATGTAAATTGTTAATACTAAATTATTGCAAGTTGCAATGTATTTAATCTATAAGAATGTTTCTTTTAGGCAAGGCTGGACCTTGGCACAGACAGACTGGGCTTTGGCTTTGGTGGCACTGGCAAAAAGTCAAATGCTAAGCAATTTGATGACTATGGCACAGCTTATGGGAAGAATGATGTTATTGGTAAGTGTGTTTTATATGCCAGAATTGTTTAAAATAACTATACAAATGATGATTTCTTACATTTATTAGGTATGAAATAATCTCACAAAGTTCTTGAACCAGACTAGAGCCAGATAAAGTTTTATGTTAAATTAGTGACTGCCTGTGGCCCCATCCGCATGGAAACCTATCTATATCTTCACAATAGTTTTTCATTAATAAACAAATACAATATTTTTTATTTCAGGCACTATTATGACCCTTATGAATCCAATTACATAAAATGTAGCCTTTGTGTTATTTTGATGTATAAAGCTAAACCTATTCTGGTAAAATTTCATTAAAATCCATACTTACAAACTTTCACATATATAATATTAGAAAGACTACTATTAAATGAATCAATTGAGTCTTATTTGTTACAGGTTGCCTTTTAAGTTTGAGCAATGGTGAAATCCGATACACAAAAAATGGAGAGGACCTAGGAGTGGCCTTCAAGTTAGACCAGTCTAGGAGGTCTGACTGCTACTTCCCAGCTGTTGTTCTCAAAAATGCTGAAATGAGCTTCAACTTTGGGTCTACTCCTTTCAAGGTAAAGAGCTGGTGTTTTCTATTTAGATATCCAATGTCAAAATCAGTCATACAAGTGTTTCTAAATGCTCTAAGATTTTGAAATGAGACACTTTTTATGGACTATTTTGACTGTTTTTTACCTGTGACTGGAAAGGGTTTGAAACGTCAGGTTAAAACTAAATGTAAATAAATCGTGAAATAATTCATAAAAAGTGTCTACTGTTTGCATAAACCGAAAAACAAATATTCTCTAAGATTACAAAACCTTCTAGCTATGATTAATATTGTGACTCTGTCCACTCACATTGTTTTATTTGGTTGTGAGCGATGAAATAACATCTGTCAAGTAGGTTGGTCACTTATCTGACAAACAATCCAATCCTCACTGAGCCTGCATGGTGCAGTACGGCTTGTGCCCAGCAGTGGGACAAAAAGGCTGATGAGAGAGAAAAAAGAGAGAGCTCTATGCAATGAGCGATAGAAAGTATTTTGACGAATGCTTATTGCAGTGTAAGCCATGGCGGGCAACAGTCACTGATATTCTATCGTAATTTTCGTAGAAACCTCTGAAACGAAAACAATTTATTTATGTGTGTTCCAGCATCCCCCACCAAAAGACTACATCGCAATATGCCAAGCCCCAAAGGAGAATGTGAAACACAACGTGGTGGCTGCCGGCGCCGTCGCCGACAGCAAGCCTGTCAACAACGCCCCACAGGCTATCATCATTGAGGTAATTTATTAAATGCCCAATTTTGGGTCTATTTACAGAAATAAATAGATTTTATTGATGCTAATGAGTAAAATAAGCTCAAAAATTCCGTTACATACATACATACAGCTCGAGCTAATGAAAGCGTGTTAAAAATGAAGTATTTACAATTAATATTACATCAACGGCCGCCCACGACTTTGTTCGCGTTCAAGTTCGAACAAATGTTAGAGTTTTGGCCTAGACTACTCGCCGAGATCTTTAAAACGGTACCTGAATCATATTTTTAGGCCCTAGCACTGGCACAGGCTGGTGGGAAAGGAATGCTCTTAAACAGAGAACAGAGATATTACATTTACATACAGATATCACTTACCCGATACAAAATAGGTTTTTAGTGTCTTTATATGTATGTCTGGACGTAGATTTATTCCTTTTTAAAATTGAGGTAATTTTTGTACCGTGAACATGCAGACGAGATGCTGTTTTCAGCAGCAGTCAGCTCCTTGACAAAGTAACATGCTTAATAAAATTAATCGTCGAAACAAGTGATTGCTCTGTTTGGAAAATGAAATTTGATTTAGCTAATAAGTAGTGACGTGACCACGGCGAAGGAAAATCTCATTTATTTCCATACATTTCACAAACGAAGCGATAGCTCGTTTCGTCGATACTTTGTCTAGGGAACCTTATCAATAAGCATTTTACACAGTTTCATAAAGCGCAGATAATAAAATATGCGAATTATATATACCTTTTTATTGCTAGTCAAACATTTTTGTCCAGGCAAAGGTACTATAACACTAATTGTTGCGTATATTTTAATATGCGCAATGTACTTTATGAATACACACACTGTATAAACTACTGCTGAAAATTCTTCCTTTAGCCTTCCAGAGAGCTGGCGGAACAAACTTGCACACAAATAACGAAGTTCAAGAAGTACCTCGAGAACCCGAAAGTGCGAGAGTTACTCGTGGTAGGCGGAGTTAACGTTAAGGACCAGATCAGTCAGCTGAATTCGGGGATAGATATCGTGGTGGGCACACCGGGGCGACTGGAAGATCTAATTCAAGGAGGTTAGTACAAATTTCTAAATTAATGTTAATAAAAATTAATATTATTTCTTTGGCTATATGTCATTAATATTTTAATGTTTGCAACGCAACTAATTTGTTCATGTGTTAATTATGTTATGTAATGTTCAAATTGTATGTTTCCCAAAAAATAATAAAATAAAAATAAATTATAACAACTCTAGCTGCGGTTTTCCCCATATGCCACAGGAACCATAAAGTTTTACCGGATAAAAAGTACCCAATGTTTTTTCCAGGTTATAATATATCTATGTATGTTCCAAATTTCATCCAAAACGATCCAGTAGATTTGGCGTGTAAGAGTGACTGATTACGCCTAATCAATGGTTTTGGAATGAGACCCAAGTTGCTTGATGTATAAGAATTTTAATATTTAGAAAATACAATGTATCGTTATGGATGTAAAGTAAGTGAGCTCCTTAAGGTCTCAGGGCGCAATGGCGGGCTCGCCGCCTTCGGTCTGACGCGCGGGTTGTGACGTCACACTAGTGTTGTGGCGTTAACATCTTGCCCCCCCTCGAAATCGTCAGGGTTTCGAGATCTTTGAAAATGTTGGATCTGAAGCTGGATCTGGTAGCAGGCAGAGGTTCCGTACTGCTCGACGGATGATGCCCTTTGCGGTGTATACGTCTGCTACCCTGGATACTCCATCAGAGCCCGGGTACAGTTTGTGAACTCGGGCCATACGCCATTTGAGAGGTGGCGCGTTGGTCTCCTTTATGACGACCAAGTCTCCTTCCTGAAGTCCTCTTTGACTGACTTGCCATTTGTGTTTTTGCTGCAACTCGCTTAGATATTCGTTCCGCCAGCGATCCCAGAAGTGTTGTCGCATTTTCTCCAGGCACCTGTAGCGATCAAGTGTGCTAGGCAGTTCATCCAGTAGTCTTTCTGACGGTAATGACGTGAGCGGTCGGCCGATCAGGAAGTGTGCGGGAGTTAAGGGATACAGGTCATTTGGATCCGATGAAAGAGGAGTTAGAGGCCGGGAGTTAAGGATTGCTTCGATTTGATAAAATAGTGTCGATAACTCTTCGAAGGTTAAATGTTTGTCACCTAGGATTCTAGAGATATGGAACTTTGCAGATTTAACTCCTACTTCCCATAATCCACCGAAGTGGGGAGAGTATGCAGGTGAGAACCTAAATTGGATTCCTTCATCGGACGCAAAACCAGCAATATCTGCACTATTTGATTTTAAGAATGTTGTGAATTCGTTATTTGCGCCGACAAAGTTAGTCCCATTATCGCAATATATTTCAAGTGGCTTCCCTCGTCGGGACACAAAACGTCTTAAACATAAAATGAACGCATCAGTGGTTAAATCGCTTGCGACTTCCAAATGTAAGGCCTTTGTAGTGAGGCAAACGAATAGGCACATGTAGCATTTGGAAATTTTACAACCACGACCCTTTCTGTCCGTGATGTGAAAAGGCCCGGCGAAGTCTACACCACTCATGTTAAAAGGAAGACTAGGAGTCACCCTGCTGGAAGGTAAGTTTCCCATAATGGGATTTAAACCTTGTGCTTTCATGATTCTGCACAACTTACAATTGTTAACAGTGCTTCTAGCTAAAATTCTTCCTCTAATAGGCCAATAGTTCTCCCTTAATGAGGTAAGTAAGAGTTGTGGACCTGCATGTAAAAGTTTTTTATGACAATGTGTAAATAATAATTTTGAAAAATGATGACGTGAATCTATTAAAATTGGATGTTTTCTTTCGTAGGGCTCACTTGAGTTATGAAGTCGGCCACCTACGCAAATGATGTCGTTTGAATTGACGAAAGGAGTCAAGGATAAAAGCCGAGACTTTGAAGGTAAGTTTTTTTTATTTTTTAACAATTCGATTTCATCAGGAAAACATTGATTTTGATGCTGTTTGATTAAAATGTTTAATGATGCATTTAACTCATCAATTGTTAGTGCACCTGTAGTTTTATTTTGTTTGTTTTTAAGGTTATTTATGAATCTCAACACATAAGCTAAAGATCTTTGTAGAGTGCTAAATTTAGAAAATCGCTCAAAGTTGATAATGTCTGATGAGATTGGATTTGTTTGTGTGATATTAGTTTGTAAGGTAATTGTAATATTTTTCTTAGTTTTAAGTTCAGGCAATTCTTTAACATTTTTAGGATTAACAATTTGAGGCCACTGGCTTGAGTCGCCTTTTAAGAACGGCGGGCCTTCCCACCACAACTGACTAGATTGAATTAATTTAGGACTCACTCCTCGTGACGCCAGGTCAGCGGGATTGCTTTCACCAGGAACATGTCTCCAAACTCCTGAGGCAGTTAGTTCTTGTATTTCACCGACTCGATGGGCAACAAAGGGTTTTAATTCACAGGACTGCGAGGCTAACCAACCCAAAACGACCGTTGAGTCCGTCCAGTGAAACTCTGCATCAATCTTGCACAGCAATGATTTCAAAACCTTGTCACTTAACCGTGCTGACAGTAAGGCGCCACATAATTCAAGCCGAGGAATTGAAATAGTTTTAATTGGAGCGACCTTTGTTTTAGCACAAAGTAGCCTAACCAAAGTGTGGCCAGAACTCTTCGTTGAACGAATATAAACAGCAGCTGCGTATGCTACTTGTGATGCATCTGAAAATGAGTGCAACTGAATGGTTTTCGACTCATCATTAATCACGCATCTAGGAATTTGTATTTGTGATATGCAATTTAAGTTAGATGTGAAGTTAAGCCATTCTCTATTCAATGATGAGTCAACTGAATCATCCCAATCCAATTTTGTGAGCCACAGTTTTTGAAGAATAATTTTAGGTATTATAGTGCATGGACTCAGCAAACCTAAAGGATCAAATAATTTAGCTGAATTTGATAAAATTACTCTTTTTGTTACATTTGAATTTGCTTCAATATCTACTGGAAATTGCAAAACGTCTTTGATTGGATCCCATTTCAAACCCAAAATGCTTGATTGACTGGAAGTGTCCAAGTTTTTTGGCAAATCAATGTTTGTTTTATTTTTTAGAACTGAAGGTGCATTTGTACGCCATTTCCTTAAAGGAAGGCATGCTGAGTTGAGTTTTGAAGTAACAGAATTAATTAATTGTTCTAAAGCGCATTCAGAATCTGCCCCTGAAAGAAAATCATCGACATAGAAATCGTGTTGAATCGCTTGAGACAAATCCCTATCATTATCACATTCTTTTGACAATTGTAACAAGCATCTCGTACTTAAGTATGGAGCGGCTGCGGTGCCGTATGTTACAGTATTTAACTGGAATATTTTTATAGGCTGTGAAGAATCATCCCGCCACAAAATGAGTTGTAACCTTCGCTGTTCATGTTCTACTAGTATTTGGCGGTACATTTTTTCTACGTCAGCTGATACCGCATATTTGTGCTGTCTGTACCTTAGCAATATGGAAAACAAATCATCTTGAACAACTGGTCCAACATATTGAATGTCGTTAAGTGATACTCCGCTAGAAGTTTTCGACGAAGCATCAAAAACAACCCTTAATTTTGTTGTCTCGCTATTTTCCCTTATTACTGCATGATGTGGTAGGTAGCAGCCAAACTCTGGTTTAGTGCTTTCGGTCATGTGTCCCAAGCGTTCGTATTCATGGATAAAATCAAGATATTGTTGTTTTAACTCAAGTTTATTATTTAATTTTCTTTCAAGTTGCATAAACCTTTTTTCTGCAATGCTATACGATTCACCCAATGAATCCACTGAACCTTTAAGAGGAATGCTTACACAAAATCTGCCGTCTCTTTCACGGCGAGTAGTTTCAGTGAATAATGTTTCACAATAATCTTTATTATTTTGTTGTTTAATTGTGGGTATGTCTTCAAGTTCCCAAAATCTATTTAGTTGAGCGCTAATATCTTGTGAAAAATTGCAATGAATATGTGAATTATTTTCATTATAAAATTGACTTGACATGGATCCGGCTACTATCCAGCCTAAGTGCGTATCTTGTAATATTGGCTTTTTAGGTCCTAATGTAATTTTAGATGACCTAAGTAGGTCCCAAAAGATGTCGGCACCTAACAATAAATCAATATCCGACGGTTGATAAAATGTCGGATCCGCCAACTGAACATTTTGAGGAATGTCTAAGTTTTCTATGCGCACTGCAACATGAGGAAGACGCTCAGTGATTTTGGGAAGGATAAAGCATTTGACTTGTGTGTTAAATGAGTTATACATGGAATGCAAATTAATAGTGCAATGTTCGGTCACATTTAACACTGAACTACCAATGCCCGATACACAGTGATGATTGTTTTTTATTTTACAGGAACCTAACTCCCTTTGAGCCTTTTCACTTATAAAAGACGACTGGCTGCCTGAGTCCAGTAAAGCCCTCAGAATGAATATTTGGTCATGGCTCGTCACCTGTACTAACGCCGTGGAAAGAAGTGCTTGATTAGTGGTGATGGCTGACATGGAAATAGAAGCAGAAGGTCCGGAAGCAGCGGAGTCGACTACGGGGTCAGGTAAGTTTGTTTCACTTGTGTTTGTATTTGTTTGATGTTTTTCATCTTTAGTTATAGCTGTAGGTAACGAGCTATGTCTATGTAATAATGTATTATGTCTTTTGTGGCAGATTTTACAACCACCAATTAGCCTGCACTGATATGATTGATGGCCATTACGTAGGCAGTTACTGCACAATTTTAGTATTGATATTTTAGATATGCGTTCAGTAATAGGTAGCGATTTAAATTTAGAACATTCATATAATCTGTGATCTTGTTTACAGAATGGGCATTTTTTACCTGGCGATGAATCAACGGATGAAGCAATAAATGACTTTGAGTGTGTTAAACTATTCCGCTTTTCATTTTTTACGCATTTGCCTGCATTTATAGTTTCCAGAATGGAAGCGCGTTGGCGAAGGAAAGAATAAAATTGTTCTAATGTAGGCGAATCCTTACCATTCCTAAATTCCTCCCAGTTTCGCGCGGTCACACTATCAAGCTTCGCCGAGGCCATGTAAATAATCAAAGTATCCCACTTATCAGTGGGTTCGCCAAGAGAATTTAAAGCACTTAAGTTTTTAGAAAGCGTATCGATTAACTCACGTATGCCTTGTTCACTTTCTTTATGTAACTGTGCAATTGAAAATAAACACTTGATGTGTTCATTAATTAAGAGGCGCTTGTTGTCGTAACGTTGACACAATAAATCCCATGCAATTTGATAATTGTTTGATGACACAGACACTGAACTAATTACTGAACTGGCCGCACCCTCTAAGTAAGATTTTAAATAATGAAATTTATTTACGTCTTCTATGGTGTCATTGTTGTGAATAAGAGACAAATATGTATCCCGAAAGGAAAGCCACTGATTTGAATCCCCAGAAAAAATTGCAATTTTTAAAGGTGGTAATTTTAAATTACAAGTCCGTCCCTTGCTCGAGGTATTAGATGAAGTTTCCAACTTTTCTTTCTTTTCAAAGTATTCTAATAATGAGTGAGCCTTTGCTATTAAGTTGTAAAATGAATTTTCAGTTATTTCGCGTTCTTCAATTTGTTTCGAGGTGTCTTCATCCAATAACTCGATTCGTGATTGTATTTCCTCAAAGTTGCAAGAAAGATCACGTACCTTGTCACACCGCAGGCGTAATTCATTCAGTTGTAAGGCGTTCACTTCCTTGCACTCCATTAACGGTTTTAAATATTTATCAAACAACGTTAATCTAGCACGAATAGTCCCTCTTTGCTTAATTAGGTCACGTAATTCTTCCATTTTGACGGCGCAAACACTTATCACAACACAAGCACTAGATTACCGATCACAAGTAACAATTAAAATAAACTAAAGATTGTACGTTACGTGAGGTCCTGCGCAAATAAGAAACCTGTTTTGCATCCGAATCCAAGCGCCGGTGATAGCCGGCGTAGATAGGTAGGTACAGTAGCTCGATGCACAATTTTATTACGCAGCCAGATTGATTGTTTCGTAAACAAATAATTCGCTGTGATTTCACCTGAAATGATAGTTGTTTACGTTTGAGGTAGTTGTAACGAACAGAGGAAACGAATAAAATAAAATTCAATAAAATTCATTTATTTCTGTAACTAGGCTAAGAACTAGCACTTTTACACGTCCCAACATATAAATTAACCCTACCACCGCTTCGGGACAATTTGGGCCAGTGCTGAGAAGAAGCGGCGCAAGAAACTCAGTCACTATTGTCATTGCCTCTTTTCAAAATAGATTTACAATAATTGTAATTATTTGCATTTAAACATTTCCATATATCTTTGTCATTTATATAATCATCAATTTTATAATATCCTTTCGACATTAATACATCTTTAACAACTGTTTTAAATTTATCTAAAGGCAATGAAATTAAATTTTCAGGTAATTTATTAAAAAATGATACACATCTACCCATAAATGAGTGACCAACCTTATGAAGCCTAAAATGTGGAACGGCAAGCCTATTTTTTTGTCTTGTGTTGAAGTTATGCAAATCGCTATTTTTAGGAAATAAGTGTAAGTTTTTTCGAACGTAAATTAGGTTTTCGTAAATATATTGCGAGTAAACTGTAAGTATTTTAACTTCTTTAAACAATTCTCTAAGTGTTTCATTTGATTTAAGTTTATAAATAGCCCGCACGGCTCGTTTCTGCAATACGAAAATTGTCTCTATATCTGCAGCTGAGCCCCATAGTAAGATGCCGTATGACATGATACTGTGAAAATAACTAAAATAAACTAGTCTTGCCGTTTCAACATCAGTCAGAAACCTTATCTTTCTTACAGCGTATGCAGCGGAGCTTAGTCTCTTTGATAAGGTCATGATATGAGGACCCCACTGGAGCTTATCATCTAAAGTAATTCCCAAAAAAGTTGCAGTATTTGAAGTAACTAGTTGTTCATCCTTAACAACAACCTTTGTTGGAACTTGTCGGACATTGGGCATTGTAAACTTAATGCATTTAGTTTTGGTCGCGTTAAGCAATAAATTGTTAACGGTGAACCAATGAAGTACTCGCGAGAGAGTACCATTTACATCGTCAAACGATTCTTTACCCCTTGGAGTTTTAAAAAGTAGTGAAGTATCATCAGCAAATAACACTATCTCACAAGCACCGTCGACAAAGTATGGAAGGTCATTAATATATATCAGAAACAGTAAGGGTCCCAATATCGAACCCTGGGGCACACCCATAGTGAGAGGTGCTCCAGGAGACTCTGCTCCATTGATAGAAACCTTTTGTGTTCTCTCAGTGAGATATGAATTAAATAAGTTACATGCATCAGTTGATACACCATAATGGCGTAGTTTTCTCAACAGGGTCTCATGGTCAACACAATCAAACGCTTTAGAGAGGTCACAAAAAATTCCCACAGCATCATGCTTACTATCATAGGCATCAAATATATGTTTCAACAGAGCGACTCCAGCATCGGCAGTACTGCGACCCTTTGTAAAACCAAATTGTTTATTATGCAACAAATTGTTTGATGTGAAGTGAAATAGTAGCTGATTGAATATAATCTTTTCAAAAATTTTACTTAGAACCGGTAAGATAGATATTGGTCGAAAATTTGAGGGGTTATTTTTGTCACCAGATTTAAATAACGGTACTATTTTACTAAATTTCATTAAATTTGGGAATTTTCCTTCATCAATACATTTGTTGAAAATGATCGCTAAAAGAGGTGCTATGAATTCAATAATAGTTTTAATGATACATACGGATATTCCCCACAGATCCTCGGTTTTTTTCATATTTATTTCATTGAATGCGTTCATAATTACATCGGTGCTTACGTATCTAAAGTATAGTGGTGAATCACACTCATCAATATTGGATTTGAGAATGGATTCAGACAGTTCTGCAGAAGAGTTAAGTTCTTTAGTAGTAGATGGTGCTATATTAGCAAAGAACTTTTCAAAAATATTAGCTACTTCTGCATCAGATTTAACTAGTTTACCTCCGTCTTTTAATGAATATGAACGATCTTTTGTTTTATCTTTACCGGTTTCTTTGTTTATGATATTCCAGGTAGCTTTGGCTTTATTTTTTGAACTTGAAACTATCCTACGAAGATGATTCGTCTTCGAATGACTGGGACACTAGGATGACAATTATTTGAGGATGAATTTGGTGAAAATAAGTTTAAATATAATTAAAATAGGCACGGAATGATTTTGAATACAACAAATGACTGTTATTTTATGAAATATGCAATGTAGTAGTTTGAATGAATGACGGTTTTTTTGAAGATTCTAAGATGGGGGTATTGTTGATGCTCACAAGAAATTATCGACAAAATTACGCAAATCGAAGCATGAAGGATTGGAAAAAACAAGGAATAAACACACTTCCCTCGGAAATAGTCGCTGCAGTCGTCGGCTGGCGGTGTCCTGGAGGAAAAGTTGGGTTTTCTTCTGATTTGGCTTGTCGAATCTCGCAGCATAAAATATCGTAATATTTCTTATCACGTCGGGGTCACCATTTGATTACGCCTAATCAATGGTTTTGGAATGAGACCCAAGTTGCTTGATGTATAAGAATTTTAATATTTAGAAAATACAATGTATCGTTATGGATGTAAAGTAAGTGAGCTCCTTAAGGTCTCAGGGCGCAATGGCGGGCTCGCCGCCTTCGGTCTGACGCGCGGGTTGTGACGTCACACTAGTGTTGTGGCGTTAACAGTGACAAATACCCTTACGATCTTTCGCTTTTTTAATATTAGCAGGATTGTATTTGTATCGAATTGTTAATTTTTTGTTGTATTTGTATCGGGATCGGACAGCCCACTACTCCAAAAAGTTCCTATTGTTGGTACACATACTCGAAACAGAGACTGGTTTAAAATGGCGCAAGAAAAAAATTGCTTTATTAATGAAATTATTTGACTGATTGTGATAGGTGATTGATTAGGTTTAACACACCAAGCACCACTCTAAATCTTGTAAATGTAGACTTATGATTATTTAATCGACTACTTTAAATTATATTATGTCCATATGCCAACTCGGAGTTGGCATAGATCAGCTTTTCGCAGGGTAGGTCGAGAGGACGTCACATTTGCACCTAGAATTTACGCTTGTATCCCTTCATTATCTTTGCTAATGTTCAACCATATCTACCATATCTTTCAACAGGATACCTAACCCTCACCCACTGCCGCTTCTTCGTGCTGGACGAGGCTGACGGCTTACTAAAAGCAGGCTATGGCGAGTTGATTGAACGCCTGCACCGGCAGATTCCAAAGATCACGTCCGACGGTCGCCGCCTACAGATGGTGGTGTGCTCGGCCACGCTGCACGCTTTTGAAGTGAAGAAGATGGCGGTACGTTTTAGGTTTTTTTGTTTGCGCGGTACTGCCCGCCATGTCGATATCTGCTCGACACAAGTCACGGGTAAGGTGGCAGGACATATCGACTAGCACACTAGTTTTCCACAGACGTGGTTTCATAATGACGACGACAATTATTGCCTGAAATTACAACCTAGGACAGATTGTCATCGCACAAGAAAGTGAGAAGACTCGACCCCAACAGAAATGGGAACGGGCTAGGTAGAAGACCTTTTATTGCTCAGTTAACGTGTCTAAAATTATTGCGACTTTATAAAAAATAATTAAAATACGCGCAGGTAAGCAGATAATAGACGAATAAATATTTAGCATATACATATCCATTAACTAGCTTCTCTACCGGCTATCAGAACCAACACAATGTAAGCATTTACACTTAGATAAAACTGCTACTGGTATTATTATATTTTGTAGGAGAAACTCATGCACTTCCCAACGTGGGTGGACCTAAAGGGCGAGGACTCGGTGCCGGAGACGGTCCATCATGTAGTCGTTATGGTCGACCCGCAGAAGGACCGCTCGTGGGAGACATTGCGCAAGTAAGTGTAATATATAATTATATAAATTTATTGTATATTTCATCTCGTGTCATCATATATTATTGGTATTATTATATTTGTGTTTTCTCTTTTATTTATTTTGTCGCACCGACCACTATTCGTTTATGTGTACGATTGGTAGAGAATGCCCTACGGCGTAAAGTCCACCTTTTGTACATAGTTTTGTTGTGCAATGAAGCTTAAATAAATAAATAAATATAATAGTTAAAAAAATGTATTCAATCCATTGGTGACTGGTCACCTTTCCGTTCTATATGCCTTATGTGGGGAAGACGCGGTGGTTCCGCGTCAAATCAGTCATTTGTGACGAAGCACGTTCACGATAATGTTTAACGATTCGAATGTTAGTTTCAAAGTTTTGACGTAACGCGCAGAAAGATGAGTTATAGTAATTTGTAATCGTTTGTGATACTTTGGATTAAGTAATTTTAACTTCCACCAGGCATGTGCAAACTGATGGTGTTCACGCGAAAGACAACATTCGTAGCGGCAACACGACGCCCGAAACGCTGTCGGAAGCGATCAAGATACTGAAGGGGGAGTACTGCGTTCGAGCCATTAGAGAACATAAAATGGACAGGCAAGTTAATGTTACCTCATCTACTTATTAGAGCCGAAGTCCGAGGATTCAAATATAGCAATCCCTGTCTGTGGTGCTAGCTTGACCCATTATCATCATCATATCAGCTTTTCGACGCCCACTGCTGAGCAAATGCCTCCCCCATGGATTTCTCCCGCGATAGGTCTACCTTGAAAAAGGCTTGCCCATGCAGCACGCGCGAGCCTTTCGAGAACAGTGGGGTGAGCACGAACAACTATCGTGACGTATTCGTAGCGTTTACCTATCGTTAACTTCTCATTTTGTATGGGGAAACTGACAGTTTTTGGCGTTTGGACGACACGAATACGTTACGATAATGTTAGTGCTCACCCTACCGCACAGCCCCAACTTCACCAAGCGAAAACTTGACTGAAAGATCTTAATGCCATCTTCAAACGGGGTGGCAAATATTTCTCGGCAGGGTGTTGCTGGAATACACATTTCAATTCAGATATTTCAAGTATATTTTTTTCTGTTTCTCTTCGATTTTATAATTTCTAGGCTGAAATCTTTTTCCAATGATTCCCAGGGCAATAATCTTTTGCCGCACGAAACTCGACTGCGACAACCTGGAGCGGTACCTGAAGTCGTTCGGCAAGGAGTTCACGTGCGTGTGTCTCCATGGCGACCGCAAGCCGGCCGAGAGGAAGGGCAACTTGGAGCTGTTCAAGGCTTCGCATGTCAAGTTCCTGATCTGCACCGATGTGGCGGCTAGGGGCATTGACATATCCGGACTGCCTTTTAGTAAGTTGGTTAATTTTTTTTTCCTTAAAGTCAAGGGGTCATGGTGACCTTTCGTCTTAGCGAGAACTGCAGTCGTAAGAGGCGTCTAGCTTTCTGTATTTATTCTCAAGAAACGATATTGTAGCTTACTAGCTTTTTAAACACTCTCAAAGTTGATGAAAATTTTAGCTTATGTAGAAAATTCTATGTTGCATCGATAAACAGCCTAAATAATATCCCAAAAACTCCATTAGAGTTTTTTTTTGCAAAACTTATCCTCCTAATATAAGATGCTGATGATGATGTTATTGGTACAACCCATTAAAATTGTTAATACCAAACCTTAAGATACATGTTTAGGGTTCCGTAGTAAGCAAGGAACCTTTATAGTTTTGCCATGTCTGGGCATCCTATAAGTGGTAGAAATCTGTAATTTGGTATGAGTATGTGTATTAATCAGGGATTTTTAATAAATGCAAAAAAGACGTAGAAAAATCTTGTTTTTTTTAAGTTACCTCCCGGTAAGCAATTAAAGTATATATTTTTTCGCCACTAACCCATTGTACCAAGGGTGTATTTTTTGTAGGGATCTCTCTTTCAGTTAGCAATAAATGCGTGTTTTTTTAGTTTTTAAACTACATATTTTATTTCATGTAACAGTGATCAACATCACACTTCCCGACGAGAAATCAAACTACGTGCACCGCATCGGTCGAGTCGGTCGCGCCGAGCGCATGGGGCTCGCCATCAGCCTCGTGTCCTCTGTGCCTGAAAAGGTTAGTCTGAAAAAAAAAACTATGACATACGCCTATTCCACCTTTTTTTATCGCAGGAAAACCCTTTTAAGAGCCTTAACTGAGGCCGGGGGGCCTCAGCCGTGTGTGGGACTCCCAGCGTCTTGAAAAGGACACGGCTCCGCTCCGGGGAACATCCGGAGCGGGGACTATCCACCAAAAACCTACGGTATCCCTTCCCTGTCTAGGAGGTGACATGGGTGCTGGCTAATCCTTTACGTCCATGACAACCTCCGACAGCGTGCCCGTCTACACGGCAGGCCCAGCGCGCCCCCCTTGCGGGGGGACTGGGGGAATAGCGAATAATACGGCACTATTCCCTCCCGACGGCGGTGGCGTGTGCAATGCATGCTGGGGCACCCCCGTGCCACCCACCTGCACGCCACCTTGAGGGGCAAGAGAGCGGTCACACAACCGCCGCATCCTGCCGCTCCTCCGCCTGCGGTGCGGGGGCGCCGAGGGATCGTTCTCCCTCTCCCGCCTCCTTCTGGGACATCACCGTCTCGTAAAAGGAGGCCATCGCCTTCCAGTTCCTCTCATTATCTAGCATTGCGTTAACAATACTAGGCAATGAGAGGTCCTGGCCGACCGCCGCCACCAGGTCACGGCGCTGCTCATCCCATCGCGGACAGTCCACGAGGGTGTGCTGCGCCGTGTCCTCTGCCGCACCACACTTGTGGCACGACGGGGATTCCTCCTTCCCGATCCGGTGCAGGTACTTACCAAAGCAGCCATGCTCAGTCAGCACCTGCACCAGACGGTAAGTGAGGAACCCGTGGGGCCTCTCCATCCACCGGTCCAGATTCGGACCGATGGCGTCCAAGGTGCGGCGCCCAAATTGTGCACTCGCCAGGTCCTCTTTCCAACGGCAGACCAGGGCTTCGTGCGCCTCGCGCCGCACCGCCCCGCGCTCGAGAGCCTGTGCCTCACCTCGGAAACGCCTATTCCACCTGTTTCCCGTGCCTCGGAAAGCACGTTAAGCCATTGCTTCTGCGCCTGATCTCTCTCCGGTCATGTCGGATTGCCGTCTCACCGAACTTTGAGAGTGAAGGAACAGTGTGAGCACCTGTGTATTGCGCAAACACTTGTGCACTATAATATCTCCTGCGTAGTTGGCTGATCTCTGTTGAGATTGGCCGGCCAGGAGGACTATTATTCCGTCTGTTTAATAAATATACCTTTTGAATTCAGAAACTCGCAGTATACAAAAACAAAATAGGCACGGTGTGGTCAGCACTTCACGGTAAACACTGCGCAATCTTATGCGCTTGTGATACGGGCGATTTAAAAAAAATGGGTAACCTAATGTGCAGACCACTGTACATGCATACAGAAGGGTGCACCAAGCAAGATAATTTAACGGATAAAAATGCGTTTTATAAAGGAAAAATGAGTTTTATAACATCGCGCCAATGTCACCGATCTGACGAAGTGTAAAGAAACTTGTCGTTGATTTTAATGTTTTTTTAAGGTGTGGTACCACGGCGAATGGTGTTCATCACGCGGCCGCAACTGCTGGAACACGAACCTTATTGATGATAGGCCAAAAGGGTGCTGCATGTGGTACAATGAACCTCAGGTGAGATAGATAATTATCTAAGCTTTCCTTCTCTAGTCAATACTATGAGATCCAGGACTCAATAAAAAAACTGGCTTGTGAAATTGAATGTTAAAATTCGAAAAAAACTGGCTTCCGAAATTGAATGTTAAAATTCGAAGACAACAACTACATACATACGTAGTAAATAGACAACAGCTTGTATTTTAGATGCATTTTTATTTATTTGACAAATGTTGGGGGGACCTATTGATAATATAAATAAAACTAGCGGACTGTAACTAAAAGGGTGGTTTCATTCGCCCTCAAATATTCAGAGAATAAAATCTTGAACAATCTTAAACGCGACAAAGGTGTAGGAGGTCCGAGTGCTTGTAGGCGAATGTAGGGATGATCGATATTCATCGATGTTTAGCTGGAAAACATCGATGTTTTGACATCGATGTTATGACTTCAATATTATCGTAACATCGATGTTTTATGAATAAATATTAGAGATGAAACGGATAGCAGTTTGGCCGGATACCGGATACCGGATATTCGGCCTACCACCTGGCCGGATAGCCGGATATCCGGCCGCCGAATATCCGGCGGAACTTAGCCGTTTGGTGCAGCGCACACACACTTGGCGTAGGCGACGCGCGAACGATCGGGTGGCCTCGGTTTGATTCGGGTCTTTTCGTTGATGAGCGAAGTTAGCAATTCTTTCATTCATTGACTTATTGTGTCGATTGCAGTGCAGACACGTGCGTGAAACGAGTCACTCAAAGTGCAGACTGAAGTGACAGCAATGATTGCTGCTGGCAGGCGACTTGTAACGCACTTCAATCACTCAGGTTTAGCTCAAGAAAAACTGCTGACGATTCAAAAAGAGCTAAGTTTACCCGAGCATCAATTAGTGCAAGATATTAGCACTAGGTGGAATTCCACTTTTTACTTGATTGAACGTTTGTTAGAACAAAAGCGTGCCATATCATTGTATGTTGCTGATCACGATACACTCGTAAATTTGACAGCTCAACAGTGGAGTTTAATGGAGCAGTGTATCAATTTATTAAAGCCCTTCGAAGAAATAACAAAAATAACAAGTTCTGGACTATCCCGCGTGTCGGAAGTTATTCCACACGTAACTGCTTTAAAAAAATACTTAGATTAAGCTGAAACTGAGTAAAGAACTCCTGATTTATCACATATGTGCGCCTCGTTAAAAGCTGAATTAGAAGTTCGTTTTAACTCCATAAGTCAAGACTCAAACTACTTGATTGCAACTTAAGCAAGATTTAAAACAAACTACTTGGGGGTGATTGACGCTGAAAGAGCACGCCAGGAGATCTTGTTGGAATATTTAAAAATGTCTCGTGAAGAGTCCTCAAGTAGCAGTTCATGTTCAACACCGGCTAAAAAGAGTAGAGGAGGGGAGACAGAGTCAGCTGTATCTCGCAAAGCTCATGACACGTTTTGGGATTGTTTTGATGAGGTAGCAAATGAAAACAATACTGGCCAGGTTCAACGCGAAGAAAGAAACGCGATAACCTGTGAGCTGGATTTTTATCTCAAGTCAGTGCGAATTGATCGCAATCGTGACCCTTATTCTTGGTGGGCAGCTAATGCCAAACAATACCCAAATTTATCAAAGTTTGCCAAAATCTATCTTTCAGCACCTTGCAGTAGTGTGTATAGCAAAAGACTTTTTTCTGAAGCTGGCCTTATTTATGAAGAGAAGCGAAACCGCCTGCTGCCTCTCAATGCAGAAAAATTGGTTTTTATTCACCATAATTTGCCCTTAGTACAGTATGAGTACTAAGTAATTAATTTTCTACTTTAAACAATACCTAATTATGTTTCTTAAGTCTTACTAAATAAAGTAAATAATTACTAAACAATTTTTTTATCCAGATCTTTTTTTATTTCAGCCGGATGTCTATCCGGCCGAATAGTCGTTATCCGGTATTCGGCCGGATAGTATTAAAGCCGCCGGATAGGCCGGATACCGGATAGTTACCGGATATCCGTTTCATCTCTAATAAATATATCGGTAAAAAATTTTGGGCGTCATCTAGCGTATTTCGGATGTACTACATTACTTGACTGACACTGGTCAATAAAATCGGATAATGCCGTATTTCATTGCATTTCTTGACAGATAAAAAAAATACTGTCAGTGTCAATTCAATGTTCGCGTCGCGTCATTCTTGAGTGACAGTCTGTCACTGTCACTGTCACTGACAGGTCAGGTGTGTGTAGAAAAGAATAATAATTTGTCTGTCTGGTCAACGTGACACAAATATGCCTATGGAATTACAATTTTATTTTAAAAGTCCGGTAGCTGATTTAAAACAAGACCCATTACTCCTATGTAAAATGCTATCCAAATTTAAAGAAAATAGCTCTTAAGTATTTGTGTTGCACAGCTACATCCACAGCTTCAGAAAGGCTTTTTTCTAAAGCTGGCCAACTCCTATACCAGCAGCGTAACCGATTGAAGGGAAAAAACCTGTCTAAGTTATTTTTTTTACAAAGTGTGGACAAAAGATACTGGGATTGTAAATATTGTTTAACTTTTGTTATTACAATTACAATAAATAATTTTCATAAATATAATAATAGACGGTTTTATTTTATTTTTAAAAAACATCGATATTTTACACATATCGATGTTTTTGAAACGATTTTTATCGCACATCGATACTTTTGATTCGATGATAACATCGATGTTTTCTTAATATCGATCATCCCTAGGCGAATGTGAAGCGAACGTTCGATTCGGCCGCGAGCTGGTCGGGCGCGATCGTGCAGGCTCGGGTGACCTCGGTGTTAGCCGCCTGCGAAGATGAACGATATTGCGCACGATATGATATAACGATAGTCCCCAACACAAATAACAAGGCGTATTTACTGCCAAGCTCTAGTGTTTATTTAAATCTTGTTTCAGTACTTGGCGGACATAGAGGACCACTTGAACGTCACCATTCAACAAGTGGAACCTGACATAAAGGTCCCGTGCAATGAGTTTGACGGCAAAGTTGTGTACGGCCAGAAGAGGCAGCAAATCGGAAGCGGATATCAGGTATTACTTCTTCTTTCAAATAAGTCTATTGCGCTTATAAACTGATTGGAGCTAAATAACTTTGGGCATAATTGGATAAACGGATTTAAATATATATATTTTTTCCCTTTTCAGGATCACGTAAGTCAAATGGCGCCCGTCGTTCGCTCGTTACAAGAACTGGAATCGCAGACTCAACTATACTATCTGAAAATGCACCACAATGTGTCAATCGCGTAATCTGGATGTGTCCCTGAAGAAAATACGTGTCTTGTATCTAAGCAAATAAACGAGTGTACTACGCTAAATTATTTAACTTAACACTTTGGTGCACATTATATAATATAAAAGGCAAAAATAAAACATAAGAATCAAAGTTCAATTTTTATTCACTCAATCACTACGGATTATCTAGGGCAGTGCGTTGCGGCCCGCGTTTCAAATAAATTATTAAGTCTCGTAACACCGCTATGTAAGAAAATAGCCGTTAAAAATACTGTAGTCACAATTCTAATCCCAACGTTTATATTTACCAGGAATATTTCGATACAAATCTTATAAAACTGCTGGGAAAGTAACGCCGATTTACAAAAATAGTACTTTGATCTAAGTGTCACATAAGCAATATTTATTGTACTATCGCCGCGCATCTTCTAGAAAAGTGAATGGACGTAGCATTTGATGAGTTTCTAGATATCACGGGATATTCATCACAGCACATCTGTCATCACCTGGCTAGAAAACAGGCGGACTTCAACATAACAGTAGTAACTATCGCAAACAACATAAATACGATTGTCAACTAAATGGATTATGTTATAAATAATAATGGATAATATAAATGATATAATACGCGAATCGTGTTGGCAGAAATTCGCAATTTTTCTATATTCAGTATTCATAATATAATCACATCATCAATAATAATTCATAGTAAACGACCACAAAATTGTTACATGAACATGAACATTTTATAGGATAAAGAACATCGGCAGTGAAATTATACTAAGGTACCTACGTAACATCTTTATCAGATAACAAACAAAAATGGTGCAATTATGAATGGAAATTATATCTATTAATGGTGTTCAACATTCGTGACCTTTACAATATTAATATAGGGAACTTAACTTAAAGTTAGTCTTTTAGAATATTCAATTTCTAGTGGATCTATACTAACAAAAATATCAATGAGTAGGAAATACCTATTTACAAATCGTCAATATCTTTTACATCCACTGTTTTTTTCTTAACAAAATGCATTGCATATATTATTTAATTTAAACTAGACTTAAAAGGAGCAGAATAGGTGAGGTTACCCTAGTATTTAAATATTAGTTATTTATTATTAAATTAGAACGAGCCTTCTTAGCAGCGATGGCGATAGACAGAGATAGGTTAGGAAGTCATACAAGGCGTAGTACTATACATAAGGGGAATAGGAACTACTAAAGCGATTCTATTTACTTTAACACCTAATGTTGCTGGATTTTATTTATTTTAAATACGATCTTATTTAGCTTAAAAGATGACTGCAGGAAGGTGAACCGATACCTTTACGAAACCAGATAGGTATATCTACACATTTAATGTTGTGAAACTAAAGGACCTTCCAAACCATGTCCTAGTTTTTACAAGTATTCCGTCAAGATTTTAATATATTAATTAACTTATTCCCAAAAAACTTGGGATTACTAGAATTAAGGTACGACAGTTAAATCACAAAGATGTAGTATTACCATTATTATTCTTTAAATATTATTATCCCTTTATATTTTATTTTATACAATAATATTTTAAATTAGATGAATACTCAATCTAAATATCTTTTTAGTTTCAAATCCAGCCACATTAAGCAACATTTATTTAAACATGTAGTTTAGATTATAAAAATCAAGTGCACGTTTGGTACTAAACACTATCCATTAAAGAAGGTTTGCAGGCATTGGAGTTATTGGTGTTTGACAATTTAAATAAATATAATTATTTCTACTGAGAAGAAATGACAAAATAAAAATATTATTGTAAATATTTCGATTTGTCTAGGTTAAGTTCATCAAAATATGAATAACCGTTAAATGCTCACCTACAATTTGAATGAAAATAGATTTAAATGTCTGCATACCTTCATCATAAACATTAACAACTTCAAAGGAATTAATAATTAATCTTTTGGTGATCACGGCTAATTCCACCAGCTGTATTTTCTTACGTTAATTTAATCTATGAACGATACATATAAAATTTCCTTACAATTAAATTCATCCTACTTTGACATATATCAAATTTAATTTGTTGTACGTTATCGGGTCATAGTGAAATTCTTCTTGTACAGAATTCATCATCGACAGTTTGTGCCATTAAAAGTTTTTCCATCAACAAGTATGGCAAAAATACAATGTTGATGCGACAACTGCAGTCAATCCTCACGGCTAGAGAACGCATAATTGCCTACAATATATTAATTACTTCTCCATATCAATCCGGGAATAATCTATCACACATACGCTTATACTTTCTAGATAAGTCTGAATGGACTTACGCAATATCAATAAGGAAAATGCAAGGAGATCCACATTTGAAGGCTTAATATCCTACTCTTTCGTGAATAAATTGTTTTACGTTTAAAATTGGACGCTAATTAATTATATTACTTTTTAACAATTTCCTGTTTATACCAACTAGAATAATTTTAACAGGTAAAGGAATAGTTTGAAAATCGAGAAAGTATAAATGTAGCTTCATTGATTCGTCATACCTACACATTTTGTTCAGTGGCAGGGCAGCTATAGCCCAGGCAGTACATGTACCTATGATGAATGAGATGACCGACTTGGCTTCGGTGGGCAGTCCCTATATGAATATAACAATTTTCTCTTTCCCCATGGATCACTAACATACAAACTAATTTCGAGAACTTTGGATAGGATCGTAAACCTTCCATTCATTACACACAAATGAGCAGCGCTTACACAACCTGGCGTCTATCTGTCATTTAGTTAACGTTAAAATATTCTATTATACGATAATATAAAGATTATTCGAGTTGGTGTCGCGACCAGCATTGTTTGTAATAATAATTATTATTATCCAAACACGTCTCTTTGTTGTAAATTCAGGGTATATTTTATACATCTTCATTTTAAGTGATGAACAACAATTGTTCGTGAAAAGTAAGAGCATCACTCTTCAAATTGATGTAAAGTAAATGTTATGTTACCCATTAACAAACGACATCACATCAGGGTACCCTTTTATTACTAAATCATCCTCATACAAGAGCATATAAGATGCCCCATGTTAAATTTGATGTGCTGCCGTCTGTACATTAAAAAGTACATATGTTGCAAACACTATACACATTCAATAGGTAGTGATTTCTTTTGTACCTGTGATCAGCGTCTTTGGCTTCAAGCCTTAGGCTTTGTGTACACATTGCGCTAGTTCGTGTTCGCGATACTAATTTCACTTCAGTGCGATAAGGTATAACAATACCATAATACTTCGTAATATTCCACCATTTAGTAATTCCATTATTTTATTAAACTGTTATTAAAGACCCCTTTGCAAGGCATTTATCTTTAATTGGCTTCATAGTTTGGCGAACTTGCTGTGGTAACACGCGTCGTGGACACATACTAAAAATATTGTGTCAATACAAACTCTCATCACCGTATACGTTATTCATACGGATACTGTCGTACAAAGTTCTAACAGTGTCCTTTAGAAAGGCCTCAAATTTCACATAACTCTCCCCATATAAAACAGTCCCTACGAAATACCGCGGATGCGTCTTTCAACTAATACTAACAATTTAGTCGTACGACTGTCGCTCATAACACGAGTGGCATAAGGCAGTAATTCTTCAATAATTAACCATACATCCGGTCACATATCAAAACTAGAGTTAGGCCACTTGTCTCACTACTTAACAATACACAGTAGTCCAACCTTAAACAGAAACTTTGTTAACAAACTTCATAATAACTAAAACTAAATTAATAAATAATGATTAGTAGTCCAACTGAGATTTTTGGAGACATGCCTGTGGACAAAACAATAGAATATTAGTGTTTAATTATTCATAGAAGATCATAACATTTTTATTTCTACACTTCTGATACACCAACTTTTCCAATTCCAAAACCTGTGTCCAATGACAAAAAACCATTAAAGTCATCCGTCCATTATTACGTCATTTCTTTACGCAACACATTGTGACATTGTTTGTTATTGTTAGTGCAGCGAGCTAGACCAAAATTAAGGTGAATGAACTCTAGTAGGTCATTCATAGCACGTGTGCCAAAAATGGCGGTATTGCGCTTTTGTCAGTTTCATGGTTTTGTAAGAGTCTCAACGACACCTGTCACCTTAAAAAAAAGTTTTTTATTGAGACGCTTTCCTAAAAAAAAACTGAAATATGTGGTCCCTGCAAAAGTCCGTCGCCCTTCAAGAAGGCTTATCATCATCATCATCATATCAGCCTTTTTGCAGTCCACTGCTCGACATAGGCCTCCCCCAAGGAGCGATACAGCGCACGATCTCCCGCCCTTTGTATCCAGTCACTACAAGCTGCCTTCTTCAGGTCATCTGTCCATCTAGCCGGGGGGCGTCCCACACTACGTTTACCTAAGCGTGGTCTCCATTCGAGAACCTTCCTGCCCCACCTCTCGTCGGTTCTGCGACAGACATGGCCAGCCCACTGAGAAGTACCACTGAAGAAGGTAGCGCATTAACTAATCGGACTAGCTGGGCCGTTCGTTGTCCTACGTAAGCGACGCAATGCGATAAGTGCGAAAATACGTCAAAAGCCTTGTGTCAATGTCAGTCGTGTCTCGTCCCTTTGATGCTCAAAGACAACGGGTAAGGCTCGCGACAGTCCTCCAGGACTAGGCACGGACTACGCGAAGATCAACAAACTCGGGTGAGTTTCGTCGAGCGAAAACTTGTCAGTCTATGGACCTGCAACCGATCGACCCAGGAGTATTGTGCAAGTCGGAAAACGGTCTAAGAACCTGACCAAATCGTGTATGAAAGTCAAGGTACTCACCCAGGTCAGAGCGCGAGCCAGGGGTGGTGCTGCAGCGACTCCTTGGAGCGGTCGCCGTAGTCGTACGTGAGCTCCTCGCCGGGCGCGATGTCGTGCGCGGCCAGCAGCACCAGCCGCGGCCCGTCCACCCACACGGTCTTGGTGAGGAGGTTCCCGTTGCGGGAGTGGTTAAGCAGGCGGCCGAGACGGCCCGATTCGGCGGTCGCGTCGATGCTGAGAAAAGTTTAATTTTTTTAAATTTTGTTTCGTTCTTTCTTATCGATATCAACGGATGTGGTTTACCAATTTAAACACATTAGAGATAAGCTTGGAATCATTGAATTTTTCCACATCTAGGTAACTGAAAACGTGATGAATTTTGGAAATGAAGCAGACTAATGATACCGTTTAGGCTCAATACCGAGTATTGAACTGAAGTGATGTAAACCACCAGGCGGGATTTATGGACAATTTTAAAGTAATTAAATTAATTCTTACAAGTAAATAAAACTAGCCGACGCCGACTAGTTCGCCGGCGTACTTGACCAAGAACTGCCGTGTTAGTTACTCACCAGTACTGCTGGTCACCGTGCCTGAAGTAGTACATGTAGCAGCCCGCGCTCGGGTCCTGCGCGTACAGAGCTTCTCGCTCGCGCGCCTCCGCCACGCCGACGAGTTCGCCCGCGTACTCGACCACGAACTGCCCGCGGCCGAATGCGCGCGTCGCGATCACGCCGCGGCCTTTGCCTTCAAAGTAGGCTACCTATAGGACAGAGGAATTTGTTTGAATGCCTGATACATATATTTTATATAGGTGTACTTATTTTTAAGTCAATTATGTACAAACAATTTTACCTGCAGTCCATCTTCTCTCTGCTCCCTTATAGCTCTCTCAAGATCCCTCATTTTCTCAGCCATCACACATTTTGACGTTTTTCTGACACTCCGCCTCACAGGGAAGTATTCTGTTAGCTTGTGATTGGCAGTGCCATTAACAACTTTGGGTTCTATACTGACTTTCTCAGTCTTTTCCAAGTGTGGCGGTGATGTCGGATGCTCAATCTTAGGACTTTTGAGCTCCTCCTTAAAGTATTCAGTTAGTTTATGGCTCTCAGCAGCGCGGGCGGCGGCGCGGGCCGCCCTAGAGCGCGCAGAGTGTCCGTTGGTCATGTTGCTAATACCGTTGCTTGTCTTCAAGGGCTTTGACCTCAGCTCAACCTTCTTTGACGGTGGCTCAGCCTTCACTACAGCATTTTCAGTCTTTGATGGTGTTGTAGCAATAATCCTTAATGAGAAACAATAAATATTAGTACAATTATGGCCACAGGCTAATTCATTAGCATTAAGTTCATGTCACCCTTTTAGCTAATGATTTAAGCCTTTATAAGTGACATACTTCTTAGATATAGGTAGTTAAACCAAATAACTATGTAATGATTCATTGTTTGTTAGTATTTTAAAGCATGTTAAATACTTTTAAATAAACTATTGAAACAAGAAAAGAAATACAGTACATACATAAGTGTTATGTATTTATAATAAAGGAAACAGTAGCCTCAGTTACCTGCGCTTTCTATAGTTACGCGTAGGTCTGACAGGCTGGTCCTCACATAGCTCAATGCGATGCGGGGTCTTCACTGCCTCCTGGCCCGCCATCAAGGTATTGGCTGTAAACCAACCTTTGATCAATATTAGAACAACTAAAGCAAGTTAAAGAGAAAATATATCTAGATATACTATTGTTGATTGAATAGGGAATTTATATATTTTACAGAATTGTACATGTAACATAGATACATACATAATATCTTCACCATTTTTAACCATAAATACCGCATCACCATACCGCCATAAAAATTGCCGAAAGAAAGGCGCATGACCAAGAGACTATTTCATTATATCATACAATAAATAGTTCAGTATCGTAAAGAATATAGACCAAAAGCTAAGAAATGTTCAAATGAGGGTATAGGAACAAAGACTACGCTTATATACAGTAGAAAATGCAATGGTAATGCTACTCATAGCTATGTAAATTGGACTAACCTCGAACCATTTCAACTTGAACTTGATAATCACTGAAAGATGATCACGGAACACCATTGAAGTGGTCTAACCTGATACAAACAAAACTGGACAGACTGGGCTCGTGTTACCAATGTTTTGTAACAGACCTTGTCATATTAGGATCGCACGCAATTATCATGTGATTGATCCCGCTCAATGTCACGAGTAGCACATAATGTTATTGAAAAGTCCAGTGATGAAGAATATTTAATTCACAATCACAATTACATATAACAAATAAGAGTTATCTTCAAATTCACTCTAAATTAGCATTATTCCGTACAAATGTCAAGATTGATTGAAGCCTTCATTAGAAAATGGACGCTTGTTTTTCTTTTAGAACTTTGATCCTATTGGTCTGTCACTCTATACTTCAGCCAATCAAACTTACATGTGCCCGTTCTTCAACCAATGAAATCTAAGGTTTTGGACCATAGACACATTTCATATTTTATGGGTAGTGTACACTATATGTTTAAAATAAACTTAAGCTACGTGCACGTTAGTGGATGCGTTGTGGTGACGTCTGACATCGGTGGGTCGCGCGCGTCAGAAGGTATCTAGACAAAGAAAGTTTTTGAAATATGCAAGTGCATTTTATCTGACGTAACTTACCTAAGTCATGGATGGACAAACAAGATAAGACCATAGAGATAAGTTTTGTTTGTCAGCATTATTTCGGAACGCATTTAATAAAATAATGTGTACGCAGCTTATATTTATATGCTGTCAATGGAGTAAAAGCATCGATATGCCATATCGATGGGTAAAAGCATGACACCATGACACCCCTAGCACAGATTACTAAATAGTTACTACTTAACAGATAAATCACTCCATAGAAAAATTTCGATACCTACAGCGTTAATAGACTACTTTTTCTGCCGCGTACAAAAATGCACCTACAGCTCTGAGTATAAAGTCACTATTGCTTCGCAGCTGCGCGAGACCACGTGACGTGAGACCGAGTGACAATCGAACTAAGGTTGACACTTTCGGTATAAATATTTTAACCACATTTTTCTACAATGGTATTTGATTGACTGTTGTTAAAATAATATAACATCATTGAATAACAAATGTGAAATAAGAAATTCGCTTGTATTAGGTATAACAAGCGAATTATAAGGTACTTAATTGTGACTCTTGCTATCTCTTTCTAAAACAAATCTGTCATTTGTGGAATCTGTTGTTTGTAGATTATTAGTAGGTAGGTACATTTCGAGAATCGGTCAATTTTATTGTCAACTATGTAGTCATTTCGCTAATTAATGAGTCATTAGTCGACTCGTCGAGTAGGTAGGTAGGTAGGTACACACAGTTCGTAAGTGGTGCGCAGCCCATAAAAAGTAGACTAAGAGGTATATTAGGTACTTATGTATTATTTCAAATAAGTAACTGACCTATGTTTCACTGTAGGTATTATTACATTTTAATTCAATGAAGCCGAACCCCAATTTACCTAAATTTATCCAATTTACCTACGTCGGTAGGTACCACCTACTAATTTGTTTGTTTTTTATACTTTGTAAATAAATTACTAACTTACCGGGTAATAATTACATTTTCTTCATTAGCTGGTAGACAAAAAAAGAAAGCGTTTTATTTCTCTTAGTATTCGGCCTACACCCATCAACAGCACAAACCACCACCAGAAGTCATTTTTCTTAAATAAAGCTAACGTTTAACAAGCACAGATTACTTATTTGGTTCGTATGAAAACTAAATTGATCGTAAGCGTAACACAAATAATTATAGTGCGTCGTGAGCGCGTCCGACGGTTGTTGGCAGCCCACTGAATTCGCACCGTCGTCGGTGCGGGCGAGAGTAGGCTATTACCGCGCGCAAGTACATCGAGTGAGAGAGGCCTACTATTGCTTCGCAGCTGCGCGAGACCACGTGACGTGAGACCGAGCCGAGCGGCAGTTGAACTAGGGTTGACACTTTCCCCCTCGAATAGAGCACGCCTTGCCGTGGCGAGGGGGCTCAGTAGCCTGTCGCAATCCAGCGACCGGTGAAGCCAAGATGCTCTGTGGAGAGTGCCTCTGCGTCTGTTCCCGTATCGGGTGGCAGAGGCACTAGTGAGTCGCGTCTGTCTCTGAGCGGCGGCTCACCGAAGTGGTTGTGGCTCCCAGCACCCCTCTGGCTTATCAGAGGAGGCAGGGGATGTCCTTGGGACTCTGGTCCTCGTGGCGAAACGAGGGTCTTAGCTTAACCGCCCGGACCCTCCTGAGAGACGGCGCCAGTGTTCCGTCTGGAGTGGGATGAGATCTCCTCACCCCACTCCGTGGAGATCCGCCCTCCTGCTTAGAGGGCGGACGTTGCTGCTGGCAAGGGTCGCGGGACTGTTGAGACACCGCGGCCCCTGCTGTCACAGCCACACGCAGCGGGCTTCGTCAGGTTTTAGTGGGTATACCCGAAGACGGGGGAGTCCCACACACGCCCCTCCGGTCCCCGACGGAGGGGTACGGTGCGTAATTGACATTTCCTGACGTTAAAAAAAAAAAAAAAAAAAAAGGGTTGACACTTTGACACAATGTTTATTGTTGAGTAAAAAAGTGTAGGTACCTACGGACCGGCAGTGCGGGGCGAGAGTAGGCTATTACCGCGCGCAAGTACATCGAGTGCGAGGCCTGCCCTTAGTACGAGAGCCTTGAAAAAATAAAACTAGGGTTATTCCAGTTTTTTCGAAAAAAAATACATATGACACCATGACTCTGACCGTTATCTTTCCCTTTGGAGAGAAACTCCAACCCAAGTACCACGACACAAGTCCAAACAAACGCAAGTCAACCTGCACCATCTGTTTTTCGATATTGTGAATCAGATGTTGGCCCTTTTATGTTGCATGTTAGCTTGAAAAAAAGTTCCCCATCTGCCGGCTCCACTCTTCACCCCATCAAATTCGGAAATTTCCTGTTTAAAAACAATTTGAGAAATATTATTGAAGATGGTATCAAGCGCATAGGGCGAAACAGATTGTCAGTTACTTTCAAAACTACAAGTGCTGCTAACTTATTTTTGGTAAATGAAGTACTCCTGCAACAACACACCTTGTCAATACATTCCTTCAACATCTCCCAAATGGGAATTGTCAAAGGAGTACCAATTGAATGGTCACATGATGAGATTGTGGAGATTGTATAGATTGTGTTTTCATTCTTTTCCTCACTACCAATTGAGCAGTATATTTTCCCTACCATTCAATGTTTTCATTGTTACCGCTTTGGTCACACTCGTGTTCAGTGCAGAAGCATGCCCAGGTGTTTTAAATGTGCCGATAATCACCCAGGATCAAGCTGTCATGTATCAGAGTTTCAGTGCATAAATTGCTCTGGTTAAGCCACAGATAAGAATTGCCTTGAATTCATTCGCCAAAAGAATATCAAAACCTATATGTCCAACAACTCCATTTCTTACCAGGAGGCTGCAAACAAAATTCCAATGCACACAAAGTCTTATTCAGAAATAGCATCCACTCCCTCTACATCAGCTCCAGCACCTGCCAGAGAACAATCAGTATTTTCATATATAAAAAACAGTTACATTAACCTTAAAAACCAAAACAACAATCTTCTATGATAAAAAGGCACATAATGCACTGATAGATAACATTCCTCATCCACAAAATGGTTGTGGGCTCCTAGCAAACTCTACAAGTTACTAACTCGGACTCTGCTCAAGATCTAAATAGCCTACTCTCATCTTTAATTAACATCATAGTAAATTCTTCTCTACCGGACACCATTGCCATACCAATTATTAATAATTTATCAGTTTCAATTTACAACTTCATCAAAAATGGATCAAATCCTTCAGTTCAGCATTTCCTCTAAATTAACTGACCTCATTTCTTTAGTAGTCCAATATCACCCATTTGCAATTGCTCTTTCTAAAACTCTTTCTAAAACCTTTCTATAATCTAAAGTTGAGACCTGGCCGAAGCCAGGTCACAACTTTAGATTTCGGGGTTATTCAACTTTACGACAAGATAGAGATGATGGGTATGCAGGAGCTGCTCTGCTCATAAATAAAAACTACTTATTTACTTCTTTAACATTACCACAGTTTAATCACAATCATCTTAATGTTGTTGCAGCCAAAATAGGTGACCTATCAATTCTGTCAGTGTATATTTCTTGCAAAGATCCTACAGTTGTTCCTATCTTGAAAAATTGTATTCAATCCCTTTCTGTGCCCTTTCTGATCCTCGGAGACTTTAATGCACATCATTCACTTTGGGGCGCCCCAAACAATGATTCCATTGGAAATACACTTGAAGAGCTTATTGAGCACAGTTAAACTTGTGTGTTTTAAACTATGGCTGAGCTACCAGGAGTCCTTGTCCAGGTCAAAATCTAAGCTTTGTAGATATTTCATTATGTTCCCCTTCCCTCGCGCCTTGTTTGACATGGAATTGCTTACCCCAAACATACAGCAGTGATCACTGGGGTAGTGATCACTGCTGTATTGTTATTATTATGCCAAAAAACAATCGTTCAGTCAGTACCTTCGATCCCTCCTCTGTTAAAATATAATCTAAATAATTGCGATTGGGACACTTGATAAGTTATTGGTAGAGTTAAAGATAAAATCTTTTCCTACGGTCTCTCAGGATAACCATAATTCATCGTTTGACAACTTAGTAAATGCGATTCAAACGTCAGCTGCTGATTCAGTCTTCAAAGTTCAAACTTAAGAATGTTTCTAACAACAAAATACCATCTCCACCTTGGTGGGATCACGAGTGCACAGCCGCTATTAAGAAAAGAAAAACCCGGATTTGCCGGGATTCACTTAATATGCAAAACTATTTGAATTACAAAAATGTTAAAGCAGCTACCCAACGTCCCCTCAAACGAAAGGAAAAAGAAGGTTGGCAGCGTTTTTGTTCTTCTTTATCACCAGATACCCCATCTACTGTTGTATGGAAAAACATTAGGCGCTATCGTTGCCCTTTAGCTAACAATAACCCTGTTTCTTATAGTTTAGATTGGGTTCATGCTTTTACTAACAAACTTGCCCCGGCTTATGTGCCTAATAAAAATCAAATCCCCTCTGTTCCATATAAATTAAACGTCGATTCTGAATCCACTAACTAACAATTAATAGCACCATTCTCCATGAAAGAATTAGAATTACTTTTAAGCCGAGTTTCAGATTCGTCTCCTGGGCAAGACGGTATACCATATTCCTTTATTTCTCATTTGAGCCCATTAACTTTAGAATTTGTATAAGATATCATTAATTTGATCTTTAATTCTGGTGTTGTTTCCCCTTCTTGGAAATTTCATGTTGTGGTTCCAATTTTAAAACCATCCAAAAATCCATCAGATCCGACCTCCTACAGACCAATTGCCATTTCATCTGTATATTCAAAAATTACGGAACACCTTATTAAGCATAAGTTAGAATGGTATTTGGAACGCAATAATCTCTTAGCTCAGACTCAATTTGGGTTCAGGAAAGGTAAAAGTACATCAGATAATCTTAGCATTTTCTCCACAGATCTTCTCCTAGCTTTTTCTGAAAACAAATCGGTTACAGCAGCTTTTTTGGATATCCAATCAGCATATGATCAAATGGACCTATTCATTCTAAAAAAAGAACTGGATTTTCTTGGTATCCCTAAAACGATGTCAAATTTTATTTTTAACTAGTGGTCCCCCGCGACTTCGTCCGCGTGGAATCCCTTTGTTTTCGAAATCGCGGTCGAACGGGATAAAAAGTATCCTATGTCCGTTTCCTGGTTCTAAGCTACCTCTCCACTAATTTTCAGCCAAATCGGTTCATCCGTAATTGAGTTATAAATAGTGTAACTAACACCACTTTCTTTTATAATATAGATTTATTTTCTGAAAGAACTATCCAACTGGGAGTTCCAGGTACTAATATTTCCAGACATCTGTGTCGCGACTCTTCCGCGAAATCATAATTGTAAATATTAAGTCTATGGTAAGCATGACAAATAACAATCTATGCTTTTTTATATCTGTGACAACGTCCCGGTCTCCCGCGAATCCGATATCGCGTCTTTGCTCTATAGTTACTTTTCAAGCTTCATCAAAGTTTCATATTGTCATGTAATCGCTTGCTACATATTATTAATCTGTGATGTAATCTGTGCATGTAATGTATCAGAAAAACTGAAGCTAAATAAATACTTCTGTATCGGACGCGGTTGAAGATTAGGCGACGGACTGGATTTGAAAGCTAAGTGTCTTAGGTTTTCCTTTTAGTGTAATATAGTTTACATCCTATAAACACTTGTTATTTGACCATTATGAAAAGGGTACGGCAAGGATCCATATGTGCTGGTGAGCTGTGCCGTCGCCATCTTGGTGACGCCGTTGGTTTTAGGTCTGGACAGGCTTTGTATCCAACTCAGACATGTGCCGCTCTATTTGGAGTAATGTAAATACACCAACGATTAAAATCCGTGATCTGGCTATCAGTCACGGGACTCCCGGGAGTTAGGACTTCTCAATCCGGCGGGTACGGATTGGGGCGACCGAGGTGATGGTTGTTGTTACGTTAGTACGATTCCTACGCGGAGGCTGCCCAATGCAGCCCCCATAAGTAATGTGTGGTCAAGTATAAATTGTTTATAGGATGTAAACTATATTACACTAAAAGGAAAACCTAAGACACTTAGCTTTCAAATCCAGTCCGTCGCCTAATCTTCAACCGCGTCCGATACAGAAGTATTTATTTAGCTTCAGTTTTTCTGATACAATACATGCACAGATTACATCACAGATTAATAATATGTAGCAAGCGATTACATGACAATATGAAACTTTGATGAAGCTTGAAAAGTAACTATAGAGCAAAGACGCGATATCGGATTCGCGGGAGACCGGGACGTTGTCACAGATATAAAAAAACATAGATTGTTATTTTTGTCATGCTTACCATAGACTTAATATTTACAATTATGATTTCGCGGAAGAGTCGCGACAATCTGTGGAAAGGAGTTCCTCAAGGCTCTGTCCTCAGTCCCCTTTTGTATGATATCTAAACTAGGGATTTAGAGACTTCAGTCTTATCTAAGTCTTCTATCCTTCAGTATGCTGATGATGTTCTTATTTATTCTATAAATGATTCCATTGAATCTGCTTCCACTGACCTACAAGATTCTTTAAGCAGGCTTTGCGTCTGGTTGTATGATCATAACCTATCACTATCCACCTCCAAGAGTACTATCGTTGTTTTCTCTAGGAAACGGTCAATTCCAAATATTTGTATAAAAGTCAATGACTCTCCGATTCCTGTTGCTGATGAAATCATATTTTTGGGCAGGACATTTGATAGCAAATGTAATGGGCTAGCATATGCTAATTATATCGTAGAAAAGTGCGAAAAAAACCTTAAAATTATGAGAGCACTTGCAGGTGTTTGCACCCCTTTACATTAAAACTAGTCTTTAACGCATTAATTAGAAGCCTTTTAGATTATGGTTCATTTTCAATCGGTAACGCAAATAAAACAGCCCTTACTAAACTAGATCTTGTACACAATAAAAGTCTTAGAATTATTCTAGGTGCAATGCGTAGCACTCCGGTTAATGCTTTGCAAGTGGAAAGTGCTGACCCTCCATTGCATTTCCGAAGGCAATATCTTTTGGACAGATTTTTGTTCAAAGTTAGTCAATTTGAGAACCATCCGTTGCTTAACAAGCTTCGACTGCTAAATGCCTTTTTTACTAATGATAGCCCTTTTTGGCGTAATAAATCTACCCCTTACCTCATAAACAGTTATAGAAAAATTCTGGAACTAGATTGTCAAATACAAAAATTTCCATGCCATCCTTTATATTATTTTGATTTTGAAGTATTATTATTTTCTCCTTGTGTTATACTTTCTATAGAAATCAACAAAGATACTTGTGATCCCAATCGGAAACTTATAAATTATATCAAAGAACATGCTCCTAACTTTGATTATTTTTTTACTGATGCCTCTAAATTCGTATCAGATCAATCCATTACTTTTAATTCTGGTAATACAGTAGGTTCAGCATTTGTACAACAGTCTTCAGGCCGTTTTAAGCTGTTTAAATACCCAAGCGTGACTTCCAACTTTAGTAGTGAAGGCTTGGCCATTCTGGAGTGCATCAATCACATAATTAGCCTTAAAATAAGTCGAAGTCTGATATTTACCGATTCTTTAACGATAATTTCAAAACCGTATATAGTCAAGATTTATTAATTTATCCCCGTCAATTTCTTTTGCAAGATTGGAGCCAGGATTGGCAGTCTTCCAGCCAGTCAAAAGGCAAATTTTATCATAAATTTCAATCTGAAATCTCTTTAAAACCTTGGTTTTCTAAAATTCGCCTTGATAAACAAATTTCTTCCACAATATCCCGCTTACGTTTTGGCCATTGTAGTTCTCCCTCTCATTTAGCAAAATTACACATCAAAAACTCTTCTATTTGTCAATGTGGCTTAGAAGATGGTAACATTGAACATATTCTTTTTACATGTCCTCTTTACAGGTACATGACATCCTAGTCAAAAACAAAGCTCCTCTCCCATATAATCTTTCATGTATTTTATCTCTATCTAATAAAAAATATATCTATTCCCTTAAAAAAATCTTAAAGTACCATAACATAAAGCTGTAATATATCAATCTATTATACTAGATATTTCTGTAATATTGTTAAACATTTATAAATCTATACTATTAAATATATCATCCCCACAGCCATACTCCTAACCGCTATCAAACAAATTGACCCAATCCCGCCAAATCCCACTACTAAAACCTGCAACCCCATCCTACCCCAACATGAAAATGGCAGAAGTCATCCTCGGTCAAGTAGGCTGGAGATAGGCATGGATTGCCAAGATAAAATAAAGAAGAAGAAAGACATGTCATAAGTCTTATGACATTGACAGTTCGTCTATTCAATTCAAAACTTTGTTCAACTCTGTTGTTTGTATTTATTTATTTATTGACTATTACCTACATACTATTTTATTTTTACTTTTCCAGTTAAATGTAAAGTTTCCCCTCTAATCTTGATAATCCAGAATGATTAGGAGCACGTACTATGTCTGGGATGAAAGTCTAATAAATCAGTGCGACCGTTTGCCTGCAGTACTCGGCCGAGTGCGTAAAATTTAGTTTTCTTCACTTTGAGCTTAATTATTTTCATTGCCGGTCACTTATCAACCTTGTATTTTTCAGGCTTCCATGATAAATGATCTTATTGTATCCTATAATCTAAATAAGCGCATGAAAATTGTTCGCTCATCGTCAGCTTCATATGAAGATATCGTAAAGTTTCATTCAGAGTCGTATATCGACTATCTAAAATCTGTGGTTGAAATTGATGAAGACTACATGGCTAACACCCAAGATGAGAAATTCGGCATAGGTAATAATAATACTTATTGTGACTATCTAAAATCCTTGTTACAAAATATTTACTTGAATTTTTAAACAATTTCTTTACAGGATATGATTGCACTCCTGTTTCTTATATGTTTGAGTTGGTATCAGCAATTGCTGGAGGATCTATAACAGCAGCTAAATGTTTGGTAGTTGGTGGTGCAGAAGTGGCCATCAACTGGTGCGGAGGGTGGCATCATGCTAATCAGTAAGTTAATCTTATTTCTGAGCTCTATATACAAAAAGTATATTATATCTTCATAACTATTGCACTGAAATTTGTGTAATAACCAGATGAATGCCCAAAATATCTTAAACTTAATAATTTTCTTAATAAAGAAAAATTGATTGCTTCAGATTTGGTGCTGATGGTTTCTGCTATGTTAATGATATAGTTCTGGCGATCAAAACCTTAGAACCTGAATTCCCAAAGGTGCTATATATTGATTTGGATGTCCATCATGGTAATCTGTTTTTGTTTTAATTTATATTTTAGTCCTACCTATAGATTAAATATTATTCTGCTTAGTTATTAACCTTTGGTAAGCAGGGACGGGTTGTCAATCGTACCTGCCGTCTGCGGCAATATGGCGGCAAGAAGGAAGAGTTAAATCGCATTTTCGAAATCAGGTGATTCTTACCAATAAATGACTTGGTAGACATATAATTAGCGATTTTTAATAGTAGGATATCCAATGCACCTTTTGTAGGTTTAGTTTTGTGACAAGAATCTAAAGAACTTTTGATTTTCTACACCAAACTGAAACATTGCATTTTCTGTACCTACTTTAGGAAATACGCAGTTTTCAAAATGTTTTTTATTTTATTTTGAATTTTACTCTTACCCACTGAAAGTTATGTAAGCTATCTAAGAAAATCCAAAATTAACAATATTTGTTGCAAAAAAACATACACAAATTGGCATAACAAATCTATAAACAAACGTCAAAGTACACTTCTTTTAGCCTAACAACTTTTTTTTGGCTGTTGAATGTTGCTCCTTCACTTCACTCAATGAATGAAGTTCTCTGTTCGTTCAGTTTATTAGGAAAGGGTATACAAAAGAAAATAGAACTTATTACAAGGCATTTTTGTACAAAATCAAGTCCAAAGTGTCTTAGGTCACCTGAGCACTGATCAGAGCTCCCGCATTTAACAAGGAAAGCACTGAACAGCGCTTACGCGTACCAAAGGTTAACTTCTAAGTTTTGCACTTTTAGTATACTTTATTCCACATAGCATAGAAATGTTATTAACATTAAATTATATGGTTAATTACATTAAAATTTTTGTTATTTGTTAAATTTTTTTTATTGGAAGACCCAATTGGGATGATGACGCCTATCTTAAATATTGTCGAGAACATGGTGTTTAAAAAACATAGCCCCTATGAAGTTAATACAACCAATATATTTCAAAAAAAGCTGTAGAAACCAATTTTTAAACACACAAAACGCAATAAATATTCAGTCAATTGACTCCGATTTCTGATACATGACCGTGACGTCACAATCATTTATTCCCATACGAAATCTATGGAGGCAGACCATTTTGACAGATAATAAAAAGTATGTCAACGATTGGTGGTGTCGTCTAGCCAATTCACAGCTCTAAAAGTTACAGTATGAATTCGTTCTTAGAAACTAAACTCACAGCCAATTACGAATCTACATTAAATTGTGTTTTAAAAGTAATATGTGTTTCCAGGTAATGGGGTCCAAGATGCATTTAATCTAAGTAAATCAGTGTTCACTCTCTCCTTTCATAAGTTCGAGCCTGGGTTCTACCCCGGCACTGGAGGCTTAGAAGACATTGGCACTCTGACTGGCAAAGGGTACTCTTGTAACGTCCCCTTGAATGCTTGGTATTCTGATGAAACATTCCAGTATGTTTTTCAGAAGTAAGTATAATATTTGAGTATTTAACAAACTCATGTTAGAAGTTTGCCACAAGCAAGTTGTGTGTTTAATTGCTAGTTGTTTTCATATACAGCCAAAAAGTATTTTGTTGTTTTACCAAAGTGTACATAACAAACACATGTGTGTGTTTTTTTTTACATTGACAGATATTTAATTATAATTTTTAAATTCAGTTAACAAGGCTCTAACTGTTCCTCATCATACAGGGTGTTCACATTGGTATGGGACAAGTTTTTGCCTGACGCCGTGGTAGTCCAGTGCGGAGCGGATGCACTCGCGAGGGACCCGCAGGGCGGCGGCAACCTAACGTCGCGCGGCTACTGCGCCTGCATCGCGGCAGTTCTGGATAAGCGAAAGCCGACTTTGTTACTAGGTGGTGGTGAGTATATTTCAGCAATTTTTTATTAAGTTCTAATTTTAATTACATTCAGGAAATTGAAAATTCATAAATTGAATATAAGTGATTGGTCAGCATATATACTTCTATAGAAAAAAGTGTTCTACACTTATGTGTGGTAAAAATACAAATACTTGGAAAGCAGTAAGATAAAAGTGACCCTAAATATGACTGATTGCTTTAGCAACTTATTTTAATAAATCTTTTATCATCTAGATTATAACTAAATCCATCAATATCTATTATACAAATATGTTATCTAAGGTTTGTTTGGTAAATAATAACTGTGACTCTGTATGAGGATAGTTTGTTAAAATACATTGGAAAAAAACAGGAATTACAATGGTGTTCATTTTTTGTTATTTTCTAGGTGGATATAATCACGCAAACACTGCGCGGCTTTGGACATCGATCACGGCCCTTACTGTTGGTGAAAAATTAGACGAAAACATTCCTGAACACAGCCATTGGACTAAATATGGACCTAGTTATCTGTTAGAGGTTGAACCAAACCTAACCAGAGATACAAACAAAAGAGATTACCTGGACAAATGTATAGAAGTTATAAGAGGTGGTGATACTTGTGAATTGACATATTACATTTATTTGTAAGAATTAGATGACAATTTGTGACTCTAGAATTATGTATCTAATAATTTACACATGTAATATTGGTTCATCTTTTGTTACAGATAATTTGCAAAAATGTGTACAGCCCAGCAAGTTCCAAGAACGAATGTTAAAGAGAAAAAACATTACTTGCTCTAATGGAGAAAATGAGAATGAGAAGTCCAGTAGTAACAATAAGCTGCAGAGCCAACAGCCTTCTATAGATATAAGAGAAAGTACTAAATTACCAAAGACAGAGACTCAAAAAAGTTGTAGCAAAGCTGCCACTGATATTTACGACTTTATAGACTGATCATTATATTTAGTAAGAATGTAAAAAAAAATGTTTTAATCACTTATCATATACCTATCTTTAAATGAAACAGTATGATAATTGGAAAAAAATATATATTTAAAGTTTTCTCACTGAACTGTTCAGCACACAGTTATCAAGTAACACATTGACTTATTATGGGACATTTAAATAATAATACTCAAGGATTATCTGATAGAAGTAATCAGCAGGTAGAACTTTGCTAACATTGACTAACACATTATTTAAGGTGTTTTTCCTTTGATCTTTCAAAACTACAATCTCAATTTTAAATTATTTATAAACACCTGCATGGTAGTAAAATTTACCATATGATCATTTTATTACATCGCTTCGATTACACTTTTTTAGCTAGCAACTATCAACCCAAAGGTATCAATATACCACCAAAGATAAACTATTTTAATAATAGGAGTGACTTCAAATTGCATTAAATTTTAAGTGGAAATAAGGTAAAGTCAACCACTAAAAACCCTAATTAAAATTAATAACAATACCCAAATCATTGATACAATTCCAAAGTCTAATTTAAACTAAGCAATAATTTCAAGCCTTGATCAAAATGTGGATACTTTTCACTAACTTTATTTAGTCTTAAAAGTGCTTATTTCTGCAAGCAATACAGTGACCAACAACAAGCAATAGCAGATATCTGTGTGAAGTTAAAATTAACCTGGAAATACAGCAATAACTAATTTTGTGTTACTGTGACTAGTAAACCAATCTGTATACATCTGGTTTAGCTAATAGATATAAAATCATAAATGCATTTTGGAAACAAGACAATTATACAATAAGCCTAGCCCTTAAAAGCATATAACCAAAACTGAACATATTGCTGTAAATCCATGCTAGAGAAAGTCTGATTGGTTGACAATTTAATCTGAGGGCCGTTTTTCACTGTGCTTTTTAGTGAATTCTTCAGCATTTTTTGTGAACTTCTTCCTATCTTTTAGGAATTCTTCAGCAAGCTCTGCGCGAAGAGGATGTTCAGGCTCAGGGTCATTTACAAGTGCCACTAAAGCTTGAATCACTGTAACATAAAGAAAAAACTTATGTGAAATGGATCTGAATGAAAACTGAAACTCATTTTAAGTCGATGATTGAAATACTTTGTTCTTTGGTTACCTTGATCAGTCTTGGTGGCAGGCTTCCAATTTTCGGCACTGATGATAGGCAGACATACTTGCCCCTTCTCATCAATATTGGGGTGGTAAATTTTTGTTTTGAAACTAATCTTGGGAGGCTTGAATGGGTACTCTGCTGGGAAGTTAATCTCAATCCTAAATGCTCCTTTGTTGTATGGTGGGTTCTCCTGTAACATAACAGTCAAGTTAGTAAATTAAATCACATTATAATGTAGGTGAATGTCAATTAGTTAATAGGATACCAAACACCAATTTTACTAATTAATGATTACGTACAGGAACAATTAGTCCTTGCCATGTTAAGATGTTTGATTCATCCACCTGTATGTCCCTGAATGACTTCAAGCCAGACTGTCGGATGTCATTTAACTCCTAGAAACATGAAAATATTCAACGAATTTGGTGAAATGAATATAGGCCATAAGATAACACAATTCGAATTGGAAATAGTGACTGGATTTGCTGTGTCACTGTTTTCCAATAAAAATGTGTCACACAAAAAAGTAGGTATTAGTCTATCCCCAGTATCACACATAATACTTCACAGCTCCAAGATGTATGTTGATTTAATTTTAAGGACAGAATTTACAGTTAAAATTACTCAAAACGTTCTCCTACTGAGCCTCAATCTAAGAAGCAGGCAACTCAGAAGTAATTTTGACAAAATATTTTGATAAAAAAATTAACCAACAGATAAATGCAAGAAAAAAAACTGTAAAGTTAAGTCGTGTTAAGACGGACTAATGATAGATAGTTCGATCTAATAACGGGAATAGGTTTTTCCGAATGTACAAAACGATGTCTTACTCACCTTTTGTAGTCTCCTTGTCGCAGCCATTATGGTTATATGTAAATGATAAGATTTTATCCAAAATCTTTGGAAATTAAACTTGTTGTTTCGATGTACACTCTAACAACATAATTATGTAGTACGACAGAAAATTAATTAATCGGATTTAGTTGTAATACGTCAGAAAACGCTCACTGAAAATCAGCCACCATTGTGAATAGCGTTTAGTTATTCTTTTGTACGTTCACACGTCAAGATAATGGATGTCATTTATATGTTGTGTATGGACTGGACAAAATTAATTATAATTTAAATTTCTAAATCAATACTTACCGTATTATTATTTGTGCATGAAAATGTGTATAATTCATGTGATAACGTGACTGGGCGAAAAATCTTATTCAATCGTCGTCCTGCATAAACAAAACGCATTTCGTAATTCCATCTAGCGTTCAGTAGACTTACTTATATTGTATTTAGATCAGTGCTGCGTAATCTGTTGGTCAGTAGAACTAAACACTACGTATCATTTACTACAGACGACAGCACGTCAAGGTTAACCCTGCGGCATCTTTTGCACTTGCAATACAGGCAATTTTGCAACAAAAATAGGTAACCTAATGTGCTGTTGTCCGTACAACTATTATGAATAAAACTACGGTCGAAAGACTTACCGTTTCACTTGCCTATCCTATAAAGAACGTTACATACATTTTTGTTTCAACTAATGGACGATTTTTAAATATCCTTCGGTTGACTCGCCCACTGGTTCATTCGACTATAATTAATTAATTATCACAAAATCTTAATCTATATAACAGACAGCCAGACAAAAAAGCAAAATTCATGATTGCATTTTTTGCACCAGTATCGATCCCTAATCACCCCCTAATACTTAGGTATTTTGTAAATATATTTAATGTAACAAATAAACCTCTATACAGATTTATAATAAGTATAGGTAGTGATATGATAATCAAACTTATTTGAAATGATATGTAACCAAATTATTAACACTGCATTGCATCATGAATTCACAATTATGAATCATTAATGATAATCCTTCGAGTGTTTATTCGATCATCACGTCATTAATCTGTATATCGGTTAAAGTAATGAAACTTTCTAACAATTCAAGATTGCTATTTAGTTCTTATAATCATCTTAGGCTATGTAACATACAAGATTGAAATTAAACAATGGCTGTGACAAAGATCAATTTATTGTAAATAGTAATACAGACATAGAATCGTGTGGTACATTTTTATACACCTACTTATTTGTTACATATTGAAATGTATAAAAGTAAATGATAGGTACACAAATAAAATAAAATGAGCCTGATGGTTGTAACTTGTAATTCTCTATATTACTGGTACTGTCACAGTTACGGAATAAACAAAGAGACGCGAAGCTCCATAATAGCATGAAATAGCATATAGTGAGATAGTCTCACTTACTGTGGGTGTTAACGCTATACCATGACGAATGTTTGTAAGCTTTACGTCTCCAAAGGCGTGAATAATATAGAAGCTTTGTATGGGGCAGTTGCGGCACAGACACCGTGTCTTAAATTTTTCATAGAAAAACACAATATTTATAATAAATTAGGAAGGAAAGTTTATATATTGCTTATAATTCAAATAGTCACACATAAAAGACAGAATTGAAATGTCATCCTTTACTTAGTATCCAAGACCAACCTAATCTTCAGACATGTAACTTGCGTATCAACCTTTAATTTTTGATTAATTCATAAGTGTTCAGTGTCACGCCTGGATCAAACGTACCTATTTAAGAGTGTCTTAAAAGTACACACCAGTAGGTACCATCTTAGTTTGCGAAGAGAACGTATGATCAAGGCTTTAGCGATACGAGTTTAGTAGATGTATAGTAAAAACAAGCGCCTGTGCCGCATCAGCTCCTCGCACTAAATTCCCCACACCATATTTTCCTTCTCTTTCTAATCATCGTGCGGTCTCTCGTCGTCGCGTCGGCGGTTGCGCGTGCGGCGATTCCACCCGCCCTCGCGGCGCGGCTCGCGCTGCCGACCCTCCCCCCCGCGCCCCGCACCGCCCCGCTGGAAGAACGAGCCTTGCTTCTCGAAGATACGCTCGTTCGAGTCCACTAGGTTGCCGACCTGTTGGATAAAATAACATTTAGAATCGTCATGTATTTTGGCTACAGATTTGTTTCGTCTTTTTTTATAAGTAACTAGCTTTTACCCGCGGCTTTGCCCGCGTAGAATGAGGACATTTACAAATGACTTAGTGACTGTATTTTTTTGCATATAAAAAGTTTAATTTTGATCATTCCGTAGGGAATTATGTTATATTTTTACCATGTTTCCGTGTTTGTTTTTCACGATTTTGGTAGTAATAAATCGTATAACACCGATGCAATTATTTTATAATATTGATCTATATACGATGTTGTATGATCTATTATTTTCAGCAAGTACATATAGGTTAATTATTTTCTAATATTATTTAGAAAATGTCGTGATTCATTGGAATCACCTAAAAAGAGATCCTTTAGTGGTTGTACAGGCTCCTCTAATATTGGGATATCTACTTTCCCTCCGGAACAAAACATACCAGCTGTTTCTTCTTTCCATTTCAGGGCGTTACAAAATCGGCACTTTTTTACCATTTTATCCATTTTCATTAGTTTGTGGCTGTCGTAATTGAGACTACTTTCGTACTCAAATGCGGCGCGTTCAAAAACACCCCACGTATTTCTGTTAAACATTTTTCGCCGCTGCGCCATTCTTTCAGCTAAAGCATGTCTGCGAGCGTTTGCTGCTTCTAGAGTCTCAGCAGCCCGCTGTGAAGCGCCATAAGCAGTCTGCCATTGAAGCCGAGACTGCGTCTGCTCCGGCGTTTCAGATATACGCAGGCTTGCTTGTCGCTCAGCCTGTTCTGTGAGTCGCGCTTCCCTCTGCTGTGATGACTCAGAGGCGCGTTGCGAAGACAAATAAAGAGCGTGCTGTTGACGCCGAGACTGCGATTGCTCTGGCGTCTCAGACATACGCAAGCTAGCTTGTCGCTGAGCTTGTTCCGCGCGCCGAGCTGCTGTTTCGTTTGAAGTCTCATTAGCCCGACGTGATGCTAAATAATCAGCTATTTTATTTTACGACTATTTTCCGCTTGCTCCGGTGTTTGTGATGCTCTGAAAGTAGCTTGACGTGCAGCCTGCTCCAGCCTTCTCAATTCCGCTTGAGGAGAAGTTTCTTGACTCCTAGCTACTTTCTTAGCTCGAGCATCTTTCGTCCTGTTATATATATTAGATTTGCGCTTACCGGGCATGTTTGAAAATAAAATAAGAATAAATTAAAAACAAACTCAAGAAAATGTTAAGTAGAAAACAAAAGCTAGATAACTACAGATTTAGTACAAATATGTAAAGTTATAAAATTTATATACCTATCTAAGTTGTTTGAATGAATACTTGTGAAAAATACACAAAATAACAATCAACCAAATCCACAATCGCAAAGAAAATCAAGTCCGTTAGAAAAGCCAAATCGACAAATTATTCGAAAAACCAATTGACAACGCAGAACTGAAACGACACAGAATTAACCTATAAAGAAGAAAATTCCTAATTTCACCTCAAAGTCACAGTCATTAATATCCAAGTAGCTGTGGTAATTCATTATCGCGTTTTAAAATACAGGCAACGCCATCTATTGGCGCCTCAATAAACTATACTGAGACTACGCTTACGTAGAATGAAAGTTGCTATTTTCCTGCTGTATTGTATGGGAACATGTAAGTAGAATCCTCTTTTATCCCACGGGAGCATATAATTACAATAAAAAGTATATCCTACAATCTAATTCAGGTTATACACTGCTCAACACTGTCTAGGGATGAAGAAAATGTATTGCATTGTAGTTGATTCATTAACTTGAATTAAAACCTATTATTTAATCTATGTCAGCTAATACACTGTCTGTAAACCAAATTTCATTAAAATCCGTTCAGTACTTTCGGCGTGATTGAGGATTATCAAGATTCCTGCTTTATCCCATGGGAGAGTTTAATCGGGATAAAAGTAACACCTAAATTAGCCTATACCCTGCCTGTATACCAAATTTCATTAAAATCCATTCAGTACTTCCGGCGTGATTGAGGATTATCAAGATTCCTGCTTTATCCCATGGGAGAGTTTAATCGGGATAAAAAGTACCCTATCACCTAAGTTAGCCTATACCCTGCTTGTATACCAAATTTCATCAAAATCCATTCAGTAGTTTTAGCGTGATTGACGGACAAACATCCAAACATCCAAACAAATATACTTTCACATTTATAATATTAATAATAAGATAAGTTGGCAGATTTTTTACATGAAGAATTGTATTCATTAAATGTTTAATTTAGTTTTATCATCATCATCATTTTCATAACACAAGTCCACAACTGAACATAGGCAACATGAAATCTTTTGACTTCAAATTATCAGTTGGACTCTGCCCTTACAATTAAAAGATCCCAAGTTTATTTTTTGCCCCAATGGGAATCAGTTCTTTACACTATTTTCCCTGTCCACTCATGTTTTATGATAGAGAAAAAAAATAAAATTAACTCACCTTATCAGCTAACTGCAGCGCCAGCGCTTGCATACGCGTCGGCTCCGACCTATGCAAAATAGCACACTCGCTCGGATCATCCAGCGACGCCAACAGCTCCTCATTGATGATCATCTTCGACACCAGCGAGTGTACCCTCTGTCGGGGTAACTCGAACATGTCAGCGAGAGACTTGAGCGAGAGGGACGCGTATACGTGCGCGTAGGTGAAGAGGTATGTGCGGAGTGACTCTTCGCGGATGAGGCGGCCGAGCATCGCGCGGACGTTGTCGGCGCCAACCATTAGGTCCCACACCTGGATTTAGAGATAGGTTACGTAAGGAATTTAATATGCCACAAGTAATATCAGTACATTAAAAAGAAGGAAAAATATATGAGCACCATGCTCATATATTTTTGAAAATGATCTTTTTGTCTTTGAGTGAATATTGACAGACGAAAGGCAACAATTTACCCACCCCCCAATGTATATTATTGATAGTTACAATGCCTTATTTTATTTTTGAACTCCAAATCACAGTTTGGAAAAAAAGAGGAGAGCTTTTCTATCGAAGTTGTGTAAAACGAAATTGAATTATTTCATGACCAATATTGCTGATTATGATGCAATGGACAAACTAACATACTTAAAGAGGCAAGGGGAAGTGTAAGTCTTGTGCAATGAGGATTTAGCTTACAACAGTTAATAGACATTTAAAAGATGCTTGACTAAAATCATGAAGATAAGTTTTAACACACCTTGGCGTTCATCTTCTCATTGACGACGAAGTTGAGGCACGCGCGCCAATCACCTCGACGCATCGCCCGCGCGGCCGCCACTGCGTGTTCTCTCATAGACTCGGGAGGCCCCACTAACGCCTGCCTCTCACTAGCGCGCAGATTCTGGTAGAACGTCTTGCTGATCATGCGACGCCGCGCATCAAACTCGTGCGCAGCCATGTACGGGATCTCAATCAACATAGCCGACACCAAATACACACACTCGAGCAATTCCAAGTTGATATGCATGTGGAACGGCATCTGACGCTGCTTTTCAATCTTCTCCTGCTCCTTCGACCGCTCGTGCTGGCGCTGCGGCAGCAAACCTTGAGCTAACAACTCTTTAGGCTTTCCAGTCATCATCAGCTCGGCTAGACAACCGTGCGCCTCCTTCACGTTACCCCGACGGAACGCGCACAGGCCGAGATTGGCCATCGTGCGGTTGTACAGAATCTGAGTGCTCGGATCCGAATGCTGGACGTTCTCTTGCAAGTGAGACATGAGGAGCAGATCGCGCGCCTGGAACCAGTTGTCGTGAAGCGCGTGATGGTAGATGTGGGAGAGGATCGCGCGTGTCCGCAGGCGGTCAGTGTCATCGTTCGCGTAGATGTACTTGCAGAAGCGCTCCATCTTCTTGATGGTGGTCTCCTCGCCTGGAGGCAGGTCTTTCCTGACCGCGCGCGGATCGAACTTGTAGTATAAGTGGTCAATCTTGCGCAGGTAGGCGCGGCATATCTCCTGCGGCGTTCCATCGCGTTCCACGACCTGGCAGACGCGGTCGATCAGAGCTGATACTCGGACTTCGTCCTTCAGTCTCTCGACGTACTCGTTCGAATGCGGATCGCATTCCTTGAGCAGTTTTGTGAACTCATCGTCGAGTCGTTCCAAAGCCGTTAGCAAGCAGCCGCGGACTTTGAAGGGTGGTGTCACGAGTTGTTCGTTCTCCTCCAATATAGTTTCACTCAACTGCATGTCTTCATGCGCTAGTAGAAGCGTGACCATTTGGTCGACGTTCTCCACCAGCTTCGACCAGTACTCCGGTTTCATGGCATCCGATATTTTGGGGTTGTAATCGAAGAGCGCGGCGACGGTTGCGGCGCGAAGCTTTAGTTGCAGCGCGTCGCCCAGGTTGTGCGCCGCGGCGACAGTGCGCAACTCGTGCAACAGTTCGAGTTGTGCGCGCCGGTCGGTGCGCTTGCGCCCGCGGGCGGCGCTGATCTCGCCCAGTTTCTTCACCACTAGAGCAGCGTCGATGTCGCTATCCTGTGAAAAAGTAGATTGGTTGTAAGATTGTGTAAATAAAATTCATGATACAGTCTTTGAGGAGTTTCATATATGAAATATGTGGACATAGGTGTTTGTTGTCCCATTCTTTATCTGATTTCCAAATCCAAGTGTTTTAGTATATGGGTCATATGATAAAGTAATTTTAAGTAACAATGACTACAAATACAAAGATACACATTAGTAACAGTGTTTTAGCTCTTAAAGTCGTAACACTATTACTTTCAAATAAGTGTTTATTATAAAACTTTTGCATCCTTACCTTAGCAAACATCTTAGGTTTGTCAGATGCAGCCGCACCTTTAGTCCTAACAGTCTCCCACTCCCCACCGTCATCAGCCTGATCTTTCTTACTGGCTTTGCCAGTCCGGACTCTCTCCTCGCGTTTTTTAGTTTTGCGCTTGTCTCTCTCTTCGTCTTCCTCTTTCTCCGTGGTCTTCTTGAGAAACCGGTTACGAATGGCGGCAGCACCGCCGTCCTCGAAGTCTGACTCAGAGCTTGACTCTGAGGAGCTGGAGCCCCAGTCCATGGTGTCTGAGGAGTCCTCGTCTTCAGGTGGCGCCGTGCGGCGTGGCGGTTCGGGTGAACGGCGCGCTCGCGGCTTTTCTTTCGGTTTCTCATCTTCATCGGAATCATCAGATGATGATGTATCTGTTGAATGTAAGGAAAGCAAAATGACATATGGTAACAATAGTTGTTTCCTAATGGAAGTTGACATTTCTATACAAGGAAGTGATTTATTTGTTGTTATTATTTAACAGATAACAAGACCATGGTTATAGCAAATTTAGAGTAAAATTATTACAGATCACTTGCCTTTTCTTTCGTCATCATCATCAGGCAGGTCAGGGTCTTCTCTGAATTTGGATATTTCAGCCTCAAAGTCCTTGGTGTATTTCCTCAACTTCTGACGAAGAGATGTAAGGGCTTTACTGTTTCCTTTCGAGAGGGCTTTCCTGGCGTCGCGGTCAGCCCACGCTCCAGCCACCCAGTCATCAAGTTCTACTAACGCTCTGATAAAGAACCTTGGCGCAATTCCATTTTCTTCCTTCTGCACCACTGGAGCTGCTCTAGTGTAAGCCCTTTGAAGTTCTTCAAAAGAAGCTAACGCAGACGAGAAGTCCTTGATCTTCTTGTGGTTGCGCAAGGAATGGATGATCCCTTCCAATTCCTCATACCTCTTCTCTTTCATGGAACGCACCACACGCTTAGTTTCTTCCTCATCATCACTGAACTGTGAAAATAAATTTCAATATAAACAAAATATACCGTGTGTAATAAAATGTAAATCAGAAGTAGGTAAGTGAAAAAGTATCAAGGTTGGAAGTCAAACAATTTCAATAAGATTTTTATGAGACTTGCTATACTGCATCTTTTGCATAAGTGAGGGAATGTTTGCAAAAATTATATACAAGGCAGCTAGACTAGATCTGGGTAAAACTGTACATTAAGGGACGCGGGGTAGGGGGGAGGGGGAGGGGGTGAAGTGAGGTACCCCCTGATACCCTCCCCTCTTGAAGCAAGCTCTTGGTTTCTGAAATATTTATGATTGAAGTTTGAGGTTATGACTGTACTAAAAGGGTAAAACTGTACATTAAAGGACGCGAGGAAGGGGGGAAGGGGGGGAGGGGGAGGGGTGGGGGGAAGTGGGTTACCCCCCCTCTTGAAGCAAGCTCTTGGTTTCTGAAATATTTATGATTGAAGTTTGAGGTTATGACTGTAATAAAAAGTGTTAAAATTTAGTTTTAGATCATCTAATTAAGGGGTGGGGGGAAAGGGGGATAGAGAGGTGGAAGTTTTACCCCTTGGGGGGGGGGGAGGGAAAAGTGGGTAGTGGAGAGTGAAGACTTGCCTATTCCCTACAAAATTGCTTATCCCCTTTCAGGAGTATAATAAAGAGATTACTGTTGTCTGTTAAAAAAAAAATAACCACGAAATTCAAGGCTCACGCTCCGCTGCGCTTCGCGCTCGCCTTAAATTTCTAACCTATCACAAGACCTACAGGACTTTGGCAAACTGGAGCCTTCGACAAAATGGCGTCGTTGAGTTTCGTTCTTGCACAGTAGAAACACGATATTTCATTTAAAATTTAATATAATTATTAATCTTTTCAATAAATTACACGTAAATACATAACATTTTACATGTAAAATGTATTTGCAACATAAATATCCCAAAAAGACCCCAAAAATTGTGTCCAAATTGACTGTGTAGAATCAACTTTCACGTAACAAAACGCAACTGTCAGATCGTGTAGTTTTTTTAAGGTTGCTAGTCAGTCATGGTGACGTTAAATAGTCGAATTTTGATCTAATTTTGCGATTTTTAATAATTTATTTCTAGAAAACTACAAGGTTGCTTCAAAAAACGACTTCACCAAAAGACTTCTTGCATCATGTAGTTTCTGACAAAAAATTACGAACCGCCAGACCAGTGTCCCTTAAAGTACAGTTTATCCTAGATCTGGACTTGATATTGATGTGGAAATTCTATACATTTAATAGTACCCCATAGTAAGCTGCATAAGCAATAAGCACAATTTTTTGTCATCTGAAACTAGGACTTGGCTCCTTGCTAGATTTATGTTAATTCAATTCTTGATTGGCCTAATATTTTTAATAAGAATTGTTTTAAGGACAGTATATAGATTAAATAATCTTGATAAATACCGTGTACACAGGCGCTGGGGCGCGTACTACTGGCTCCTCATCGGTGACACTTTCAGACTCGGAGTCGGTGCCGGTAGCGAAGAAACGACTCATGATTGCTTCCTATTCTTCCTTTACCTGCACAACATACGGTAATGTAACTCACGAGAGACAGGTAGGGCTACACGCTTTGAGGTTAGCTTTTCACACATATCTTTATAATTGGAGAAAATTAGTTACCTTCGATTGCAAATAACACTTTCACAAGTTTTAGGCAAAACGTCTAAGCTACAATAACTCATAAAAACCTGATATTTACACTAGAAAACTGGAAAATATCCAGTTTGCCAACGACACACTCCACACGCAAAAGTGAAAGATCTTTTTATTTTAATGGACTTGGACTGACAGGTCTACTGTCAATGTCAGTGGTGAAAATGTTTATTTTCACGTCCAATTTTAGAAAAAAAAGGTTCAAACTAGTTTCGAGTAATCTGTGAAAAAAAAGTATCTCTCATCAGCACACACAGCACATCAGTGGAGTAATAAAAAAAGTAAAAAGTCATGTCGTGGAAATGTGAGGCCAGCCAGTGTGACCATATGTGGCAGTCAGTGGCAGGATCCTGCTTTTTCGGCAAGCTAAGCCCTTTATTTTACCTACTGGCATATAAGTTTAACGTTTTAGAAATCTGGCAGTATTTAACGATTTTTAGCAATTTAGGCTTTTTGTTGAATAATACTACTTATACAAGGAATTTTCCTCGATATCAAATGATATAACCCAATTTCCTAATCATGTTGATGAACATAACTTGTTTGTAACATCATTTCACCATGTTTTGGGAAAATAAAATGTTCATAATTTTAAAAATATGAATAAAGAATACAGACAATTATGAGTTGATAAAGATGTCAAGAATCTTATTGAAGTAATGCTAATCTAATTTCAAGTGTTGGTTGATGAACATTAGGGCGCCGTTGGCAAAATCCGAAATTCAAATGGTAACTGAAAATTCGTCAATATTTATTACTTTGTAAAATGTTTGTTGTGTTTGGCAATGTCAAATGATGCTTGTTAAGGAATTTTTTCGCAAATCAACTTTATAAAAAACACATATTTACAGAAATTAATCAAGAAGAAAATCATACGAATGTATTAAAATTGTGTCAGTTTTTTTAAATAGTAATATTGTACTGGCATTTCGTGGGCATGATGCCTCAGTTCAGTAGGGCCAGGATCTCTAATTTTAGTAGGTTGGTCACACTGGACAGAACGAAATGGACGATGATTTTTGTAAATTTTTATTACGCCTTGTCTTGATGATAAGTCGTGGAATAAAAATAGAGGAATGGAGTTTAGTAGTTTGATATTACCTAAACAAATTTGCCGTACCTGTTTAATGGAACCCGATGAGAACATGTTTATGAATATCCAAGATCTTATTGAACATGAAATGCACAAAGTTAAACTTATCGATATTTTAGTATTTCTTAATTGCTTGGAGGTAAGCGTACAAAATTTTAAGTTCAAATATTGATACTTCTGTGTTTCGGATATGAATATTTCTATTTGAAAGAAATTTTCTCTTACAGAACAATGACGAAGAAAACTGGCCTCAAGGAATGTGTGCATCGTGTGTATCCACTGCATTGGTTGCCTACAATTTTAAATTAAACTGTTTGAAAGCCAACACTACCCTATCACAAATTTTCACAATACAATCACCTACAAATCTACAGAGGTCTGACATAGATTCTATTGATATCAATGTTGTATATCAAGATCATGAATATGATGTACCACTGTTCAGCAATCCACCTGTGCTTGACTTTGAGCATACTACGAATACCAATAAAGAATTAACTCCCCTGCCTCCAGTCACTGAAATCACAGCCACTGAACAACCACCTAGGAAGGAGGGGGAAAAAAGATATGCTTGCACAGTGTGTTCAAAATCATTTACACGGATATTTTCACTGAGACACCATATGAATATACACTCGGGCAACAGGAAATACCTTTGCCCTAAATGTGGCAAGAGGTTCCATGCATCTAGTGGTTTGGCTCAACATGCAGCCTCACATAAAGAAGTTGCTCAGTTTAAATGTGGATTTTGTAATAAAACATACAAGGCTCGCCAGTCCTTAAAAAAGCATTTCCGAATCGCACATTCAAGTAACCGCAACCAGTTTATATGTGTAACTTGTGGAAAAAGTTTCACAGCAAAATCCACTTTGCTAAAGCATATGAGGGGTCATAATGGAGAGAACCGATTCTCGTGTCCTGAGTGCCCTAAAACCTACACAAGAGCTACATATCTGAGGGCTCACAGTGTGGTTCACTCAGGTCAGGAGAGGCCTAAGAATTTTAAATGTGACTATATTGACTGCGAGAGAAGTTTTGCAACTAAATATTGTCTGGCAGTGCATGTCGCACACACACACAAAAAAGAAAGACCACATAAATGTGATATTTGCTTTAAAGGCTTTGCTACTATGTCAGGTATGAAAGTGCACAGAGAATGCCACTACAGTAAAGAAATGAGCTGTAATATTTGTAATAAAAAGTTTACAAACAAGAGGGTTCTCCAGAAGCATGCCAAGGTGCATGACGTTGAAGCCACCGACATGATCTTAGAGACTGTTGTTGATAATGTTTTCTTTGATTAGATATGCATTAAAGTGTTGAACGGTATGTGTTACATTGTGCAACTTGTTTGATTCAATTACAATGTTGAATTCACATATTCTCTATAACCCACCATGATAATAAATGTGATTAAATGGATATGATTAGAATATCAACATTGTTTCATTGTTAATTATTTTAACCATCCATATATTTAAAAAATGAGCTTAACTTATGAAGTAATGAATAAAAATTGTTAGCTTTTGGTGAAACCCAATTAATTAGGTCAACATTATTCATTAATTAGTATTACTGAGGGCAGTGTAAATTAACTGATAACAACTGATACTATGATGAATTTAAAAAAACATGATGTTCAGGGGATAGAATGAGGATAAAAAAAAAACTAAATAGCATAAATTTCATATTTTAATACTTATGATTATAAGAGTACATGAATAGGTTCTTTTCATACATGCAATAATATAATTATGAAGTTATATTGCTTGGGATTTGGTAGGCATTTTAGTAGCTAAAATGACAAAACCTTTATGTATAAATAATATATTACTACTATTGTTTCAGTTTCCTCTATAACAAATTAATCAATAAAAAGGCCCTTTTAACAATATGTAAATAAAATATAAAATTTTTCCTATAAATCTTATACCACACAATTGTAGAAAACTTGTTACAATAATTACTGAAGAATGCTCTAACAAAGAGAACAAAACATTCAATCGGCAGTATATTTACTCTGATGTGTTAGGTATTTTCCTGGTGAGGTGGCTAGCACATCACAACAAACACTGCAGTGTCTTATACACTTGTGATATGGGTGATTTTGCAACAACAACATTATGTAGCCTGATGTGCTGGCCACTGTACATTTTAATCATTATGCACATCACACATATTATTCTATTTTCCAAGCAACTTGTTCATCTGCTTATTCTGACTACCAATTTTAATATCAGCCCCTTCAACTTTGTCTTGAATTGTGTCTATAAGTTCATTTTGCTGTTCAATTTCATCACCAAGAGCAACTCCAAGGCCTTTTAGTCTAGATATGGAATGTAGCATTTCATCTAAGTTTGCATCAAGCATGTCATTGATGCGTTTACTGTCGGTGACTTGACCAGATGAGCTTCCTTCGTCCAAGCCTCGCAACCGAGTTGATGGATGGGCACTGAATCTATCTTCACTGGTTATAGTACTTGAAATATTATTCATAGTGCACTGCAGGTTGCTAGTCGGGCCACTTTTGGTAGGGTCTCTGGTGTCAGGAGATGTCTGACTTCGTGGCGGAGTGGAGTCAGATTTTCCAGAAAGGTAGTTTTTAAAACCGTAGAACACAGATTTTATACCGTTTAAATGTTTCTGACTGTAAGTTAGGTTTGTGTTGATCTCGTCGAGTCTTTTGTTTGTTGTTTGTAGTTGTTCGCGCTGGCGGGCGAGTTCCTCTGCAGTCGCTATGCCAATTTGCTCTGAGTCACGCAAAAGGCCAATGCTGCGAGAGGAAGAATCTAGAGTGCGTTGTTCAATTTCGCGTTGTCTTTCCAGCATGGCTTGTCGCTGCCGCTCTAAGTCTCCTATATGTCCTCCGCCGTACGATGATGATGAGGCAGGCTTAGGTTGAGGAGGAGGGATTCTCGATCGGTAGCTGTTAACGAAAGTATCGTCGTCGACGTCGTCATCTTCGAACAGACTGCTAGAATTACCAAGGTATTTATGACCAGACATTTCAGTCCTTACAGTCTACACACTACACAGAGTTAATGTTGGAAATGTAATCACTATCAGGCTTAAGACGAAATTAGAAATTTATTTCTTTGTCTAATTAATTTCCGCGTATCTTACGTTGAACTGTAAACGCCCCTGACGTTAAATAAATATGTCACTGACAGTGACAGACGAGCAGACTGGCAGATATTTTTTTTTTAAGGCATGATCCTGGCTTAGGTTTGAGTCAAATGGCCGCGATGTAGACAAAAATGTAATCCACAGAATCAAAAAATTGCTTTTGCTTGACGCTTGTCAATGTCAGTGTGTATTACTAAAGCACGCACGTACAAAAACCATTTGGAAAAAGGGGAATTAAATTTATTTCTAAATATTGTGGTTGCATTCTAAGAAAAAGGGTTCACGAAGGAGATAAACATTAACATCCTTACTATAGTGAATATTCACTTATCAAAATGATGGCAGGAAAAGGTAAAACTCCGTGAGCCAAGTTGCTGTTCATTTCAGAAAGTGTTGTAATGGACCTTCTCTATAAATTACTGTTTCATTTGTCCCCAGTGCTTCCAGAGACCGAGGAGCAAAATAGGATAAGATTTCAAATTGAATTAGAATTCGTACAATGTTTGGCGAACCCAAACTATATTCACTGTAAGTGCACTATTTTCTTTGGCGATAATGTCTTGAATTCTGCATGTTTAGCATTTTGTCCTTAGATAAACTCTGTGTTATAGATTTATACTTACCTGATATCAGTGGTTTTTGCTTTTCAGTCTTGGCTCAGCGCGGCTACTTAAAAGAACAGACCTTTGTAAACTACCTGCGGTATCTGCAGTACTGGCGCGAGCCGGAGTATGCCAAGTACCTCAAGTACCCCATGTGCCTCCACTTTTTAGAGCTGCTGCAGCATGAGGCATTCAGAAGAGAATGTGTTTCAGCACAGGTATGATAACCATTAATAAATGGTGTTTCATTATAAATATCTGGGTTTTTAGTTTCTTCTATAGTGCTTGAGGTTGTTAATGAGTGATTTAATGCAGTGGTCTGCTTATTGAATTACCTAACAGCTTTATAATGCTTATTATTTATTTTTTACTCCCATTGACTACTTACAATACAAAGGGTTTTCACATCATAATTATTGGAAACATTTCATATTGAGATGTTTCATTGAGCTAATTTTTTCATTACTTGTGTTGAATACATTAAGCATTTTTGATTGTTATAACTGCCTACCACCCATGGATACCTTACAGGTACTACCAGGGTGAGGGGTCACCCTGTCCCAACATGGTTATGCCTTTGCTACCATCCTGCTTTATTCTTGTTATCAACATTAAGTTAAATATACCTATATATACTTACATACATATACCTATGTACATATAATTTAAATTATAAAATATTGTCCTACTATTATTATTATGCTAAATACTATTGTTAAAATGTAAATACTTCATATACCTGAAAAGGTGAAACATTGAGTTCGCATTTAAACAACCCACAACCTCTGTATGTACCTATGTTTATGAAGGAATAAATGATTATTAAGATTAAAATAAATGTTGCATCATAATAATTTTTAGCTAAGACTTAGTTAGGTATGACTGGTAGAGAATGCCCTAAGGCGTTAAGTACTCCTTTTGTACAAAGTTTTGTTGTGCAATAAATAAACATTTTTTTTCTTTCAGGTATGCAAATTCATGGACGATCAAGCAATCCTACTATGGCAGCATTACACACGCCGGCGCACGCGCACGCTGCAGCCGCCCGACGCGCCGCCGCCCCCCGCGCCGCCCGCCGCACCCTCCGCCCTGCCCCGGCAACAGTCTTAGTGGTGATGAGTGATGAACTGAGGTTGGTGGAGTATAAAGTTATGCCTGGCTCATGTGTTACAAATCTGGAATGCTATCTAAAGAATCAATCTGATTAAAAGCCTTATCTGACTGATAAATGACAGCCGATAAGTCGCGCAATATAAAAAGAAAGCCATGGTCACTTGTGCACTAGATGATATACTAAATGTCTCTAATTAGTGGTTGTATGATGTGGGGAGTGACTGCTCCCTTGTGGAAACTTCGGTCATCCGTTTTTTGTTTATACGGCGTGACTTATATCCTGATATTATTTGATCTAATTAAAAACTGGTGAACGTGTCTCCAATGTTTTGTTCCACAATGTTGTAAATTTAATGTAATGTCTGATGTTGTGAAAGAACACAAATAAGATAAAGAGAGGTAGCATTTGTAAACTATGTTTTAATACAGACTGATGTTGTATAAACAAATTGTAGATATAAAGTTATAAATAAAATAGTTATAAGTATTTCAATTATATATTAATGCCTTTTTTAAATGTAAATTTCTCTTTGTACTGCCTACCCCACCTTTAAGTCCCCCTTATTATCATGATGGAAAATGCATGGTATATTCTAATAGGTTTTGTCTTAGTGATTGTAATCTAATCACACCTGAAGTTGAAGCTGGCTTTTATCTAATTTGTTAAAGTAACATAAAAAAAACAACAAATGCACATCAAAACAGGGTTTTATTTAGTGAACGGATGCTGAGGTTTGCGGTGGCGCGCCATGCAGAACGCGCGCAGGGTTAAATAGTACAACAGCTCCACCGCGCTCATCATACTAAACCCCATGCACAGGCCCAGTAACCCTCCAGTGTTTGCTAAAATATAAAATACACCTATAATTGAAGGGGTCAACATCGAGACGCAAAAAACGAACAGATAGATGACATCCGTACAAATAACGATAAGTCGCGCCATATACAAAGAACGCTAACAGTCATCTAAAGTTTAGATGACTGTTAGCGTATAGATTCTAAACGATATATGGGTCTAATCGGTGGTATGAAGTGGGTGAGCGAGCTGGCATTCGCGCGTCGCATCTTCGCTTCTATGCGAGTGAGCGAGATAGCGATTGTTGTCATGAGCAAAATTATTTTTAGTTGGCGTGACTTATTATACTTTATTTTGCTTACAAAGAAATTCAGTGAGTCCAAAAATCTCTCCTTTCGTAAACCTCATAAATGTGTCGTCCTCAAAATAAAAATGCACGACCAGCATGTTCTCCCTGAAAGTGCAGAAAAGTATAAATGTGTATTTTGACATGGTCCATGGTCAATCTGTCATAATCACAGTCATAGACAAAATCGATAATCTATTGAGATGGAGCCGGATTTTTCGGGGCTCAATGAGCTAATCGTGAAAAGGGATCTCAGTTAATAATAATATTCCTCCTGGCCGATTTCGACCACGGCGGCCAAACTCAACAGAGATCAGCCAACTACGCAGGAGATATTATGGTGCACAAGTGTGAGCGCAATACACAGGTGCACTCAGCAGTGCCGGATTAGCCATATAGCAGGAGGCAGCAAATGCTACGGGCCCCGCGCCTTGGGGGGCCCGCGCTTGTGCCCAAATAAAAACAGAAATTCAGGGTGTAAGCGGTGTTGCTTTAACTTAAACCATGGACTCAGACCATCATTGTGAGCAACTTACCCATAGAAACTAAAACATCAAAAAAAATTGAGTCGTCATACAAAATCGGCCGTTGAGTCGAACATTTTGTCGTGTAGTCGAAATTTTTTTTTCATTTCTGATAAATATTTTTTTTTTGGAAAAGTTGGTCAGAATGATGGTCTGAGTCCATGGTTTAAGTAAAAGAAATACCGTTCCTTTACACCCCGTGTGTCAAATATGTAATACATCTTAGCTATTCTCAAAGTAAGCGTTGACCACACTGTAATTATATAGGTATATTATTATGTATATGTCGAGTCCCCTAATATTGTTTTCGATTCGAGCTGTTTGTATAACCCGACCGAATGAAGAATAGTTTTCAAATGATAACCAATAATAGTAATAGTAATAATAGTCCTCCTGGCCGATTTCGACCACGGCGGCCAATCTTAACAGAGATCATCCAACTAAGCAGGAGATATTATAGTGCACAAGTGTGAGCGCCATACACAGGTGCACTCACTGTTCCATCACTCTCCAAGTTCGGTGAGACGGCAATCCGACATGACCGGAGAGAGATCAGGCGCAGGACCAACGGCTTTATGTGCTTTCCGAGGCACGGGGGAATAATACCGCCAACTTCCCGACTCCGAGCTGTTTTTGAGAAATTCATGACAGAAAATCTCAGAAACAATTTTGGCTCGACTTGGGATTCGAACCCAGGACCTCTCGGAAGTAAGGCAGAAACTATGCCACTACACCAACGAGGTATCTCAGTTAGTTAGAAAGGAATTAATAAGAAATACGCAAAAAAGTCATGCATGATGGAAAATCGATTTACGTGAAATACTCTGGAGTGATGTTGCCGTTAATTTTCGCCAGGTGTCGCACGAGCGACTTGTGCAGCGGCGCGGTGCTCATGCGCTCGAAGTATGCGATCTCCGTACACGACGGCATGCACTCCTCGCATTCCTTCTCTGTAGAGGTGTAATGACTTTATTTATACACATGCTTTAACTATTTGCGTTCTTACTCAGTAGGGCTTAAAGTAGGTACGAAATTAGAATACACTTACAGAAAAATTCGGACTTCCACAGATAGGACCGCTCGCGCGATGATACTAGCATTGTTAATGCTAAATATATCTTTCCTATTGAAGTAGGTATGTTTTAAAAGACGTTTCTTTTTAAGTCGAGATGTGAAATGGCCTTACGAAATAAGTTAATGAATTTCCTGCTAGTTAAAACTACCGCTACTGTATATTAACCACATCCATATACATATTTCCCATCAAACCATATGATTGCAACGCATGACGTTTAATAAGATACTTACTTTTAGGTCTCAGCTCAGTCGTATTGGTGTAACATTTTGCGTCTGCTTTTCCGCAAATACGCGTAGTTTTATTTTCTGAAATTCAATTGTTTCATTACATACTTCAAATTTTTAGTAAGGAAAAATAATAACGGTCATAACAAGTATTAGAATTAACTTACTTGGCATATAGTAAAATACACATTCGCAAAGTTCCAGCATTGCTCGAGCTTCGCATTCCATTTCGCAGTTCTTCAGTGTGTAAGTTCTGAGGACATAAAGGTTATTATGAATGGAACAACTTCAAAGACACGGGTACACTGAATTTTCCTTGTATTAGTTGAAGAGCGTCAGGAACGAAAAAACCCAGAAATGAATAGTTCGTCACGTAGAAATCAATAAACTGACCTGACAACGGCTACGAATTCCCATCTATAGAATATCAGCTCTTTCTCACTGGAGAACAGAGAGAGGCGTTTGCTGACGTCTATAGTTTGCAGTTCGTCCTGCGAGTCCAGTATGTGAGGCTAGATTTCCCTTATAATAGCTATAGGAATGGCAAAGCTCTAGAAACCAACGAATAAGTATACTCACCTTTTAAAAAGACAAGCTCCATTCCACTTGAGAAGGGGCTGAGGCGTTTGCTGACGACTGAGGTCTGCAGGTCTGGAGGATGCACCGTCTGGCGCACGCACCGTCTGGCGGCCGCACCGTCTAGCGGTCGCACCGTCTGGAGGATGCACCGTCTGGCGGACGCACCGTCTGGCGGACGCACCGCCTGGCGGACGCACCGTCTGGCGGACGGCACCGTCTGGAGGATGCACCGTCTGGAGGATGCACCGCCTGGAGGACGCACTGTCTGGAGGATGCACTGTCTGGAGGATGCACCGTCTGGAGGATGCACCGTCTGGAGGATGCACCGTCTGGAGGATGCACCGTCTAGCGCACGAACCGTCTGGCGCATGAACCGTCTGGCGGACGCACCGTTTTGAGGACGCACTGTCTGGACCGTCTGGAGGATTAACCGTCTAGCGGTCGCACCTTGAGGATGCACCGTCTAGCGGACGAACCGTCTGGAGGATGTACCGTCTGGCGGACGCACCGTCTGGCGAACGCACCATCTGGAGGATGTACCGTCTGGCGGACGAACCGTCTGGCGGACGCAGCGTCTAGCGGACACACCGTCTGGCGGACGCACCGTCTGGCGGACGCACCGTCTGGCGGATGCACCGTCTGGCGGACGCACCGTCTGGCGGACGCACCGTCTGGCGGACGCACCGTCTGGCGGACGCACCGTCTGGCGGACGGCCCCCTTTGGAGGATGCACCGTCTGGAGGATGCACCGTCTGGCTGATACACCATCTGGAGGACAAACCGTCTAGCGGACGCACCGTCTGGCGACTACACCATCTAGAGGACGAACCGTCTGGCGGATGCACCGTCTGGAGGATGCACCGTCGGGAGGATGCAGTGTCTGGAGGATGCACCGCCTGGCGGACGGCCCGCCTGGAGGATGCACCGCCTGGCGGACGCACCGTCTGGAGGTTGCACCGTCTGGCGGACGAACTGACGACGTCGAACGAACGTCTCTGTTGGCTCCATGACGCCTCGCCCCCGCTCCTTCAGTTTACGTGTAATGACTCGGGTTTTTAGCAAAAGCCTGACAAGGGGGGTACCCCTTCCCGAGCCACACGTAGACCTTCATCGGAAAATAATTAAAACTGCCAGCAAATTACTTCCGACTTCCATGAAACATTGTCATGAAAAATTATGCAGGCACTTAACAAGAAACTAAAATCGCGAATATCTCAAATTAGACGTAAGATCCCGAGCTGTTTTTTTAGTTTAGTAGATAGATATAAAGCCCAAGTATTAACTGCGAAAAGAATTTGGTGCTACAATTGAATACTAATTGAAAAAATATACATCACTACATAGTATAAAACAAAGTCGCTATTTTTGTCTGTTTGTTTGTCTGTATGCTTAAATCTTTAAAATTACGCAACGGATTTTGATGCGGTTTTTTGTAATAGGTAGAGTGATTCAAGAGGAAGGTTTTTATGTATAATAACATCAATTAAATAATGGAGAAATACTGTTATTTTCAGGGTTTCTAATGTGGTGTCGTAAATTCTTACATTTCTTGCCGCTTACATTGCGTACGCAGGTTTAACCTTACAGGATTTATAAAAATAATGTACTAAGTATTGTACACCTTGAAAAGGTCTACAGAAAAGTCCGCGATGGTATATGTCTATCTCTTATCGATATCTCACAAAACCATTTTTTTTACTTTTTACGGCAAATAATAGCTAATTTTCGAAGCGATTTTAAGCACTACAGCATTATTCCTTATTTAATTAAATACCATAAATAGATTGTTGATTTAACATAGATTTCTATGGCCTTTTACAGCACATAGTTTCTTTGAATATTTTCGAAGATATTACAGATTTAAAAATACATTGCGTAGCGTTTGTAGCGTTCCTATAAATAGCGCGTCAGGCATACATATACATATAGGTATATGAGGCACGTAAAGACTATGTAAATATTGACTATCAAAAAGTGATGTGGTGCATCGTATTTTGATAAATAAACATATTGATTTTTTTCGAATTTTGCACCCGTGCGAAGCCGGGGCGGGTCGCTAGTATATTTCTAAAACATGTTTTTTTTTCATAAATCTTCAAAATTATTAACAATTTCTTCTTTCTAATTAGTCTAAACCATGCATAATTAAGTAGCACAAAATCTAAAAAAAAATTGTTACAATATTTTTTTTTGTATTTTGTAACTAATAACAAAAAAAATATTTAAGATTTTCTGTTTATTAACCCATTCCAAACAGCCAACGTTACAACTTTTTTTCTGGACAACTGTCCATATTTGAACTGGGGTTACTTCTCGATAATTGACTAGCATAACTAAGTCATTTTTTGGGGTCAGTAAGAAATGTCTGATCCCGAGTTCTCTAGGAATACTGTGGGTCGTCATGCGCGTCCAGTATGGACGGTTGGACGGTGCGCCACGTTGCCCGGTGCGTAGTTCTTACAAAGGTTCGCTATTTTTGGCGACTCCGTCGGATTGCTAAAGAGAATCTGCATAGACTTAGTGTATGTAGTAAACCCGACGAAAGAACTTCTCACTAGAGAAGAGACAGAGGCGTTTGCTGACGTCTATGGTCTGCAGTTCGTCCTGCGCGTCTGGATGGTCACTCGCGCCTCTATGCCCGACCCGTAGATCTTACCCATCGCTACCTTTGGCGACCCCGTCGGACTCTTGAGAAGGATTTGCATAGACTTTGTATACCCACCTAAAGAACACAAGCTCCTTCTCACTAGAGAAGAGACAGAGGCGTTTGCTGACGTCTATGGTCTGCAGTTCGTCCTGCGCGTCTGGATGGTCACTCGCGCCTCTATGCCCGACCCGTAGATCTTACCCATCGCTACCTTTGGCGACCCCGTCGGACTCTTGAGAAGGATTTGCATAGACTTCGTATACCTATCTAAAGAACACAAGCTCCTTCTCACTAGAGAAGAGACAGAGGCGTTTGCTGACGTCTATGGTCTGCAGTTCGTCCTGCGCGTCTGGATGGTCACTCGCGCCTCTATGCCCGACCCGTAGATCTTACCCATCGCTACCTTTGGCGACCCCGTCGGACTCTTGAGAAGGATTTGCATAGACTTCGTATACCCACCTAAAGAACACAAGCTCCTTCTCACTAGAGAAGAGACAGAGGCGTTTGCTGACGTCTATGGTCTGCAAGTCGTCCTGCGCGTCCAGTATGCGCGGCTGGATGGTCACTCGCGCCTCTATGCCCGGCCCGTAGATCTCCCCCAGGTTCGCTATCTTTGGCGATTCGGTTGGGTTGTGGAGGAGGATCTGTAAAGTGTCGTATTTTTGTACTGTGTAGTTTCTACTATACTTCTTGCATTGTTTGGGGCTGTTTTCACTTTCAGCTCTGCAGGCTTATTTTGAGAGATAGAGTGTGACGCTACGGTATTACAGTTTGAGAGTGATGGAACAGTGAGTGCACCTGTGTATTGCGCTCACACTTGTGCACTATAATATCTCCTGCGTAGTTGGCTGATCTCTGTTGAGATTGGCCGCCGTGGTCGAAATCGGCCAGGAGGAATATTATTATTCTTATAGTGTTTTGAGACGAAAGTAATGTTTGTGTTGCAGAGTATTTGTATTTGATTTCGGTAAAAAATAAATTAACTTAAAATTATGATTTTCAATAACTTACCTTGAACCCAGCGCTTTTTGTGGAAGCGCAGTAATACTCCGCTATGTTTGCGTTTAACACCAAAGTAAGACCATGACTGGTTCCGATACCTAAAAACAACAGAAGAATGTAAGTCGAGGACTCATTGTTTTTTAGTTTGCGAATACACTATTAAAACTTGAATAGTTCAAAACCTTTAGGGCGCCAAGGAAAGCCATCGGCTGGAGCGTCAGGCGGGTATCCCTCTTCAGGCGTCCAGTCCACAGCCGGCGATGGGAATGTAAGGTTCAGGTCGTTGAGAGATTTCCTGAAAGAAGCTATATGTGATATATATCTACGAGTACTTAATATACAGATTGTAAAATGCTACTGTAATAGACAGCTTAACAAAAATATTTTTTAATTTAATGTTAAACTACTATTATTTATAAGTTACTAGCTGACCCGGCAAACGTTGTTTTGCCATATAAATTATTGTGGACAACCCTTATCACTAAGGGATATTAAAAATAGATGTTGGCCGATTCTCAGACCTACTCAATATGTTCACAAAATTTTATAAGAATCAGTCAAATCGTTTCGGAACATTTCGGAACGGAACATTGTGACACGAGAATTTTGCATATATAGAGATTTTCTTCAAGGACTTTTTCAAATTATCTTTGGGAAACACATTATGTCCTGGTTACTGTCTAGATTATCAACTTTGCTTAAGCCAGCCGTTCGATTGATTCACGTAAGATGCCTACGCTTGCACGGTTGGTCAAGGAGAAGGCAGGATCTGTTTATAAGCAAACTATGGTACTAGTGTGCTCCTCAATCAAGAAGAATTAGGAGTCAGGGGAACTCGAAAATCAAATGCAGATTGTTTTGTGGCTGCTCAATAATCTATCTTACGAATTCCTGAACATTATCACCTGTTGGTCAACGTTGAAGTTACGCTTTGTAACTGCTCAAAAATGTCTTACGGATTCCTGAACATCATCTCCCGGTGCACCACGTTGAAGGTGCAGCACAGGCCCTCGTCGGTCAGTTGCGCGTTGAACAGATCCACGCAACTCTTGTTCTTGGAGTTCCACGAGCACGCCGTCAGCATTTCACTGCATGGTTGCGTTACCTAGACGAAAACGTAGCATCAAATAGTACTGGTTTTTTAAGAGCACCCTGTGTATGATTTTTGGCGCTCTTATTTTTATTTAAAACTTTATTGTACCAAAAATGGTGCAAAAGGTGGACTTAACGGTAAGAAGCATCTTCATTCGATCAAGACAGCAGCGAGAGGTTATTTTAGGTTTATTTGCATTTACAATAAGTGATTGAACAAAACGATGTGAGCCCGCAAACCTTGAACTAAGTTCTTAGTGCGTTCGAGAGAATTCCTGGGCGGTTGCCATCCCGCCCTCGCGGAGCACAAAGGTACAAAAGGAGCTTATTAATTGCCAGCAATAGTTTAGAACAATGAAGGCTTAAAAGGTCGTAAAATATGTAGTTACTAACATTGATCAAAAACGAGCGAGTGTAGTCCCAGTCAGCGCTTTCGGCGATATTGTCCTCAAATATTTCAGCATCGTTTTGTTGCGAACATAAACTCTCCAATAGTTTCTTATCTACCGATGTTCTGCAAGAGAATATATAAAACATAACTACTTGTAAATCATACGAGTATATACCTACACCTTACATTCGCAATGCATTCTAAAACACGCAAAATTGCTTCACAATTCATTGTGACTTGATAAATAATCATGCATTGTTTGCTCTTGTACTTCTAGTAGTAGTTAGTTGTGAAAGAAACATTTAATTAAGAAAATACTCATATTTTTATCACAAATTAATCTGCTCCAGTTTTACACAGGGTGATTAAACGACGGACTATTTGAAGGACATCGTGCAATCAACTTTTAGAATGGCATTTGTATCAAGGGGAGCTTTATAATTACGAGAATAAAAAAAAGCTTTTGGCTTCCTGAAGTCACCTCAATTTGTGTGGTGATCGATGGATTTTTTATGCACTAAAGTGGATACGCTGTGAATTAGTCTGTACAAACAGTTTTAAAGGTAGACAATGCAAAATTAATAAATAAACATTGCCTACTTTTAATGGGAAAAGTCTAGTTTATTGCTAATGTAAGGTTTAAAATTGCCAAAATAATGCCATATATTTTTTCATTTGGTACGTTAATACTCCAGTAAAGGCGGCAGCTTGCGTTTCTGTTGGTAGAGTGACAGCATCTAACATGCATTGCGTACATGTCCCATATCCTTATCTGCCCATCTCCTAGGCGATTATCACATTGCACGGCGCTTCGTCGCGGTCCGCGGGGTGACAGATATATTCTTTGTAAGCAAGTTTGTTAGCAACACTAACAACGCATCACCGCGCGGTGCTGTTAGTATTGCGCAGGCAGAATCTGCGAAGGAGCTCGGTGCAGTGTGATAATAGCCTTAGTACTACTTGCCCATGTGTGATATAGCGTTGCGCCACAGACTTCTTCGCCTGGTTGACGTTGCAGATGGTGATCGCTGGGAAGGGCAGGTCGTTCAGCGCCATGTTCTCCGGGTTGATGCTCACGATCATGGGGGATAGCCGCCATTTTGCATATACGTTCAGGATAAAGAATCCTGCGCATACCAGCGAGCATAGGAAGGCCGTTAGCCAGAAGAACCTGTATGATATTTTTTTGTTGTGGAATTATAGTTTATGGCCGTGCTGTCGTGGATGATATTACGTATTGCAATGAGCAGATAGTGAAGTAGAGTGTTCTTTACCTGTCAATAACAATGAAAGTAAATCACGATGGATATACATAAAAGTAATGACGATTTGTGTATTTCTTTTTTTTTCTTTTATATTCTGCTGTTCAGACCTTTGGCCACAACCTCACCTGATGATAAGTGACGATGTGGCCGAGGATATATGTCTGTCTAGTGACAACTCATTTACTCTTTTCTTGAAAAGTTCCAAGTAATATTCTAAAGGGAACACTTTAGTCGGCAGCAAATTCCACTCCTTAGCCGTACGCAACAGGAATGCAGGCTACTCGCCTGCGTCTTGAGTCCCGATGATTAAAAGTGCGGTCTTACGGCCAGTTTTTCGAATGCTGGTTAAGTACAAGTTAATATTGCACATTTTATCTATTTTTGAGATAAGTATGTATGTAAGCTATCACTAAATTAATGGAATCGGCGAGCAAACCAAACGTTCCGGCTACTACTAATATACCTTAACTAGTGGCCGCCCGCGACGTTGGTTGGCGTGGAAAGAAGCCTTTATCTTCACAATTTATCTTTATAGCCTTTATCTTTGTAAATTGTAGCCTATGTGTTATTCTGATGTTTAAGGTACATTGTGGTAAAATTTCATTAAAATCTATACATGAGTTTTATGTGAAATACTAACAAACATCAACAATATAATATTAGTAAGATTACCTTTCAAACCAAGTAAGTTTCTTTTCGCCAATATAGCGTAGACCGTGCAAAGTGGAGGTATGAAGGTAATCCCTTAGGTCTCTGCTGAAAGCTTTCACCACTACTTCTGACGTTTGCACACGAGGTCTTTCCTGAAGGTGGTTCAAATACTGTTATCATAATCCATACATCACATTTTTTTTCAGGTAACTAAATGTCGTAACGATCTTACCTCACTTCTGCTTCTACTGATTGGTATTTTGTGATTCCATACATACCACGGAGTTAGTTCTTGGGTTGGCTCATCTAACCACAGGTTTTGCTAGGATGGGTAATGGAAAATTAATTATACGTTACAAAGTAATGTGTACGTAGAAAAGTGCACCTATTTTTTACTTTTATTTTCTTTTTAGTGCACGTGGAATAGTAGCACGATCAGCGCCTTTGTTTGTACCATAGCATGTTGAACGTAGGTACAAAGAGCTTTTGTAGTGCGTATACTGCTTGTTGGAAATGCACTGTATTTTCGATATTTCGTAATTACCTACCTTTGTGTTCAAATCAAATTTTCGCGGTCGTATTCCGAAGTTTCTTTGGGGTTGTATCATCATATCCTGTAGCAAATCTGCCCTGATACCAGAACCGCTTTCTCTAGGACTGGCGTATCTGATGGTCTGCGGTGAAGTGGCCACTCGAACCTCGCCTCGGAAGCGACGTACGTACTTGTAAACTAATTTTCCATAGTTATGTTTGCGCCCTAATCGTTTGATTGCGCCGATCGAGTGACGAATCGACCCTGCGCCGCCTCCGCCAGCTTTCGATAACAAAATTATACATTTTCAGGTTACTTGTCCTTCTGCCCTATCGAGCAATTACCTACGAGCCCAGTTTGAGATCGTAAATTCGACGCGATACCTCTAATTTCACGCCGAGTAATTCTCTTAAATTTAATTTGTTTTTGATAACAGTTTGGTGAGTAATCGTACTTGATCAAATGGGTATTAGATCGTATAATTTACCACAGATTGGAAGGGATCTTTGATATTATTGGTTTCGTCCTGTTGACCTTAATAGGCACTTTTGTGATTGTATTGACAGTTTTATGCTTTACTTAAAATATATTTATACATACGTACTTATTTTGAAGTATGTGTGTTGTTGTTCTTTCCACACAAAAGAAGGAGCCATATTTATAGCACTTTTATTAAATTAGCATAAATTGCTGTGCCTGAACGTTCTTCTACGCTTACGTTGTCAGTTGATGAAATGAATTGTTATCATATAAATTAGTTCGCTGCGCGTATCTCCTGGATCGGCACCGCGCGATATCGCGGCCTGCGCACGCAACGCGGTGCCAGCAATGCATTTAACTACATATTGTAATTATTATAACTATCAGACATGCACCACACCGTTAATTAGACTAATGCGGAAATCACGGACTGAAATAATTGACAGTTGCTTGTTTGGTGCTAATGTCGCGGGCGATTATGAAATTACTCGTATCAGAGAACGTGCGCTGTCGGAATATGAAGTAAAATGTTCCGTTTCATGGGGTGCATTGGTATTCGTGTTTGCTTAACTTAATTTATGTACACTGTCTGACACGCTCCGCTAACACTATTTCGCAATTTTTCACCATCGACTTTTGAACTGTCATTAGTTACTAAGTTTAGAGCTACTCGCAACATTGCAGGAACAGGAAATACACAATTGAAACAACGAAATAATTTTCCGTTCCATATAAATTCGTTTATTACGCATACATATAATAATTATTATGTACAAAATGTTCGTTTTATAGAAATTTCTTATAAAAGTAACAAAAAGCCACAGGGATAGAAAAGGCTGACGCACTTGCACTTTGAAAATTCCTTACAAGAAAAAGAGATCGAAGGAGGTAGTCGCCTCAACGCAGTCCTAGAACGGAATGGCATACGAAAGGTCACCGGGACCGAAGTTACGCGCTAGGGCTGCGTTCAAGATTTAAACAGAGAGGGAAGAGGAAGGGGAAAAGGAAGAGGGAGAGGTTCACCAGTGCTGCTGCTGGGGATGAGCTGGCGCTTGGTGCGCAACCTGCTGGTGGGCCGCTAAGTGAGCCGCGCGCGCCGCCGCCACTTCGGGTGTGTCGAGGATGCCGGAGCCATCGTGCGCTAGCCTGATGTTGGCGGGCTGGTGAGCGGAGGCGCCCTGCCAGGAGGGGGCACCGTTCCACTGGGGAGCGGGTGCATTCCACTGCTGCTGGGCGGGAGCGTTCCACTGCTGCTGGTGAGCGGGAGCGTTCCACTGTTGCTGGGCGGGGGCAGCGGACTTAGCGGCGGACAGAGCGGCCAAGTGAGCGGCGCGGGCCTGAGCCACCTCAGGGGTCTCGGCTACGGGAGCAGGCGCGGCGCCGGCGGCGTTCCATGCGGGGGCAGCGGGAGCGGCGTTCCACTGGTTGGCGGGGGCACCGTTCCATTGGTTGGCGGGAGCAGCGTTCCATTGGTTCGCGGGGGCAGCGTTCCACTGGTTAGCGGGAGCGGCGTTCCATTTGGGTTGCTCGGCGCGCTGCCAGTACTCTTCGTTGTCCCATTGGGGGTTGTAGGAGCCGTCGTCCTGGGGGTTGGGGTTGTTCTGGGCGGCCTGTTGGAGGGCGGCGAGGTGAGCGGCGCGCGCCTGGGCGACCTCGGGGGTGTCGAGGATGTTGCGACCGTCCTGCGACAGCGCGATGTTGGCGGGCGGGCCGGCCCAGCCCTGGGATGCGTGGGCGCCGCACGCGAGTGCTAAGCAAGCTACAACGATCTGGAAAGGAGGAAAATAGACATTCAATTACCAGTTTAAAAGCATTTAAGTTGTTAGCCGATCTGTTTAAGCGATCAGCTCTTATTGTACCTAGATCGTTAACAAGTATTGTCCGCTTTTCTATCTGATCGCAAATTATTGCTACCGGTCGTGCTGTTCGGCTTAGAATATCCTTTATTAGCGAGATAATATTCAGAGTTATTGCCGTTGCAGGTACTGCCTACTGACTGATAATTGTAGAGTCGCAGCGTGCTCCCAGCCCGCTCATTACGACTCGAACTAGTCGCCCGACATTCGTACAATTCCAGCGACTCCGGCGCACGTCAGGTGTCCGCGGCACGCGAAACATTGACCTACATTTCGCATGAGACAGATTTTGTCTTATTCAAGCTTAATCATTGATCTCGGTGTGTGTTCTGATGCATTTCCTAGATAAACATTTATAAGGAATGGCCGTGAGCCGATTGTAATCCCACTGCTTTTAAGGATATCTTTAGAAAAATAATTTACCTAGTTGGCATTTATTTCAAAGTCACCAAACCAAAATGGTTTAGAGTTTGAGATTGTAATCAAAATGGTTTGCGGATTAGGCAAAGTCCATGTTTGATTCTGGATTGTCAATGTTGAGAACAAACTAAGCGTATTTTGCTTAGGTTGACAAAATATTCGTGAGGAGGCTTGGTGAAGGTGGGCGCCTTTTGTGCCTGCCAATATCTATCGTTGTTTATGGTAGGGCCCGCACCTCACGTACTGAGCCAATCAGTTCCACGTTTTATTAATAACAATCTGCAAAATGTTTACTATTAAATTCTTGCCCAACCCTATTGTGGTATTTCAACGCGTGTGAACGTGTGAAATACTCATATCTGTGCAACAAATATGGCTCTTTTTAATTGATTTCATGCTAAATTAGGAACTCAATGAGCTTGATTTAATTACTGTGAGACCAAAAATGATAAAATGTTATATTAACACCATAGAGTTAGTAGTTGAAAAATGCGAATTAGAGCATGAGCAACGTTCCACTGTGTTTAACAGTGTAAATCATTATGACGATAGATTATGACATACGGTTATTGTAGGGCTTTACTATGCACTCGTTTTGGTCTACTTCAACAATTGGCACTAACGTGTAAACAGTATTAAAACTGCAGTATTAATATGTCTCTTAGCTAAAGGCTTAATATAAACTACTGCGAGTACTGGAGCAGGTATGACAGCACGGCCGAAGAATGCCGTCGCGATTGCGTTCCAGTTAAAATTCATTGTCATCGGATGCGGAGACCTTATTTTAAAATCACCGCCCAATGAGGCGAGATTATCACTTCGATCAAACTGGTATTGCCCCTTTTTAATGCACCAGTATGTAATTGGATGACGTCGCCACGTATTGAAAGAGCATGATCGATCGAAAAGACCGTCATTGCATTAATAAGACAATTTGCAAAATGGTTGCAATAAAAGTATTAACCCACATAAAACTACTTCGTTATTTAAAAAAGTTAATTTAAATCAATATAAATACTGAACCGACGCTTGTTATATTGTTTATTGACCAGTTTTATGGTCGTTTGCGCCGATTTATATCGATTCGATATTCTGGTTGTCTGTGCATTTGCTACAATTTAGTTTTTAATAGCTCTGTGTTTACAACTGAAACATTGTATGCTTTGCCAAAGGTCGCTAAGTCCTAGGCAATAAGACTGATAATTGTTTGATAAATTCAGGTGGATATTCAGCGCTAAGATTCCATAACACTATCGTAAATATTACTAAGTTCAATTATTAATTTTATGCATTATAGCTGTTAAGCGTATTGTTTACATTTTAAATCCATTACTAATGTCTCAGAAACTGCATTAAGAAAATTAATTTCAACCTGGCCTATAATATTTGTTGTTGGTAGGACAATATCCAATGAATTAAAGACGCGAAGGTACAAAATATTTTTAATAGTAGTTAAAAATTTGTTATATTTGGGTTCGTTGGTTTTTTTATCGTTCCGAGCATGAAGATACCTTTATTCCACTTGATTTAAAACACAATAACACCCCCAAATTACATGTTTATAAAAAGTGGTTGGACTTTATAAAGGTTTTTTTGCAAGCTTATTTGAATCTTTGAGTAAAAGATCTTAGTGTATGTTAGGCCAACGATGAGAGAGGAATTTGCGTCGGGCCTAGTTCAGGCAAACGGTGTCAGGGCTTAAATGTGGTCAATGATGAATCAGGTTCACTTAGTGCTATGTGTGCATGGTATTTCTGTCTTAATTGTAATGTAATGCTCTGAAACGCTGTAAATTTCGCTGTAATCTACCAGCGTTACTTATACTGCTTACCTACAGAACAAAGATGCAATCACAACTAAGTGAACACTAGCTTAGAGTCCTTAGGTAGACCTAAGTTTAAAAATAATTACAAACAAGCCTAATCTCTCGCCATTCATGTCACTCAAGCTATGTTTATAATAAGTGCTTTGCTATCATAATAGACGTTTACTATTTTATGGTCTCCCAATTAGTTAATTAATCAATTAACTACCAACATTGAGCTACATACAAATACTGTTTTACGACGTGTTAATTGCATTGCAGCTCTTTATTATATTAGCGTTCGTAAAAGTCGGTAATAAACTTACGTCCGCTGTTACGAAATGCTAGATATAATCTTATTGTTAAAATATTTCGTTTTGTTTGCCCTTCAAAACAATTGATATGTTGTAATTGTATAGGGTCATAGCGAGAAAGAATTTGTTCGCACAAATGCCTTAACTAGGCGCAGTCGTGGGCAACTCTTGAGAAATTCCGCGATCGTGGGCTTATTTGCATTACCTATGCTTTACAAATATTGTAACCGCAAAATTTATGGCAAAATATTATTTGCCGTGACTTTTGCCCTGGATTACACAAACAAATGAAAGTGGACTTTTTAAATGTGCTTACTAGCTAAATTACTCTTTTATGAAGCTTATAAAATATAAGATCTTCTAACTATATTTAATACCAGACGTACCGCGGGATACCATCCAAACCGTGTCGATGTTCCACTGATATGAACCAAGCGCTTCTCATCTACATTCCTGATGTGCACTGCAAAAGAGTGGAACTCACTACCTGCGTAAGAGTTTCCCTGTAATTACAACCTAGGAATTTTCAAGCTAGATTGACTTCTAGACGAGCTCGCTCCATCGTTGACGCAGTCTTTGCCTCGATGGGCTTAGTCTTGGGTCAAGAGCAAACCTATGAAAAAAAAACTTTATTCCGCACCAATTAATCAAAATGTTAATTGATTGGTAAGAATAATTATTTGCTTGTTAATTTTACACGTGACGAATGTAATTAAAACTTAAGAGTAATTGAATATACACATGACGAGATTTCACACTTTCTCCATTTTGAAAATGAAGCGAGAATTTCATGAAACGTGACAAGGAGAGTTGACAGATTATTTTATACTCTACTTTATGGGACCACTAGGCCATATACGCATTTTTTAATTATGCCATTGGTCTTGATGCTTTCGCTGATAAATCGGTTCAAACAAAGGCGGTGAACGGCAACCACTGAAGGCCAGCCGAAGGTCGCGGAGCAGGAAGTGAGCCTTCCGCGCCCGGACTAGTTACCCTCGGCTAACATTCTTGGTTTTCCACTTTTTTTTGCTTTTACCAGTAGGTGTGGTGGTCTAGATCTTTTTTGTTGGACCAAGGTTCTATATTGATTGAATAAAGAGGACAAAAGTGCGTCGTATTCGTAAGATCAATAGACGGGAAGCGCAACGCCTCTCCTGTAACAGGAAACTAAGATTTGAGCTCTGGCTTTCCTTTTCATTCATTTCAATCAATCGTTTCGATTTATATCTAATCTTCACTTATGAGTAATTTTGGTTCCGTTCCTAGGGATGTTCTTGTATTTACCATAATTTATCCTCTGCTTTTTAGTTTAAATTTTTTCATATTTCGCGGGCACATGAACACCTCGTATTGAATGCACCTTGCTTTGGTGTATTTAAAACAAATGATGATGATTATTAAACGATCTTATTTTTTCAAGTATTTTATCTTTGCAACAAGGGAATGTTACAGGTAACCAAATACCACCAACCAAAAACCAATTTGTGTACGCAAACGCCGTACTACGACCGTGTAGCGAATCTTCAGTCGTAACGAAAAAGATCGTCTATTATTTGCTACAGGATATGAAATGGTCGCATGGAAACTTTGCAGGTAAGCTCTACCGTCGAACGTAACTTTGTAAATACCATTTACTCTGCAATCAAACGGCGTGTTTCTGCTGCAATTATACTTGTTATATTAATAGCACGCCGGTGACAAATTCAGTCGAACGACATTTAAATGTTGGCAGTTTTTAGTGCTGCATTACCGCTGACCTTAGCCAAAGTTGTTCTATTAAAGTTATAGGTAATGCAATTCTCCCACACATTTCCTACGTTTGGGGTGTGAGGTCATTGCTTCCCGTCTCAGTTAGTCATACGATGAGTAATTGTCTATTTGCTGAGCAATATTTGAAATAAAAAAGGCTATAGACAGATGTCTAAAGGACCAAATAAGAGGTAACTAGTAGCAATTAAATCCTATCAGTTCAGTGCAGTCCTGCAATATACTTTATACAGGTTTATTACGCAATAAATGACTAGTATTATTCAGATAAAGCCAATCAACTGCACTAAGGTATTTCTCAAAGTACAAGAGACAAGAGGGATCCAATTTCACGGCGAGGACAAATCCGAACTACATTGTACGGACATAAGGACAATTGAGTGAGTTAGTGGTGCGAGTTATATTATTATAATTATGATATCGATTAAATTGCCTGGGGCGGTGCGTGGGCATGCCCTTCTAAATTGGTGCGCGTAGGAATGCAGACAAAAACCTTTAGTGAGCGGTGTGGTGCGCTACACAACTCCACTCGAAACGCCTTTGTGACAAACACAGCTGTTCCCATCGATATCGATACTACCTCATCATTAAATCTTGATAAATCAGGTATAGCTAAAACAAACCATTTTATAGAAGTTCTTGATAAGTCACTAATGGGCATCATTGTTTTGAGACCTTAAGGCAAATTAGTGAAGGTGTAAACATTGATTTGCATCGACAAAAGGCAGCTGGGACTAGCAATGAGCTAAAGTAGCTATTTCCATTTGAAACCGTAAGTCAAGGAAGTAGGGTCAAATGTTAGCTGACAATATACCAGTGTTGTATTGGTTAACATTGTAGGCATAAGTAGAGCAAATCATAATATGACTCGAAGGTATGGTATATTCAGTGTTTTACCTACGTTTTGAATTTAACAATAGGGCATGGTGTCTGCTGCCCGGCATCCATTCAGGCCGTAGGTGTCTTTGTGATTTCAAGAAATGGTTCATTCAAATACTGGTGGTATCGTAACTCAGGTATTTGTTACTTTATATTCACTGCTAAAAGATAAAACGAATCAAAAGTGCAATGTTTATTAGTTGATCGACTGGTCTAAGAGTTATTATATAGCAAGATTAGGGCTTGGGAAATTGCATAAATCTTTCTATGTCTCGAGCAATATTTTAGGTTTACACTCGATAAAGATAGTTAATATCGCATATTTCAAATTAATGTCAATAAGCTCGATAAATACTAAAATATAGTTTAATGCGATTTCGAATCTAGATTTGTGTCCGGATAAGAATATTCCCACGTTGTAGCAAATTCGCCGCGATTAACATTTCACAGATTTATAATCAAATAATTGCAGCCAAGTAGGTTTAGATTTTGGATCAACGCAACTTCAAGAAACTTGATGTATATTGTAGCTTTATTTATCTAAGATCGGATCTTAGATCAAATTCGAATTTAAATTAATGCGATTAAAGGCTGTAGAGGAAGTCTTTATCTTGTTAGACAAGTAGGGTGACGATTAATAGATCTCCTATAAGTATTTTATACTAGTAAGTACTTTGTCCATGGTATGATATCCAAAATATAATTCGTTTTATGGATTAAAGCTGCAATAAAAAGGGACCTTGATTAATAAATTATGGAACATGTTGCTGTTAATAAAAACAAATAAAAATTACTCATGATGCTGAAATAACAAGTCTAGTTGCATCAGACACACATCAATACTTTATGGTAGGTAGGGTTTAAGTAAGTAGGACCTACAAATTATTAAATCATGTACCTGATAACGCATGACAAGAAAATGGAAAAAAACAGTAAAAATCTTTCCTTATAATAAAGATGCTTTCGACTTTTTTTTTCCAAAATGATTAAATTGTGTATGTGTCCTGGCATAAAACCATGCGTTTAAGTAAATCATCTTGTTAGATATTATTTTCGGGGTTCCTTAAAAAATAGTTTGCGCAACAAATACAAAATGTTTGTCTTGCGGTTTTGAGGGAGGTATAGTTTATTTTCGTTCAGTATTAGGAATTTGCGATATTTTTTTCTAATCACCTTATGTGAAATTTACATACTTAGATTTCATTACATTACGCCCAAACGAGTAATACAAAAACGTGGTAAACATGTCATGAATCATTCAAAATCCGTTCAGGGGTCAAGGATAGTGGCGAGGCACACGCCGGTCAACTTTCAGTGACATTGAAGTGCGTACGGAACCCAGTTCTCGGGTCGTGCTCTGATTGCGCGCCGGAACCTTAACCGAATTGGTTTACAACCGTTGCAAAAACCGCGCTTGGTAAAGCCACTGTGATTTGATTAATTTCACACATAGATGCTTAACACGCGATTGTGGTGAGGTCATTATCACGCAACGCTAATTGTTAATTACGTTAGAGTTTACGTATATGTGAAAACGGAATGAACTTTATTATTATATTTCATAACTCCGTTGCGTTCGCGAGGCATTGATTTATTTAGATTTTCATAATGATTTCTGACAGCAAAAATGCACTGTTAGAAATCATAACGACCAACGGAAACATTAAAATGCTAATTAGAAAGACTACGGAAAAGGAAGGCGGAAAATATTTCTATGCTAGCTACTAGAAACAATGTCAAGGTGTTTTCTTTCTAAAGAGAAGTGCAAATGCGCTTTTTTAAACAGGAAACTACATACAATACATACATAATCTATACAATTTACAAACATGTATCTATCTTATTAAGACTGGCATCTGATTATAAAGACGATTGTACACTTTTGACAACTTTTTAAAGACACAATACCAAAATAGCGAGATAAGATCAACAATAGCGAATAATGATGTTAAAAAGCCGATTATTCACGTGATTAGCGAAATAGAGCGCTACACAATGCACTGACAATGACCGTCGCGAAATCGCACTGTAACTATTCAGATCCAGTGATGTTTTAGATATTTAATAATAGATACATATTTTCAAAACATAAAAAATTCACTAAACTTATAAGTCTTATATAATTAATAACACTGTATAAATACATAGACGTACGAAAATTAGATCGTGTGTTACTGAAGATGAGCGCATATTATCGTTCGTAGCCGCGTAGCGCCGTAGCACTTTGCTACGAAAGGAGTGACATTTTGCATTAAAGATCTCGAGTTTCTGTTTAGTTAACCGCATTTTTACTCTAAATTACAACAAAAAGGGCCATGATGTTTTATTTTCTGTACACAATAATAAAGTTTTAAGAAAAAAAATGTTATCCGTTTAGAATTAACTCTAAATTCTAGTTATAAGATTGTCTTTGATTTACGTTACGTTTTGTCAAAGTTCATAAGATATACACATCATTTTGTATTTTTTTCGACACAAGCCTAGTTATACACATGCCTCTAGTTAATTACGAATTACTTAAGGAGTCGTTATCGGACATTTGGAAACATTTGAAATGTTTCACGGGTCGCTACTCCGCCTAATGCATTGTTAGAGGAACCAATTCATTTCGGTGGGCGGGTGCGATTTGTTAGATTCTTAGTAATAGCTGATAATTAACGAGTGTTTTAGAAAAAGTTATTTGAACTGCACTTATTTGATAACTTAGTGAAAAATATTTAACACAGGTGAAAAATAGTGACATAAAATATATTTTTTTGTGATAAGATTGGTATCGTCTTTATATGTTTGCAACTGTAAGTACCTAAATGAACCTGTTAAAAAATAAATATTATTTAATACTGAAAATACAATAAGAAAGGCTTAAAATAAATCTTTTTGAATTCGAGAGATTTTGTGTTCAATAACTTTTATCAGTTAAACGGATCTTTGTTATGGTAACTCGATTCAAATGATTATATGATTAAGTCACATTTCGAAATAAACACCTTGTTCCATTGTAGTGGAATTAGGTCGTTTTTGTCGTACAAACTTTAACAAATATTAAGGCGTGCACCCTCTACTTGCGACTGGTTGGGCAAGCTGGCTAGCCCCCAATATCAGATTTGACAATAAATTAAGTTATCGTACCTCGCAACGTTAATCACACGAACGGAACAGCAACATTTGCATAAGTGATCGACGACACATCATTAGATCGATATAGATCATTATTAAACAACTAAACACTTTATCAAATAAATCGTATCGATCAAATCCAATGCAAACTTTACTGTAACCGATTCTTTGGGCTTTTGTTTTAGTAGCACTTAATAAGAAAGTTATTTAGATGTCATGAAAGATAGTACTCACCATGGTTTTCATTTTTGTAAAGTGGTTTAAAGCACAGAAGGGAAAGAGAAGGATAGTTTGAATAGTTTTTGTTATCGATTAATAGCGCTGCTGGAAGACTAGAATCTTCCAGGAATCGCTATGTGGAGGTGCAACTTGCGTCTGGTTGAAATGAGGGCGGGAGCAGGCTTATATACGCGGCGCGCGCGCTGCCCGCCGGCCCGCCGTGAAAGTGTTGGGACATGCCATTGATAATAGCCGAATATCATACATTTCAATGGCGATCGCCGCGCCGCGTGCTCTCTTCTACTTTAATTCATAAACAAACTTTAGTGCTGGGTTAGTGTGAATTAGGATCATAAAAGTTTCAATTTAAAATCGTTACATGCTAGTTAAATTAAAGAAATAATAGAAAATGTTGTTATCCTTTTAGTTAAAATAATGGTGATGTGACATTACAAGCAACAAGTTTTAGTGACTCAATAAATCTGTATATTTAGTATTGTGTAGAGTTCGGCAACTCCGATAAAAATCACAGTGACACGATTTATGTAAATATACTCGTACTGAGCGTTGATCCCATTAATTTTGATAAATCGAATTATAATCTAATATATTATATTTCGTAGATAATAAATCTTATATTTGTTTAATCTTGTATGTAGTTAGTATTATATTATAGTATTTGGCGCGTACTTGCTAGTTGCATTTTAATCGTGCAAGTATTTGCATACTTATGATTGTGAACGAGTTTTGGTGTTTGTTTTGTGTGTAGAATTGAGGATACATTAGAGCATTTTGTATGAATAATATTCATAATTGGCACTTCATTGAGAAGCTTATTACTCGTTTCCGTTGATAAGTATCGAGTATGCGCATTCAGTTCATTTGACACCAACCTCGGGCATATTCGAAAGGTCGCAGGTTCTGTGCGGGACTGACGCGAGTTTTTTGGGGTTTAAACAATAAAATATCACTTGTTCTTCGAAGGAAAACGTCTCGTGTGTGCACTTTCAAGAGTAGTCGTGTGGAAAGTGTATGGTCGAAGAACAATGACGAGTTGCTGCGTATCAGTTCGCGAACATCACAATTTTGCTTTGTATATATATGTTTCTGCATATGAGTGACATTTGAAGCGGCTTTTCAAAAGGTAGGTAGAGTAAGTATGTAACTACTAACTAATTACCTTTTGAATTTCGCTGCTCGTAACTTACAATTACTCGTAATGTATGGTAACAAAAGTGGTTTTGAGAAATAAATCTTTGAAGAATGCTTAAATTCTGGGCGACCAATTTTGTTCTTGATATTAACTAAGAATGACGTGACATAATATTTTGTTTCATGAGATGTTTACGTGAATTTTCAACATAGACCGCCAACTTAAATAAATAGCTTAAGGAATGTTTAATAATTTATATATCACCTTGTGACTTGGACAAGTAAATATTGTATTAAGTTGTAACTTACAACTTTAATTAGGGTTTACATTGTTTTTTTTTATTATTTATTATTATATTATTTGAAATACATATTTGACGAGATTGGTGACACGTAATTATCACAGAAACGTTTTAATTAGTAGGAGGAAAGGGGCACCTGGACATTTGAGTTTACGAAGCCATTATATGAAATTTCGTTGTGTTTCTGGGTAAACCTGCACAACCGTCACTTGCCACTATTGACGTTTGACAACCTGTCGATGAGATATGAGGTGTTTTAATTTCCCATAAATTGCATAATTTAATCCGGTTCATTCAATTCAATGCATGTGGAGCGTTTACTCCCTCTATAAGTTAGAATGTTTCATATATCAAGCAACATACTACAGATGGAGACCATTTATAAACTTTTTCATGGAAAGAAAACGTTTTTGGTTTTTCAGACCCCTGAGGCAGCTTTGAACACTATCATGGGGGCAGTACTAAATGATCGAGAAGTATTTAATTTTTAAATGAGACTGAACTTATTTCTGTTAAAAGTTATGTAGTTACTTTTTCATTTTATGAAACAAGTAACAACTCTATAATTTTTTATGACGATTCTTTGAATGCTGTTACTTTAAATTGCAAGAAACTTACAAGTTTCGTCGAATTTAATTATATTTCAAAAATGCGTGTTCAAAGCCACCCCCAGGGCTTTGAACATTTTAATAAATTGAATATTCTATTAAAAACAATTTGAATAATCTTCGACATTTAATATATAGTTATCTTATAGCAGTTATAACAGTTAGACAAAGCATTGTAAAACAGTAAAAGGGGTCAGAGCAAGAGAATCTGAAGATAGGACAGAAAGTGTAAAAACTGTTTAAAAGTAGGGGGCACCCTTACTTTATCAAATGTATTAAACGTAATTGTCACAAGTTATGATATTTGCATTTTACGCGTATAATGAAAATGATATATAAATCGTCACACATTTATGAATGTACAATCGAATTTAAAAATGAACAAACGCATGATAACAATGTCATGTGCGTTTCTTTCCTCAATATATTAAATGGTCGATTTCGCAGGATGTTCTCATTTTGAATAAGTTACCAAAGCGCTTGAAAATTAAACTAAGGGCTTATTTTTAAATAGTTAGATATATAGCTATCGGATTGTTAAATATAAGCTGACCGAATTTAACGGTTTGATCTTCTCTATAATCAAGTTTGACATTTCTAATCTTTGAATTTTATCATCAGCCTATTGAAAAATCGGCCGTAAATCAATAAAACATATATCACAAATAAGTCGTTTATTTATTCACATACCCCTACGAGCTATACACATACCTAGTTTCCTTCCTATTGAGTAGTGCAGTGCAGTACAGTAGACACGATGTTTTATGTAGAAAAATATTTTATTGACTAATTCACAAAACACCCTTTCTTTGTATATGTAGCTGACTGTACTATCACAGCATGTCTAGTTTATGCGTTCGATTCTCCACAGGGGTCCAGGTCATTGATATATCGGAGCTTAATATAACTACGAGTACAACAAGCTTACATCTATTATTTGATAAGAAACCTGTTGCTCAATAAATAATAGAAAAGTAGATGTAGGTACTACTAAGCTTATTTGGCACCTGCAAAAAAGATTCAAGATAAAGGTAAAGAACGCAATGTTAAAGTTTATTTTCTAATCTTTTCTAAGTAACATATTTGTTGAGATTTTGTCATAGAAAATAAATAAAAAACATTTTATATGTGAATTAACAAGGTTGATTATACTTAAAAATAATTTTGAATTACTAAGCTTAGTATGTATGTATTCCATTCATGTACCTAAGTATATGAATATTGCTCATTAAATAATAAGTGTAGGATCAACAAAACATTCTTCTTTATAATATTCTGAGACATAGAAGTCCTTAAATAGGAATCAGCATCTGACGATGTCAGAGCTTATCTTTACCAATCAAGGTTTTTTATTCGTTTCAAAATATCTATCGAATCACATACAGTGGAATTCGTTTATAATGACATCGAAGGGAATCGACAAACACGTCATAATAAGCGGACGTCATATAAAGCGTTTTGTGAAAAAAAAACTATTTTTGCGTAAATATGTATGTATGTGTTTTAATAGAAAAGTATAGAATGTAACTAATGAAATCAAAATTGCACATTTATTACGTACACATGATACACATACAAGTGTATTTTTAATGAATAAAATCTGTAATCTACATATTATTGCACCTTTCTCCTCAATCGTAAATGCTTTACGACGTTGAAATGACATTCTTTTCACAGTAAAGACACAAACGACAAACGAAAAATAATGCGTGACCTTCAAGCGTCAATTACTCACTGAGATTCAAAACAAAAACGAGCCATGTGCCGAACGTCGTCGGGAATCAACGAACATTACCGAAGGTGTAAACATGATACTTTGCAATGTAAAGTATCATATCGGTCATTATAACCGGACATAATTTATTAAAAATGGGTCATAATAAGCGACATGTCACTATAAGAGAAGTCATTATATCCGACTTTTTTGTAAAGAATTTTATATGAAAACAAAACTTCGTAGTGTAATTACGTCATAGTAGGCGGTTGGTCAATGTAAGCGGAGTCATAATAAACGGATTCTACTGTATTATATTGACTTATTTTTTGCATTACTGTGCTTAATATTAGTAATTAAATAATGAGCTACCCCATGTGTTGGGTAATGCGTAAGTTATTTTATCATCGCACTAGATATGACCCAGCGTGTGGCGAGGCTAGTTTTTGCACAGTTTATAAAATCAACACCGTATCAGAACAAATTGGCGCTATCAAGCTCAACCAACTCGTTTTATTGCCGTAACCGTACCCATAATAATGCTCTGATTGGGAAATTAATTGACAATTACTTAGTTCGCTACTTCTGAAGTTTTAGTTTGAGAGTTTTATTATTAGACGTTACTATAGTTATGGTTTCAAGTTGACGCTAGTTCGTGGGAACAAGCATCTTTTATCTATAAAACTTAATAAAATAGTGGAGAAACATTACCTACTTTTCAAATGAGTTTGTTGTCTTGTCATGTTTTCGAAATAACTTGGTTAAACCGATAATTAACTTACCGCCGGTCTCAATATTCTATTTTACCTTTGACTAATTGTCAAATTGCTGTCAGTTTCATACAAAAACTGTCAGCGCAGATAGCTTTTAGTGAAACTGACAGTTTTCTTAATTTCAGTCAAAGGTAGATGGAAAATTGAAACCGGCCAAAGATTAACAAAATTCAATTCAATTGTTTTTTCAATTCAATTCATTTATTTTGCAAGTGTGTGTGGTTACAAGATGTTCAAATAAATAGTATATAAAAAACAAGCTCATTGCTTAGTGCTTATTGTGTATCCCAATTCATGAAAATAAAAACTATAAGTTTTGATGGTGTAACGGTCAAGAAATTGACTATTAACAAAGAGGTCGAGTGATCGATCCCCGCACTGCACAATCTTTGCGTGCATGAACATGTCTGTTTTTACTAGTCTGTGGGTGCTGAGGACACTGTAACACAAGTTTTTAAGCTGCTTACCACGGAGTCAGATCAATGTATGTGATGTTGTTGTGATGTTATTTAATGCAAATTTCCACGTTTGACGTGTATTGTTGAGTCAGAACAAAACAGATGAAGGTAGGTACCTAACACCAATAATCAAACTACATCAAACCAAGTAGGTACATAATAGTACAGAAAAAGAGCAACGAACTGAACCTAGAAAACATTTAACGTAAATAAACTTGATTGAGCCATTCGGCTAATCTATGATTAAGATCAGGTCACCAAATAATGATATCTGTTTAACCTATCATTGTGGACACAAGTCGTCTATCAACTAAAATAAGTAAGTAAGATTTTTAATCACACTTATCACTATCAAACAAGTCAATAGAAATCTTAGGTTATCAAAAAGTTGTTGTGGTAAGTTGTTTGCTTTGAACATTTTTTATGGCTGGCTCGACTGACTTTAACATCAGATAAAATATTCGATAAGTTCACTTGTGTAGACATGTAGCATATTCTCTAAATCTGTCTTCTATTTGAGTTGAAAAAGTTAAAACTATCTTTCTATGTATGCATACATAAACTCAGTTTATTTTCTACGATAGTTTAACACTTAAAAACTGCAAAATATTGCATTGATAAAATATCAACTTATTTCCAATATAAAAGACATCAACGCGCTCCTCTACGATATTTGATTTTATTTTTATAAGACATTGAATCAGACATTGTCTTATCATTGGAGTGGTAATATTTTTTTGCTAAAAGACATAGGTACATTACTTTTATCTCTTAGCTGGCATTGTTGTCTTACTATGGCTTATAAGTGTATGTAATACCCTCCTTTTTACTACGCCGTAGACGGGTAATAAAACATTTAGGCATTTACAATGGTTGAAAAAGCTACTCTATAATAAATTCACCTTCGATTAACACATTTGACTCACGTCCAACTGCAATCTTGTAAATGTTATCTCAGCCACTGAAATGTTTTTTCTTGAAAAATTAATGTGGTGTAATTTATTGACTCCAATTATTGAATGGGACTTGTATAAACGGTTCGAAATCCCATCTCTGCATATCAGTGTAAGTACTCGTACGAGTATAAGTATAGGCTGTCGCATCTTTGATTTTTTGATCAATTAATTGCGACAGATTTCCTTGACCGACAACCGGAAGAGGATGTACGTGCATACATTTTTTTTCAGTTGTGTGTTACAATTTTGAAGGATAGTTTGATTATACAATCTGTTTCTCGACCTGCATCGCGCGTCACACATGCAAAAGCAATGATGTTATTATGATATCAATAACATCACATAATTAACACCTTTGCCGGCCGGTTCTGTTAGTTTGTAGCCGTGTGATCTGTTTGGACTGCAGTTCTAGAGTTAGCGGGTTCGAATCTCGTAAGGAGCAAAAGTGTGTGTTTTACATAGGATTACTAAAAACAAAGGAAATACATTTTTTTCTAGTCTTGTTTTCATTATTTAAGCAGGAGTTAATTGACTTTTGCCACGTCTGTTTTAAACAATATGGATGGACCACACTATGGATTAAAATATTACCTATCCGCATTTCAAATTAAAACGCAAAGTTTCTACACGATAAGATTCATACCACAGTTCATATCTCTCGCCAGGCTGCGCACAACCAACGATTTTTGTTTACAACATAAAACGTGTGCTACCATAAAGTGAAGCGATCGTCATGTCATCTCCGTAAATGTGCACGTTTTGACCCTTGTTTTGGCGCGATGTGTCATATTTTGCTTTTTAATCTTCAGAGATACATAAAATGCAAGGACTTATAAAAGAGCTTCAAAAGAGACATTTTTACGCATGGAATAAGTTGTGTTCTCTCCAAATACAAACCATTCAAGTTGTAATGTGTTTTGGTGAACATACAAACGAATGTTTAATAGGTTTTTTCAAAATGTAAATAAAATATAAATATCCTGTTTTCTTGGAGTTATGGTAATGTACCACAGTGATGTTTAATTTTTATTAATTAGTCATGATGATAGACTGAGGGCACTAATATTTTAAAAGAATAAAAATTGCAGTGACCTTTTGTATCGAGTTCCACAAGTAATACCACTATCGCACTAGGCGGTTATCATGAGTTAAATTTTTATTTATATACTAGTATTTATATATTCCAATTTGCGAAATGAAAGATACGAATTGGCATATTTATAACTTAATTTTGTATGACAAATAAAGCCTGCCAAATAAGACCTTTTTATCGATCACGGAAATAGGAACGATGAGAGAGATGATTCGAACCTTGAAACGTTTTATGGAGTGAGATAAAAGTTAAATGGTGTGATTAAGGATCGTCGGAGAGGTGAATGAATCGTAATCATTTGAAGACAGTTGTGTAAACATTAAAGCCACGCTATTTGTCCCCAAGGCCCGAACACAGCGATCAATTTTACAGCCAATAAAATAGGGTTACCACTTGCGGTTGTGGTTTTGATTAAATATAAAAAAAAAACATTAAAAGATTATTAGCTAAATTCCTTCGCATCTACGGTTAATGTATGTACATTGACTGTAGATCACAGCACATCTCTAAATAATGTGAAATTTTCAGGTGAATTCTAATTTTCAAACAGGTTCTGGTGGTCATTGAAAGCATATATGTATATTTTTTCAATAACTATTCATTAAAAGTTAATAAAATTATCAAATAATATGGTGTGCTATAACTCCATTAAGGTGCCAAGGTGGGTTGACGCACCCATTGTGCGCAGCACACTATTTAATTTTCCCAACGTTTAACCAGCATTCGTTTTTAAGATTCTGTGTAATACAAACAATATGGACATGATCTGAAATAAAATATATTTTATTATTATAAGTCAGTTTCTTCAGGAATTGTTAAGTATGAAATTAATATTGTGATGCTTTGTAAATTGAGTTTTATTAAATTAGGTACATTACACACGACAATAGCTTAGCTTAAGCATAATATTCTTACCTTTAAATTGTAAATCAACAATTAAGTTTATTTCTTAGGTACGTTTATTTGCAATAATCAATTCCCATTTTATTAAAATATTTTAGCCATGATTTGTGTCCAACGATGACCACCTCAAAGCATAGCTATTAAAAATAATTAAAGAAAAGAGTTTCCTTATTGGGGGAGATCCACTTGGGTAAAAATAATAATATTATTATTATGTTCGAGAATTCTATTCTCGGGACCACAGGGTCCGGGTCTATCGAAGGCGTACATGTGGCAATAAACAGAAAGCATACCGCAGGACCAGGCCACCATAAATAGCGTATTCCATCTATTCCATCCCTGGTATTCCTTCTAGAACACATTATAATGTGGCGCCCCAGAGAGCGCGCGGAGCAGCCCTGTTTCATAATACAGGACGGAACACATAGTTATCAAATTATCATCATTGGGAATAAATATAGTAGGTTCCTGATTTTTATTTTATTTTTTCTTAATTGACATTACACAAAGTGGTAAGCACGACAGCATTGCTATGGTAAATAATGGTAATTTAACTCAGTGGACGATTAAACAGTTTACCCGTACCGGTATTACGTCGAAAGAAATTCAATACAAACGACGCTTGGTGCAGTGGTCCGCATGTCGGACTTCTAAACCAAGGGTCGCGGGTTCGATTCCCGCACAGTACAAGCATAAGTGTGCATGAACATGTGTGTTTGTACTGGTCTGGGTGTTTTCTATTTATAATATGTATTTATTTACAAAAAAAAGTACCTATTTAAGTATGTATATCCGTTATCTAGTACCCATAACACAAGCCTCGTAGCTTACTTTGGGACTAGAGAATTGGTGTGCTTGTTGAGAAATATTTATTCATTTATTTAAATAAAAACATAATAGACTTAAGACTTAAAAAAATATAAACTTGTATATTGTCTCGCCAATGTATATTCCATTTCCTACAATTTACGCTCGATATTCGAAATGAAATCTCGATATTGGGACTCTCATTTTACTGCTAATATTTAATTTTACCTGAGGTTTACCTCACTCGCTCAATCTTGCGTTATCGTTATGAATCAACACAAAGACTGTTATTTTCGATAATCGTTTTTTGATATGAATTGTTGAATTAGTGAAGGTTTTTTTTATTAATTAATGTTCAAGAAACTTTACTTTAAAAGGCAACATTTTTGTTACTAAACCACAAACAATTTATGAATGTTTGACGCACTGTATTTACTTAAATATGCCTACGTGATTTTTCTCGTAGTTAGAATACTGATACGTGAAAGTTACTCACTGTTAATTACTAATAATAAGTATAAAAGCACCTCCTCTCCCATGAATTAAATTACGTTAATTCATCATGTCGATTCTAACAACTATTTTAATACGCAGTTAAGTATGAGAAACGATGAAAATGTTTAAGTACCTTTTATTTATTCTGACTTGACTTTTATTTTAACAAGTCATTTTTCGTCGTTCAACTACGGGTCATATCCTATTGCCCAATCTTGCGTTGTCAAGCAGTTGTAGTGAGAACGAAACCATTTCTAATTAATTAAGCAGTATTATTTTATACCTTCAGTTAACTAAAGAAATATCGTCATGTTGTCCACTCCTAAAAGTTATTAAAAAAGGAAGTATCGGTGGGCACTGCACTACTTACAAGCATTACCATAATTTTACCCAAACCACCAATTAGAAAAGATAATCTGACATTAGCAAAAAGTTTAAACGTATCATTAATACTTCTCAATAGCCATAATAGCTGCCAAAGTCAGTCGTAATGAATGGCTATATCAATAGCGGACACGCGTATTTGTCAGCCTTCAACGGCGTAGTTGTTGGACCAGTGGCGCCGGTGGTCCGCCAGTGAAATGTGTTCATTTCTCCGGCTAGCCAGGTGTCTCTAATGCACAAAGCGTTAAGGTTAAGGCCAAAGACTTATAAAGTAAATGAGATGTTTTTTAAAGCATATAATATGACGACCGCTTGGTGCAGTGGTCCACAGGTCGGACTTCTAAACCAAGAGTCGCGGGTTCAATCCCCGCACAGTACAAGCATAAGTGTGCATGAACATATGTGTTTGTACTGGCCTGGGTGTTTTTTATGTATATGTATTTATTTAAGAAAAAAGTATTGAAGTATGTTTATCCGTTGTCTAGTACCTATAACACAAGCCTCGTAGCTTAATTTGGGACTTGAGAATTGGTGTGATGGTTGTAAAAAAAAAACCCACAGGTGGGGACGAGCCTTACCATAATTAGGAGGTGGAACGAGCCATACTCCACCACGCGGGTTCAGCGGTTCGGTGAAGGATGGTTTTGTAAGGTAAGTAACAAAACTAACTGACAGATATAATGAAGCCGCCCTAGGGCCTATTAATATTAGTTAGTGATAAGGTCAGGACCAACAAAAAAAACAGTTGTAATTACCTACTGTCCTACGTGTCGTTCAGGGTACCATCACAGTGTGAACACGTAGGTAGTCGTGATAGACGTCACTTTTTCGGCGTTCGCAATGGTCACTTATCGCAAACGGCTTTGGGTTGTTCACTTTAGTACCTATACACTACCTAAACGCAGCTACCATAGCATAGGCGCCACGGGCATCTTCACATTTAACATGATTTAGTTTAAACTCACAGAGCAAAAATAAGTATTGAACATATGTTTTCAATTTTATTCAATAAATATAACGTTATGACCAATAATACACTAAGTAGTACTCGTACTTGGTTACAAGGACTAAGGCGATCGTAGCTAAAATAGTATCATGCGGTCAGTGCGTGCCGAGACACAACTGCTAAGTTCAATACAATTTGTTCAGTAAATGAAGTCCAATTGGCAAGCCAAATAAAAATGGTTTCTTGGATTTAGTCCAGCTATATGAAAATGGTTTAAACGTTTAATTGGATTTCGATTAAGTAATGCAAAAGTAAGGTCTGAAAAATGCTTGAAATCAGCACAGATAACCGAAACCCTATATGTTACTTATTTACCGAAACACAAATTAGAAATCGATATTAATATTTGAAGCGGTTATAACCCACCGCTTCTGTTTACAAACAAACCATCATTTGTAATGCGGTAGGTACTTAGTATTTTATTTCAAAAGTAGGTATAGATGGATATTTCGTCATTTCGCACTCTGTCTGCGCCGCATATTATCAAGGTATTTTTGTTCATAAATATTCAAATTATAAGCGCGTGTAATACGAAGTTAATCCGTTAAGAATGCTTCGTAATGCTCGAGTTATAGTCGAGGGACTGAACTATAAAAAAACATTATGCGATCGAGATAGTTGAATGCGCTTTATAGTAGTGTTCCTATAAGCGAAAAAACTGCTCCGGTTAGTAACCTTTTCAGTGCACTTCTGTCTCGAAGTATCATGTAACATGTAACCTTTTATTTTAAAAGGTGCATTTCTGATTTAAATAGTTTCAATAAATTACAGTCGGTGCTAAGTAGGTAATGTATAATGAGTAACGCGAGAGTGCAGGCGTTGCTAGGTACGCTCAGCGAGGCTCGACTTCGACCTTGCATACATTTTCCACTTGTAATACCACACTTCCGGTTCAATGAGACAGTTTTTTATTTAAGGTCTGGCAGAATTCGAATGGAATCTCATAGGTAATTAAGAATTAAAATATACCCAGATATTTCAAGAATTCGTTTCACCTGTATTTTGTAAAAGGCTTATTTTATAAAACTAGCGGCTGCCCGCGACTGCGTCCGCGTTCAAGTTCGAAAAAATGTTAGAGTTTTGGCCCAGTGTACTCACCAAAATCTTTAAAACGTTACGGAATCCATGTGAAAATATACGAGACCGGCTTAGGTAATAAAGGCTATACAGCACACCCTACTCACTGCTGCGTAAAAAAAAAACATATTTTTTGGCAGATCTTGGTTTCCAGGTTAGCTCTTACTCAAAAATTTTGTTAATTGCTTAGTGCTTTGCTATGACTAAACATGACATTAAAGGCCGATTTTCTTCCTCAAGTGTTTTCTTAGCCATATATTGTTTGCTTTGTTAAAATAATCACTATAGTTGTTTTGTTACTGAAACGCAAAACGCATAGTCCACAGATTTTCTAGACTCTACAAAAGGGACATGAACTCAAAACAGACTGCTAACAAAGGCTGCTATTTGCTTTAGCCTTAAATAAAAGCTAGTACCTTTCCCAACTCATAATTGTCTCGGCAACGCAACTTCCCGCGCATCTGAACTGCATCGAGTGCAGCCTTGCACCCGATTGCACGCTACACGATTTGACACCTAATGCCAACTAGAAATTATAATACTTACCTAACTACATTTAAAAAAAAAATTAAGAGTATGTATATAGTAAGTAGTAGTAAGTAAGTGCTGAACACGAAAAAGTGTCAAAACCTCTTGTTTTCTTATACGCACTCAATCTTCTACGCGATTGGAACTACTGGATTAAGCAGTTAAGAAAACTATTTTATTGTGTAATCTGCTGTTCCCTTTTCCACTGAAATATTTGATCTTCGAATACATTATTTAAACATTAATTAAAATAATATATAATTTAAATTATAATTCGTTATTGTTAATTTAGCATTTTCTCGCGACAAGCTAGCTTTCATCAATTATTTTATTTTGTTATGACAGTTCTACCCACAGATCACCCCCAATTGATTCCGTATGTTGATTGTTTTGTACTGTCTCAAAGTCACCAAAGTTTGAGGTAGGTGCGGGATGCGGGAAGCGTGACCATATTGCTATGATTGGTTAGTTCATTTGCTTCGCCCCCCTAAGCAAATAGTGATGGGACACGGTGTATCGACAGTTTTGATTTATTAAAGCCAAACGAGCTATCGCATTGTCACAATAACTTAGGATAAGATAAGTAAAAAAATATTCCATATACACTCAATATGTTTAATCAACAATTTACATACAATATAGTCTACACATAGTGAACTCAGTGAGGTGCACAAATCAAAACATTTCAAAATAAATCATGAAATATTTTTTTCCATATATTGACAACCATAAGAGACTTATTTATTTGACACCAGCAAAACCCAACTGAATTGAATACCGCATTAGAATTCGTTTATTTTTTAACTACTTTTTAATAATTAAGGCACACCCGGTGGTATAAAACTATAAATTAAAAATTTGGCAACGACTAACACGATAGATTATATTTTATGCCTATCTCGATAAATTTCATAAGCAAGATACAATATTCAACGTTACTTATACCTTGATATAAATTTATCAATAAGCGCAATTTAACCACACCACAGTTTAAATTTTATTGCACTTTAACAAAATAGATCGACAAATATTTTTGTCAGTACTGAGCATTCACTAGTATTACGTAAGAAAGAGATAGCTTATTATTATAAATTTCACTTGAGAGAAAGAGACTTTACAAAAAGACATCAACGCGTGCTAGTTTTAAATTGCACGATTACTTTTTTCGACCATTATAACTTGAGCTGCTTGAGACTGGTACTTACAAATTATTATATTTACCGATAGAATGTGGTAGGCATCTTTTATTATATTTGATGTTCTCTTCAACTTTCCACACCATTTTATTGCAAATGTACCCATTTTCAAACACTTTAATAATTTATAAATATTTTCTATGGTATCAAAACACGCGTAACGCACGGGTCCAATGTTTGGTCGCTACCAACTTAGCGTCTCGAGAAATCGGCACGTATAGTAGCAAAAACAACCATGTGCGGTGACTATTGATGGCCCTCTATGCGGAATCTATTGGGGGTGATCTGTGGTTCTACCTCTAGTATAGTTCCTTACAATGTGAAATTGAAACACACCTAAAGAAAAAATCGGGTCGCTACAGATGGGAATTGAACTCACAACTGCCCGACTATAAAAGTTTTGTTATGTTTTGTTACAGTTCTTGCATTTCACGAAGGCGAGTAGTCTTTATTTGTTTTTAAACGTGTACATGCATAATGCAATAGTGTGCGTGTATGACGACGCGGTCAGTCGCGAGCGCGCTGTCGCTCAGGTTAGTTGTGTTTATTGTTTCCGGACGCTAATTGCCGTGAAGTACTGTCAGCATGTCAAAGCGCAAAGTTATCCATAGCGAGGTAAATATTTTTTTTCTAGTTTTGACATTAAATAAAAATGATTATTTTTTAATTTAAGTAATAGTTTAGTTTTGACTTTTGATACTTATTCAATTGTATATTTTATTGTTTTTAGGGTCGAGCAATCATTGCTAAAGTCTTTCACTTTCTAAAAGATGAATATAATTTTATGAAAGCAAATAACACTGATGGATGTGACCTAAGTCCATTAGCAAACATATTAGAACGAACTGCCCAAGCAACAGGCGTCAGTGAACGCACAGTAAGTAGGATTTTAAAAGAAGAGAAAGAGTTGCCATCTTCATCAACCAAGTTTACTTCACCCATGAAAAAGCGACGAAAAAGAGACGGTAAATTTAATTTAGATAATATGAATCGAGAAATTATTCGAACTACAATTCAAAATTTTCATATAGAACACAATGAACTTCCAACTTTGGCAAAATTTAATAGCTGAAGGTTTAAACAGTATCGATAACAACATCTGGCTTAATACATGCAAGCATGTCGAAAAAATTGAAAAGGAGTATATGAAATATTTTGATTATGACTTTGAATTTGTAATTAATGTGGGTGAATCAAGTGATAGCAGCACGACTGACTTTGAAACTAACGAAAGCAACAGTTTTTCCGAAGAAGATTAAGGCGACACATTTTTCACATACGTAAAAATAGATAGAAATTTGTTATTAAATAGTTCCAGCCTAGCCTTATTTTCATAATTTTGCCATATCTTGAGTTCAATTGTATATCCTTATTTAAGTCTTATGTTTCGCTTAAATTAAAACTTAAACCCAAATGTAGAAGAACATAATTTTATTTTAATACATTCCCTTATTTATTATTTATTTTAAATAATAAACATTTTAGTTTAAAAGTTTTGTTGTTTTATTTTATTATCAATTGAACATACAAAAATATTGGTATTATTTTTATGCTAACCATACCCGCTTTCGTTTTCACGCACACATCGACACATATACGGACACATATTTACCACAAGTAAATTCTGCTCGACTTCGTGATTTGAAAGAACTATAATAATGTTTGACACTTTTTAATTATTTTCGTGTCTAGCTTATTTCAATATTTGGTACAACTATCGAAGATAATGCAGACTAAAAATACTAGTGACTGACAGTTTCAGAAATGAAGTTATAATCCATGCACAAAGCTAAGACCAGTTTTGTGTGCTAACAGGCAGCTGGGAACAGAGTGGCCTTGCAAGCGGTCACGCCCACGCGTGGGCAAGCTTTTACTACTACCAGTTCCAACCAAATATCTATAGTTTCAGTAACCGATAACGGCTTAATGCATAAACCAAACAGTACTTAAAGGTTATTAATCAATAGTGTCACACTAAAACTGAACTATGTCATAACTAAGATAAATCTTACTTGACTACTCTGACGTTTACAAGCTTTAAGAACCAGAACGTTTCTTTACCCGATGGTTGTCTGAAGGAGAGTCTTAGCGATCAGGACGCCAATACTATGCACATTTTTGTGTACAAATATGTAAAAAAAACATTATGTTTGTTTTTGGTGTGCAATAGGTTGAGTGTTATTTCTTTCGACAAACTGCCAATCAATTAAACATCATACTCTAATCTAGCACTCGATAAAAAAATTAAAAAACAAAGCTTAGCTAATGCGATTTCAGTTTCCGCATAACTTAGTTCCCGACGCCCCATTACCATAGACAACAGACGCGTGATTCGCCAATTTAAATTCCCGTGTGTCACTCGGTGACAGTTGACCCGGCGACCTTGCACCAGTCACGCTGGTCTGCGGTGCTGGAACTCTATTTGGGAAACACTCTAGAAGTATCTACTACTGTGCCTGACAGTTGATATCGAAGCAATATATAAATGTAAAATAAAATGTGCAGATTTGGGTTATACCAGATTTGTTGCAGCATAATTACACAGCATTGTAACTTGGACTCCCTAAGGAATTCCAGCGGTCGACGTCAAAATTGTCGTTTAAAAAGTCACTGCAGTCCCACTAAAGCAATGAACTGTCTCTTTTGTCTCAGTGTGTTCTTAACATGTGTACTGTCCTTATTATGTACTCGTAATAATGTATGTCTATGATTTTCTATGTATTTTTTTGTAGTTCATGTAAGGAATCAGTTTTGTATGTTTATAAATTCCTCCTAGTACGTAAACAACTTGAGTTACATTGTTTGTTTTTCCTTTTTGTGCACCGCCTGAATTTGGTATTTAGTACACCACTTTACACATGTTTGTGCAGAACTTAAATAAATAACAAAAAACTTATGTTTACTCTGGATTCAGTTGCTCCATAAGAATAAAAAATACCTAGTTGTAAATTTTTATACATAGCATGATAGCAGTCAGCCCAAATCACACCTCAAGTTAAGTGTTGTTAACGCTGATAGTGGAAATAAAAGCATCAAACATCATTTCCGGATCTATCTTACTTGTTTGGGACACTAGTTATCTATTGAATAATATCTATCGTATTCTATGGTATGTATTCGTATTATATAGTATATGTGTAACTGAAAATATCATTGTTGTGGCGACAGAGTAAGATAAGTTGATTGTAGCTAGCCAGACGGACTAAGAACTAGTCCTACAAATAAACAAACAGAATGCAATACCCGTATGTAGCCCTCCATGTTTATGTATGTAGGAATCGAATTGCAGACCAGAATGAGACTCATGTTCGTATCAATATCGAGTGATTCAAACATTACTGCGTTCGTAATGAATGAAAGAGTGATCTCATCGGCACATTTCATGCCTCTCCTTTTACTGCAAGTACGAGTTTATTCCATTGCACTTATGCTCCTCGTAAATATGTCAATGTTAACTGTTTATTTGTTTACTTTAGCGCGTGCAACATAGACATCTTAAGTAAGTTTCTGCAGATATTTAAAAGATAAACTGTCAGAAGTCATAAAATAGTTTGATAATAAATGTGTTAAGAAAATCTTTTTCTTGTGGTCGTTGGAACAAGATTTAAGCAAGTATTATTACCTACTATAAAGTATTCAGTTAAACATACCTCGCTGTTAACTAGTTTAGATATACGCCTTGAACGATATACGAATACGCACCGATCTTGTTAAAACGAGACCAATATGGGCTGTCATACGATATTAAGTTCACGCATGGATCGCTTTAGTTACTGCTCTTTGTAGGCTCACCAAACATGAGATACCGAAAATACTATTTTTCTTTAGTTTGAAGCCACTTTATTCGAAATGAATAAAATAATCGCAGCTTAGTTAGCTTTTGAAATCGTTTGAAGTCCTCTCACATCTATTTCTGATTTTGAAACAAAGTACAATGTGTTTCAGGATTTTTGTGAACTTTTGTGGGGTAAGGGTATTGTGTTCCATTTCTTTTTGAAGTCTGATTTACTTATGTCTAGCTTATTCTGTTATGGTAAAATAGACGCGACCGCTAGCCCATTGAAAATTAGATCTAATAAAAGTTAAAAGCGTAAGCACAAGTACAACTCGTCGCTTGGAATGTAACAAAACGCACGAGAATAAGTGTCAAAGGATTCCGGAGTCAGAAAAAAAGTTTTATTGAATCTTTTATAGTCATTGTGTTGCAGGCCTAAGGTTAACCGCAGCGATACGGATCGCACGCATGTCGAATGTGCCCGTAGGTACACACGAGAGCACATCAAGCTTAACTCTGCGGCATCTTATTCAGTTGTAACAAGGTCGATTTTTCTATAAAAATGGGTAGCCTGATGTGCTATCGTCTGAACTTACCTGCAGAAGGCGTGAAGTACAACGCGCCCCTGACATTATCAGCTGGCGATACTTATTAACATAATATTTGCTAGCATGTACTTTTGGTATGGAGAATATGTAGTTCATATAATTTCAGAATAAAAAGCTAGTAGTTTTTAATTATAGGAGTTTGTAAGGCTTTTAGAAAGATGAGATCAATCACGGTATAGTTGATCGAAGATTATTCTAGAACTCGACTTTGACTTCTCACTTGATTGACTGGTAGATAATGCCTTGAGTGTAAAGTCGACCAAATTTAGAACACTGTTGGCGCAGTTAAGTTTTCATTAGACGACACAAACTTTTTGTGATCTTGGGACCTTCCAGTTCTCAACGATTTTGAAACGGGTGCTGTTTGAAATTACAATACGTATAAACATGGACTACATGAGAGAAATTACGAAATCTGTCTGAACGTTCATTCAAAGTCTTATAAGTCAGTAGGTAATTCATTTCTGTAATAAGGCCCACAGGGGGCACTTTTATACGTCCCATAAAATCCTACCCCCCTAATTATTGTGAAATAAAAAGTAGTTGTAATTATTATAAAGTCAAAAGCTCAGACAATTTTTTGCGACATAAAAAGTACCTTAAAAAGGCTTTCAGAACGCGCACGATCCTTGTTTAGCGTCGTAGTCAATCAAGCAGGATTTTCTCGTCATTCATTATCAGCTTTGCACATAGCTGAATCATGTTTCCAGCTAAAACTCGTAATAATATAGTCTGTGTTTGATTTACGAGTTTGGCACGCATGTTTCTGCATACTATTGGGCTGGTAAGGCTTAGGTGCAAGCGCCGGGCAGCCGCGACAGACGGGAAGTTGCATCGTGAGCGCGGGAGCAAGAATCTGTAGGTCTCTGGTACACTAGAGTCTGTAGTGTTATCAACACACAGTGACGTCATCTTAAATACTCCAGAAGATAGAGTGAATTAATGTTGAACCGGGAACAATCTAGGAAGATAATGATGATATAGTGACGTTATCGCAAAACTGTCCGGGAGATTGAGTAGGAGTTAAAACGTTTTTTCAACGCGATATCGTAGCAGTAATTTTATTTTTGTGTGTTTGGAGGGGATTTCACGACGATTCATATTTTTGAGAAATAATCTAATAAGTACTATGTGGGAGTCTGTCTCTTCAGTGTGAGCTTTTTTTAGCTTATTCTGGAAATACAACGTAGCTCGACCGCTTGCTTGCAATGTTTCAAGCGGAGTGCGGCTGTTGGCTTCAGGCTTTGCCTTCTGCCAATGTCTGCCAATTACTCTTTCTGTAGCAATAGCTTTAAGGATTGTGGTCTAAACTAATCTCCCCTATCGCTGCAGATGCAGAGATCCGGTTAACGAGTGGGATCACCATCTTTCCTGTCAATTGAGTGCAGGAAGAATCCCCGCCACGCAAGCCTAAATGACGCCATCCGCAGATTTCTAGTCGCCGTCAGTGCGCTGGCTGTGCTAGAGTCTCCTGGCATTTCCCGTGACGACGGCGAGAGTTAAAGTAACATGCATGAATTGCATTAGGTAGCTGAAACAGATAAATGATATCAGGTGTACTATCAGTGTACAGATGACTTTATCTCTCGGCTGAATTAAATCGGGGCTGGCGTTCATTTACCGATTTCGCAGTTTGAATTATTTTTGCATAAAATCTGTGGTTTGCAAGCTACGCGTGGGCGGGACCGCCTGCAAGGCCAGGCGGCTGTGTCTACTACACAGCCAAGAGGGAACAGCCATTGTACAGAAATCTACATGTAATGTCCCATTCCGCCAACCAACTGATAAAAATAAGTATAATTAGCGAACTATTGATTGCTGATATCCAAAGAGTGTTCAGGACATATGTCTGGGCATATGTTTTATTATCAAGTTTTGAATTTCGATAGTTTAAAAACAAGGTTAGCTGGTTTAAGTTGTGTTGGCTGTTTTTGTCGGGATGTTATACTGCACCCGGGAAATTATAACTGAGAACTTCTTACGTCGCCTCTAGCGACGGATGTGGCGCTTTAACGTTTTTACGACGAGACAAAGTAAGCACCACCTCAGATTACAGCCTATTAGGACAGAATTTAATACCTAAGTTGAATAAGAATCGTATTTTACTTTTCTTTAATTGTGGTACCGATACTACCAATATTAATGAAAAGTAATGTTGTGATCGGTTCTAGTATGCCTTCCGGTTGGAACTAGAATTTTGATTATGAATGTATGTGTCAAAAGGCAGACGATTTAATTTTGTTTGTTGCACTACGCAGTAGCAGTGGCTCGATCTTTTGTTAAGCTTAGAGAAAAGCGTCAAGATCGAAATATCGATCGTATATGGCCATTCTGTAAGCTTAGTACGCCGCATTTATCATACATAAGCAATATGTAACTTGAACTTGATCGCCACAAAAGAATTACTGTGGAATGTCAGTCACCTTCTAAAAAGCGGCGAAAGGACTGTACGACTGTGCGTCAGCTCACTGTACACAGGAAAGCGAGTCAGGGTATATTAATTAATTGTAATAAGAGCGTTTTTGCTACAAAAATGGGTATCCTTCTACGCCGTTGTCTGCACGAATACGTCTCGCACGAAGCATAAATAGTGATCTTTTTTAAGAGTATTTTGTTCGATGTTTTCAACTGTGTGAAAAAATTACAGGATTGTATTGCATGAATATTTTGCTTTAAAATTGACGACCACTTTGGTGTCACACCAACAAAACATGTTTTGTTGGTGTCAGTGTTGTGATTCCGGGTGCATCTTCTGTGTCACGTTGTGATTTGTAGGTATTGTAAGTCCTGCGAATCAAAAAAATCATCTTCAATCATCTGTCATCAAAAATAATCATCTTTTTCAGCTTCAACAGTGGTATTACAAATAAACTTAGATAAATACATAAAGCACCCAGACCAGTACAAACAGACATGTTCATGCACACAAATATTTGTAAAGCGCGGGGCTCGCACCCGCGACCTCTTGGTTAATAGTCAACTTCTTGACTATTACACCAAAGTGGTCGTCAATTTTAAAGCAAAATATTCATGCAATACAACTCTGCGACTTCCAGCTCTACCTTTTCAGGTGATTACAGTTGGATGTATTTTGGGTCCTGCGCTGGCGTCGTCTAGTGGAAATTTAAAGCAAAATAATCATCTTTTTCAGCTTTAGTTATGGATTTCCGCAAAGTAACGCCTGATTCCATCAACTATGCCACTGTTGATTTTGATATCTGTAACACAAATGCTTTAGCTACTTACCACATAGTCAGATCAATGTATGTGATGCTGTTGTATTTTATTAAAACGAAAAAAGATTTTTAATATGAAACCATTTAATAAAATACATATTATTATTACCTACCCTCAATACACAAATGCAAATCCTTTTTAAAGGTCAGATTTGATTAGACACAATAGTGAACACTGAATTGCGTCTACCTATACCCATATTTCAACCTGCTACTGGTCGACCAATAAAAAATCAATCGCCTTCGTGATCGTGATATCAATGTCGTAGTTCAGTCGCGGAATGGGGCAGCTTAATAATTGACTAGGTAAATTAATTTTGCGACCAAGCTTATAAACTGATTCATGGTTCCATAAGAGGCTGACAAAATTTTGAGAGCAACAACGTTACAACAACATTGTACTGGGTGGATCAGAAATTCTGGGTATAACTACAAAACTACATCCGCCTGCGTATCTTGAGTGCCCTAAGGCAGATCTTGATCGGTCCGATTTAACGATGTGCCTGCAACATTTACACCGATTGATTTATTAGGAGTGTTATAAAAATTCAACTAATCTGTTAGTTTACTAGCATTCTTCGGCGATGTAAGCGTTGCTTATATTGCTCTAACCTCTAATAAGCGAAGTGGGTGAGGCTACTGGACATTGCAAAGGTTATTATGCGACACATAGCAAAATGACACTTGGCGAGATTGATTACTGATAAGACACGTAATTAAAAGTTTTGTAGCACTACTTCTAAATTAATTCATTATTTTTTTTATAGTTGTATGTTTGTACTGGCTCCTTGGTAGATTATTATTACATTCTCTTAAGAAAAAGTTTATTCCAGACTTTTCAATCAGTGTTTCAAAGACGCCAGTTAAAAAAAAAACTAATCGTTGCTATTAATAGTAATTTTATAGTAAATAGGAAACTAAAATTCATAAATCTTGTTAGTGAATTCGTATGGCCAGCGGCTCTCATTATTGTCAAATTAGGTCTTGGAACTATCACCATGTATTATGTGATTGGTATCTAATCTTAAACTTAACACGTTTATCATAACGAGTAGGTACGTTTCTTTTAAATTATTAAAGTATAATAGTCACTATTACCCTACAAACTATACCCAATAACCCAATAACTATACTATTTCCCTTCAAATGTTAAGTGCTGCTATTGCTACTTATCTCTTCCGTAGTAATAAAAAGGTCATTTGATACTACAATATAGCATGTGATACATTAAAAAAGTTAATGAATAAATTGAATTGAGCATTCATTAATCATTTTCTAAGGTTTTACATTAGCGAATTCTATTTCAGGGTATCGCAAAAAAAACTTTACATCGCTATTGTCATTGCTTTACAATATTGTTTCGGTAGATAGACATCGTCATTTAAAACCTACCTAGATTTGAAGTAAATCTCACTAATCAGACCTCCATTTAGATTTATTGATCATTCATAATTCCTCGCATCTCCGACACCCGTGTACATGATCATAATTTTTGGAAATTCCGGGTTTTTGAAAAAAAGTTAACAATAAGGAAAAAAAAAATTGGTTGCCTGTAAAGTCGGTATACGGGCGAAAGTTTTACGTGACAACGACTTTGAGTGGTAAAATAATTTTAATGTGAATATTCATTCGTATAACATAAACCGGTGTGTATGCCTATCTCTCTCACTCTCTCTCTCTCGCTCTGTCTCTCTCGCTCTTAGGCGGGTTAACTGTGCTCGAGTGGAAGGGACGCGTGCCTTTCACTTTTTATGTCTGTCTCACTCGCTCTTAGGCGGGCTAACCATGCCCGAGTCGAAGGGACGCGTGCCTCTCACTCGCTCTCATTGTGTGCGCGGAACGTGAGCGGAGCGTAACGCAGTTTCTTGAAGTGTCACCCGGCAAACCAATTTATAAGACGTTGTCACGTCAATAATAATATATGCCTATTAGTTTTCACTGACATATCTTCAATGGCAATTGAATGCTCAAAAACAAACCGTTAAAAACTGGAATTTTTGAAAAAAGTAAAAATAAACCTAAACTTATAAATACCTTGTGACCTAATTTGTGAGTCTGTAATGGTACTGTATCTGGAGTATGAGTATCGTTTTCAGGGACATCACTTCAACGACAATTAAATGTTCTACAACAAACAGTTTAAAACTGTAAAGTCCCTTTTTTGAAGATAGTTAAAGATAAGATAGTTGTTCGTTGTCAGCTACATCACTTCAACGACCTATACATATAATAAAGCTGAAGAGGGAAAGAAGTCTGTCTGGGAAACATTAAAAAAATTGGCTAGGGGTGCTAAAAAAATTGTAGGGAATTCAAGTACAGAACACATTCCACTACTTTTTGGAGTTTTTGTCTGTTAGTTTTTTTATATCATGTACGCGCATCACCTGACACCGGCCGAATGGATTTAAATCAAAACTTCACCAAACTGTTAACAAAAATCTCGTCAAGGTTAGAAGCTACTAATAATTTTGAAGAGCACCAGCAGCCTAGCTTAACTGTAAGAGTTTTTCAACGTCACCAGAAATTCACGTACATGTAAAAATAATTAAGATCTGAATATCTGATGTTGAACCCTAGCAGCCTAGCTCAATAATAAAAAGTATAAATATGACGCCTTAAGAAAAGAAGTTTAGCGTGACGAGTACCTTCTGTCCCCATATCAAAAATAAAGATCTAATGTGACACGTCGGCAGCCCAGCTATCTATACTGTAAGGAGTATGAATGTAGAATCTCGGAAAAAGCTTTTCAACGTAACGTGAAATTTCTCCTCGTGCAAAAAATATAGTACTCAAGATCTGCAGTACTGAATGAACACTTGTAGTTCAGTTTCACAGTATGAGGTACGATCATAACGCCTTAATCACTTACTGTTGATATAATAAAGAAAAAGTTACAGAAGATAGTGTAATGAAGATGTATTGAGGATGAAACTTTATTATGTAAGTCCCAAATGTTGGCGAACGAAGTCCGCGGGCGTCCACTAGTTAATGTACTCGTATATTAATTAATAAATCGTGTCATCAACGAAATTTCGATAATTCTCACCTAGAACACCTTGACCTTTGTATAAAAGTAATTAAAATGGTACGTCAATTATGTTATTAACCTGATGATATTTGAGTTGCAAATTGCAATTATTGGTTAAAAAGTATTTCGTCTAATCAAAATACCATAGGTATGTACGTACCTAGGTAAACAGTTGTTCAAGAGTAAGTGTCATTTATGATTATTATTCGGCAGGTTCTTAGGACTAGGACGTTTACAATAGCCATATTTAACAGTTCGATAACTATTGAATTTTTTTTTTAATTGCTTATTACTTTGCCCACCCAATCCTTATTTGGCATAAAATAATAACGTAACAACATCAAAGATCTCATTACGACGAAGTTGTTCCATTTAAATTCATGAAGTACGACCTTCCATTGATCCTTAAAATGTTGTCCGTGGGTATACTATAAGTACCAAAACTGCTGATAATTATTTTTTGGTTTCCTCTAACCACTGGTATGCCGAAATATCAGCCACTTCGCAACATCCTTCCGCTACCCATAATTTTGCGCGTTCCATATACAAATACCATTCGATTGATACATAAATTACATGCGGACGTGTAATTAAGTTAATGATTACACTGATTACAATATGTCCTGCGAGATAACATGTTTATTAGTGATCACCTAGTTTGTTTTGTGGATGCCAATCGCCTGAAGCTACATAGGTGGCGAAGGTTAATTGTTTTATTGGTACGGAAGATAGATTACTCCAATAAATAAGAGATGGAGTAATTATGATTGTTTTAGGTACGCGAGGCCGTGTTATTTAATTGATATTATTGACTATAGCTATTAATCTTGATTCATTGATACATTTTTTACGGCTGATGTATGGTCGGGCTAGTATAGGAATTATATTTGTTCATTTCTTTAGAACACAATCTGAACTGCTAACTTATTTATAAGTCATTGACAAATTCATTTAAGAAATATTTTCTTCAAGGCATATTTTTGAGCCTATTGACCTCAAATAAAACAAAAAAAAACCTTAATATCCTGAATAAAAAGAAGTATTATTTAAATTTATATTGTTTCATAAAGAATGGATTACTCTGTGTAAAGGTGAGAGTGGTCTTAATTTGCAAGGCGTCGTAAACTCTGCTCTGACGGAGAGAATGTCAAGATTATTCATATCTATATCTGTAAGTGAAATATATTGTTGAAGAGGAGCATTTATATCAATAAACTTAAATTATTCTTTGCTATGCCATACATAAAGGTGGGAATTCGAGCTCCGTCCAATTTTATTATTGCCCAAATATGGGCAGCTCAGGGCTGTGCGCTGCGCACGATTTCGGGCACGCAGTATATGTAAGGAGTAAGTACGTTAAATTGTAATTATACTTGTTATGGCGATTATTCCAAAATGATACCCAAATATTGCAAAGAAAAGTATTGTCCAATATGTGAGAAGGTAATTGATAAGTTGGCAGGATAATAACATTTGTATTTACAACTGTCTTTTAATTTATGTAGTTGTATTTAAACTCAGAACAGAGTATTTACGAAAGAAGATTACGCGAATTCACACGACTGCTTATTAAATAAATTTGATTAGGTACAGTCGTATGCTAGCTCATTGAGAAGACTTTTAAGAAGAGTTTAGTCATCATCAAGCTATTTACTTTCGTTGCAAAATCACGCTTATTACGTAATCATTGGATACCGCAGTGATTAACTTGACGTGTGGCTATGCGTACCTCTAACCCTTATACTTCATCTCTCTATGGTTTGCAAGTTGTAGACATACATATTGAACGTCAACTCATTTTCATTTTGTTTTCTCCACAACATTTAATCCACAAAATTTTACAAAAAACGCAATCACGTGTTTATAAGTGGTCTAGTTGTTATTTATTGTTTCCTGACTACATATAAGCACTTGCTTTAAAATATTTCTCAAAGTCGTTTGTAAAACGTTTTGTAAAATGTTTCTTCATTCGTATAATACGAGTGCCTACTATTATGTTGAAATAATATTTGTTGTTGACCTGCAAAGGACAAATTGAGCGATTGAATCATTGCAAAAGCGTTGATTTTTATCACCTAGTTCTAAAAAAAATATAGTTTCCATGGGTTTTTGAAATCTAAATCGATAATGATGAAACATTGCTCATATGCATTCACTTGTCTTGAAATAGAACTGTTATTATGCGGCATTGTCTGACAAATAATTAACTAGATATCGAAAACTTACCGAATAAACAATATTTTATCTCGAAATCGACCTGACACAGTGTCGGGCCCATTCAAGAATGAAATAAGCATAACAATAAGTTAATAGCACAGATTTACAGCCGCTAATCCGATTTAAAGCTATTTATGCGATTGGCTGGGCCCGAATCACGACTGCGGCGGAGTAAAGAAATTGATACAAGTTGGGTAGGCAACTGGCCACCAATTTATTTCTTTGTTAAGTGCCTAATTGATTGTTAGATAAGTCTGTTAGTTATTCTTTGTATGAATTTTTCGGCTTTACCTAACAAAAGATCATGCTACAGTTCGATTTTGTCGAAGAAAGCTGATATGTGTCATAAACTCATAATAAAGAACCCCGAGTAATTTTGCGCTATGGCAAAATAAACCTTGATAAACACTTCCACAAGTCAGTCATGTAACTATTGACAATTTTTTTTTTTTTAAATAAGATAGCTGACTTATATTAAACCAAGGTTTGATTCGTAGCGCCTCCTATAAATTGACCTAGGTCACTCTGTTGACTTACTTTATACATATCCGTTTGTACTAAATTCGAAACAAAGGATTTCGACCTCCACGTAGTTATTTGAAATGAATTACACTATTATGCTTAGTATGGTCATTAAATTAATAAACACTGTCTAATATGCTTGAATAAGCTGGATGTTTAATCCAAGAGCTGACTAGAGTTTACCAAATAGTCATAAGGTATTCAGATACCTTTGGACAAGTTAGAACTGACTGACTGGATGCAATGATGCTGAGAAAAACTAAAGAGAGAAAATCTTAAATCTGCAACAGAATACTGCAAAATATTTGAGTAGTACTGATGTTTATAGCTCGGAAGTATTACCAAACATAAGAAACTGTACTCGTATGTACGAGTATGTATTATATGTTTTTTTTTAATCCTTGATTTAAGTGGGTTCTATGCTATATTTACAGTTTAAATACGTTAAAACGGTCTGGCAAGTTTCGTAAATATTTCATCAGACCAACAACAACGAGTAAACCTTGAACCTCACCACGAAGTCCTGCTCTCTGTCTATGTTAAGGGCTCTATTACGAAAACAATTAATTTCGTGAACATTGCTTAATTACTGCACCTGAGTTCGGGACTTGAGTGGCAGGTAAATTCCAATATCACTTTGAGTGATGTCGGGCGAGATAAATAAGTTATTTGTAATCAATCAAATGAACCACGGTAATTTAAGGGCATTGGTCTTAGAAAATAAGTAACTAGCAGTTACTAAGTGTTTTTAGGTTGGTGAAGAGAAAATATCTTATGTAATATGACTGGATCAATTACATATGTACCTAAGTCAGTTTACATAGTACCTTCATATGACTTTTATTTAAAGACTGAGAGTGTTTAGCGAGTTTCGCTGTCAGTCAATACACTTCGTTTTCAAACATTGAATTCACGAAGACCTTGATAAAAATTGTTGTCTATTTCGTGAGAAGTACGGTGTACCAAGATGGGCGAACATGTCTTGGGCGTGATTCTAACACCGCTACATGACGGCTCAGGGAGTAACGATTGTATGTTTCAAGATGTGACACCTTGAAACATAGAATATTTTTTTGTACAAAGCAGCCTTACTCTCTGAGCTGTTACCCGTAGTTTCCGATGTTGCGATCCCTATCATTCCAAGCTTGACAGTGAAAGCGAACGAGCTGGCTATACTTGAAAATATAAAAGTTAAGGATTAGGGCCTTTGATATTATACGTCGAAAATAACTGAGTTGTATGGTGATTCCGTCAAAATAATTAAGACGACGACGACGATTCATTGGGCAAATGTTTTAAACTTTGAATTAAAGGTAGCCATAACTATAACATTGTGGAATTACATTACAGTATTACGCGAGTTCTAACATAAACTTTTACATATTGATTATTTTAACAATATTTAGTTGTTCATTTCCTACATTCTAGGTCATGCACCGGAAGTACAAACGACAGCACATTACGGTAAATACTGCGGGATCTTAAAAACTTGTAATAAAGGCGATTTTGCAATAAATATAGGCAGCCTGATGTGCTGACGCTGTACGTAAACATATTGACGCCTAAAAAAACAAAATAAGCCATTGAACAAATGAAAGAACACGTGTGCTCCATGTTAAATGCAGCAAAGCTTTGTAACGGCATGTCAAGGCTGTCGCTAAGGTTTCTAGATAAATATAATTTGACAGTCACGGTTCACTGGGCTACGTTGTCCTTTTGTATTCTTTCCGCTTATTTCACCAGAATAAGGTGTGATTAGATGTTACAATTAGCTTATTGGGAAATAAGCAATGAAGAGGCCTTTGGTTGTTTCGGTTTATTAAATTTGAAATACGTTAACATGTAATTTGCTTTTCCTAAAGGTAATAAAGACGGTGGGTACCAAAAATTCAAATTGGTATTTGACCACGCATATCATTATTTTTCTTTTCATTTCCAAACTTATGTTTGATTTGGCTTAGATATGTGCTGTCACTCTTATTTTGAATACTTTCCTAACAAACGTACTTTTAAACCTGTCTTAAAATCCCATTTTAATTTGTTAATATCTTTTTAATGAGCGTTGACAACGTGCTGAGCCTATTCAGCGGTTATTTCAGTTTACCTACTTTCGGCCCTACGACGGTAGTGAGCCCGACAAAGTGGCGACACAAGATTTATAAAAAAAAAAAAATTATTTTGTTCTATGGCTGGGAAATTGCTGGTACCTGTTTAATAAATAGTTACTGCAGCAGTAGTTGGCTTTTTTTTCTTTACCTAACTGATTTATAAATTAAACTTACCTTGAACCTTGAAACCGAAAAAGTCTTATCCCACCAAAAACATTTTCATGTAAAATGTTGCCAAGACGAGCCCATATGACTCGCACTGTCAAAAAGTTATCAGATCTCATGTAGAGCCAAGCTTCTAACACTACACGCCCTAACTCTACAAGGCTTAACTTCACAAACTCTACACCTTAGTCAAAATATGTGGCTTGGCCATTTCGCTACATTCACATCGGCGTAAGGTGAAAAATCAATTCACTGTTCATTACTTTTGTGTTATACAATAGTTCTTGTAGTAACGAACGGCCAAGCCACATATTTTGACTAAGGTGTAGAGTTTGTGAAGTTAGGCCTTGTAGAGTTAGGGCGTGTAGTGTTAGAAGCTTGGCTCTACATGAGATCTGATAACTTTTTGACAGTGCGAGTCATATGGGCTCGTCTTGGCAACATTTTACATGAAAATGTTTTTGGTGGGATTTCATTTCTTTTTGTAAGTTGTTTGTAATTTTTTTTTTCTTCTTTTTTTGGGGTGTATTTCTTGCACATCAGAGACGCCTTTTTTTATAACCCACTCTCTATCTTTGCCTTTTTTGTTTTTAAATTGATACTTTGTCTCAGCCCCCTGGTCTCATACAAACTCCCATCCCCTAGTTTAAGGGGTTGGGGGATGAAAGTTACAAGTTTTATAATTTTTTTGTTGTTTGTGTGCTAATACTAGCTTACATAGAAAATTTCAGCTTTCTAGGACATTAGGAAATACCTTAATAATTTTGATGATCATCAGTGAGTCAGTGACGAAATCAGCGTTTTTTAGATATAAATAAAATCTGAAGTATAAAAGCTAATGTAATTAAAACTTACTATGTTCAATAAGTCCGCTATTGACAATATATCCCGAAAATTTTGTTGATCTAGCATAATCCAAACCCAAGTTATGAGGGTTCAAAAAAACGACGAAGCGCTTCGAGAAAAGGTAGGTAGTGCCCGTGTGCTTCGCTTGGCTCGTCTTGGCGGGGGCACTACCGTGCCCCCAGATACCGAAAAATTACGTTTTTGGACTTAACAGGTTTCTCCCAGACACCACAGATTATATGCTAACTTAATATCATACATAAAATATTAACTACTCGAACAGTTTGCCGACTGCCGAGAATGCACAGTGCAGTTTGACCTGCGCCAATGCTACGGACTTGACAAACAGCTTTTTGTTCTGTGCTTTATCTCAAATCTGCATTGATTTATTCGACCAATGAACACTTTAAGTTGGCCGCAGGTACTTTGAGACTTTAATTCACGTTTATTTTTAACCCCCAATGAAAAGGAGGTGTTATGAGTTTGACCCCTTATGTCGTTTTGTGTCTTGTTATGTGTGCCTGTCTGTGGCATCGTAGCTCCCGAATGGATGGACCAATTTCAAAGCGGTTTTTTTTTGTTCGAAAGATTATTAAATCGTGGTGGTTCTTAGCTATGGTTCTCAAAATTCGTCCAGCTGTTGAAGATCACTAGCTTTTTTCCTGGCTCATTCGGATTTTTAACTGGAAAGTTAGTTTTTTTATCCAGGCCAAGATTTAATAAAATTAATGGCCTTGAGACAAGTGGCAATCGATTAGCGAAAACGCTCAAAGAAATGTATGGAAAATAGTCGTAGATTGATGTCACGTGTCCTAGTCGTAACAAACTGTAGATTGGTAGACAAGTGTACTATAAACTTTCGATTAAATAAAACGAAACATTAGTCGTTCGCCTAACTAAGCCAAGTGGCGCTTTTTGACAATCGTAGTCGATTGTCAAAAAGCGCCGCTGAGTGAGTGTATCATCGCTACGTTGGGTAGCGAACTCCGACCACTTGACGATTACGAAAAATAAAATGGCAATTTTTAATTTAGCACCTCAAGCCAAATGGCAAACGCTAATCGAATCGCTTAATTAAATGCATGGAAAGAAATAGTCGAACGAAAATGTCACGTGACCTAGTCGTAGCGAATTGTAGATTGGTAGACAAATGTACTTAAATTATCTATTATATTATACGAAACTTTAGTCGTTCGCTAAATTCAGCCAAGTGGCACTTTTTGACAAGCAATTACGCTCCGTGAGCATACAAACGCTTCGACAGTAAGCGAACGCTAGACCCCTGACGCAAACGAAACAAAATGGCGATTTACTAGTCAGCTGGTTACCGTATATGTTGAAATAAGGTTGATTTTTCCGTTTTGTTGTAAAAATGCATAGTTTAAGACTATTATAGGCTGCAAACAATGAACAAGTGTGGCTGAGGCGTCAACGGAGGAATATTTCTCGCCGGTCTTTAGAGCAAATATAAATGCCAGATTTAGGTTGAATAAAACATCGTTTAGAAGCCTATGCTTCGACCTTCGAAACCACACTACTTTACAAGGAACTCAAGACATCCCCCTTGAAGTAAAAGAAATATAAATTAACCGTCACGTTCTTTGCACACTGAGTTTCTTGTGACTTGGCAGGGGCATCTAATATTAACTATAGAGAAACATAAAATCTCTAATTTTATTTCACTCCATTCACTCTCAGTGATTGGTTTCTCACTTTGTTGTGATGGTATCTGAAAAAATAAATATTTAGGGTTTCAATAATTTTCATATCTACTTTCTTTCAGATAAATATCAGTTCAAATGCACAACTTTTAATTAATATTTAAAACAAAAAATGTTTGCCTGTAAAGTCGGTTTTAGGGGCGAAGATTTTACGTGACACCGATCATGTTTGAGTGGGAGAGAGACGCAAGGCATTCGCCGGTCCGGCGGGCCTCTCTCTCGTTCGGTGACTCATCGTAACAGACGTGAGCGGGCGTTACACTTTTTCATGAGTGACTCCGAGCCACAACCTAATTTAAGACGTTGTCACGTCAAAAACTTTTTGACTAAAAACTACGACGAGAACTCTAACATTCGCGCTCTTATTTGAATGTCAGTAACGTCAAATGATTTGACTTTGACAGAAAAAAAAAGCGCGGGAACCTTGAACAAGAAAGGCGCCCAATTTTGTGCTAGTTTTGAAATTAATTTGTAAAATTGTATATTTTGTAGCTTTCTGTGTAAATATTGTGTATTATAGTTAGTGAAATAGTTGTGCATGTAGTTAATACTGTGTTCTGAAGATGGGTGGAGTCAAAAAGCGGAAAAAACAGGATCCACCTGATGGGCCAGTAATGGAGACATCTTCGGATGATGAGGACACTAGTAAAAAGTACCAAGTTTATAAAGTGCCAGGATACACACGAAAGTATCCTGAAAATACTAAAAAAACTGAATTTATAGTGTTTCTATCACACATTGACGACAAAAAGACATTTACCGATAAGGACCGCCTTGCCATTTCACATGCCATACGCAAATACTGCGTTACCGGCATACTTCATCTAAAATCGATCAATAAATACAAGATAGGCATAACTTTTGATCTTTCCAACAACGCAAATGTATTTTTGCAAAACAAAAAAATGCTTGATGAATTGGGCCTAAAGGCCACTATACCGGCTGTCGACACAGAGGTGACAGGGGTCATTACCTCAGTCCCTATAGATTTATCTAACAAAATGATCTCTTCCTTAATTGGTAGCTCTCGAAACATAATCCAGGTAAGGCGATTCATGCGTCGTGTTCGGAGCGAGGATGGTGCGGTCTCGTACCAACCAACGCCGACAGTCGCCGTCACGTTCGCCTCAACAGAACTCCCTCAGTATGTTTACTTGGATTCCTGGAGGCATGAGGTAAGCGTGTATGTACCTCCAGTAAAGCAATGTCTTCGATGCATGAAGTTTGGCCACATTGCACAATATTGCAGAAACGCCGAAGTATGTTCAATATGTACAGAGAGTAACCACAATTTTAAAGCATGTAAGGTGGACCCCAAAAATGCTAAATGCGCTAACTGTGGTGGAAACCACATCTCTATTTCTAATACTTGCCCTCAAAAGAAAGCAAAAATTGAAGAAAATAAAATAAAATCCAGAGCAACAAAATATTCAGAACTTTTCAATGAAAATGCATTCCCACAACTAACTTTTAGAAATATCGAAACCCAAATACAAAATTTAACAAAATCTGATTTCTTTATGAATTTATTGACAAATGCAATCACAAAAATTGTTTTAAACCAAAAAGAAAATCCTATTAATTTCACTTCAATAAAAAACATCTTACATCAAACATTCAGAAATACCACTTCTTCTCCTGATAATGGATCTTAACATCATGCAGTGGAACGCCCAGAGTATTATAAGTAATAAGCTTTCACTTACCCAATTTCTTTATGACCACAATATACATGTAGCAATAATATCTGAGACCTGGCTAAGCCCTATTAAAGACTTTACCATAAAAGGTTATCAAATAGAAAGAAACGATATTGGCAATAAGCATAATGGCGTAGCCATTCTAATTCATCATAGTTTAAGTTACAAAAAAATAAACACATATTCAGACAATTCTTTACAAAACATTTGTGTAAGAGTTATTGTAAATAAGAAAGAAATAAGTATTGTAAGTTTTTATTGTCCACCAAACTGTACACCACCTTTTAATAAAGGTAATTTTGAATCTTTAATACAATCAGTACCTGAACCAATGATATTTGCTGGTGATTTTAATGCTCACCACACAGCATGGGGATGCAATTTCGTTAATTCAAGAGGTAGAGATATTTTGGATGTTATTGATAACAATGGTTTGATTTTATTAAATAATGGCGAAGTGACAACTGTTGGTTCTTTGACGTGGCGCCCAAGTGCCCTAGATTTGTCTTTGGTTTCTCCATCGTTGGCTCTTTCTTGTGACTGGTCAGTACATAATGATCCTCTGGGAAGCTATCATCTTCCTGTAATTATAAAAGTTTCTGTAAATATTAATAATGTAAATAATGGTCTTGTAAATAATAGCACACTTTTGCCAATCTACCCTAATTTTAAAATGGTAGATTGGAAAATGTATGCGCAAAATGTAGATTTAGAGTTGTCTAATTTTCAGGTTCAAAATTTTCTTCCAATAGAAGCATATGCTGCCTTTCTTAAAATTTTGCACTCTTCTATTGATAAATCTCTGCCAATTCAGAATGTGTCTGTCTCTTCTTCTACTAACCCTTCCAACAGGAAGTCTTTTAAAAACCCTCCTCTTCCTTGGTGGAATAAGTCATGTTCAGATGCAGTACAAAAGTCTAAGTCTGCTTACGTTAATTTTAAAAATAATCCATCTGACAAAACTTATATAGAATTTAAAAAATTGCAAGCTTTTAAAAAACTTACTTTAAAAAAAGAGAGATCTAATAGCTGGATTGAATTGTGTAACTCCTTTAACCGATGTACTCCTCTGTCGAGAATCTGGAATTATATGCGAAAATTTAACAGAACATATTCTTGGAGCAATACCGATGATGACTGGGTTCCAGATTTTTTGAAGAAGTATACCCCAGACTATGTAAATAAACAATCAAATCTTTCACAAGACAGCAAAAGTAACTCTGTAAATAACTTCTTAGTCAGACCTTTTTCCTTACAAGAGCTAATGACTGCTATTTACTCTAGAAAGGATAGTGCTTTTGGTTTAGATGGTGTTCCCTATATTATGTTGAAAAAGTTGAGTGAAAAGGGTCATCACATTTTTCTCGAAATATTGAATAAACTTTGGCTGATAAATGACATTCCTCATTCATGGAAGACTGACTGCTTAGTACCCATATTGAAACCTGATAAGCTGCGGTCAAATCCTGATTCTTATCGTCCTATTGCTCTAACATCTTGTGTAGGAAAAGTATTTGAACAGTTGTTAAAACAAAGGCTGGAATTCTATGTAGAACAAAATAACCTATTACCTGCTAATCAATTCGGTTTTCGTAGGGGGTCGTCAGCTCGTGAAAGCATTTGTCAGCTTCAACTTGATATCCAAAAGAGTAAAGATAAAAAAGAATTTTTAGTGTCAGTATTCTTTGATGTCGCTGGAGCTTTCAATAGTGTCAATATTGATGTACTATCTTCAGAATTGCTTTCTGTTGGGATTCCAAACAAAATAGTTCATTGGGTTTATAATTTTTTGACTGAAAGGGAAGTTTACGCTAAGCATAATAGTCAATTGCATGGTCCCAGATTTGCTTCAGTTGGAGTTTGTCAAGGTGGAATTCTCTCTCCTTTATTATTCATACTGTATATTCGCCGTCTTAATATGATTTTGGGTTCAGAAGTGAAAAGCCTCCAATTTGCAGATGATTTGGTTGTCTATGTGTCTGGAAAAAAAATAACAGATATTACTAACATTCTCAATAGGTCATTGGAAGGGTTGTGTAAATATTTCTATCATTTGAATCTTGATATAAATGCATTAAAATCTAAAATGGTAATCTTTGGTAAGGATAGCAACATTATTCCTTCTGTTTATTACAATAAAGTTCCAATTTCTGTCTCCCATGATGCTAAGTTTTTAGGTGTAACTTTTACTCATAATGTCTCTTGGAAAAATTACATTGATTTAATAAGTTTAAGAGCTAATAAAGCATTTAATATCTTGAAATCATTGTGTAGAACGTCCTGGGGAGCTGATCCCAAAATATTGCTGCTATTGTATAAATCTTTGATTCGTAGTCATTTTGAATATGGTTTTCTCTGCTTTGCTGGTGATAGTAGGTTAGTAGATATTTTGGATAAAATTCAAAACAAAAGCTTGAGACTCATAACTGGAGCATTTAAAAGCACTCCTATCAATTCAATGCAAGTTGAGTGTAATTTACCTCCACTAAGTATCAGATTCTCTTACTTGAAGGAACGGTTTTTATTAAAACTATATAGCAAAAGTAATAATCACCTACTTTTAAACTTAAAAAATTCTCCTCCACCATCCATTCATCATCCTCTCTATATACTTCAGGGATTCCCACAATTTGTAAATTTTCTTGATACTCTGCATATCCATAGATCATCTTTGCTTCCATGCTACCAGGGAGCCTTTCACAGCAAATTTCCTGCAATGAACATTATTATTGATCACAGTTTATCCTCAAAAGAAGATGTGTATAGTAAATTATCAGAGTTTATTGATTATAGATTCATGTATACTGATGGGTCTAAAACTGAGGCTGCCGTTTCATTTGCTATTTTTGACAGGCTTCTAAATACTGCCATTGGGTACAAAATAAATTCAAATACAAGTATATTCACAGCTGAGGCTGTGGCTATTCTTGCTGCCTTAAAACACATAAAACTCAAAAATAATGGTTGTCGTGAGTGGTTAATAGTCAGTGATAGCATGAGTGTTCTTGTAAGTATGAGAAATAACAAGTTTAATGCTAACACTAACTATTTAATTTATTTAATTAAGGAATCTTGGCTTGAATTGTTCACTATACACAATGTTAAAGTTGAATTTATGTGGGTTCCTTCTCATGTTGGTGTGTTAGGAAATGAGAGGGCTGACTTTTTAGCTAGGACTATAACAAATTTTTCTACCACTGTCCCTGATTCTAGTAGTCATCTTGATATCTCTGTACCTTGCACAGATATAGTCCCTCTCCTAAAGAAAAGGTTTATCGATATTTGGAAAAGGCATTGGAATTACACAGTTCAAATTGAAAACAAGGGCCTGTGGGGTAAAAATTTAGTTCCTGGACCGTTGAATTAAGGGGTGTGGGGGGTGGGGGGAGGGGGAGGGGGGTGGGGGGGAACCCCCCCTGAAGAGGGGGGGGTGCGGAGACATTTAGTTTTTGAAAAAAATGAAAATGAAATTTTGAGGTTAGGTTAGTCAAAACTGGGTTAATTATGTAAAAATAAAAGGTTTTGGAGGAGGGGGAGACCCTACCCCCCTTTTTTTTGCAAAAAGCTATATTTAAAAAAATATTAATCTGTATGGGGTTAAAAATATATAAAAAAATAGTTTAGGTAGATGGGGACCTTTTATTTCACCGTTCTAACCTAACCCAAATGTTGATTTGAGGTGAGAAGTTTCGTATAATAAATAGTTTTTGTAGGTTTGAAAAAAAAATAACTAACACTCGAAGCAAGGTGGTGGTGGTCGAAGTGAGGTGGGAGCGAAGCGCAGCTTCGCTCCCACCTCACTTCGAACCTATTTCAGGCACAGACGTTTTCTGTCACTGAGTCTATTTGACATACATTGGTTTCCTAATAACAAGTTTTACAGGTTTGAAAAAAAAATAACTAACACTCGAAGCAAGGTGGGAGCGAAGCTGCGCTTCGCTCCCACCTCACTTCGAACCTATTTCAGGCACAGACATTTTCTGTCACTGAGTCTATTTGACATACATTGGTTTCCTAATAACAAGTTTTACAGGTTTGAAAAAAAAATAACTAACACTCGAAGCAAGGTGGGAGCGAAGCTGCGCTTCGCTCCCACCTCACTTCGAACCTATTTCAGGCACAGATGTTTTCTGTCACTTAAGTCTATTTGACTTAACTACTAGAATTTCTAGGCAGTTAATTAAAACAAAAAAATTCTTAAAATAGTTTATTTAAGTAATGGGATACACATACTTTATGGCCTTAATTAACTCTTCAAAATGGCGTATTTTTGCGTTTCGTATCTTACGATCACAGACAAATCTTAAATTAAAACACGTAATCAAGCAATTGAATACTCTGAAAATGTAAATGTATTGATATTATTGTATTTAAGCTCACTCAATAATTATATAATGTTTTTTTCATTTTTTTTGCATGTTTTCTGCATTGGCTGTTTTTTTTTAGGTTGTGAAACGAAACGCCGAGGGCTGCTGTCAAAAAGTGTCGTCAAAACGTAATAACCTCTATAGAAAAATCGTAATTTTTGTAAATTATTTTCAAAAAAACTACAAGCCTCCGCGTTCTGAAATTTTGCAGAAGAACTCCTTAGGTCCATACCTTTTTACAAAAAAAATACGGTCACCCAACTCAACGGTCCACGAAGTAAAGTTTATCCCTAATGACTAGGCAGCATGGTCCTGGACCTTAGCCTGTTCCTTGCGGAACAAAAAAAAAAAAAAAAAATTGACTTTGACATTTCGTGACGAAACCATAGATAACGTCTTTAATTTTATCGAAAGTTTGAAGAGACTAAGCGTTCGCTACGATTTGATCATCTTGGCTACCAATCGATTAGCGTTTGCGACAAAGCGTTTAGCGTATCGCAAATTCGATAAATTTACCTTAAATTTCGGGGAATTTAAAAGCACATCGATATTTCAAGACTTTCGACGGACGATGAAACGCGTAAAAAATCGGATAGACGGAACTGGGAAAAACAATCGGATACCACACAAGTATTCGCGTCTTTTTTCGAATCATCTTGAAGAACATTCTTTTCGAAAAACACAAAAATTAACTTACATAGAAAAGTTCTCTACTCAAAAGTTGTTCGTTAATTTAAGTTGACAGTAAATATTAATAAAATAATCATTTTGTATGATACTTGGAAAGGATGATGTATGTACAGTTATGTTTTATTACAGAATTGTCCCAGTATCCCAAGTCGGTCTCAAAGATTTTCCTGGATGATGAATCTCAATGGATGGTGGAACTCAATTCTTGTAAATATATGTTTTCAATAAAGAAATTACTTAAAAAGGTTATCTTTTAGGTATTCTTTAATTAGCTGAGTTTTCCCAGCTTATTTAACGAAAACGCCGCTTGACAAAACTTCATATTAGTATATCACCAACACTCGATGCGTTGGTGTCAGTGTTGTGATAACAGTTCATCTTCTGTGTCACGTTGTGAGTTGTAAATATTGTAAGTTTTGCGACTACCCGTTCTACCTTTTCAGGTGATTACAGTTGGACGTATTTTGGTTCCTGCGCTGGCGCCGTTTTCGTTAAAGCAAAATAATAATCTTTTTCAGCTTTAGTCATAGATTTCCGCAAAGTAACACCTGATTCCATCAACTATATATCAGAAATGGTGGAGAGAGATTTCACACGGGATTTAACGTCATTCACTCCTAACAAAAATTCACTCATTACGTAATGCGAGTACCTACTTGCGAATCTAATGACTTGCGATAGTTGCAATGTTTTCAACTATATTTGGGGTATTTTTTTTGCGACTGTGGCAGCCTTATATTTTGACGTTAATTTAAATCTTTCTCTTACGCCCGGTCGCCCGGTGGCGAATCTTTATCATAAATACTATATCTATGACAGCTCAACCACAGATCTCTATAACCTTGTTACGTCGTCATCTTTTCAAAATAAAATTCTGAAATACCATATCTTTCTAACTAATTACAAACAAAACTAATTACATTATGATAACTGTAACCTGAAAAAATTGTTTCCTAATATTGTCATCATTTTAAATGCTAAAAAACATTTTATTACTCATACTGTAATACGCTCCTGCAAGGTTATATCGTTCGGACGCCTATATTTTTAATTGCTAGTGATGTCATCTCAAATAACAGTATAGTACGACGATAGTAATAGAATCCTGTCAATATTGAAAATAATAGATGGTCTTCTCAAATACTGAACTTTTAAAAAAATGGAACCAATAATTATTTAAGCAAGTGTTTTTTTAACTTGCCATCTCAACTATAGCAGACGGGCGCACGCGGGGCAAGAGGAGATCCATGCATGCCTCTCAGTTTCAGTCGTCCATAACACGTTACCGTGTACAGACTACGTTCTCCTGCTCTCGACATCAGAATCGACAATATTATTGACAACGAAATAATTATATATGTAACTGATAACAATAGCGATACCGATAATTCTGACGATGAATCCGCATAATAAAATATTTATAATGTTTTAACTTGTTTTATTCTATGTACAAAAACCTGTTAAACAAAATAAAATAAAAAGAAGCCAAAATAAATAAAAAACTGTTAATTATGTACATAGTATCAAATAGTCACAGCGATACAAGTACCTATAGAGTATGTTTAGATACATCACTAGTAATGCCAAATTTACTTTGATATTGACGTCGAACGCAACCATAGACAATGGTCGTATTTTTAGCGTATTGTAGAAGAGAACAAGCGTTCGCCACGTTCCATTTAACTTGACTTCCAATTGATTAGCGTTTGCGACAAAGCGTTTAGCGTTTCGCAAAGTCCATTCGCTACCTAGCGTTTGCCACTTGTCTAAAGGCCGTATATTCAAGCAAGTCAATGCAAGGGAATTCAACATACTCTCCGAGACTAACTTGAACAAAACAAAAAAAAATGTAACTAGTAAACTAAAAAAAATAACTTTGATTTCATTTAAGTCTACTAAAAAGATATCCTACGAATGTTATGTGCGTTTGCATTACCTTTGCTCCAGTGCCAGAACCTCTCTAAGTTAATTGACACTTTGCCTCAATACAAGGTTCAAACAGCGCCGACTTTTTTACATTATAAAACAATAGGTTCTCGTTTACTGTTTTACTGTGAAGCGTTACGTTTATAAAGCGAAGGTCTTTTTCTGTTTATTCTAAGTTGAGGGCTTATTAAAAAAGTACACTTAATTCATTTGAAGTTTATTTTACACGAACTATCAATAATAATTACATTTAATGGCAAGAAATAAAGTATGAAATATGATGTATAATGTATGATGATACTACACTTAAAAATGTACAATGATACTTGACTAATTAAAGTTTATAAGACCTTGCGATCACAATAAATAAGGCACCATATTATGAAATTTAACAAACTAAATTATTGCAATAAAAACATTTCAATATAAACATTTTAAGCAAATAAAGTTTGAAATGATAGACTGATCTAAACTACGTCTAATATAGGTACAAACCAATCGTGAACGTAACGTACTATCTACAATGTACTGTCCAGTCAAATGCTTAAACTAATTCTTATTTACTTCTTAATTAAAAATAGTGTTACGCCGGTAGGCTAGTGCTAAAACTTTGATCGTGTTTTTCCATGCCTTGGAGGCGTTTTCAGCAGGCTGAAATACCATTTCAGGCCGTTTCAGAGAGTGCTCTAACACATACTAGTTTATCGAAATTTCACCCAAGTTGCCGTTGTTTTCAGGCGCCTGAAACATGTTTTCAGTCCGTTTCAGGCCACCCTCTGTCAGATGACGCCATAACCTGAAAACCCGTTTTCAGGCGTTTTCAGGACCCCTTATGGGCCTTTGAAGCCCACTTCAGTATATGACGTAATTTTCAGTAGGAGTGAAAGAGATAGCACGATTAGAGAGAGGCAGCTATACTAAGAACATTCCAGAAAGGTGTGACAGAGACAGCACAAGACAAGGATAGCACTATGATTCGAGAAAGGTCTAGGCTAGGCAAGACGGCATTTGGAAGGATCCCGAACAGTCTCGTACTGGGTAGTAGGTACCTACCGAATATTCGGGAGTCCTTGACGGCCGGTATATAAGGAGCCCGGGAATGCGTCCGAGTTTGAGTTTAATTTGGGAAAGCGACGAGTAAACATCGAAGCGAAAACTGCGACAAGAAGATTTTGGAGTGCGATATAAGTGTTTGTGTACTGAGTGTTGTAACGTAAAGTGTGTACAATAAATCCTACTCTACTTCATCGGTTTAGAAGTGCATTTCAATCTAGATCCCACACCCCGAGAACGTAACATTTGGTGTCAGAAGTGGGATTGAAAATGCCGATTACTCCGCGAGAAGAAGAGAAGGAGGGGATTCAGACCCGAAGCCGCACCGCTGCTAGAGACTCTGCGGGCACCGCCGGAACGTCAGACACAGCGGTACCAGCTTCAAGGACGCCGGAGATAGACGTCAACGCCATTCTGATCCTCCTGAAAGAACAGGCTAGAAGGCAGGAGGAACAAGCCAAAATCCTGCAACGAGAGCTACGGGTTCAGCAGGAGGAACAAGCCAAAATCCTGCAACAAGAGCTACGGGTTCAGCAGGAGGAACAGGCTAGAAGGCAGGAGGAACAAGCCAAAATCCTGCAACAAGAGCTACGGGTTCAGCAGGAGGAACAGACCAGAAGGCAGGAGGAACAAGCCAAAATCCTGCAACAAGAGCTACGGGTTCAGCAGGAGGAACAGACCAGAAGGCAGGAGGAACAGGCTAGAATTTTGCAGCAAGAGCTACGGGACCAGAAAGAAGTCCTCCGTGAGGTAAACGAAGTAGCTGCAGAATGGAAAAAGGAGATGGCTGAGGTGCAAGACAAAATTGTGGGCGTTGAAATAAAAGTTGAAAACCACGAGAAGCGCCTCAATGGACTGAACGAAAAAGTGGAGGGCCAGGAGAATCGCCTCCAGAAGTTGGAGATCAAAGTGGCCAACAGCACCACCAGTGTATCAGGTGCACCAGCCACAGGAGGTGAAAAGTTAAAGGTACCTCCATTCGATGGTACCTCTTCGTGGGCCGCATACAAGCTCCAATTCGAGATGGTTGCCGAAGCGAATGGCTGGAGCAAGGACTATGCTAAAACGGCATTGAGTTTGGCGCTGCGGGACGAAGCTCTCACTGTTCTGGAAGCGTTAGGAAAGGAGAAGACATACGACCGTCTTCTTGAAGCTTTAGAGGCACGCTTCGGTGACAGCCATCTAGAGCACGTTTACAGAGCTCAGCTGAAGAATAGGACTCAGGGGCATAATGAGTCGTTACAAAAGTGGGCAATTGAGATAGAGAAGCTCGTCCGGAAGGCGTACCAAGGTTCCGCAGCGACTTTCATCGATGAAACGCTAGTACAGGCATTCATAGATGGGATTCGGGACTTTGAAGTGAGGGCTGCTGTACGGCTGGGACACCATGGGACCTTGAAGGATGCGCTCGCCCATGCCCTGGAGGTGGAAGCTGTACGCCAAGACTCAACAAAATCCTTTAGGGTGCGCGAAGTTGCGGCCAGGGAGCCGATTGCTCCACCTCGAGAAACTGGGCCTCGATGCTACAACTGCGGGGAAAGAGGACACATACAATCAGGCTGCCCAAAAAGATCTTGGAGGCAACGGGACTCAGACCGAACGGAGAGGCCAGCAAGCTCTGATAGTTCAGAGCGGCAGCAGCAGGGAAACGAGTAAAAGCCAGGACTGAGGGACGAGTGCTGGCTGGTGGTCAAAATGTCCCAGTTATGATCTCGCAGGCGAACGACGGGAACAGTCTGGCTGTCAAAGGAGAAATTGGTGGAGTACCATGTCACCTTACTATTGACACCGGAGCTTCTCGGACCGTGATCAGTTCTCGACTGCTGAAACACCTGTCCAGGGATCATCTAGTCCGACCAATGCATCTTCAGCTGCAAACGGCTACCGGCCAGTACATCTCCGTCCAGGGGGAGCAGGAAGTGTCAGTGAAGATTGGAGAAAAGAAGTACTGGCACAAAGTCATCGTTGCTAACATCGTAGATGACTGCATTATTGGTCTTGACTTTATGAGGAAGTACGAGTGTAAGATCGACATGAAAGGAGGCGTGCTGAAATTTGGGGCTTATGAAGTTCCTATGGAAGGTGGAGTGAGTGGACATGTCTTCTGCGCTAGAAGGACTACACTTCAACCGAGATCGCAAGCCCTAGTTCCGGTGACATTGCCGCACGGTGCGAGACAAGGATCTCATTCCTGCGTGTTAATAGAGAAAATGGACGGCAGTAAACCATGGATGCCAGCTCGCACAGTGGTAACGACGTCATCTGCAGCATTTATAAGGGTGCTAAATCTAAGTGACACTCAACACGTCATAAGTAAAGGAACCCTTATGGGAACATGCGAGGCAATCTCTTGGATACGGAGTTGCCATGGGTCGAAGGAGAACAAGTTACAAGAAGAAGTTGTGGAAATTGGAAAGTTATTGGAAAACTGCCAAAATGATCTCACAAAGGAAGAACTTCTTAAGGCACGTAATTTGCTAAAGCGCTATAGGAGCGTCTTCTCTGCACATGACAGTGATATCGGGAGAACTGGAGTAGTGCAGCACGAGATCGACACCGGAGATGTCATGCCTATTCGACAACGACCGCGGCGAGTTCCGGTAGCTCGAGAGAAGGAAGTGGAAGACATGATCAAGGAAATGAGGAGAGATAAAGTGATAGAACCGTCGACAAGTCCTTGGTGTTCTCCAGTAGTCTTGGTGAAAAAGAAGGATGGAACCATGAGATTTTGCGTAGACTATCGTCGACTCAACGATGTGACTAAGAAAGACAGTTATCCATTGCCTAGGATAGATGACACTTTGGACACTCTGCATGGAATGAAATGGTTTTCCACGTTGGATTTGAAAAGTGGCTATTGGCAAGTGGAAATAAAAGACAAGGACAAAGAGAAAACAGCCTTTTCAACCGGTAAAGGACTTTGGCAGTTTAATGTAATGCCGTTTGGATTGTGCAACGCACCAGCAACGTTTGAGCGGTTGATGGAGCAAATACTGGCTGGTCTCCTGGGTGATACGTGCCTAGTGTATCTGGATGACATCATAATTGTAGGCAAAGATTTTGATGACCACCTCAAGAAGCTGGAACAAGTTTTGTCCAAGTTGCGCGATGCTAACTTAAAACTAAGTCCGAAGAAATGCTCATTCTTCAAGCGCAAGGTTAACTACTTGGGACATGTGATTTCATCAGATGGCATCCAGACAGACCCTGTGAAGATAAGTGCAGTTAAGGACTGGCCGACACCGAAAGACAAGACAGCAGTACGTGCCTTCTTGGGACTTTGCTCGTACTACCGACGATTTGTAAAGAACTTCTCAGATATAGCAAAGCCTTTGCACCAGCTGACAGAAGAGAAAAGACAATTCAACTGGGATGATCAGTGTGCAGCAGCTTTCTCAGACCTCAAACAGAGACTTTGTGAAACACCGATTTTGGGATATCCAGACCCAGAGAACGAGTTTGTTGTTGACACTGATGCAAGCAATACTGGCATTGGAGGAGTCTTGTCACAGAAGAAGGGTGATCAGGAAGTTGTGATCGCCTATTTTAGCAAGTCGCTATCGAAGCCGGAGAGAAACTACTGCGTCACTAGGAGAGAATTGCTGGCAGTCGTCAAAACTCTGCAGCATTTTAGTAAATACCTGCTTGGACGCAAGTTCCGAATAAGAACTGACCACGCTGCTCTAAAGTGGTTGTTAGAGTTTAAGAACCCTGAGGGTCAGGTGGCACGCTGGATCGAACAACTGCAGGAATATGACTTTGTCATCGAACATCGCAGTGGAAAGTCACATGGCAACGCAGATGCCCTCTCTCGAAGACCTTGTCCTGATGATTGCAAACACTGTTTAAGGCAAGAGGGTAAGGACTGCGTGAAGATGTTGAGGACAGACACTGTTAGCGAAGAATGGAGTGATGAAGCAATGCAAGAAGCACAACAGGAAGATTGCGATGTAAAGCCCATTTACGATTGGATCAACGCTGGGGCGCCCAAACCAAGGTGGTGTGAGGTAGCTCCGATGAGTACCGTGACAAAGAGCTACTGGGCGCAATGGGAAAGTCTGGTTATGCACAATGGCGTACTGTGCAGGAAATGGGAGTCAGAAAACGGAAAGGATGCTCATCTTCAAGTGGTTGTACCAAGAAAGAGAGTTAGCGATGTTTTAAGATCCTTTCACGACGGCGCTTCCGGTGGACACCTAGGAGTAAAAAGGACTCTGATGAAGATTCGGCAACGTTTTTACTGGATAAACTGTCGGGACGACGTGGAAGACTGGTGTAGGAAATGTACTAGCTGTTCGTCAGTTAAGGGACCACATACACGTAGTAGAGGTGCGCTTAAAGTTTACAACGTGGGAGCGCCTTGGGAAAGAATTGCTTTAGACGTCGCAGGCCCGTTCCCGACCTCTGACCGTGGAAACAAGTACATCCTGGTGGTCATGGACTATTTCACCAAATGGCCTGAGGTATTTGCCATTCCGAATCAAGAGGCAGTCACAGTAGCGGAAACTGTAGTGACTGAAGTGTTTTGTCGGTATGGTGTGCCTCTTGAGATCCACAGTGATCAGGGAAGAAATTTTGAGTCTCTGGTGTTTCAGGAGACTTGCCGAGTCATGGGAATTCATAAAACTCGGACTACGGCCTATCACCCACAGTCAGACGGAATGGTTGAGAGATTCAATCAGACTCTGGAACGACATTTGGCCAAAGTAGTTGACAACCATCAAAAGGATTGGGACAGGCATATTCCGCTCTTTTTAATGGCATATCGGACAGCAGTTCATGAAAGCACGGCCGTAACTCCTGCGTGTGCTAATTTTGGAAGAGAACTACGTTTACCTGCAGACCTTCTGACCGGACGTCCTCCAGATGCACCAAAGACGGTTTCGGAGTATGCAAGTGAACTGCGAAACCGGCTTGATGATGTTCACAGGCATGTTCGTGAACATGGATTGCAGGCCAGCGAGAAGGTGAAGACCAGATACGACCGGAAGTCTAACCAGACGAGGTTTGAGGAAGGATCATTCGTGTGGCTACATAACCCTATGCGTCGAAAAGGAAAGTCACCAAAATTGTCGCCGAGTTGGGAAGGGCCGTACAAAGTAGTCACAAGGATCAACGACGTCACTTATCGGATACAGCGCAACGCACGTAGCCCCTGTAAGATTGTTCATGTTGATCGGTTGGCCAAGTACCATGGAACGAATGATGCTCGGGACGAGCATGTCTAAGGAGGGGGTAGTGTTACGCCGGTAGGCTAGTGCTAAAACTTTGATCGTGTTTTTCCATGCCTTGGAGGCGTTTTCAGCAGGCTGAAATACCATTTCAGGCCGTTTCAGAGAGTGCTCTAACACATACTAGTTTATCGAAATTTCACCCAAGTTGCCGTTGTTTTCAGGCGCCTGAAACATGTTTTCAGTCCGTTTCAGGCCACCCTCTGTCAGATGACGCCATAACCTGAAAACCCGTTTTCAGGCGTTTTCAGGACCCCTTATGGGCCTTTGAAGCCCACTTCAGTATATGACGTAATTTTCAGTAGGAGTGAAAGAGATAGCACGATTAGAGAGAGGCAGCTATACTAAGAACATTCCAGAAAGGTGTGACAGAGACAGCACAAGACAAGGATAGCACTATGATTCGAGAAAGGTCTAGGCTAGGCAAGACGGCATTTGGAAGGATCCCGAACAGTCTCGTACTGGGTAGTAGGTACCTACCGAATATTCGGGAGTCCTTGACGGCCGGTATATAAGGAGCCCGGGAATGCGTCCGAGTTTGAGTTTAATTTGGGAAAGCGACGAGTAAACATCGAAGCGAAAACTGCGACAAGAAGATTTTGGAGTGCGATATAAGTGTTTGTGTACTGAGTGTTGTAACGTAAAGTGTGTACAATAAATCCTACTCTACTTCATCGGTTTAGAAGTGCATTTCAATCTAGATCCCACACCCCGAGAACGTAACAATAGTGTTCGCTGTGTGTACTTAAAATATTATAGCCAAGCTGCAAGAAGATGGCATTTTTAAAAGCGTTATACCTCAAATAAGATCTAAAACGGTTATTGCAGGCGAGTTTTTGTACATCGGTACAAATATCTGACTGGTTTTTAATATTTTGAAGCTAACTTTTTTAATAGAAATAAACGCAATATTTAACAATTGTCTTTCATGAGTTGTAATGCAATTTCCGTTCGCTGTCCGGAACTCAAAACCATATTTTTACCTTTAGTCAACCTTTAGTAGTGTCAGCTGCGATTGGTAGCAATTTTCTTATTTCTCAAAATTATTACTTCAATAATTCTAAACCAGAAAGAATATTTAAGTGCAAAATGCATCTTTTATATTTTAACGTCATTTCAAAATGTAATAAGCAGTTTTATTAATTTATTGAGAAATAAAAAGCGTGACTGAAATTAGACGAAGAACACACATCATCGAAGAATAACCGAAATACATTTTCACTTCTAAAATAACGTCTATCTGAGTAAAATGCACGAAATAATGATATGTATTCAATTGATGGCTGAGTACATAACTTTCAGGAATTAAGACTAAACCATATCCATTGCAATTATATCTGGGTATTTAATATTATTTACAGTTAGCACATAGGTGCATGAAAAGTATTACTAATATTCGACTATAAATAAGTAAACATTATTCTTTAATGAATTCAGACTATAAACCTACCTAAACTTACTAACATACAACATAAGCATTAGTAAAATATTCAATGTACAGTGATCAGTACATCAGGATATCCATTTTTTTTGCAAAATCGCCCGTATCACAAGCGCAAAAGATACCGCAGTGTTTACAGTGACGTGCTGGCCATCGTACATTTTTTAAATAATTGCTTAAATAAGACTTGATTTATGATTATTTGTTCGGTGGAAAGTCTAAAGTAGTATACGAGGGTCTAGTTCTGGGTACGGGAGGTCGTCGGGGCCTCGGGTGCGTCTTACCTCCTTCCGCGTTCGCACTTATGCCTGGTTCGCCTTCTTCAGGCAAGTATGGAGTTCTAGGGCTCAACACTAAAGCCTTGTATGAAGAATGAGAGTCCGCTATACTTCTCCCATCTCCCTCGTCTCTACGCGAAAGCTCAGAGAAAGGAGATACGGATCGTTTCTCAATCCCACTCGGTCCAGGCGTCTCGTCTTTCGGTTTCAATTCGTAAGCGTTCTCCTCCTTTCTCTTTGGTTCGGCATCTTTTTTGTACTTCGTTTGCCGTTCGATGATTTCTGCAGTTGTCAAGTCCGACCCTTGGACATCAGTCTCCAGCGGCGGTGCCGAGAGCCACGGCCTGGAGGCGTTATTGCCACACCACCTTTCCTCCGTTTCGCTGGTATCCCCCAAAAGTCCTAGTTTCTCCAAGTTTTGCAAAAGAAGATTTTCGCTGGAGCTTGCCGCCCTCATCTCCGTCTTTGATTCTTCCGCTAAAAGAAGTTCTGCCAGGGGTGGAGCAAGACCTAAGCCGATATTTCTTTCGTGGTAGACTTCTGATATAGTGGGAGTTAATTCGCCGCTCATGTGTCGAACTTGAGCCATGGAATCGCGGCTGCTGGTGCCCATTTTAGGACGAGGAACTCTCTTAGAAGTGGAAGGTTGGGCTAGAGCTTGGTCAGTCTTCTCTTCTTCTGTTCTTCGCGGCTGAGCCGAGGCTAAGTCGTAGAAGGCATCTAAGTATCTTGCATGAGAGTGGTCTGGCCTTCTGCGTAGGACAGTATCATGACCGGAGCTTTCCCAGTCCGAGTCGTCAGATGGCGGTCTTCGGGTGTAAAGTGTTCGTATTTTGGTTTGATGGGCTAGAGCTAGGGAGACATCTCTAGGTGGCGCTGCGGTTGGTTGAGGGGCGGCTGGTGGGGAGGGCGTGAATGCCGCATCACTCTCTCCCCTGTATCTCGGTGGAGGTGGAGCGGGTGGTGGCGCAGTTCTACCATCTGGTTCTCCACGTCCGACTTCTGTAGAAGATGACGATCCCCGCACATACATCGTAAAGGCGCCGCCGCACGAACCCAAGGGTAGAGGTGGTGGTGGAACTGATGAGACACTTTCTTCTGTAAATTTAGAAGATTATTTGTAATCTTTCTAAAGTTATTAATATGTATGTAGATGATAAAGTGAAAATACTGACGTCTATGCTGTCTCGGGGGTGGTTCTCCGTCTGAATGTGGTTCCAGGTCACCGTCGTCAATGGATGCGAGTGACTCCACGCTCGAGCTGGACTCTAGGCTAAGACTGCGTGGTGCTTCTTGAGTATCTGCAAATATAATATACGTTTAAAACCTTGTCCGTATTACACTTTGAAACAATTATTTTAAGGTAAGTTACATACCAAACAAGGCCAGAAGTGCTTGTAATACAAATTGGATGTGTCGCCTGTTGGCCGTCTTTCCGGTTCGTAGGGTGACCTCATCTTGCCCTACTTCAGCCAGGTCAAAACCAAGAGATGCTAGAAGTTCGTGGCATCCATTTACACGCCACAGCCTAAAATATAAGGGCAAGTTGTATGAGTTACTTCTTATTTTTAGGATATTTATCGGATAAATGTAATTTTTTAGCAACTGTTCATTATACCTGACATTAACAGCAACTTCAATGGTGTCTGTCTCAGAGTTCTTGACGGAGAACTGAGAGATAACAGAACGAATAACTCCAATGATATCGTCAGCTACGTCTCCATTGGAAATCAGTTTCGACAGGGCTTGAACCGTTGTCGGTGTCAAACCTAAAATATTGAAAATACATTTAGAAGAAAAAGGGAGTCTTATGGTCGGTTTCAATATTCTATCTACCTTTAACCGAAACTTAGATAACAGTGAGTTTCGTATTAAAAGCTATCTAATAACAGTTATCTATCTATTTGGACGACCGTTTGGTGCAGTGGTCTACATGTCGGACTTCTAAAACCAAGGGTCGCGGGTTCGAGCCCCGCACAGTTCAAGCATATGTGTGCATGAACACGTGTGTTTGTACTGGTCTGGGTGTTTTCTATGTATAATATGTATTTATTTACAAAAAAAAGTATTTAAGTATGTTTATCTGTTGTCTAGTACCCATAACACAAGCCTCGTAGCTTAATTTGGGACTAGAGAATTGGTGTGATTGTTGTGAAATATTTATTTATTTATTTATTATTTCTCTTTCAGTCGAAGGTACATAGAATATTGAATCTGGACGTTACGTATTACTGGATATTAACTATTGCTTTCCATACTATTTCCTACTTCTATTGTTATACAATATAGGGTAGGTACCTAATAATGCTTGAAGGCTGGCAGAGCATTGTGTTAGTCGCTCTTCTGGATCACTCTGTGGGAAGAATACGCTTGACGGAATACCATTTGCTGCTGGCTCAAACCTAAAAAGAAAAAAAAATGTTTACATCCCGCTACTATACCTGATATAGGATTTGAAAAAAAAAGTATATAATGTGTTACCTAAATCCAACGCTCATCAGCAGTTCTCTCCAGCCAGTGGCATTGCCAGCTTTGTTCTCTATGCTCTTCTGCGTCGTGTACATGGCGTTCTTCTGCCCGCGTACAATCCTCTGCAGTGATTTTTCTACCAAGTGTAGACATACGCGTAATGCGTCCCTGAAAAAAAAGATAAAAAAACACTCTGACTTTGAATTTGAAGATAAAAGCTATGAATATGAGGTTTTTTCTTCAGGTCTTAAAAGAAATGACACTATTTGCATTTAATTGCTTCCATGTTATATTTTTATTGTAATTATTATTAAGTGCTGCATCCTTTATTTGTTGGAAGTAATAAACTCAATTTTTATTTTATTTTTAATGATATTTCTTTCACATAGTATCAGGGTTATCTAAATTTTTGTTGTTGACCGGGAATTAAAACAGTCAGTATAACTGAAGCGGTTAGAGCGCAGAAAAAACTCAGCATTTTCCTTCCTCTTCTAGCCTTAGACTGTTAGGTGCAGATGGGGTAAACCCCTATTGTAAAGTTTTTTTTTTCATATTTTAACTGATAACTCACCGGCATTTGTCTGGCGCGGCCAGTAGTTCACAGAGCGCCTGCCCCATGAGAGCCACTTTGTTGCTGAGTCGTACGTTAGCCCCGAGCAGAACCAGCCCCGACCAGTGCGCCGGGTGCGCGAAATGCTTCGTGTGGCGGACTGTTTGCATCGCATCGCCTAGTGCCCTGTAGATAAATTACCAGTATGTTAAGTCCTGTAGCGACATGAACAAGACACCCACTACTTATTGAAGCATGCATAAATATCTATTATGGCATCTTTTGCATTTCATCGCTAAGGTAGGAGCCTACTCGTTCTTATATTTTAAAGTGCACACCCATTTTCCACCCTTAAAATTTGATCCAAAACAGAAATGTCATAAAATTTAGATCAGCAATAAAACGCACTCATTCCACACAATAGGCTGTCATGAAGCGACATTATCAAGTCACGGTAGATGGCTTATGTGAATGGGTGGGTGGGTCCTTAGAAATAAGGACTCCATATACGAATGATATGTCTATCTCTACATCTGTGACAAGATCGTCAACATAATGTCTATTAAATATGCAAGCTATGATATATAGCAGGTGGAAGATTAGAATCGTCTTGCTAAAATACTAAGATCAGATAGGACCGGATACTTATACGTAAGGAACAAAGGCTGCCTTATACAGTACCTTGGTGGCAGTCAGTATCTTGTGGCGCTGATCATAGAATAATCAAAATAGCTTGAATATCAACCGCTAAGAAGTCACTTAGCAGAATACTAGGAGAGCAGAAACTTACTTGGCCACTCTGCTTCCCTGTAGCAAAGCCGAATACAGCGCTCTATAAAGGATCTTCGTCGCAGTATCAAGTGGCGCCGGCCACAGTGTTAGTAGTATAGCTTGAGCACCAGCTGCTAGAAGTGCTCTGCATAGGCGAGAAATGCCTTCTCCTGCCGTATTCACGTCTTCACTCTCTTCTGTGCTCGACCCTTGGAGGGCTGCGCTTGACGGTGCGCAGGATATGACAACCTGGAGGAAAGTGTTAAGTTAATCGCTATCCCATCAAAATATCTCTTTCGCAAATCAACGGAACGAATAATCCGCATGGCAAGTCATTCAAGTGCGATATAACATCAATAGTTATTTAGTAATGTAACTCTTAGGAAACTTTCCAACTACTCCCTGATGCCTGAAATACGGTGTGTTTTCTAAAACAACTTTAAACTTACCAGTCTGGCAGTAATTTTCAAATTCATGATCTCCGTGGCAGTAAGCATGAATTCTGATGCAGGTGGCAATTCCTCGTTACTTGGAGATATCTCAGGATCTGGCGGAAAATATGTTGTAAGTAAATTAAATTACTAGTTTTTGTAAGCAAGTAGGTACAAAATGGCTGATTAGTCAAATAATACTTACTTTCATCTTCATTTTCAGTCGAAATATCAGCTACTCCGCTTCCAACACTGGTGTTCAGCAAACGTTTGGCTTGAGAATCAACCTATTATTAAGATAAATAAAACATTAGTCCTTAAACTAGAGAATTCATTATTTTTTTTAATTTTGTAGGAATGGAAAGTGTACTGACCACTTCTCCAGGACTGAGCACGATTGCAGGCGTCTTCCAGCAGATGTGAGTGGCAAAATGTATGCATTCTGCCTGGGGAAGCTGTGCAAGCACTGCTTCTTTCGATGCCTAGAAAAAAAACAAGTGTTTTTTGATGACTGATTTGCCTAAGTTAGTAATATGTAACATGTTAAGTGAAGTGGCTTCGAAAAAAAACTGTCAAAATCCCGAGTGCCAGTTTGCAAGGTGAATTACCCAAGGCGGAGAGGTAAGAAAATTGAATTCTTTCAAACGCATCATTGGGTTTTGTTCGGTGGCTAGGTGTGAAATAGTAGTTAAATAATCATGGATGGCTCTATCGTTTTATTTCTAAAATATGGTACGTATTATTTTGTGTCATAAAGCAACAAGTATGTACATTTTCATCTATAAATTATTATTAGTCTTATTTTCAGGCTTAATTATTGACAAAATAGAGTAGCATTTAAGGGTCTGTGTTGTATGAGGTCGCCTTTAAAATGAACAGCGATCAAATTATTTGTTTCAAGCGCTATTAAGTTTCTATATTTCTAAGAATTAATTACGCAAATTTCTTTACAATGTGAAATTAAATCGCACTTAAAGAAAAATGGTCTGCCATAGGCGTCCCGCCTACATACATATGGGAAAAAGACAAATTCATTTTTTTAAAGGGTGTTTTAATTTCTCATTTTAAGCGCTATTTTTCGAAAAGTTGGTTCATTAGTTCACAATAATAAATTAATGGGTTGGGCGTTACGAGGGTAAGTAAGCACAACTTGGAGATTAAATAAAGCAATGTCACCGTCAAGTTATTTGACGCTGGAAGGGAAAGAATTATTTTGGAACTAGGTTCAGCTCAAACGGTATTTCCAAAATCTAGATCTAGCTTTCTGACAAAGCACCAAACATGAACATTTTTGAGCCAGTAGTTGTACCTGATAATCCGTCAGTGGCGTGACTCTCAACATGTCAGCGACCAGCTCAGCCTCCTTCAGCTGTGCGTGGGCGCTGGCCCATCTAGCCCCTCCCACGCGAGCGCCCCCCACCACGAGACACCGCATCCCTGCTTCTGCGGGGGTGCTGGCGCTCGTCGTTGCTTGTGCGTTGCTGCCTGTTGCTGTTGCACCTGTGAATGAGGGTTCATTGATTATTTTTTTCAAAGGAGACCAACATAATTTGAGCATTTTCATAATGATTCTAAATACATAACAATAATAGCAGCACACACCTATCCCCTCCGGGCATTAGTTTCTGTACTCATAGAGTAAACAGTATTTTAATAAACTTTAGTTTTTGCTTGGGTTGAGGTGCAAGTTTATCTAGAATTAGAAGAAATTTTGATAACATTAACTACCAAAATCGCATCAGAATCGCATCAATGTTCAACTGGTCGATTTGCAGTCCTCTGTTTTTTAGTGAGCTTCGTTTTAAAAAAAAACAATCACTTCATTGAATCCTACGCTGGTGACACAGCGGGTACCGCTCGTACAGCGGTTTCTAGTCTATTAACAAGTATATTGCATTTCTTCACTACTTTAAGCTTACACATACCGTGGTCATGGTGCGGGCGCTGCCTCTGCCTCTGGTGTCTCTGATGACGCAGCGCAGGGGCGGCTAGCAATGCATACCGCTCACACAGCGGCTCCCCATCGGCGGGCCGCAAAGCGCCCCACGGACAGGCGTAGAGAACCCCCTCAACTACTACCACTAGTTCCCGGCGACCGCCACAGCCGCGATGGCCGTGTGTGGCTGTAAAACAATTAAGGATTAGAGATAGAAAACATAGACCTTATGAAGGGCACCTTATTTCAAAGTTATGAAAGTAAGTAAAGAGTTTGCCAAATTTTAGTCATAGACGTGGTAAAAACTCAAGTGGCGATAATGAAATAAAATATTTTTATCGTATGGTATTACTCGTTTACTCGCAACTTCATTCACATCATAGTGATTTTTCGCTCAACACAAATTTATTTTATTTAGAGCCAAATTAAAGTAATATAATCAAATTGGAAATTCATTTGTTATAGCAAAACGCCGAAAAGAAATAACGTACCTAACAACATGATTCCACACAGAGAAGGTTTTGGTTTTATCTTGCGGCTCAAATCACGTACCTTACATCATATACCTAACTAAATAGTATGATCATCCCCAGTTAGATCATGTTCATATCAATGATAAATGTGGAATGTATGTTTTCTACCATCGTGACCCTGACGTTGGTCATGAGTTCATTTCCCTCTTGTTGCGATTATATTAAAATTTTAAAAAAACATGTTATCTGACAAAGGTTTGGTCGTGCTGAAATGGACGACACAACCATGGTATCCAGTGTTTTTGAAGTTGCATGACTCTGACGACCGTATTAACTGAAGGGTGTTGTTATGCCCGGAGAATTGCAAAACATTCCCAAAGATTAACCGTTAACTTCCCAGGTATGGTGTAAAGGAAAACCTAGGTCAAAATCTCAAAAAAATTGTAGATGTGCTTACCTGTTCTACTTACTATTATTAAAAGAAGTGTTATGTTTTTTAAAATAAACCTCAAATGAGCCTGTATTTTGTAGTTTGGAATTTCTCAGGCCTCTAAATATCTTCATAGTTAATATATCTTATTAATAATAATTGATTAACGTGATCTATGCGGACGATGGACGAGCATAATTAATGATTAAACGAACTTACCTGTATGTGAAGTACTATTATAATTATGCAAAGTGCATCGTTCTAATACGATATTTAAAGTGAGATTTTTACCATGATTATTATTGCAGGAGGCAGGCAGCAGGTCCTCGAAGGGCGCGAGCAACATCTGATAAAGTGCGGCGAGACACGGCGGGCCCTGCCACGCTGTCGGCTTCTTGCGGGGCCCGTGAACACTGGACCTGATGAACAAGGTTAGATTTGTTTTGAATACGGAACAATGATGAAGGCACTGGCCGTTTGTTGCAGAAATAAACAAAATGCTAAAAAGGTTTACAGAAACACTAAAAAAGGAATTAGTAGCTGTCTTCATATTTCAAAAAGTATTAGTGGCCAGCACCAAATAAATGTATTGCTTTCAAGTACAGTGGCCAGAATATCAGGCTACCCATTTTTGTTGCAAAAATTGCCCGTATCACAAGCTCATAAGATACCGTAGTGTCAACCGTGACTTGCTGGCCACCGTACATGTTCAATATTGGGGACGAATGCATACCTTGTTGACCCTTGAAGGCTGGCTACCGAGCCAGCGACAGACCCACCAACGGATCCTACGCTGAATAGAGAGCTAAGCGAATAGTTTGATGAGTTCAGCAGATGGTTGCGGGATACCTAAAAGGAGAAAATTACGTCATAATGACATTTCATTGGTATTAAAAGCGTATGAGAATTAAATTTGTAATAGATTTTTTAAATGGCTACCATTCTGGTGAGTCCCGTGGGCCGTTCATCTGGATCCCACTGGTCATCTTCTCCGCGCCTCTCAGCGGAACTCTTGAGCCACGATGACCATTCACTGATACATCGCTCCAGTTTACCCACACCTGTATCAGAGAAAAAGGTGATGGTAACAACAGACTTGAAATAAAAACCATACTCATAAGTACCTTAGTAGCAGCAATGACAAAAATTTAGATTTCTAACACAAAATAATGTATGTTATGGTAAAGGAGTATATCTTACTGTTAGTATTTTGAAGGTCATCAGGGTTGATATCAGGTAGACTGCTGTTGCTCTCTTCAGATTCTTCCAGAAGCGACACTTGGTGGAAGCGTAGAATACCTGCGAAAATAGAAGTATTGATATAATTTTATTGCATTTAATACAGTATGTGGGTAAAATAGCAAAGATTTTATAAACCAAAGGTTACCTTTGTGTGGCTGAAGTAGCCAAGCATACAAGCGACCTCCAGCAAGACTGTAGTACAAGACTGGAGCCTTTTGCTTGTTGACAACTTCGAATACTTGTTCCACCGTCGCTGGACTCCAAGGTTCTGATCGCTCTTTGCTTGTATCTTCTGGGTTTCTGCTAATTTTTTCAAAGAATATAAGTTATTTGCACATAAAAATAAGAAACTTTACCAAAAAGTTTTCGTGAAGTTACCTCTGTGATGTATGTAGTTCCAAGTTCGTCTGATTCAAAGTGCCCGCAGATTTTTCTGTGGCTGTGTCCAGAGCTCGGCAACGGCCACGTTCAGCAACTACTAGGGCTTCTGGATGGCGTCCAAGTTCTAGAAACAATTACACATAATATATAATGTCAAAAACAATTTAGATTCATAGATGGAGCACTAAGATTCGCAGGGTATCTCTAGGAAACTCAAGTGAATTATTTGAACAGTGTTTGATGTTTCTCCTCACGATCCTGTTTCTGGACTTCATTCTCTTATTTTTTGTGTTGTGTGGAACTACCCTTTTATCGAACGACCATAAAGTTTTCTGTCCGGTTAGCCACAAATATATGGGAGAGCTGCTAGGTAGTATCAACAACTTACCGACTAGGACTCTCTGTAGTGCATGATGTGTGGACGTGTACAACGCCGCTGTATTCCTGTCTCGATGTTTGTCAGCCACCGTGTCAAGGGCTGTTAGCGCTGCTTGCAGCTGTTCCTTTGCCTCTTCCAGCTCCCCAGACGCCCACAGTGCAAACCCTAGGCGGTGGCGTACTCTGGCCTAGAAAAAAATTAAGCCATTACTACGGCATTTCAAATTATTTGGAGATGACCATGTATCATAGCGAATAGAATCACAATAACTTAAAAATGAAATGTTTTTGACAGGAGTATGCACAGTAAACCAAAAAGTTTGTAGGAGTTTGTTTCGCTTTAAGTGGAGAGGTGTTTTTCTTGGGACGTTTATCAGTGCCTGTTGAAACAAATGACATTAATATATTTACCTCTTGGTCGACATCTGATAGTCCTTCTGTAGCTGCCAAGGCCTGTCGTAGGTAGGAGACGGCGCTGCCGCATGCTCCCATAGACAGATGCGCTCCACCAAGCTCGGCTAGCGCTTGTGCTCGACCACGGGTGTCACCTAGAATATGCCAAAGTTTTAGCTAAAAGTCATTTTCATCTTTGAGTTTGTTGCGACGCTTCAGGACTTGCCTAATGGTCTGTGTTTTGTCTCAAAGTGTTAGTAGGGCCCAAAAGATACAGACATGTTCAAGCCTGATAAAATGTAGCTTTGACGTTTATAAATGGCATAATGTGTGCCTGAAGAAATGACATTGACTATAACTCTTATTCATTGTCCACAAGATTCTTTACAATCCAAAAGTGTGCAAGGTTATCATATCAAATTCGGAACTTTATTTTAAAGATCTCAAAGATTTTGAGCATACCAGCAGCTGTGGCGTGCCTAAGCCTGGACTCGTGCCAGCGAGCAGCTTCGGCGTGTGCGCCCATAGAGGCGTGTGCTGCTCCAAGCCCACCGCAAGCACGTGCCTGAAAAATTAGAAGCGAAATGAGCATAATAATTTCTGTAATGTTTTGTGTCCTTCTTTGTATTTGTGTACCTACTACATGTTTGAATGAATGATTTTATATTTATATTTCTATAATGCTGGCCACACACCATACTTCCTATTGTCCAATTCGCATGACGCTATCCATCAGTAAGAACTGATAGTATGTGGGCGTGGATTCGCATGATGATCGTATGTGGCAGCGTAAGTAAAGTCCTTATCATTTTTACGGTGCCCTAAAGGCGTGCACAATTTAACATTACAACTTTCAGACATTTAATATCAGCATCATAGTATACGCATTTGCTAATAATTTGTTGGTGGTAAAAAGTGTTATCTGCATGAAATAATACACAGAATATTATTGATTATCATTGTGAAAATCTGGGGCAAGGAATGCAAGGACGTCCACATCTGACTGGCTGGTGCACAAATGACTTTTGTCCAGACGTAACACAATTTGGTATATGCAGCCACCAAGAGTCCACATTTGCATAATCACCAAGCTCTGTTCGTGTGCTGTACCACAACTATACAGTCAAGCCATACCATGCATGGCTTTCCCTCTTTCATGATTTCGTTGTTTAATTCCCTAGATGGTAAGAGACTTTGCTCACCTGTAAATGCGTGAGACCCAGTCTATGCGCGAGCTCAAGCTCGGCGCGATGGTGTCTGACCGCAGCTGCATGCTCGCCTAGGGCGTGCTGCGCCACTCCCAGTGAGTGGCAAGCCTCTGCTTCCATTATTTGGTTGTTTAGTTCCCTGGAGGATGGGTAGTGATGAGATTAGAAGTGTCAATACGACTATGAATTGCACAACGAGAAATGCGAAAGTTGGGTGAATCTTTTTAAACTTCTAAATTGGCGTTGTAAAAGCCAATAATAGGTACCATGTGTGTTGTAAATGAAAAATATTTTTTTTAAACTGAGTGATGACACTTCAAAGTATGATATTAATTTAATTTTGTCTACAGGTCAGCCAACTTCGTACTACTCTAATAATTGACTTACTTGGCAATATTCTTCTGGTGGTCCAGACAGAACACAGCTTGCTCTAGGTTATTGAGCGCAATGTGCAGCGCTCCCAACTCTCCGTAAGCCTGTGCCTTAGCTTCTGGCACCCCAAGCTCGTGGGATACCACCAACCGTTTCTCCAAGCAGACCAACGCTTGCTGAAGGTTTCCTATTGACCTGGAGCACACACAATTAGAGATTCGCGTAAAAAGTGATTCAATTTACCTTATTTCAGACAATGTCCATAGTGTTAGTACCAATGTTCTATCCTAGTGTTAGTATACAATAAAATAATTGAAAAAAAATAATGAAACCATGATTCACTTGCGCAATACCATAAGATATTACGCTGCAGTGATTAATGTAATCACAATCCAAATCAGTATTTATGAGTTCTGATGGAAGACCAACATTTTGATGCTTTTTTACAGGATATCATTGGAAAGTGATGAAACATTCGAAAGATTTAGGTAGAAAGTTAGATTTTATCAACAGACAAAATAGTGCGCGATCCTCTTAAAGGGTAACAGCCGATAGTGGGGACTAGACATTCCAGATACAGCAATTGGTCTATGATGCTACCTTACCCACTAACCGTCTGTCTCCCTTTATGTCAGAGAAGATCGTGCACGAACTTTGTTGAACTTACTTGTGGCTAAGACCCAGGCCTCTATACGCTCTCTCCTGCTCTCTCTTATTATCGAGTTTCAAGGCAGCTGCTAGATGCTGTTCGTGGTACTTGACAGCTTCGTCTGGGTCTCCAAGCGCATCGTAGCAGTCTCCAAGAGACCCTAGGGCACGGGCCTTGTCTAGTTGACACGTTGGAGTGTTAACTCGTTCTAATATTGCCAGTTGCTGAAACAGAAGTAATTGTTTAGGACCTGAATAGTAATTTCATATGAACTTTGTGATACACATGGTTTGAACAAATACCTGCTCTAAATAGCCAATGGCATCTTCGTAGTGGCCCATGTTGAGTTTCGCGATGCCCAAGTTTCCATAAGCTTGGGCTTCTAACGCACAGTCTTGTAGTTCTTGTGCTCGTTCTAGTTGTTCCTAGCAGCAGAAAATGGTTATAAGTAAGTGTTTTATTTCTTTCACAGCAACTTTTACTTTGACGAAAAATAAAATAATTTTGGTGGCAGAGAGATAAGGTTGAAATTACCCTGTAACAACGAGCAGCGTGTGAATAGTGCCCGAGAGCCATATGGACCGCACCAAGGTGGGAATGCGCTCGCGCCTCTCCTGCTGCGTCGCCTGCTTCTTGCCTTAAAGTTAACTCCTGCAAATAAATTATTTATTAGTTAAGCTATCTGTTTTTTTTCTATGTAAAGTTTTGTTTTATCGTTATAGGTAGCATTATGGTTTGTGTTTATACCTGTGTGTGGTGTCCAAGGGCCGCATCAAGTCTTCTCTGTAAGCGTCTAGCCAAGCCTAGAGCTCCACAAGCTGCAGCTTCCAAGGATCGGTCTCGAGCCTAAAACATAGGTAACATATTTGTCATTGAGGTACCTACTCAATGTTTCATTTAAGTATTTGGCTGGCCATTTTTATTAAAGCAGTACATCAACAGTAAACAACTTTGGTACCTGTCTGGCAAATCCAAGCTGCCTCTGATACATTTTCACGGCTTCCTCCACATCTCCCATTTTAATCAGCACATCTCCAATATTGCCCAGAGCCCTGAATTTTCCTTGCAAGTGCTGTGTCATGTGAGCGATGGCTAAGAAATACTTCTGGCATTCTAACGCGGTGTCCAGGTTTCCGAGAGCTAAATGGGCAAGACCGAGGTTGCAGTACGCTCTTCCCATGTTCATTTTGTCTTGAAGATCTTTGGCTAGTGATAAGTCTTGGTCGTAATATCTGTAAAAGTCAATACATTTTTACAAGTTGTACAAGAGACGTATCGTTGGGATTTTAAAGAACGTAAAAGGAGAGGGTGTCATTCAAACTTCTTACCTTACAGCTTCTCTGTAGTTTCCGAGGCAATAATGAGCATAGCCCAAAAAGTGGCATGCCTTGGCTTCAGCGGTGACGTCACCCAGTTCCTGAGACAGCATGAGGTGTTGCTCATAGTACGGCACAGCCTGGGCGAATTCTCCTCGTGATGAGAGGCAGTTTCCAAGGTTAAGAAGAGCGCATGCTTCGCCGGCTGCATCTTTTAACTCTCGAGCAATACCTAAAACACCATAAAAGTGTTAGAAATGGTAACCAATCGTATTTTTCTTGCAGTTATAGTAAATTTAATTTAATTTAGATTTTTAAATTCTCTTATTTCATGAAAAAAAACCAGCAGTTGTATAAATTATACCAATTTTTACCTAGGTGAGCTCTATAATGAAAAAGCGCCATATCATGAGCCCCCAGCGCCTGGTAGGCCACAGCCAGGTTTCCATGGGTTGATGCTTCTGAACTCCTATCGTGAACCTCTTTGGAGATCGTCAGCTCCTGCTTGTGGTACTTGATGGCTTGTTCGTAGAACCCCGCTGCTGAGTATGCATTGCCTATATTGCCATATGCTCTGCCCATGCCTGCTTTGTCCTGAAAACAATATTAAGCAAATGAGTATACTGATTTTTAGTAGTATATCTAGATACAACATTCTAGATTTCATCAAGATCTTACTTGAAGTTGTCTGGCTATTGATAGATGCGCTTGATGAAGTTTTAAAGCCGCATCATGTTCTCCCAATAATTGGTAAACAATACCTAAATTGGAACACGCTCGACCCTCGCCCACCTGAAATTGAATACAATTATTAATACTCGTACCATAGGACCTACAATCTTTGCGAAGTTAACTCGTCATACCAGTAATATCCGTTAGCTCATAAATAATTTACTACCCATACCTTATCTCGGGCTGCTAGTGCAACATCTAGTTGTCGCTCATGCCATTTCTTTGCCTGAGCATAATCGCTTGCGCATCTGTGAAAATGTATTGCGTTTCCTTAACATCAATTTTCAATTACCAAGTCGTTTAATACTAATCTTTACAATGCATATCCTTTACATTACTTTAAAGCTGAAGTTATTACCTAGCTGCATGACCCAAGCCTGCGTAAGCTCGTGCTTCGATGGCTCTGTCACCCAAGTTTTGAGCTATCCTCAGCACGTTTTCATGGTATGCAATAGCTTGGGAAAAGTTTCGTCGGTAATGGTAAGAAGAACCTAAGTTTGAGTATGCTCTTGCTTCTTCAACCTGAAAAAAGTTGGCCATTCATGGAAAATGTATTTACTAAGAGCCAGTGCATATTATGCGCCATTCCACCACCGGGATTCGAAGCTGAATGCGACTTTAGCAGCACCGATGTGTGGATGCTGCATATGTGAACTGGCGCGCTGGGTCTAAGCGACTTTACGAATTTACAGATATGTCATTCATTGTTTTGTTCATGATGTATAGCTTACCTGGTCACCGAGTCGTCTCGCCAGCCTCAAATGCTGTGTATGACAGTCGACAGCCGAGTCGAATTCTCCCATAGCTAAATACACTGCTCCCACGTTTCCTATCTCCCTGGCCTCTTGCAGCCGGTCACCCATCTGCTTGACCAGCTGCACACATTGTTTGTGGCTGGCCAGCGCGTTTGGGTAGTCACCGATAGCTGTGTAGACATGTCCTAATGATGTAAGGGCTGCGGCAGCAGCTTGTGTGTCCTGAAAAAGAAGAACGCGTATGTTTAAAAAAGTTAAGAGGAAAAAATATATTAATGGGAGCCTGAGACATATCCCTGTACAGATGAGGGACAGATCCAAGCCTGGTACTCCCTTTTCCTGTCTTTTGTGTCAGCTATCAATAATTAATTGTCTTAAAACCTAGCTAGTTACCATAATTACTTCCGCGAGGATTGCCCTCTATTACCGTGTTAGTAGGATGGGGTCGAGTCAACTGTAATTAGATAGATAATCGACGACAGAAAACTGTTAAGATCTCTCCAGTCTAAAGTATTACCCAAGATGTGAATAAAATGAAAGGCAAATGAGAACTGTTCTGTTAATTTGTGTTTCGCGGCGCGTTTACCACATTCTCGTGGCACACCGTGACCTACAGATTAACTTCGTGACCTAAGAAGGTAAAGTGAGTCTTATAAAAGTTAACCAAGCATTTCTAAATGGAGGCAATAAGGTTCAGAACTCAACAGAAATCTGTTCCTTAGATTAGCTACTACGAGTAAGAGCGGAACCAAAATTGTTACGTCTAACTACTATGTAGTTGTTATTGCTAGAGAAATTAGTCTGTGTAAATTGTGAAAGAAAGTTGATGATTTCTATAATTAGCCGTTTAATGTCAACTTCGTGCAGAGAAAATTGTATGTAAGGACGGAACACAACTTGGTTATCTTTACTGCATAGACGACGGTAGCTCATTATACATGTCAGTTGTCGATCAGCAATAGATATTCCTCATTCAAAAGCAAAAAGGGCAACATTTGATTTTAGGAACATTTCCAAACTCAAATGCACTCTTTCTTGATAATAAACGTTTGAGTTAGTGAAGCAGATAATATTTCAAGAGCAGTTTATCTACATACGACAATGTGTGCTAGAATGGAAATGGCAAACAAACGAACGCCGGCTATGAAAGAGAGCAGTAAACAGTATCGAATGACGCCACATTTCTAGTAGAATGCACACAACAAACAAAGCAAATAAAGGCATAGAGCCGCGTCCTTAGACCGAGGAAGTGGGGACAAAAGGAAAAAATGCTCGAAGACAGCCCGCCCAAAGCCCCTTTGTCTCGCCGTAGTGATGGATTTATGTTTGGACGTTCGAAAAGTGTTCTGATCCGCGGTTTTATATTTAAAGACGATATTTAGAATATCACTTCAGAAGTCCATCTGCAAACGTATAATATTTAACCATACCTGTACCAAATGTACTTATGACATAGTAAATCATATTCTGACCCATCGTAAGCAGTATTTTGTAATATCTGACAGACATGGTTAATGTCAACAGTTACTTCAAGTTAATCCTATCCAACGCTAATAATGTGTTAAACAGAAACAAGTTAAATAAACACGACTGCCACAGAACACTTTTAATAACATTAAAGTTCCTGAAAATACTAAAGAAAAGGTTACAAATATCGAATACGATGATGTTTCCAACGCGCAACACTACCCCGCGAAGTCGGACGGGCCGCTACAATCTAACTAATTAAGTATGTGCAACACGATACGATAACGCGCCGATTTACATACTGCCTCGATCCCTTTCTGTCGTGTGTCGTCCTAATGCTAGTCGCAGATGCATTGGTTCTGGCTCAAACGTTGGGATGGAGGAGAAATATTGGACGGGAATAAAGCTGTGCTATGCCGTTTGACTTAGTGTTAAGATAGCAGAACATGCTGCTGATTCTTATTCTATGTTATATATGTATTCTTATACCTTATTCTATGTTTCGACTATTTAGTTAGATCATACTAAATTTATATCGAAAGTTGAGTACAATAATACGAGTTTCTAAAAAATAGTTTTGAACACTGTTTTATGAACTCGACAGGGCTTGGAATGAAAAGGATTGTAGATAACATATTAGTGGGTTTCTTTTGGAGATATCAAACTTTGCCGACTATGGTTGACCGTTTATTAATAAAAACACCTTAATAAATGACACTCAATGAGACGTCCGTATCAACCCTTATTATGTTCGCTGTATGAGCCTTGTTTCTGCAGCTTATTATTCGCACACAATGCGACGGTCACGTACCGACTATCATGCAGGCGCTAGTATACAACCTGATAGCACCTACTCTGTAAGCAGATGTCTTTAGTTGCGAATGAAGCCGATACTCTCTCTTGTTTTTAATGTAGCCAATAGCCATTGCTGTAAGTCTTACAAGTTTAACCGTGCATGCAATCGCTGGCTATACCCGAAAGTAGGAAAAATCTAAAGGACCAACGGATTCTGCCACTCGTGATAAGACCCCGGCAGACTGCAGACTTCCTTCTTTCGCTGTCTTTGTCCGTCTTACTTATTAAAAAAGACGACGAACGAATAATAGACCCTTCATACGAAATGGATGACGAAAGTCACAACGTATCAACAGAGTAGGGACCCTGTGCAAACGCAATTTTGTTTCTTTTAACGATCATTCATTCCAATTTACTGTGGTGTAGCTGAGGAATACTTCGTACTAATGGAATAATTCAAGTTTACTCGATGCTAATAAAGCTTAATAATAAGCACAGATGAAAAAGAAACATTAAGCGTGTAGACGGTATGTGGTTATGAGATGACTATGAACGTGATTTTTTATGTTAAAGAATGTTATTTTTCTCAAGAACAAGCTTATAGCTACGCAACCGTATACCGATCTGCCTTTGCTGGTTGTCCAAATATAAAAAAAATATAAGTACGTATCTACAGGCAAAGCTGACTTTAGAGTTATCATTATAAGATCGGTATTTATGTTAAAAACGAAATAACGATTGGTCGACATGAGAACCGCTTAAGCCTCAATGATGACTTTGAATTTGCTAAGAATTTGCAATTCATGAATATTCATATTGTCGGCCTCCTGCGTCAGTCGTAATGCCAGGATATAATCGCCCAGAGCGTGCTTAACTTTGAGAATCAAGGACTTTTATTGTAAGTTACTAAAGATTTTTCTAATATAATTTTTATGACACACACTCGTTTGAACTCCCGAACTCGTTAAGTCGTTTTTGATAAGTCATTATGGCGATACCGTATTGTTATGAATGTACAATTGTACCTAAGTAATAATTTATTGCTTTTGATGGAAACTCTTTTAAGTTCTTCCCTTATTTTTTTCTGTAAATCGAATTAAGCAACAAGACAGAACGTAGTACCAAGTACTAAATATTTTTTTTGTAAACAAGCCTTTAAAATCAAATTGTTCATTGTTATCGAAACTTAACGTTTATTACATTTCAGCTTAATCGGACACTGGGAAATTTAGTAGTTTATCAGTTTGTTATTTGTTTACAGATAAATAAACACCGGGGCAGGTGAAACTAAATAAAAGCTTGTAAAAAGGAGTTAATTTCATGCCAAGATGGCGTTAACATAGGCATAACAATCCAACGACGTAAAGTGCATTCTATAAGCGGTGCATAATGAATGCTAAAGAACGGGTAGCGTAAAAAGCACAGATCATAACAGGCCCACGTGCGTGCCTAATCAGAAAGTGCCTGCATAACCGCCAGCATCCTTTGCAACCAGACAAGTATGAGACAAGTGTTTGATATAAAAAGACTTAATAGCACATATCGAATGGTGAATGCGTGGGACGATATAAGCTCAGCATCATTTGTTTTGGAGTATTTTTATAATTTTCTAGAGACACAGCGAACGGACAAGAGTCATTTATAAAAACTATTCTAGCTCAAAAGGGTATGATTTTATCCTCTTTATCCTTATCTTACGATAGTCTATGGTATAAATTAGATTCTTTGCAGATATGTTATGTCATACGCACTTCAATAACCCTTATTATGGATGTATTGGCATATCTAAACCTGTTTAGTGTGAGATGTTAGGTTGTTAGACTGTGGTGGCACATCCTTATCCGTACGTAGTACCTACCACACATTAATTAATAGTACGACTATTATAAATGGCTTGAAACCATTATTGTTATTGTATGTATCATCGAAAATAACATACTAACTTATTCACTTTTTTCTTTTAGCGAATGCGAGTAAACAATAAAGTAAAGAAGAACATAGATCTAAACAAAAACCCGAAACAAATAATGCTTCTTAAATTTTAAAATACAGTCTTGACACGAATCAAAATTTTGTAGAGCGTTAAGTACCTACCGTCATTAGACTTCAGCGATTACTTGCGCGGGCGCAGCGCAGCGGGCGGGTTATCTTAGGCATTCGCTAATGAAGGCCGGCTAGACCCACATGTTACTGTCAAATTATTCCCGCTCTACGCTCGCGTGGCGAAGGGTTGAAAACTTGAAACATTACATACATCACTCAGCACTTTTTATTTTTCAAACGTCTGCGCAGGAGTTAAGACGACAGCCCGTCTGTGTGACCTCGAGTTATAAGCTTTCGCAATACTCTCGAGGTAATGAAACTTTAGAAAAATGACTGTTCAAACAAAGGTTGAGATGAAGTTGTTTTCAAATGTTAAGTGCATATTGCTAAGGCTAATTTAAAAACAAAGAGGATGCGAAATATTTTGTTCCTCAGAATATTAAAGTGCAATGGTGCGTGACTCGTTGTGGGAACCATCTTTGAATGTCATATCGTGTGGCATAAAAAACAACATAAGAACAAAATGTTATCCGGATGCTGTGTTAATTAATTAGGCATTAGAAATGAGTTGTGCGCGGGGTTACTAGCGGTCGAAGCGCGACGGTTACTTTGCTTCACTGTAACTACTAAGTGTATCTATCTTTAGGCATATGGATCTGAAGCGTTAGACCTTATGGTTTGCTGCATCAAGGTCATTCATGGAACCCATTAATAGCGGAGTACAATAACAAACAGAAACAAGCCGGTAAGAAGACTAGATGTCATAAATTTTCTTTGGAAATAATGTTCAGCATGACATGAAGAGTAGGTTTCTGACATTATGCGTTGCTTATCTGATTTGCTTACTTACCAGTAGATCTGACTCCCAGGTAAAGTTTCTTAGATAATGCTGAATAATAAGCTTGGATTGACAAGTGCCCCTAAATGTAAGGATCATGTTATTGATTTGTTAAAAGTAGCAAATTAAAATGACAAAGGACCCACTCATGGCGGAATACAATAATATACACAAATGAAAATAATTGAAGCGTTACAATTTTGATACGAGCCAACATTATATAATAATAATTTGTTATCATTACATAGATTTAACTCCTTTACATGTTATTGGTTTTCCAGTGTAGTTTTTATTATTTTCCGGAACTCCAGACACAAGACAGCCGAGTCTGATCCCCTAGACCCCCACCTGTCCCGTTTTTTCGACATCCGCGGGGTCGGCTGCATTACTGCAAAACAGATTCCCATCGTTGCGAACATTTCGCGGTTATTTCAAATCGACCGACAAGTTTTTGTTGGTCGTCGGCCGACTGGAACGCGTAAAGTTAATATTTTTTACGACTATTTGTTCGGATTCGGATTGTTTCGAATGCCAGCCGCCTTTGATTGCGAGTGTTGATCTCGGACGCGACTGTATGTTCTTGATTTCTTGAATCCAACTGTGATCGACGATTCTGTGCACTTTACTTATATTTCAACAGTAAAATCAGTGTAATCGCTTTCTGATATTTACAGAAATATTAGGCTTGTTTCCACTATGAAAAAAATATTCAAAAACTGATTTTCTAGAAAATAATTCATAATTTCTGATCCCCTTTCATTAATATTTTTCTGCAATTTATATAATTTTATTTTGACGTGACAACGTCTTAAATTAGTTTGTGGCTCGGAGTCACTCATGAAAAAAGTGTAACGCCCGCTCACGTCTGTTACGATGAGTCACCGAACGAGAGAGAGGCCCGCCGGACCGGCGAATGCCTTGCGTCTCTCTCCCACTCAAACATGATCGGTGTCACGTAAAATCTTCGTCCGTAAAACCGACTTTACAGGCAACTATTTTTTTAATTTAAATTCAATTGATAAATAGTTACTCAGTCGGCGGTCAAGGTGTGTTATTCCAATAAACTCTATGGAGAAAAGTGTTTTGACAGTTCATAAAAAGTACGTCAACGATTGGTGGTGACAACTACCCTATTGAAAGTATTATAATTTTATTACAGGACAACGAAAGAGAGAGTTGCTCGGTAAGATGACAACTCACAGCATTTCTATGTCCCTTTCGTTGCCATTAGTACAATAACAATATTGATAGACTTTAAATGTGAGTTTCTCCTATAATAATTTCTCATATAACACTTAACGGGTAAATTTCAACAAGTAGATTTTTTTTATCACTTCGGTGAGATTTTTTATTTCAATGCTATTCTACAGATTTTTGATGACAAATAAAAGTTTAACCCATTATATAACATGTGTGAGAGCGGGCAACAAATATCATTAAAATTCAGAGAAATATTGAAGATTGAATTTTTATAGGTCCACCGAAATTAAAAGTATCCTCCGAAATGATAAAAATGTCCACCGAAATGAAAATTTGTCCACTGAAATGATATAACTCTACACCGATATTATTAATGACCACTGGAATGATATAGCTAAGAGCAAACCGAAATGCAAGTTGGGGTTTCTTACATTGTTATTTATTCAGTTTATACTAAAACGCTCTGATTAAAAGTAAGATTTTTACAGGTATTTACATTTTCATTATTAGTAAGATATCAAACCACCAAACACGCACGTCACGAACAAAATACCAAATAAACACAATAATTCTGACTTCTTATAGGTTAAAATACATTTCGGAACTATGAATAAATATTTGAGACCGGGATCCCTGATTTATCATTTCAGAGGTGCATTTCATTTCCGTGGACTGTTATCAGTATTACAGTCCACCGAATCCTCTGAAATGATAAAACTGAAATGATAAAATGTACCTTAAATTTACATTATCTCTAGAACCAAAATCAGTATCAAAATATCAACACTTCTCAAACTAGCAGTCCTTACGGCGAGTTTAATGCACAACTATGAAATAAATTAAATAAATCTAACACGAGTTATAACGGCTACCGAAATGAATTTTTTTTTGTCCCCACATCACTGAAATGATAAACTTTCGTTTTTGGCGGGAAACCACAACACGTCACGACCGGTGCGTTCGCGCCGCGGGCTTAAGCCGCACTGATCCGAGGTGGGGAGAGGAAAGGGGAGCAAAACAGGCGCCATGTTGACGGAATATCTCTACGAAAAATACTGTCCTCTAAAATGATAACTTTTCGCCGGACAAAAGTTGACTGGTTGTCAAATCTATAACAACGTAGTTAAATAAACAAAAATAGTTTTTGTAGATAGATAATATAAACATCAATGAAATTAAACTATACTTACATTCAATTAATTATTCGTATTTGCAGGAAAACTTATTTTGTAAGTCGAATAGAGTTTAGGACAGGTCACTGTTATGATAAAATGACACTTTCTAATTTTTTTTCGCATGTTATCCGATATTGTAACTCAACAATTTTTTTTGCCAAGGTAGAGGAGGTCTTATTCTACTAAGAATAAATATACATAATCCTATATCAGCATCTTGTACACCCGTTCTCACGTTTGCCGTGTGTTTTTTCTGTTTGCGCAATTCACCCTAACAGTGTTCATTCGAAGTTTGTTTCTTTCTAATCTAAGTAACTAAGTAAGTACTTATAAAGATGAAAGAAACTGCATGAAAGCAGAATTTACGACTCTGTAATAAGGATTTTTGCGATAACGAGGTAATTTTAAAACACTTCGCAAGTGCATGAATTAAATACAAATCTAACTGGTTTATAAATACAAAGTGCAACATTAAAAATCCAGATTCCAGCTCATATTCAATTTGAATAATTCTTTTGCAATCGCCGTGGGTGGCTCGATTGGATAATGCAAAGCTATAAAGGATTCTTCTATAGTCATTCATTATCTCTGTTTTAAATGATCGCCTTTTTAATGAAAATTTTATCTAATATTATGCGTATCTTTAACGTAAATTAACTTCATATCTCTGCAATCGCTTAAATGATCGTGATACAAATAACAAAATATCTTTAAACATCCTTTTGCTTGTCTAGGGCAATTGAAGGTTTTGAGATTTTATATGCAAAGAGCGTATAAAAAACTCTGCGTTTTACTGACGAGATTAATTGGTCTCCGATGGATGTAAAAATCACTCACAGTATGGAGGCATAAGTTGGTGCATTTACTGCAAATTAGCATTAGTGCAGCCGCGCGGCGCGATCAAAGGCCCCAATAAAAAGGGGACTTTACTATTTGTAATGTTTCTTTTAGAGCGTAATACAGATGCCCACGGCTGAGCGGAGATAAACCAGCCTGCCTGAATGACCAGTACACGGTAAGTCGCATTTAACTTTTAATAGTGAGCATTCAATAATCCTGCTTTACCTCGCATTATACTTTCTTTCGGATGCCCTTTTAGGTACATTTCTAATGGATATCTCTGTTGATGCGAATCACATTTGTAGCCTTTGTTTTGTTAATTTGTAATGGTTTGAGCATGTAATATTCAAATGAACTTGTATTAGCTTTATGAATTACATTATAAAGAAAAGTTAACATATGCCATACTTAATTTATTACGAAAATAGTATCTTTCGGTCAGTTTCTACAGTTTAATTTGAAGCTTTAGATCATTCAATGGTTAAACAGTTTCTCTGCATCTATGCACATAAGAAGTAATGTAGTGTAGTCAGAGTAGTGTAGTAGAAGAGTAGTAGAAGACATGTATTGATTGTCCAATAAAAGAAGTTTTGCTTTCGAAATCTAGTTGTAAAGTTTATGCAGAGGCATACATGGACCAGAAGTTTAAAATAGCCCTTGTTTGCATTCTTCGAAAGAAAATTGAGCGCTCAATGCAAGCGTAAATCATTTTCTCGCCATAAAATACGATACTTTTCATATTAACACTGTTTCAATATATTTATATTCCACTCCTTCAAATCGCGACTGTATTAGTAAAAAAGGAACTGAAATAATATTTTATTACCATATATACCCTATGTAAATTTTCCCCTTGTAAGTAATATTATATTCTAGCGCTGCTTCGCACAACTATTTGCTTTACCCCATTATTTATGGGTTTCTCAGAGCATCTGAACAAGATTGAAAGTGCCTCCATTTCTATGGCTGAGGAACAAAATACAAGCAAAACGAGGTCTGCAGAATGAACGACTCAACTCAAAAAAACACAACATTTAACAGCTCCTAAAAAAACTGGACGTTTTAATTTTACTGCAGTTGAAGACGAAATATCAACGAAATTGATGCAATAACTTTGGCTGTTGCTTTATTATAAGGAGCGGAAATCGTTGTTTTAAATTAAAATTTATTCCACTCATACACCTTTTTTTAATTGAGCTTATACCAAGTAGAGTTATGTCAAGCCAAGTTAAGTCCGTAACGACTTGGCAGTTTGGCACTTTGATAAATTGATAATATTGGACTTCAAACAATTAACACAGCTTCAAATATGCATTGTAAGGTATTCCAACCAGTGTTAAGACTTTAAGCAGGTATCCATTGAAAATGAACAGCTGCGTGTATAGTTACTATTATAGTTAGGTACTTACTTTACACTTATGTAGTGCAAAGTAAGTACCTAACTATAGCTAAGTCAAGGCATCCATGTACGACCTTTGGTTGCAAAAAGCAGCCGTGTCGCCAAGCGACTTGGCCACCGCGGAGTCCTGCTTTTTTGGTCCATTGTGGAATCTGTGTTACTGTACACGTTAAAAACTTACTTTGCACTTCATCGCCAAGACGAGTTGGTATCTATGCGCGGTCAAGGCGTCCTTGTATGATCCTTGGCTGAAGTACGCAGCGCCAAGGTTGCCGTGCGCACGGCACTCTCCGGCTGTATCCCCCAGCGACTTGGCCACCGCCAAGTCTTGCTGCATGTAGTTGATGGCAGCATCCAGCTGACTCAGCGCCCAGTGGGCTGAGGATAAGGCGCTGAAGACAGAACCCCTGGTGAAAAGAATAACATATTAGTACCTGTGTAGTCTGATAATTCCAATATAGGAACGTTTGCCTAAGTAATCTAGATAAAAGCGGGGGGCAGTCAGTGCAACGTTGGTAGGCAGCGTGTGTATTGCGCGCTTTCTTACGTCAACTGCTCAACTGAGCCCTCTGAGCGGCTGTCACCCAGTTTCATTGCAAGTCATGCATGCTCTGCTGATTCCAAAGTTCTTGTAATAAACAAGAAATGATAACAAATGACACAAGGTACATGTTGGCAACCATTCCATGCTTCATTCTGTTGAAGCTGATTATCAGATAATTTTCCGAAACGATTACCTCAATCTTCGGCTATTAAAAACTCGTTACGTTCCAATGAACGTTTGCTTTTATTCTTCCGACTATTGTGCGGTGCCTATAAGTAAATAGTTGGTGTGAAATCGATTAAAATGATACGGGATAAATATTTTAATTCGAGCGGACAGTAATGAATCAGTTGGCCGTTGTAATTTGACATCCCACTTTACACCTCGCCCGGAATCCGATGGTCGATATTCTGATACAAACGGCGAAGGGATAAATATTCTTTTGGTGTTTATATTTACGATCGCATAAAGCGTGTTCGAGAATAATGCCCAATCCGTACCATATTTTTATGATTCGTTTGTCCGAATGAGTTTTGTGATCGTAAGTTATGCTACGTGGATGGAATATAAAACATTGAAACTAAATATTTAATTACCTGTATATATATGACATCAATGTGTTTTTAAGCTTTAACATACCTACTAGCACTTATTTATTCTCAAAAATCTTAAACATGTTAGTTCACCTACTAATGTTGACTTTAATAAATATTCGCACTGTATGTCCCTAAACGTTGTTGAACGAAACTCGTTCCAATCATAAAGCACGCTGCCTCTCATTAGAATAGAAAGTACCTACATCCAAATGATAAATCGTCGGCAACCAACAATCTAATCTGCGATGATCGCTGGCGTTCCGTTAATCGTTAAAATTCCGCTCGGAATAGGCCCGTATCGATACAGATTCGATCCATCAGCGGAGATAGCATCGCACGAGGTGTGGGTTTCGCCGCGCGGCCCTCGGTGACACCAAGGGATGACACCTTTTTTATACGAAGGATGCACCACGGTCTGTGGCGAACTTTATTATAGATGTTGACGGAAGGAGGCACTGTTTGATGAGTATGGGTGTTGCAAAATCCTATCATTCCCATTTTAACTCAGGTAATCATCATCATTATTTCAGCCATTCGCCTTCTGCAGAGCTGTCCCCCCAAAGCTGTCCATCACGATCGATATTCGCGTCCAATATACCTATCATGTAAGGTATATCTAACTTTATCAATATACTGTGTTATTTTAGCATAGTAATATCTGACTCGAAGACTCGCAAACACACAATTTATTGATTTATAAATAAAGTTATTTACTATTACTACCCCCTTATCGACGCTGCTATCTAAGAACTTTGAAGTCCAAAATAAATTTACGATCTTAGACAGACGTACCTATCGGTGGATAGGTATCGGAATTTTCATTGTGAAAGTACTTATCAAACAATAAGCAGACAGAAAGTTTAGAAGCCCATTAAATATTCGTTATTTTTGTGAACAAAAAAAGTGTATGAGATACGTATTTATGCGTTTTTTTTGTTTCACATCATAGTTGATTGATTTCAATATGCTTCACAGGATCAAATCTTCTGTAGAGGGTGCTAACGTTAGCTTTTGAATCTTAGGTATTGTTTTAAATAATGTTACACAAGGGACAACCCTAGATCTGGCGACAATTTTGGTATGTCTCTTCGATGTAACAAGATGAGGTTGATTTGATCAATGTCTGGACTTTTAATAAAAGGGAAAAAAAAGAATTGCGATTGTAAGCTCAATATCATGTGAAAGACTTTGTACATCCTTACTTACATATAACTTTATATAATTTTTTTTTTTTTCCAACAGATTTATTTACCCTGTAGTTTTGTCTGAAAAACATCGCGCAAAATAATACAAGGCATTTCAATAATTTAGTTCAAAAGTCTCTAGAAAATTCCCAAATGATTTGCAAAGCTTAGTTTGAAAATTAATTCCTTCAGCAAAGTTTCCCGAGTCTTCTATCTATTTCTCTTATTTATTTCTATCCTTTTGGTTGTACGCAAACAATTTTGCGGACATCTGCGTTAGACGAACGAGGCTTCCGCGGCCGGCCGGCAGGTGCTAAATAAGACCTTATCAAATGCCTAGCGAGCTGCTACAAATTGTTTGCACAGGTATGTAGCTAGGCTAGAATAGACAGAACATTTCTTGCTAAATGATATCCATTTATAATCTACGAGTATATATATAAAAATGAAGCCTGTTTTCCTTGGTCACGGCATCACGCGTGAATGGCTGGACCGATTTCACTAATTATTTTTTTGTTGTATTTGTTATTATTAGGAGAAGGTTCTTACGGAAAAAAATATTAAGAAAAACTCTCAGAAATATTGAAAAATATACATTTAATTAATTTTGCATATTTTAAAAAACGCGCGTAACTAATGTCAATGTCATTCGATGATATTGTTCAATCATTGCAACGCTAAGGCGGTACGAAGTTCGCCGGGTCAGCTAGTATTCAATATATTACGTTCACCAAGCACAATCATTTTTTAATCAATCAGAAATCCGTTTCGCTCTTCTTCAAATGCAGTTCAAATTTGAAAAGAAATTACTCAATTAATGTTGCATATTTAAGCTACCATTTGCTTGAAAATAAAAGTATTACACAGTGCTTACAACAGTACTAGAGCATCATAATAACTTAAAAGAACGAATTTTGTCTGATTAGGCTCTGTTTTTTGAATATTAGATATATTAACATTTCATTAAAGTTAGAACAAATTGTGTTTACATGTTTAGAGTTTCAGTCTAGCTTTATATACTGTTTTACTTTTCGTTATTCACTGACTGTAACTTGTTTTGTGAGCCATGAATAAATATAATAAATAAACCAATTGACCCTTTCTTAAGCGTACACACCCTATACACCCAAGCCGGCCGAACAGTATCGCGACGAACTTTATGCGCCGCTAAGGACCCCATTAATGATCACATTCTTCAGGCCTCTTCTGTACTTTACATGTTTAACTTCCGATGATAAAGAGGGTTATAAGTTTGACCCATATGTCTGTTTGTGTGTCTTTGGCGTCGTAACTCCCAAACAGATGGACTGATTTCAAAGCGTTTTTTTATCCAAAAGATTAAATGATTGTGGTGTTTTTTACTCGTAGCTATGGTTGTTCAAAATCCGTCAATCCGCTGAAGGTCACCAGCTATTTTCCTCATGTCGGGAGTTTTTTTTGAACTGACAACACATTTTACTGCTCTTACTTCTCTGTGACTCTCGCGGTGTTCCTCGCTACACCGTGCTCTCTCGCACCCGAGCCGGCCGAACAGTATCGCGACGAACTTTACGCGCCGTCACGGACCCCGTTAATGATCACACTCTTCAGCCCCCCTCTGTACTTTAGATTTTTAACCTCCGGCGAAAAAGAGGGGTGTTATAAGTTCAATCCTGTATATCTGTTTGTGTGTTTTTGTGTGTCTGTAGCATCGTAGCTCTCAAACAGACGACTGATTTCAATGCGTTTTTTTATCCAAAAGATTATTTATGATTATGGTGTTTTTTAGCTATGGTTAGTCAAAATCCGTCAAGCCGCTGAAGGTCACTAGCTATTTTCCTGGCTCATGTCGGGAGTTTTTTTTTGAACTGACAACAAATGTTACTGCTCTTACTTCTCTGTGACTCTGTTCCTCGCTGCACGGTGCTCTCACGCACCCGAGCCGACCGAACAGTATCGCGACGAACTTTACGCGCCGCCACGGACCCCGTTAATGATCACATTCTTCAGGCCTCTTCTGTACTTTACATTTTTAAAACTATTAACCGGTCAGTCATTTATCGAGCTCTTTAACTGATTTTATCGGAATGTTTTAGGATGAGAATAAAAGTGGCAGGAAATAACGACGGAATGAGACTGAGCCTAAAGACGTATCCTGTGGACGGAATAATTTAACGAAACGGCTTATTTAATGTGCCCGTAATGTTTTATCACTAAAACTGTATAGTAATTAGGAAAAGGTGTGGTGGGTTTGATTGGAATCATATTTAACATACTTGTTCTATGGGAGTGTGACCCAACATTGTGAATTTTAATTTAAGAGCACACCAACATTAAACCTTTTGATTTTTCGAGTTACAGACTGACGTTAATCCTTTTATGACATTTGCTACATTGATTGTCGTTCTGCCTCGTTAGTGTAGTGGCAAAGTGTCTGCCTTACATCCGAGAGGTCCTGGGTTCGAATCCCAGGTCGAGCCAAAATTGTTTTTGAGATTTTCTGTCATGAATTTCTCAAAAACAGCTCGGAGTCGGGAAGTTGGCGGTGTTACACCCCCGTGCCTCGGAAAACACGCTAAGCCGTTGGTCCTGCGCCTGATCTCTCTCCGGTCATGTTGGATTGCCGTCTCACCGAACTTTGAGAGTGATGGAACAGTGAGTGCACCTTGCACTTGTGCACAATAATATCTCCTGCGTAGTTGGCTGATCTCTGTTGAGATAGGCCGCCGTGGTCGAAATCGGCCAAAAGGACTATTACATTGATTGTGCCAATAATCAGAGCAAAAAATTCACTTTTTGATTGTGTAATTAATAGATAAAAATGGTGTTAGTTATTTATAGAAGTAACAGTAACGAAAACCGTTAATAAATTGAGTTTTATCGATTTATATTTTATCGACAGCAAATTGAAACAAGCGGACCCGTTGCAAAATAACATAGTTTGTGTACTAGATACTAGGAAGGTGCTCAGCCTACTTGAAAGTGGGAAAATGGGAAATTGGTATTAACGTATTCCGATCCGACTCACGAGTTCGCTGCAGATAGAGTGACACAGGTGGGCTATAATTTACAATACGATCCCATATCGGCAAAATTCTGAAATGTCAATTAGGGTACATCGGTGCTCTTATTAAAACCCACTGGTGTATATTCCACCGGAATTTATGAAGTCTTTATTTCCTCGACACTCGAACATTATAAATCAAAACGTCGAAATTCCGACAGAGATAACCGTTGCTTAAGTACAGACAACTGTTTTAGCGTTCAAGCGAAATGTGGACCTTACTATGGTATTAATAAAGAGGTTAGAGTCAGTTTGTGAGTGCATTGTAAGTAAATTATCCACTGTCAACTCGTTATATACGGTCGACGATTAAAAATAATAATGTTACGGCATTAATGAACGTGAGGATTCGCGGCGGAGTCATTTGTCTTCTTCTTATTAAGGCCGGCTGAGCCTTACTGAAGGTGTGAAATTGTTGCTAAGGGATTTACTCCCAGACGAGCGGGGCCAAACACCGATTTATAGCCTTTGGGATACGCGATTTAACGTTACCATAAAATGTAATGTGTAGTCTTGACTTAAAATCTGTTAAAGACCATACATTAGTTATTTAAGTAAAAAACTAAAATTAAAAAAAAAAACGTTTAGACAAGTGTTCTTACCTTAATTTCAAGGAGCAGGATCCTATTCTTAACGCAGCTTCTAGAACTGTGACAGCGGCTTGGTACTGGCCTGCTGCCAGCAACTCCTGACCTACAACCTGCGAAAGAAACACACATTACTTGGGATTTTATCTTCTACTGATTTCAAGTTTCATTCAGAACTTCTTTTCAGAGACTTCAAAGAAGGATCAGTACAACGCCCTTTCGATACATGATGTAACGCGTTGATGTCTTTTCTATAGAGCATGCGTCAATCCGTAAAATAGTGTATTATTTCTAAGTAATTCAGATTCAAGTTTATTACAAAGCCACATAATATAAAGGTGTTACAAACAAGTATCGTACAGAGAAACTCTGAAAGTAAAATAAGCCTATTTACTTAAAAATAAAATAAAAAAAATATATTGAAAAAAGTTTCATTAATCACCTAGAACTTATTTGATGGGTGAGAAAGAACTGTTTTCGATTATTTATTGTTGTGGTTTTTAATAACGACTTCATCCGCAAAGTATTTGTTAAAATAAGCGCAACTTCACGCAGTGATCTACTAAAACAATGACAAAATCTATACCTCATACATACAAAGTTTTACTAAAAGCTGATATTTTCTTCAAATTTGTTCTAAAGAAAAAGCAACAATCGCACAGATCTAATGGTAGAGCAAGTAATTACGTGAGTCACCTCATACTTCTTCGAAATGACTGTACCTCGATTTTAATGTCATTCCACTCAGTAATAATAACTAATGTACAAAAATTGGAATTTGAGTATCATAAGCCCGACAAAAAAAAGCACGACGAATTTTTAAGAACCATTAAAGTACGCCATTACGTATATAGCAGTAAAACATCGCAAATGATTTGGATTCGCATACCTCGGTATGAAGAAATTATACCGAAGCTTTAAGAACACCCATGGTGTGTTTCGTGTACTGCTTTGTTTTATTAGCAGTGTACAAGATGGCCGTTGAATGAATTAAAACCCTGTACGGATATTCTTCATGAATAAATTTGAAGCGACACACTTGACGAAACGCAATCGAATCGTTACAATGTAGACCGCAAACATATGTTTGCGAACTAAATGTTATGACAACGAAATCAAAAATAACAGTTCTTACATTGCAGGTTATGGGCGACGGCACTTAAAAGTACGCACTGCTAAATCTTTATACCGTTATCGTAGAGGCGGTTATGCAAGCAAAATTTATAAAATATGTAATGCAATCGACTGTATACTTACATCTTTAGAAACAGTAACAAAAGTATACAGTAAGTAAGTAAGTAAGGAAACAGTAAGTAGAAATAACATGTTAGCTGTGAGATTACATGAAAAATTCTTTGTGAATCATAGTGATTAAGTCTAATAGCCCTTGTTATTTTTATTAATAGTCAAGCCTTAATCCGTTGACCTCTAACGAAGCAGGATCTCTCGTTTTGATTCGTACCATCAGTTTACGGCTTATCCGTTTAATTTTAATAGCTGCCATTTTGTAAGGTACGACGCCATTCCTTGGCACGACTGCCGATCAAGTGTCCCGCGGATTGTATGTAAATTTACGGGGGCCGTATTTATGGGGTCCTGATCGCTGGCCCATTGTTCGCAGTTAAATGCGCCGAAAAATGTTCAGATGTCGCCAGCCGGGTCGGAATGTATGCAAATGCAGCCTTCTATAGGGCCCGCTTAAGGGTCTGATGCACACTAGGCGCTAGAGTGTTGCTACAAGTTGTAGGCTTCAACAGCTTTCTAACTGTTGAGTTTCTGCAGCAGGAGTAATGTTTGCTTTCTTTATTTGATATTCATTTGTGGAAAAAAACCTTGCCCTTGTCAATACGAGTTTATCAGGCAGACGGTAAAAAAACATACGAGTATCTTAATATACTCGTAGTATGGTAAAAGAAATGTCGATTTCAATTTTAAGGTAAAAGTATTAATCTTGGGTCCTGATAGTTTGATGACTACTAAGCAGCTTATGAAGTGTTTAATGGTGCTTAAATATAATTTTTACTGCCACCTTGTTATTATCACCCCTTTCTTCAAACTTCATCAAACTTTTGTTGCAACAATAAGTGGTTGCCACTAGTCGTTTAGTGTGCTCCAAGCCTTAAACAGAAAGTAGCGATGGATCCCCGGATCACTGGAGACGAGTAGTAATTCGATTCTCACTCGGTTCATCGAGGTGTGTGCTGTGTAATCGACTCTGCTCAAGAGTTACCTCACGGGGAACCTACCTTGATGTTTGATATACGATACCTAGGGATCTGTATTGTCGATTTCTCGTTATAACAACCAACGTTTACAACCAATACGTATTAAAATTGTTTGTAAATTCAGATTGACAAGTTGAGTAACTACTTTCATATACTACACGAAAGATGTCTTGTTGTAGCGCCCGCGGACGCTTTGTTTTGCTTCTTGGAAGGTTAATAAGAGAATTGAACTTCTTATGGTTTTATTTTAAAACATCTAGATATATGATACATCGTGCACAAGTAATAGAATTTCGTAAATGTATGCATACCTCATTTCAGAACACCTGCGTTTCTTCATTCATAATTGTCACTCTCTCGATGAACGCTCTAGTCACTTTGTATTCGATTTACTAACGAGTTCTCCATTAGTTTGGCGGTGCTTCTTTACTGACGTCTCTACGTTGGTCTTGGATTGTTATTTTTGCTGGCCACCGCCCTCCACCGGTCGGTCGCCCAGATTGACAGAGACATCTAATCTAGCGCAGACAGGACTCGCCTATTTGCTTATGCTAAGCACGACATGAAGGCTTATGGATGAAATCCGAGCCTAAATAAGCGGCCGTGGGACTCGGGATTGACTTAAGATATTTTGTGCCACTTAAATTGCGTTGAGTGAGGAAAATATACTGATCCTTAGAGTGCTTTTAGTAGCTCTAACATAAGGCATTGAAAGGTTGTGTGAAGGAATTGAATTATCACTTTGATATATGTTTCTGAAGGTGCAATGATATTGAAAGCGTTATTCACGTAAGGTGAGATTTGCAGTCCAAACATATAAAACAATAACAATTTCATCTTGTACTTCTCGTCCCCATACTACATAGTCATACATGCACTTATTTACAGCACTTACTAACAAAATCTATTACTGAAAAAATATTTACATATAATAAAGCTGAAGAGGGAAAAATCTGTACTTGGGAGAGAAAAAAATGGCTAGTGGCCATACCAAGAATCAAGAACAGAAGACATTCCAATACTTTATAGATTTTTTGTCCGTTCGTCTGTTTAATCTGTTTATATGTATGCGCATCACCTGAAAACGCCTGAATGGATTGAAATGAAAACTTTGCCAAACTGTTAAGAAAAATGTAGGACAGGTTAAAATTTATTGTAAAGATCGGAATATCTAAGTTGTGTGAAGAGTTATGAATATGACGCCATAGGATTTTTTTTTCAATATAATGAGCACTTTTCGTTCCCATAACAAAAATGAAGATCTGGGGCACCTGATGTGACACACAGGAGCCCAGCTAAACCTTAAGAAGTATGAATATTGCGCCTAAGTTGATCAACGTCACGAGCAATTTATGTACATGAAACAAAAATTAACATATGAATATCTGAATATCTGATGATGAACCCTGGCAGCCCAGCTCAATAATAGCTACCTATAAATATGACGCTTTAAAAAAAGGAGTTTAGCGTAACGAGCATTTTTTGTCCCGAGATCAAAAATGAAGAACTGATGTGATACGGTAGGTATCTATACCGTAAGACGTATAAATGTAGAACCTCGTTCGTAGAAGTTGTTCAACTTTTTGTGAAATTTCCCCTCATACAAAAAATAATACTTAAGATCTGTACTACTGAATGTGGATTACCAGCAGTCCAGCTTAACAGTATGAGGTACGAACATAACGCCTTGAGCACTTTTAGTTGATATAAAAAAAAAAGTTACAGAATATAGTGTAATAAAGTTGTATTGAGGATTCAACTTTACACGTAAGCCCCAAATCGCCTACATTTACAACAAAGTAAACCAGACAAAAATATGAAAATTATACCTTTTTGATGTTCTCTAAATATTTTGTCAACAAAATGTAGAATATTTATTTATTTAAGCTTTATTGCACAACAATACTTTGTACAAAAGGTGGACTTAACGCCGTAGGGCATTCTCTACCAGTCATACCTTTGGGCTAAGCAGAAATGTTTAGTGGGCGGTGCGACAAAATAAATAAAAGAGAAAACGAAAAAAAATAAGAATTATATGACACATAAGATAAAATATATAATATATATATATATATATATATATATGATTACATATTTAAAAATACACATAATATATACAAATATACACTAAATAAATAAATAAATTTGACGAACTGTTAAAGAAAGAAAAAAATATCATCTACTCTTGTAAATATTATGTTTCCGAAACCGGCTATTCTGCATTAAATTTCAGTACAACTTAATCAAAGCTAACGAAAACGTTATGAATGACAGTACACAAAAAGCCCGAAAGAAAAACAGAGCCAAAAGGCAAGTGAGTGACAATCAGTATATTTCCCGAGTACGTTAATGGTTGTCATTATTTTGGGAGCGTATGCCTTGTCCCATATCAGATGTCTTAAAACAGGACGCTCTGGACAGCATAAATAAGTTTAAGCTCGATGCATCGACAGAGACCCACGGTTCACACAATATTTTATACCTGTTTACTGCCTATTTATACTGCCTTTTTCGGTAAAATAACGACGGTTTGTTTAAAACAGTCGAATTGCTGGATAAAGTAACTCATTCTATTGATTCAGATGCGTGTAGGTATGTATAAATGCAAATTCCTGTTAAAACGATACAGACTGGGTAGAAATATGGGCAGATTGTAAGCAGGTGAGTGTATTTTCCTTACCTGTTAATGGACTATTTATAAACTACGCACCCCCTATTGATCAATGTAAGTTATTTGCCCATGTTATGTTTATTATTCGTGAATACTTAGGTATGCATGCGCTTGGGGTAACCTGCCTGGAACATTCCAGTATCGTGCAGTATTTTGATGTCAGGAAACAATGTTAGGACATTGTTTTATCTGGCTAACAACTGTTGCAGTTCATTCACGAAACATGAGGCGTAGAATTCGTACATTTTAAAAAGCATGAGCGCTATAGGTACCTATATGTAACTATTTTATTAATAACGAGTGGCCGCCCGCGACTTCGGGCGCCTTAGTTTCGGATATCCAAAGTTACACTACCACCTTAATAGTTACGACTTCACATTAATTTCCGTCATACATGATTTCTTTGTATCTTTAACTATTAAGATTGCATACGGGACGGAAGCTTAAAAAATGAAGTAACTTCTCCCGATTTCTTAACATTTCGCTTCACTGCTTTGCTTCTATTGATTGTAGCGTGATAAAAAGTATACCATAACCAGCTAGGGAGTATGATAAACAATTGACAGACAGATCCCTAATCACCCCCTAATAGTTATTTTGGAAATATATTTAATGTACAGAATTAACATCTCACACACAGATTTATCATAAGTATAGATTAACAAACCCAAAGCCTACTTACAACTTTGACTACACTCAACATTGAGCCTGCAATATTCTCAGTAATTATAATTCACTTACAGAAATCAGCACAAAAGGCGACTGGTCTAGCTTCATAGCCTCCAGCTGTCTGAAGGTCGGTTCCAGTGTCGCTCGCAGGGGTGACTTGAGCGAGGCTTCTACCAGCGCAGCCAGGAGTTGCCGGGAGGACGGTTCCACGCCCAGCCCCGAGCTGAAGGCGGCGAGGGCCTCGCCGTGCCTCCCGAGACATTGTAGGGCTACACCTGGATGACAAAAATATTGTTATTTTACCTTTTTTGTTGTATATGCAACGGAAATTCTTATCATGATTTATGCTCAAAGACGTCCGTGCAAGATTACACACACAATCATTCGGAATAATTTTTACCGTTGGAAATAATCCTAAAGCTCAAATAATAACATTTGATAGTGAAAGAAGAACTACTCGTACTAATGGCACGTGCCTTAAAGTGTCAATTTATTTATGTCGACAGGTGTTAAAAAATCAAATCAAAAGCACTCACACAAATAAATGATTGATTTCTACGAAACGCTTTTAATTGGGTAGACTACTATTTATCAAGAGAAAGTCAAACGCTATCTTCGTAATTATACTTACGTAGCCAGGAATCTACTATCTCTCGCATACTACTTAAGTATTACACTTTACTTATTTATTAGAAGGCTACACAGTTTAAACATACTTATCTACTACTTGAGTGGTTAGAAAGTAAAATAGGTAAAGTCCATTATTTGAAAGCGACTAGTAAGTGTTAATAATTTTCATTTCCAGAGACTATGCTCTGTTATTTGTCTATGTGTTTTAAAATGTTACATTTATTCAGTTACAGCAAGTTGGATCTGAGTTAATATTGAAAATTCCATTAATTTTTAATAAATGTGTTTTTTGTACATTTTACGTATTTAAAATAACAAACTGTCGCCGGCGTGGCCTGAGCCTAAGTGGTTGGAACGTAATATAAGAAATTTACAGCAGCCCATACTGAAATACAGAAAAAGTTCGCACTAAGTGATCACAATTTTCTTTCCGTGTTCCGTAAGGACATAATATCAGTACAGTGTATTAAGTTAAGCCTATTATCCTTAACACAACGTTATCTTATCGCGTCGAGATTGTGTGCCTATTTAAACAGGTCTTAACTCAGTTTGACGGGAACAGAAGCTTCATAATACGAGTTTCATATTTCATTCTTTGTACTTTCATTAATCTTACTATAATTCTTAGTAAAATTGGTATTTGTTAAATTGAAAATAAATGGCTACTGACTTACGCTCTATCAAAATCACAGACTTTGATCTCGAGTTGCCTTGAGTAAGCTAAACATTTGCAGATTTACAGAGGATAGTAGAGAAATGTCTAATTTAAGCCTACGCTTGTTTCGGAGTCGCATTTATATACAGGAATAGTGATGCGCTTAACGAGTTCGTATACATTTCGGGCATCATATTTTATTTATTTTATTTTAGAAATTCAGACAACGCAGGTCCATTTTGTTAGTAAAATAAATCTTACAAGCTACAGTAGTAACAGAAAAAACACAAAAAAAAACAAAAACAATGCACAATAGGGAAGCCATACCACACACAGCCACGGCGGGTCAATCTGTATTTCTTTTGACCAACACCCTGGCCATGTGGCGAGTTAAAGGGGAGTCATATCTTCCCGCAATGGTCCTCAGAATGGAGTTGGAGCTGGCCCGTATCCTGCAGAGCAACGACGCTGCTTTTTTCCGCATGATAGCGTAGAAATCGTCAGTGCGTGCCTCAGCAAACATTCCCGAGGCACTGCAAAATCGGGGCAGCCCCAACAGCATTCTAAAGCCATTATTATATTGGACACGCAGAGCATTTACGGTCTTCTGCGTAAAGCTAGCCCACAGGCTGCAGGTGTAGAATACTTGGCAATACGATTTAAAAAGAGTGATCTTCACTGCCCGACCACACCGTGCAAACCTGCGCACCAGCATGTTACATCTGACCGCCAACGCTCTACGTTCCCTCTCAATATCTTCATGGTCTCTAAGGTCGTCAGTTACTATGTGTCCCAGATATTTAAATTTCGTAACACGGTTGAGCTCAACACCGTGTAACTTAATAATTGGAACAGACTCTGGACATTTTCCACCAGCGACCTTAAAGACCAGGAATTCACTTTTCTTAACATTATATGTTAAGCCATGTGCTTTAGCATACTCCTCATATTCATATAATGGGAAAAAATATCTAAACTTCATTTTACATAAGCTTTTCTAAGCTCTTTGTAGAACTGTAACATGCGAAGTAAGAGAAATCCTGAAAAGATTTCAGAACTTATTTACTGTTTTAATTTAAATAATTAAATCACCTTTAATGAAATCAATTAAAAAATAATGTAATTTTTTCCAAGTTCGCGACGTCTCATAACACTGGAAAGATCAGTTAAAGCAAAACGACATGCAAGGCATTTAAAAAAAAAAAATCACTTAGTTGAGTAGTTACTCGGTGCGTAGTTTTAAAGGGAGTCTCATTGCTATGGCAACTAAAAAGGCCAGAATGTAGGGACACAGCAGTTGGTGGGTTACCACGACGTGGTTTTGCACGAGTGTCCCAATACTACGGGACACTGGGACAGGCTAACAGACGAGCCTGCGGTCCACCGGACGCATTTGTCACCGTCACACGGCGCGCAGCCGCTCTCATACGTCACCGTCTTACTTGAATGGAAATGCGTAGGAACCACTGCTGATGTTTTCGCATTATTGTGCATAATTAATTTATCTCTTTGCCTGTAATCGCCAGCATTTGTTTTGAGATTCATTTGTTGGTAATACTCTAATGGCAAGAATAGATCTTACTTCTGCTACTGCAACTTTTGGACAAACCGTTTTCTTTATGAAATGATAAGCATTATGGGCTGAACACGATTATTAGAAGGTGATTTTGTCATTAAAAAAGTAAATTACCTACTTGCAAAATATATATTTTATAAATTATGAGGTGAATTTGCAATGTACAACATACTAAGTCTGCAGTTAACGCTTTGAAAGTTCCGGAATAGAGAAAATATATAATTTCTCTTATATCAATCACCAGTAATTAGGAACACGTAAGAAGCATGCATTTCACATTAAATTATCTGCATTAAAAGAGAGAGAGAAACAGTGCTTTAATTCAATTAAGACATTTGAAATGCGTGCTCTATCATTATTTATTTTATGCTGTCATTTAGCCCAAATCTCCCCAATCATAATTATTTCAATGGAATAAGTACTATTTAAGTGAAAGTGAGACTTTCTTAAATACAATGGTAGAATCAAGTGTTCAGCAAGCTACACGATTTTAATATTAGAGTAATACAACAGATACTCATTACAGTAGAAGTAGAGTTTACAATCGCGTGAATTTTTTGTCTTAATTAATCACATTAGAATTGTTAATTATTGTATTGTGTGTGGTCTTATTACAAAATTGGTTAGACACGCATAATTGACAATCTCTATTGCATAGTTCTTGAAATATAAAGTAAGTACGTACGGGTTCTTATTCCCAGTTAATGAACTTACATAAAAAATGCTAATTAATGTCCCGTCTCAATATCCTATCTATCGTTGACTGAATGTTTAATAACTGTCAGTTTCATACTATCTACATAATATACTCGTATACAGCTATCTGAATTTCAGATTTTTCTATGAAAGTGACAGTTATCTAACTTTCAGTCAACGGTAGATAGGAAATTGAAACCGAACATAAGTTTTTGACAAAATTACTGCTTTGCTTGATTATCATGCCTCATTGCACTAATTTGACAGGCTTTTCATTTTAATGCTCTCTGCGTAAGTAGGCATTTTGATTCGCAATTTTCCCGCTATGTTAAGTAACTAAATCATTACTCATGTCTCTTGCCAAATACACTGTTTTAATTAAAATTATTTGTATACAGGAATTAAGCGAGTTTAAAAACAACCACAATAAGCAGTCACATTCCATATTCAACCACAAAGTTTGAAGTTACTGATCAACGGATAAAGTGTGAGATATTGATTGTAACTGGACTATTGTATTTAGTTTTGAATGAACAAAAAAATATTGTTCGTTATAATCGGAGGTTCCAGGGGCCCTTATTGCGCAGAACAGGCAAAATATAATCGTTATAAATAAATATATAAATAGAGACAACATCACACACATTGCTCTAATCCCAAATTAAATAGCTTAAGCACTTATTTTATGGGAATCAGAAACAACAAAGATAGGTATTTCAAGCACAAAGACCCGTGACAACTAGTTATACAGTTAATTAGGTTTACCTTGTCTGTAATAAGCTTTCGGCCAGTTAGGGCACAGCTCCCTCGCTCGGGTGGCGTCTTGCAAGGCCGCCGCGAACTGTCCTTGCTTCAACCTCGCCGCGGACCTGCAAAGCAAATAAGTTGTCAGAACATTTGGCTTAAAAACAATACAAAAGTATTAAAATGCTTTACGTGTTTCTGTCAGTACTGATTTAACGGGAAAATAAATGAATCTTATTTGGGAAACTTTGCCTCTTGTTTAGGGGGTAATGAACCCATCAATGACTGTTGTGCAAAATTTTGTCACTGGCACGTTCTGTGAGAGGTTTAGTGGTACCTGGAGAGTAATATTACCTATTTCCTTAAATGGCAAGTATAGTGCAACTTTCTACTTAGTTAAGCTTTTAATTTTTACTTTGATTGCGGCGGTGAACAACGCTGATGGTAAACAGGTTCTTTGGCAGGCGCTATTTCTGCTAAATGCTTACCTACTACTGTCAATATTTGATAAGCAAGTCCAAATTGTATTACTTTTATTACTTAGCTTACCTGTTATTATACAGTATGTGGTTGGCGGGGTCTAGTGTCAGTGCATCAGTGTACAGTGCGACGGCAGTGGCAAAGTCTCCCGCTTGACAAGCGGCGTGGGAAACGCCAACCTTCTCCACGATTACCGCCTTAGTATACCTGCTAGCTTTTGTAGTGCTTACCTGTTGCTATACAGAATGTGGTTGGCGGGGTCCAGTGTCAGTGCATCAGTGTACAGTGCGACGGCAGTGGCAAAGTCCCCCGCTTGACAAGCGGCGTTGGAAGCGCGAACCTTCTCTACAAAGAGGGCTCGGGAAGCCGCTCCGAGGGATGCGGAGCCAGTCGGCTCCACCTGAAACAAACATATTTATGAGTCTTTTTTACCCCCGGCGAAAAAGAGGCGTGATAGATTAACACTTTATTGTACTACACAAAACAAAAATTACAGACAAGTTTAACAAAGAAATATGTACAATTTAGGCGGTTTCATCGCTTGTAGCGATGGTAGGGGTGGTACAAGTTTGACCCCTATAGACCTATGTCTATTTGTGAGTGTATGTGTTGTTTTGTTTCTGTGTGTGCCTGTCTCTGGCATCCTGGCTCCCGAACGGGTGGTCCGAAATCAAAGCGGTTTTTTTATTCGAAAGATAATTTAATTACGGAGGTTCTTAGCTATCAAAATCCGTCTAGCCGTAGAAGCTCACCACTGTTTTCTAGGCTCGTTCACTGGTTAAATCTATTTTAAAACGTTTCAAAAGTACTCGTAATACTGATGCAAGTAAATTCTTTTAATTTTAATCTTTTTAAGTAAGATAAGTTTTTTATTATTGGGTATTCACATAGTTGTTTATAATGGTTCTCCCAAGTCACAGGCTCTGCCTAGTTTGGGGAACCCTGTAAAATTTTCGTGCGTTTCAATCTACAAATTGCACAATGCAATCTGCTTAATGTTTAATTATTATTATTGTATTTTATGTTATATTGTACTTGTGCATTAAAGAAATATTATTATTATTAAGTAACATAATTTGAAACTTTCTATCTATAACGTTAACGTTAAAACATTCATAAAGAACATCGATCCAATAGTCAGACGGAATACACCAAGTCGTTCACTCACGTGAACTAAATATTTTACACAATGAAACACGGACCGCAAAATGCGGGAAGCAATAAAATTTTGTTACGAATTACATCGAACACGTGCAATGCAACCGATTGTAATTTAAAACGTTACCCCTTGATTTGTTTCAACATTAATTTTTACAACCGCAGCGTAATGGCGCCTTTTCGCGTTTCCCGCTTTGACCGCTTTCTCATCACGCTTCTTCGAATGAAAAAAAACCACGGAGGTTTGCGTAGCCCACAAACGTTTGACTTTTTTTAGAAGTGCACTGTTAAAAGTTTTAATATGTTAATTCTGAATTAAGTCCTATTTTTTAAAATTAAGCACTGACATGGTTCTTCACCAATAAAAACTAAAGATAAGTTAACAAAGCTCAATAGAAGGAAGGATACCCCGGCGACAGCTAACGATACTCCAATAATAAAAAAGACAAATTACAACCTGCTACTGGATTCCTTAACCCTTTCTTATAAGAAAAAAAAATCAGTGGAGCGGTAACTTCTTAAAATGTAGCTTTTTGGAATTTCTGATCAACCAACACATACTTTTTGTCAGTAGCTTAGTAGTAGTATAAAACTTAACTTCAATATTTTGATTGCAATGATAGTCGGAATTTAGTATGGTGAAAAATAATATGTGTGATGTCGCAATTTAAAAAATCATCGTGTGTTAATTGTGGTATTTACGAAAGATAAAGTAGGTTAAGAACTAACTGCCTCCACAAATTACAGGTATAAGTAGAAATATCCAAAATAATATTAAGTTAGTATTTAAGTAGGTAAGTCACCGAAACTTATTTTTTGTGCAATTTATATATTGCATACATGCATTAATGATAGCGCTTGTTAGTAAAAAGAGTTTACACTACACTTTAGTGTTCAATGCAAAAAATATAAGCGAATAAATAAATACAACTTTCCGTTGTCCCATCTTCCTTCAGAAGTAAATATGTCTACTTAAAGAAAAAGAACTGCATTTATCTTGGTATCAGGTAGATTTTCGCCAGTTGCAAGCAAGAGTGTAATGCTGGGTGTAGTGTAAGAGTTTTCTTGTCATAATCTGTATAAATTAAGAAGACTGACTTTTCAAAATAATGATATGTTCCAAATCAGAGGTGGCGGGCGTGAGACGCTCACCACCTGTACTTATCTAGCCGAGCGCATCGGAAGCGAGAGTATTTTTTTTCTCACGAACCGCATTCCCTGGCCGTACCGAGAAACAAACGACGACTCAACTTTTCCCTTTCAATGCTGCACAATGACGGTAATCCTTCATCACATGCAGAGACCCTACTCACTCACTGTGTAATGTATAACTTCATAAAACGATACATGTAACATTTTAACCCTTAACTCGCTCTCGGTAGAGGCTTTCGGAGATGACGCCCTTTTACCTATGGCCCGATGGCCAGGTTGCTTTGTTTGTAAACGAATATTGTTGAAACAAAGTCTTAAAAGGCTATTCGTTTATTTACGACCGCCATATTTGTACAGAATGGTTGTTTGAAGTTTTGTTTAAGTATGCGGATGAAATGGCTTGGATAAATTGAGGTTTTATAATTGGAGAATCAGAACAAAGGGTTATCTGTCAGACAGAAGCTTACACTTGATTGTTTGTATGTTTGAGCTTTTACAGTAGTCAAATAGACTTTCTTTGGCTCTGACTATTAAATGGGTAAACATTGAAACATATTTTGTTTCTCTACGTTATTATAAACATTACAATATATTATCTGAAATAAATGGAAAACCATGTAGGTATGTATATTTTTATAGTTGGGCTCTTAGATAGGTAATTTTCAGAAGATGTAAAAGAAGGAAGAAGCAGGTTGGCGTCTGATAGACGGTCTATTCGTAATATGTGGAACTAATGCATATTGCTTGAATAAAAATATTAGTGTCTGGAGTACACACACTTAAAACATTTTATTGTGTAACTATTATATTATCACGGCACATTCTTAAATAAAATCAGGTTCTTGCAAAAAGTTCGTAGCCCCTTATATTGTAATCATCGATTGTTTCGGCCATCTTGAAAAATGACGGGCGTAATCGGCCGTTATGCGCTTTATTAAAATTTCGTTTAAGCAGGCGCCTGATAACCGCTCGCCCGACATATTGGGTAATTATTTTTTCTTTAAACGGCCTTTCATTTATCTTGAAATGTTACTTTTTAAAAAGAAATGCATGCGGCGGACCGCCCAGCGCAGCGAGTCAGCGCCCGTGCTCCCCGCACGTCATATCGGGGAATTTTAATTTTGCTGTTACATGTAGTTAATTAAATGATGCGTGCGGTATGTTGCCCCATCATTAATTACTTGCTAAACTCACTAACATTCCACTTTGCTGTAGATAAATGGTATTTTGCGATGCCAGACCCCTATTGGTGAAACGAGATTCTCTGGTTTCTATGGAGTTTAATTCTATACGAGTATGTCAGGTTTATAAAGTTTAATGACACTTAAAAGATTTTGGCCTAAACTTAAGCATAATTTTATTTGAAATATTTTATGTGAAAGTATAAAACGCATCAACATGAAGTTTAAAGGTAATAAAAATAAAGGCTTGCATGGAATACTAATATTTTCCGAGAATCTCAACTCACTCAATCGAGATTTAAATTTGTTCTATGAAATCTTTTGAAATGCATATCATGGAGTGTTTATTGCTCTACCTTTATGATCAAGCCCTTTCCGTTATGCGTAGTCACTTGTCCTCGCATGTTTTCGAAAAACATTAAACCTCAATTTATTTTATGTTATAACTGTTTTTGTTTGTGTGTACGTTAACAGAAAACAATGACTGTATCGAATACCACATCCAGTGAGAACATGTTATTATAAGCACATAAAAATCTCCGAAATCAAAAATACGGTTCCGAGATTTATCATCAACATTAAAGAACCATCTTGCCCCTTCTTAACATATTCAATGAAGCCGTGGTTATACGCATTATGCGATGAACGAGATGAATTAAGAAATAAAGTGTTTTGAGCTTGATCCAATCTGCGATATTTACAGGGCCTTAAAGGCAATAACCGCCCCTCCCTTCCACGGGTTAAAAACGGCTGGGTCGTGCACACTGTGGCCGGAATAGGAAATTACTTAAAGTGTTATTTTAGTGCTCACCAAAAGATAAAAATCGAAAATACGTGAATGCTCATTAAGCCCCGAGCCCAGGTAGAGATCTAAGGGTTAAACAAAAAAATGGCGTCGTCGGCTGTCTTTTGTCTATTTTTTCTCGCCTATTTTCTTATTGTGGTCTCGCAGGATAATTACCAGATTCTTACCCGTCGAAATAAAACAATTAACGTGTGTGAGCGCCGAGGCAAATCACTCAATAATTTGGGACCGGATTTTAGTAATTTTTGATAGTTTAGTATAAATTTGTTTTAACACACGCGCATGAATTTTATGGGAATCGATCTCGGACGTGCGTTCCGGTCGTAAACGAATTTGTTTTGGACGTTAGTGAATTCATTTGAAAATAATGATGGCGCGAGTGTTTCATTGTTTGTTTAAAAAGTGGAGGTGGGTATTTGTGAGGACGATCGCGGCTCGAGGCGACAGTCCATTATGCATCAAAAAATCTTCGCATGTATTCGACTTCCGCGCATCTGTTCAGTCTGGCTGCCCCGAAGGCGCGGGTCCCATCACGACTCCCATTCTTATTTCTTTTACCCGGCTGAGTAAGGAAGACGTTTTGCTTCGCGAAACAGTATTGGGTATGCCTGTGCACTGGGTTTCGTTGGGTTATTGTTGCGAAATCGCACACGAAAGCGGTGGATTCCTTGCATTCCTCGACAATTACCATTTCGTGAGTGACCCCTCACTCCCGCTTCCCGGACTGGTTCTGCCGGTCGACACCTGACCTTTGACACTGGCCGTATTTAGAATACATTGATAAATCATAGAACAAATAACCTTATTTTAATACAGGCCATACAGGTTCAGGAAAATGAACGTTCAATATTCCTATGTATTATAAAATACGAATAGTATTAAATGGAGATGATGATGATAGACAAACTTTTTATTTCAATTTCAATAGTCTGTTAAACCCCGTAAAACTTACTGATTAGGAACTTATCGGCAAAATTTTGGTGTACCTTATTCGGTTGATAAGAGAGACAATTCTCAAATAACAGCTAATAAACAATACCCTTGTTAATGCAGCTTCAATCTACAACAAATCGTAATTACGTTTCGTGTAGAATCTTTCACAATACGTGATAAGATCCCGTGTCCGATAGCAGGGCCTTAATGACATAGAAACATCCACACTGGGCTAGATTACCCCCATGTAGATAGGTGGATAGAGCTAGAATTAAACATACAGGGTGTTTGAGATCATTAGTTTTAAGCCTTCGTTTATAAAGAACACAGAGTAAAATGGTAAGCAGATTTGAACGCATTTGATGGCACTTTTCTGGCTTTTTTAATAATGTAATCATTTATTAGCAATAAGGGAGATCTATCTACAAAAATAGGTAGCTTGATGTGCTGTCTTCTGTACATTTTTTTTTAATACAAATAATAAATTCGTCGTCATAGGTGGTACAAAGGTAGCAAAAAAGAGTGCAGAAAATTTCATTATGCGTCTGGATTCAAAATCGGCATTCAAAATTAAAAGTTAAGTTGCAGTCAACACATAAAATATTTTTGTTTCGTGTGCGATCAGATATAACACAGCGTAACACGCTCACACTGGATGAGTGAGCGTGTTACTTTCGAGTAAATGCTTATTTTAAAATGTTTTTTTTTATATTTAAAGTAATTCTAAACCACCTTGTATATCTGGTGTGCGGCGATCGACTTCCGCGAGGCGATCCTAGATACTCCACAACGTGTATAATTCACCAACACTAACAAACTGGCAGGAGAACTCGAACCGCTACATTTCTATATTAATTATAATGTATGCCTGTTAATTAAATTGCGAATTATTCATACGAGGTGATTAACATTCATTATAAGCTTTAATAGTGTCAATATGCTAAACATTTTGGTTATTTATGACGTGAATTCTATTGAGTTGTACAACAAACTAACCCATTTAGCATACCTTCACAAGCTGAATTATCATACAAAAATAAAGAGCTGAATTTTATAAAAGGTAGCCAGAGCTCTTTCTCTGAAGTCACCCAGCAATAGCACCGGCGATTAAGTTTCCCGATTTGTATTGTAAATGATCACTTTTTACATCCATAATGCACTATTAATTCCACATTAATGTCAATGCGACCAACTTAACATATGAATAAATCTGATACCCGCAATGCAATTCGTAATTGGATACCTGGCGTGCTTTCTCAAACTGGCAAACGGAATGGCCTGCAATATAGAACCTATTAGTGCACAACCAGCTAATTATAAATATTATTGCAAATATTTAAATGACAGTAAAGATGTAGCTTGCCATTCAAATAGCAAACTAAAGATCATATTTTTGCAGTAGAAAAAAATCACTGATAGAGGCGGAAATCAAACCCGCGTCCATGGGAATCTAGCCAGTATGCCTACACCACTCGGCCACCCAGACATTGGCAAAGTCTGTTCTCAGAGAGTTGATTTTTTTCTACTGCTTAAATAGTATAATCGTTAGTTTGCAAAGTGAATGCTTATTACGAAAAATCATAAAACTAATTATGAATAATGTTGCAAAGAAATACGTTTTCTTTGTTACTGCAAAAGTAGAATCTTTGTAATTTACCTCGTAAAATTGCTGGTCAGCATCCAATACCGTAATGACCACGATTGTCAGACGCGAGGGAGCTATGCATAGAAATACCCCATTGTTTTCTGTTTTAGGTACAAAATATTTAAATACCTTACCACTGTATTCACAAGTACGTAATAATAAAATAAGGACTTGACCTTTATTTAGTTACTTACTTTGTATATTTAAATTCAAACAATTATTTAAAAAAAAAACAGAACTCCTTATGTTAATTACATACATTTCAGGGTGTCAAATATTTGGTGAATAGATTAGAGACTCATATTTAGGTATCAAAGCGTGGTATATACGTATAACATGTACCACGCTTGGGTAGGTACCAAAATATGTGTCTCTACGTCACTGTAAGCGAACATCGTATCCGTGTATCCAGTTGGGAATGTTAGAACTTTTTCTACAGTAAAAACTCTCCAATAGCTTTTCTCATGGCACGATAGCGTGTGCGCAAATGAGTATCTGGAAGCCCGCACCTGGTCATCTAAGTATGCTGTACATCTTTAATATCCCGAGGAAAATTACTTTCACAGCGTCGTTTTTGTTACGGCACGCGTACAGTGCGGGTGGAATGCGCTCGTGACGATCGATTTCGCGCGCAATCAGGCAATCACCGGCGGCCATGTTGTTCTTACTGTCAAAATAATGACGTCTAGCCGCGTTCCGTATCACACTTTTGTTGGAAGACTAGGAATGTTGCGTATGCGTTGTTATGTCAATCAGGAAAGGAAACGACTCCTGAGGATTTTTTTCTTTTATTAGAAAATTCTTTGAACCTGTTCGATAAATCTGAAGAATTCTTGTTACATTGCACTTTTGGTCAGCAGTAAATTACTTACTTGGAGTTTAAAATCAAATCCTCTGCTAATGTTCATGACGGTCAAGAAGATAGGCAGTGAACTTTGTAATTGCGTGCACCTTTGATAATTTATAATTTCATTATGTGGGTTAGTATCGTATGCGCGGCTGTGGCGGCACAGTCAACATTTAATTACATTTCTCTATAAAATATCGAATGAAAGGAGCTTCTCCTATTCCGACTAATTTAGCATATTATAATGACTGCGGTTGTGGCGAATTTGTTCTTCCATTTTATTTTATCCGGGCTGTTATTACGGGGAACATTATGGCGGATTAAGAATCGTCTTTTATTTTTTCGAGCCCTTGTGAACCAGACGGTGGGGGCGTGGTGGGCAACTTGTGTTTTATAGCTGGACAGTCTTACCGACGTAGGTAGGCTGCCACAAACTGCAAAATGCAATTGCTTTGAGCAGATCAGGCATCTTTATTTTCAAGGTAAATACATGCTTATTAACAGTTGAATTCCAAACAATCGATATAGGCTAATCCGAAGTTGTCTGGAAAAGATCACTCTAAGCAATGAGACCGCATAAATTGTACATCTTTCTGTGATTGATTTTTGTATTTTCTTGGTGTGCAATAAAAGGTTATTTATCTATCTGTCTAGGCGCCCACCTTGGGGGAGGCCAATGTTCAGCATTGGACATCTTCGACTGATTGTGTCCATATGTATGCTTTTAGATTATGATATTTGACAATTTTTTTTCTACAATAACAATACATGAGTTTCATATTGTACGACGTACTGTAACAACAAAACCATGGAATACATTGTCTTGTGAGGCCCGAGAGCTTGTCTTACACGCATTACCAAATGGTAATGCGTATAAGACTAGCTTTAGTTTAGGCCAGTTTTGGTCACGTTTTTCTAGATACTTCAGGCTTTTAGTCGTCAATCGCATCGCTATGGCGCACGCGCTTGACCCGACACGAGCAGTTCTTCTGGTCCTTAAAATTCCCCGAAAGAGGTTGTGAACTGTATCTTGCAGTCGCCCAAGCAGATTCATTTGGGTTTGTGGACGTGTAATTATTATATTGGGACACAGGCAATTTTTCAAAAGAATTTTAATTCGCACGTTTCAATACGAGATAAACGGTACAAACAATTATGTTGTTTCGCATTCGTATCGTACAATTTTATGTGAAAACCAGAAATATGGGAACATTCGTACACTTTATTTACTTTAACCTTATTAATTAAACCGAGTTTATAGCTTTGAAATTATTCGAGTAGCCTCATATAGCTTTATGTCTAGTTATTGTTATTTATGTTTTAACATCGTCAATTACAAGGCTATAAAAACGTTATTATCTTCTCCGTGTGTTCCAAAACCACAACTATCATCAAGGTTTTATATAATTCCATATTTTTATGTCATTGATGAAAACCTTTGGGATATTATGGTTCATGGTACAAATGACCGGACATCAGGCCCCCAATTTTTTAAATAATTTTTGTTTTGGTAAAGTTGCCCTTATTGTAGAGACATAAGATGCCAGTGTTTTACATTGTCGTATTTAGGTACTACAAATTATTACTCCGGAATCACATCGGCAACTGAGATGGACATTTATGAGGAAAATGCATTCATCTTGATGATCCATTGTTGGAAAAAATATTAGTGGCTAAATCGCTAACAGTCACAAGTTGCGGCGACAGCATGGCACAAGTGTACCCCAGGCCTAAAATATTAATTGTTTTGTCAGTAGGTATATGCATACTTGCTTACAAACAGTATAACAGTGAGGTATGAAGACCTCAACCTCCGTCAGCCGTCCGCTGGTGCAAAGCAAACAAAAGTTAAAAGCACGAAATTGCGTTATCCTGAGCGGACGCGTAATAGGACACACACTTATTATAACCACACGATGCGAGATTACCGAGACAAGAAAAGACTGTAGGGTTGAACTAACAACGTACAGAAGATATATATTTTCAATAACTTTATGAAAGAGTTCTTTGATATTTTGGAAATCTTTTGAGTCATCCTGTGTCATGATGGTCTTATATACCTATCGATATTTGCGTTGCATTTAGGTAGATGACGTACAAATTATAATGCCACTCATGTAGAGATCGCCAGCCACTCAGTTACAGAAATGAGGTTTCCTTTTTAAAACCTACGGTTCCACGTTACTAACAACTACAATTTTAGTAACATCTACTCTCTAAGACGTGCAATAGATGTTGCGCATTCGACTATAGGTAATCACCAGAGTACCACTTTTATTAACTTTAGTACGCGCACAAGTTGTACTCAGTTCTAAGTTCTAGAACGTAAAGGTTCGTTACAATTTGTCTATTATACAAAACAGTCACACAACAGATTTGTCACCCAAATCCGCTATTTAAATGTCTCACAATGTTCATAATGTATCAAGTGACTATATTACCCAAGTTATCTCCAGCTGCTTTAAGTTCATCATTAAATTAATGGAAACTGCCATTTTTATTGCAAGATTATGGTGGATAGAACTATTTATTTCTGATCCACGCAGGTAAAACTCAATTATTAATAATAGCCGTGCCGTTGTGATTAAATTTTATGGAATCACATAACTATTTGACAATGGATACGAATATGATGGTACTCAAATTCAATTTGTGTATTTTTTCCGTGAGCTTGTCCCATAACCATAACTCGCAAGGAATACTTATCATTATGGTTTCTATTTTAGATGTTATCCAAAAGAAATTCAACGGTAGCAAGCCGAAAAAGATTTTCTCGTTACTTCTTCAAAATTTGACAATTTGTTTATATTCTTAGGTTCGGAGGCCAAGGTCCACTTCGGGTCGCTGAGCCAGCGAAGAAAGAAAGAAAATTCTTAGGTGAACCTTATAAAGTAATCTGAATACGTCAATTTATAAAACAAGCCCATGCTTTTTGTTTTAGAAATTATATCTATTCATGCAGTGAGATGAGACCGTGGAACTGTATACAACGATGTCCCATGATTTCACCAAGCGGAGGACCATAGTGCATGGAGAAGTCTTCTAAAACAATTCCGTAGAAGGCACGTTCCTCAGCAACGAGGGAGGAGGAATACAGTTAGATGACAAAGTATTTTGAAAAATGTTTGAAAAGTTCATTTTTTATTCACTCCTCCTTCATTTATCACCTATTCCGAAAAATAGTCAAGGAATATTCCAGTGAGTCCCTGCAAGGAAGGGTGTGTTGGCCGGGGTGCGTTTAATTACTTATTAGACGCGCAAGAATGCGCGCGCGCAGGCGATGTTATCCACAAATTAGCCCGCCAAATTAAACCCGGAGCGGGACGGGCTTTAATAGGTATAATGCCTTGCCTTTTTATGCCTAGATCTTTATAATGGTATCTTTAGATGGACTTAAATTGGTTTTCGTATAACACGTCATATATTATATTAAAGCATGTGTTAAGCACATGGAAATGCTTGCAAATGGGAGCAGTTTTACATGTATGGGAATCTTTATTTGGATGATAAAATGTGACAAAAAGCAACTACTATAACATATCAACTTATTTAAAAAAAACTGGACAGTAAATCCGACTGCAAACTAAAAAAGCTTAAAACACTACCTAAATTAATATAAGGATATAAAGATAGGCTTATCAATACAATAATTTCCTCCATAGACATACATTTGAATTTATGAATCGTATCGAACAGCAAGTTAAGATTAATAATGCAGCGGTTATGCAATTTGAGGTGCGATACTGTAACGAAAATTTTAGTAGCTTTGCAATCGACTTTACTATTAGGTACCAGGTTTTTGTCTGAGTGAAATATCCCAGTCATTGCGTTTATTAGCTAAGTATGCATTATTTACTGTGAGACTAAGCAACTGGGTGAAACAATGTATCCAAGTCAGTGCCATTTGAGAGATAAGAAAGTGTCATAAAGATTGAAATCAATTCTTTTTTGGACGTAGCCTCAACAAAGATTTAGGCGCAATTTAAAACCTAGTTCTCAAGTATTAACACACATTTTATGTAAAGCTAACTACAACTTTTGCTTTACCTACATAATAATTTGTTTTACTGACCAGGTCATGAGAAATCAATAAAACCAATTTTATTGATTTTGATTTGAATTTTATTTTGTTATTTTTGTAAATTGACTCACAAGGAGCACTTTTACATGTCCCTTAATAGAAAATACCCTACTACCGCTTCGGGACCATTTAGGCCAGTGCTGAGAAGAAGCGGCGTAAGAAACTCAGTCACTACTGTCATTGCCTCTTTTCAAATTTGATTTCCAATATTGTAATTGTTTACATTCAAACATTTCCATATATCTTTGTCATTTATATAATCATCAATATTATAATATCCGTTCGACATTAATACATCTTTCACAACTGTTTTAAATTTATCTAGAGGCAATGAAAATGAAATGTTTAGGTAATTTATTAAAAACTGATTTACTCTTACATCCACCAATAAATGTTTTTTTGTCTAGGTTTGAGTTAAGTCCTAAATATAATCAAGTACTGTAATCGTTTCAGATTCTTTCATCGATAGGCAGATTATAATTATTCCCTTTTCAGGAAGCCATACACAGGCCGGGTATCCTGCAGGTATGCAAACCAGAACTTGTTAAGGAGGTTTTAATGTTAAGTGAGTTTTATGCAACACATTGTAGGCGACAAGTTAAAGTAGTCAACCATCAATAAATGAAACGAGCAAGTAAATTATTATATATTCGATATTTTGGTACGCGGCTATTGTCGATCACCAAATCGATCACCGGTCCCGAATACATCATTTTTGCAAAATGGCATATTACATGAATAACAAGCCGCAGGTTTTATCTTATTGTGCTTCCGCCCGTTAAAATAACTCCTTTTTGTTTCTCCACCTTTGTATATGTATATTCCGTATAGAGAGTGTGCAGTCCTAGATTCTAATACAGATTGTATGATCTGTTGTAAACGCTGGTCTGTGTACCTGGTATATTCAGGTATTTTCTCGCTGTAAATATATTAATCATATTATTATCTCCTCAATTTATTTACAGTGTGGATAGGTAATCCACATTCTGACACCGGGCGGTCGTGAGTTACAGCGGAGTAAATTACATTCTTCAGCCGCACAGTTGGTTTGCTCAGTGATGCTCTGCTTTGCTTAGACGTCAGTCAGTTGATACTTGCCACAGTGCACATTAGAGGCGAGGCACTAAAAACCGACACGAACGTGACGTTTACCGTACAATCTCAAAACATACTCGTAGTTAGGTACATAGCTTAAAACAAACTAATAATATGCTAATTTTCAAATTTGATTGTAATTTGATTTAAAAAGTTTCATGATATTTTTTTCTTAATTTGCTTTGTGTACATCATTAAGGTAATTAAGTATGTTTAGTTAGATTTTCAGATACGCATGAGTTTCTACTAAACATATACAGGTAAGTCAAAATAACATACGAATAAATCGAATGTCATTTGACATGTATGATAGTATGAAGTAGAGATACTATTTTGACTTGTACTGTGGTCACCTTTGGATACGCTCCACCTGCGGATTGCATTCGAAAACTCATGTGAGACTTTCACGCACGATTGCGTGGTGCATGTTACTTAACAAGTGATCTTGAGTGCACGCATTGCATTAGAACGATAATTATTTTCATGCGATATGCGATAGAAAACTATTGAGGCTGCAATGACGTCGTGAGTCAGTGAGATGAGAACACATTGGTGGCAGTATGAAAACTGAATTGGTAAACATTGAATGTTTATTTTTGAATAGCACTACACACGATATTCAGCACTCGACTGGTGAGACTAGGCTCCATGTAAGCGATAAACGCGTCACAAGCGAGGCGACGCGACTATATCAAATATGTAATATCGCGGTCCGCAAACACTTTTAAGGCGAAAATCATTTACACATAGCTCGTCATCCCGCTTGCTAATTGCTTCGCGTGTGTCAAAGTGCATGCATACAATTTTCGTTAGAAAGTGTTCACGCGGCGCGGACCGCCAATGTACGAGTATGATAGTGTCCTTCATAATGAAGCGCGATTGACATTGACATTAGTACTAGTCGCATCGCGCCGCTCTAATTGGATAACGCCTTAAGTTTCAGAGGCAAGTGCACGCACACACTCCCAAACTACAACGCTTAAGTGGTTTTAGAATAGAATCATATTGTCCAAAAAAAACTTTATTTCGTTTTTAATGCGAACGTCTTGTTTATTTGTTTCATCATAAAAAAACCGGTCAAGTGCGAGTTGGACTCGCGCACCGAGGGTTCCGTACAAACCTGTAGATAAAGAGTAGTAACTTTGAAATTTTGTCAAAAAAATTTTTTTTATATGATGAAACTGAAAATTTACGGTTTTCGTAATTTTTCCTATATCTGTACTATAAGACGTGACTTCGTACTAAATTTCAAGATTCTAAGTTTACGGGAAGTACCCTGTAGGTTTTGATTCCCGTGCGAGTTTCGAAAATTTGCGGAAATTTGCGGCCTAAATGGCTGTATCTTTTGATTGCGTTGGCTTAGAAGGTTGATTTTTCTACAGCTTCCAGGGACAGTAGATCTAAGTATCATATAGAAATTTCAGTTTGATACCTCTACGCGTTCCTGAGAAAAACGGTCTTGGCAGACGGACGGACGGACGGACAACAAAGTGATCTTATGAGGGTTCCGTTTTTTTCTTTTGAGGTACGGAACCCTAAAAACAGAACCCGTATTGGTTTCGCAATTTAAAAAATAATAGTTAGTATTTTTTAGCTCATTTATGTAATAACATGAAGATCGCGCAAAGCTTTTCTCGTGGTACTAAAGTTGTAACTTAAATATACTTCTAAAGGAATTATTCATTACAAAGTTTTATTTACCCGGCTGTTACAGCAGTTGTAAATAAACCACGTATGTTATTTTGAATTCTATCTCGTACGCTGTAAGGTCAAATGTTAATTGTATTCGTATCTATTAGATACAAAGTATTTAATACTTAGTGCAGGAGATTAAATTAACAACGATCGCCGTATTTTATCAGAATGTGCCTAGTTTGTGGTGGAAACTAATGAAGAGCGGGTAATAATATCCTCAAATACATAAATCCTTAACTCTATTACAAGATTTAGTTAATTAATTATTAATGTTTTACGCTCATCGTTGTTAAATATCGTATATTATATACAGCCTTATTTATCTATATTGAATCGCTGAAATGTATGGACGCGGATAAATTCAGACCGACTGCACAAAATGTAATGATTTTTTTTCTTCCTTATTGCTAGGACTGACGTCTTCGGGTTCATTTTCGCCATCCATCCATACCTGGTAAATTTTCCTCGCAATTTACAGGACAAATTACAATTTTCTGCTTTAACTTGGAAACACGTTATTAATTCAAGCTTTATATTCTAATCCCTATCTTTTCCGGGTATCTACAATGTTCAGTATAATAATTTGTTTACGTTATGTTATTGTAAGTCCGGGAATCGAACCCCGGCCTTTGTCGGCGATGGCTTACCGCAAATCGATCCACCGCAAAGCATCTGGGTTTCTGTTATTAAGGATTTACCATTGTGGATATCTTTTAACGGCTTTACATTCGAATGCATGTGCAGTCGACAGCGCAAATACGATTTTTTGTTGCAATATCGTTCTTATTACAAAATTATTAAGTCCGGTCCGGTGTGCAATAAGAAAAAAAAAACTAATCGTTTTCAATCTCATTGCATTAGCTTGAATACCTTCAAAATATGTTTGCACAGGCTTGCTTGGATGTACTTGAAAGTGTACTTTTTTAAATTTGCAGAAATGCACATTGTGTTGTCCAGTAGAAACTTATTTATCTAATACCTTTAACTATTTATAAATCGTTTTACTTCCTGAAGCTTTACAGGTTAGAGCTTGCTGGCTGAAATCAGCTGAATTCCATAAAATCTGTAGTCATCATTCTCATATATCAGATCTTGGATACTTGATCTTGGATCAAATATTCCTATTTATCTTGCCTTCATTCGTCCAAACTAATCTACGGCGCTAAAACCAGCCATTAAACTAAGCATTTTAACCGATTAACGTAGTTTTACAACAAACATTCAAACATTCTGGAATTCCACACGTTTCGATAACGCGGCAAGACCCACCGTTTATTTTTATGTTTCTAATAAAAAAGAAAGTGTCTTAAAACATGTGAAATAACTTGAGTTATACCTTGTCTTAGTAACCCGAACATGGATCGAACCAAGTGTTTTTTTAAAAACCCTGCTAGATTAATTTTAATTAATTGTCTCCTATCAAATATGTTAATTAGGGTTAACGGAAGGAAAGTGGTACCTGCACTGTAGTTGGATAATATACTAGTTTTGCGTTTGCTATCATTTTAACAAGAATGCGGATGTTAATTTGTTGGCCATGTTAGAAATGTTTACGAGGACAAATTGCTATCTATAAATTTGTGATGGAGTGTACTCTTTGGACAAAACAGCCCCAAGCCTTAAAGGGGGAATATTCCCACTTAACTTTTAGAACAGCTTTAGCTAACACGCAACTTGTTTGAACTAAAATGTGAGCTACCTCATAATGATAATGTAAGAACGTTGTTCACGAAAACAGTTTACAGTTGGCACAGAAAAGGCACTCTATGTAAAAGTCTCGAATTCATTTTAGCGACAGAGCATTTCAATCAAAACCCAATTACCAAGTCAAAATAAAAATTGGTTTTACTTCATCGGTTTTCGCTGAAAAGGAACTATATAAAAATCTCGAATATATTTTTTTTGGTAGGTCATTTCTAAATAGGAATAGAAATACTATAGGAATACTTGAACAAAACCCTATTTCACTATCATTTGGTAGCTCAAATTTTGGCAGACAGTATCAGGAAATAAATCTGGCACTCACAAAATGGCCTTTCTTTTCTCATTCGTGTACAACAAATTATAATGAATTGTGCCCGGACAATTGGTACTAAACGCCGACGCTAGCTATAACCATTATTTTGTAACAAACTTTCACGTGAACTTTACACCATACATTTTGCAGTATGTTTCAAAGGGCTTACATAGCGTAGTTAAGATTATGAACATTTTATATACAACACACTCAAACGCTGCCTAAGTACAAACCTCGTTCATAAAGAACCAAATTACATTTTTATTATCAGTCCATAATATAAGTGCATAAATATTGCTCCTACATTCAATAAATATGTTGGTGTGGGTGAATAGATTTAAGATTACGCAGCAATCTTAAATTGCATCTAATTTTAACACCTGTGTGCGTACGAGTGTATCCTTACGATAATCTCGGATATCGGCTTTTACCGGGCTTTGAAAAGTTACGTGAGGTGCGAAATTAACACACACGATTTATATCTAACGGTCTCTTGATGTGAAAATATGAAGGAGCTTTAGCTTAGATGTGTTCTGGGCCCGTAGACAAAATTGCGTAGTCTATGGCGAAAATCACGATCGCTATCGTTTGATCAATGTATGAATTGCTATTCGCCTTCGTTACGTCGTCACGTGACTTCATGAGTGTTAATATAATTTTCATTCATTTTGCAAACGATGTCGATAGCGATTTTCATCATAGACTAAGTAACTTTGTGTAGAGGATCTGGTATCCTGTGCTGGCGACTAGGGTCTTACCGGCGTGCGTCGGTGTTCGCGGAGCCGTTAGCCGACAAGCATGAGGGTTGTTATTACATCCTCACGACTTTATTACGGTACGAAATCTGACGACGTGGCGTCCTCTATTATAACCGTAGTTACCAACTCTGCTCGCTCAAATTACATTAAATTCTTAAACGACTAGAGCTTGTGGCTAGTCGCTCTTTAATTAGGATTTTCTGAGAATATTGACACGTTCCCACGCGGTTTGCCCATTAGTGCCATGTTCTGAGCTTCTCGCTTTAAAACTCCATTTGCAATTAAACATGCGTCATACTTTAAAGTGTGCAGTGACACTGTCACCGCAGCGCATTGTTTATGGCGCATCACAGGCCCACGCTTGTAAGGGAGGAAGGCTGACACTCGTCATGTGTTGAAATACGACGTATTGCGATGCGTGTCCCGAACAATCGGCACTAAACCGACTAACGACGCACTGAATCGGTAACTCGTTACACTCGCATTCGGAGGGTATTATGGCAATGCGCGACTTCATTGCGCGCGCACCATTTAGCGAACGCATCGCCCTCTGAGACCTCAAATTCTTGCACGTACAATACAATGCTTATGATTGCTATCGTTCGCTGTTGAGCTGTCGCCAAGAAATACATATTTCATTTAAAATTACTCAAATACCACACGACAATCTTATTTCTTACAATGTTATAACGTAGCTCTAAAATTCTATTCACATGTGCGACTTACATGCTTAAACCTGCAGTTTATTAAAAGTTGTATCTTTACTTGAGTGTTATATACTGTGCAAGTTCTCTACTCTCTACGTTTACAATGTAAATAGCTTATACATATTTCACAATAACAAATGCTTTGCAATAAACATAGGAAGCGCTTCTTACAGCGTGTAATACAGGCCTGAGTAACATATCAGTTTTAGTGTAGTGTAATATGTTTAAAATAGTTAGGGCCGTTTTGGTCATTACCATGAATTTAACATGAATATGGTCGATAAATCTATGGCACGGTAACAATAGAGTGGAACCGTTAGAAGTTGTAAAGTCGTGTGAGTGTTGCATAGACCCCCGTGGATAATTAGCAGTGTCGGAGTCGGGACGGGAGCGCGGCGAATGCGAATTTAAAACGGCGAGTTCATTTTCATTTGCATGATTCGGCTGTAACATTTGTAATTCCCATTAGGTGTCGGCGCTTTGACATTATTTTACTACTGTACGACAAAAACAACTTGAACACCCCTCGATTAGGTAGGTAACTACGTGTTTCTTGGCTTTGAGCTTCTGGAAGTAATTAAAGGCAGGCTTTTAATATTTTTTTTACCTTGTGACTACTTTCTGCAGATTTCATATTAAACCAATGACTTAGTATAGCAGTAATTGTTTTAAAGTAGATTTTTATAAATCAACTAGCAGTCCGTCCCGGCATCGCACTGGTGGACAATTACTTTTTACGTAAACAATACACATACAATAGATAGATATAGGATGTATATCTATATATGCTTATAGATATGTATGATATGTATATATTTTGCAAAATATTTTTATATAATATTTGTTTGGAAAAGCGATTAGTGAGAAAAAGGTGCCATTGACAAACTTCTGTTTCTTTGATAGCATGCTAAGGCCACATATACGCGGATTGTAATTTTGATGAATTTGAAACTTACCCTAAGTTTCATCAAAGTAAAAGTATCAACTGCTTCCTTAAAGCTTGTAATGATTAGTACAGTCATAGCTCAGGGCAACTAAGAAGTCTGCAGTTTAGCGGTTAGCATGTAGTGTACTAGTTATGGCCTCCCTCAGGCCATAACTAGTACACTAAAACTAGTAAAACCTAGTTTAACACGTCAGGTGTTAAGTTGATATTTTAATACAAGTGGTTTACATGCACTTTCTATTTCGCTCTCGCCACTGAGGTATTTGATTGTTGAATGATAAGATAATCTTTTCAACGTGAATTTTTATCACGATGATACATAATACTATGTTTGATAATTAAACACCCTTTTGGTAACCTAGACCATATAATGAAGAGTCAAAATTCCAATGAATTAGTTTTTAACAGCGAGTTAGTCAGTAGCGTATTTTTTGCTAGGTCTCGCCAGCTAAAGCAGGAGCCATTCAAATTTGGGTGTTGCCTGGTGTAAGTGTGTTACTACGACATTTTGACAGGCGGTCATAAGGTTTGTTCCAGCCGTGAAATATTTTAAGTTGGTACTTTTATCCAGGAAAAACACACATCTTTTCCAAAGTCTCCTTGCACGAAGTCACTTACCAAAGCTAATATTGGTAAACATAAAGCTGTGTTTGTACACTAACTTAACGTCAACCTGTGTACTTACTATATTTGCGGACTTTCGAATGAAGGACGACGTTGAAAAGTGCGGAATTTTCTTAAAAGCTTCCCTTCTTCGACAATTTTTATTTCGAATTTTCGATTTTTTTAGGTGCTTGTGGGGCAGTGGTGTTAGCGCTTTGGTAGTGATACGAGTACCATTTGGCAACCTAAGGCGTGGTCGTGATAGGTGACCACTCCGACAATATAAGTTTGAGCATATCAAGTATCTTCGTGCTTCTTAAGGCAAGTTAAACTGCTGGTTCTAGATAATACCTGGTCAGACGTACTCGGGTGGAGTCAGGCGGCTCAATAACATCTGACAGTAAGGTCGGTCACTTACCTTACAAACAGACCCTCAACTAAGCCGCACTGAACCCGCATAATGGAGTATGGCTCGTAGTCATCGCATAGATAGTTCAGGTGAGGCCTGTGCCTAGTGGGACGGACGTTCATACCTAGGCTGATGAGATGATTTCTTTCTCATCTTGGTATGAAGTGTTTATGGCCTTTCCATAAATCTTAGTTTTAATCGAAACTCGTAGTTGCGTGTTAGGGCAGTACTTTATTTTCTTATTTGGTAAACATAATGTTAGTCAATTTTCTGCGTAAGTTCCACGTCCGCTCTTATTAGCGAATCTAGCCTGTTACGCGGTGGCGCCATTGTTTATGTAATTCCTAGCCCAATTTGTAGCCGCGCATTGTTCCCTCGCCCGCGAAGGGATAACAGCGCCTTTGCGATGTGCGCCCGCGCTCGTGACGCGGCCGCTGTCATAGCCGTATATATTCCATACCGAACCTACCTACGTTTTCTAGGAGGGTTGCTACTGAAAAATAAATCATATTATTTTCTTGCGTGTTGGTGGAACCGTGTTTTCTGCGTCTGCGGCTTCACCACACAACACATGGGTTATATTTTGTCTTGTCCTGCTCAGAGTTGCCAGCTAACGACTATATTATTACAGTCAACAAATCGTTCAAACATTGCCGGGTTATTTTTCGAGATGCCAATAGGTTAATTAATAATAATAAAAAATCTTTATTTGCTTAAATACATGGTATTTGTAGGTGGTACAATAAAATAAGTGCACATGTTTTGCATATGATTAGCATGCAAATTAAAATTTTAGTTTCGTGCATTTTCTGAATGAATAAAAAATAATATCAATTACAATTTAGTTTTCAGTTTTACAAAGTATGTCAATAACCGTTTACATAATAAAACGTTTACATAATTACCCCATTTTTTTAGTCATCTCAATAATAATAAGCTTTAAGGTAAAATGCCAGTTATCGTTGCATATAACTACAAGTGTCAACCCTTCTAAAGTAGTATCTTTGTAGAGCACACCACGTTTGTGTATTTATGTGTGAACGGCCCTTAGAATTTACTGAATTGCAAATGACTATGACAACGCACAGCACATGCATTTGCCAATTATTTTTCATTGGTGATGGGTAGCGAGGTGTTATGTCATTTATATTTCAAGTACTCAACCCATGTAGTTACAAAAATTTTAACGACACAATATCTTCAACATAATCTTTTACTAACTACACTCACGGTTAGTCACTCACACACTGAAACTGTCAAAATTTAAATAATAAAAAAACGCTTTATAGTAAAAGAGGCACTGATCATTATTGCTTGATTGATGAAGTATTGATGAAGGTTTAACATCGACTTAAATCGCAAACCACATAAAAAAATGTACGTTAGTCCTTTGACACGTCCAACTCAAAAATGTGTCATCGAACTTTACGTTACTGAGTCGTTAAGTTAATCGCCTTATTATAGTGATGTACCTATTATACATATACAGACGTATACAGCGTCCAACTTCGACACCGGTCGCACAAGGAAATTAAACAAATACCGTTTTTATCGTTTATCTTATATCCTTCTTAATAGATGACGTTATTATGATTATCCACAGGTAGGTTTTGTTTCATTTGTGTGACTTAAAAAAACGATAAAATAAAGTAATCTTGGCGATAATTGTGTTTTATCAGTTTTATCACTTTATCACACAGGTAATATTTGTTTCCTAATTTCAATAATAAATGGTTATGATATGTTTGTTTGTATTTATTAAGTATGTTTCTGCGTTCACAACGCTATTTTTGAAATTCGAAAAGACATTACATTTAAAAAAATAATTTCGAATGTTTGTTTGTCTCATGCTGTGTCCAAAGACATGCAATGCAATGTACGGTGGCCAGCACGTCACTGTAGATACTGCGGTATCTTGTACGCTTGTGATACGGGCGATTTTGCAATAAAAATGGATAGCCTGTGGTGCTGGCCACTGTACGTAAGTAATTAAACTTTCTGTTTTGTGTCTTCTCGCTCAATATGATTTGTAACTAACCAGCCCCCCTACTCTCTAAGCTGTAGTCCGTATTTTCGAATGTAGCTATCCCTGTTACACTTACCAACTTAATGGTGCGAGCGAACACGCTAGCCAGACCCGAAAATACGAACGAAACGGTAGGAAGTACGGCCTCAGGTGAGTTAGCCAGGTAGCCGTTCAACCATCACGTCTGCCGGTAGCTTATATTAGGTAATCAACATTTTACAGTCTCACAACATTGCGGTTCTGCTCAGGAAAAGTCAAGTGCAAAAGTCATTCCCATTTATCAAATCAAATCGCAGCATATTGAAACGAAATACCTTGATTTACAGTTCCCTTTGGCAAAACGAGCATTTTACAAGAATAATTTGCATTGGATAAACCAAGGAACTCGGGTCGGAAAATGTGGATGCAGAAAAGGTATTCTATGCGTTCCTATAATTTACTTAGCGCTGTTTAACGGTTGGGTTCCCATTAATTGTGGGAAAAGAATAGAATATTAATTTTAGTATCAATAAAGTTTATGTAAGCATTTAGAAAAGAAGAACAAAGCTTGATGTATGCAATAAGAAGCAAGTTACGGCAATTTATTCGCTCTTTGGTGTTTAAAAGTTTTGTCGACTGTGCTTTTGTCAAACAATTCAACATAGAGTACAAATTCATGTCCACTGTCAAACTTGTCTTTTCGAAACAAAAGACGAGTTATTTTGACACTAAATCTTCAATCAAAGGAAATGGTTGTGATTGAGGTATAAGAATTTTGTTTGGTTCTCTAAAGTCAATGCATAACCTAGTTAGTTCTCTTATTATCTTTTTAACACCATAAATAAAACATAATTTATTTAATCACTTCCACATACATTTTCGCACTTACAGAAAACGCCACGTCCTTGCATGTCTTTTACAAAGCCAGTAAAATAAGCAAAGAAATGGTATCATTGATCAAATATCTACAATATCCTTATCACAATAATCCTCGAAGCCGACCCTAGCGCTATAATATACCTGTTTGAAGCCATTTTTACGAGCAATGTAACATGATCGGTAGCGATCAGAGGTTGTCTTTTTACGTGAAGTGTCATTCTGAATATTGTGTAATAGAAAATATTACAATATTTCTAAAGTGTTGTTTGCCTAGCGGTTCTTAACCACAGAAATACACTACAGTAGCGCTTTACCACTTATTTGAAGAATTATATACCTTGCTTAGACAACTGTGCTTAAGATAGAGAAAATACGGGAGTAGGTACCTACTTACTTGCAAGTACCCATTGCGCATACCCGGGCGGGGAAGAGGTCGGGAAATAAATACTTGGTGTAATAAACGAAATTCATCCAAATTATGTACCTACGTTACTTCCTACAATACTTTCAACATTCTAGCACACTCTCCTGCCAAAAAACGATAAAGTTAAATAGTGATATAACCGTATGTCTTATACGTGAACATTTTAAAGTGACAAAAATAGTGAAATATACATTCACGTACGTAGTAGGTGCATTTCAATTTGTTTGGATATCTAAAGCAACCAACCTCCAAGAAATGTACGTGTATAACTTATTTTTAATGAGACTGCCTGCAAACTTCAAAATGTATACACTGATAGCGAGACCAACCAGCGGAGACGCATCAAACTTTTCATTACAAAGAAATATTTTCTGACAAATGAGTCCAATGCACGGTCAGGGTATCATGTCCCGCAGTCGGCTTATCGACATCGAGGTATTTAATCTGATGTCATCATCAGATGAACCGCGATTTCCCCTCGCAATCAATAAAAGAACAGTTTACAAATACATCAGCGAGTGAAGTGGCCACCTAAGGAATTAGCAGGAAACGGATGCTCTAATGGACGTATCTGGCAACTGGATTTGCTGATTTCTTATCGCGTCTTTATGATAAAATAAAATTTTATCGGAGGAATATTTAAAACTTAATTAGATGACAATTGACGTGAGCAATTTAATTTTTCTTCACGTACTTGTTTTGGCTCACTAATGAGCTTTCGATGTCAGCTATTGATCATCAATTAAAGGACGTCTGAGAAGAGTAAGTTGATTTCCTAAATACATAGAAAGTCATTTATTTGTGCTCCTCTGCACATGCTAGTGCCAATGTCTATAAACTTAAGTGAGTAGGTATTTTATTGAGTATCATCTATGACACTGAACAGCTGAAATATTGGGTGTTTAGTTTATTTTTGATGTTAAGCTCTTCTCGATATTTTATATGAAAATAGGGTTGACTTAATGCTAAAAAGGTAGGAAAGAAGGCAAAAGGCAATATTTTCCTACAATGTTTTGGCTCGAATCGAAAACCTCAGTCAATTAGTTGATTTGATATTGTTAGTAATATATAGCTCGGAAATGACGCATTAAGCACTCGTGAGATGAAGCGGTATAACCTCAGGTATTACCGTAAGCTCTCTGTGTGACCGCACCCTTTTATCATGGGGTTACCATATTTCAATAGAATCAGAACCAAAGCTCGAAAAACATAATTTTTGTGCATAGTGCAAGTACAAATGCGAAAGTACCACTTGCACCAAGGCATGTAACAACATAAAAGCTCAGTACAGAGATAGTAACAAGATAACGTAAGTGGTGATTGCTTTGAAGAGAATACGTGTGTTTAAAAACCTTTTTTCCTTCATTTTATTTTATTTATTCAAAGAACACAAACAGAGTACAAGAACAACAGGTTTCAAGTAACTGGATTTAACATAATGGACGGTAGTGAGAACGGTGCGATCTAATAATCTAATTGTAAAACTGGTAAGCATTTTTTGATTGCTACGATTTGGTCACCCTACTTGCCTCTCGTACATCAGACAAGATGCGGTTTTAAATATCATCTTTAGCTCGAAATTAATGCTTCCATAGCTTTTTAATCGCATACTTTATTGCGGTAATTATCAGGCATAGTCCCGCTCTGCACTACTTTTATCCACTTTATTGGTACTTAAATGACATCTTACTAATTGTTTCTTAAAGTGGGAATGATAAAGGAAACCTTTTATGGATTCCCATCTTCTTTAATTAAGACGCGTAATCGATTTAATGCTTTGAAAAATGGTCTCGGAAAATAAATATCTTTAATGAGTTAATTAATAAGTTTATTTAAATTTCAGCAACTTTTTCCCATACAGATGTTATATGTTTGAATATCAAAGGTCTTACTCTGTATATGCCTTTGGGTTCTCTAAACTCTTTTACCCTAGGGGTGCATGTTCACGAAGATCGTACGTCATATTTTTATTTTTTATTTATTTGTTTATTTCAAAGTACAATAGGCCCATATTAAAAATACCTTACTGACTAACATACGTACAAATTTAACTTATAAAAATCAAACAAAACAATACACTAATTTCAATTATAAAATATTGTCCTACTATTATTATTATGCTAAATACTATTGTTAAAATGTAAATACTTCATATACCTGAAAAGGTGAAACATATAGTTTGCATTTAAACAACCCACAACCTATGTATGTACCTATGTTTATGATGGAATAAATTATTATGATTATTATTATTACTCTTTTTTTTTACCCTGACGCAAAAAAGAGGAGTGTTATGGCTATGTAAGATTCCAAGATTGCTGACTGAATGCTTGTTGTGTCTACGATAGCGTGCCACGTTAGTTTGGTTTGACGAACGCATGTCGTCGCATGGTTTTGATTCTACAATCAGGAAGCCAATTCTTGCTCATTCGTATTTTTTCCGCGCTCGTGTTTTTATCTGTTACGCTCTCACACCTACACTACTGAACAGATTTGGATAAAATTTAGTACACACACAGAATGTTGACGACCATGTATGTGTACCAAATTTCATCAAAATCTGTTCAGTAGTTAAGAAGTGAAAGCGTAACAGACAGAAGTTCAATTGTGGTATTGTCTGTTTATACAACTCTATAACACTATCATCTGTAACTTAGTAGCATAAACATATTTCGTATACGAATTTTCAACTTCGATCAGTCTTCTTCAGATCAGATTCAGTTCTTTGTCAGGACCACTCGTTGCGTTCGCGAGCGACAAACGATGGAAAAATCTCGATTGTGAAGTTCTGAGAATGCGCAAACTGAGAGATCAACGGAAAATGTTCGTACGTTCGTACTTTTTACGAATGTGAACTTTTCTCGATTGCATAAGAATCGGTTCGCAGTAGGCCAGATTTAAGTACTCGTTACTGGTAGTTGTCAATTGAAAACGTGAACATGACGTGCGGTCCATATGTGTGTGTGTGTGTGTGTGTACATAGACTGTTATTCATCTAAGCGCGCATCACGAGTCATCATCGCGAGTCTATGAGCGTGAGCAACGCGGCAAGTGCGTTGCGATGCGACGTAGGGTACTATCATAATTTCATGAACGCACATACATTTGTTGTTGTCGCATCACTGTCGAATCGAGGTTGCTAAAGTAAGCCCGCGCATCTTACAGTAAGCACTAAAATGCTTTGGTTCCATGTACCTAATTTCTTAGAAAGTACATCCAGGCTGCCGACACCCACTCCACAGAACTACAGGCGTCCTCACCTCGTTGATTATGTTGAATAACATTAATTTGTTTCGACTGTGCCTTAGTCATTGCGTTTGCGTGTGGCCCAACATCCACGTGTTTGACAAGCTTTTTCGTGTTCAGACTTCATATTTCTGACTGTGGGGGTCCCCTGTGGGACATGATGTATCGCGGTGGAAATATATCAGATTCGATGGCACGTGTTTTTCAAACTCACTTACGATACTTATTAAACGCTTTGATAAATTGGTTTACGTTTGTATTAATTCTATATTGTGTTATATATTATTTGAATGTGTGTGATGTATTGTTTTCTAGACTGCCTCATTCACACTAGGTGACGCGCGACTTGTTTGAAATTCCTGTCGCGGAATATGTTCAGTGATCAGACTTGTCGCAAAAAAACGCAAATCTTGCGATTCTTGCTACATCAAGCTACTCATTTTCGTTGCAAAATCACCCTTATTCCGTAAGCATAAGATACCGCAGTGATTAACTTGACGTGTGACCGTGCGTACATTTACGCAGTTAGTTAAAACCAATTCAACAAGTCGAAAGCCTACAGTAGCCAAAGACAGTCACCAAAATTAAATACCGAATTATTTTTTACCAACCCTCAGGCAGGAAAGGGCCTGCGGAAACAAGCACCCGCGCACAACAAAACCACTTAGCATAATTTCACAGTTTTAGTGTGTTGTATTGTTAACGCGGCGTCGTATTGTTTAGACCACGGACTGAGGAACTGCAAGTCACGCGCAGTCGTTCACACGTCGATGCACCGAGTCGGCGCGGGCGCAGCCGCGGGACGATCAAGAAATAGTGGATCAAGGGAGGGTTGGGAGGAACGCTTGAAAATTCTTTTAGACACAGCACATCAAGGTAAACATTGAGTAATCTAAATACAGAGAGCATTTAAGCCTAGTCTCATTATCCTTAAAACCGTTGACTGAAAATAAAATATCCGAGTTTCCTACTAAGCTATCTGAGTTTTCAAATTTTAGATGTGATATTGAATTCGGCCATTGACAATAGAGGGTTATAGAAGCTTTCAATTTGTCAAATAGCCTACCATTGACAGACCATTAAATGGAATCTGCAAATTAGTTGGGCTCATTGAACTATATTTTGACAAATTAATTACCTATCTTGAGTCTCAGCAGGAGCTTCTATTAAAGCTGTTTCTGAAGCTAAGCTGAAAACTAACTTAACTTTCAATTACGTTACACCCAAGGTTTGCTTTCGCATTACCAAATACTTAGCTTAGGTAAAAGTGATTGAAACTAACTTAAGTAAGCAACAAATAAAAACAAACCTCTGAGAAATCCCTCTGTGACATTTTGGGTCTTCTATCTTCGTCTTAAACGAACCTGAAAAAGAAAATAGTTGTGGTATTACTGTGTAGATTAATCAAACAACGTAACGTTTACTAATTGTAAAATTATTGACCAAGTTTTTTGTAAAGGCCTTGTTACTTTTCATTACTCGAAATAATTATACGAGAAGGTATGTCTATGCACGTTTAGCAGTAGTTAATCATCAGTCAAATTCAATGTGTTACCGGCTCTAGTTAAGACATTCAGGCCCAATCATTAATCTCTATGCGTTCGCGTACAAACTGTAATTACACTTAGAATTTTAATGTACAGAGTGACCTTGGATTAATAACTAACAATTCTACCTACACATCTACGTAATCATCGTGTCATTCAATTTGTTTGAGAAACTATAGTTATCAATTGAACATGCGATGGACTGAGTCTGACTTTTTAGTTTGTTAATAATAAAAATAATTGTCCTCCTGGCCGATTCCGACCACGGCCAATCTCAACAGGTATCAGTCAACTACGCAGGAGTTATTATAGTGCACAAGTGTGAGCGCAATGCACAGGTGCACTCACTGTTCCATCACTCCCAAAGTTCGGTGAGACGGTTAGCTTGTTATTGTATTAATAACTACCAGAGCATATAAACGACTTTCTGTCGCCGTAATTCTTGACTGTCAGCGTGTCAACTCAACCAATGACCCGCAGTCAGCAGCTAAATCGGTGCCAGTTGCAGCGACATTTTTGTGCCGCAAGTGTGTCCTATGCCTTAAGATAAGCCTTTACATTGAAAAGTGCAATACGAGTAACTAATGTTAGAAGCTAATCTCTACCTAAACCTTCATAATAATCGTTGAGTAGTCTTTCATGGAATTCGCTTTTGAAATCTACTGTGTATACTCGTATTCATAACAAGAAACAACAAATGTTTCCACAAATATATAACTAATATGAACCATGAATATATAATTTCAATTATCTTAATGTACCAAGACAATGAATCGTTGAAATATTTTATAACTCGGACGATTACTACGTGTCCTCGGGGTATTTAAAACATTTTTATATGCACTTCTGAAACTTACAGACATTTTCATAGATGCTGCAGTGTGTACCTCTCTGTGCTGTCGTGTGTACGAGTACAATGTATTATTTCGGGCTGTAACCCCGGAGATATTATTATTGCTATGATTACAGCAACTATAAAAGTGATCGTAAAAGTCCTTTCAATGCTTAGAAGTAACTTTACGATAGGCATATGACTCTCGGAGCTCTGGGGTGGCGATTGCGTTCGCGTTTCTTGTTATTTGATTTTATTTTAGATCGTCAATCGGAATTGATTTCTCGAGAATGAATAAGGCTTAGGGCACACATGTGGCATACGATCGCTGCGACTCATTACTGTTAGAGATTTGCCTTTGGTGTCGTACTTAAATTATGATCTTCTGTTTTTGACAGTTCTAATATGGACGAAATGTCAAAATCCAATTGCGATTTTTGACGATTGATTAGCGAAATAGGTCCCCAGGTGTGCGTTGGCGGTATGACACTTTAAAAGCGTGTACTGTTATATAAAAAATACTTTCTTGAAACACATATTCAAAAAATATGATCAGGAGCCAAGTCTTTTGTAACAGTTAAATCTAAAAGATAGCTATAAATGCGTCATTAGATACATCATGTAGGTCATGCCTGTCTTGGTCATGGTTCGTTAAAGTAAACAACCTTACAGTGGATATTTTTGGTCGTGATTAATTTCAATACTGATTACAGCTACCTCCCATCTAATCATTGTTTTAACTTTACAACGTTGGCAAACAAAAACCAAGAAATAAATTGATGTAAAACAAAAAACGGTGTGTTTAATAATTACCCATAATAGTGGACTATATTTCGGAATTCTTATACCGAGTAGGTACTGAACAAAAACTTTTGCCCTCTGGCCACTCTTATACGGTAGCCAGGTGCCTCGGAAATTCAAATTCTAACTTGAATCATTATATTCACGTCAAGTCGCGTGTGCTGGGCAATCAAAAGTAATTTGTGTTCAACAAAACATATCCGTGATGACCGAAAATGAACCTTGAACCATCTCAATAAAGTATCAACATTAACAAGTGGCGTTGCCTGTACATGACTGTACTGTGACCTCATACTTTTGAGGGAGTCGCCTATTAAACTCTTATTATGATGTTCTTTTGTCATTTGTATCTAAAATTATAATAAGACACCTGGACGGTTGTGGCTTGAAGCGATGGCTTGGACAGATGGTAGTACAACTCCTGTAGGCATATTTCTAATGTTTTAACAGAAAGTTACATCACAGTTATGCCCGGAGGAATCATGGATGTGAATAAATGAGGCCATCTAATGCACTACACGAAATTTGATTGCTGTCATCAATGTAATGAGAAGAAGTGTATATTTTCCCCTTTCTGTCGTAATGTTATGAAAACTATGCTTTGAAAAAAAAAACTTCATGACTCTATATAACAATGATTAACGGAATAATCTACATAAACAACTTTTAGTTATTGCGCAACTACAAATAGATTATTAATAATAGAGTCAATTTATTTATTCTCAACTTTATTATTGTAGTCGACAGGTGAATAATTTCCTAAAAATTGCTGTGACATTACCCTCAATGATGTCTCCACAGACTATTAAAAGCTGGAAGGTATCTTGTAAAAAATATACACTTGATTTCATTTACCAATTTTGATATTTGATTATCTGGACCGTGAGTAAAGACCCATACTTAGCAAGTGCTTATTCAGAATCCAGGAATTGCCATAATCTTTGGTATTTAACATTTGCCACCTCATCCTGGTAAATAATGTGCTGCTCTAGAAATCTAGTCTGTATTATGGCTACTCGAGTTTATGTTATCTTAAATTTTGGTAGAAATATTATAATTAAGGACTTGTGAACTACTTAAAATAATCTACTGGAGTCTAAAACCCATGTGATTGAGGATTTTACGATATTTTCGAAGGACAACGTTGCCGGCAACATATTTAGGAACAATTTGAAGGAAAGTTAGTAATATGATTTTTAACAGAATGAATTTCGTATAAAAAATAAACAGTATCACTCATTAATCATTATACTCAAGCGAAATTAAAATTACTTACAATACGGCGAGCACAAATACCTTGGTGATTGAATACAATGAGAGTAAAAAAAAATCACGCGTTGATGTCTTTTGTTCGAGAGATATAGACCTGCTCGTGTGGAGCACTTGACACCAGTTGAAAACTATGTATTATTATTTATATGGTACAGTATTTGTCATTCTTAGTCTGGTAGTTAGTAGATTTAACGTGCGTCTAACACAGCTTAATACTGGAGCTACTTGATGAAATTGAAACGGGTGTAGAAATGCATACTTTGACTTGGTATCAAGATAGAGCTATAAGCGCAAAGCTCATATAGAGTACATTCACATAACCAAGTAACCAACGCAACGCAACCCATCAAAACAACTTTCTAGACCGCGATCTAGCGAGTTAATTTTCTGTTCTGAAATCGAAGCATTTTTCCAATTAGACGATGTTGTTTGTATAAATCGGATTCAGAACCGCACTTCAGATTTATTTGAACTCATAAAAATCGCATAAAGATTAAGGATCTGAGAGCATTTCTCTCGAACCCACACGCTTCGATTTCACACACACACACACACAAACTGAGGTTTTATGTTCATTTATTGAGGTACGGTGTAACTTACCATCGCTGCCTTCTATTTAGACCAATTATAAAACCATTTCTTGGTCCGAACCACGGTTATTACGTACACAGGCGGACAAACAAAAAATATCAATCGTAAACCACTTTACATGCACATTTTAGGAGTCTAACATTCACATCACTGCTGTTTGATACTTTAAGTAAGTAAATTTCACTATGATTAATCACTGTGTCGAAAGAAATGTTTGTTATTTGTTACTGTTAGGTGTAAAAATCGCTTGGTTAGTGTGCATCGCGTAGTGCGCAGTGCTCATGCGCACGCGCTGGCCGGGCCCGACTGACTGCCGGCCGCGGGTGCTGCCAGCTTTGGCCTCGTGTTGCTACGAAAGCCTGCGAAGCCTCCGCAGTGGAAGCTTTTGGTAGGAAATGCGTGAGCTTTCGGCTGACGTCAGGTAGTGGTCGCTTTTATGGCCGGTTTCAATATTCTATCTACCGTTTACTGAATTATACTCGTAGATAACTGTCACTTTCATACAAATGGCTGTAACCACAGATAACTTTTAGTATGAAACTGATCATTATCTAACTTTCAGTTAAATGTAGGTAGAATATTGAAGCCGGTCATCAGAGTTCGTATTGGTAACGTGACATCAATAACCCTGCTGCTGTCCTTACCTCGGTCCATTCTGAATGTAGAGGCGATGATAAGAGGAAGTAATAAATAAAATAATGTTGTTTAGGGTTTGTATAAAGAATCTGATCATCATCATATCAGTCATTCGACGCCAACTACTGAGCATAGGACTACCCCAAGGATCTCCACCGTGATCGTTCCTGCACTTCCCGCAGTGGCTTCATTACCGCATTCAGTTGGTCCACCTTGTAGGGGGTCTGCCCACGGAGCGTCGCCCGGCACGCGAACGCCATTCGAGAACCTTTCCGCCCCAACGGCCATCGGTTCGTCGCGCCATGTGTCCCGCCCACTGCCAATTCAGCTGAGCAATCCTTCGAGAAATGACGGTCGATTTAGTTCTCCTGCGCATCTCTTCTTTGCTGATTCGATGGCGGAGGGAAATACCATGCATCTCCATCGGACGCTGGGCGATACTGAGCTTTCTTATGAGACCCATAGTAAGTCTCAAGTCGAGTCAAACGTCAAATCTTATCTAAAATTGATTTTGCGGCTATGATCAAATAGTTTGCATTGTGAAACGGTAGAAAGGTTCAGAACAAAAGAATCTGAAGTTATGACAGGAAGTGTAAAAATTGTTCAAAGGTCTTTCTTTCTTACTTTGCTTAGGAACATCAAAATATCTTATTAACCCAAACCCAGGCCACCGTCGTAACAGCAAAACATAACAATCGTCTGAATTCAACTTCAATAGAACTCTACAATCTACTATCATTTCTACTCTCCATCTACCTAGCAACACCGCGCTAACCGCCATTTACGTGTGAAAGAGACAGAGCATCCCGTCTCACTCCCCGGAATGTGACCCGCTATCACGTTGAAGGCCGTACGGAGCTTACGGACCCTCAATGAAGAGCTTTAAGCTCTGAGACCACAGTCTGAGACCCAACTTAAGCCTATTAAACTTTCTAACGCCAGCGTTACGGCGTGGGTGTCGTTTTGGCAAAGAATGCTTTACGGAGGCAATTTGAACTTCCAATGGCTTAATGTTTTTATTAATTTAAAAGCAACTTTGTCATTTAATATTTTAACTGGTGATGCGGATTTTGTTAGATCCTCGGCGGTATTTACTTATTTTATTTAAGCAAAGTATAAAGGTTTTATTTAAATTTTGGGGTAGGTAAATAAATAAATATTTCACAACAATCACACCAATTCTCTAGTCCCAAATTAAGCTACGAGGCTTGTGTTATGGGTACTAGACAACGGATAAACATATCTTAATACTTTTTTTTTGTAAATAAATACATATTATACATAGAAAACACTCCAGACCAGTACAAACACACATGTTCATGCACACATATGCTTGTACTGTGCGGGGATCGAACCCGCGACCCTTGGTTTTAAAGTCCGACATGTAGACCACTGCACCAAACGGTCGTCGTAAAGTCAAAAAGTTACACCCTCACTTTGCTGATTGTACAAATACAATAATTATTTGATAAGAACTTAAAGCCAAAAACTAAAAGTTAAAATAGTAACGAGCAAAGTTAAAAATAAAATAGGTTATTTTGCTTTTTTGGTATCGATCGAACTAGAAAAATTCACCGAGTTAAGCAAAATATTCACTGAAAATTGTTTATTTACTAAAGTGCGACTAAGCGCCATCTATTGCATTTATTAAGTACGAAGTGTTCTTATGGGTTGTAAAATACTATGCTTTTGAAAAGCACTGAACATTGTCCGAGCTGTAACCATGCATGAGTTTAAATATTTTTATCAATAAAATGAGGTAAGTAATTATTAACTTCGGCTTTATACAAATTATTAAAATAAAAACAAATAATCTCGTTATTCGCAAATATATTTTTCTTATCTGTGAGAACGCGGTTGCCTAGCAACCACATGTCAATTTGACAGCCACTTTTGTTTTCGTTACGGCGTGGGTCAGTGTTGCCAATGCTACGGCAATTACCGTGTTCTACGGCTTTCAGGTCAGAAAATCACTAAATCTACGGGCTACGGCCTTCACTCTAAGGCCGTAGCAGAATCTACGGCTTTTCGCAAGTTCTACAGTTATTAATCAATTGATCGTACAGTATATCAATTAATTTATTGAGGGTTTACTTTTAGAGTAGGTATAGGTCTATCAGAATCTCATGACAAATAAGGAAATTTAATTTTGCAGTGCGCAACACTAGGGAAACTAGAGTGTGTTCCAAAAAGCGAAAATCACTGGAGTGAATGAATCGACAAGAATATATTATCCTTGTCAATGATTGCTGTTCTAAAAGAGACAGACTGTTGTCAAATTGTTCACTGAGTGATTTTCACGTTCTCGGCAACGCGCTCTCCATAGATAAAATGTGATATGACAATGGATATGACAGTATTCAGTGGACAATGGATATAACACAAAAATGAAAAAAAAATGACGTGACAACGTGAAAAAAAAAACGTGAAAAAAACATGACACATGCGGCGTTACCTCGCTCTGAGGCATTCCATTCAAGGATTGAACTACAAGCGAGAGCGCGGAACGAGTGACAAAGAGGCAACGTCGCAAAGACGTTGTCACGTTGAACTATCGTCAGTAAACCGAATTTACAGAAAGCCGATTTTTTTGCCAAAGCCGGCTAATGACACGGCCGACAATCGATGCTTTTCCTTATAAACACGGCTTTTTTATGTAACGTACACGGCCGCCTCAAAATTTGCGTTGGCAACACTGGCGTGGGTGGAATCGGTCTAGTATATATAAACATATTATATTGGCATGAGTGACTGACTGACTTATATATGATGCACAACCTAACCTGACTTTAAATTTGAAGGGACAATCTTCAAATTCCAAGTCGGGTTTTTAAGATTGTTGTTTTCCATCAAAAATGCGTGTCCGTAGGCCATTAAACTTATTTAGGAAATAAACTGACCACGATGTAATGCGTTTGACCTCATGTTTCAATTGCAATTACCTACACCCACGGCTTTTGCAACTGGAGCGTTGGACATTGTTGGATAACTTGAGTCATTGAATTCGGTTACTACAGGGAAGTGCTGGTGTATTGATCTCACAAGTGAGTCAAAAATGCCCTTTTTTAATATTCTCAAACTACCTGTTTGTCACCATTCCACGTAAAGGTTAAATCTAACCTGACAAAGTGTTAAACACACTACGAGTCTTCATTGTAAGTAGGTTTTGCATTATTATTTACTTTTCAGTGGGTAATGTTTGTAATAAGTTTGTGTAAAATGTTTTAATAATTGCTTAATTAGATTGTGGCATTGATTGTGTCATTGAGTGTGGTTAATTGTGGCAAGCAGTATTAATAATAACTAAATTACTTTACAGAAAATGTCAAGACCTGTTGTGAGGCCTCAATGGCAGCTAGCTGCGTTGGCGGCTCAACGCCGTGACAATGAACTTCGTAAAGCAGAGGAGCTAAAGAAGGTGAGTGAGTACCTAAGCATATTATTTTAAAAGTTGGATACCTACCTTTCGGCTACTTTTTAATGTGACTGCATCTACCTGGGCCCACACTTGTTTACAAGCAGGTATCTTACAATTCTTTCTAGTGTCTCATACCTTACTGATGATCGGACTTAGATTATCTACCTTCTAAGAAACTATTATCCCAGTTAATAATCACACTTGCTAAAAATTCTCCGACACAAGTATACAATTACTTTCTGGAGGTGTCTCACCAAACCACTTGTAAATTTACTGAGTAATAAATAAACATTTATTTATTTATAATAAATGAAACACTGAGAATTCTGTTCACACACATAAACTATAATCCAGATCAAAACATAAACAAACAATGTCATACCATGACAACCAAATTTTTCATATATTAGCACATTATTTTAAAAGTTAGATACCTACTTTATGCCACTTTTAAATGAGACTGTTTCTACCTGTGCCAACACTTGTTTATATATACCTTACTGATGACCAGATGTAGATGTTCTGCCTATTTAGAAATAGAAACTATTATCCTTGTCAAACCATGACAACCATATTTTTCAAACTTGACAAGATGTCACATTTTTAATTTTCTTCCTCTATTAATAGACACAATTCAAAATCATACACCAATACTCCAGCATAGTTTTCTCATTTCTGAAAGAGAATTGAGATTTTCATGTTTAATGACTTGTCTTACCTAATTCTTGTTATACATGCTCATAAATGCAATGATAGCTCCAAAGCACATATGTTATTGTGGCTCAATCCAACGGACTCAAAGCATTAAAAACCTTGGTGTCATAATTGATAGTGTATTGTCCTGGGCTGAGCATATCTATTCTATTTATACATATATTTTTTTTTATTCCTTCTTACATAAGAAAACTATATTAATATATAGAGTAAGGAGTGGAAGCTGTCTGTTCGTAAAATTTTTGTATCAAAAGTTGTAATGTGTAAACAGACACTTCTATGATTCTGCATGTATGAAAAACTCAGGGTTTGTGAAGTTCCGAGGTCTAGACTCATATTGCTGTGTTTAAGTTTCATTTTGATTTTTTGACTCTTCTGTACAATAAATAAATATAACATTTAATCTTTACCCCTTAACAAAATTTAAATGCTAAACTCTTCTGACTGGCTGGCTCCTTGGTTTGGCCTATGATGAGGTCAAATCATTGATTAAATAAGGTATCTTAGTAGAATTTGCTCCGTTATATCCATAGTTTATTTACTCAGAACTTTTTAAATGCTACTTACACAAGAAATGATTACACACACACACACAACTTAAACACTTACACACACTTCAACAGTAATTTTGATGTTTAATTCTTGTTGCTTGCATGCAAAATGTCATAGATATTATAACACCAGACTATATTAAGTAATTTTATTTTAATAACATCTTTATTATTGTTTAAAATCTACCTCAGGAGGTAGATTCTAATAATTGCGACACACTCTTTGACTACTGCAGTTGTTAATGCAACTTTGTTGTTATAGTGTGTGTTTCCCGGAATAAAGAAATTATGATTATAATTATTATTAATACTTAATCTTATTTATTAACAGATTGCCAACTACTTCGAAGCAAACACCAACAAGTCTCGTCACCATGAGCAGTGGACTACGGAGGGGTACTATGAAAAGGCAAATAAAGAAGCTGTGCAACTCAGTGAAAAGAAGATACGTGCTGCGTAAGAGTTTTCTATAAACAATACTTCAATACTTGTACACCCACATTCTATAGGATGTCCGATACATTACATATTGGGAATAAAAAAAATTGGTTGCCTGTAAAGTCGGTATACGGGCGAAAGTTTTACGTGACAACGACTTTGAGTGGTAAAATAATTTTAATGTGAATATTCATTCGTATAACATGCACCGGTGTGTATGCCTATCTCTCTCACTCTCTCTCTCTCTCGCTCTGTCTCTCTCGCTCTTAGGCGGGTTAACTGTGCTCGAGTGGAAGGGACGCGTGCCTTTCACTTTTTATGTCTGTCTCACTCGCTCTTAGGCGGGCTAACCATGCCCGAGTCGAAGGGACGCGTGCCTCTCACTCGCTCTCATTGTGAGCGCGGAACGTGAGCGGAGCAGCGTAACGCAGTTTCTTGAAGTGTCACCCGGCAAACCAATTTATAAGACGTTGTCACGTCAAAAATCAACTAGAATTTACATTTACAGTGTTATGTATGTTGGTTTGGTATCCATACATTTTTAAAGATCAATTCACAACTTGTTTCAGGAAATTGGAAGAGCGCCGTAAGAAACTTGAGCTAATGCTGTTCCAAGAAAATATGCAGTATCAGCAGGAATTGAAATCATTGGCTGCACAACCTAAATTTTTTAAAAACGGGTAAGTTAGCCTATATTAAAATGAACTGGTAAAGGCACTTCTTTCAGTATTCATCTTGGATGTTCCATATGATATCAATCGGTGTTTTTTAAATATATATTTTTTTAATTTAAGATCGCAAGTCATAAATATGACTGGCAATTAAAAATTAACTGTAATTATTATTATGATAACAAAAATAGTCTTAATTTTCTTTTAAACTTCAGCTCGTACCTAAACAAAGTACCCACATCAACACTACAAGAGATAAACCAAGGTATCATGGAGAAAGAAGAGCAATTACGAAGACATGAGGCTGAGTTACGACTTCACCACGCGTGGCGTCTGAGGCAGCCGGAGTTGAGAGCTGCTACGTCGTATGTGGCCACCGGGAAATGCAAGTCCGCCTGGTAAGTACTAGCATTTAGTCTAAAAAAAAACACAACAATCACACCAATTCTTTAGTCCCAAATTAAGCTACGAGGCTTGTATTATGGGTACTAGACAACGGATAAACATACTTAAATACTTTTTTTTGTAAATAAATATATAATATAAATAGAAAACACCCAGACCAGTACAAACTCACATGTTCATGCACACATATGCTTGTACTGTGCGGGAATCGAACCCGCGACCCTTGGTTTTAGAAGTCCGACATGTAGACCATTGCACCAAGTGGTCATCAGTCTGACAATTGACACTAAGGCAACATTGTCAAAGAAAGCTATCTGCGGTCGCACTACGCTTGGCGTCTATGACAGCCAGAGTTTAGTGCCGCTAGCTCATTGTATGTTGCTGCTGGCCCTGGCTTCACCTCGCATAGCGTCTGAGGCGGCCGGAGTTAAGGGCATCGTTGCATATCGTCATCGTATGTTGCCACCGGGAAATGCAAGTCCGCCTGGTGAGTAACAGTCAGTCTAACAAGTGACACTTAGGTTGCCTGTCCACCGCCTGGTTGAGGCCGCAGAACGGAGAAACAGAAATATTAACCAGTAGGATTGCAGAAAATCTCCGCTTGTCTTCAGTGGATAATCCTATTGGTTTATATTTCTCCGTTTTTCTGCTCCACGCCGTTGGACAGGCAGCTTTAGGCATCATAGACCAGGCAAGAAAGTTTGGGCTGCACAACGTCTTGAGTTTATTGCAGCTTGAGTTGAGAGCCGTTTCGACGTATGTTGCAACTGGCAAGTGCGCCTGTTGATAAAGAAAGCTTTACGAACGTGACCTTTTGGCAACATCCTCAATCTCTCTTTTCTGCGTTTTTTGCTTTTTGTTTTGTTTTAATGCCGTTTGAACTTTTAAATCTTTCAATTCATATTATATTTTTTAGGAACACAATAAGTCCAATAAAATATGTAGACGAGAGCACTTTGGTTTACCTACCTATTTTTGTTGCACATTCGCCCTTATTTCAATATCAATAAATAATAATCAATCGCACTATTTACCATGGTGATGTTATCGTGTGTACAAATGGCTTGTTTTTAATCTTTTTATATGAGATTCTATTAAAGCCTTGAAAACAATGTTTAATAGCGGTCTCTGTCCAATCCAGGCTGGAACAAATAGTGGAGAAAGAGATACAAAAGAAGAAAGAAGAGGAAGAGACACGCAAGTCGTTGCAAGAGAGAGACGAGGCGCTGCGCAAACAGATACAAGTGGAAGAGCAGAGACTGAAAGAGAAGGAGCTGCAGATGAGGGTACGAGGATGATGTAGCCTAACAACTTATTATGCGATATGCCTTAAATATAAGACGCGCCATATGAAAAGAACGCTGGTTTTTGGCGCATTTTGCACATGGGAGCAGTCGCTATACCGCGCGCTCGCGAAATGTTCGCTCCTTCCCCATTCGAACCACCTATTAGACCCCATATGTCGTCTAGTGATCATTAGCATTCTTTGCATGTGATCGTTAGCATTCTTTTTATTAGCAAATACGTGTAGGGGGCGCTGAATCTAATTAATCGTCACGTAATGTTAAGCTTATTCAAAATGGGTCAGTACGATTCCAAAAAAATCTATTATCAAGTTCGGAATTTCGGGACTACGTCTGTATTTTTGCCACCATCTTGCACGAGCCTTTGATAGCCTATAATGTACGATCTACGATACCTAGTAGACTATGACTGCCTATGATTGCCTCGTTGGTGTAGTGGCAAAGTTTCTGCCTTACATACGAAAGGTCGCGGGTTCGAAACCCAGGTCGAGCCAAAATTGTTTCTGAGATTTTCTGTTATAAGTATCTCAAAAACAGCTCAGAGTCGGGAAGTTAGCGGTGTTACAACCCCGTGCCTCCGAAAGCACGTTGAGCCGTTGTTCCTGCACCTGATCTTTTTTTTTTTTTTTTTTTTTTTAATTTATTTACTACAACAATTAAAACTTAGTATAATTTACAAAGATTCCTACTCCTAAAAACCTTAAGTGGGTTTATCTCGGAGTAGGCGAGTTCGGGCTTACATGTATAAAATATTTATTTAAAAGGGTTTTACATTCTTTGTATTTCGCGTTACAAATATTTTCGAGAAGCGATTTCGGCAGAGTATTTAATATTTTAGGCAAAAGGTTTTCCATTTTCCTCGTTCCGTACAAGTTATTATATCGCGGTAGCACATACATAGGTAAGTAATCTAGTCGGCGTAATTTGTTATTGCGTGTATTTTTACATAAATTATCAATTTTACAGTGTTCCTCGCATATGACAGACATACGAAACCTATCGAAAACGTTCATTACTTTACAATGGTCAAATAGTTTGGAATAATCGTCTTTGTACTTATCTTTAATTTTTGCTGGTACAATGGTTTTTAGTATAGAAAGTTGTATTTTATATACGTCATCTAAATAGGTCACGTACGTCCTGCCGTAGCTGCTTATGCCATAACAAATTAATGAATCAGCTAGGGACATATATAACATTCTCAGTATTTTATACGGTAACTTATATTTTAATATTGACAATTTGGATAATATGTTTCTCAGTCTATTACATAAGTAAACAATCTGCGGTTTCCAATTGAACTTATCATCGATAACGAGCCCCAGGTAGGTATGTTTGTTTACGGGCTCGAGCGGCGGACAAAGACAGGGCGAGTCATTCGGCCTGTGTAGGCATTTATGCTCGTGAACTATTAACTGGGGTGGACGGGTTGACTGCATGCGAGCAGAACGGACACATATTATTTTAGTTTTATTAGAATTTATTACAAGGCCCATGTCGTGTGCCCATTTACTTAGCAAATCAAGGTTGGTTTGCATAAGCTTTTCGGCTTCGTTTAAGTCGTTATGTGCAGTTACTAGACATGTGTCGTCAGCAAATTGGTACACAGCACCCTCAGCAAAGATGTTACACATATCATTAACGTAGATTAAGTACTCTGTAGGCCCCAAAATTGATCCTTGGGCTGTTCCTTCTTCTGTCCTGATTTTGTCACTGAGAATTCCATCAACTTTTACCATAGTGTACCTATTTTTATGATAATCTTGAAACCAGCTCAGGAAAGGGCCCTGTATACCAATTTGCTGCAGCTTAGTATACAGTGTATTATAGTTCAAAACATCGAACGCCTTACTGAAATCAATGAACGCCAGTATAACTTGTTTACGCTCGTTTAAGTGTCCGTTCACCTCGCTAGTAAATCTAGATAACAGTTGAGAAGTATTCTTTTTCTGTTGGAAGCCAAATTGTTTATCATTAATTAAATTATTATTTCTTAAAAAGGTACTAATTGCATTGCCAAGATATTTCTCAATTATTTTGTCAATGCATGATAAGATTGTTATAGGTCGATAGTTATTACAGTCTGTGAAAGAGCCTTTCTTATGTATCGGCCGAACAATACCGATTTTTAAAGCGTCGGGGTATGTTTTTTTAGATATACATGCATTTATTAAGTGGGTAATTACAGGTGTAATATCGGGTTCAATTGATTTAATGTCAGATACACGTATGCCATCATATCCGGGAGATTTTCTAATGTTTATGTTCTTGATTATTTTGCGTATTATTTCATTAGTCGCTTTGTTTATTTTCATGCTACAACTCGGTACGTTGGCATGCGAGTCTGCATTCATTAACGGAATGTTACATGGCGTACATATGTTTTTAACATTATTTCTGAATTCATTGGCAAATTTATTTGCCGTAACTTTTACGTTAATATCATTGAAGTATTTTATAATAATATTATCAATAGATCTATTTATTCTACCACTAATTTTATTAACAATTTCCCATATTTTTCGGGGGTTTTGGAAATTATCACGAATTTCTTTTTTGTAGAAACTATTTCTTGTATTATTTATAAACCTATTTGTTTTATTTCTATATTTATTATACAGGAGTCTATTTATGTTATTACTTTCATCTTGTTTCCAAATTTTATACAGTTTGTCTCTTCTTTTACACATTTCTACGACTTTGTTATTTTGCCATTCACAATTCTGTCTTTTACTTAATTTTATTTTACAGTTATACCGACACTTCTCATACACTGAATTAAAGCCTTCAATCACATAATTTAAAATGTCATTCGGATTGTCTAGCTGCAATGCCGCTTTCCAGTTCACTTTTTTTAATTCATTATATACTTTTTTATTGTCTAATTTACTTACGTGGCGGATTACGGGACTTACTGCTGTACTTGGGCCAGATAAGGCACAACCGGTTATCAGGTGGTCCGCGAGCGCGACACCTATCACGGCTGTTGAGACGTTTAACATTTTAACACTTCGCACAAACACATGATCTATGCACGATTTGGTTAGCACATCTTTTCGTTTTTCGATCCGGGTATATTGACTAATGCCGCACTCAAAACCTAGTTCGTATAGTTTATTTAAGTACGCAGTAGTGGGGGATTGGGACAACTTAAGGTCTATATTGGTGTCACCTAATACCACACAATCCTTAGCAGGCGGTATTCGCGATAGTAACTGGTTCAGTTCTTGAGTAAAAAGGGTTTTATTTGTGTCAGGTGGTCTGTACACCGCAACCAAGTTGATCTTATTGGTTTTTGACGTTTCGAAAAGCTCTCCTGTTACACATTCAAAGCTCTGAAACAGAGCTTGGGTCCTATTAAATCGCATGCTATAGTGCACGTATATTATCACGCCACCACCTTTCCTATGGGCTCGCAGTTCAGCGTACATGTCATATCCTTGTAATTCAAATAGTTGTTTACTTCGTTCTGAGATATTGACTTCCGTCAGTACTATAGCATGGATGGTGCGCTTACTATTTAGAACAATGTATTCTAACTGTGAAAAGTTCTTTATCATAGATCGAATGTTGACATGAAGCAGTATTATAGTTTGTTTTAGGTAAATTAGGTTATTAACAAATTCGTTCCAATTATGGTAGTTGCCCTCTCTGATATTAGAAGTATAGGATGAATGAATATCAGTGGCCATCTTTGTAGCTTAGGTCTTATAAAAGAAAGAAAAAAGTGTAGGCTTATCTTCAGTTAGATTGCCTGCTTTCATTTTTTGAACTGGCTCGTGAGCCTTTCGATATCAGCTGGGGAGCGTACCGTATATGATTTACTATTTTCATCTTGGCGTACCAGAATAAGTCCGTTTTTAACCCATACGTACTTGCATATATTGGTGTTTTTTAGGTCATTTTTGCATTTCCACAGCAAATAAGAGTTTGAGGGAGTCAGCGGCTCACGCATGTGTATTTTTGACCCATCATCATATCTCTCCGGTCTCTCCGGTCATGTCGGATAGCCGTCTCACCGAACTTTGAGAGTGATGGAACAGTGAGTGCACCTGTGTATTGCGCTCACACTTGTGCACTATAATATCTTTTGCGCAGTTGGCTGATCTCTGTTGAGATTGGCTGCCGTGATCGAAATCGACTTGAAGGACTATAATTACCTAGTAAATTAAAGAAAAAAGAGTCAAACGGGTGAGTGTGTAGTTCGAACGTTCATTTAAAAAGTTTACTCTTAGCTCTATAGGTAACCGAATATGACTCCGCGGGTTAGGACTCATCGTTCTCTTACATATAGTGATGCGTTCATTCAGCATAACATCGCAGTACTAGTTCTCATGGTATTCGTAATAGATTGTGTATAATTTTTGCCGTCTTCATATTTCAGGACCTCCGCGAAAGTCTCGAAGGTCAAATAGCAGAACTATCCGAGAAAGAAACAATCGTAAAGAAACTGCGAAAAGCCGAAGAAAGAGAGAAACTGATCCTAGATGAACTACAGTTCATATCGTGCGAGAGGGAGAAAGAACACGCGAGACTCGTGGCGGTGAGGGACGCAACTATAGTGAACATGGGACTGCATAAGTATAAGCTGAAGAGGAAAGTGATCTCTGTACTGAAAGAGATCGAGTTAGACTTGGATATGTTAGAAAGGATAAGAAGAGCTGTTCTTAAGGTATTTAGTTTTTTTTTATCTATGAATACAGGGTGATGTCACCCTCACCCTTACCCTTTAGCGGTTTAGTTATATGTAAAACTAGCGGCCGCCCGCGACTTCGTCCGCGTAGAGTTTCGTTTTTTACCACCGAGTTTCATACAAACTTGCAACTCCCATTTTAAACCCTTAGAGGGAAGAATAGAAAAAACATCCTTTCTAAGCGGATGCCTACGTCATCATAACAGCTACATTTCAGACCGATCAGTCCAGTGGTTTGTAGATAGATTACTATGTCAGTCAGTCATTTCGTCATCTTTGAGTTTTATATAATGCATTAAGATTAAGATGTTGAATTTAAATCGAGAAAGTATTTTATATCTTGTTTTCCATACTGTGCTACGTAAAGCGGGGCCGCCCATAGAAAATCAATTTTATAATCACGGCCATATTTAACACAAAGAATAAATTTCTTTGACACGTGTAAGCGGCTTGTTAAGCAAAATCGTTTTCATTTTGCATAATTTGCTGAACTTGCAGTTGGTACAGTAAAGCATGGTAACAGCTCACTACTTCACAAGCAGACTGTTAACCATTTCCTGCTGTTTAACGTCCGCTGTCTTAAAATTTTTTTGTTACAATATTTGTGTGTGACTTGCGCTATTAAATATAATAATGTAATTTTCAGGACGTAGAAAAAGAACACGAAAAGTCGGCCACTTACAAACGAGTGCTCGACGCAGCATTACGTGAGTTGGAGGAGTACAGGGATATGGAAAGACAAAGACAGAAGAACATCGATGCCATGTACGACGGTGAAGCCAGGCAGATAAATGAGAAGCAGGACAAGGTAGGGGCGCTTTTTTACTTAAAAAAGTTTTCGTGTTGTATCAATAACAACTTCATAAAACTAACTGTTCTAACAACGTCATAAAAGTTGTTTTATCATCAAAGTAATGACCAAAAACTCAAAAATTTAACTATTTTTTATTATAAATATACAACAACATCACATTGATCTGACTCTGTGGTGAGCAGCTTAAGCACTTGTGTTACAGATATCAGAATCAACGGTGGTATTACAAATAAACTTAAATAAATACATATAACACCCACACCAGTACAAACAGACATGTTCATGCATACAAATGTTTGTACAGTGCGGGGATCGAACCCGTGACCTCTTGGTTAACAGTTAACTTCTTGACAATTACACCAACAAAGTGGTCGCGCGGTCATGCGGTCGATACCAAGAGGTCGCGGGTTCGATCCCCGCACTGTACAAACATTTGTATGCATGAACATGTCTGTTTGTACTGGTTTGGGCGTTATATGTATTTATTTAGGTTTATGTGTAATGCCACTGATGATTCTGATATCTGTAACACAAGTGCTTTAGCTACTTACCATGGAGTCAATGTATGTGATGATGTATATTTATTAATTGAATATAAATGTCAAATTGGAAAGGTCGCGCCTGATGAAGTCCACGCTCCGACCTACTCGTGCCTATATTTAAAATCCCGAGAGCTTTCAACTCGAGTTGTCAAACCGTTTTGATTGCCTAGAAAATTGCGTGTCAGTGGACGATATACACAACGGGTTTGTAGAAACTGTCCAAACGGTCGGGTCGAAGTTTTTTAGGCCTGGCCGTAAAAATAGACCACACAAACTCTCGGTCCACACTCTCGACCTTATCGCAGAACGTCGATCTATGGCACTGCAGACCTCCGTTAATGCTGAAAACTACAGGTAGCACAATAGATAAATATGGAAGTCCTTGCGTTGCAACACGACATTCGTTCCTGTAACACAAACAGGGTTAAAGAAACAATAGAGCGGAACCAAGGCTCTAAAGTGTTTGCAAGGGACATGTCTATTGGGCAGAGCCAGTTGACGAAGCTTAAGACGGAGGATGGCAGTGTAGCGTCGACGAAAGCAGAGGTTTTGAGGGAGATCGAGAAGTTCTATGGACAGTTGTACACCTCAGTTTCTAAGCCCGTCGATAGCTCGGCCAGAGACCCAAAAGCTATCCTGAACCGACACTACACCGAAGACATCCCGGACATCAGCCTCTACGAGATTAGGATGGCCCTGAAACAGCTTAAAAAAAAACAAGGCACCTGGCGAGAACGGAATCACAGCAGAGCTTCTGAACGCTTTCAGAACGGTGGAACACCGGTACTGAAAGTCCTTCAGAGACTCTTTAATTCCGTGCTGCTAGAGGGCGTCACGCCTGAGGCGTGGAACAGGAGTGTGGTGGTTTTGTTCTTCAAAAAAGGAGACAAAACCTTGTTGAAGAACTATATACCCATCTCACTCCTGAGTCATGTCTACAAGCTGTTCTCAAGGGTCATCACGAATCGTCTTGCACGTAGGTTTGATGTCTTCCAGCCTCCCGAACAAGCCTACCAAGATGCGCCTACTTAACGTATGATAATATTTAAACAGACTTCTAAAAAGATTTTGAGTCTTTTTGCGCTCAAAAGCACAACAAAAACAAACTACTCAACTATGTGTCATTCATTACGATGAGCGAGACTATATTTTGAATTCAAATTCTATAATCTTAGAGTTAAAATTGCAATGTGTGTGTGTTCCAAGCTATGGGCCAAGGAGCGCGAGGCGCGTTCGATGCTTATGAAGGAAGTTGTATCGACGCTCAGAAGACAACTACAAGAGAAGATAGAAGCCAACGTGCAGCAGCAAAAGGCTAACGTGTTGGAACGAGAGAAGATTCTAGAAGATATGGACGGCTTCCATCAGGAAGTTAGGGCTAGGGAGAGGGAGACTCAGGTAAGATAGTTGTGATGATATTGTTTCGTTTTTGAGAAGCGAAAAATGGCTCTGAGCGTATACAAAATGTTTGGAGTACATGTGACTTAACACTAAGGCATTTTCTACTAGGCATAAAATATAATACACCAAAAGTACTGTCTTTTCCTGTTTATGTGTTTAACTTGGCTCACTCGTCTCTTTTATTGGAAACTGGCCTGCTATTTCGAAAACTAATTTTCCAGGTAAAAAAAAAACCCCAAATGAGCTAAGAAAACAGCTTTTGAGTTTCTATGGCTGGACGGATTTTGACAAGCCATAGCTAAGATCCACCGTGATTAAACTATCTTTCGAATATAAGGAACCGCACCGAAATCGGTCTATCCTTTCGGGAACTACGATGCTGCAAACAGGCACACACAAAATCACACAAATACATATACACACACACAAACAGTCGTAGGGGTCAAAGGTATAACCCCTATTTTTCGTCGGGGATTAATAAACGATACTAGTTCTTTCGTTCCATGACATCTGTTCGTATGACATAACGACAAAGTACAAATGTAGCATCTTATGCGCATGTGAAAAGGGCGATTTGGCAATAAAAATTTGTGGCTTGGTGTGCTGTTTGTTATCTGTACAGCAAATGAATAAAAAAAAATTTTATCGATATCATTTTTTGTTATTTTATGGTCTTCTGACAATTTTATGAAAATAAAAATTTGGTTACGAGAAGTTGTTAAATAAATATAGACCTTAAAAGTAAGTAACCTAAAAATAGAATAAATAAATAAATAAATAAATAAATATTTCACAACAAGCACACAAATTCTCTAATCCCAAATTAAGCTACAAGGCTTGTGTTATGGGTACTAGACAACGGATAAACATACTTAAATACTCTTTTTTTTGTAAATAAATACATATTATACATAGAAAACACCCAGACCAGTACAAACACACATGTTCATGCACACTTATGCTTGTACTGTGCGGGAATCGAACCCGCGACCCTTGGCTTTGAAGTCCGACACGTGGACCACTGCACCAAGCGGTCGTCAAAAAAAAAAATACATTATAAAATATTTACAAAACATTATAAAAAAAAACATCAGCCCCAGCGCTGCACCAGGGAATGGTGCATAAAAGGCTGGCAGCATTTCCTCTCTGGATAGCCATGCTCATCCATTGTTCGAGGTAGCTGCCAGCCTTCTGATCACCAGTGGCAGCCGAAAGACCTGCCAGTACTCAATTGGCAAGTTGGTATTTACGATCACAAAAGTTGAACTACCGGTTACTTTGGGTATAGAATAAATCACAGCCTACCTTATTTTGAAATGTTCGCGAAATAGAGGACATTATTATTGTAAGCTAAATCATCTAAATTTATTTCCAGCTGAAAAACGCCTCATACTCAAACATGACGACGCTCCAGTCCCAGCTGAACAGCTTACGTCTACAACAGCGGCAATTAGAAGAGGCGGCCGCGAGGGAGACTGCGCTCAAAGATGCTCACGCGCATGAACGACTTCTGAGAAGAGAGATAGCCGCTGCGCAAAGGGAGGGAAGCGCTAAGGCTTGGGCTTAGAGATGGTTTTTGAAAGTCACGGATTAGCAGCTTTACGATCTGGCATTGTCATAGGCGACCCGTTGCCCTAGGTCAGCGACAAACGCAAAAAAAAGGGTTGAAACAATGTTACTTGTAGTATAATTCGATGACGAAAATGGCAACTTAGCGAAGGCAAATGACATTTCTACATATTTATCAAACGAAGTCGATGTCGATCTCCGTTAGCGACTTATTAAATGTAACTATGTGTAGGGCCCAGGGCTTTTCCAAAGGAAGGGAATAGTATGTTTTTGATAAACTTAAATAATCATATTTTTTATATTATTCCACAGTTTTAAATGAAATAGTGTGATAAATACTCTATCTAGTTAGATCAATTATTTTTGTATGAACTAAAACTGCCAATATTTTTTAAAGTATTCGTGTACTCATTAAAAACAATATTACTAGAAACATAAGAAAAGGTGTATTTTTTAAGTGAAACCAAGTGTGCTGATTTCGTGTGATGAATAAAAAGTATTGTTTTTCAATAAATCTTCTAGTTTTTTTTGTAGCAAAATTTTTACCCTGTCTGTATTTGTCAAACATATTGGAAAGGCATTATTTTCGGTATTTGCTGTACCTAGTGACATCTAGAGACCTTTTGTTAAACTTTCTGTATAGACCGGAGAGAGGATAGTGCAAAAGCATAGGTAACTCACTATGACTAGGTTACTCGTGGTTGAATTGCTAGATGGCAGCACTTGTCTGGAAACAAACGTGTGAGCTTGATTTACTTACCGTTAGAGTGCCTGTCCAGTCCACAGGCACGGAGTGGAGAAAGGGAGAAATATTAACCTACAGGATTGCACAAAATCTCCGTTCCTCTTCAGTGGACAATCCTATTGGTTAGTATTTCTTCACTCCGCGGCCTCGCTCCACGCCGGTGGACAAGCTTCCTTAGCTGGATTTACTGATAAGGCGAATATTTTGCCTCTTATGTCAGAAGTAAGATTTTCTGTCATGAATTTCTCAGAACAGGTCGGAGGCGGGAAGTTGGCGGTGTTACACCAAGTTACCCTGATGGTCCTGCGATTTATGTCGGATTGGCGTCTCACCGTACTATAAGTGAAGGAACAGTGAGTGCACCTTTGTATTGCGCTCATAATTGTGCACTAAAATATCTCCTGCGCAGTTGGCTGATTTCTTTTGAGGTTGGCCATCGTGGTCGAAATCGGCTAGGAGACTATTATTACTTCATACGATATACGTGCTTACGTCTAAGGACCGAATTCACTGAGGTTAAAAAATTAAAATATAATACTATACTTCTAATTAAACAAATACATATAATTATAAATCAATATACAACAACATCACATTCGTTGATCTGACTCCGTGGTAAGTAGCTTAAGCACTTGTGTTACAGATATCAGAATCAACAAGTGGTATTACAAATAAATTTAAGTAAATACATAAAACACCCAGACCAGTACAAACCGACATGTTCATGCAAACAAATGTTTGTAGAGTGCGGGGATCGAACCCGCGAACTCTTGGTTAATAGTCAACTTCTTGACCATTACACCAAAGTGGTCGTCAAAATCAATTATTTCTGAGGCCGTACTCTCTAACGTTTTTCGTATTTCCGGGCGTGTTCGCTCGCACGGTCACGCTTGTAAGAGTGACAGGGATGGGTAGGTACATCCGAAACTACGGACAACGGCTTAGCGAGTACGGGGGCTGACTTATACAGCTGATTAGCATCAGCAGGTAGCAGTGTCAAAATAAATTTCATACCAACCCATAAGCGCCCACCTGCGACATACTGTCGCCGCTAGCGACTGGCAGCGTGTCATCCAATCACCGCGGCCAAATCGCCGACAGTCGTGAGTTGCGGCGACAATATCCCGCAGAGGGCCTATTCCGAAAAATTAATCCGTCAAAGAGTTCCACACTACAAAAAATAATCATTTTGTTATATAGATGTACATTCATACATAATTTTTTTTCTTGTTTATATTCATCGGGTTCCATATTTGCGTATGCCATCCCTGTCACTCTTACAAGCTTGACGGTGCGAGCGAACGCACTAGCAAGATTTCAAAATACAAACGAAACGCAATGGACGGCCTTAGATTAAAACTTAGCCCATATCACTCCGAGGTACATAATTTTGTTGTTAAACGATGAAGCTGAAAGTGGAACACACTTACTTCTCTTCCAAATCCAATCGTCAAACCTTGCGGCACTAGCTATCTTTAGGGTGAGCACGAACAACTAATCGTAACGTTTTCGTAGTGTTTACTTATCGTTAACTTGTCAATTTTTTGAGAAACTACAGATTCTGACGTTTGGACGACACGAATACATTACGATAATGTTCGTGCTCACACCACTTATTTCTTCTGCCGAAACACAATAAGTAATACTGAAAACTTACAGTTCATGGCGTCATCATAGGTATTTAAGAAGGATAGTGTTAGCTAGACTGCTTGACGTAGATGGCTTAGCTGGACAGACCAAGATCAAGGGTACGACGATTCTTATGCTTTCGTAGGTACTTTTTCTATGCGGTAATTCGTATGTAGTAAAAGACGTAATAACCTCAAATTACTTTCTATTTTTTTATATTAATTTCTATGTCATAACAGCTAGAAGGTATGTTATTTCACATTGTTAAGAAAGCATTATTAATGATAAAAATGTAATATCTTAACTTACTAACGAATTTTACCTTTCGAGTGGTCAGCACCATTCGTTGCATTCGAGTGGTAATCGATGGTACCTAATATATATTTCGCTTCTCAAGTTCTGAGCATGCGCAAACTGTATAAAATCATCGAAAAAAATTAATTTAGGTATAAAGATCTTTAATCTCATAAGAAATATACATTTCACTTATAAATGAGACTCAAAAAAATAATAATTAATTGAGTAAGTATATAAGTTATACACTGGCACTCGCTGCGAGATGGTTCTTGAGCTTGTTCTTGAAGGAGTTGACATCCTTGCATGATTTAATATCATTCGGTAATGCGTTGTATAATTGGGCTCCTTCATATACGTAATATTGTTTTTTTTTTACGTAATTAGTTCTAGGCGTGATTGTTTCAACTTTGTGTTTATTTCGTAAGCTGTGAGTATATGTATTTAGTTTGTTATCTATGTTGGTTTTAATACTATTCGCTATTATTTTCTTCATCAAAAGGCATGTGTTGTATTTATATAGTTGTTGCAAATTCATTTTTTTTACTTTTATTATATAATTTGTCTGTCTATCTTTGTCACGAATGTAAACTTTTTTCGGTTCGTGCTAGAATCGCCCCCCATTTTCTTTCCAAAATCTGGTTTTAAAATCGCTGGGGCAAACCATTAAGACCAAGGAGACGGTGGAGTACGTTTTTTTAAGTACGTTACTTCAGTAATTAATTGTATTAAATCTATCTCGCAAGACATTCTGATGTTCCTAACTTGGCTTGCATTTTTTTGTAGTCTTGAGTTTTTTTTTTATGATTTGGCATCATAAGAAACCCTTTCTTTTATTTTAAGGAAAATTCCTTGCCTTGGCACCACTTGCTGCAATCGTTCAGGACAACGTCTGCCGGAACCCGCTAGTATCTAAGCTGAAATAAATAAAACTATTATAAGATTTTGACGTAGTGGTACAAAGATGAGAGCTAAAGAAGATGCACTTAATATGACTAACTGAAACTTATGTATAGAGGTTTAGCTAAGTTATCTACAGCTGGGGTAGATATTCCTAGTAGTAGGGTAGGGTAGGTAGCCCTATTAAGAACTGACAAAAGAAGCTATACGATAGCGCCCTAAATTAATCTTAATTTTGATCTTAATTTTGAAATAAGAACGCTTCCAGTATCAAAGCCGAAAGCAAGATCGTAAAAACGTTTTCTAGGCCCCAGACAGTTATCTACGTTGCGTAGTCAATGACGATAATCGAGATTATACCTACATTTAAATGTAACTATAAATCTGACATTGGCCGTAGATAAATCACGGAATATTTTATATAATTTTCATTCATTTAACAAACGCTTGCGATCGCGATGATCGTCATCGTCTCATGCAATTTACCCTATGTTACATTGTCTAGGGATCATTAAATACTTAGGATGAATGATAATCTGTGTTTGGGATGAAATTTACCTTAATAAGTAACTTAGATAAATTTACTAAATAATTTAGGTGCCTGTAGTATATTTTTTGTACTTACTATACGAAAGCGGAAACTATGTTAGTACAATTGTGAGAAAAGATAGATTTTTCTAAATGTAAAAAAAATGCATTTAGCGAAGTCGCCGGGAACAGCTACTTTGTAAGTAGGTAAATAATGAACATTGTTTCATGAAAAAAGTGTAGACTTTAATTACCAACTACTTACTAGTTATTTGCAATCGCAACACGCAGTGAAACAATATTGTGTCAAGATAAACAAGCTAAGAAAATAATACCATCCGACTCCGAGACTCATAAAAGTAATTATCTAACCACAAACGCAAGCAAATTCTAGCACGGAGAGGTACCGGACTTATCACGGCAATAAAGAAAACGAAAAGCCAAGAATAACGTACGTCTCGAAGGCGGGCAAGTGTCTACATAAACATAACCTGCACACGCCCCCAGTCAAAACAACCTCGAATGCCGAGCCAAACCATAAAATAAGACACCCGGGCAAGCTAGAGACGCAACCGAAAAATCCAGGCTCTATAATTATGTTCAGCTACCACCCGATCTACCGGCGAGCCAATTTAAATTTACTGCGAACACCGCACGTGTCCCACAAAATGAAATCCCACTACCGCACAGAAACACGCACGAAAAAAGGCGCAGAAAAAACAAGTCGCAGGCGCCTCCCCTCGGTTGCTAGTGGCTGCCTATTGGGGCCACGCCTGTTTCGAGCGCTACCCTTTCCGTCTCGCTTTTGTTCTCGCTCTACGTATATTTGTATCCTTGTCTATGGTGTGGTGGCGTTTGAAAACTGCAGCTTTTTAGGCAGTACGCGTTTGATTGTCGCGCGTGTAGGTGCGTTGTGCGGCGCGCGAGCCCGCGGTGTGTCTGTGCAGTGCCGTGTAGAGGTGCCGAAGTGGCGGGTTTCCTTGCCGCAGGACGGGGGGCCCATGCCCCCTTCCACCAACACCACATTGGTAAAAGTTAGTGTCCTGTGATAATCTGAGGACCATTTTCTGTCTCTGGTTGCGTGGAACTGTGTATGTGCTTGACGATGCGGACATATGGAGGTTATTTATTGCTTTTTGTTTGTTGTTTTATGTGTATTTTAAACTCAAAGTTTGATATTATGATAAAAAGAACCAACGTTCAATATCAGTAAGATATGAATAATGTTTGTCTGATAACTCGCTACTCGGTCGCAGGTTATGACAATGATTTGATGACTTTGTACTTAATAAGCTTAGAAGAGTATGATTAAATTGAATTAAAACATTTGTAGGTTTAATGCGTAATGTCAAAACTTGGAAATGGGAAATTTGCATCTTCATAGAGCTCTGTCAAGTATAGGCTGATTTCACAAGTTTTTGAGCGTACAAACGAGAAGAAGCCTCCAAAGAGAAATTCAAAATTTTAGTCTATCTATGTGTAAAGGGTATATTACAAATAGGCCTAATAATCAATTTGTAAATCTGGATACCTTCGAAGAAAATAAAGGAAAATGACATGACAATAAGAACACAAATATTATGCCTTGGTTACAAGTTTAAAATATTCTTGCATCATATTTTAATAGCAGATTCCGCAATTAACAGAAGAAGGGAAATATTTTAGCTATAATCAATTAGATATTATGAACATACTTAAATCTTTAGTAAAATGATCAGCGAAGGATAAACCAATGCCAAAGGAAACCTTACACTATAGATTCAATTAACAAAATCCAACAAGCCTAACTAATGTGTCAATTAGAAGCGAGAGAAAAAGAAAACTAAGTGGGTAGGTAACATATCTAGGTAAAATGATGATAATCCACACATTAAAAAAACGTTAGTAGGTCTTTATAGTAGGTACTTTTTAATCCGAAAAACATCAATATACCTTACAAAGTAATTAAAACACCTAAATTAATAAATAATAATGTGAATTTGGTATGCCTTTAAACTTTTCCACAAGTACGTAGTAAGTACCTACCTCCTTGTTAATACTTACAAGAGTTGATCAAAAAAGAAGAAAGGCAACCACAACAATAAAGAAGCAATACAAAAATAACAATATAACAAAACAGGTGAAAAGACGTTTTTAGGCTCTGTGTTATTGTTTTCTTGTAAAAAACTTGGGTGTTTGTATCTTTTGTCTTTCCCAATGTTTCCAGAAACAATACACTTCAAAAGTAAAAACTTTGGGCGCGTGCTAAAATGTTATAAGAGATTTTGTTTTTGCATTGAAACTGTAAAAAGTATCAGCTAAAAATAATTTCTTGCTAAACCGTAAAAAGGTATAAACGGTAAAGAATACGACGCTTAGCAGCTTATCGAAAGTGCGTCGGATACTTTTTACTGAATAAGATCAAAACTAAATTTAACTAAAGAAATACCTAAATGATTTCCTACACTCTGACGACTTTCATTCGATGCGATGAATTATTTTATAAGTATAAAGATGCGATACTTCCGCTTATGTAGTATTTTGTAGTTAGTATAAACAAAATTGATCAAAATCCTTTTAAATTGGGGCTCATAAGGGAATATTAGATAATCTAACCAAGTTTTTGATAAGAAAGCAAACATAATATGATATGAGTTATGTATTACCTAAAAAAGAAGATGATGTAGATCCTGACAGAATGCAAATGTTAATATGCAACTTGTAGCTGTGAAACTAATAGAAAAAGTCAACAATGTTTTATAGCAACACCTGTATGTTGCGGTGAGTTAATAAGTCAAGCCTTTTAACTTATTAGCGGGCCCGGATCCCGGGACGTAAATGTAAATCGTTTTAGTGGTTTTCTAGTAATTGGATGACAAGTAAAGGGATAGTTTTTGCCTTAAAATGTATTTTAATCACCACCATCAGACCACACTATACCGTCTTAAACAAGTAAAAAAAAATATGAAGCTTAAAACTAGTAGTACGTTAAATAAAGTCAACTGCTTATCACCAATGAGTTCATTGGCATTGCATAGCCGTAGAAAAAATATCAAAACTGTTTTTTAATTGGAGCTTAATTATTTCACCTGGTTTCTTAATATATTTTTTGTATACGTAGGTCTAAATTGTGTAGTTTGAAAACAAAAAAAATAACGTTTAATGGTATCCGACGGCTCCACAAACGCCCTCACGATTAAATATTTGAGTTTTCATATGAAATATTTCAACAAAATAATGATTGATTTTATGCAAATGATCTATTTTGATGACATCATTATAAATTCAGAATACCACAACTCTCACGAGGTGAGAAATGTAAACAAGAAATAGGATTGTCGAGAACAACTTACTTTAAGCCGGCTTAAGTCCACTGGACGGATTATGGATATTAGGTGTAAAACCAAACCACTACAAGGTGGCATGTAAGCTCTTTTAAAGAAACACCCTTTTGATGATTAGATTTTTTAAGTGGTTGAAATTACTTAGATCATTTCTCAGAATTTGTAGGCATATTATTTTGCCTCATTGTATCCTGCTATTTTATTGTATAGGGTTGGATAAAATTACTCAACAAACATCAAACATACAGAAAATTATGCTGAAAATATAATGATAAATATTTATCAAGAATAGGATTAACCGAAATCTTATTATGCACTTTTTGGGGGACTTTATTTTATTTGGTAACAAACTTGTATGTTCTACCTCTAAGTTCAAACACATATTTTACCGTTAATAATTAACAAATCTATACGTAAGTATTATTCTGTTGTTAAAACACTTAAGTGCAATCGCATTGGCCTTACGAATGAAATTAATGGTTATCAATAGTATTGTGAGCATTGTGGTAGCAATGAACTTGAATACATTGGCAAATCGTTTACACACAATGTCTGATTTACACCTAAATTGAATATTTAGCAAAAACAGGGCAACGTTTTAAGCAAACAAAGGCAAAACCATACTATCTGGCCCAGTTTTGAAATTCTAAAAATAATAATTGTATTATTACAGAAGCCCCAACTATGTACGGACTAGGATTTGTAATGTTTGATAATGTGAGAAATATGATGCACCTTACAGCTGGCTATTGATGTATATTGTCCACCTGTCCTGTACTTTGGTCACATCATAAAAGTATGAAAGTTGCCGCAGTTTTGTTAGGTATTTCGAAATGTGAAATGAAATTCTGATTAAAACGTAAAACAAAAATAAAGTGCAAAAAATATATAAATATGTAGATTGCCGTGATTTTCAACATCACTGACGTCTTTTGGTCGATGTAGCAAATTAAATTCGCCACAGATCATTCTGTCTTATTTTTAATTCCGCGAGAGCTGACTCAGTCTAAAAGAGATACCACTGTCAGCCCATTATTTTTATTCAAAAAATCTACAGCCCTAAACAGCGTGACAGCGGCCAACTTTAAAAAAATCATACGCACCACTGCATGCCAGCAACCGCAGTAAATCGTCGTCACAGAACGATTTCTGAACGCAGTCTGAAATGGCGCGCGACCAATCGGACATTCAGATTTGAATATGGAATATTAAACTTAAACCGCCGCGGCGACCTTCATAAATTTAGCCAATAAATGTCATGAGCTCAAAGCGCTTGCGAAGACCAAAAAATACATGCCGATTGTTAAAAGGGTTTCAGTTGACATACGGTGTTTTTTAAAAGCGCACGCTTGTGAGGTGTCAAAATTTTTCGGCGACCATAAAATTGATGAATAAATAAATCTGACAATTCAAAATGTCTTTGTGGAGCTTTTTGCATTTGATATATTGGTTTTGAACTTCAATATTTATTAATCGCATGGGCTTTGAATATCACGATGCCAAAAAAGGAGATTCACTGATCAAGTGCTCACGCCCTATATTTGATTTATGTAAACTCTTTTGGTTCCTCGTTTGGATATTTCTAGATATAGTGTCGACTTCGCATTAAAGGTAGGTACAAGTAACACGCTACCTATATTTCTTACAATCATTGCGCGTTGCCCGGTAATAACATATGCTAATAAAACTTTATTCTAGCTAGGTTTTATCGATCGTTAAATTCAATCCCATTATGTTTCTAGCCTTTCTTTGCTACCGGCTTTATGATGGAATGAAGTATTAGTTGAGGTCCACATTAGAGGCGTATAAAGGCTCTCATTCCAAAAACAGTACCAGGTTATTATTATCGAATGACTTATGTATTCACTTACTAGTATTAATTGTTTTCTTCGTGAAATTAAATGTTAAAGTAAAAAATATGGTAACTTAATATGTTTCCATCTTTATAGTCGTAAGAATAGGGTTCGGATTCAAGGTTGCATGTGTATCGCGTGGTTCTCTAGGTGCATTCTTAGGCGCGGCGGTTGAGTTTATGGCTGCGCAAGAGCGTGTAGGCAGTTTTGATCGTACAACCTGTGTCGTTCCTTTCAATATGGCGGTCGGTCGATGTTATGGACAAAGCAAGTTGCGAAACGCATTCTGTAGAATGTAATCAGTACAAAATGTGCCCATTATTCGGAGACTGACTCATTTAGGCGTTGAGTAAATATAATTTTTGGTTTACGTAAAATAATTCTTGTTGTGTTATCCCTCAAGAGCAAGACTCTTATAATATAATTTATTAGTTGAGGTAATGCTTAACTCCAAAAGAAACAGAATTGTCAACAATATCAAAATGAATGCTGTCAATGTTTTTTAGAAATAAAAATTTAAAGTAAGTTGACAGCATCAGCGTTCAAATTACCGGTACCAGAACAAAGTAGGTTATCATTTATCAGAATATAACAGTCTAACGATGATATCTCATGCTATACAATTGATACTAAAATTGCTTAAATACGCTCTAAGACTTGAACGTCCTATCTAGACTGTAGTAGTGATGTATTCATTTATGCCGGCTACTTTAGTCTAGTGGTCAACTTTCTGACCCATATCCGAGACGTTCCGAGGCGATCCATTAAAGAAAACATCTTTAATCGATCGCCCAGAAACGGCTCGGAGTAGGGAAATCAGCGGTTACGCCCCGTGCTTCGGCAAGCATGTTATTAGCCGTTGGTCTTGCCGGTCCTCTCTTCGACGATGGTGGATTGTCGGCCCACTGAACTATTCGAGAGTGAAGTGTTCATGTATGTATAGCGCACACCCATATGCACTGAAATGCCCGTGTATAGTTGGCAAGAAACCTGGGAACACACCACCTCCTATAACGATCTTGCTTTTGGCTTAACAGAAGCGCTGTCAATCATGCTCTTATTTTATGAAAACGCTGCCAAGTTAAGCAAGATCGGCATACGGCCCATGTGTTGCGATTTGCCTAAGAGGCAGTCAATTTCAGCTAGGAGACCAGAACACTCTCCTTGACATCTGTCTCTCTTTGCTCCAGGACGGGGCGAGGCAGGCGGCGCGATGGCCTGCGCCGGCTGCGAGAAGCCGATCTTGGACAAGTTCCTACTGCACGTGTTAGAGCGCGCGTGGCACGCCGCGTGCGTTCGCTGCGCCGACTGCCGCGCGCCGCTCGCCGACAAGTGCTACTCTAGGGACAACAAGCTCTTCTGTAGGAACGATTTCTTTAGGTGAGTCCACTTACAGTACATCATAAACTGCCTGACCCTGAAGAACACGAGATCTAGGTCAACCTTATCTCTTCACGCGTCAATTTTGAAGCAGTACGCGGCTTGCGTGCGCTGCGCCGCCTGCCTGCTACTCTAGGGAGCTTATGTAGGAAGGTAAGGTCTTATGTAGGAACGACTTTTTAAGTGAGTCTGACACCTCTCTTAAGCATTCAACACTTCTGGTCTCCGTCTGATCAACCTCAGAGTAGATACCAGCAATCGGTATGAATCCATCGAGACAAAAGTCTGATTTTCCCGCCCATTATCATCTAGTTAAATTTTTTAGTTGAGTCAGAAAACATGACTAAAAATATACCTCAAATATGTAGACAAATAAGATCTCCTTATGCTCGAAGATCATAGTCAAGATTCATCATTCATCAAGATTTAGTCCAAGTCTCAACTTTTCGCGCGTCACCGCAGCAGCAGTGCAAAAAAGAATCTATTTTTTGTACAAAAACTACTTTTCTCTACCACTTATACCAAAAGTGCCAATTATAAAGTTGAACTTTGTGATTACAATATTGTCACTCTTACTTCAATGATTCAATCCCTATGGCCTTCGGGTTTACAAAAACTATAAAAATAAAGTGCCTATGATTGCCGGAACTTATGAAAAAAGTGACCACCCGTTATAAGATGTTTAGATACCATGAATTAACCTCAATTTCGTCTATGAACAATATCATAAAGGCCGTCATAATATTGTTAAATTATATGGCGCCAAAAGTTTTATAAAAAATAAACAATTTCGTGTCGCATCGCAGGGCCAGGGCAAGCATCACCGGAAAACGGTTCACTTACGACTTCCGCGGACTTAATGGGTCAATTTTGTTTATTTTGGGGATGGATCACTTTTTTGAAATAAGCAGTTTGGAATAAGAAATTATAAGGTAGCAACTGTCAAGTTCTGTTCTAGTCAGTGTCAAAAAATATAGTGGCACCTTAGTAGAGTACTTCATTTGAGCATTAGCCTTGATAATCTATTGAAGTCTGTCTTAATTTTATTTTGACATTGTACTAAAGTGTCATATATATTTTGATGCAGAATACGGTAGTTGACACCACCAATCGTTGACGTACTTTTTATCAACTGTCAAAACGCTTTTCTTCATAGAGCTTGTATGGGAATAACACACTTTGACGTCATCGCGTGCAATGCCGACTGAGTGACTAATTATCATTTGAATTCCAATTAAAAATCAAATAATACGAACTGCAGAAAAATATTAGTGTAAAGGCATCTGAAATTATGAATTATTTTAGAGAAAATCAGTTTTTGAATATTTCTTTCATAGTGGAAACAAGCCTATTTCCATAGGTACCTATCGTCGTTTTATCAATTGTCATGATGATGATTAAATCAATTGTAAATGAAGAGTTACATTTTTAAAAGCAGGTCGTGTTATCATCACATCATCCCTTTTCTCTACAATAGAGAAGAGTTCATACTGTAATTGCGAATGACTGCCTTTTTTAAGCGTTATAAAAAATTGTGATATCTTTACAGAGATAGGATTACGTGAAAATTATTAAAAAACTAGCACCCGCCTGCGACTTCGTCCGCGTTCAAGTTGGAACAAATGTTAGGGTTTTGGCCCAAGTTTACTCGCCGAGATCTTTGAAACGATACCTTATTCATATTTTAGGCCATAGCACCGCGACACAGGCTGGTGAGAAAGGATGGCTCTTACTCCTAAAACAATAGAGACAAATACCAAAATTTTTAGTGTTGAATTATCTGGTTTAATAAATCATCGGATATTAGGAATTCTGCCCTACTGTAGCTCAGATAACCTTTACAAGACCTGCCAAGTAATTTGATGAGTAGGACGTGTGACATTTCGTGAGTGACGTCATTTCCGCTTGTCGTCAGCCGCCATTAGAGCGTTATTTAACGTTCGTAATTCAAATTGTTTGAATGAGCTTATTTTGTTTTTCTTACTTGTAACAGCGTGTATTCGATGACAAACTTTTAAGATTAATAAAGGCTCATATCACAACAATTTTGACTGCTAAGCAGATTTTTGCCGAAATTTCGAAAGATAAATCAAAAATCGGATGCCGCTACAATCCCATCCCTTAAAATTCAAGTATTCGTCAAACAACTGCTAGCTGTCAAATTTGTTGTGATATGAGCCTCAATAAGTATTGATTTCATTTAGTATTAGAACTTCTATAAACTAAGTACTCAGATCAGTAAAAAGTAAACTTTTGTCAAGGCAAAACTTGGTTACAAACAATCAAACTTTCTATTCATTGGGGATATAGATGAAATAAGTGGTTTTAATATTTCGTTTTTAAAAATATGAAATGTCTAAGTAATAATAAAAGAAGTAAAATGGCTTCCACACAGAGGAGCAAAGCAGGCACATTTAAGGCAAAGTATTGTAAATCGGATACATAAAAATTGTATAATTAACGTAGCGAAACTTTTCTTAATTACTTTCGTAGGTGAATTCGTTAATTATACGTATTAGGCGACATGACCATCAATCAAAGTAAATGTCAAAATATTTACAGTCGTCATGTCACCAATCAGTCATTTTATGATTTATTGCACCTACTTTAATTATTAATTATTCGCTTCGCCTGCGTGGTATTCGGTTTTCTAATATATTTAGCATATTATTATACATTTAAACCTTCTTTTTGACTTACACTATCTATTAAAAACTGCATCAAAATTAATTGAGTTTTAATTATTATTATTATTAAAGATATAAGCAAATATACATACTTACAGACTTAGAAACAGACACGGGAAGCGATTTACCATTACTTTTGCCACACATTATTTTACATAACGGCAAATATGTCAGAGCTGAAACGTACGATAAAATTTTCGGTATTTATTTATTAATTGGTTAAAAGAATGAGGGTATAATCCTGAAGGTCCTTGCTTAAGTTCGAGAACCTAACATATTTTTTGCCTTTAACTCAATAACTGTATTTTATCGACTTTTAATCAAATTGAAATCAAATAAATAATTTTTGCAGGGAATTGTAAACAAAAATGTCATTGAAAGACGATTTTGAATAAGTCCTCGTAGTTACTGTTTTATAATGTCAAAATCCCTATTCCATGAAAGCCTTAATAAACAAGCCATCGACCGTCTAACATTAAGGGATCACGTCATCGGTTCATCATAATCATAACTCATCGCATTGTCTTAAAGTAATTTGAGAAACAGAAAGAGCCCCGGGCTGGCAACCTCACTGCCCTCATAAAACATTCAATGGACACGAGAATAATTAAAAAAATACTTCAGTTGGTTTTTATAAGCTTCGTTCTGCATACAAGAAATTATCATTGAAAATGTGGGTGAAATTTTATGTTTTTTGATTCATATTTTTTTCAGGATTAAAGATCAGATGATGTTTTTCTACTGTCGACTAGTTATTAAAACTCCTTGCAAGTTTTGTCCATAAAGTTTAAATTCTGTTTCTAATTGTACTTCCGGAGTTTGACAGAATAGCACCAACAGTTTGGTTCTATCCAGATTCCAATTTTGAATAATTTCAATAGAACAAAATTGGCGCCACCCATCCTAAATTCAAAATGGCGAGCTGCCAGTGTCGTAGCTAAACCGAGTCATGTTTTATGCATGCGGCCTACTATAGGGTCACCGGAATCTCATGAAAATCGGGGTAATTTGAATTTTTGGATGGTAGCACTCAGAAACCAGGAATAAATGATCTTGAGAAAAAGTTGAAAGACTGTCAGATATCTCCAGTCTAGACTTGTATCTCACTTAGCTCTATGAGAATTTGGACGCTAGATCTGTGTTTTATATCCATATTATAAGAAAAGTACAAAAATAGGATTAGAAACATTTATTTACGTTCGTGAGAAATACGATAGTGGAAAAATTTCCCTTACTTAATTCTTATTATAATGTTATTATTATATTGTTATTAGCCTATCTCTTCGTTATAATGCTTTCGCCATAGTTTTACGTTTTAGTAGTTACAAAAACACAGTTCACTTCATTTTATAAGATAACTTCGGTCAATGTCTTTAAATAATTTTTTTTTTTAAATGCATTTTTATTTTTAAAATATCAATTACGATAAATTTATCTACCACTTTCCTTGTAAAGTATCAATATTGTTCGGTACCACTAAATGAGGAGACTGTCATCACGCACTATCCAGCTAGTCCACATATAATAATAAGATTTTTCATTTGCACAGTTCATTAAACACAGTTAAAACGATAGCTGTGACACGATTATGCATAGTTTCCTAAAAAATATTCAGAAATCATACAAAAATATTTACTAAAAGAAATCCAAGACTTTTGATGTCAGTGACAATGGCAATAGCAAGTCATTATAGCTATATGAAAATTTTATTTACCTGACATATAAAATTTTCATGAGATTCCTGTGCCCCTATACATCGTTTATGCAAATTGTTGCTATAATCATTTAAAGAGATAAAAAAATAACAAAATACTAAAGATAAACTACGTGAAAGACTCTAGTCACAAATAACACATCCTTATAACTTCTTCACAATTTTTTTTGTGGTTAATTATTTTATATAAAAGAAGCTTTGTATTGGCGCGCGCGTTATGATTTTTACCATGCGTTTATTTCTTATTCGAAAACTACTAAAGAATTTAAATTACTTGATTCAAAACTAAGGTAGTACCTCCTTCATCTAGGTGTCAAACTTTATTTTTTTTTGTTTATTGTTAACTAAAATGACACTTAAGATTTAATGAATTTCGATATAAGCATTCGTAAAAATATTATTTTCTGCATCTCTACATTTTTAAGGACCTTCTCGACAGCTCAAAACAGTTGTGTGTTGAGGGCTGCCCGATTTATAAGAAATAATACATCATTTATTCAGTTTCAATGATCTATCAATTACACCGAGATAGAAGACTTTCTTTGCCTGATCTAGGTTGAACCTGTATCTCAGGCTAGAAAGAGCTTATATTTCTTTTTTTTGAGTAATAATTTATGTTGAGAACCAATGACTTATAGATCCAAACCGCAGTACCTACGTAAAGTTACAAGGTTCGTGTGTGCATTGCGGTGAGGGGTACAAATTGGAAACTGTTATACTCACTCGATTACCCTGTATATCTATTAAACAGCTGTGTTTCACAAGTTGTACTTTGGTCAGCTGATAATTTGCGAAATTATTCACACATTTTTTATTTTATAAATAACAACATGACATTGTTCTGACTCCGTGGTAAGTAGCTTAAGCACTTGTGTTTCAGAAATCAGAATAAACAGTGGTATTACAAATGAACTTAAACAATTACATTATATCACCCAGACCAAAACAAAAAGACATGTTCATGCACACATTGTCGATAGAATGTGTTCATTCTCTATCCTTGGTTGTAAAATCATACTTATAAATTTGTGTGATAATAATATGAAGATACGTTTGTGATTTTGGAGTATTACAGTACTTAGTTATAGTTACTTTTATCCAATGGTTATATACGCGAAAAAGCTCCTCTTAAACTATGTGTTTTGAAAACAATGACTTTCCTTGATAGTATACAGTATCCAACCACAACTTGTAATTATTCTGACATATTGCAATAATGGTATTGTACTCATGAATTAATCTCTAATATATCAATGAGCCTACAAATATTAATGAATTTCAACAAATGCTAACTCAGTAATAAACACTAAGTCTCTTTAGGTTTCTCTACGTAACTTTATACTTGAATAAATTATAATAATATGCGTCATAGTTATCAACAAAACCCATGTATGGAGAATCTACTAAGTATAAATAACTATTATATCATTGTTGGTGGACAACTTTAAGAGTTATTGAATGCATAGAATAATTACGTTATAATATTGCTCTTAGCTTCAAGATATTATGTCGTTAACCTAGTTTAAGTAGACATAAATTTTTATTTGAAAATAATTCATGTTAAAAAAAGTTCATGAGTTTTTTTATTCTTCCAAAATGTAGTTGAACTTCTCATTCATACAAGGATTGGATCGGTGTTGTTGTTGACAAATTTATAATTTGTTTTTCAGTTAATTTGCAGCATAACAATATTTTTTACAACATAGATAGATAAAAAGATTAACACTTTATTGAACAACACAAAACAAAAATTACAGACAAGTTTAACAAAGAAAGATGTACAATTTAGACTGCTTTATTGCTTGTAGCGATTGTAATTTTAATTGTAATATTCTGAATGCGTCCTACGTCTTATATACTGTAAGAACATGTGGTAAAGGTTTCAGCACCGTATTTATGTATTGAGTCCTGTGTCTAGGGTTGCCAGATGTGTTTGAAAAAAAAACCGGACACTTTTTAAATATTTATTTATTAACATAAATTTACTGAAAACACAAACTAATTCTCTAGTTAGTCGACAATAGCGTGTGACGCGGGAGGGGAGGGGCGGACAACGCATCGTCGCCAAACCAACTAACCCCCACCCGCAAAGTGCAATTCAACTCGAACGCAGCGTTCGGCAGCGTTCAAGTGCCAAATAACGGACTAGGTTTTCTTAATTTTCCTTAAAACCGGACAAAAGATTGTCCGGTTAACCAAGATTTTCTTGATTGGACACACATAAAGAAAACCGGACTGCCCGGTCGAAAACCGGACATCTGGCAACCCTACCTGCGTCCCACATTGGGTTGTTCGTAGGCATACTATATTTTTTAGCTTTAATAGAGACGGATCAAACCGACCTAGTGGACGAATCAACCTAGTGGAACATCGATCGGTAGCGATTGAACACGTAATAAATATCGATAGAAATCGTTTCCATTGCGGACCGCGGCGGCTCGGTGATTGGCACTGACCCACAAACGCGGCGATCGCTCTCGAACATTCAAAACTATCGGCATGCCACTCGTTACTGAATTAGGAAGATTTACATTACCATTCGTTAGATGCCTTGCCACTTCTTGTAACTGAATTTGGTCTTAAAAATAAGATTAAGTTACGTTGCAAGAACTGCGTTTTTGATTGCCATGAAGCGATAATACTTTTGATTGTATAAAGTGCAGAGTTTTTTTGCGCTAAATCAACCCGTAAAAAATGATATGGGTCAAAAAATGTCTTAAGTCTGAAAACATGAAAGTATAGGGGAAATGTCATGTCAAGTGATCAAAACTACTGTGCATAACAAAAAAAAGTAATCTTGAGGAACGCGGTCGCGGTAGGCTGCACTCTACATCATGAGTTCGAAAACGACTACAAGTCTTGTCATTTTCTTAACACTCTCTTGTCTTTTTAAATCACGCGTGTAATCAACTTTTTTGGGACATTATACCGATCATTTGCATACGATGCTTTTATGTCGTTTTATACTCACAGAACATTGGTCATTCAGCTAACATACGGCCAACATTAACGCCAACGTTTGACCAAATCGACGACTGAGGTTGATGTGAAATTTAATTTGTGCTCCGTTGAAAGTGATGAATGCTAATTATGATGAATGTGTTGTTGATGAATGTATGAAGCTTTACTTTTTTTAGTGTAGGAAGGTAACGCACATACTTAAATTAATTTATTGGTGCGTCTATTTCGACTCAATTTTATAAAATCTTATATATAAAAATGAATTGCTGTTTGTTAGTCTCGCTAAAACTCGAGAACGACTGAACCGATATGACTAATTTTAGTCTCGAAATATTTGTGGAAGTTCAGAAAAGGTTTAAACGGTGAGAAAATTTAAACTGCTGGGTCCGCTAGTAGGAATAAAATTCATGTAATTGGCCTTAGGTATATTTCTCTCCTTCAGTACCTACTGAAGAAACTTTTAATATTAACTTTTTTTGTTGAAATCTTAATGTGTATTACATACTACAACCACCCTGACTCCAAAAGATTACTTCCATTTCGCATACTTAAACTTACTTTCGTTCGCAGGCGATACGGTACAAAATGCAGTGGCTGCGGGCACGGCATCTCACCCTCAGACCTGGTCAGAAAGGCCAGGGAGAAGGTGTTCCACCTCAACTGCTTCACGTGTCTGGTCTGCAGAAAGCAGCTGTCGACAGGCGAAGAACTTTACGTGCTAGATGACAACAAGTTTATATGCAAGGAGGATTATTTGGCGGGAAAAGCGCCGACGCATTGTAAGTTTACTTTTTCATACCTAACCTGCCAGTATTTTTTTTTAAATACACATGGCAACAAAGTCTAAAACACACCTTCATTTTTGTCACCTTCTCTAGAATTGTAATATTTTATTCTGAAAATGTTATATAATTTAAGGCGTTATTTAAAGGACGTTTAAAAATTAAAATATCATTTGATACTCATAATCAAAGAAATTAGAAAAAGAATAAGAAAAAAAAGAAATTAACTTTAAAAAGAAATAAACATTAAAACATTGCAGTCTTGTTGAATAGGCAAAAAATACCTTAAGACACTATCTATATTTTCAATCACACTGACTTTTTAGGGTAGAAGCTACTGTTGTACTCAATTGGTGCCAAATAATAAATAATTTAGAAGTTTACTATTTGAATGCGTTACAAATTTCGATGCTCAATAATAACCACCATGATAAGTTACACTTTATAGTGGCTCACATATAAGATGCCTAGTGGTCGGACAGTATCGTTCAGATGCGCGTGATTAGCGGCTGACTTTTTTATTTAGAATGCAATGTAGATTTTTGAAGCACATAAAGCCATTAAAAAAAGGAGCGTTAATTACTACCCAATATAAACCCAATTACAAATCATAGAGAAGGCGAAAAAAATATAAGTGAGTCTTTGACTTTAATGATGTGTGTTTTTAATGATATTTATAAAAATGCTGTCCGTATTGTTGTAACATGAAGACCATAATACTTTTATGTTTTGTTTTTAAAGACGTATAAAATAAGTTTAGCATTAACATTACTTAATAACTTTACATTAGTGAACTGCGAAGACTATTCCTATCAGCAACGAATGTCGTCAAATCAAAACAGAATCCAATTTGTCGCTTAAGAAATGATACAATAAAAGTGTCACTGAATACGATAATTCAGTTCAGTTACAAAATAAACCATTATTTGACCGCACACAATTTCACTCAATTAGAAAGGAAACAGATGCAGATAATAGAATTGATTCTGCAGTCAGGTCAATGTCGCTTCACCAACAACTAGATTACATCAAAATTAGCCATTCTGGTCTGCAATCTATTTACGTAAGTTCCAATCAAACATCGACATACAAATGCATCACGTATACAATGCTGTGTTGCTATATGAAAAAATAAATTAGGTCTTTTATTGCCCTCACCTCGCCCGAACCAATCGTAAGCGAATAATTACTTTTCTAAAACACGACCACGTCTCCTTCAATTTCCGAACGTGACATGTGAGAATTGCATTCAGTTTAAAACGCGTTTTTTATTGTTTAAGAACGTATAGCGGCAACAATAAAACTCGGAGCACCCATTTTGAAATCCGATTTTTCGATCAATACGAACCGTAACAGAATCCGAATAAAAAAAAAAAGAAAGAATAAAGCAAAGGCGTTGGACAAAAAGCCAACCGCATTACACATTAGCCACGTCTCCACGCGGTAGTGGCATAGACTACTTTTTTATTTCTTCTGGTGGCTTTGTAAACGTCAGTGCCTCGTGATATAAAAAGTTTGATATAAAAGGTATTAAGATAGAGACGTGAGTGATAGAAGCTCTCCTCGTGGCACTTCATATAAATATTGTGATTAGGGGTTTATATTTCACACCCCTTGGTTACGAAAACTGAGGAAGGTCAAAATGGGCGTACACATTTGACTTCAAAAGTAAAGTTTTTAATATGCTATCTGTTTTCTATAAAAACAGTTTCACACATATGTTTTTTTGGATAACTTTTAAAAATTCAAAGTTAGCGAATTAGAAAAGTTATGTTAACATTACTTATTAAAACGATAGAGTATGTAATTCCTGGCCTAAATAAACTCATGTAGAAAAAAATATCGATGTATGAGCGCAACCAGATCATTGTGACTTTGTCAATAAGTATTAAGTTCCGGTATTTCTCGTTTAGTAGGTTGACATCCAATGTTAATGTATTCTGTGTGTGCTACTGTATCTTTTACGGCTTTGAATATGATTAAATAGACAAACAGCTTAACACAAGTTAACTGTGCACTCCACATTTGTTTGGGAATGTTATAACGACGTATATGGTGTGTTTGACACTTGTAGAGTTGAGATAAAAATAGCTTTAGCATGTTAATATTTTATGATAACAAAATCCTCCTTCTTAAACGGTCGCGTAAAATGTTAATCAATGGTTTTTTTTACTCGCCTTTTATTAACAATACAATTTGAAAAAGAAGACGTATTTGAAAAAAAAAACATCTATGTTTTCTATAACAGTTTATTGTGTGTGTACTTCACTTCACACACACTCATAAAAATCCGTTCATTTAATAAAATATTCACCAATTTTATAAATCGTAATGTTACTATACCGTGATGAACACACTGAAATAACCCTAACCATATCATCCTATTTTAACCATGGTTATCAGAAATACGACTGAAATTAAAATTGGCCTTATAAAATGTTTTGAGAGAAAAAAAACAACAACGCAGGGTTACGCAACATATGCTCGCCCGCGGCGTCGCTCGTGTTTGCTCTTAGTAATTGTGTTTAGACATTGTTAGAGCGAATGGCTTGGGCAAATAAACTTGCGGGGATCAATCGACCGTACTGATCATGTTTCGAAAATGAGATTTGGATGTGTAGGAGCTTTTTGGTAGACTATGAAAAACTAGGGAACGTTTTTAACTCTCTATGGTGCGTTTTTTCCATTTAAATAAATAAATAATAAATATTTCTCAACAATCACACCAATTCTCTAGTCCCAAAGTAAGCTACGAGGCTTGTGTTATGGGTACTAGATAACAGATATACATACTTAAATACTTTTTTTTGTAAATAAATAAAAATTTAAAAGTCCGACATGCGGAGCACTGCACCAAGCGTTCGTAAAATTTAATTAATTAATTTTAATGAATAAAGAAAGAAATAAGCAGGTACTTATTTCTATACTGCATATAGTATGGTCGTATGTAAGTACTACAATGTTTCACTCTACATCAAAATTTCGAAAACAGATATGAATTAACTAGTTATTTAGTTCCCGTTTATAATGCATGACTTTAACATAATTTTTAATTTTATTAAAGCCTACGCGCACTTGATTTTTTTAAATGTTTTGATACTTAAAAAACTTACTTTACACTAGTATATGTTTTGCAACCAACCTGAATCACAGAGTCATTCATTCCTACATTAATTCTCCACCCCACAAAGCTAAAACACTTTCAATTTTTCCCGATCGCAGATTTCGAAAGCGATATATCTTCCCCCTAAAGCTCAGTGAGCGAAATGATACAGATATGGCAAACAAGGTATTGTTTCCACTAGCTCAGCTAAACCCATGCATGGGTAGGTAGATTAGACCCGCGCGCGCAGACTAGGGGTTAAGAAGCTTACGCGGTTAATACACGATTGCGCCTGTGATCATATTTTGTTTTGTATTTGGAAAAAATATTAAAAACTTCCTCCAACAAGCTTCGCACATGAAAATTGAGAAGTCTGTTTTTTTTCTTTTATTGCCATTTCCAAGCTTTCAAGTGTGTAAAGGTGTCACATTTTTTTTTATCAAAATCACAAAAGTCATCTCGCTTTTCTGTGAGTTTGGTGAAACTTTTTTAAACAAAAATAACGTCTTTATAATTAATTTACTTTTTTCACCTTCTTTCTTTTATAACCTACCAGAATTGCAGCTATTTAGTTTCCCGATATTCCACGACATCAAACAAGCGAGAAATATTCTAAAATATTTTCCCCCTAGCCGACAATGTCTCGGCTATTTCCACCGTATCTGGAGGTGGGGTCTGGCAGGCCCGATAGCGCTTATCAATCAAACGCACGCGCCACGCGCGGGGTTAACTTAGCTATGAGTTTGCGTTTATTTTTGCAGGCATCGAGAGGGTTACTGGCATTTTTGGACGTGTAGGTAGCACAGTGAATTACATATAGTGTTTTTGTAGGTTTTTGTTTTATCGCTGAAGCTTTGACAAAGGCTTTAGACAGCATACCGGACGGAAGACAGGCGCTAGCGATGACGCAAGCCACGCAAGCTTAAAAGTTGAATGCTTAAATCCTTAGCCCTTTCCACACATTTGTGTAAGTTTTATTACACAATTTTCAAAACTAGTTTTAGTCCGCATGTTGTATTTTTTAAAACCCCCTAACCCTATTTAATGCGGCATTAAGTTCCCCCTTTCTGCAAACGAGGCTGTACCAACGCTGCAGGGCTCGCAACTGATACGATGTTGTTGTTTGGCCGCGCGCCCCATCGCCTCGGAGTCATGCCACCCTGGTACTTTTCATTCCGATCGCTTTGTTCTTATTGACGTTTTTAACCGACTGCGGCAAAGATGGTTTTTATATTACACACTGCTTCTAGTCCAAAACTTTTAAGTGCTAGAAACCTTTATGATTTATTTTAAATTTAATATATTTTTATAAATATTAAGCTCACACACAGTACAATCCTAAAATCTTTCCAGCATCATAAAGTCTGCAATAAATGCAAACGAGACAAATAAAATAGAGTCATAGAATATTCAGTAACTGATTTGATTCAGATGGATCAAAATATGTACATAAAGATAAAACCTGAGAGCAGCAGTCTACAAAGTTGTTTGTCTGCATGAATATTCTGCAGTCATTTTAATATTATATCTACCTTTTAATGCTATGTGACAGTGTAACCCACATCTTACGTCCGTTTTACAGGATACGTTTTAACGGATCCGTCGCCACTCGATCCAGTATACTGGATCCGTTTTACTTGATCCGATATACCGGATGGTATGTGTGAACTCGCTCATACAACTACATACGCGCCCTTTCTTTTGTTGAAATTAAGATTTTTTTTACTACGACGCTTTTATTGTTTTTTTTAACGATATGCAATTTTCAATCTTGAGGAAAAGTTACATACATTTTGACTGAATATGACGCAAAGTTTCAGGACATTGAACTTTCGAGATAAGATTTTGTTCGTTTGCGCAATGAATAATTTAAAATTAACAAACCCATAATGTTGGTGTCATGTACTTTTACAAACAAGTATTATTACAAATTCAGCAAAAGTGTAGAACTGCCAACTAACACGAGTGTTGACTGTAAAAACTGAACGGGGAAATTCAGACATAAACAAAACTCGTTTTCGCTATTGTAAATTGAACTTTATTGTGTGGGTTTTAGACTGCGACGCGAGTGGGAGAAAGTTGTAGGTATGTATAGTCACGTAGTACGAACGGCGTGGAATGGAGGAGACGGATAGAATTCCATTTCGTGCCCTCCCCGCGGTAGCAGGGGGGTGGGGGGAGGGACGAAACCCATTACGCAAGATTCTGCATCCGACGGGACGGGACGAAATGACGGAATGATCGGCTAATAAGACAGACAAGAACATGAATATTGTTTGAATATCGCGCCGTAAAAGGGCAAAGTTATCAAAAAAACTTTTCGTTGAGTAGATATGAAAAGCTAGTTATATTGTATTACATTTTGTACTTTTCAAGTGTAGGACCTTAATTAGCTGGGAAGGCAACTCCCAGACGCTTATTATTATTACAGGCAGTTGCATACTTCGGTGCTGACATGATTTAAGATCTAAATGTCACGGACTTATCTAACCTACGACACGTCATCTCTACGCACCACGAATATGCGTGTTCAAACACACTTGAGAGCAAATCGCTTGTAACTAATCGTAAAATGAAATACCACACAATATTTATCTGTCTAACGTAACAGTTGTAAAAGCAAAAAACCACAGCCCATCGCTTGGAGCGAACGTACCAAGTACCTAACCCTTGCAATGCGCACGGATTTACGCGAAATTTAATATCACTTGTTCGTTCTTGCTTAGTTATAGTTTCTCACCTCGGCCAGCCACTGCGATTCCGTCCTATGTCTGTCCATTAATTTTTATTTATCGTTAAAAACGATCGATAGGTAGCGTGCTCGTAAAACAGCCGCAGTAAACGTTTATGTTTGAGTTTTATGATGTTTTAATGTAGCCTTTTTGAAAGCTCGCGAGTCCCGAGTTTCTATTTTATATGGACTCGTGGAATAGAATTATAGGTAGTAAAACATGCCGAGATGCACCATAACGGTTCGCATTTTAGCCGTTCATTCGATATTATCGTAGCGAAAATTGCGTTTCGAGAAATCCTAAACGGTTTTTAATGTCGATGGACAATCAAAAGTTCGTCGTGCAACGCAATGTTTTGGTGTCTGCATGTGGTTATTTATGATCAGTAGCTGTTAAATATAGTAAAAATATTGATGATATTAGCAATTTATATCCAGACAATGCAAATCAATTTCCGGAGTGAAAGCTTACAGATATGTTTGCTATAGCGAATATAATTTCTTAGCGTGTTCCGTAACTGGTGCAATTTGCATTAATTTGAACCGTATAAAAGCGGAAGAGTTATTTCAGACGGACGCGAACAGCTGTAAATACGAATTAAATTTTACCGATCACGTACCAACAAATAAAGACAATAAAAAACTAATCGGTCAACGATTTACAGCGTCAGGAGCGTACCCCGAGGGCAAATTATCGATAATCGACCGACTAACCAAATAGCCGGTGTCGATACAAGTTATCGACAGTAATCGTCATAATCGCTAGTGCCGCGCGATTGTTGCCGGTCGCCATTACGGGACGTGCGCGGCGTTTTAAAACACGACCATTATTATTGTACCCATCATTTCGGGCGCTCCTCTAACGGCCCCGAGGCCCTCGATAGGCCACGGAGCTCCCGCTAAAATGGAGATCTCGAAAACTTTTTGTACACGCTTATTATTGAAATTATTATTTATTAGCCGTAATTGTCGTTGACGTTTTGAGGGTTAAGTTCGGCGTTTAGCGTAATTTGGACGGTTTGCCTTTCCGAGGGCTTATTGTAATTATTAGTTGTCAAACCGCCAACGTAATTGTGTTTATGACTATCAGGATAATGTTTCCTGTCGGCGTTCTATGTGAACAAGAAAATAGAGGAAAATGACAAGAGCGTTGATTTTTTTCTCTCAATTATTATAGATGTGGTATGATAAGCAGCGCGTCTAGATTGTTTTTTAAATGCTCAGGCAGAATATTCCCGCGATGCCATGTGAATGTGCAAAGTTATCAAAATCATTTGATGTCAAAAACCATCATTAGTAAAGAGTAGATACTAGTTCCTACTGAGTACCTACCTGGCAATAATTTGCAGTGTTACATTTATAACTACCTATGTGATAAAAATACGTGCTGTAATTGGATATAAAGAGCATAGTGATGCATTACGGTAACATAAATGCAAGTACATTGCATGCACGCAGCTTAACATAAAGCTCAGACTATACGCAAGTACCATTTTTTTTTAAACAAAAGCTTTATTTAAAAACCATAGACAACAAAGTATTTTATCGAGTTCAAAATGTCAACAAACGCGCGATTGTGGTATTTTTTTTAAGTATTTTCTTTTTGCGCGTGCATATTGTGCGCGGGTAAATGGCGTGAAATTGTCGGTGGCCAGTGTTTGCGGAACGTTTCTGCTTCGCATACGATATGACCAGTTATTCGTGGCCAAAGAGTTTGTAACCTTTTTTTAAAGCTATGGCTTGTTTACTAATCAGAAACTTTGTGGGGAAATATTCTCTCCCCAGATAAGACCAAGAATCACTAACGACTCTAGACATGCCATGCTTAAGTTGGATTCTTTACGAACGTTGAATTCTTACGAAAAGGTATACAGAAAGGACCGAAAGAGGCAAAGACTAAAAGACCAACAGCTAAAGAGGTCGCACCGGCTTACTATCCAATAAAAGCTTCTTTTTGTGGAATATTGGAAATCTCTTACCAGCCAGCATCTTAAAAATCAAATGCGAAGTCCATTGAACACATCAATCGAAGTTTCTTCTACGCTAAGCGGGAAACCGGTAACCTTCGTTGGATGTTATAGGTACTAGTTGAGTAACGTTTCTTTTATTTTTTATTGGACACCGTACGTTGTAATTGACGGCCTTCGAAGGTCTTCAAAACGACTTTCTACACGGTGCCGAACTAACGTTAATCAGCAGTTAAATGAGGTTTTCGTGCGGCTTTGATCTCGCGTTTTCCGATTTCGTGGAAATTAACTTTAATCGTTATTTATTGTCAGCTCATCATAAGTGAAAAGGACAAACCTTTTTTAACTAAGTTTACTTATGTGTTCATTTAAAAAAAATTGATGGTGTCATGTCGTCATTCATGTGGATTGACTTAATATTTATTAATATTAAAGATATTCATATAGCTGTTGGTTTACATATACCAATGTCTTATTATTTGCTCAGTCTCTGGATAAAAATACTTAAACTTTTGTAAATACACGTTATTCATAAGCATAGTTCATAGTTGCGTTGCTTGATCTAAATACAAAGTACCTACTTATATTTTACTTATAATGCTAAATTAAAGATATCAAAAACTGAAACAACTGTCTTCCTAACTTATTTTGTCAACTCAAAAATCAATGGTGACTAATATTTATCCCGCTGTAATTCAACAAAAAGACGCTTTGGCGAGGAAGTCAGAGGAAATTATTTCCTTATCTCCCCCCGCAAGTCTCCCCCCACCTTTCCCTCTCCCGGGTCAAAGGTCGTTACAGAGAGGTACGGTGACAATTTCATTTCAAAAAGGAACGGAATGGGAAACTTGTGGTTCGTTTTTTACGATTGGCAGCCTTTGTGTCTGGCGAGCTTTTTTCATGGTTTGCTGTATGTTGTTTTAAAAATAAAAGGTTTCTGAAGCGAAGGGCTGATAGAGCGACATAGAAACACTTATTTTTATTTAAATAAAACAACGAAGAAATCTAAAAGCTGTATCTACGGAAAATAAGTCACAGTAATATTGTTCTTCTAACTAGTTAGTAATAAATAAGTAGTTGGGTTGGGTTAAGTCATTTATGTGTTTCTCTCAAATAGTTGCTTTACTTATTATGATCCTAGATATTTAGTATACGTCCTAGCCTATGTAGTAGTTACTGCTACGAAAGAAAACATTTCATTCAAATAATTAGGTTGATCCAGCTGACCAAACATTGATAATGTGATGTTACCTCAAATATAATCCGATATTATTTACTTTAAGCCCTAAAACAAAACACAGTTAAGGAAAACAATGCGCACGATACGAAAGCATAAATTTTCAAACCTTTCCTAAATCACCTTTAACCCTAAATCGGTGCATAAAAAAGATTCATTAATCCTGGGCCGATTAAACCCGCGAGCGTGTTCGGTGCACCAAAGGCCTGGCCCAATAGGGGGGCCATAGTTAATTGGGCCCCCTGCGCCAGCCGCGTTAAAGGACCAATGCGCGTTATTTATTGATCAATCGCTCATTATTACTTGTTTTTGTGATAAGTGACCATTTCAATACACCTCGTACGGTGAAGGGTTAACTTATTTATTTATCCAAAACTTATTGCCCAAGAAATGTATGGCTTAATGCTATAAGCATTTTCTGCCAGTCTTATGGTTTCTGTGTGAAAGTGTGGGACCCACACGCAACGTGTGACATTTTGACGGTACCGTCTGAAGACATGCGAGCTGAACAGGGGCTCTATTGGGATGTCTCTTTCCGTTCAACAGCAATCATATTTTTTCATTTCCTTTACTCTCAAAGTTCAGATAGAGAGTGCACCTTTGTATTGCGCACACACTTGTGCACTATAATATCTCCTGCGTAGTTGGCTGATTTCTGTTGAGATTGGCCGCTGTGGTCGAATTCGTTATCATAAAAAAATATAGGAACGCTGCCATTGAGCAACCTCGCAATAGGGGGCACCAAATCAGTCAGTGGTATCATTATTTCAAAATATTCTAGTAGTGTGCCTACAACGTGATTTTTTAACTTATACATATGAGTAACTGAAGGATACTTGAGTAAGTAGTGTTAGCCCTTCTAATTATTCGGCTGTAAAAGAGCCTATTGAAAACATTTTAATGGCAAAAACAGTTTAAAAAACAATTTCTCAGAATCGTAACAACGTTGAATGACATCCAACACCGTCTCAATGGCCGAGTCAAAACGCTCCATTCATACAAAACATATGCGGACAAACGACCGTGGCATTACTCAACCTTAACACTTTAATAGCCTGAATCGGGAATCGAACCCGCGACGCCTCATTTCACTCCGCTTCCTTACTACGCAGTCTGCTACCATACACCCTACAGTTTCAGATGTAGAGTTGAAAATTGTTCGATTTCAAATCGTGAAACTTAATTGGCTCGTTCGAAATGCAAACAACGTATGTATTCTGTTGTAATCAAACGAAAACTAATCTTAAAATTTAAATGGCAAAGTTAGATTTACAATGATAAATTTACTGAATGCAAAATATCGGTTTACTCGTGTTCACTATTCGGTAATCCGAGTCGAGTGACGCGGTGATTGACGACCGAGAATGGAAATAATTAATTTTAATCGATTATAGCTATCAGTTGAATGGATTGTTCAACTGTAAAATATTGCCACCTGTACTATTTTATTTGCTTAAAACAAATGAAACGATGTCAAGACAATAGCGCATTGATCACAACACCTTACCATTTTACAACACCATTATGTGTCCTTAATTTGACTGCCTCGTTGGTGTAGTGGCAAAGTTTCTGCCTTACATCCGAGAGGTCCCGGGTTCGAATCCCAGGTCGAGCCAAAATTGTTTCTGAGATTTTCTGTTATGAATATCTCAAAAACAGCTCGGAGTCGGGAAGTTGGCGGTGTTACACCCCCGTGCCTCGGAAAGCACGTTAAGCCGTCGGTCCTGCGCCTGATCTCTCTCCGGTCATGTCGGATTGCCGTCTCACCGAACTTTGAGGGTAATGGAACAGTGAGTGCACCTGTGTATTGCGCTCACACTTGTGCACCATAATATCTCCTGCGCAGTTGGCTGATCTCTGTTGAGATTGGCCGCCGTGGTCGAAATCGGCCAGGAGGACTATTAATATTATTATGTGTCCTTGCTCGATAAATTTTGAAAATTTTATGAAATGTAAAATGTGATTGATTACAGATACTATACCACAAGTATTTATTTACTTAAAAGAAATCCTCGATTGCAATATAGAAATGTAATGTTAGTGTGAATAAATATATTTGTATTAGTTTACTTTATACTAGAATGCAATCTATTTTGATTTGGTTACAGCAAATATTCATGAACTAAAATAACAATACTGAAATAATGTAGGTAGCGAAACTTTTGATGGTAGGTTAAGATTTTATAATGGCAACTGGTATCGCTTATTGTGTATCGTTATGCATCGATTCAAATAATGGGTTATTCGACAGTAGCTGGCTACCGACATATAAATATCACCGTTCCGGAAATTTTACTACCGTACCTACTTAATCACAGAATACTACGAAATATCAATTCAAAGCGCATGATCAAAAAGGAGAGCACTTCTTGTCGCTATTCCTTTATTTTCTAAAACAGAATATCACAACTGCCCAAACTGCAACATCATCGCCTTTCCCACAACGTGATTGTGAAACCTCATTCGACTTTTTGTACTCCATGTAAATAAATAGAAACAACAACAATAAAACGCCGCGGCAATATTAATAATGCGAAATAAAAACAAAAAATCTTTATTCAAAAATCGAACGGCGGGAACGAAACATCCATAGAAAATAATGGAGAGGAACAAAGAAGAAAAAAGCGGGAAGAAACCTGTCGACGCCATGTTGTGTGGCAGTCGGCCTTCACGCCTCGGCCGCCGAAGATTATCTTTCGAAAAAAGAACTGAACGGGTAACGCTGTGCCGATCGACAGAGGTCCTATGCGTTTACTTATCGCGTGGGATTGTAGTCTTATGTTGCTACTGATTAAGGATGATATTGGCATAGAATGTCGACAGACTGATGGTTTTCTTAGCGGGATGAGTGAAAGAGCTTCGTCACTGTGCGCCTGCGCGTCGTTGATGACCTGTCAATTTCGTCGTGTACGTCGGGCTGGCCGCTGAGAAAAAAGTGACATTAGAGTGGCCATCTATTATTTTGACTTTATGTGAGGCGATCGAGTCGAGATTGATCGTGTTTGGCTCGGCCCTTTTAATTACAGCGCATTCAGTTGAATAGCTTTGTGTATTATGTCTACTGTTCAGTAGGTAGATTGCGTTGATGTTTTATGTATGGCGCTTATGTAGATATGGGTTCTGATGTTACAGTCAAAACTTAGAAACAATGTATTTGCATAGTCTTCTCAAACTTGCAATGCCATAATAATTATTCACTAAAATTTAATTTATTATGAAATCAGGTTTAATACTAATTCGTAAATAAGATTCGTAGTTAGAGCGGCTACGAATTCGTAGCACCGTAGCAAATCATTTAAAAATATGAATAAAAGCTATTGCTGCAAGATGAATCAACTGATTTACAGTAGTAGATTACAAAGTTAGATATACCTACTTGACAACAATTTGTAAGGAGGAGTGACTACGAATTCGTAGCACCGTAGCAAATTAAGAATACTTATTTTAGCGTTTGCTGCAACTTGTTGCCTACAAGATGATTCACTAACTCTAGAATTAGGTATAGCTTTTCCTGAACACTGTTCAAATGTTGATTACGCGATAGTATTTTGACAACTGTTTTAACAAACATATACTCAAATTGAAAGTGAGCTTGTGCTACGGTGACAAGGATTTTTGTGCCATAAGAGATGTTCACTGAGTTTAACATTCATTTGTATGGGGATAAGGAACAAAAAAATAAAAGGTTTTGTTCAGTTGCTATGACAAAGAGCGGGTTAATCGTTAATAGCGTTATTTTCCCGCGCGTTCGACCCGCCCGGCGTTTTTTCCCCGCGCCTTCGGTCGCGCGTCGCGATTAGCGCCGGTGCGTCGCATGCGCGCGCCACTTCTTGCGCACTCTCATTGTGCGATTTTGTATGCTCACCCGTCATTAGCGTCAAGTACGTTATTATGAGACAACTTGTTCTCGGTTCATTCATTTTGTTTATTTGCAAATTGTACAGTTTTTGCACGGGTTAGTCGCAGCCAATTTGCAACAAGGAATGCTGTATTGTTTCAAGTTGCAGTTACGTGTTGGCCCTTGCAAATGTTTCAAGTTTTTGTGAACGCTGATGATGTTCGTAGGGTCATTTATGTGTACTTAGTTTACCTACTTAAAACGTTGATAGTGTTTTTTTATCCGTCGCTTATATTAGCTATGTATCCATCCTATCGTCTTCTGTCGGTTCGGTAAAGATGTATTGAGTTTTAAACTTCTCGGATTGTACACTCAACCTCGACCCGTCTTAAAACACACCATCCAACAATCCAATAGCAGCAATCTTCACTTCAATCCACACTGCGGTACATTCACCAAAACATTTGACCGTACATTTCCATTGGAAAATCGCATCAACAACGACCGCACAGGATAGCGCCAGTGCTTACCCTGATGCGCTGCCTGATAAGCACACAAACGCAAATCAGGGTAAACACTGCGGCATTTTATTCGCTTGTGATAGCGGCGATTTCGCAGCGGACATAGATACCCTGATGTGCCGTCATCTGTACATAGGCAAAGGAAATAAATAAATACGGCCACCGCGCACGCACGAGCGGCAATCTGCGCGGGTCACGATCCGCGGTCACGGCGCGCCCACTCCCACCGGCAGGGCTGGCGCCGAGGTGATGGCTCCTCTTTGTGCTTCTTTAGTTTATAGAACCGATATCACGATAAGAAAGAGATAGGATAGGCATCGATCTAGCGTCCTTTTCTAACTGGGCGAATTCGTAGTCTCTCAATTAATTCCCGAACTCCCAACGAGAATAAGCTATAATTTTATAAAGGACTATAGTATCTTACGTCTATCACAGATTCTGGAGTTTTGGATTCGTCGCTCTGGAATCACAACTTAATCATATTTGTACCTTAAAGAACAAGCCAAATTCGAAGCTTCAGACACTGCTCCATCACAAAGAAAAATAGACAATCTGTCATTTTCGTCAATATGACAATCAACTCATAGAAAAGTGTAAGAAATTGGATGGTGGATCCAAATTAGATAAATTGAGAAATTCTTTGTCTACTCTTTGTAATGTCTGTTTTCTCTACTGGATACCTACATAAACGCATAATAAGTAAAGGCATATCAAAGATTTTTTTAACAATAGGGAAGTCTTGCTAATGGTAGGTACCTGCTTGACTTTGACAAAGAGTTAAAACAAATGACAGCAAAACAGTAGACAAATGTTTTTTTATAAGTTAACTAAAAAATTGCCAGCCCTACGGACAGAATCATCTGATGCTATGTGTACCGACGTGCATTAATGCCGGACTCGGTACGCTGAGTTTTATACCCACTCGTACATTCGAAATAAAGTTTTAAAGCAAAGTTTTATTTGTATCTACTGAAATACTGGGTGTGTATATCTTTCACACTTTAGGTAGGTACAACTCTAGTAACTACGGGTAACATTTGGTATCCGCTTCCGCCAGTTATTTTCAGTCAAAAGTTTTTTTGGGGCGATATTTTTGGGTTATCAATCTTTAGGTTACAACTTTTTTTTGAAGTTACTCTTATGTTTTTTAATAAAAATCTTCGTAGTATTGTTTACAGTTCTTTACAGTCACATATTATGTTTAGAATTATCACACTTACGTGATCAAATTATTTAAATTCTTTTTCCTTTTAGTCTTCTTATTGCTCAGACATTAATATTATTTTGAAACCGTTCCCATCTACATATTTATATACTGGAGCGTAAAATACAAAGATAAAATTAGTGCTGTACCCTCGGTGTCCACTAAAGAAAACTAAATATCTCTAGAGTCTCCTCCGCGGTCGTAAATATTATTCATTACATGATATGACGACACAAATGGCCTATTTAAAATTGTTTGTTGTAGAAAACCCCGCGATAAATTATGTTAAGTACAGCCAATGGTTTACGCATTTCTGTTAGGGTGACACTTACAGAGTAATGAATTTCGAATAACTTACACCCAAGGCGCAGAAACCTATATAGAATCCTATTCTAATATCGTAAAGGTGGCCATTTTGAGCTAAACGCAGCGCTAGAATTTGTCTCAAGATATTTTATTTGATTTTCCGCATTGTTCTTATGATTTGTTTCGCAAGATTGTTTTCCTGAGACAAATATACTATTGTTATTAGTGCTATTTTATAGGATTCATAACAAAGAAAATACAATACAGACAGACTTCCTAGATTGTATGAAAATATGTGCATTGTTGTTTTTTAATTAAAATTTCATAATATTATAGTTACATTTTACGCCTGAAAGACATTACTGAAACATGATGGTGGTAGTAACCATTGTCTTGATAATCAATATTTGATATTTTTTAAATTGGTTTTGATACAGTTTTTGACGATTTTTCATTTTGTAAACGTACTGTTTAAGATAGTTCTAGTGAAGATTATTACTTAGTTTAGTAAGAGCTTTTGTGGTTCAGGCATCACGTCAAAATACAACGTTTTAAAAGAACTGGACTGCAATTTTGTAGTTGTTAAAAGTTCTTAAGACAGCGATAAACTCTTTCAACAATAGAACATTAGTTCAGTACAATCTTAATCTTACTACCATATTACTGTGACCGTATTTTTCATGAGTACTAAATAGGTAACTCATTCATTTTTTTTATAGGTTAAACTATATTTTAAAGTGTGTTCGTTTAAAACCCATATTTTGCGCTTCAAAAAGTTTAAGACTAGCTATAACCAGCCAGACTGACAATATTCAGTAACACTCAACTCATTGATGGCTTACACTTTGCTCAAATATTGTTAGCTTTTCAAAATAACAATTGCAAAGTCTGGTGGCCAAAAGTAAAATTGTCTTAAGTCTAAGGTAAAAGTACCAGTTCTCGTCAGTTTCTGCATTTGGCCGACTTTGCAAAACTGCTGCGTAGGTATTAAATAAAAGACTCAGCAAACAAATATTTTGTAACCATTTCCTCAGTGTATTCAATTCATTTATAAAATAAATTTTAAATATCAAAAGAAACAAAGAACAAATTAAAATTACAAAACTATTTGTTTTCTCGGATTACGCGAACGGTAGACATTGAAACGAGACACTTTTTACGGATAATTTCGCAATTTATTTACATTTTGTTTTAACCTGACGCTTCGGACCCTTTTCAGCGTTCGTGGTCACAGGTAGACTAAGGTGTTAGTTGTTATTACATAGTTTGAAAAAATTGTAAACTACCATCACTCAAAAATATTAAGTTACGTTCCTATCCACACAAATGAGCTAACAGTATCTTAAGGTCTTGCAGTGCGGGGTCGAGCTTGAGTAAATTCACGAAAAATCAAAGTCGCTACTGAACTTTATTTGTGATTTTTTCAACATTTTTAGCTCCGTTACGAAAGAAGCTATAACTGGGAGTTACCAATTCAATTGAGCGTCATAGCACCAAGTAAATTCTGCCAGTAAAAACGAGTTGATAAGTATCAATAGAAAAAACGAGCCTTTATATTTTAGGTGACAAGTACTGGTACGCGTGTAACGTCAGCTGACTGCACCGATTTTGATCATTATTTTTTATGTGTTTCTTGAAGTAGGTACGAAGTTCTTACGCAGAGTAAAATAATAAAAAAAAACACGGACAGGACAACGTCTGCAGAGTACGCTAGTGCGATGTAAACAAGAACCCGCACCAACAATCCTTATAGATCAGCCGTGGATATAACGAAAAATTTGAAATTTATTCGTGGTTACGGCGTCAGAGAATTCATTCCGCATAAGAAATGCTATTAACGCTATAAATCACAGACAAGAAACTTGTTGCACGGCCATCCACCATACTCGAACAAAAAAAGAGTTTTAAAAGTTAAGAAGATGTTATTTTGAGATGTGAGAAAATGGAGCCAAATTATTATGTTTCATACTTATTATCCCCACTTACACCACTCTCGGTTGACAAAATCCAGTTAACGAACAGAGAGATGACTATGTCAACTTCTTTGTTAGAATAGAGACAGAAACACTTATGTATTTCGACGCTGGTTTCAGGTATTCGCGGGTATTACCTAGTTAGATTATTTTTTTTACTTACATGCATTAAGAGGGGAATCATATACGAGTATAGCCAATAAGTTGTCGGTAACAAAATTAAATAGCTTCGTGAATCGCGCTGCACAGTATCAATTACAAAGCACAGGATTGCCAATGACAGCTGTCTGAGAGTTACTAAAAACAAACTATCCCTTTTTTAAATAATAATAAGTAATAAATAAATAAATATACAACAAAATCACATAACAATTGTATTACAGACATTAGAATCAACAGTCTTACATAGATCCCTTTTGCATAGAATAAAACTGTTTTCGCCAACCGACAGCGCACGCGTCAGAATCAGTTGGTCCCTTTCCGTCAAAAAAAAGCTACCAATTTTCAGAAAACAAGAAAAGAAACCCTCAGAAACCTACTGCGCACGCGTTAGAATCAGTTAGATCAACAGCGTCTCTAATGGCGACTCAGACGCTGACATATCGCTCTTTCGAGTGCTGCCACAGTTATTTATTACCCCACCGTTTTGTAGAGAGGAAGCTTGATGGCGCAGACGACAGCATGTCAAGATAAACACTGCGGCATCTTATGTATTGGTCATAAGGACGTTTTTACAACAAAATAGGAAGCCTGACGTGCTAGTCACCGTACAGTAGACAGAATATTACACTCTGTTGATGGTCTCCACAAATGATGCTGCGACCTTTGACGCGTTCATCATTTTCACTGTTATTGAATTTGTTTGCTGCGAGTTGGATGGCATTGTTTGGTTGTGTCCGAGTCGTGATGAATGTTGGTTTCTAGTTAGAGTTTAATTATGAAAGTGTTAGACACGTTGTCATGTTCATATTTACTTCAGGTGGAAGTTATTACGTTGCCTATATAATAAACAACTTTTATTGCGGTCTTAAAGTTGAGATTAAAAAGGTGTAGATCCTTTTGACAAAAGATAAAGCAAATGATCACACCTCATATTTGTTCAATGTAGATTTTACTTGTTTTTATAGGATGAAAATTGATTGTCAGGTTTGCCTCAGTACGAGTACCTATGTCGAGTTTTCGAAGCCTATTTCACTCATTTTTTTTGTAATTTTTCTGCTTATAAGCTCCTAGCTTTGCATCTTTTCGCTGTCGGCGCCCGTATGGAAAATGTATAAAAAGTATAAAACTCATTAGTCATTCCGCACGACTGGCGCGTCGGCGCCGCGAATCAGGACTGAGCAAAAACCCGACTCATGCTCTCGTAAGCATTTTAATTGTAGATACACTAGACAGCACATCAGGCTACTCATTCTGTAGCAAAATAACCCGTATCACAGGTGCATAAAACGCCGTAGTGGTAACATTCAAACGCTGTCGTGTTCCTCTGACAACCCTCCCACTGCTACCTGGAGAAGTCACGAGCTCACGACCGCTTTGTCGTCGGGCTAGGTCAGCCAGTTTATTCTGACCTCTCCAACCCCTTACAGCGTCTGAAAACGTTTTGTCGGTGCAAACCGTAAACCAAACCTGAAGGTCTTACAAAACTGGACGCCAAGATGAGAATTTCGGGAGGTGTGCCTATTCGTCCCGAGGATAGGTGTGTGCATTTGACAGGGTTATTTCGGGGGTAATGAGATTGAGGGCTGCTTGTAAGTTGGCTTACCTAGTTCAATTTATAGTTGTCTATCATATGATTGATGAGTCAGAAAAGAAAAGAAAAAATATAAATTAATTTAACTACGAAGCTTGTTTGACAGTTCATTTAAAAAAACATAATTTGGATATGCCCACATTAGCTCAGATCTTAAGAATAAATTCATAAGAATGAAATCTATAGCCTTTGTTTTTATCGTCGCTTTACCAATGAGAAACAAAAACATACTTTTATTGCTAAAATTCAAGTTTGTATTCATACTAAGTAATCGATACGATCTTAGCGGTTTAATCAAACCACCCAAAGAAATCAGATGAAATGAAAACAGCTCTATCATTGAAAAATAATACGGAGTTTTCCCACAGAGCTGAGTTGGGATGCCGGTTGGAAATGACATTTTAAAAACCGCTGTCTATGGATTTTACATATAGCGGCGTTTGGCACGCACGCTCCCTGCGCAACGTCGATAAAAGAGGGCGTGCCAGTCGCGACCGCGCGGACCAATCGCAACGCTCCGCTGCATGTGTACTCGCCGTTTCACGTGTGTGCGAGCGAGACCACACCAGTATATAGACGTAACTGTACGCCGGTAGCCGGCACCACAAAAGAGTTCCCATATCTTTTATGTTCTTAGATTCTTATCTTGCGGATTCTTATTTTAAATTCGAGATGGTGGTCCCGAATTAACGGTCGGCACCGTAAACACGCTATAACAAACTTTAATGTGCCCGTAATACGAAATAATCTGTGATTTTATAGCGCTAATAGGTTGTTATAGATTTGGAGATAGCACACTAATTTTTTGGTAAAAATTTATTCATGAACGACGTTGATTGAATTGTTAACGGCTCTTAATTGCTGATTAACATGGTTTATATCTGTGCTTGCAGTGCGTTTGTTGAGAATGAATTGAATTTTTCTGTTTAAGAGATGTTAGAGATACTCATGAATTCCAAAATTTTATAAATGCTCTATTGTTCGACCACAATTATGACCGATTGAGATGTTTCCTCCGAGCTCTACACACATATGCAGATGACTGCTATGATGTAGGCCTGAATCACTCAAATATTCAATCTACTTTGAATATGATTCTTCTATCTAACGGTTGACTTAATATTTCCGTTGATGTTTTTCAATGAAGTAAGCAAATAATTTCTACCGGAGATTGACTTGGAAAATATCATTACTAACATCTACTAATAAATAAGTGTCTTAAGCTCTGTGAATAAGCTATCACAAGCGTAGTAAACGAAACTGGGCTTAATTAATTATATTGGCACGACGACTTATTTGTAGTAAGAAGTACATACCTACATAATTATAAACTATATTCCGTATAAAAAGAACATATTCAGCGATAAAAGTAAAATTCCTAAACAATTTTACAATTATTAAGAGTATTCTTAACTCAAACAACACCATTTCCACTAAGATACCTTCCAATTTCAAATAAAGAGGCCGCAAAATTTTGAATTTCCCTACATCAAAGGGAGTGTGTTCCACGTTTGAAATTCAACGACAATAAAGGCGGGTTTTCCAGCCAGAATTCGATTAGGGCCGTTTGTCCTGGACAAAGAAGGCCGTTTATTTGGGGGGGGGCGGTTTTAAAATTGATTTTAGAATTGGGGCGTGTGCTACGACCGGTGACAAGTGGGGATCTGCTGTAGAACAGAAATTGAAATGTTCTTAAAATACGCCTAAACGTTTATTGGTATAAATCGATCGAATTTTTCCAATATAAATTTACTAGCCCCTCCGGGCTCTCCAAGCGGGGATCCCCCGCGACTTCATCAATGTAAATGTAAGATGTGATGATTTGGAATCGAAATCTTACATTTATATTGATATATGTATTATGATGGAAAAATATCTTCGATTGATGAAACAAACTTTATAATAGTTGCAGACTGAACTAATACATCATTCTTAGTCCATTAACAATTACCTTTTCTACTACACAAGTGCATAAATGCAACATGTATGCAAACAACTTGTATGCACTCTCATGGAGAGGGTGAGAGGCTCTCCAGTCCGATCGCTTTATCTCAAGTGTTTGCGTTCGTTTGTTCGACGGCCCAAGTGGTCGGCTTGTGGGAAGCGAAATTGAACATTATTTGAACCGAATATGCTCTGAGCACCTGCTTCTGGTTTCAGAAGGGAAAATCGATTCTTTTGAGGAATTATTATCAATTCTGTGAGGAAATATTGTCACAAGTGTTGCACATGAGGTAATGGCAAGGATTAGCTATAAGTACGAATCGCAATACATATCTGTAAATTTAATAAGTTAGCTAGGACTGTAATGGAAATATATTCAACAGTCACATTGAACCAGAGGATTTAATTTTTCTACCAGAAAAGCAGTCTTACTTACTTTTTGTTTTAAAAGATGTAAACTTTTTCTTTTCGGATTACCGAATAATCTTCTTCTTTATGGTTCTATCCATAGACTTGCAACCTGTACTTCTTTCATATTAATAAAAAAATAGTAGGTATCTATTTCCTCACTATGGTATAATAATGCACACTCTTTGAATTAATAAAATGAAACTTAAGTATATCACTTCTACTTCAATACAGTTTTGCAAAGGGATAGGCTCTCCTCTACACGGTCGTTTTGCTTTGAGTGTTTGTCTTAGTCAAGGATTGCTTTTAGAGCTACGTAGAACGAAATTGTGGGAAGCAAAATTTAATTGTTCTTATCCAAGGGGTATATTGGACCAGGTGAAATGGGGATGTAACTCACAGAAAGATTTCGACTCTAAAGTATGATGTATTCAGTCCTACTGAAATTATAGCCGTGTTTTTAGTAATCTACAATCAGAATATTTTAGTTGCTATTTTTATATGTATTCAAGTCAGTCAAGTCTTAAGTTTTAAAAGGCTACGTTCATGTTATGAAATATGAACAAAAGCCACTACACCGTATCCTTATATTTCGGGCCCCACCAAATTTTTTCCACCGTAACTTCCAGAATAACTTTAATAATTACCTCCAAATAAAGCCGCCGACTTGACTTATATTAATCGCAGAGACTTTTTCCGGCAGTCGTGACTTGCGTTTCCTCGAGTGCAAGTCATTTTGAGGGGAAAGAGGGTCTAATATTGGCCAGAATTAGGTAGTGGTACGGTTACCTTAATGTGGAGTCTTTACAGCTATGTAAAGTCAAGTCGAACTTTGTTTGATTGGCCGTAATCTTGCACTTTTGACATCTAAACAATTATGGAAATGTTGTTATTGTATTCATGATTAATATGACCAAAAGAAGGTAAAAGCAGAAAATGTATTTTAAAGATGGTATTCATGATACCTACACGATATAACACGGCAGAAACTTCGCCAGACGCATGAAAACATTGATACAGCCGTATATAACCGTGCATAAAAAAGAGAAAAACTGAAATGAAGCTGTCTATACACTCGATACGCATCTCAATTACCGCGTGTACTCATATTTACGTTCGTGTACTCAGCTCAGACGATCTTCAGAGCCCGACAGATGTTCGGTTCATGCTCTAATAGACCCGCGGGCAGGCTGTAACGTAGATTGGATCTGAAGTTTATTTTCTTATAAAATTGATTGAAAGTTGAAACCAAAGGTCTGAAGATTTGTATTTGACATGAACGAACAGAATATATTATTATATTCGTTGCCATTGCGATGAAAGTCTTAATACTAAAGTTGTAATTTTGAGGCCACTTACGAGTAAATCGTAACGTAAGAAAACTTTTTTTTAATAAATTTATGTTTATCTTGATATGCATACACAAGATGAGTAAGTGTTTACTGACTTATCTTATGTAGGCATATCAAGATAAACAAAAATCAAACATAAAAAAAACTAAAGTTAGTCACCTAAACTCTATTTTATGTACGCACGTTAAAACAAAAGCTTAATAACATCCAAGCCGGAAGCTCAAGTTCCTACTTATATTTTCGCACCACTAAATATTCCACACAATTGCAACTGTTTACCGTCATCTCCACCAATATAACATCGCTATAAGTTCTCGGATCGTATCATTGGCAAAACAGAAAACTCTCAAAGGGCCCGGTCACTGGCAGCCCTCTGTTTGTCGAGCGTAAACGGTATCTGTGACTCCACTCTGAAAGACTGTAGTCCGGTAAGTTCGTGTCCGTCACGTCCTGCGAGAAAAAAATTAGAGATTTTCGTGTTAGGTATCCTAGATGGGTAGATTAACTCTTCATTGCACACTTCAAAAATAAAACTACATGTTAACAGACAAATAATAAGCCAAGGGCAAGAGAGAAGGATGTTTAACTTCAGTTACCGTTGTGATGCTTTAAACGATCTCATGCTTTTCGCCTACATCGCATCTGTCCCCCAATTTGTACCATGGAGGTTCGCACACAAACTTGTCAGACTTTACAAGAGTTTTTCGACTATAGCGGTCGTTGTTACTCGTGCTTAAATGACGATGAAACACTAGGATGGCGTGTAAAGTAGGCCCCTGCCGTGATCAGATGTTCGGTGCGTTTAAAAATTCATTTCTCGGTGAGATAGAAGTATACACAGATGGTGCAACACTATCGTTTGTTTGTTGCAAATAAATAGCAGTGTGGTACTAAAAATATCATAAATTATTTACCATTATTCATTTATTTAGATAGGGCGATGTTTACTGAGTTAAAGTTAAATCGCATAGTCAAAGCAATCTCGGTGTTCCAATGATGTTGAGCCGTAAGGTGCTGCGCCTTTTGATAGCCTAGAGACCTGATAGGTCATATCAAAGTTACCAAAAATGTTTTAATGCATTCGTGCAACTTTCTTCACTAAAAGTACTTACAAGCTTAGTGTATATAGTTCTTTGATGATTGATGCATCCATAAATATGCTGCATGCATGCATGCGGCCTTAAATAATGTTACCTTGATGAGCATGAGTATGAGTGATCTATAGATCATTGTTATAACAAAAATGACTATTGTTTTTGAAACTTGAACGTAGTGGGATAAAAATATTTATCAAACGATTTCTCAAAACGTTCGAGGACTGTTAGCAGGTCCAAGGTCCCTCTCCCTCCTCAAAGTAATTGTTTTTTGCGGCTAATTCCTCTTCCGCGAGGGTCGGGAATTGCATTCTTATTTGGTTAATCCATCCGTGGGGTCGCATGATTGCTTTTTGATAAGTCAATTTTAGACTTTTTAAAGGGTTATTTTGGGTTCCGATCGTAATATAGTCCTGTTATGGGCTTAATTTAATATATTTTTTCAGTTATTGTGACGAACAAAACGTACCTAAATAGCAAAAAGTAACACCAAATTCTCTTAATGTTGATGGAAGGCTTACATTAAAAGTAGTTACGTCACTGCCATGATACATTTTAGTCAAAGGAAAACCATTAGAAAACAAAAACCTTAACATAACAGATGCATTTTTCTATCACTAAACTAGCTAGATGTCTCAGCTTCTATCGGTATAGAAGGCACAAAAAGATTGGGATACTTTTAATTTTTTAATTCCAATGCGACATTTATAGGAAGCACAAGCTTCCTATCCGAAAAAACCTTTCACTCTTTAAACTGTATGTTCAACAATCTGTAACCACCTGTTTTCTACACAGCGGATTCCCTCCTTGGGTCCGGGTCAGACGAAGAAGAAGAGGACGAATCCCGCGCAGCAAACAATGCGAGTAGTCCTGCGCATGCGACGCATCCCGCGCTTCATGCTGACATCACGCATAATGGCGACGCGAAGCCGCATGAGGACTCGGAGGACCAGGTTCGTAGATCTAATTTACCCATAGTTTAGATTTCTGTAATATTCTGTAAGAGGGCGATTCCGGCGCAGCGCACAACCTGACATTACGTATAATGGTGACGGGAAGCCGCATGAAGAGTCGGAGGACCAGGATCGTAGATCTGATACAACTTGAAGACATATTTTTACTACTTTTGGATGAGTTTTAATCCCTGACAAAAAACAGTGGTGTTTAAGTTAGTCTTATTTTTTTTAATTTGAAAGAAAATCTAATCACGGTGGTTTTAAGCTATGACTGGTGGAAATTCGACCAGCCGTTGAAGCTCACTGACTGTTTTGACTCATATTTGAAGTCAAGTCTTATTAACTAGTAAGTCAGTTTTCACTTTATTTTATTAGCCAGCCTAATGCTCCATTACACGTAAGAAGTATTATTGACATACTACGAGAAAAACATGGGGTCACTCTTCTTACCTACCTAAGCAAATTTCAACAAGAACTGCAACTCAAGCTACATTTGCTTTAACGGGAATAAGTCTGTACCTTTTTTCTCATTATTTGTCTCTTTCTAATCCGATCATAGACGTAAAGTAGTAAAGCAAAGATATAGCAAGCCTCTTTTCACATCATCCATAACCGAACGCTATTACATTTGGCTTCTCTATATATTTTTTCATCATAAGTGTATTTTCTCTCTTTGACTCGACCATCCCAATCCTCCGGCCCAGACGCCCGACCACATTGTCGCATTCAGTTGTTTCTTTTCCCTTCCCAGGGCTCGCTGGACGGTGACCCTGAAACCCGGGACTCACAAGCAGAGAACAAGTCCCCGGACGACGGGAACGGCGGGTCCAAACGGCGAGGGCCCAGGACCACGATCAAGGCGAAACAGCTGGAGATTCTGAAGTCAGCGTTCAGTCAGACGCCAAAACCGACGAGGCATATACGAGAGCAGCTGGCAAAAGAGACGGGGCTGCCCATGAGGGTTATACAGGTTAGTGTTTTTATTTAAGGCCTAGCGTACGGTTATACATGTATTTAAGAATTTCTATCCGTTATCCTAAAGCCACCAAGGCTAACGCTTAGTTTGGGGCAAGGTAATTGGTGTGTTTGTTAAAAAAAGCCAAATTGGTCCAGGCGTTCTTGAGTTATGCGCTTACCAACATATTTTGGGATTAATTTTTGTTTTATAGAATTATAGATTGATTATTAAGGCTGTTCTTCATTTTGTGAAAGTGTTTCATTATACAGGTTATAATATATGTTTTTACAAATCTTCGTCATTTTATCATAAATGTTTCTTAAGAATCCTATAAACTAGGTAGGTACATAGATAGATTTGTATCTTTCTGTCTTGAAAGCTCTTTTTTACTCTATGAAAATCGTAGATTAAAGGGAAGGGTAAAGATCTACAAAACAACATCATCTCAAACAAAATTCTTTTTTCAAAATCAAACACTATACTTTTTCTTATTGGTAATGAAAACGTACAGTATAGGTAGTACGGATTTATACTTATTTATACCTTGTACTTGTACTGCAAAACTTTCGATCACCAACTAGCGTCTAAGCTAGACTTGACTGGAAAGCGTGACAAGACCAGCTGTGTCAACCGATTCTTGGAAATGCCATAATCTTTACAGTAGCTACTTTTACTTACTTAACTTTCATTACAATGTAAAAAAAAACACAGCACTGATTATTTTTTTGAGGACTTAGGTGAAATATTTTGTACGTTATGAGTATAACATCATCTGGGTGTCCTCGTTACTAAGAACCTGTTTTACGCTTAACATTTGATCGACGATATAATTAGTAATGACAACTTATAACAAAATAATGATTCAATCAAGTTTGAATATTAATGTAGAGGTCCTTTAATAAATGCCCTATGTTTATCCTTAAATACATACGAGTTCAATACCTGCCTTATGTGGTAGATTATTGAGCACCCACCATTAAATCTTAAACGGCGTAACACTGAAATCGTTACAAAAATTATACGTCCGCGTTCTCTACCACGCTTATAATTTTACCATAAAATTGATTTGAACAAAACCTCTATTCATCACACGCATAACCTTCGGTAACCGTTACAAATGGCGCATGCTCCATCATGGCGGCGTTTGCAAATTGAATATCGCGCGCGCCGGTGAGCGGTGCCAACGTGACAAATATGCTAATTAAGGGACTTGACATCTCTAAAATACTGGCTGGAGAAATTGGGAATAGAATTTCTACTAGTACTTTTTATTTCACTTTCTGAGCAGCTGTTTTAAAATTATCTGAATTTTGACCCTAATCTTATAGGTCAGTCAGATGTTATAAACAACCAGATGTCGGAAATGCAAAAAAAACTTGCCGTATTCGTACGTAGCCAAGGTGACTGATCAGTTCCCGAAAATCTTACCCAATCTAACACATGGAATTACGCGATTCTCCACAGAGTCTCGCGGCAGATGTCTGCCGGGCCGGTCGGTCACGCTTTTTGCGTTCTTTCCTTTGTTTCAGTTTTTATTGCCCCTGGTTTCCGAACAAAAAACACAACGTTTTACCGCCATCTAGCGGAATTTGTAATCTCTAGTTTCATCACTCTAAGATGGGGTAATTAAAAATTGACAAGAATGAGAAAAAAGGACAACACGGTTTTCAATGAGCTGTAGCGAATGACTCAAACTAATAACACAAAAAACATATTTTCATGAGCAAATTTTTCATTGATCCGTGAGATGTTTGTTTAGTAAAAAAGCACTTTGCTTTGCACCTCAGTAAAATCAAAAATAACAGAAAGAACAAAACCATAATTTACTACAATTGTTATTTCTGCTTAAAATATTGTAAACTTGTACCTAAGTTTGACCGCTATTTCGATGATGTTTTAACTGCTGTCATCGAAATTGACCAAAACTAGCTGTTTTTCATAAAACACAATTTATACCGTCTAAATCTGACACTAATCAACCACTTGAAAGGCCATTAATTAAATCAATGCAAGCGTTCACTGTGTTCTGTAACAATATTTTTCCCGTTGAAAAACAATGTCAAGTATGTTAAGTGGGTTCATAAACAAATTTTTTGTGTTTGCCCGGGTGATCGCGCGTGTCAAATGTCCAAATGTTTGCCACCACATGTGGGTAACTGTAAAATGGGTTTTTGTTAAATTATTCCGGATTTAACTAGTTAACACCGGTTTGTGTGAACTACAAGCCGACTGAGAAGCCGCCAGGCGGTCGCTTTGAGATTTGGAGCAAATATCTGAGCGGTGAAGTTAATTGGCTAATCTGTTAGTGTTAAGATGTCAAAGTAAGAGGGTGTAGCCAATCAGCACATTTTTCAGATAACTCATAAAAAGCGATACTCTACATTTTATGAAACGACATCAATTAGAAGATGAAAGAAACTTAAATTACTCAATTTCTTAAGAAAGATGAAGCGTAATGAAGATGTAAAACAACCATCATACTATGTTCAGCATCTAATAATACCGATGCTTAATTAAAATCTATTACAAGAGTCAACCCGAGAAGGCGAGGAAGTTGTCTAAAATACCAAACATCACGATGTCACAAACCTTAACGCCTTCGTTCAAGCGAGAAACGAGAAAAAAAAGGGAACATTTTAATAAGTTCATATATCGCGCGTTATGTTCCTGTCCTGTGACGCCTCATCGCCTTGTCATAGTTAAGTATATTGGCTCATATTTTATTTTGACAGGTCGCGTAGTAAGTTATTGTAACTGGCTACAAATAAGTAGTGAAGATGTTTCTGCTGAACATAATCGATTTTAATTTTTGTCAGCGCTGCTTAAAAATCACAAATGAAAAGACCGCATTAAGATTTAATTTTTTTATGAAGTTTTTTTATAGCGTCTGGTAGATCATTAAAAAAGGACATACTCGTACGTATTTTTGTTGTATTTCATTCCTTGTCCCTTTCATGTGTTGTCATTCCTATTATGCGAATAAAAACCTGGTATTATTATAACAAATACTAAACCTTATCTTTTACTTAAAAACATGGTCACTTACAGCAATTATTCACCTCCTTACACGAACATTTATCATGTGTCATGATAATTTTACATTATATGCAAATTTTCGTACATTACTCAACCACCCACACTCGTGCTGATAAAGAGCGTGTTATCGTTCCTTTGGCAATGAACTTGATGGTAATACAAACTATTATAATGAATAAAAAACATTATAAATTATTAAGTGCAGTAAGGGTTACAGGCACGTGAAATCGTGTCACTGATTTATGACGATAATGATCATTACGTGAAATGAAACGCGTTTACGGAAGAAATTCAACCCCGGATCCAGACGCTGGGAGAACCGGTGGCCGAAAAACCTACCACCCAGTTAAGTACGTGGACATACGCTAGAAATCGTTGGCCTCAACATTGATTGATGCTGTATAAATGTTTATTTTTCTAATGATAAATAACGTTAATTTTCGGGCCAACTTTTCGCTCAACGTGTGGCGCCGGCTTGTTGTAGCTTAAAAATGGACAAGTTATCTTAATACACGAATTAAGGTAACAAAATTCTCAAAATTAAAAACTCCAAGAACGAAAACTCTTTCGTATGTACACATATTTGAACACATTATATATCATAATGTGCGTGACGGCATACCATGATACTTGACAGGCTAAATAATTGGTCTACGTCACTCATTGTCTATGCTTCTTTACCAAGGGTTAATTCCATAAATTAGCCGGAACGATTATTTACCATCGTGGATGTCATCAAAGTGTAGTTACGTTTTATAAATTACCTTATTACTCAAAAAGTGTTCAACGCGAGCGTCCCGAATTAGCATTTATAATTTCAGTACACGCACCATTCATCATTCATTAATCAGAAGAACTATGTCCATGTTTTAATTTGAAATTCAAGCACTGTCTCGGACTGTAGAGTATTATATAAAGTGTCGAATAAGTATAATATAAAAAAGGAAATATTAAACTTGTTATAATAAATCATTCCAACCAAATGCAATGCCAATATTATCGCAATCTTTTACGTGACTGACTTATACGTAGACAAGTTTTAAACACTGTCTTTTTATTTGTGGTAACAATGTTAGTAAGTAGTTATTGAATTTATTCAAAAGAAAGTTCGAGTATTTTACTTTAATGAACAACAGCCGATTATATTTCTCATCAAATCTAATCCCTATAAAGTTTAAACACACCTTCGGATCTTGCATTACCATATTCCCACACTCATCGTAGTTATGTATTTTAATCGCGCCATTCGTAGGCCTGCACCAAGACGTCCAGTTTATACAGTCTCCCGCTGCCAAAACTTCAACTTTCCTTTAGAAATGCATTATAGTCTTAACGAATGCTTGGTGAAAAGAAATAGGATCTTGTCCACCATCACGTATCGGCTTTTGTTTGAACAATTTTTCATCGAATTTAGGTTTAAAGAACTTTATTCTCATAAGAATACAACAATTCACTTAAAATGAGATATAACAAAATTTTGGATAAGTATCGGGATAACGTCATAGTCATATCAGGCACAGGTACGTAATAAATTGCTCGCGGTAATGTACGAGTCTGGCTGGACACACGATAGCACATTAGGCTACCGTTTTTAAATTGCAAAACCGACTTTTTTACAACAGCAAGATGCCGTAGTATTTACCTTATCGTGCTCTAAACTCTAAGCAAATAAAAGTCGTATTCACAAATAAAATTCAAAATTGTAAAGAACAGTGTTAAATTACGTGCTTCTCAAAATGGGATACTTGAAATATTTTTTACTGGTAGTACAAGACCCTATTCCCACACGGAAGCCCGCGTCGTCGGTTGATTGATAGCCGAGCGATAAAAACTGTTTGTCAGCGCGGCGCGAACATGCTATTATGTCACCAGCCGCTACTCTCTGATTAATGTCTGTCATGTACTCCGGCCTTAATGCACTCTTGTCTCTGGTCATTACGTGGCGCGGGTTGGCTGTGGTCAGGGCGCGCTTTACATAGATTAGCTTTTCTTGTTTTGTTGTTGTGTTAGCTGTTTCCGGTCAATTCGGCTGCAGTGCAAGTAAGTAGGTATGCGATTATCGAAAATAGAACACGATTTTATATCTAAAGATAACTTAGTTATTTTTTTTAAATGCCAAATAACTGTATCAAAATACAGAGATCTGAACTGAAAGATTACATAGGTTCCTTGATATGATTTTCACGACAAAACTCTACAATCGTAAACTTTCATTCATTAAAGTTTTTCATTTGAGATAGCCACGCAATCACGGAATCTAACCACCTAAATCATATTAGACTTTTTTTATACTTTATTAGCGGTTTTCCCATAAACTCGAGCTGTCAATTAACCCAACCTCAAATCTAAGGGAGCCTGAACTCCGAACCACAGAATAGATATAAGTTAAAGCAGTAACGAATCAAAGACGAAATGATTGAAACGAGAAAAGCACAAAGAAGCACATTTCCTGTCAACAGGTCTCTAGGCGGGCGTACACCCGATGTCCGCTTAGGATTCGTAACACACAGTACGGGCATAAGCCTCACTTCAACTAGGAGGTAGTACAAGCCATATTACTACGCGGGCGTTGTTCGGATTGGTGGAGGGGTTGTTTGTTATGTAAGTGACCAACTTTACCGACAGATGTTATTAAGCCGCCCAAGGACCAGGTTTGACGGCTAATATATATCGATATCAACCAAGACCAACAGCTGAAGTGCCTAACTACTGGTTATGGGTCTAAACGCGATACGAGCTGACTCAGTCAGCTCGTGACCACGACTGTGAGCAATACAGCCGAATCGTCGAGCAGTGTCGTACCTAATACTCATTAAAATATATCGCGTTGACCCGATAACAAGTAGTTAGTGTTAAAATGTAACGTGAAAGTTTATAATCAGCTAAAGTGCCTTTCGAAAAATTAAGATGCTTGTAAATAGACGGCTCTTAAATGGTCGGAATGGTCACCCATACCAAACACAATCGCGCTTCACATTGCTTAACTTTGGTATAGCGCTGTCCCAACTGCGCTACAAACACCTTTCGCTACTGCCGTAGCTTGATTCTATTCTGTGTCTGAATGGACCATACGCGGTCGGTCGCACGGCAGTATCTCATATTTTAATGCCCGCCGGGTGCTTTGAAGTGCTCCGAATACTATAACTTCAACGAAATACGGCTTTAAAGGTAAAGCGTCTATCGGACAAGATGTTTACGACAAATTGTTCGGGCTTTTTAATTCGGCGCTTGTTTTAAGCTGTATTGTTTAACGGAGATGCTTTTCACACTGGTTGCGCTTTGTCGGTGAGAGTGAAGTTTAAGGCGAACCGCGATGGTTTTTTTTTTAAAGAAATTTTGCAAACCTATCGTTGATATTAGACAAATTTCGATTGTGTCAGATACTTTTCGCTTTTTAAAAGGTATTCAAACTTTTTCGATATCACAGATTTAAAAAAATGAGTTTAAAAAGGCTGGAGGCTAAAGATGTCATTTAAAAAACTTTTGATTCCTGATCGGAATGCTTGCAATGCTTGAAAACATTATAAAAATTATTATCGTAAACCAATATCTTTACCATTTCTACTAATAACTCAATGTAAAAATTGTTCCCCTATCGTTTGATTCATGTTAACTTTTTTAATTTCTAACTCACCGGCCATTTACATAATATTTTTTTAATCTAAGACCACGTTAATTTGTTAGTAGAAAAAAGTATGAACTAATGATGTTTTATTGAGGTTAAAAATAAATGTGTTATTTATTAACAACGCGAACAGTCGTGTAAATCGATTGAATTGTTTGGATACCTCGTGTTTGATGCGTCACATGAATTATTCTAATACATTGACTTTAGTATTAATCGAAAATAGGATTTTAAAGGCACTTAATTATTCTTCAAATTCTAATTAATTAATAATTATATATAATAATTCTTTCTTTTTTTTCTTTAAATCCACAATTTTATTTATTTTTGTCGTCAGTAATAATAATCGGCATTGTGCTGCAATAATGCATTATTTACTCAAGTTACTGCCCTCTATGCGACAAGTAAGTCCGACGAAATCGCCCAAACGTCGATAAAAAGACTCTTTTAAAATTTGCAACCGTTCTCACAGTGTCATTGCACGTGAAATGTATGCGCGGAACACTCAGGACGGATCAAGAGCCATCGAAAGCACACTTTATCTAAAAACGCCGACGTTATTGCAATAAATTCGTAATTTTAATCGTGATTATTAAAACAACGGCTCCGGGCACGCATGAACGAATAATAAAATAGACGTTTTACAGCGCGTTTCGTGTCAATTCTCGTAAAAATGTCGGCCGTGCGCCGCGTAGCGGGATTTGCATCAAGAGATGACGTTTAGTGTTCTTATTGTGCAGTAAACCCCATGAAATGCCGTGCCCGGGTCTTGCGGCCGGCGTTATGCTCGATTGCGCCACAAAATAACCTGTCTGCCTTCACTTTTTACGGAATTAAACTTAAATGCAGTAACTTTTTTTCGCATTACTACTTTGACAGGGACATTTTTTTTAGTCTTTTGTCAATTGTTTATTTTATTCGTTTCATTATTTATGAAGGACCACCATGTGAAAACAAGGCAGAGATAATTTGTTAGGCATTGGAATTCGTTTTTCATGATTTTTTCTACTAGGAAAGCAAAATTGAATACTTATTGATAGCTTTATAAACAGCACCCTTTATTACAAGTAATGCATCATACGCTATCTTTAAATGATGTAACTATTTGGCGTATCGCCATTTTTCGCCACTTAAATTTTGCCAAGATAAACTTTTAAAACTGTTTTTTCCATACAACATGATGGGTTGCTTTATCTAAGTAATTTTGCCACTCCCCTTTGATCAAACATTTTTTATCTTTTTACGCTATAACAAGGTAAGCCGGGTAGTTTTTACCATGGAACACAGAGACGTATGATTTATTGTGTGCAAGACAGAAGCACCTTGCGTTAGATAGCAGGTGCGGTGGTACAAAGCTCGACGAAAGCCATAAATTATTAATTATGACAAAAAGGCCGCGTCATATTATTCTCATACACGCTCGCGAAAATTGCCCGTGAAAAAAGTGGAGAGCGGCGCCAAAAATCTTTTGTCTACTGGACGTCCCGCGGACACACTGTGCGGCGCTGGACAAAGAGGGCAAAGTTGCCGACGCGGCGCGCACACTGGTACAAAGAACTCCCCGCGCGGACAAAAAATGACATCATTTATTTTATTGCCCCGGGTGAGAATGAGGTACATTAATATTGCGTAGGGCTTAATGTTACGATCGCCCTGGGCTGGCCATCAGTCAATTTGGCTGCTGTCTTATAAATTCTACCTGTCCTGGATCGTTTGATTGGAAAAGTTTCTATCAATGCTCTGTGTGGATTATTGCTTCGATTATAATAAAGGTAGATTTGCGAGAGATCTGTAATATGCATAAGCATTTTCCACCTAACAGTTGATAGCGAGAGATGCCTAAATACTAAATACACTTTTAACATGAATTCACATAATCTTCCTTATTTTTTGCGTCAAAGGAATTATGTGCTGTAGTAAAGCATGCGAAGAATAATTAAAACTAATGGGGCACCTGTCGACGCTGCTCTTTTAAGTGAATAAATAAATACTTTTACGTAATGGTTGTTGTGATCGTCGCACATGCCATGCCTAAATACATATGAAGGTAAATAGAACTGAAATAAGTTTCAGACTATCTTGTTATTTATAGAGCTTGACAACATTTTGACTCACTGGGCACGGGCAAAGTATTATAAAAATGGAAGATACTAGTTGTATAAGACGCTCTACATAATGCCTAAAAAAACGTTTCATCATTAATTAAATTGATATTTTTTAGAGATGGGTGCTTACTTAGGTGACTTAAAGTGTTTTTATTTGAATCTGTTACATCTTAATCAAGGTGCCAAATTACTTACGAGTATTTATGACTTATTTAACCGAATTTAAATTGACACTACCGCATATAGATAGCAGTCTACATACGAATAAGCAAATCTATTAAAGTTGTATCAAAACATTGAGCACTCATAAATCGATCGATGATAAATTACTATCGATGATTTAGTTGCTTATGTTAAAAAAACTAAATGTACATCTCAATTTGACACAATTTCAGGGTTACCAAAGTTACCAAAATTTTACTTTGATTTGATTTCAAGTACCTACGTAATATCTAGTGAATCCCATATTGTATGTTAGTAGCTTATTATAAAAATAACAATGAATGCGTTTTTGATTTTAAAACTTCTAATCAATCGCTGAGAATACATACACAAAACAACAATGCTACCACATGGACCAATGATCTGTTGGAGGTCGCGGAAAGCCACTGGATGCGGGAAGCGCTGGACCGATCATGTTGGAGGTTCTTGGGGGAGACCTATGCTCAGCAGTGGGCGTCGAACGGCTGATACGATGATAATGATGACATACACAAAAAATTGCAATACTCATCTTCTGTATCCTCGTTTGTATCACATACTTTTTGGTAGCCCTATATTACGAGCGTAGTTGCGCGCACGCACGCAATCCATCATGGCTGCCCACGAGTCGGTGATTTATAACCGCGCCACCAGTTTCCTAGAGTAGCTGGATTATGGCAAATTAATCACAAACAGCCATTGGTGACCCGAATGCTCGCACTTCTATTACGATTTGTATAAACAAAGTGTTTGAAATTCGAATTTATTATTCATCGAACATACATAAATAAATCATCATTCATCATAGATTTGTTTTCATTTACTGAAAATTTATTCTATCGGCCTGTGAGTGCTAGATTTTCTTTGACGAATTTGATTAATCTTCGGTATTCTATTAGGGTAAGGACAGTTTCAACCGAATGTATGTCATCACAATCGTTATTGGGCTTTTTGTGGATGAATCTTGTATTTTTTTCTTCATATTTTTGTGCAGAGGTCGTCGACCTTTTGATACTTTTCCGCCTTCGTAAAGTTGGGCACGTAACAGCTGCGGTTCACGCTCCGCGGGCCAGTGACGTGACAATATCGATAGTAATGCGCTCGATTGATTGTCGATGTTGGTTTTTGCGGTGAGGAAATTGTTTTGTTTCACTTTTTCATTCGTTTGTGGGAGCAGCGAATCGAGACGTATTTGGCTGATAGTTTGTCAATTCTAAGTCTTATATTAGTTTTCGGAATAGTTTTCGATCGAATTCGACCCACAAACACCATAGTAGAGTTTTCTTATCGTACATAACGTACATTGTGAACTTCTTAAGTGAATTTGGCTGAGTCATGTGTCACTTCTAACATTCAGGATGACAGCAAATGGAAAGCCATTTGAGTTGTAAGTTGAAATAAAACCTAAGTTTTAATTCAATAACACCTTACAAAACTTTACTACAAAAGTAAGCAATTTAAAAAAAAACGTCGTTCTAATAATGCAATATCTTACCTATTACATAAAAAGGCATAGGAAGTACCGCACACGTTGCTTCCCAAACTTTTTTCGTCCGCCATTTTGCCTATTGTCCACCCTCCGTGTAGGAAGCGACTGAGGTCGGGAGGATCGCGGAAGAGGCCTCGCCGCAGACCGTGACGGTGACTGTTGACACCGTGCTCAATCACTTTCACAACGATTACTGGCCGGCAAAAAACGTTTAGTGCTCTTCGAATTTCGAATTATGATAGAATTACCTTGAAAAAAATGGCCAGTATGTAATTTGAAAAGTTTGAAACCTTGTTTGGGCACTATCTAGTTATGGAAATAACAATTCGTGTTGATCTTTTAAATCTGTTTTAAGGACTTTGCAAGACAACTGTTACAGTTGTGCAATACAACTAGTGAATTGTAAGTATGTGTTGTGTTAAATAATTTGAAAAAAGCTTTACGTTTCAATATTGAAAAAAAGCTTATTTCATAAATACATAAACTGATACTTATTAGGCGACTAAATAAAAGTGACATTCTTCAGGCTACTGTTGTAAAATGGATTGCTTTTATAATTAGAAGCTGGGATAAATCCGCCATATTGAAAAGCATGACCAATCGCCTTCACGAGCGCTATCAGCTCACTGATAACATTCTATTTCCGAATGCAGCACGCTCATTGGTTGTCGGTGCTGCGTATTGACATAAAACACCGTTATCACAAATTAAAGTAGAATTCTTGTTAACAGAATAAATGGGTCATGTTTTATGCGTCTTTGTCCTGTTTTATTAATAATTTTATTGCATTTGTAATACAGTTTGTTACTACGCAATCAAAATTCATTTCTTAGCAAAACTAATATTTATTTATTAAATCACTTATTGCAAATCATCATACCTACTACTCGTAGTATAGGGAATTATATTTATACACATCTGCCAGGTGTTGCTACGAAACACAACAAAAAGCTTTCTGTTACGCTATAAAAGAAACGTTTATGTTATTTACTCTTGTGTTAAATCAAAAATAATTATGCAATCATATATTTCACAGAAATAGAACACAACATCATCGTGCGGTGAACATCTAATTAACTAAAATAAGACGAGTCACAAAATTGGAATCACCGAAACAGACTGACTGCACGGTAAATTTAGCTGAGAATACATCGAGAACAGACTTATTAACTTTTTTAAATTTAGACAAATCTGCCGAGGCAGACGGGTTGGCGGGGTAGATAGACAGATATGAAGCTTTATGGAGTTTCATTTTGCCTTTTGAATAAATTGAAAAAAAAATTATAAAAAATAATATGCATTTGAATTTTTTAGGGTTAACTAAACAAGGAACTCTTATAGTTTCGCCATGTTTGTCCGCCCGTCCGTCCGTTCGTCTGTCCTCTGTACCTATAAGTGGTAGAAATCTGTAATTTTGTATGAGTGTGTATTATAATAATTGCAAAAAAGTCGTAGAATTAACGCAGAGCCACTTAAAGGAGAACCGTGAATATTAGGCATTGTCCATTTGCAGCATTGTATCAAAAAAAAATTGGGTAATTTTGTGCACACGCCATTTTAAACCAAATCTAATAAGCTAAATTATGTAAATTGAGTAATTTAAATTAGGGAAGAATATTGAGTTATTAGGTGATACTACTCGTAAATGGTTCTAATCACGATTTCGTAATTATAGAAAACAAAAATGTTGCGCTTTTATTGACCGTGAAAACTGTTAAGTGGGCTAACTTTAATATTTTTGCTTTTTGGGGCATGCCGTGTCACGGCGCGGTGTCTTCATGACGGTTGTCAAGGCTAATTTCTTTTTTTCATAGAGAAAATTGATGGAAAAACATTTGTTTCATGAAATGCGGCGGAACCGGGCGTGCGGTGGTAAATGGCGATTTTACTGATTACGAGTACTGTCACAGCGGTTTTTATGATACTAATCGTCACTTTACGTTTACGAGCGGAAAATAGAAAAAAGTTTTTTCATTAAAGTTAATTGTTAACTTAAAGTTTATTGCTTTAAAAGCAAGTGCGGGCAATTAAAGAAAGTGATAGTCATGTCATTATGTAGAGTTAAGACGAAACAGAAAGATAGTAAGTACAGTATGCAGAGTTTAATATAAATAAATAAAAACAAAGTATCCATAACTAATATAATATCCGTAACCTGTTTGCACATAAATCCCCTACGAGGAGTAATCGAGCTCTCAAAAGAAAGTTTGTACAATTTCGCGAGAAAACAATTTCCAGACGAGCGCCACGCCAATCGGGTGTAGATGGCCCATGCGCGCGCCGTGTGGCCGCGCACTCAGCAACGCCATCTTGCCTTGTTCCTTTTTCAAACGCCAACGATTCTGCATTCCTTTTTCTCCTGTCACACTTCCGACGTGTGCTAAGAGTGATGAGAAAACTTTACAAATCTTTTTTTTTCTCCGCAAAATTAACGATGAAATTACACAACCCTGACGCAAGACTGGGACTTTGAAATCGTTCAGTATTTTTGTCACGTCTTTGGATGACATTATATTCAGACGTTCTAGTTTTATCAGATCTCTGCCCCCACCAAGTCGAGCACAAAAGCGGCATGGCCCTTACCAACCTTTTCTCGAAGCAATTTAGGCAATTTTTGACCCCCCTATAACTTCGTTGTGGATAAAACAGCAAGCTTGAATTTGCAGTTTCTTAATCTTGCCTAACTTTGAAAGACTGACTGATCACTAAAAGTCTAAGGCACTTCTAGCAAAACCTTCAAATTGACAATATAATAAGTGTCGATACTAATATCTAAATCATGGGAAAACTTAAAAATTTAAAAATTTCTGTCCAGTTTTCTGGATACGTTAACTTCGTGAATAACTTAGTAATCCCATATAAATGTATAGGATTACAAAGCTACATTTGCAGTTGATGAACAATTTTACCCGTATCATAGATATCTCCCGTACGTATAATGGAAGGAATAATAGTTGCTGATAGGTATCGAGATATATGAGACCTAGCGGGTGAGGGGGTAAAGAGTAGGAAAGGATTTGATATACTAGAAGTAAAGGGTACCAAAATGGAATAAAGTAGAACTCTACAAAAAGGATGTTTTTGATGGTTTAGAATTTTAGCATCTTCTTTCTTCTTTTCGTACTGATTGAACGAGCCGGCAATACTATCGGCTGATATAACGTCTACGGGGGCTTTTAAAGTCGTCTTTTTCGATTCAGTTACTCAATGGTTACAAAACAATTATATCGAGTAAAAATTACGGTAATACAATAAGAGTTTGTAAAAATGCCATTAATATTCAGCAAACGGCGAGGGTGCCCAAAATTCGCGGCTCCGTCCCATATGGCGCATGACACAATAAAGTTTATGGTGCAGGTATGAACAAAAAAGGTACAACTGTTATGAACCGTTCGTTACGTAGGTATATTGTGGCCCGCCCTGCAGGGAGCCGGCGTCCCGCTGGGGCTCTCTCAACGCTGGGCCAAATTACTAGTGCCCCTCTTTTCTGTCTGTTACTCTTCTAGGTATCCAGGGTTTTCGGAAATGCTATAAAACCTTAAGTATCTAAAACTCTATGATTCGCCTTTTGGATAAGCAAGGCGTTGTGTTTTTGTTTCCCATGAATATTATCTTGTTTATTTTTATATCGTACTATAATCGTCGAGTCGGCTAAAAAGCGTTTAATACTATCTTTCACAAGATCAAAAGGTTAGTTGCTGTAGAACGTCGCAGCTTTTAGGCCCATTTTTTTTTCTCATAAATAATTTTCCAGTAATAGCCGATACCGTAAAATTACATCTGCTATTGCTGTTTTGAATTAGCTTCATCGGTATTTAATAGACGCTTATTTGTATTTATCCGAGCTATGTAAATGCAAATCTTAGTCAAATTCTCGATTCTGTTATGTCTATTGCCAATAATGAGTAGTGCTTACGAAGGCCGCATAGGAATGACGGTTTATTTGAGACCATCAGTTCTGTTCAGCTCATAATGTGCGCTCATTAGCTCTAGGGGGCGCCTCGGGAGCAGGTAGTCGATCGACCATTATTTATACCGGCCACAAACAGAACAATGTCCACGCACAACTCTTATATCAATCATCCTTTATGCGTGGCCGACTGGGCGATTCTCCTTCGCGATTGAAAATATATTTATTTCCCAACAATATGCTATTACAGCGCAAAATACATAACACAACACCCAGGATAGCGAAATACTCGTCAGACGTCTGCCGTCGTAAAGCCTTAATTATAAACAACGCTTCGGCTAATACCTGTAATAAGACAATGTGATCTAGCCAGGCGCCAGACAAGATTTCTGTCGCTTTTAACTAAGCTCAAATCAAAATAACGACTAAGAAACGGATACGTGAGACGTTAAATGGCTGTAACTCTATGTTATGCTTTATCGGATAGGGCGAGTTAGGCATAAACATGGCAGGTGTGGTGTAATTCGCGATGTTTTCAGTAATCGTTAACTGATAATTTGATATATGAGCAGTGGATATGTCAATGGCCGTGGCTGGCTTAGCGGGTAGTTATGATGGAGTTTTACGATTTTGTGAGGCGTCGGCGTTCGGGTAAGAGAATGGGCGCAGCGGTATGAAATATAGTATTTAACACCAGTCCGCTTGTAGCCGGGCGCCCCGCGGCGCGGACCGTCCCGCCGCGCGGCGTCGTCACCCCAACCTTGTACCACGATTATGCTTAATAAATACCACTTGATATAGAGAACACTTGTTTTCGTGTTAAATTTTAAACTATAAGACTTAAAAAAGGGACTACCTCAAAATGTACGAGCGTGTGAGCTGGCATACTTCAAACCAGTGTAAAGACTGGAAAAGTTGATCATAAAATTAATAAAAAACGCGGGAAGTTCCACCTTTCGCTGAAAATAAATGCGATATGCAAAACTTAAATGCGCGATGACATCATTTTTGTTAGTTCAATATAGTTCGGTGATTGATAGCCAGTAGCAAAAACATTTACCTTTGACCAAACGAGCCATAATGTTCTAACAAGGCGATATTCAACAGAAATTTGACCGAGTTCGAACATCCATTAAGTAATAAAAACTGTTTTTGGGTGTAACATACCGGGTCAGCAGCAGTAGGTAGCTATTCACTATCCAAGGTTGGGCTTTAACTGCCGATTGTGAAATAATTGTTTTTGAATGTCATAGAATGTCAAAGGTCCGTAATTTGCGATAGTCAGTTGTTTTGACTAACCTTTTTTGCAATGTCACATTTGTTTTTTGTTTCTTTCGAAAGTAAGTTACGAGTGGTCGTAGACAAAGGTTTATTGATATCTATCACCGTCTATTTGTACGGGCAATGTTTTAGTGTCTGGCGTTTTTATTGCTTACTAATTAACAATCACTGTTCCACTTTGAAAACTCTGTTGCTTGCTTCGATAAGCTGATGAAACAGCCATCGAATAATTTTTAACTGAAAATGTAAACCTGTAAAATGGTGAAGTTATAAAGATACCTTCTTAGTATCACAAAGTGTTTCCACTCAAAATGGAGCACGAAGCAAGTAGTTAATCTACGAAGCCCTTACAAATTTAATTACAAAACACAACGAGAGCAGGACACAGGACCTTTCAATCAAAACCGACTATAAATCATTCGGCGAGAATTAGATCCAGTTTCGAGCAGCTCGTAAATGCGTTCCCTGCGCGAATGCGTGCGTGGGCGCAGCCGCGGCGCGATCAAAGCGACCTCGGGTAGGGTGACCACGTAATATACAATAATAATAGACAACAACATCACATACATCGATCTGCATCCGTGGTAAGTAGCTTAAGCACTTGTATGCACTAAATAACCTAAAATACCCAGACCAGTACAAACGGACATGTTTATGCACGCAAATGTTTGTGCGGAGATCGCACCCAAGACCTCTTGGTCTAATAGTCGACTTCTTAACCATTTTACCAAAGTGGTCGTCGAAGTCGTCGAATGTATACACTTTCTATATGTTATTTCCTCCAAGTAAGTCTGTTTCGACGTCATATCTTTTTCTGTCTTATCTAGGAAATGATCAACGGATTATATTGATCATACTTCTTTTTAATGAATTGCTAACTTTTCAAATTTAGATTCAAACTTTCAGGAACTTTCAGGATCTTTAATGCGAGGCTAAATTTCGTAGATTTATTTGTTACACAAAAATGTTTCGCATATATAGTTACTTTAAAAACAGCCAGAATTCGATTTTAAAGTTAACACACTATTGTATTTATAGTATACAGCCATGTATTACAAGCATTTTGGATTTGAGAGAGCTGGATCCCCTAACACAAGCGTCCAGCTTAAAAGGGGCATCCCAGAACCATGTAAAGACGAAAATGGAAACAATAAAGAAATTTTGAATTTTAAAAAGAATTTTTATGTCAATATTTGTCAGAATAACGCTGGCTCCACCTTCTTGTGAGACGCATCAAATAACTGACACATTTATCCCCAAATCATTATATGTCCATACCGTCCCCCTACCGTCGCGTGTGGCCGCCCTACTCTCTATCTGCGCTGCGCAACAAGCGCTCTTGTTTCTCGAATGTTTTTGTTTCGCGGCTGTCGCTGTTTGTGCCAACTCATTCTGTGGCATGTTTGTGATCGGCATTGTGCTGGGTGTCTACGGTAGCTTTTGGGAACGATTGGGTCGGTTAGACCCACAGCTTGAAACTTAAGGCTAGCGTATACCTGTGGTATAATAATAGTCCTCCTGGCCGATTTCGACCACGGCGGCCAATCTCAACAGAGATCAGCCAACTACGCGGGAGATATTATAGTGCACAAGTGTGAGCGCAATACACAGGTGCACTCACTGTTCCATCACTCTCAAAGTTCGGTGAGACGGCAATCCGACATGACCAGAGAGAGATCAGGCGCAGGACCAACGGCTTAACGTGCTTTCCGACTCCGAGGCATGGGGGTGTAACACCGCCAACTTCCCGACTCTGAGCTGTTTTTGAGAATTTCATGACAGAAAATCCCAGAAACAATTTTGGCTCGACTTGGGATTCAAACCCAGGACCTCTCGGATGTAAGACAGAAACTTTGCCACTACACCAATGAGGCATGTATACCTGTGGTATACTGTCGCTGTGAACCAATCACTGACACTCGCGAGTCGCGGTTACATTATGCCGTTGGTGTGCCCTGTGCTTAAGGTAAAATGAAAATCAATTTTGGGGGAAATCTTACAGAGTTTCTGTTTAAAATAATGTACGGAGTAGCTAATGTGGAAACTTTTACATTTGTGAGCAATACTTTTTTAATCTCTATATATATAAAATTCTCGTGTCACAATGTTTGTTCCCTTACTCCTCCGAAACGACTTGACCGATTCTCATAAAATTTTGTGAGCATATTGAGTAGGTATAAGAATCGGCTAACATCTATTTTTCATACCCCTTAGTGATAAGGGTTGTCCACAATAATTTATATGGCAAAACAACGTTTGCCGGGTCAGCTAGTTGTTAAATATAAAAATCCCATGACTTTCGTCACTACTCCTTAATTCCGCTACTCTATACTAGGCAATAATAAGTAATAAGGGTCCGAAACGTTAGATTAAAATAAAATGCAAATAGGTAAATCGCGAAATAAAGTGTATCGTTTCAATGTCTACCTACTGTTAGCGTAAACCGAAGAAACAAAAAAGTAGTTTGGTTAGAATAATGTGACGTAGTAATTAGGTAGTACTCGTAGTCAAATTAGATCATGAGATCGTGCCAATAAGAATTTGTAAGAAGATAAATAAATAATAATAAATAAATATTTCACAACAATCAAACCAATTCTCTAGTCCCAAATTAAGCTACGAGGCTTGTGTTATGGGTACAAGACAACGGATAAACATACTTAAATACTTTTTTTTTGTAAATAAATACTTACATATTATACATAGAAAACACCCAGACCAGTACAAACACACATGTTCATGCACACATATGCTTGTACTGTGCGGGGATCGAACCCGCGACCTTGGTTTTAGAAGTCCGACATGTGGACCACTGCACCAAGCGGTCGTATCGATGGGTATGGATTCCTGTTTGTTCTATTTACGACTGTTTTTTTTTAATTGCCCGTGATTGAGCAATGACGCAGTCAAGTTTATAAAAAAAAACTTTTCGCCACAGTCTTTTTTAATCAGTTTAGTCATCATTACCTAGAAACGTGATCATCAAGCTGGCCTAAAGCCGAATGGATGTGAAGCGTGACTGACAGACAGACAGATCGAATCGAAAGGAGGATGCTCGATTGCTCACTGTTGGATGACACCGTCCTTGAAAATGTGGACTAATCACTTTCGAAGATGCAAGGTCGTATTCGAAATTGACTTCGCGTTGTCACTGCGATAATAGTTAATCATTCAAGGCATAATTTTTTGCTTGCCGTGACGATACGCATGTATACAACTGAAAATAGACAAAAAAACATCAAGTCTTCGAAATCGCGTAGATAATAAGTACTTGTTACGTTCACTTATATCATCAAGCCTTCTTATATAAATCCTGCAGACATGCGCATAGGATTTATGCATTCGTACCTTTACCGCACGGTAATTCGTATCTGTGTGGCCAGCTAACATTGTACAATAATAACTTTAAATTACCGTAAACAGATGCATTTTATGAAACTACAAGATTAATCGTATACGAACTTCAAATATCGACTGGTCAGCACCACACGTTGCGTTCGAGTGATTATCGATCGAACTTTTTACGAATGTAAACTTTTCTCGATTGCACTAGAATTGGCCTCCAGATCACAAGACCACATGATAGAGAAATGTTGGACTGTGAATAGACTCTACCTAACCAAAGCAGACGCTAGACACGAAAACTGAAGATTAAACGCATAGCCATGTTTGTATCTCTCCTTAAAGTCTTCGCAAATCCGAAAGCTTTTTTGAAGTGAAAACTTCTTTAGCGGCGTTGAGCACTTTTGTGGCATGGGTAGAAACTGTGAAACTCGCGTCAGGTCACGTGATGCTGATCGAAAAACCGTAAGACGGTTCAAATAAATCAAAAATGCACAACGTTAATAATCAAGTTTTCACTTCTGCCGGCACTCCCGGAGTGCAACCCGTGTTTTTTTTTAATTTGCTGCTAACACTGACGTAACTGCAACCCATAAAATATACTAGGCCTAGGTCAAAATAGATGGGTTATTGTCAATAAAAAAATCGTGTCAATCATAAACACATGTCGTGTTTCCAAATTCCTATAATAGGCACGCACACGAGAACAAAGAAAAGATCAAACTTAGGGCTGGCAAATTCTATAAAAATAATTTAGATGCTGAATATTCTGTTCCCTACATTTGGGATCTATTTACGTTGATACATTTACATGAACTTTAAAAAATCATCAAGTTATTACCTACATTCCATGAAGAATATAAGCTCCTACACCCGTTAGTGTAGGCTTCATTTGTAAATTTTCATAATAAAAATCATTCATCAGTCATGAACTTCAAGGACAGCTCTGCTAATCATAATATACGAGTAGTAGATCTTTGGTAAGAAAACATCAAAAATTGCGCCCCTCTTCAAAAAGTATCCATAGATACATGTCAATTTTTTTTCTGAAGATCCAATCTGTTCACAGCAGCAAATCCTAAAACACATGCCTTCCCTTCAAACATGACGATGAAAGCTCTAATTTTTTTTTATTCCGCATGACGTGAACATGCAGGTGTTAACAGCACCGACGGCCCTCGCGATTAGTCGCGGCCGGCACGCGACGACTAATCGCTAAACGACCGATAGTGGTGCCAATCGATTCCCGTCGATATCGTATCGACTCGATCTACGACTTGTTTGCTGTGCTTTGATCGCAATTGGCTGTATCTAAGTTGCCTTGTTCATAAAAGTAACGATGGAATTGGTGTCTTGTTAATTTGGCTGGTTAATATTTATTGGAATCTATTTTTGGAAAATACATATACTCGTATACCAATCGTGATTCCAATTTTTTAAGTCTCGGAACCTTGTTTGAATCTCTTCTCGGCCATATGAAGTATGAAATTCTTCTTAAGAGGTGTTTGCATACTTTTTGCACGAACCTATTTAATTAATACAATACAGCACTTTTTTATTTTACTTTATTTTTTAGCATTAATAAATACAAATTTCTTTAAAATGTAAACATTAAAGACTTTTTAAAAGAAAACTGGACTGCCACAGGCGGGACTCGAACCCGCACCTTTCGCAAGCCGGGCGATTGCTCTCCCAATTGAGCTACCGTGAAACTTACTCTCATCGGTCCGAATTTCTTTAAGTGCTCCGTAGGCTGCCTAGCCTTAGTACCTATTTTGTTCACTATAAGTACACGTGAGTCAGTGGTTGACAAATCATTAAAACTTTGACAAAATTGCAAGCATGAAAATTGCGGTGACACTAACCAATAGCCCTTTATAAGTAAAATAAAACTCCACACGCGTGTAACAAAAAAATAGAAATATACACCTGCTGTCAATCTGTTATACTCATGGTTGTATTTAAATGTTTTTAAGTATTTTTACCACAGCACAATTTTTACCTGTAAGCTAATTAGGTACTGCCTAATTGCATCGAAAGTAATTTATTCATTCTTTACCTTTCGTTTCTGTCTTCATCCCATGCACCGTATGAGTATGACCAGCTATGAGACAAAGCTTTCGTATTGATTTAAGATAATCCCTGATTTTGTTATATTTGTGCCGCAGCAGTAATGCGTGCCGTGTTATTACGAAGCGGTAGTTATTGGATATTGTTTGGACTCAATTTGGTTTTGTGACTACTAATGGTATGAGAACCTATAACGAATCCTCGGCATTATAAACCCAATCCAGCGTATGTCTATGTATATTAAAGATTTAAAAAAAAACTAAACTACACAGAAGCTGAACCTAGCCACTTATGTTTATTTTAAGAATTTAAATAGTAACGGAGTCTAGACTGGAATGATTCCTATTTTTGGAACTACTTCATCTCATTTTGAAAGGCAAATTCTTTAACGTTAATCTAAATCGTTTAAACTGCATTTTAACATCTTAATAAAAAAAACACTAAAGATTTGCTTTCCAAGATTTAGTATTTCTTCTTTTCAAATACATACAAATGCGTTCTTGCTTTATTTGTGACCGCAGCGTCGCGGTTTCGCTGTAAACATCATCTGCAATGCATCGGACAAACCGACAATGTACAGGAGACAGCACATAAGGGCTACCCATTTTTATTACAATTTCGCCCTTATTGCTATTGAACAAGAACTCACAGTATTCACCTTGATGTGCTGTCGTGGACACTAATGTTTGCATTTTTGCTTCATTTTGACGTGGTATGACAGTTTTCTTTTTGGTCCGTGGTCGCGATGGTTAGAGTTATATTTCAATGGAAATTTTCTTTGTTGGTTACACTTCGTACAAACATAAGTAGGTACTTATTTTACTGGTTCCACGTCACAAGATACATACTCGTTAATGTAACTCTAACTTTCTTGAATGCTTAGCAGTCCAGCAATGAAAATCTCAGAAGACACCAGCCAGAACAAGAAGATCACAACCACAGCCATATATCACTAAGATCTGAGTATTCATTAGGTATTCTGAAAAGCAATTTTCGTTGGGTTTTTCAATGGCTGATTCATATATTCAGTACCTACCCCTGTGAGTGACCAGCTTTATACATATGCAGCCAAATGTCTTACACCCAGATCTGCTAGTGGAAAATTTGAGTCCTAAACATTTAAAAAATAAAAATACTTACCAGTTCTTCCTTTCCAGGTCTGGTTCCAGAACAAGCGTTCGAAAGAGCGTCGTCTCAAGCAGCTCACGTCGATGGGGCGCGGCCCTTTCTTCGGGTCCTCGCGCAAGATGAGAGGTTTCCCCATGAACCTCTCCCCGGGGGGGCTGGAAGAGGGTCCACCGGGGTTTCCCTATTTCGCGACGGCCGATGGCAAGTTCGAGTTTGGCTATGGCCCGCCGTTCCACCATGATGCGCCGTTTTTCCATCCGCCGCCTGCCATGCAGTTTAACCAGCCAGGTTGGTAGAATTCTGCATACACGTTGCAAGGCACGAAAGTGCACATATAGTACTTGATAGATTACTCTGAAAAATAATCTGTACCTATTACTAACTTTAATTTACTTTTGACGGTGTATTTGATGACAGCCACAAGATAATTCGTCTCCTAATTTCAAATTTTAACTGGTCAACACCACTCGTATCGTTTCGTCAACTTTTTCGATTGCACAAGAATCGTCCCCCTGAAATTCCTTTCACCCTGACCTTCTCCCTCCACAAACATTCCAAACTCAAATAATAACTGGAGCAGGTCGTTTCGCAGGGGGCATGGAGTCGCTGCCGGGCGGCGACTTCCCTGAGCAGTTCCCGCCGCCGGAGCACCTCGTGCTGCCCCGGCCGTCCTCCCCCGAGTTCACCTTCGGGGACGCCCCACCCCCCCTTCACCCCGAGGGTCTGGTCTGGTAGCTGAAGCCGGAGCCGCGGGACTACCACGACTGATGCGGCTCGACGGGCTACAAAGTGGACTTAAACATTATGTGAGGTGATTCGGCTTCTCTCGGTTGAGATGATGACGTGGTGACGTTTGTGATAGTGTTTTGTTTTTTGTGGATGGTCACGGCTGTGTTTTCACTACAGGTTTACGTGGCGACACTACATGATTAATTGATTAATCTTGAAGATCGCAGGCTCAAACAATTCCTATTCTGTTGTAAAAGCCGGATCCGGCCTTACTTGATGTTTAATTAATTTACTGTCGCATGAAATCTGTATTTTACGAGTATTATTATTATCAAAGCCTGACGAACGCCATACGGAGGACTACGGTATAAGACATGCTCTAATGTAAACTTTTATATCATGAGTATTCCTAAAGTTAAGCTACCAAAATCGTAGCAAACTCCTACCTGAGTTGAAAACATAGCCTTACAAAATACATGATCGATTTCCAGATAGGCAAACGAAAAAATGAATAATTCATTTGTCAACAGTAAGCTGTTGTGAATTCATAGATTTTAGTTATTTGCGTGTATTCTATTAGTTTTTCCTCTGGTGCTAATAATTTTAACCGTTTCTTTTTTTTGAAAATACATGGAAAACGATTAATAAAGATTTCGCATTGATTAAACAACTATACTTTCTAAACATTCGAATTCCCTGTTTTGTAAACTGTACCCTCTTTTCCCTTATTTTATTTTTTTAAGTGTGAAAAAGCCGCATCTATGTGATTGTAAATACGATAGAGTTTTATAATAACAATCAATAATTTATTAAGTTAATATTTATTTACAATGGGTTTACATAAAGTACTTATAATTAATAATTTTGGTTCCTATTTTAAGATAGATTCAGCAATTACAACGCATTTTATTTTGTATATTTATTATTAACTTTTAATTACTCTTATTAATTAAGTACAATGGAATAGTTAGCTATAGCTTGTACTTACTCGTATATGGCAGAAAATTATGTAAATATTACTATGTAAATAAAATAACTATGAAAGATCCTGTATATGTGTACTTATAAGTACTTAATTAAATGTAAGAATGCTAATTATTATAGAAGATTGTGAAATTGTTATTCCATTTTATATGAAAAAAAATAAGGACAAAGGGTAAATGTAATTCCTCCATCTTTTACATATTTTGTCACTTTTTTTTCACATAAGTAACTTTGTAAATAAATCCTCCATATTTTTTAAAGCAATTAAAGTTAATATGGGAGCATCACGTTTTGAACATAATGTGTGAAAAAGTTATTATCTTTTATGACTTTTAATATTTAATTTAACTGAAAATGTAATACACATGTGGGCATCATTAAAACACCCTATCAGCGAGAAACCACGAGTTACTGTAAAACCTAATTGGAAATTACAAAGTGAACATTCTACACTGTATTATATACCTTTGTATGCAAAATGAATTGTACTTTTTCATGTTTTTTTTTAATTTATTTTTTCAAGTATCACAACACATTACATAAATAAGAATCTGCCAAACTGCGCAAGCGGTTTGTCGGCAGGTGTTCTTGTTTCCTATTTTCATACATACATGTAAGTTTAATCTTACAAAACTTTTACGTTACAAAGCAATACATACTTGAATTAATTACATTCAATTAATCACCAACAAACAAATAATCACAGGGACAGACGAAACCAAACGAAAGCTTTTAATTAGTCTAAGAGGTAACCCCTCAGCATTCAAACAGCCAAAACAACAGAAAACAGACTTCAAAAGCTAAAATTTGCCAATCATGATCAAAATATTTCTCAAATCAGTGGTTAAAGTAGCAGTATTCTTCCAATGAGTGTAAGTTTCACCTTATAACATGGATATCAAAAACTGGCTGTATGTTTAAAAGATTAACATAGTTTTTCCAAAAGACTCTAAACGTAAGATTATGTATGCATTTTAAAATAATACGGAGTTCATAATAAGTAATTACTTCATCTGTAATTATGAAAACAAAATCTCGTGTCTATTATAGTATAGCGTCAACCTTATTTGTCTCCCAAAACTTTAATATGTATATTGGTTATTATAATGAAGAGAAGTGTCACGAATAAAAAAATAATAATCATTATTTTTTTATTCGTGACACTTCTCTAAATTATCTTCTATATACTGTTTGGTTTCAAAAGATGTAAAGTCTAAACTATGAGTATCACAGGAATACCTACCTAATTTATGTATGTACCTTAGAGTAAGTGTTAATATCGGTACATACTGTTGTCATCTGTATTTTAGTATAGAAAAGTATAATGGAATTGTCTGTAAGAATAAAATCTATTCGGAAATAATTTGATTGTTTTTCCTTACCTTATTACCTACTTTAATTCATTTAACACTTAAATACGAAATGAGTTCGTTACACAGAACACTAGGTCTACTACGAAATGCAAAATCCTTCAATACGATAATCGTTTTCGTTTTGCTTACGATGTAACACTTCGGATCCGATGTCGGATCGAAGTGCGTATTTGCCCTTTGGTAGACCATACACATTGATTCATTGAAATACGAAAAGATTTTATAGTAGGAACAGGCTTTCAATTCAGATATTATTTGACTCTTGTATCTGTAGATAGGTATGTTTTTTGTTTCTAACCAATCACCATATTCCACCACGCGGACTCAGTGCGGACCAACCTTACTGTCAGATGTTATTAAGCCGCCCTAGGGACCTAATCCATATGCGTCACAAATAATCAAAAGCGGAGTTTCGTGAGAAGAAAAGATCTGTGAGTATGTAATCTGCTAATAAAGTAGGTAGTTAGTTAGTTTTTATTTTTATTTAGTAGATATCTACGGCTATCGGCATTGTTAAATGAAAAGTATGTTTCTGTTCGTGTCGTGTATTAGCCGTGTAATGTAAATGTAAACTGCGTTTTAGGCCGTCTCAAAGAAACCCGGACACTGTTAGTGCAGTTTGTCGGACTGACTGTACTGTAGATATGAATATCCAACAAATGCGGGTGGAAGAAGAAAACTCGACGCGCCCGAGTAGACGACGCCGCCAGCCTCCAGTTCGCCCGCGACCATGATCTGTGCAACCAGATCGAAACGTTCGGGAAGGTAAATACTAAGTTTTACCTTTAAAAAGTGTTTGTGTTGCGTAAAACCCGTTGAAAACCAGTGTTTTAATATAACATTTCAATTTACTAATAAAGTTTCTAAATACACATCTTATACCTACATTCCACATTAGCTATTAAAATGAAACGAGTCGCTAACACCTTTGAATTCCAGTGTTAATTACTATCAACAAACATCGTGATACAACGACATCAAATCATCATAAACATCACCAATTTGAACAAACAAAACGATTAGTACACCACTAAAGTAAAGGTTAATTAAAAGCATTGTTACCTTACCGCAAGCGGTGGAAAGTGGAAATATCGAGGGGCAGCGGGGGCATCTGGGAATTCTCACGCTGGAATTAGCCCCTATAATTGGAGAGCGTGATGTTTGCTCACCACTGTCTAAATGTTGGATTTGTAAGGCTCATTGCAAACGAGTAGGTGGTAAGTATTTACATGAAATATAAGCTCCTTTTTGTGCGACTAAGTTACATGAAGTTAAGTACTTTTTACTGCGAATCATGCGAAACTGAAAACTCGCCGTGGATTTAACACTTCAACGTGGGAAACATTACAAAAATTGCCCTGACACATCCTTAATCAATCCATTGAGCATCAATTGGACGATATGGTCTTCATAACATTAACATATATTGTGTCTAGTTACTCGTGGCGTGGCTAAATAGCTGAAGTAATAATAATAATATAATAATAATAATACTTTATTCAAATAAGGAAATCACATACAAAACAATTTTCTTGTTACATTTCGCACATTAATTTTGCATTAAACTGACATCTGCGTCTGAACTAGACTAAAACAGTCTGTATCTCAGAAGCGCAGCGCTCAACCCTTTAGGATAAGAAAACTAAATATATAACATAAATGAAGTTGCACCAATAAAATAAGTAATTCTTCATTGACATAAATGAAAGTATTATTAAGCCGAAATAAATATGACCATATCGAAAAAAAAACTCTAATAAAACATGCAATTAATATTTGATTTTCCAATGTAGTTTAGAGAAATACTCGTACAATTAAAAATGGTAAATTATGTAACAGTAATAGAATAGATTAGATCCTCCTGTGAGTAGTGTGAAAGATGTATGTGTGTGTGTAGGAGGGTGTGTGAGAGTTTAGTAATAGTAAAAATGTAATAATCTATGACAATTTACTCAATAGATCTTCAGTCTTATCGTAATTTAATAACTGCAGCCATTTTTTTACTTTCTTCTTACATTCTAATCTAAAAAATGGGTATATAAGTTCAAACTTATTAATCTTATTATAGAGATATGGTCCGAGAAAACAAAAGAACCTTCTGCTGAAGTCGAGCTTAAAGGTAGGAACCGCGCATATCATGTGTTTACGTCTTTTATTTATATAATTTGAATTAAAGGGGGTAATTGAGTGTTGTTTCATGATAGTTTGGAGAATAAAAATCTGTCTTACAGAGAGAACATCACACGACTGGTATAACTTATCAGTGGGGAAAAGAATGGGGCGAAAAGTAGCAACTTTGAGAATAGACCTTTGAGCTATTTCTAATTTAATTAAGTAAGTTTTACAAGCACCACCCCAGGAGGTAATACAGTAAGACAGAATAGATTCGACGAGACTAACATAAACTCTTTTTAACAATATGGGATCCGCAATATGACGTAGTTTTTTAAAAACAAAAATCAGCCTTCTTAATCTAGTGACCAACTGATTGATATGACACTTAAAATTCAAGTTAGAATCTAAAACAACACCCAGATATTTCAGGGATGTAGTTCGCTCTATAACTGGGCACCCGCATGAGACAGTATCACCGTTACATGTGCAGAAGTGAGCCGTCAGATTTAATTGGGAGGTTAGTTGAGTCGCGTCTCGAATAGAAAAAGTCAAATATTTGGTTTTCTCTGCGTTTAAAGTTAGATGGTTCCAATACAGCCACCTTGCAATCTGGTTAAAACCTTCTTGTGCAAACTCAAACGTATCCTTCCATGTGTTCCCCGCAAACAATAGAACTGTATCATCCGCGTACGTTATGATTTGACCGTGGGGTAGAGGAAGATCACAAAGTTGATTAATATAAATAAGGAACAAAGTTGGGCCAAGAATACTCCCCTGGGGAACACCATGTGAGATCGGAAGTTCACAGCTGATATGTTGGCCTATTTTCACAGATTGAACACGATTCGTTAAATAGTCTGTAAAAAGTTCTAGTTCCGTACCACGTATACCAATTCGTTCCAACTTATTAAGGAGGATAGGTGTTGAGACCGTATCAAAGGCCTTACTAAGATCAAGAAAAACGCCCAGCGTTTTTTGACCTGCATCAATCCTGCTAACCAACCAGTCGGTCAGCATATGCACAGCCTGGTCAGTGGATTTACCAGTCCGGAAACCAAATTGGTTTGCAGAGAGAATGTTGTATTTCCTTAAGTAGGTAGTCAATCTGTTATTAATAAGTCTCTCCAGAATTTTGGATAAGACAGGTAAAAGAGATATCGGCCTATAGTTTCCTACGACATCTCGCTCGCCTGATTTATATATAGGGATAATTATGGATTTCTTGAGGGCATTCGGAAAAATTCCTTTAAGAAAACACCTCTGAAAGAGATACGTAAGGGGAAAAATTAAAATATCTTTAAATTTCTTGAGAATTTTACTAGCAATTCCGTCATAGCCAACAGAACCAGTATTCCCAAGGGACATAATCAACCTTGAAACCTCATCGGGATCCGTGTCAAGCAGTACAAACGATGACCGATTACAGGGGTCCCCACCAGTCTCCTTATGAATTTCTTGTTGATGAATTAATGAAGTTGGAACAAACTTGGAAGCCAATTGTTCACCTATTGTCGCGAAATATTTATTAATATCAAGCAGTGCGTTCTCAGGAGATGGTGCTTTAATAAGTTCAGTATTATGATTTTCATTATTATTGCAGAACGCTGCATTTTTTATTGCTTTCCATAATTTCTTATTGTTATTGCCCGCTTTATTTATTTCATTTTTTTCGTAAGTTGTCCTTAACTTTTTTAATATTTTATTACAGTGATTTCTATAGCGCTTATACGTAGTTTTAAGAATTTCGTTATCAGGATTTAGTTTTAATTTTTTATGCATACTATCACGGTTTCTTAAGCATCTCAGCAGTCCAGATGTTATCCATGGCTTAATTAGTTTACTTCGTCTAGTCACCTTTTTAATTACTGTACACAAGGATATAGCTAGTTGAATTTTAGATATAAAGTAGTTCATAGCAGTATTGACATCTTCCATTAAGTATATCTTATCAAAGTCAACTCTTGATAATTCAACGCCAAGTTGTTCGTAGTCTACCCTAGTCATGTACGACTGTGTCATGCTTTTGCTGACCACCGTCGGCAGGGACAAAAGAACGGCGTTGTGATCAGTAAGAGTGGTGTTAAGAACCAAAGTCGTTGCAGTAACCTTAGATTTTAAAATAACGTGGTCAATGCAGCTCTTATCCTCGCGCGTAGGGAGAGTATGAGCAGGCAAGAGGCCATAAAAGGTGACCATCTCAAGGTAATCGTCCGCTTGTGGATGTCGTTTAGGGGGAATTAGATTGATGTTCAGGTCACCTATGATACTTATGTTGACAAATGAAGCTAATGATCCTAAGATAAGGTTAAGTGATTGAAGGAAAGGGTTTAGTTTTTTGTACGAAGGTGATCTGTAAATAGCCAATATTGCGGTTTCATTGCCAATTTTAATAGTCAGAGAATTGCATTGTTCCATAAGAGGTTCCTCAATTGTTGCCTTTATATTATTCTTAATGTATACAACGACTCCGTCGTTCTGAAGATTATTATTAGTGGTAGCTTTTGCATAGTAACCATGCAACACAGGTAGGACACTGTCGCCTTGCAGCCAGCACTCCGTCAATATGACAATGTCACATTCGAATTTAAGTCTACAAAGCAATGCCATGAGACCGTCCATGTTTTTATTAATGCTGCGTATGTTCTGAGTAATCACCGTAATCATCCCAGAGGAAAACACAATATTATTTTTGCATTGCTCAATATCACACTTAATAGAGTATGAAACGGAAACATTATCAATATCGCTTAGAGTCGTATTATCCATATAGAAGCGGGTTTATATCCTTTGGACCAATATGACAGAGACAAATAATAGTAAAAAATGTATCGGTTAGAAAGCTCGGACATTCATAAAAGAACCCACCAGTATAAAATAATATGTTCGATTTCGTGATTTTGGCCACCATGCTGGATCCGACTAAAGACAGAGTTATAAGTGCATGGTCATAGATCATTTTTTGTTTTGTGTGTGAGTTAATTTGTGTAACATTAAACATTAAAAAATCATAAAACGAAAATATAGCGGTCTGAACATCAGCACATTTGCACACATTGACAGTAGAAATAATAGAAAGCACTGAACTTAGTCATGAGCTTTCCTCACTGCACTTGATCTTCTTTAAGTCTGCTTCTTCATCAATTCGAATCTGTGGGAGACCCTCTTTTTTGCGTAAGTATATTCTGCCATACGATGTCCAGCAAAAAGCGTATCCGTAGGTTTTCGCAAAGTCACGTGACAAAAAGAAGAGTCTTCTAGCTTTGGTCGTGAGGCATTCACCTATGAATATAGGCTTTTCTGGTCCCTTGATCTTCAATCGAGTGGTATTCAGGGCTTTTACACCGGTTTTGGAGTCGTTTTTTGCACGTTTTATCACCCTTTCCTTAATTAATACCGAATTAAATTCCACGACTATCGGCTTGATTTGTCCCTGTTTAGCATAACCTCGGTAGATGTCCTTAATGTCAGAAGTTTGAATTTGCAGGTCCAAGAGGTTACCGATACCTTGTAGTGATTTTATTAGGTCTTCCTTATTTTCCTTAGGTGTAGGTGCAGGTAAATTTCTAATTTCCAACTTCGAAGAGCACGTATTTCTTTCAATATTTTCAATTTTATTTTCGAGTTGCTTTATGTATAATTTATTTTCATTTCGTTCATCTCTCAAGGCCTTAATTTCCCTGCTGAGTTCGTCATACTTATCTGACAATGTCTGCACAAAAGTCTGGAAACCACTGTTTTGCGACTGAATGTCCACTAGGGAGTCTTGGAGGGTCTGCAGCCTATTGTTCTGGTCAGTGACAAAGTTTGAGAACATTTCTCTGACGTCCTCCATGAAGTCCTTTAGCTCAGTGTCCCCATGTTTCCTTTTAAAACTGCTTGAGCTGGCCCGGTGTTTAGCGTCGATTAGATTAAGGTTCAGGCCTTCACTTCCGACAAAGTCCAAGTCTGGCTCTGATGATGCTTTTATGGCGGGGGGTGTACGTTTTAGCGGCATGCTACTGTTCTCACTTACGTCACGCACGAGTCCGAGAAGTACCAGGGCGACAAAAGTGTCGTAGTAGTGAGGCGGAGTGAGAGCGCTTCGTAGCACAGTACGTAGCGTGCTACAGCTCCGTGCGCGTAGTCGCTGTGCTACGACGAGGCGGTGGGCGGGGCTTAGGACGTGTCACTCGTAGCACTCACCAGGCGTAAATTCAACCTCTTATTCACTTATGAACTCCTATTTTATCACACACGAATTTTGTAATTAACGCGTTAATTTGTTTAAAATATTAAAAAATTATTTAGGGAGACAGTATAAGCGTGCACTTCGAATGCTGTCCGAGGGGGGAGAGGAAGTAGAACAACGAAAGTACCTACCAATAACACTCACTCATGAAAGCAGAAAATATTGTTTTCATAGACATTACCTATTTTGTTCGGGAACTCAGAGATGGCAACACTTAAAAACCAGTGCATTCTCAAGTGAACTACCGAGGTCTTAATTGTTGGCTGAGATACAAAATCTTAAGTGACTTAGGTACCTAATTACGTTAGGAAAAATCTGTCAAGCAAACTACACTTCAGTGCGTAACTGTTGTACCTATAGGGCTCCATTGCTATTTGCAAACCATGAGTACCTTGACCTATCATACGCCGAGTGTTAGTTAATCCTTTAGCATTATTTTTTATCTATTTCATAATTTTACAGGCCCTTCGTTACTTTTAAAGTTGAAATGAGACACTTTTTACGCATTATTTCGCGATTTATTGACATTTTATTTTAACATGATGTTTTGGACCCTTTTGAAACTACCATCACTCAAAATATAAAGTTACGTTCCTATCCACACAGAATGAGCTAACAGTATCTTGAGATCATGCAGTGCGGGGTCGAGCTTGAGTCTTGGCTAAAACAGGATCCCAAGATGGAGGAATTTTCCAACCATCTTTTCTATTAAAAGTCTTCTAATTTTAATGTTTTTGTAAGGTTTTCAACATTTTTAATAAGTACGTAACTAGAAACATGTTATCACTTACGCACGTATTAATTAAATTTCAAAAAATTAAAACTGATTTTGTACAATCTTAATTAAAATCCCTATGTAGTACCTATGGAAAATCCTATATGAATTGACGCAGTAATGTATTTTCGGCGCAGCTCAAGTACACACGGGCAGTTCCCACGGCATTATCAGCACCCTGATAATTGGAAGCGTGACGATGGCACACCACGTGATTGTCCAGGGCCCCTAGACAACAATATATTGCATAGTCGATAGCGAAAATCGTGATCATTTTTTTTCGGTCAAATGTTATGAAATGAGTACAGCCACATCAGATTTGACGCACGATATCAACGATTTTCGTCGTACGTAACTTTGCCTTGAACACGGACCTGAAGGCCTAGTACGAGAAAAGATATCCGTCAAAACAATGACGTGTACAGACGCCAGCACATCACCGTACAAATTTCATCGTCCTTATTATATGCGTAAAACTTAGTACAGTTTTTACCTTGTAGGTAAACAAGTAAGTAATAGTTTATTTGCAAGAAAACAGTTTCATTACAGGTAAGTATTACATTTATAAAAATGCAAATTTTATTCACATGCAATTTTAAATTAAAATGTCATGTCGTCACTACAGAATACAATTGAATCTATCATAAATTCTGCGATACTATAATAACATTTTTCTACGAGCATGTCTGTCCTCTTTGACTTAAATTCCAGAAGATTGAGTTCTCTTAGAACTTTGGGAATTTTATTGCATATTGTGGATACCATGCAGAGAACTTGGCATGCTGATTATCACGTTGACGGATTTCGCGGTCGAATACTTAGGTCCGTAAGTACCTACTTTAAGCTACACTTAAATTTTTACTTTGACAAATACACAGGGTGGTGGAAATATACGTAATCTCGAGAAACGTCATAGTCGTAGTATAAAATACGTACTCTCTAGCTGGAACGTGTTCAACACGACTGCCAACCCTATCTAATGGAAACTTTTCCGATCAGACTGTGACCAATGCTGATTGATTGGCTAGGTATGACTTCGAGTACCATACAAACAAACCTTGCTATAGCTACCTACAGATTTTCTATCGATATCTGAAGGTCTGTATTCACAAATAAAATAGTAATACAGCAAGCAATAGACAAGGAGCCGGACACACTCAGCGACAAATGACGGGTACCAAAGGCCGAACTCCCTAACCGTTTCATTCGTATTTTCGGATTCGGCTAGCGCATTTGCTCTCGCGGTCAATCTTCTAAGTGTGACAAGGATAGCCTAACCCGAAACTACAAAACGGCTTAGCTGTGTCTGTTACTTACTTGTTTTCAAGAAATTTCGTAGGGAAATATCTTATACTAGCGGTCCCCGAGGCTTCGTTTGCGCAAATATTCTTAGCATTCCCATAACGCCCTGTATTATCATCGAAATAAATCAAAGAATTATATAACTTATCTTTACAATTACTGGCCTTACAATTTAACTTTCTCATTTAATTTCCACTGCACCCATTGCCTTCTTTCTGCATAACCTTAAGGTTGACTGGCAGAAAATGCTTTTAGCATTAAGTCCGCCCTTTGTACCTTTCTTGTGCAATAAAGTTTTAAATAAATAAATTAAATATTATAACAGCATTTTCAGCCTTCTACTAATGAAAGTATTTTCAAAATTTGAGTATGTCCGGAGATTATACACAAACATATAAAATCACCAACGTAACCTCTTTGTTTTGAAGATGTTGCAGTTATGTACAAATTACATTGACAAGACCTCAATGACATATTTTCGTACAACAATGTTACTTAGGCAACCCCTTATTAAGCCCAATTACAAGAACAGCCATTAAAATTAACGACTTAATAAAATGTAAGTACGCAACGTACGTAAGTGTACTACAGCAAGAAAATAAACTATTTATCATGTAAGTAACAGTCGATTAATTAGTCCAATTGTTATTCGATTGCGGGAAAGTACGCTCAAGTTACCTACATAGAACTCTTAACACCAACTCAGTTAGTTACTAAGTATATGATAACATTAAAAAAACATAGGTAAAATATTTACATGTATTTTATTACTTTAAAAAAATGCTATTTTTAAGGGGAATAAAATAATTATATTCGTAATGTTTTCGAGATGTTTGTTTAGATAATAAGATTTTCGTATAGTTGTTCCATAGCGCCTTACAGTATTTATCTCTAGGCTTCATGTAGACGAAGCCGGGACCGCACCGCCGCCGGACCGAAACCGTGCGTATACGAATATCGCGCTGAAGAGCCGGATCGACACCGCATAGGTACTTATCGGGCTGCCCCTGTGAACATGTAGTTTCGGTCCGGTGCCGTAGCGGTCCCGGCGTCGTTTACATAAAGGTAACCTAAGGTAAGGCCCTACGGTGGCACTGGCACTCCTTTCAAAATTAAAAACCCCTACCCTTTTAAAAACCCGGAAACTATAATATTACACTTAATTGATAGTCATTGCCGACAGATATGCCAGAGACATAATATCTATTGAGATAGTTAAGCAGACTTTTTTCATCAAAATCAGTACAAATTATAATCGTATTATCAGCTTTGTACATTGTCTGTGAACACGTGCGTGGCTTGACATTTGCGTGTGCGCGCCACATCGGTCAGTCGCGTGTGATCTGTGCGACGGGCCAGCTTGAAGGGTGATGCTACAGGTTCGATTCTCGGACTGGGTAAAAATAAATAATATATAGATTTTTGCTAATGGCTGAGACAACTTTAAAAGTGGCTTTAATAAATAATGTATAACAAATTACGATAGAAATCCGCTATGAAAAGACATAGAATACAAGTGACAATAAACATTTAATTCAACAGTTTGAATCAGTTGCGAAACATAAGGTCGCGCATCGTTTCGACGACATTTCAAATTGTCAATTTGTGCGAGCAATAGGCTAGATAACACCAACAATCGTTGACATACTCTTTATCATCCGTCAAAACGGTCTGCCTCCATAGATTTTGTATGGATTCTCACAACAGATCTCAGATCACAAAAACGTGACGTCACGGTATTGTATCAGAAATAGGAGTCAATTGACCAAATAATAATTGAAGTTTCTACAGCTTTTTGGAAATACATATACTGGTTGTATTAACTACATAAGGGTTTTTAATCGACATTGTCTTGAACTTATTTAAGATAGGTGTCATCATGCCTATTCTATGCATTTTTGAGATATTTACTAAATGTCGCATTGCCTGTCGCATTGCCCGGCAGAATTTTACGGTCCTAGCCAAATAAACTATTATGAAATTAAACATAAAAAATGACTCCAATATTTCATACCTTACACACCTAGTTTCACCTGTCCCGAAAAAATAAAAAAGTAAAAAAAAGCGATTAAAAAACAAAAAAAAGTGACCGCCCCGAAAAATGCCACAGAGTAAAATTAATTATTGTTTTTTTTGTAGACCCTTCAGATCAGGACGTAGCAGAAATTATTTGGTGTTTAGCCGGCAGAGGGCGTGGCATCGTGTGATTAATTCATTTCTTAGGAAAAATATTTTTAATGACCGCTGGCCACTGATTTCTTGTTTTGTGGACCACAGACAGACAGAAATCTAGAATCATTAACATTAGCTTTAAGAATTAAGACGGCCAAAACTATATTTTATATGTGCTTTGATTTTTTCAATTTCACTTTTTTGGAGAATTTTTTACATACCTACCCTTGATCCTATTAAAGGTCGAAGACCAATGGGTACCTTACTAATAATAGTTCTTCTGGCCGATTTCGACTACGGCGGCCAATTTCAACAGAGATCAGCCAACTCCGCAGGAGATATTATAGTGCACAAGTGTGAGTGATATTATATTATAGTGCAATACACAGGTGCACTCACTGTTCCATCACTCTCAAAGTTCGGTGAGACGGCAATCCGACATGACCGGAGAGAGATCAGGCGCATGACCAACGGCTTAACGTGCTTTCCGAGGCACGGGGGTGTAACACCGCCAACTTCCCGACTCCGAGCTGTTTTTAAGAAATTAAGTCAGAAAATCTCAGAAACAATATTGGCTCGACCTAGGATTCGAACCCAGGACCTCTCGGATGTAAGGCAGAAACTTTGCTACTACACCAACGAGGTAGTACCTAACTACCGATACATCGAAAGTATTAATCGTAGATGTTTTTTTTAAGTATCCTGAACCAAAAACAAGTATTGAAGGGCCAAGTTATCTTGAGTTCTAAGTAATCTACTCACAGTAACCGATTTTTTCCCTATCAGCCAAATGTTGTGTTTCACGCGTAACTAGACACAGTAGATATTTTTTTATGATCCTTAAGAAGTTACGCCCACTTTGAAAAAAATTATGTCAACTTTAAAAATTACCATCCAACAGCTTGTACTTGCAAATTAAAAAAAATAGTGTGGTTTCTCTTGACCTGCGTTCAAAACATCAATTAACCTCGCAAAATATTATCTGTTTATTATAATCACGATGACGACTAAACATGTTTATTACAACTGTTATATTGAGGTACGGGTTTCGACTTTCGAGCGATTATTTTTTATTTTTTGCGGATCCTCGGACTGCCACGCCTTCGGTCTTGGGAACACAATTTGCATTCTCTATAATCTGTCATTGTCTGAGCAAAAAGGTTGGCGATACCTTCTGAGATGTATAACGCGTGATTAGTTGGATTAGTATGCTACTTTTATTGTTTTTTTTAATATTAAAAAAATCTGAGGAGATTCAGTATATTTCGCGTGATGTAACGTATTATACCTAACTTTCAGCAAGCGAATTGTCGGACTGTATTAAAAAAGGAAAAAAGAAGGTGCTTGTTCCAGCTAGCATTCTGGATTTATTACCATTTTAAATGTTTTTTCTTCTTGAATTTAAATATTGGAAATCAGGTCATTGCATAAATATTCGCGGCTCTTCCGTAACTAAGAGTCTTCCATTAAGTTTAAAAATTATAACTTATCTCACGGTATAGCATCAATTTTGATGCCCATTTTTTCGGCCTTGTTATCTCAATCTATTAAAAAAATAAAATTGTTCCTAACAACCGATTTAGTAAAATCGGGGCGCATTTCACCAACAGTTGTCCTATTACTCCGGCGTAATAACTATAACTGGTCCACGGAGGTCGTAAATTTAAGCCATCCGTCAGACCGATGAGGCCGACACCGTTACCGGGTGTTCGTTTCCATTGTAACACTAAGGCCAATAACAATAGTCCTCCTGGCCGATTTCAACTACGGCGGCCAATCTTAACAGAGATCAGCCAACTACGCAGGAGATATTATGGTGCACAAGTGTGAGCGCGATACACAGGTGCACTCACTGTTCCACCACTCTCAAAGTTCGGTGAGACGGCAATCCGACATGACCAATATCCACGTTACCGCACGTCCATACGCACTTTTTCGTCAATTGACGATTACAAGGCGAATGCTAGCACCCTGCGTCGAAGCAATTATTTGACTGACTGGTAAGAATTTGACGACCACTTTGGTGTAATGGTCAAGAAGTTGACAGTTAACCAAGAGGTCGCGGGGTCGATCCCCGCACTGTACAAACATTTGTGTGCATGAACACGTCTGTTTGTACTGACTGGTCTGGGTGTTATATGTATTGATTTGAGTTTATTTGTTATACCACTGTTGATTCTGATATCAGTGCTTTTAGCTACTTACCGCAGTGGGACATAAAAAGCGTATACGTATATAGTTGATGGATGAGAGAACAACATCTTAAGTTGGAATACCGTGGAAACGCGCTATGAACAACGCAAAAAAAAACTTAATATTCATATTGCCACTTTGCCTGCGGCGTCTTCGCGAAATTATAACAAAATAAAAACTGAACCCGACTCCGATTTATAATGAAAAAGGGATAAATATTCGGACAGCCACATAAACTTGATCTCTGTTTATTTATTGCTATAAACGTGTTAAGTATCTTGTAAAAATGGTTTTATGTGGAAAACAATGCTTTGGAACGTCGTCTCAGTGGAATATATTCGTCCGAGTGTCATTAACATATGCGGACGGACAACCCGTAAACAAGATATGTAAATGGTACCGCCTTTGTAACATATATATTTATGATGCTGTGTATTTCGAGCTCATAAATAAAATTGGGGGGCTTTTTGCACTACTTCGCATGTGCTCGATGGGGGTGAAACCTTTTTCGGAATGGCCTAATGACACAGATATTGCATGTTTCATGGTTTCAGCAGATCACTCCGTTCTTTTCTCTATTTCTATATAAAGAAAACTATTAAGTCTCTCTTTAGAACTTGTTGGTCTTAAAATGTACTTACTCGTTTGAAAAAAAAAACCGTTGCTTGCTCTCAGTGATCGGCAGATTATCTCTTTATTGCACACCACATAACACAACATTTCAGACAAGTTTAACAATGGAAGATGTACATTTTAGGCAGTCTTGTCGCTGCGAGCGAACCCTTCTAGACAACTTTCAATAACAAAATTTGTTAATTACGCGACGCTTACTCATAAAAGATATGTACCAGCACCCTAAAAAAATAGGAGATTATGCACCGACCGAGGTTGTAATGGACTGTCTTAAATCATAGGAATTGAATCCTGAGGGAAGCGTGGGATTCATTCAGACCAATACACAGATCTGTGGCCCAATACTACAACAGTCCTTCAATCCAGAGGTGAATACTCTATTATCAAACCGTATGCGAAGCAATATCAACAGAGCCTTCGGTTTTTTGTTGTTCTCCACTGTTCATAATCGTCGTAAGCTTTAAGATATTTATGTTTTGACTTTTCCAGAAGTAAATTATTCGTAATCTCTAAAGTATATTTTAATAAAATCCAGAATTAAATCATTATCACTTGTACACATTTTTGTAATAGTTCATGTAAAATTAAGTGGATGTTTTCGAATTGTTTTTTTTCTAAACGGCGCTTTTTTATGAACTGTTTATGGTGGCCAGTTCGAAAAAAAAATTATTTAACAATAAAAAACTCTTTGCAATGGCTGTATCTATGCTCTTCATAAGTATTTCAAAGTTCCAAAATCAAATCATTGTATACCCTATTTCCATCCCTAGCTAGAGTATAAAGACTTGCTTTACATTAACGTTTCGTGACATATAATCTATAACACTGTCGAACATGAGGTGTGAAAAGTAAAATTTTCTAATGTAAGATCCCAACAAACTGCTACAAGTGGCATGAAAGAAAGCTCGAACCATTCCACATTCCATTTTCAAAATTCAAATTCTAAAGGTCTATTTAGATGCACTTCTAAAGGCCGTTGGTGTTTTATAAGGTAGCGATTGCTAGCGGTGGTGGGCGGCCGAGCTCCCATTTAATATCACAGCGTATTTTGCTTTAGGCTCTACAGGTTTACGCCTTTGTAAGGAAATGTTGAGCGTATTTTTAAAGAACACATCTTTTAATGGGATTTTGTGCACGCCTTATTTTACGAAAAGAAGATTTGTGGAAGTTGGTACCTATTATGATTCCGTAAATATGTGTTAGAATGAAATGATGTGAACGAAAAAGTTTTTTTGTCTACTAACCTAAAATATGGTAAAAAATCATAATCATAAATCTACCTAAATCATGAAATTCAGGCGATTGAAAAAACGTTCATTCATAGAGTTCCTGTCCCGATTGTATCTGGGTAGAGTGGGTCATAATGCAACGGAACTGGCCTGGACTCGAAAATGGCCGTTTTATTCATTGCAACAATAATATTTTGAAGCTATATAGATTGTGATTTCTGTGGTATTTTTCCAGCGAACAGCCATGGTATAAAACAATGTAGGCACAGTCTAACAGATGCTGGGGCGGCGTGAGCCCGCGGGCGCTGCTCGCTGCGGGCGCGGACCAACCCTTTAATACTACATCATTATCGAATTAACAGTGGTAATGTTATGGGTTAATAAGTATAGCATTTTATGTTTTTTATTTGGTAGTGGTAGCGTTTTGATTTAGATTTTAATTCTTCTCATGTTAAACGTATGTAAAAATATTAGGTATCCAGGTCCTATCCGTAAATCTCTAACAATAAACAAAACGACTAGTACTATTTTTTTTGTTGTCAATGTACAAGGCAATATATATATATATATATATTATAGAAAGCTGGCGGGCAATTAGTCGACCTTATTGAACTTAATTTGACTACTTTATCTTATCAGTTCACTGTCTTAATCATGCTTTAAAAAAATGCATTAAAGCATTTTGTAAAGCTTTTCACTGTGCAATAAAGTTTTTGAAATAAATTAATCGATCATCAATCTGGCGAATAGACGTCATTATTCGCATTCAAGACTCGACTAGAAGCTTATTTGTTTTCAGATCATTCATCTTACGCTAATCACCAGTTATTTATCACAAATCTGCTCAAATCATAGAGCTTCATCAGCGTCTGTCATTGATAAGGTGTAATACGCACTATCGCTACCGTTTAAGAGCCGCCTGCGCGCGCCGCGGGCTGTGTAGCCATACCCTAATATTTATGACCGATCCGGAGTTGATAAACTTCTGAAAGTGGCCTGCTAACTACCCACGTTAATTTTGGTAACTAGCAAGTGCTTTTATCATGTTTTTTACTGGTAAAATGTTGGTATTTAAATAAGATTAATGATTGCGGGCGCTAGTGAACAGACTTATTTTGCATTTAAGTACTTATTAGGTATACTGAGGTGACTGCCTCGTTGATGCAGTGGCGAATTTTCTTCCTTACATCCAAGAGGTCCTGGGTTCAAATCCCGGGTCGTGATAAATATTGTTTCTGATATTTTATTTTTTAAGTATTTTATGCGTTTTTTCTGATATTTTAATTCATGAATTTGTCAGAAACAGCTCGGAGTCTGAAAGCAGGCGGTGCTCACACCCCCGTGCCTCGGAAAGCACGTTACGTGCATACGCTCAGGTCATATCGAATTGCATGCCATCACGCCGATCTTTGAGAGTAAAGTGAGTGCACCTGTGTATTTATTTCCCATACACTTGTTCACATAATATATCCTTGACAGCCTCGTTGGTGTAGTGGCACAGTTTCTGCTTTACATCCGAGAGGTCCTGGGTTCGAATCCCAGGTCGAGCCAAAATTTTTTTCTGAGATTTTCTATCATGAATTTCTCAAAAACAACTCAGAGTCGGGAAGTTGGCGGTGTTACACCCCCGTGCCCCCGTGCGCACGTTAAGCCGTTGATCCTGCGCCTGATCTCTCTCCGGTCATGTCGGATTGCCGTCTAACCGAACTTTGAGAGTGATGGAACAGTGAGTGCCCTGTGTATTGCGCTCACACTTGTGCACTATAATATCTCCTGCGTAGTTGTGATCTCTGTTGAGATTGGCTGCCGTGATCGAAATCGTCTAGAAGACCATCATCATCACTTTGGCAATATATCTGACTAAGTACGATAATTGACATTAGATGTTTTCCTTTATTGCATTGAAAATTATGATTTTTCTAATAGTTGTACTTGTCTAGCGTCACGACACGTTGCCGATGCAGTGTGCATAGGCAGTGTATGTGGTTTGATTAAGTGTAAAATCAGTTCATTATATTTTATTTGATACAACAGCAAAAATTCGGCCTGATTTTCGCTCTGTTTCATTTCTGAATTAAGACTCCTTTGCACGCAGCGTGCATAACAAACTTAATTGGTGCTACAACTTTATACAGTGCGTCAACCCGCTCGTACATTACGGAGATCGATCCTCTGCACTTCGTTAAGGTCTCAAACGAATTTCAGTCATTACATCCCGCCTGGAGCGAGGGAGCGGCTAATATTTTGTATTCTGGGTCGCGGCTACCAGATAACCGCTGCCGCGAGAGCGCCCGCGGGTTTCGTGGCCACACCTCCTGCCCACGACGCGATATACATGAGATTTTTTTACTTAATTTTAGGTGAAGATTAAATTATGCGTTGAAATTTTGAATATAATTGTAGTATGTAATTGTATTTTGCCAAAATGATGTGAGTTTTTTTTTTAAACGAAATGTTTTTTTTTTCATATTTGTATGGTATAGATAAAGAAAGTTTCGTACATCGACAAGATTTTAAACTGCTTATAAAGTAATAAAAAACTTCTAAGATATGCAAAAAAGCAAAAATATTGTCGCTCCATTCCCCAGAAGCATAGTAACTCAAAAATGTTTATTTTTATTTTTCAAGCTATCGAATAGTGTGATTACATACAACGCAAGCTTTCATGACTAGGTATTCTATTCATAGCGAGACTTTCATTTAGAAACGCAGTATAAAAAATAAATGGAACGTTGCTTTTCAGCTCAAAAAAGTCAAAAGCACTTCAAAAGCTTTTTGAGAAGCCACCGAACTTTCCATTCCATACATGACAAAGGAGCCACACAATACATAGACTATTATTTACTTGCACCAACCTATATGGTCTCTTTTTACATTTTTTTCACTTGTCCATGCCTTTCTTTCCCACAGTCTCCGCCTTGAAAAAAGCGCTTGGTCATCTTTGTGCCACAGAGTAAAAAAATTGAATCAGTATCCTACTTAACGGTATTTTCAATTTCGTGGTTATAGTCATTTCATCTTCTTGATAAAGTTTTGGCTGTAGGTAGTTGAAGAATGTGTGTAGGTAATTAAAGCTTCTAATATTAATGACTCCTTTACTTTCCCTGTTAGTACTTCTAAACTGGACCTATTTTATAGACAACTCAGATTTGAGTTATTGTCATCATAGATAGATAGATTAACACTTTATTGTACAACACAAAACAAAATTACAGACAAGTTTAACAAAGAAATATGTACAATTTAGGCGGTATTATCGTTTGTAGCTATCTCTTCCAGACAACCTTGGGTTACATAATGGAACATTTAATTAACAGAAAGGGGGAATCAAAGTTACATTACAAGAGGTTTTACAGTTTGTTTTCAGTAACTCAATTACTGATTACATTTATAGCGGTCAAGAGAATATAGTTCGGTGTAATTTTAAATTTAAATTTATTTAACTGCATTTATTTATACTGTGATCGAAGCTCCGAGCTTTCTTTAATATTTTTTTGCGTGGAATAAAATTTAATCACAGTTTAATCTACTACTCCAATAGGCGAAGAGGTTTTAATGTATTTGTTAATAGGTGCCTTTTGTTATATGTTAGGACTTCTGTCTGCACTGTAGAGAATAAATAACCGTTTTATTTCTTTGAATTGAAAAACGCTATTAGGATTTCATTTACGGTCAAAAGTGTAGTGAATGCAGGTATAAATAAAAGAGCAAGTTGGAAGTGATCTAAGACGATGATAGTGCTTACTGCCTAGACTACTGGAATAGATCGAAAGTCTATTTTAATAAAGTTTCAACACTTGTGCAGGAACGTCTAGGCACTGAAGCCTAAGGCACTTGAGCCTATAAATTATTTTATACTGCAGTGTTAAACTGCTGTTGTACGCAAGGATAATGGCAATATGCACCGCTAACCACGGTTTCAACCACGGCGGCCAATCTCAAAAGAGAACAGCCAACTGCGCAATTCACAGGTGCACTCACTGTTCCATCACTCTCAAAGTTCGGCAATCCGACATGATCGGAGTAACACCGCCAACTTCCCGACTCCGCGCTGTTTTTAAGAAATTCATTACAGAAAATCTCAGAAACAATTTTGGCTCAACCTGGTATTCGAACCCAGGACCTCTCGAATGTAAGGCAGAAACTTTGCCACTACACCAACGAGGCAGTTGGTTTATCTTACAGCAAACATATACCAAAAAGTATATATCAGTCCTCAAATCCAAAAAAAAAGCAACGTACCAGCCGTCCCATAAATAATTTCAAATTCACATTACATGTAATCTGTATAAAAGAAATATAGTCTACGGTCGTGTATGGGCGGCGCGCGCGCAGGTCTAATTACGGGGTAGCGGCTCCTTGCTCCTTCCACGGATCTTGTCTATGGACGGTAGTGTCTGTGATAGCGATGTACCGAGGCACGGACTCGAGTATATAAAATGTATTTAAGATTGGAAATGTTATGGCATTCAAAGAAATAATTTTGGACATGGCTGACACATATTTTAGCTTACGACTGACTACACACTATGATTGACACTACCTTTATTAACTCAAAATCAGTGTGATGGTGCTAAAATCCGCGACCTTAAATTAAACTAAATCCAGTTTCTTAATTAAGTACAGTGTGTACCCAAGCTTATTTTTAATGATTCTGGCATCATATACGAGTATATAATACTAGTGGACCCGGCAGACGCTGTCCTGCCCGCTGTTTTCGCAATTTATCAATAATTTCTCATCGTTTACACCTTTCCTGGCCTTCCACAAATATTTCAAGGCTAAAATTATTGAAATCGATTCAGCCGTTCTCGAGTTTTAGTGAAACTCACTAACAGCAATGCATTTTTATGTATATATAAAAGCGATCGGCCCACCTGAATTTTCCCATGGCAATGCGACATTTTCCGCGGTACAAAGTAGCCTATGTTCTTTCTCGGGTATCAAAATATCTTCATACCAAATTTCATGCAAATTGGTTCAGTAATTTAGGGGTGATTAAGTAACAGACAGAGTTACTTTCGCATTTGCGCAATTTTTTTGTTTATCTCGTAACGTACGAAGAAAACTCATAGATGAACTATTTAAGTATTTATTCAAAGTATAGGACCATTTCTACATCACTAGCGAATACCTATGTATTCCAACGACGCAGAGATGGCGTGAACTCAATGAATTATCTACAATAATCTGCGCTAAGATTGAAAGCCGACATAAAATATGAAATTACTATGTGCCTTTATGGCCCAAGCAGATGCAAAGGATAGTTAGAACGCCTGCAATATTGGCACCTAAAGCCCTCTGCACACCTGCGGCGTTCTGTTGCCGCGACTTCCAACTGTCAGCAATTTTGCCGCGGTGATTGGTTGACAAGCTGTCAGACGCAACGACAGTATGTTGCTGCGACAGAACGTTGCAGGTGTGCGCTGGCGGTGACTCGTAACGATTCTGCGAAACGTTTATCTATGATTATGAATACTACAGCTTTAAGTTTAATATAAGTGGAGTACTTAAGTGTTTCTGTTTTAACAAGATAGGTATGTACCAGCGTTGCCAGACGCCATAAGCGGGATGTCCCGATTTTTTTAAACGAATTTAGATGTCTCGAGGGGGACAGTCTTTGTCCCGCTTTCGGGGATAACAGAAATATTTTTATATTAGGTATCATAACATAAAACTGCTTTTCTCAGCGCTTTTTTTTTAGTATATCCCGCCTAAGACGAGAAAATCCCGTTTGTTTTACTCCAAAACTTTCAAAATCCCGACATGTTTAAATAAAAATCTGGCAACGCTGCTATGTACCTTATTCGTTCTTCGTGAGCATTATCATGACCACACGGAGGTATATTTTTGCTATATGAAGCTTGTTTCCGTTGTCCATATTACTGGAACAGAACACACGTATAATCTGGAAGTTTTTACGTGCCGAAACTGACATCTAATCGAAGTAAGCCTTCCAGAATTTTCGTTCCATAATCAAGTAACGATCATCATCATAGGCCTTATCCGTCTATTACAGACGATTGCAGACTGCAAGGCACTTTTTATTATGGCTGAATAAGCCAATCCGGGAGCGACAAACTTTTCCACATTTCAGGCAAGGGAAATGTGGAAAATCAGCGGCACGTGGATCATCGCCGCTCTGATGCCTTCTTTCCCTCCTATCAGCCAGCACATTGAACCAGGCCATTCGCCAGATACAGGAGAAGTGTAGAGAACAGAACACACCTCTGTTCGTGGATCTGAATAAGGCCTTCGAGACCGTCAGCAGAGGGGGACTGTACACAGCACTCGAGAGCCCTCTAAGACTTCTCAGTCTTGTTAAGTAACGATCAAAGGGACGGAAAATTAGACAGAAAAGTGCACCAAATAGAGGATTGATAAATATCACAGAGCTTGTGCCTATATATTTTTTTTACAGTTTTTCAAACTTCAAATCAGGTAACTGCTTATGAAGCTAAAAGCAGAACATTTTGTTGTAAAAAAATACTTTTACAATGGAGAAAACAATTCCGCTTAAGTAAATAGCAACCACAAGGCACTTACCATTTAACATTTTACCCAGCTCGAGTTAGTCCAAGCTTTATCAAATACTCCGCAAAAGATTGAGCACCACTGACCACCATTGCTCCCAAGATCATACAGGTTTTATAATAACACAGGCACCACCAGCTCCGGTGGGGTGGTGCTGGCTAATCGTTCATCAGTGGGGCGGTCGGCAGCTCCAAGATATAATTATGGGGGGCGGTGCGCTTCCTGGCCTCTTGACATATGGATTTAACTTTTTTATTTATTAAATGCCTTTTCTGATACGGCTATTAGTAAGTGGAATGTTATATGGATGATTTTTTTTGAGCAGTAGTCAAAGGTAAGAAAGTCCGGTTGCTGGCAATATTGGCCAACTTAACATGATGTTGCACGATAATCTGTCAACTTTTTTAAAATATATCGGCACCGAAACATAACTGATATTAAACACAAGGCATGTCGAATTATATGTAGTAAATTTCAGTGCGTAAGTTACTTATATCAGTATAAATAAATAAATATACATCAACATCACATACATTGATCTGACTCCTTGGTAAGTAGCTTAAGCACTTGTGTTACAGATATCAGAATCAACAGTGGTATTACAAATAAACTTAAATAAATACATATAACACCCAGACCAGACAAACAGACATGTTCATGCACACAAATGTTTGTACATTGCGGGGATCGAACCCGCGACCTCTTGGTTAATGTTAACTTCTTGAACATTACACCAAAGTGGTCGTCAATGTAGCAGTAATCTTCAGCTGTAAAAGTTTGAAACTTGCATGCGCTAGCCACCAAAACAAAGACCCTTCACACGACCTATCCGTAATTAAAATTAAAACAAAAAAGCATCCATGAATGAATATTCCTGAGATAGGGCTCTCATGTTTATTAAAATCTTGGCCGCGATCGCGGGTGCCATGATTTATGTGTGTAGGCTCCTCGCGCCGCCTCCATTCATTTTTTTTCGACTTTCTTTTTTTTAAACCACTTGGGAACTAAGGCTTTTGTTTGTCCATTTTCAGATAGGCTTGATTAGTTTTTAGCCGGGATTAATCGATGTATTCGGGTCGTGTTGGGGCGGTGCACCCGTGATTTGTGGAAGCAAAGGGTGAAAGTATGGGGAAGCAGTGGCTGCGTGGGACGAGGTGGGCGGATTGGATCACGTGAAATGCTCCTATTGTCTTTGGTTTTTTGGGTGAAACAAAAAAATATCTTACAATTATTTACCGTAAGCCGAAGAAAACATTACAACTGGTTCAGAACCCTCGATCTTCAAAAGCCTCCTCATTCTGTAAAAATATTTGCTTCAAACAATATAAAGTGTTAAACCAACTTCGTCTCTATTTAATTTACAAAAAGCAAACTCCAATATAACGTAAGATAGTATATTCATAGTCATTTCGATTTGCAGGGCCATGTTTTGACCGTATCATCTTGCTACTAATATGTGATATTTATTCGGTATGTAACAAATTATTTTTTTATTTCTATTTCTACTCCCAGATATGCATTTACTTAAACATCGTAAGATGATTGGAGGAGTGGGTAATTAGAAGACTTCGATTCATACAGTATTTTTTTAATTTTCTTGTAAACAGTTCTTGTAGACTGCCTCGTTGGTGTAATGGCAAAGTTTTTGCCTTACATCCGAGTGGTCCTGAATTCTAATCACAGGTTCACAGGTCGAGCAAAAATTGTTTCTGAGAATTACTGTCATGAATTTCTCAAAAACAGCTCGGAGTTGGCGGTGTTACACCCCCGTGCCTCGGAAAGCACGTTAAGCCGTTGGTCCTGCGCCTGATCTCTTGCCGGTCATGTCGGATTGCCTTCTCACCGAACTTTGAGAGTGATGGAGCAGTGAGTGCACCTGTGTATTGCGCTCACACTTGTGCACTACAATATTGCCTGCGTAATTGACTGATCTCTGTTGAGATTGGCCGCCGTGGTCGTAATCGGCCAGGAGGACTATTATTATTATAAACAGTGCTAAGGGGAGTTACTCTTTCCTCCCTGCTGCCAACCCCAACATTAAAAAGACACATCAATAATATAACTAATATCGGGCTTAAGGGTCATATAACATTATACGCGGATGATACGTGTCTCTTCTACTTTGGTAAATGTGTTCATATGATGATAAATGACGCACAAAAAGATCTGGATCTATTAAATGAGTGGTTCAAATATAACTCGTTAACAGTCAATGCATCTAAAACATCGTTCATGATCTTTGCAGCGAAAAATAAACCCCTCCCACAGCAGTTTTCTCGTCTCACAATTAATAACGAGGCCATTCAACGCTCCCATCAGAAAAAATATCTCGGATTATGGATAGACGATTAACTAACATGGAAGTCTCATATAAATCACATAAGAACGAAGCTAACGTCATTGCTAGGAGCATTTCGCAAGATATCGAATTGTGTCCCAAAGAAAATTAGTAAAATTGTATATAACTCATTGGTTAAATCTAATTTAGAATATTTGATAGAGGTGTGGGGTTCAGCCGCTGCAAGTAACCTTAAATGCTTGCAAAGAACACAGAATAAAATAATAAAAGTGCTATTCCACTACTCATACTTGACTCCAACCAACATATTGTACAAAAAAACAGGTTTGCTTAATATAAAACAACTCTATGAGTATGGGACATGCATTCTTGTTAAGAAAATAATTACAAACTCTATTCTAACTAATATAAAACTAACTAGAAAAACATCTAGATACAACTTAAGAAACAATAACAAACTTGAGGTGATAAATGCGCGCACTGGGTACGGTAAAAGGACGATATTGTTCGAGGGAGCACGGCTGTACAACAAGTTGCCAAAGCAGGTAAAGGATTCTGATACCTTTAATATGTATAAGAGTAACCTTAAAAAACATGTCCAAAAATATATGTGAGCACAGAGGCAATAGATATATTGTAATGTAAAATTAATTAAACTAAATCTCATTGTAAGTGAACTAGTTGATAAGTTCTTATGAGAAATAAATGTCTTTAAACCGAAAAAGGACTAAACTCTGAAACATAAGAACCTTTGTTCTGTTGTGAAAAAAAATTTTTGTACAAGATTATTATTTTTTCACCCAAACATTATTTCAGCTGTCATTAATATTTACCGCAATGCTCACAATACTTTACAGCAATAATTCTCACCACGACATACTAACATACGACCACACGACATGTCGACCGCAGGCGGCCGCTCTGAGCCAGCCGGTCCAAGATTCATACCCCATAAAAGTCGCGGTTTTTTTAAAACCACTCAAAGCTTTGCCGCCCGATGGGAAAATATTGTCTGAAACGGAAAGGTTTTAGGATATTTAGTGTAAATTAGGCATTGTAATACTGTTTTTTTTTTCGATCCATCAAAAGTTGTGACTCAATTTGCGTCTGCTGGTATTGAAAAAAAAATGCTTGTAAGAACCATAATTCAAAATTTTGACAGCCAAGCAGTTGTTTGGCGAAAACTTAGATTTTAAACGATAATTGGAAAAGCGGAGGCCGCTATGAAGTGAGATTTTCGTAATTACATACATATTAAAAACATTGTGAATGTACAGATCGATGCACCAAACTGTATTTTCCTTTTCGCCCATTGTAGCGGCCTGTTTAAATATTTTATAATACTTTGACTTATAGTTGGATAACTGTTAGTTTTAAAAACTATCTGTGGTTACACTAGTTTCTAGGAAAGTTTCAGTCAAAGGTAGATAGAATATTGAAACCTGTCGTAAACGAAAACCTAATAAATTAAGTAAGTTATATGCATTGGAAAGAAGATATGTAGGTATCTAATTCTAAACTAACTGACATATACATACTAACATATACCTACACATGAACAGATTCGCGAAGGTTCCAACAGTCGTACTATTAAAAGTTCTACCAGTTCTACTAAATGTGCGTTTACATAGAACGTCCGTTTTACTGGTGTAATACGTGAAAATTGTTAAACGTATATTAAGTTAATAGCTTTTCTTGTTGTATGAGCGAGTTCACACATACCTTCCAGAATATCGGATCGAATCAGTACTGTGATATTGTGCTGTGTGAATGTGTAGGTACTATCTCCAGTAAAGCGACGGATCCGTTACAAACAATCTAACCTGGAAAACGGACGTCATAATATGACATATTGAGTAAACGCTCCGCAAGTTGTCCAATTTAAAAAGTCATTCAGAGTCAGTATTTTATTTTGTTTGTATGTTACTTACCTCGCCTTATTCAAACATCATTTATTCCGTACCATCTGCAATACTGACAAGTTCAAACTGTGTAGACACAACATTTTCATGTTACAGTTTAACCACGTGTCTTTAAACTGTTCGCGTAACCCAGTGTTTATATTTTAAATTCGCCTAAAACGGTGAAACGGTGCTGTCATCTGTCACGTCCTCCTGACATCAGCGCGCAGGCGCCCGCCAGACGATCACTGCCAATTTCAAAATTGGAACACTTACCCATGCCTATTTTCGAACTAACCTGAACTCTATTGTCTTTTATTATAAAATTCCAAATTTAAAAACGATTATTTTTTCTTATTACATCTAAATCGACGTATCAACTCTCAAACTTGTTGCTTAACTTTGAGCTTTAAGCTTAACATTCAAGGCTTGAAATTATGTTTTTGTTGAATCTATTGTTTCGGTCTGGCTACTATAATGACATAATGGGTCGATCCGATGCAATTACTCGGCACACGATCGATTATTGTGATCAATACGGGGGTTAGCCGACGGTTCGCTGCCAATTTTACATCTTTTTTCATATAATTTGTTACAAACAATGAGGTTGAGATCGATTTATCGATAACTCTATTGCGCAGATGTCGGTATCGGGGGAAATTGTTTTAGGATGTCGATTCGATCGCTGAAAATTAAATTTACTAAATTGTTATTGGAACCGGGCACTTTTATTGGTGAGAATTGTCAATAATACACTCGTTTATATTTCAGAGGTAAAAAATACTATTGAATTACCCCATCCCATGTTAAAGCAAAAAAAGAACCTCAGCGACGTAAAAACGGCTCGCGTGATTCCTGAAACGGAACACGCCGCAAAACGTTGTCAAAAGCGTCAATTGATTCTTAAACAAATGACTTGTCACTCATTACAAGCTGTCAGGTTTATCGTATCGATCGATATCCCATCACTCGTCGATCGGTGCGCAGTCGCCGACATGGCTCGACAATTTCGTAAATTGTGGGCCGATTAGCGGCCGATTACGGGCGGACACCCGGGCCTGCCGATTAAAATAATCGGTCACCACCGAACCGGCCGAATAATCACTCGAAGGATGTTTCGGGTTTGGGGTTACGAGCGCGGATGACCTGATAAAAAAGTTATAGTTTCCTTAAAAGATTCCTTTTGACATAAACCATAGACAGCCTTGGCAAGAACCACCGTGGCAGTCGGTTCCTAGTGGCCGGTGCGACCGCGCCAGAAAACCGCGACTCGTGACATGAAGGCTGTTTCGGATATGGGGTTACAAGCGCGCATGACAATAAAAAAATTAGGGCAAGAAAACTTCTCAAAATGATTCCTCCCGGTAAGCTATGGGCAGCTTTCCCAAGCACCACTGATTAAAGTGTCAAGATTGTTCTGAAGATATATAAAATTCACGGGTCACAATGTTCGTTCCCGTACTTCCCCGAAACGGCTTGACAGGTCTTGAGTAGGTCTGAGAATCGGCCAACATCTATTTTGCATACCCCTTAGTGTTGTCCACAATAATTTTTATAGCACAACAACGTTTGTCGGGTCAGCTAGTAGTTGTATAGAAACCTTTATTACTTGCTACTTTAACGCAACATGGTGACGTTTTAGTTAGAGTTAAATCAGGACTTGCGTTACAGTTACTACTAAGTTGTGTAGCAGAGCCGTATTAGGTACTCGTAGAATCAGGCCACTTTTGGAGTAAGTACTACGCTATTCAGAAGGTCACTGTTGCTTCAACCATTCCTAAAAGAAATAAAGCAATATAGACGTAAACCCCTCTCATCAGCCTATAAACGTCCCACTGCTGGGCACAGGCCTTAACTGTGAGGTTGGTGCGAGCCATACTCCACCACGCGGGCTCAATGCGGAATGCACGTTAAGTTGTTGGTCCCGGTTAATATCGATGAATATTAGTCGTTAAGCCTGGTCGGAGGCCCTCGAGCTTAACTTACACACACCCCTCCAACAATCCGTAAACCCCTCTACTACGAAAGAAATAGGCATTTAGTATTTATCCCATGTTTAATAATATCCAACCAACTTAAAAAGTATGCTTTCTTTTAGGTTATGTCATATGCACTGGCATTCACTTTGAATTGGCTGGCTTATCATTAAACAAGGGGTAATTAGAGCCTAGTTCTTCTGTAGTAGAGAGGAAAGTCTGTATACATACCTAAAGCTTTCATTAGAAACCTGACTTGTGTCTTAAAAGATGGTGTAATCTTCTTAAAAAATTACTAACACTACCTTTATATTATCAATTGCTTAAACTTAGTCGTTTATTATAATAATAAGGCGACCAACCGTCAGACCCTGGACGGATAATCTCTCAAATTGCCGGGTTCATACTTAATAGTGAATAATCACACACTAAACGCGATAATTTTTTATCGATAAACATCTATGGTGAAACATTTATAACTTCCAATGGTACCATGTACTAAGAGAACCTCGCAGATAAATAATAAAAAAATATATAACAACATTACATACATTGAGACTCAGTGGTAAGTAGCCTCTTTTGTTACAGATCTCAGAATCAACAGTGGTATTACAAATAAACTTAAATGAATATTTGCATATAACACCGAGACCAGTACAAACAGTCACATTCATGCTCACAAATGTTTGTACAGTGCGGGGATCGAACCCGCGACCTCTTTGTTAATAGTCAACTTCTTGACCATTACACCAAAGTGGTCGTCAAATGATACTTGCAATATTGTATTAAAGTCATAAAATAGGACAAGAGCTTTAACAGCCCTCTAAAGATTTACGTAAGCACTTGACAATGTCATGTTTTAACCTAAAAGTAGACACGTGTAACATTATTTTAGTTCTATCTAGAGCGAGAGCAAGAACTAAGTACCTAGGACCTTTAAGTACTTACTTCATGAAAAGGTAGAGCAACCAAAACACTTGTGCACGTCATTATTAGTTATAATAATCGTTTGTATACGTTAATAATCGGGACGATGAGACCACAAATCTGCTTCATAAATACTGAAATTTTATGTAATTAAAAATTTGTTTCCACTGCTGATTTTACTCGCTCTTGCCTATTTGGTATGGGTATTTTTAGGTGACAAGATTTTTTTGCAGGCCTAGTTAACTAGTATTGTATAGTCTGATGGAGACAGAAAAAAAATATGAACCTTGCTATGTAAGATTTTCCGCAAAGATGTAGCATTATTTCATACTTTCTAAACGCCCTAATGCGATCAGCTAGGTACACGCTAAAATGTTATCTATTCTTCTTAGATCACCTTCTGAAACATCGTAATGAAATGGGGAAATGGGAACAGTCAGGTTTGAGATATGTAGGTAACAGCGGTCACATCTAATCTATTCCACAAAACCGAAGATATCATCAAAGCGTGCTGGGATAGGTAGTACAGTCGGATTCAGAATCCACTGAACGAAAATCGTTCTTAAAGCAACTTCCACGTCAAAATAATAGTTTAGCGAGCCAAGGCCTAGTCGATACGCCGGTTAGCAGTTTCATGTTAACGGTCTGAATGTTTTAGCACCATCTCATTTTATCAGACAATTTTATGTCCCACTGCTGGGCACAGGGTTAATCTCAACTGGAAGGTAGTACGGGCCAGGCTTGACGATTAATTTCTAGATCGATACTAAACCGGGACCAACGTGACAAAACACAAAGATGCTTGAGATAGCCGTCATTTATATGGTCAGAATAGTCTCGGTCACCCATCCGAAAACGAATGCGCCAAAGCGCAGCATTCACAGCGTCAGATGCACTTTTTAGGATAGTCCTACAATTTTCTGACGTTTTTGAGGCTGAGTGTATCTGCGTAGTATCTACCGAGCTACCTACATTTAACCCGCACGAGACACTTTCCCGCAGTTAACTAGATGTTGGCCCAAAGACACGACGAAGCCTATCCTAATTTAGACAGGGCTGTTTACGTCCCAAGGGCTTGGGCCGGTGATATAGTCAGGTTGGGGCGTCACTGACAGAGTTTGAACAGTGTTCGAAAACTGTGGCTTTAGAAATAAATAAATAAAAATAAAAAATATATATAAATATCAACAAACATTACATACATTGATCTGACTCCGTAGTAAGTAGCTAAAACACTTGTGTTACAAATAGAACAGAATCAACAGTGGTATTACAAATAAACTTAAATAAATACATATAACACCCAGACCAGTATAAACAGACATGTTCATGCACACAGAGATTTGTACTGTGCTTGATCGAACCCGCGACCTCTTGGTTAATAGTCAAGATTTTAACCTTTACACCAAAGAGGTCGTCTATATTGGATAATTGGAGTAGACAGTCACACGATGGGTAAATACAACCATTGCTAGGTATTTCAGTACTGTCAGGGTGAGCTGAAAAACTTTAAATACATATATATAATCTATATCGAGAACTGTATGAAGGGCGCTAGTTAATTTATTGATCGACCCAAAAATCTAAGTTGGACGTTTTCAGCTGATGATGATGATTATGACGATGTCCTGTAAATATTCCGTATAGTTATGTGTATTTCGCAATACGTTATTTAACTTAAAGACTCATTATTATGAGTGCTTTTGCATTAATCTTCATTGTTTTGTTTGATGCTGCGCGGTGAACGTGGGAATATCTATAGAGAGATAGATTAACTCTTTAATGCACATCACAAAAAACTAAATAACAGCCAGGTTTAACAAAGACATATGTGCAATTTACGCGGTCCTCTGGGAGCGATATTTTCCAGTTAACCTTCGGCTAAAGGATCACAATTTTAGTTAGTACAAGCATCTAAACACTTTAGAAAGGAACTAAAAATCATAGCTCTATAGGTCCTCATATTTTCAGCCTACCTACCTACGAATACCCTAATCATCCCTTATCCACCTTCCCTGCTGTCACTGAAGCCTCACCTCACGCCGCGAACTCATTTCAGGGTTGAACGAGCACCCGCCGCCTCGCCCCTACGCGGTCTACTCGATCCGTCGCTAAGAACTGTCGCCTATGCTAAAGCACGTGAGGGTTACATTACGATTTTATAATGTTGTACTAGAGACTGCCTCGTTGATGCAGTGGCAAAGTTTCTGCCTTACATCCGAGAGGTCCTGGTTTCGAATCCCACGTAGAGCCAAAATTGTTTCTGAGATTTTCTGTAATGAATCTCTTAAAAACAGCTCGGAGTCGGAAAAGTTGGCGGTGTTACATCCCCGTGCCTCGAAAAGCTCGTTAAGCCGTTGGTCCTGCGCCTGATCTTTCTCTCCGGTCATGTCGGATTTCCGTCTCACCGAACTTGGAGAGTGATGGAACAGTGAGTGCACCTGTGTATTACGCTCACACTTGTGCACTAAAATATCTCCTGCGCAGTTGGCTGATCTCTGTTGAGATTGGTCGCCGTGGTCGGAATCGGCTAGGAGGACTATTACTTACTAGAAACAAAGAGTAAAAGTACTCAAAATTTGTGGTATTGAACATGATTAAAATGAGCATGTAAAAACTCCGGTACAAATTCCGTATCACGTTCATACGAGCTTGTCCAAAGAGCTTTTTGAAACCAAAAGCATTGATTGATTCCATTTCAACATCGTCTTTACATACAAAAATAATTTACTTCGCATAATATTAAATAATATAATATATATACAAGGTGTAACAAAACACCCCGTTATAACTGAAGGGTGTTGTTGTGCCCGTAAGCCTGAACAACTTTCGCTAAGAAACCTAGGTCGAAATCTCAAAAAATCTTTTGGCTCTCCTATAGTAAATCGATCAGCTGATTGGCAATTTTGTATGGGAGGACCGATTTTTTTTTGAGATTTTGACCGAGGTATCATTGGAAATGTTGTGCAGTTTTCCGGTCACAACAACACCCTTCAGTTATAACGGGGTTTTTTGTTACACCTTGTATATATATTATATTATTTCATATTATTTTTTTTTTAAATCATAAAATGGCATCGTTAGTTTCCGAGAACCCGTAGTAACTTAGTTCGTGAAGTTATAAGGCGAGCCGGTGATCAGTCGTACGTAGGTCTGTCTGTGTACTGCGGTGGAGCCTCTCACGATTAGGTGTCGATGTAACGCATTATGTATAATGTACAGTACATACGCGGAAAAATGTACACTGACCGCAAACGCGGGGTTATAACATGCAGTGTAGTGTGGCAGCACCAGTGTTCGATGCTGAAATGGTTCGTGTTGGTAGCGAAACTTTCCGATCCCTAGTTCTGTTTCTTGCGCACCACATAATAAACAATAAACATAAGTGCAGCAGACCAATTTACACGAACACACAAATTACAACATGTTACGTTATTAACTCCATGTGAAATGTTTCAGGCGGTCCAATCGCCAGAAACGAAAACTTATTGTCTTACTTTTAATAATTATTTAAAACTATGATGGAATGCAACAGAGTTTTATTTCACATAACTAACTCTTTTGTCATTTTTTCGCTTGTTCTCTGTTTAAGCACATTTCTTGTGCGATATAAAAAAACCTCTTTTAACCTGTATTCACTTTATGATATGACATGATAATATGGTGAATTTATGATTATGGTTTCTAATACGATTTCATTATTGTTCATGGAATAAATGACTTTATGACAACTTTTAACTAACTTTTTTGGAATGTAGTAACTATGCTTTATTTTTTTTAAATTATGCATTTTTTTTTGGCATAAGTATCATGTATTTTTATGTATAGTGTTTTTGACCACCATTGGTGTTCTGATATCGTTTGTACCCACTTTGTTGTGGCCGCTTGACAATGGTTGCGGTTGCGGCGTATTCTTCCTTAGATTGAAGTGTTATTTTTATTATTACGATGTATTCACATGTTGATTATGACAGAGATGACTCTCATAATAAGGTAACAACAGCGGTGAGGTATTTACTGTTTACGTGCAATGCTAATGGAAACGCAAAAAATGGAGGATGAAATAAAAACTTATTTAAATCTTGGTAATGCAAAAATAAACTAAATCAAAAAACCAATCCGCCGCACCCTTTTAGAAAATACTCAAAAACTCAGCACCCCTCTCGAAATCGTAAATATAAGTAAGAGGGTACTCAATTTTGCAACAATTTTGGACAAATTTGAACCACAGGGCGCTATCACGCCTCCAGTTGCGCGGTACAATGGACCCCCGACTGAGACTCTACGTATGGCAGCGACAGGGTTAGAACTGAACTCATTCGGGGTGATTCGCCTACTCGGTCAACTCAGCCCGCGAACCTTTGGCAAGAGTGACTACATATCGCAAATTTCGATTTCACCTCTTTCATTTTCTATTTTTTTTAACACGTTTTTATTAGATCGGGGTGTATGTATGTATGTAACGGAATTTTGAAGCTCAATTTTCACCAACTTCCAGAAATCGGATTAATTTGAAACTTTGCACGCGTATTAAGTACCGATGACAATGCAATAATTTGATAAGAGTTTTCCAGTATCCTTATTAACTAAAAAAATAAAAATAAAACATAGTTTACAAAACTAAAAAACACGCTTTTATTGCTAACTAAAAAAGAGAAAAATTATTCTGAGCACACGGAATTTATATTACAGTAGAGTAAAAAGCGTGGGGTGCACTTTATGACGTTTTCATACTTCTCTTTTTATAGTTGCCAATAATAGGATGATTTTCACATACTACTATACCAAGCAGCCCACGCTTTTTACTCTACATACTGTATTATTTTTCTTTTATTTCTTTATTTTAGTTACATGTGAAAACCCGGAAGCAATCAGAAACATGCGTATGTGTACTTTACGACTTTACTTGTATAGTGGCTGTAAATTTTACTAAAGTTATTTTTTAACCCGCTACGAAAAAGAGGGGTGGTATAAGTACGACCCCTATGTCTGTGTGTATATATATACAGGGTTACAAAAACTACTGTAATAACTTAAGTGTGTTTTGTAAAACAGAATAATTTTTACAACGAAATCTATGTCGAAATCTCAAAAGAATTTTTGGCTCTTATAGGAAATCAATCAACTGATTGGCAATTTTGTATGTTTTTTTTGAGATTTTGACCTAGGAGTCTTTGGGATTGTTGTGCAGTTTTCCGGGCACAACAACACACTTCAGTTATTACAAGTTTTTTGTAACACCTTGTATATGTATTTTTGCTGGTGTGTGTGTCTGTCTGTGGATCGTAGCTCTCGGTACGGATGGACCGATTTTTAGCGGTTTTCTTTATTTGAAAGATAATTTAATTTTCGGTGCTCCTTAGCTATAGCTGCTGTTTTACTGGAAAGTTAGTTCAGAACAAATTTTCTGTGTATTTATTTAATGACTTTATTTGTGAGGCGACGGTATATTTTGGTAATTTTTAATTTATGACGAACTATCGTATTGTTTAAAATAACGAAGAATAAGTAACTATAAAAGTAAATGGGTGACGATGAATTCAATCAAGTTTTATTTTCAGCATCTCATTCCAAATTACTGACGAGATTGGTGAATGTCCCACCATGATTACAACTCCACCGCACTGTAATGTCACAAAAAGAAATTACTCCGCACTCTCCCAAAAAGGAAATTCTTTTTCGAATAAAGGAAGTTTTTCTTGCCCGGAGACAGTTGTTAAGTAAATACGAGAAAAAGCATGGGTTTTACTTTTTCAATCAAGACTGCAAACTGTGATAAGTTGGAGCCTTCCTACTTAATTAAATTCAAATTCATGTTTTCTTGTAAAAAAAATATCATGATAGGTATTATTATAATAACTTATATTAACTTAAGTATGTATATATTTAAAGTAACTCAAGTATGTATATGCCATGCCATGGGACATTTTAACGATATCCTATAATTTAAAATTTAAGTAATCTGATAGTGCAGGAAAGGTGTAAGTGTGTTGTTTAGTTTGACTGAAATGTTTTTCATATTTCTTCAATTAAACTAACTTACCACCACTCTTATCTGTCGTAGTTGATATTACAATGTTAAATGAAAACAGACTTAAAGAAAAATGGACTGCTACAGGCAGGACTCGAACCCGCACCTGTCGCAAACCGGGCGATTGCTCTCTCAATTCCTTAGGCTGCAGCCAGTCATGATTCATTTCCGTTGTAGCAGTGAGTAAGAAGCACTTAAAAAAATTCGGACCGATGAGTAAGTGTCACGGTAGCTAAATTGGGAGTGCAATCGCCCGGCTTGTGAGAAGTGTGGGTTAGAGCCCCGCCTGTGGTAATCCATTTTCCTTAAAGTGTGTTTTAATTTTACATTGTAAAGAAATTTGCATTGTTAATGCTAAAAAATAAAGTAACTTAATAGTTGATATTATAAAAATAATTTATGTAGGTAAAGAAATTATTATTTCTATCTTACCCTAAAGGTGCACTGTTAATCATTTTATAAATTTGATATTTAACTTTGCCATAATCGAAAGTTTATCTGAATGTAACATCTGAGTATTGTGTACACAATTTAGCAATTTACTGTAACCAATGTTATTACCGGCGAATAATCGAAATGAACGAAAAACCAATGGGGTCTGACCGTGCAGGTTGTATTATATCACTAGAGATGTGCCGAACGTGCATCTACGCTATCCGGCCGAAACTTTTCGGCCACGAAACTTTTTATTATTTATTGACGTGACAACGTCTTAAATTAGGTTGTGGCTCGGAGTCACTCATGAAAAAGTGTAACGCCCGCTCACGTCTGTTACGATGAGTCACCGAACGAGAAAGAGGCCCGCCGGACTGGCGAATGCCTTGCGTCTCTCTCCAACTCAAACATGATCGGTGTCACGTAAAATCTTCGCGCGTAAAACCGCCGTTACAGGCAACCATTTTTTTACATGCAATTTGTACAGTTTGTGAAAATAAACTTACAGTGCAATTTTTGTAAGGTGGTTACCCTTACTGAGTTGAGTACAGCGTTACGGTCATTATGAAAAAGTTACTTGAGAATTGAGACGAAAAGGTTAAAGCATCAAACTTTAGAATAAACTACTGCTACCATAACTATCTAGGTTATACGATATACGAATGTAATATATATCAACAGGTTGCCAAGGAGAATGCGCAAGGCAGAATTTATTGACACACTTAACTGTCGCAACAGTTTTTTTTTTTTAAATTGACATGGTCCTAAAGTGCTACTTAGTATAATTTTGACTCTGACTGCACAAGTTCAATACAAAAATGACTGCTTCATTATAATATTCGATTCTAAAACTTTCACCCTAGAGTGTATACCAGATAAGTACACAAGTTTGGTCCAAATCTCTTGATGCTTTATCCCGAAACCGAATCGTGCCGAATCCGACAAGAAAGCCGAAGCTCACCGTGCCGAATTGTTAACGTCCATCCCTAATAATAACATAATTTGATCGATTATCATCGGAGCGGAAGTCAGAGGAAGCGCTGTGGGCGTCGCGGGCGCATCGTACGAAATAGCGGTCCACGCAATTATATATTTTTTTCACAAAATTGATAGATATATTTTTATGATCGTTAATAAGTATTAATGCGTTTTTACACTACCGCTTAGAACCGTTGAGTGGGAAAGTGAGGTTGTGAGGTTTTAATTTGGCAAAGTCTATGATTTTTTTTCTTGTTTTGCACTTTATAGTGGGATTGACTGCCTCGTTGGTGAAGTGGCAAAGTTTCTGCCTTCCATGCGAGAGGTCCTGGGTTCCCTGAATCCCCGGACGAGCAAAAATCGTTTCTGGGATTTTGAGTCATGAATTTCTCAAAAAGAGCTCGGAGTCGGGAAGTTGGAGGTATCACACCCCCGTGCCTCGGAAAGCACGTTAAGTCGTTGGTCCTGCGCCTGATCTCTCTCCGGTCATGTCAAATTACCGTCTCACCGAACTTTGAGAGTGATGGAACAGTGAGTGCACCTGTGTATTGCCCTCACACTTGTGCTCTATAATATCTCCTGCGTAGTTGGCTGATCTCTGTTGAGATTGGCCGCCGTGGTCGAAATCGGTCAGGAGGACTATTATTTATAGTGGGATTACAGAATTGTTATAGGCTAATTAATTACAATAACGACTTATATGACTCCACACCACGACGTATATGACCACTACATAGTAAAAAGCAAAGTCGCTCTCCGCGGCTGTTCCTGTATGCTTAAAATAAAACTGCATATCGGATTCCGATGCAGGTGTTTCAATATTTAAAGAGAGTCATTCAGAGAGAGTGCTTAATATATCAGAGAACTAACCGAATTCCACGCATGCGAAGCCGCTAGCGGGAAGCTAGATAACAAAGTGACATCTTGTTCTTTTTTTCTTTCCTACTAAATGAATTTTACTTTCTTTCTATCTAGAAAGATGATATCTTTATAGACATGATGAATGATGAAGGACATAGTCTACGTACAAATCGGATCATCAGGTGTTTATGAAAAAGACAGGCTGTCCTAGCTGCCTACTATGTAAAGCGGGCTATTTGTTAAAACTAACGTAGCGAAGCAATTGCTATAATTTTCCCTTCAAAGGCAAAAACAGCGATCAATGTCCCTAACATCAATTCGGTACACTCGATGACATAATTCGCCTAAAAAATCACCCCAAAAATACAAAGTTGGTACGTATGACATCACATTGGCAGCCCCTGCAGCATTTCACATTGCAGTAATAAGGGTGATATTGCAACAAACAAATGTATAGTTTGATAAGCAGTTCTGTACATCAAAGGTCACTTGCACACTTGTCCATAACGTACAAGGCACGTGGTAATGCCACATAAGTTCATACTTTATTAACGCATAGTGCTGTAGTTCTGTCGATGTAATGTGTAGGAGGTATCGAGAATTACAACACACCTAACTAGGCTCATGGCTAATTTTCTATTTTCATGATGAGTGCATAAAAGCAAACGTCAAAATAATGTGTTTTTTTTTAATTTGGGATAGGTTTGCTCTTGACCCAAGACTCAGCCCGAACGAGGCAAAGACTGAGTCTACGATGGAGCGAGCTCACCTGGAAGATGCCTGTTCATTCTAGCTTTGAAGATTCCTAAGTTGCAATTGCAGGGAAACTCATGTTTCTCGAAAGACATGTAAATCTACATATTAAAGAATAACATATCAAGTAAGTATAAGGAGATAAAGATAAAGACGACCACTTTGGTGTAAGAGGTCACGGGTTCGATCCCTGCACTGTACAAACATTTGTGTGCTGGAACATGTCTGTTTGTACTGGTCTGGGTGTTTTGTGTATTTATTTAAGTTTATTTGTAATACCACTGTTGATTCTGATTTCTGTAACACAAGTGCTTAAGCTACTTACCACGGAGTCAGTTCAATGTATGTGATGTTGTTGTATATTTATATTTATTTATGTTTATATTAAAGAAGATATCAAGTAAGTACATACAAAGGAAAATGTATTGGACAAATTGGACAATCACATTCTTTGACTCAGGACTATAGAAATTGACACATTGTCGGCAGTGCAGCTGGATCCCGACCACTTTTGGTTAATTTAGGATGCTTTATCGATATCGGTAAGCAAGTCTTTCGACAATACTATAACAGCACGTGATATTGCCGCATTCACATTTTATGCGGCATTTAGCCGGTAGTGCGGAAGACTACCACTGCACGGCGATTATGAGAAGCTATAGATGGAATGACACAAGTAAAAAAACCCTCCTTCAGTCGCAGTCGGGTAAAAATAATCGATGTAGAAGAACTGTAAATCTTAAGTTGTACGAAGTTTTAGCTTCTGTCTTAAAGAAGCATAAACACTTAGGCCCTGGGCACATCTGTGGCATACATACCGTCGCCATGTTTCACAACTGTCAGCGATTTGGCCGCGGTGATATAGGTTGAAGCGCTTGTGTGTAGCGAGTCGCGGCAGTATAGCGCAGGTGTGCGCTGGCGTTTACTGAGGTACTTATTTAATTTAAATCATTTACTATCTATTTCATGGCTAAATTTAATTGGTTACTTTATGTATTAGTAGCAGTACAAAATAATATTTTCAACTTTTACTTAATTTCAAGGTGGATTGATATCGTTATTGTCTATTTGAGATGGATTATTCTCGGTAGATGCATTTCATAGGTGATCGATTCGATGTTGAAATATTTTCTAAGTTTCTAGTCAATATTTTAAATGTATTTCATCACTTGCACCACATTCCACGATACTTTGAAATACCCGAATCGCTTTTTACTTACCGAATCGCTTTTCTAATAGACTCTTAACTTGACGTAACTCACCCACTACTGTCTTGTAACTCACCTCTACATCGAATTTGATTGGAAAAATTATTTCACGTATCATAAAATTTGAAATTGACTCGCCGACCGGTAGCGAGGCACGAGTATTAGAAACCCGGCCTTTCCCACCGTCTAACCGAGAAACTGCATTTTGTGCTATCCATAACCAATTTTATCCGATTTTTAATCAAGCTACCGCTCGGCGGCCAATATCACAAATTATAGTGTTCGCAGATTATGCTCGCTGGGAACTGGACGTGACGGATACTGAGACGAGGTAAGGTTAGGTGCACACTGTTGTGGTGATCTCACCCAATTTGGCTACGGTCTACGGTTGGTTTTATCTAAAACGAGCAAATTAATTCTCTCAGTCTCAAAAAGTCTCAAAAAACCTATTCTAACAAAAAATACATTAGCATTTCAAGCAAGGTTGCGACAATTTTCCTGCCTCCAAAAGAAATCAGGTAGATAGATATTTGAAATAATGGAATCAAACGCAAAAGCATGATACAACCTTGACAAGATATACCAAGCTTGATGAGAAAAAGAGTTGTTTCACCCTATTTGCTTCTTAAGGCTATAATTTTCCGCTGTGTGCACCTACCTTTGCTAGTCTCTGCGAGTCTGTGATTTGCCCAAGTGCCTGTGGTAACCGCTGTGGCACTGCCATGAATACAAAAACATTAAATAAAGCAATTCCTCGTCACTTATTGATTTTAATAATACTCCACATTACTGCTTGATTATGTAAATTTGCGGAGATGTAGTGTTTGCTGTCCGAAAATGAGTGATTTTCATAATTTTAGCATTAATCACAACTAAAATTTACGACTTTTGGACCTTCATATATTTATAACCGTTTGAGCTAGCTTCATGAAATTTGGGCTTCTAGTCGTCCTTATGGTCATAATTAATTAATAAACACACGTAGTGTTTGACATAGTCCCATGTGTTTACGTTAAATAGGTTTTGAGTTATGGAGGGGTCAAAGGTGGAACCAAGAAGTTCGTATGATATTACATTCGGCGCTGACTAGCCAGTTCCTTTGCTTGGAGTTGGCTGATATGTACGAGTATTATAACACAGCGAGCAAAACAACTACTGCCATTCACTAATATAAGTTTTAGGTTAAACAGAAATCGAACGAATTTTTAAAGAACCTAACCATCAAATCCGATGATAGACTAACTTGTTCCTATTGTTTAACTAAAAACATACGTACCATTGACATTATCCGTATAATGACCGTAAAACAATCAGAACACGTGTGCAGACGGCGCGGGTAGATATTCACGTACGAATAATTTAATAGCCCAGACATAATCGACAAGCAAATTGGTTAAAAGGGGACCGAAGTGGGCTGGTTGTTTTTAAACTAGGAGTAGGTATAAGCTTCGTGATTGTGATACTACATGTTCCCCTTTCCGTTAATTAAATGTTCCTTTAACCGAAGGTTGTCTGGAAGAGATCACTACAAGCGATAAGACCGCCTACATTGTACATCTTTCTTTGTCAAACTTGTCTGTAATTTTTGTTTTGGGATGCACAATAAAGTGGTGTTCTATATATCTATCTACAAGTACAAGTTAAGCAAGCTGTTAGTCCCGGTTAATATGGAAAGATATTCCTTAGTAGTAGATATTAGTCAGACGCCATGGGGCAGCTTAATAACATCTGACGGTAAGCTCACCTTATAAACAACCCTTCCACCAATCCCCACTGAACCTGCGTGAGATTTTGACTCGTACCACCTGATGGTTCAGGTGAGGCCTGTGCCCAGCAGTTGGACGTATATAGGCTGATGAGATGAAGTTCGCTGAATTTGAAAACGAATAAACTATTTCCTAAGTGTGCAGTTATAAGACATAAAGACATGCATCATTTTCGCCTTGAAGAGTCATATCACATAATTTTTTGTGGGCTGAAAGGAAAATCCAGTTCTGTGCATCGATCTGTACATTGACAATGTTTTAACGCAATTGATTACTTAAAAAATCTAATAACAAAGATTTTACTTCGTAGCGGCCTCTGATTTTTGATTTATCTTCTGAAATTCAAGTTTTTGGCAAAAAAACTTCTTAGCCGTCAAAAATTTTGTGATATGCCTCTTAAGTTCTTCTGCTTGATTTCACACAACTGTGTTTACTGCGCTCCTCCAGATATTTAGGTAGAACATGTTTTATCACCAAGAAGGTACTCAACAATATCATTTTACTCTGATGCTGAACTTTACTAATATATAAACATTAAGTTATAATATTTTTTTGGATTAACATTGCAAGTTTCTATACACTGTAAAAAAAAGCGGACTGCCACAGGCGGGACTTGAACCTGCACCTATCACAAGAAGAGCGATTGCTCTGTGGCAGTCCGATTTTTTATTTTCACACTGAATAAACATTATTCGTGTTTTATGAGTCAAGAAGTTTTGTAAAAACATACGTTCCCACAATTTGTCATTGCTCACTAATGCTCAAGATAATTAATTGTAAAACACACATCATTCATTTATTTGACCCTGATCATCACACGTATCATGCACGCATGCAAAAACTGCGGTAAAAAATGGCATCGTAAAACTTTTGTTCTGCTAAACCTTTAACCTTTCGTGTTAAAAATAAAAAAGTCAGTTTAATTTTGGGTGCTGAATGCGTCAAAAATGATGTAGGACGACACATTCGCGATTTTTTTTGGATGTGTCCGCGAAACGTCTTATTTATCCTGGGGTGTGTCATAAAAGTGTCTGTGGTTTATTTCGATGTCTGCTCGGTTGGTGATTTGAGAATGTTGTGTATTTTTTTTACTCTATCCTACAACTATCATAAAAACGAAAACTTTTTATCAAGAATCGACCATGCAAATAGGAAAAAATAATACAAAGCGTCTAAAAAATTTTACATCTAATTTTATTGATCTTATGTCTATTAAAACTCTACTAGTACTAGAAAAACTACTTAATACTTTCTCTAAAAATAGTTATAATTTAATAATTCAATTCTTTTTGAGAAAGCTAAGATTCCCGTTCGACTGCGCCATTTGAGTAACTTACGAAAACTTACGAATTGCACTGTGGGATAAGCACGAACAACTGTCGTAACGTATTCGTAGCGTTTACCTGTCGTTGACTTGTCAATTTGTATGGAGAAACTGTCAGTTTCTGACGTTTGAACGACACAAATACGGTGCTAAAATGTTAGTGCTTACCCTACTGCTCTCTGTTTGTCAACGCGATATTAACCATTGCAATTGTGTAGACTTTGAATGCGATTGACGTTGACTTTCTCACATTAACACTTTATCGCAAATATCGGATTATTTATTATCGCTGTTGGTTCAGCTCATTGCAGAAGTTCGATTCTCGCGCGGTTGATGTTTGTGAAACACTTTTGTCACTTAATGCTTTTATAATCATAGGGCATAGGCAAACATAAGGATTTCCGATTTTGTTACCAAATTATATGAGCATATTTTAGATGCCACGGTATTAATAATATGCTGTTGTGAGGATAAAACGTATAATCGTCTGTAGGAAAAATAGTAATTGACGCGAATGCATCATAGTTTTTAAGTCAAACACAAATAAAAATTACTTTATTATTCAGAATTGAGCTTCTTAAAAAATCAGTCAGAGCCCTACATGTATTTTTCATTCAGAAAACCGGATGATCATTTTTTCTGGATGATGGTTCTGGAAGAATGCTATTAGAAAATCATAACAAAAACCTTCAAAAAACTTAAACCTGCGCGACCTCCGTATTTAATACAATCTCGTACAGGTAAGTAGAATGCATCTAATCTTTTTTTTTTTTAATTTTGTGAGCTGTGAGTGAGTATTAGTGACTTCTAGTCACTAATACTTACTTACTTTCTTAAATGCACATTTGTGTCAAAATCTCGTGCTTCCGCTCTTCAAGTTATAATCATAAAAAAAATCTTAAAAAGCCACTTCATCATCACACCCATCTATCGTAATCATCGCTAATCCACCCCTGGCCATTGCCGATTGATCCGCGCATCGCGGCCGGCGCGCGCGCATGACGGATACGAGTTTGAGTGCCAAATAATGTGCGAGCTGTAATCCCATTTGTAAACGGGATTTGAGTGTGTGAATGTTTTGATTCTGAGCTGTTTTAAAAATTCTGTTCTGATTTGTATTTAGCGTTTGCTTGGGGTTTTTCCCAGATTGATTGGTGACTTTTAACGAGAGAAATTAGGTACTCCTATGTTAATAAGTGAGCGAGGATATAAATTATGCAGTGATAGTAATTGTTTTAAAACCCAAACTGGATGGGTCTAGTTCCTTAATATTGCAACACCGGAAGTCTCAAAATAGCTTACGGCGTAGATAATGCACACGTTGTTAGCAGGGTTCTTAAAATAATTTCTCCTTCTTGTCCGATTTCGACCACGGCGGCCCATCTCAACAGAGATCAGCCAACTATGCAGAAGATAATTATTGCAGTGAACAAGTGTGGGCGCCATACACAGGTGCGCTCACTGTTCTATCACTCTCAAACCAGGAGACTAACGGCTTAACGTGCTTTCCGAGGCACGGGGGTGTAACACCGCCAACTTCCCGACTCCGAGCTGTTTTTGAGAAGTTCATCTATCAATCAGACATAAAATCTTAGAAGAAATTTTGGCTCGGCCTGGGATTCGAACCCAGGACCTCTCGGATGTAAGGCAAAAACTTTGCCACTATACTAATGAGGCAGTCAATATACACATAATATAGGCAATTATAAATAAATGGAGACAACATATTTTTAAATACATTACTCTAATCCCAAAGTAGTAGCTTAGGCACTTGTGTCATGGATAGCAGTCAGTAAAAACGAAGGTACCACAATCACCCAGACCCGTGACAACATCACAATTGGTTTCTAACATTTTCTCCGTCCGGGGAGCGAACCAGGGACCTCATATATACAACACTTTGACACCGGTACTCATGCCAATACTCCAGAGGTCTTTGTTGTAATTATTAAAAATAACTATTGCATTTAAAAACTTTGACTGCAAGTCAAGTTTTAAATAGGTTTTCGCGAATAAGCCGGCGAGATGAACAGCCAGCACATCAGGCTACCCATTTTTGTTGCAAAATCGCCTGTATCACAAGCGAATAAGATGCCGCAGTGTTTACCGTGACGTGCTGGCCACCGTACCCACGTCCCGCCAAAACGACGTGTCGCGCCCTCCGTCATTAAGTTGTACCAGCCCAGCGCGCTAACTTGCACGCGTATGGCCCAAGGCATAGGCGAAAGATTTACTTTTAAACTTGCATTAACGTTGCACTTTTTAAACAAGATAGGAAAGTTCAAGCCCGCAGACGTAGTGAAAAAATCTATGTGGTCACAGGCTGAACGGAGCAGCCTGTGACCACGGTCGGTGCAACCCGATCGAAAAGTTAGGCAAAAATTGAGGTGTGTAACCTCACCGGTATTGCGTTTAATTCCCGTTTTTTTTTTAAGTTTTAGCGCTTTGAATGTAGCATAGACCCTGGAAAAAGTTAAGTTACGAGGCGAGAATCAGGATTTTTATCGTTTGTAAAATTTTTGAAAATGACATTCGGCATCGCATAAGGTGCTGAGGTAGATAAATAGGTAACCGGTACGAGCAAGTCGGTACCGATCGGTACATGTATCGAATTTCCACATTAACTTATTATCTCACTTATTATATAAATTACTTCCTCATTGGTACCGACATGCACAGAATGGTTATGGAATCCAGTCTCTCTTTTCCTTTCGGCAAGCACCTCAGTCACGTGGTTTCATGCTGTGATTTTTATACATTTCATAGACGAAGTTTATGGCGTATTCCGTCATCGAAAGCGATGTAATTCGGAAATCTCCTGAATAAGTCTCTCATCTCAATCAAATCACACGCTACTTTTTGTCCCGAGACCATATTGAGAAGTTGCTCTATGTTCATTGGCAACATACTTTTTAAAGAAATAGGGCAATATTATTATAAGTAGCGCTGTTGTTGCTCAGTTAGCAACATCACATTAAGGCTGTTTCACAGTATCACTTTTATTCATTTATTAGTCTGTCTACAATTGTTTTTTTTTTAATTGAGAAATAGTCTCCAATAACTTGCACCAGAGGCTAACCCGTCGACCGCCGTTGTTGTTTCGTTGCGTGAAATTTAAATTTTTGCTATTCATTGCGGGCTGGTGGCGTTTTTCTGACACGCCCCCCGCTCTAGCGGGGTCGGTGGACTGTCGCGCACAAAACTTCTGATCTGACAAAAGACTTGTTAGACCAGTTCCGAGATTGAATAGTTGAGCGCTTTGTGTTTTAGTTTTTATATGTTCGAAGCTTGTATTGCTAAATAACGATGAAATAATAACTTGGATTAGGTAATGAAATTCTGGAACGAAAAAAAAAAAATTTTTGTCGTTAATATGTATACGACTTTAGTAAATCATGGGCTAGGTTAAATGATTCTTTGCATTGCGTTTTCCAAAATTTGCGTATATTGCGTTAGATGACTGTGGAGACAGCCTATAACTTACACATTATAGGTTTATCGATAGCAAAATTCATTTGTTGTTGCTCTGTTTGTATGTACTATAAATAAGTAACCCTCTTATAAGTCTATTTGTAGTTTGCTGTTTTCGATTAACGCGTAACAACATTTTTCCAATTTTGTTTAAGATAAATTATTTAAGACCCGCTGAAAATCAGTGTCGCGCCATGCCTCTGGCTGCCATGATTAATGCTGACATTTTTTAATGTAAAATCACATTAAAAATGGTAGGATTAATCAAAACAATCAATAAAAATGTTTTTTATGTAACCTTGTTTTTCTTTTTTTTATGGCAAATAAATACTTTTTTTGGAAGACACTATTTTCTTCTCGCCAGTCATTGCAAGCAGTGCACATGTTTGAAATTCTTCGCGATCTCCGGCAAATTGAGTCTCAATACTGTGCCCGAGGGCGAGTAACCCTCCACTGCTAATAATAATTATTTGTTCTGTGACTCTGCAAACTCACCTCGACCCGCGGAGGGTTGGGTGAGGTCACTGATGTAATGTAGAACAGTTTAGGGTTATTTTGTATTTTTAATAGGCGTTTTGATCTTAAAGCGTTGCATTGAGAATAACTCGTGTGCGGGGGGCTACGTTCCACAAAGCAATAAAGAAACAAAAATTTTGACAGAAAATATTGTTTTTAAATATACAGCGTACCAATAAAATTAGAGTTATGCAGATGCGAGAGAACTTCTTGTGTATAATAATAAGTTTAAAATTTTTTAAGCAATATTTTAAAAGCTCATAAATGTCGTTTCCAATTTTGCCAGCTGCATAATTTGTTGATCAGTAGATTTGTTAATCAAAAAGTATGAAGCTAGACAGATACACAAGTAAGTTTCAATTGATAAACATGTGGGTGATCAAATGCGCCTAAGACGTGCTCTACTTATACCGAAGTATTTCCCATAACTTTTGCATGACTTTAGTTTTTGGAGCACCTATAGTACCTACCTGTTGTTTGTTTCACGCTTTGTGAGTTGATAAGAAATAAGAGTCATAAAAAACTTGTCTGACCAATCACAATACGAAATCATCGAAATGTTAAATAACTTGTAATCTGCTTTTTTACTTAACTCTTAATAAGTTCATCACCAAAAAACTGTCTCCATCGCACCCGAATTCATATTAGCATTTAAAAAAACTGTTTTTTACTAAACTAATCAAAGAGCAGTTAAACCAATTTTGGGTTTACAGCAAAGAAACGATTTCCCATAGAAATGCCACGCGACCGTTTCGTCACGGCTCTGCTTGACATCATCTATTGATATGAACATAGTATCAATGCAGTTCTTTCAGTAACCAATTTTGATCCTAAAGTTAATTGAGTTTATGGTTTGATATTGTGTGAGGGGTGCGAATTCAAATTAGGGAGTTAGCAAGAGAAATTCACAAGCATAAAATAGATAAATAAGATTTGTGTGGGTGTGCAAAATTGGGCAAATGTATTAGCGGGGCGTGATCGGCGCGTGCGCCTTGTTAACAAAGTTTTCCCGTGACTACTGCAATTATGGTGTCCTATGACTAATGTGGGTTATGTGGGATGATGTTATGGCTGTCAGTGCCAATTTGAAAATCTTAATTTGAAACAAATTACGTTCAAAAAGGTTAACAATGTAGAACTACGTTCGAAACTCAAGCAATAGCTATTGAAAGATTTTTGTGCCCTTGAAGCGATTAGGGTAAACGCTTGACGCACTGTACATATATTTATTTACATGAGGTATTTAACAAAGAGAAGAAGTGTAAATACATACAGTATAAAAAAGGAAACACGCAGGGCCGTGAAAAATTATAGAAAGACAATAGAGGAATAGAAGAAAGAGTGACAGAAGGAAAATTATCATAAAATATATTCTACTAAAAAGCTGGGACGCGAACTACGAAGGTTTGTTCGCGGCACACCCTCAAAAGCAGTTAGACCAATAATCCTTTGAGCCACTATAACAAAATACAATAAATAATATTATTTATGGCGCCGATATCGTCCTCGTTGTTCTCAATAGGTTAACGACAAGCATGTAACGATGTAAATATGGTTAAAGTGAGATCTCTCCGGTCATGTCGGATTACCGTCTCACCGAACTCTGAGAGTGATGGAACAGTGAGTGCACCTGTGTATTGCGTTCACACTTGTCACACTGCGTAGTTGGCTGATCTCTGTTGAGTTGACAGTTTGAAATTTATAATGGTTTTTTTTCATGAGTTCTTAACGTGGACATTGGATATTGCAATTTAGAAGTCCATAGATGAGGTTATTAATCGGAAGGCTGATGCCAAGGCGCGGTGATGAGACAGCTTCTATATATATCGATACCAGAAGTATGAATTAAGGTAAGGGACAATTTGGCCAAAATGAGTTATATATACCGTTGGATTCGGAATTTTGCGCTTTATCAACTGGCGTACTTAGAATTTCAATATCGAGCAAAAAATGTCCCTTACAGTACATATTTTTTGATAGTCTAGACTGATACTTCACTAAAAAAATGCTTTAAGGGGCTTGAAATTGTTACCCCTTTACGAACAAATAGAGTAACTAACCTTATAAAAATTTGTCGAACTTTACCTTATACTCATATTTATAAATTCATAAATCATGACCATTACGCCTTTTTGCAAAATGGAGTTTTTATATTGCAAGTCCCTTACATTAAAATGTCTTACAAAAACATTCACAGAATGGACTTACGCTAATATGTTTAAAGTTTATTATCGTCTCTTGTGTCCTTTACATTACGCTGGCGTCTGCAAATTTGGTGCTTACATTATTTGACCATATTAAAACGTATTCCTGATATCTTGAATGACCTAAAGACTAAGGAAACTGCAGAAGTCTTCAAAAATTACAAATTAGTTAACGGTCGGGTTTATAGAATACTTGATGACTCTAGCGTACATTGGTTAGTTCCTCGTGGTGCGCGGTGGCAATTATTAAAAGCAAACCATGATGACATAGGCCACTTTGGCTATGACAAAACGTTGGGACGTATTAAGGCTCATTACTGGTTCCCAAAAATGAGGCGGTTCGTTAAGAAGTATGTAGCTGCATGTTTAGAATGTGCCCATCATAAATTGCCTAGTGGGAAAAAGGCAGGTGAGTTACACCCAAATCCTAAAGTGGAAATTCCATCTGACACTGTTCATGCAGGTTGAGCGGTACAATCGCACCATCTTGGCAGCTCTTGGAGCCATGAATCATGATAAACCAAACGGAATATGGGATAATCATTTACCGACATACAATTAGGAATTAATACGACTGTTCACTCTACAACAAAAAAGACACCAACCGAACTTTTTTTTGGAAGAACGGTTACAAACCCATCTCAAAGTATTTTTAATGATGTTATTACGGCAACTGCCTCCTCTACACCAGTATCGCTTCCAGAAATAAGATCCGAAGCTAGTGAATTAATCAAATCTCAACAAATTAAAGACAAATCCTCGTATGATGCCCGACGAAATCAAGATGTTAGATTCAAAGGAGGCGATTTAGTTAGGGTTATACGCGCACCTACTGGAATAGAGGGTCAGTCAAAGAAACTTGAACCTAAATGTCGAGGGCCATATCGCATTAAAAAGGTTCTTCCTAATGATCGGCATGTTGTTGAGGACACCCCAATCACTCGAAAGGGCAAACGGTATGAAGCTATTATAGCAGTAGACAAAATCTTCCCATGGCTCTCAGTCACTCAATCACCTTCTTCCCATGATGAATCCTCTGATACCAATAGTTCTGATCATGAATGATTGCTCCCTCATGATCCTTAAAACACTTTTGATTTTGCCCTCAATAATCACTGTCTCTCCTCGATTTACTAGTTCAGTAATTCCTTGCAAAAAGCTATATTTCACAATAAAAATTATTGATGTTTCCAATTACTTAATTATTGATATGATTTTAATAATTAAGTAACATATGTGTAGACATAAGATATGATAATACATGTTGTAATAGGAAGTTATGATCATTAAAGTCATGGTTGTGTTAGTGAAAGTCATGAACTAGCACAGCTACATTAAGGTAATTGCCGGTAACGGTCAGCGTCATGGACCGGGATGACCACATCATGGACATCACCAGTGATCGCCTTCCGGCCCTCCCAGGCATCATTCGCCAATACGCAAGGGCAGGGAAAGAGCTTACCTTTCTTTTAGACAAGAAGGAGCCAGTTATGGTTCCTCTTAACAGATCCGCAGCTGCCGGCGTGATATTAGCTTTCTTCAATGGAAGAAAAGATCCCCTGGACAGAATTCGGGATCTCTTCCAGGTTCAGTCCGATACCCTTGACGGTTCAATAGGTAGAGTCCTTATTACATATTACTTAAGTTGCATAAAATATGTTACGGACATTAACTTCATTGACCAGATTTGCGAAGATAAAGGTATGACAATTCTCACCGACGACTTGTCTCTAATACCCCGGGAGCACCGAACCGTTTATGGGGAGATGAAGAGGGAAGAGAAAGAGATCCCCCACAGCATGTAAGCCTTCCAGGCTGTTTATGGTGCTTACAGTATATGTCGTCCCGTTGCAAACAAACGAGACTTCCGGACGTGGATCATGAAACGGTATGCAGCCTTTATGGCATCTGTTCTGCAAACCGCTGAGATCAATACATATCTAGAGTATCAGAGGGGAGGAACTGTAGTTAACGAGACAGTTGTCTCTCGCACTCCAGTCCGTCCGTTGGTTTACAACGTAATTGCATCCACCACTGACGACATCGTTCCTGCTGCCGTTAAGGTCCATATAAAGATGTTAACAGCACTCTCGGAAATGACAACCTACTCATTAATCCAGCAAGTGATCAGCCGGGGCAGTTGTGTCATAACTGGAGCCCCTTCTCAAACAACTAAACGACTACGTTCAGGAGAGACAATAAGTATTGGACAAGTTAAAAGCCGAAAAGTACCCGTCCGACCATATTCAATATCTTTACCTCATAATGCCTCATACCCAAGCCTTTACGGCTTTTAAGTATGCTGATCTTGTGGTTACAGCACAGGTTATGGAGGAGGTGGAGACACACAAAGACTACCTTAGAGCAATACAAAGCCAAAATATCAACTGCTACAATCAACAAAAGACAACTGAAGCAATTCCTCCTCACCCAGTCGCAGCAAGTCGGTCTTAATATCGACGAGTAGTCAGGGCAGAGTCTGCCCTGACTACTCGTCGATACTAGGGTTTGGAGGGTCTGCCCGGCAGACCCTCCAAACCCTAGTCGGCGGCAGAGCCACTGACCTCTACAAAGAAGCAAAGAGGATCCTGAACCTCATCAGCACCCAGAGGAGGATCGCCTAAGCTTTCTCATCCCTATTAGTATAGAAAAACCCGAATTGGACTGTAATCAAAACAAACGACAAAAGACATTGTTTTTAACTACTTTCTCAAATTAGCATTTCAATCAGAAGTTGAGAAAAACACTAGTAAGAGAACCCAGTAGAGATGTCAAAACAGAAGGAAAAGGCCACCAAACTTGCTTCTCTTGCCCGGAACGAGATTCGAGATTTAGAAGAGCAGATATTAAGAACTGCCCCCTTGGAGGATCCCATACATGCAGTTTTTGAGCTTACAGATTTCGTGGAGATAATCCTGCCAGACGAAGAGTTCATTCTTAAACTCCTCGACTCCCAAGAAGACATGCAGAAAAGAGCCATTGCAGAATACGTAGATTCAAAGGTTGAGAAGCAGAGAGAGAAACTTCGAGTAGAGAGACGGCAAAAAAGTTTTGACGTCTACCGAGATCTCCAGGCTGATAACATAGCTTCCGATTCCAGCAGCAGGACCGCATCTCACGACTCAATGGAAGAGGGGTACATGGAGTCTGAAGCAGCAATCGTCAATGTAGGAACTGACCCCGTGATTACGGGGTTATTTTCTTTCTTACTTTTTGTTTTAACTCTAGAAATTAGAGATTATTATTCATTATTCTTTGGAAAATACGAAAGTTGATTATGATAATATTTGTTTTTTTTTGTTGATTATGACATAATTTTAAAAACAAATTTGTAATTTATGGCACTTTTTAAAAATAAACACATCACCCTGTCTACAGAAAACACTTCTTTTGAAATTAAGCTTTATTAAATAACCCAATATAAGCTGTATTGCTATACAGTTAAGGTCCTGCTTTAAAGTGCAATCTTTATGTTATACATTTGTACTTACATAGATTTTTTTTTAGTAGAAGTTATTTACCTTATTTTATTATGCAAGTTCTCGTATCTTTGTGTTACTTACATTATTTTGACTTTGCCTTGAACTCAAATTCGACTAACGTAATGGATAAGTGATTCACATTTTTTAAGGTAAGGGACAGGCTATTTTCTAAACTATAAGATTTTATTGTATTTAGCTTTTATAGCATAAAAGAACATTAAATTCTAAGAAACTTTGCCATAGACCTCATCTAAATCGGCCTGTAAACAAAAAAGTTATACACAGATTACAAAAAGCAAAAACGTTTTTTCGCTCTCCTGTAAAGTCATGTTTTGTCCCTTACCTTAATTCATACTTCTGGTATCGATATGATCGATGTTATAATCACAAGCAAATTACGCTTTATGAGCCAGTGACACTGTTTGTACATAGTCATCATAATAAACATATAAGTAGCAATAAAACCTAGGCTGAGAATATAAAAAATAGAAATCTATACCTTAAACAATTATTTTTAAGGTGTGTGGTAGGTAGGTAGGTACCTACTTTATGTTCTTAAGAAGCACCTACTTGGTTCTGTTAGCTATGAAACACGGCCTAACTACTGGGTAACATACGGTACCTATTGGGTAGGTTCTAAAGTTTTTTTAACAACCATTCTGAAGATAGCTGCCTGCACACAAACAACAAAGGAAACCCACATCGACAGTATTATCAATACCAAAACAACATTTGGTACACAAACGAAACACCTTTTCCCTAACACATCCTACATGCCAACGCACTCCGATCGCTTGTAACCGGCACAACGCGGCGCTTTACAAACTAATTACCGATAGAAAAACCACAAAAAACCTCCAGAAATTAGTTCCCGATGACAGTTCAAAAATAAATGTATATTTTTTTTCGGGATCAACGTTAAAAAATGGGTGACCGAAGCGCCACGACCGACGCGCGGTCCTTTTACACCCAGCGGGGCGCATCCCTCGGCTAGGATAGTAAATTTTACCCGTGGCATATTTATTCATATTCCCCAAGCTCGAGATTATTTTCTACTAGAGTTTTATGGTAATCGCAGTTTCTAAACGACTAATGAATTACCTGTGGCGGGAGTTAAACGTGACAATTGTGTAGTCGCTTTTACGATTGAGTGTCATTTTTTCTAGTGTCGCAGTAGATGTTAACACGATCGGAGATAAGGGACCGGGTGCCGTTTATTTCTTTTTAATCTGTGATTAGGGCGCTAAAGTGTGATTTCGATTTTGTTTTTTATTCACAAAACCCGATAAGATTTTTTCTCATATGTAGATAGAAACAGTGGGGTGAGCACGAACATTTTGTTTACGTTTTCGTATCGTCCAAACATCAGAATCTGACAGTTTCCGCATATAAATTGACAAGTTAACGATAGGTAAACGCTACGAATACGTTACGATAGTTGTTCGTGCTCCTCACCCCACTGCAGCTTTTGAAAGAACTTTACTTTTATCAAGTATCTAGGCACTATTTAGTATTTAGTTAAACGAAAGTACCTACCTCTACTTATGTATCTGTGCAAGCTGTTAACTTGTTGAATTCACAATTATTCCAGTGTTAACATATTAGACGTAACTATGTAATGTCCTCTTCAATTCGATTTACATCTTGTTGTGAGGGTACATATATTATATTAATCGAAGAGAAAATACATGCAATAATATTTATCAAGTTTTATTTACTGATCACTAGTGATCACATAATGTGATATTGATGGTGATATATGTTTTATTTACTAATAAAAGTAACTGTAAGTACTTAAGCATACATTTTTCAAAACCATCCTCTTCGGGGTCACAGCGACGGCACCCTGGCCATCATTCACCAAAATCGATGCAGTCCGAAGGTCGCCCGCCACGAGGTTCCCATCAATCATTCCGTGTGATGGATGCTCCTGGGTCCTTGATAATTACCGATAATGAGGGTGGCTCTTTGTTGTAGATACCTGGTAACTTTGATTAAATTTAAATTTAAAGTTGAAAGACATGTGACGTACATTGTTACAATAAGCTTACAGTAGTGGTTCGATATTAATACGAATAAGGTATAATATATAATAGTCCTCCAAGCCGATTTCGACCACGGCGTCCAATTTCAACAGAGATCAGCCAATTACGCAGAAGATATTATAGTGCACAAGTGTGAGTGTGTGTGTGCACAGTGTGTGCACCTATGTAGGTGCACACACTGTTCCATCACTCTCAATGTTCGGTGAGACGGCAATCCGACATGACCGGAGAGAGATCAGCTCCAGGACCAACGGCTTAACGAGCTTTCTGAGGCCCGGGTGTGTGACACCGCCAACTTCTCGATTCAGAGCTGTTTTTGAGAAATTCATGACAGAAAATCTCAGAAAAAATTTCGGCAATAAAATTCAAAAGAGGATTCAAGGGAGGAGAGATAATAATTCTAACAGGTGACAAGCGAGCAAAACGAAGAACACTGCTCGTAGTCGCTTAAATGCACAATTTTTGATTTGATTCGATGGCATATCTTCCGTTTGTTATTCTAATCAAAGCCGGCTAGTTGGGTTTCATCAAACACACCGATTTGGAGACGCCTTTCCGAAGGTCTAATACTTTCAGTTTGACAACCACTAAGTGGGTGATCATTTGTCAGGCTAGATCGAGAGGCAGTTCCATTTTTGTCTGGCAAGTCAAAACTCAATTGCAACCTTTTCTCTTTTAATATAGTTCTGCATTTCAACTCCGAAAAATGTACGAAATGTATTAACAAAGTTTCACAAAACCTACAAATGTAACTAGCCCTAATCAAAGAGTGACAAGAATAAGGGATCCAATAACAAAACGTTCATACTACAAAATATCTTTTTATCCAACCAGGCGACGTCTAAGGACGTGAGGACGTGAGGTGTTTTCTTTTAATTTTCTATAACCTAGTTAGATGTCGCGAGATTTTCTTCAACCCCCTCCCCCATTCCCCAATCTCAGGTTTAGCTGGGCCGCTGGGGACACACGTCAAGTACTCCAGATCTTCGTTTTTGTTATGTTCTTGTAAATGCTTGCTAAGCTGAACAACTTCTCCTATGGCGTTACATTCATAGTTTAAGAAAAGTGTTGCAATCCTACGTCACGTACTGCAGATTTTCGATTTAAATACGTGTGTAGAAAGAACTGGTCACGTTTAACAACTTTTCCTGTCGCGTCCAATTCATAGTTTAGCTGGGCAGCCAAGGTTTTGCGACAGGTATTCAGACGCTTGAAATGAAATTTGCCTATAATATGTTAGCGAGGACTAATATCAATACAACAAATAAAAGTTCAACCAAATCCCTCCAGAAGTTTTTGTGTAAAAAGCTAACAACGGACAGACAACCAAAAATTTCAAAAATCATATGCTTGTTGGCAGGCGCGGGTGAAAACTGCTTTGTGAGTATCGTGAGTCCTTAGCCTTATTTAAGTACACACGCAGGACCTTGTCGCTTCTAACTGACGTATGTCTAGCTAAAACTGAACTCTAGGTAATATGATTGACAATACCATTCGGAGCTCTTTTTTACTTGGTACATAAGTGTTACGAGATAAATTGACACAACTTCTTTATTTATTAACCGATTTTTATGAAATTAACACTAAATCCCAACACAAATCAGTTAAGCCGTTTCTGAGATTAGCGATAAACAGACAAAACGGATAAGCATTGTTCTGGGTTCTCTGGAGTATATAAATTACCATTTACATCCAGCGATCAGTTACAGTTTTATCATATGTATAAATTAAATTATTTTCCTTAGAACGAATTAGTAAATGATCTTAATCGTGTTAAGATTAAATCTTAAGCATGTACAGTCTGGATTAAATGGACCAACACATATTTTTTTGTTTCAACAGAAAAAAATGCGCGATATTTGTTGAAACCCACCCTCTCTCCATTGTAAGAATAGATGAGATTTGATTCGAGTCTGTCCCCCTTTTAAAATTTCATGATCCCTAATTTATGAACGCCACCTTAGGTACCTATACAATAGTTCTGCTCTTCATATAAATATTTGGAACCAACCCTAAAAAGTAATACCTAATGAGTTGTACATTTCCTAAAAATATATTTCATGTTTCGACATTCCCCATGAGCTAATGCGCTTTTAAGACGAACAGATAGTAATATTCTTAAGTTCCCTGCTTCTACAAAACGGTTCCCAGTATATGTTAAAAGAACATTAAAACCCTAATTGATGACCCCAAAACTCGCGGATAGCTTACAAATGAAGAAATACGTTTTTAACAGACGCAAATAATCGCTAATTAACTTTACAAAGCTAAAAATCCTTTGGAAAAAATCTGTTGTGGTAACGACTGACCGCTACCAATGTCTGAGGCGAGTTTTTGTCGAGAGCATTAAAATTCGAAATTACTTAATATCGACTCTGTACAAGGTAAACCATAAATCTAAAGAATTGTTAACAGAAATGCTAGAGCTTAAGGTAAAGTAAATTAGTGTAAATTACAGAACTTTTGATACTGCTAAGTTGACTTTTGAATGCTATGAATGCGATGTTAGGTTGGTCCTTTCAGTTTGACAGCCACTAAGTGGCTGATCATTTCTCAGGGTAGATCGAGAGTCAGTTCTATTTTTGTCTGGCAACTTGATACTGCTAAGTTTGAATGTGAATGCGAATGCTATAAATGCTATAAATGTGTGAATGCTATAAATGCGATGTATGTACTGACTAAATGAGTGGAAATATCGATTGTACAAACTGATAAATTGCTGATAGCGAGATTTGGGCGTAATTAAATACGACAGACACAACGACAACATAATCAATGCTAATTCTGAATCTGCCTAACTAATTTTGTAGGCATTATGTTCTTAGTCACTATAACAGGTTGTCTGGCAGAAAATGCATTTAGCATTAGGTCCACGCTTTGAAAATTTTTTTTGCAATAAAGTTTTAAATAAATAAATTAACAGGTATTTAAACTCAAAATATTTTCATCTATGTTATTCCTACAGTTTTTTAAATAATAATTTTGTCATGATGAAAATACTATGTGCGTAAGTAAATGACTCCAACGTTATTCTTATTATAACATCACACAACTCATAGTAGGGGTTTCACGGCAAACAGTACCATTACAAAAAAATATCATAAAGTTCATAATTTATACCCTTCTTGGACGTTTTAACGCGCATGTAATACTCATAGCAGATCCCGGCTTTGCCCGCCGCCGCTTCCTAGCCATTAAACTGGTCTAGATAGTAAAAGTCATTGTAAACTAGTGGAATAACCCGGTTTTAGTTGGTTAATCGGTTTTTGAAGGCAGCCGGGCGTATTTCATGTACCGGCTTGTAGAGATTTTGTTTCGCGGTGGACCTGCGCGACGGAGTTAAATGATTTTATAAGTACGTGTAAAGGATTTCACGTAGTATTGTAATAATGAGTTGTATAAATGACCTTATTTTTAGTTGCGCATGGACTGCGATTGCGTTAAGGTTTACTAAGTTACAACTTAATAAATAAATACACAACAACATCACACTCATTGATCTAACTCCATGGTAAGTAGCTTAAGCACTTGTGGTACAGATATCAGAATCAACAGTGGTATTACACCCAGACCAATACAAACAGACAAGTTCATGCACAGAAATGTTTGTACAGTGCGGGGATCGAACCCGTAACCTCTTGGTTAATAGTCAACTTCTTGACCATTATACCAAAGTGGTCGTCTAATAACTGAAGAAGCCTTTACAGCGGCTCTAGTTATGCATATCTTCATGCGTTGTTCGATTTTGACTACTTGAGGTATAAATTGCTTTAAATGATATTTTCCCCACAAAAATACGTAAGCTTACGTTTTCACGCCTTTCTATTTGTTGTTAGTATCTTCACTTTTGGTATAAAATTGATTTAAATGCTATTTTTTCCACAAAAATACGTAAACTTACGTTTTCAGGCCTTTCCATTTGTAGTTACATAGTATCTACTCGTCACATTATGTGCGGATTTTTTTAAAGACACGTTTTAATACCTAATGAAGCGTTACACACATCCTGAACCTATGTATTACCTGATAATTGATACATCAATGAATATTCATAACCATAAATTTGTTACACGCTTAATTAGTAAAGGTACTGAAAGGTGTCAATGTTTTGTATGTACAATGTCATTATATAAAAACTCCACTATTAACTTGTCACGAAAGTTAATAGTCAACGATGAATTCTTGAATTTATTAATATTATGGTACACTAAACGTCTTCGCCTATTGCAATGAAATCAGAAGGAACAGGTTCTCAAACTTGTACTTGCTTCGCTAAAAGAATGTTAATTGAAAAAATCTACGCATATTGAATAATTTATTGCATACCTAAATAATTTACCATTAGGTTATGAAAACAATTGCAAGATATTGTTAAATATGGTAACATATTTTTACAGCTCTGATCAACTTTTTTTTACTAAAGTTAATAATAATAATAATAAATAATTTCTTTTCTTACATCAACTGTTTACAAAAGTCATAAATAGCGCATTAAATATAAAACTTTGTAAGTTTTCCTTCTTTGCAGTTATTTTGCGTAAGAGAAATATGTAGTTTTAAACGCACTGCAATCTGCATGTATAAAATATAAACTGTAACTAGAATATCGTACTATTGTAAAAATTATGACACTTCTGAAAGATAGGAAAGTATTTTTTTTCAATTGGAGTCATATTTCTGCGTAGTTTTCAGCAAACTTCAACTTACCTCTTTGAGATCCTTTGTCCGTGAACATGAATAAATTCTAAGTACTTGCTAATTGGCAATAATGGAGCTGCCCCGGGCGATCCTTAGCACAATGGCATTAAACATTTATGTGGCTAATAGCAGGCTGTTTGAACACGTCACTTGAACAAACGCGCTTTTTTAAAGACGCCTCTTAGCTAACAAGAGCATAATTATAAGTGGTGAGGTGACACGCAAACTGAATGTTTTAAACCTTGTAAGGTGTGACAACGTTTGCCACGCATCTTTATTGAACGTTTGTAAATAAACAGTACATATACATACAGGGTGTAAAAAAAACCTTAACGAAGCCGAATACCACATATTCTACCAATTGTTACGATCATTTTTTTCCTTTACACCATACCTGGGAAGTTAACGGTTACTGAGATATTGATGGTTAAAGTTTGAAAAAAAATTTATGATTTTTACAGAAACGTCTTCTGTCCGTTATAACTGAACTTTTTTCCAAAGAAACATGATACAAATTTTTACTAGTTCTTTCATAAAAAGCCTCTAAATGGCACACTCTGCAATGAACAGCGCACACTCGAACCGAACCGCGTCGCGGTGGCGTAAAGCAACACGCCCCGCGGCGACTTTTCCGCGTGCGCGCTGTACATTGCGGGTTAGAATTAAATTATTTTTTTTGATGTCAAAAAATAAAAGTTGTTTCCCAGCTAAAATTTCTTTTTTATACGATTTGGTTTGGTGTACTGAACGCGTGGTTGACGGCTACGTTAAGGTTTTTTTTACACCCTGTATACAATTACTTTCCAGTAGGGTGGTTGGTTTATTGATTTATCGTAATAAGCATAGCATCTACGTTGCAAACTTAAGATAATATTTTTACAGTAGAAAAAAACAACTGTCTGGGGCAGGGATCGAACCCGGTAGTTATAATAAATTCATTAGGGATTAAATGGAAATCGTAAATAAATTGCATATTAGGATTTTGTAACGCAGCCGGCGCAATTCACGCCACTCTAAGTTTAAAAGCTTATTTTAGTGTAAGTACTTAGTTTGACATACATTTTCGTACAATTAAAGCGCCACAAATATCACGCCGGCCGTATGACAAAGCCTTCTTTCTCAAATAAACTAAGCCATCGTGCTTTTTTGTTACATCAGCAATGCAATTCCACAAGTGCGATGTGATGCTACTAATTCTCGCCCTCTACTCTCTAAGCAGTTATCTGTAGTTTCGGATGTAGCCATCCCAATCACTCTTAGAAGCTTGAATGAGAGCGAACGCGCTGGCTAGACCCTAAAATACGAAAGTAACGTTACTTAGGGAGTAGCGCCTCTGGTGTCAATTTCGAAAAGATATTACACTTAAAAAATTCTTTTCGGCTCCGGTCATCGGGGAGGAACGAACCCCCGACCTTTGGAAGTCCGGTCCAATGCTCTGACCACTGAGCTACCGAGAACCTTAATGAGAATCGTTGAATTTTGTAAGTGCTTTTTAACGCTTTGAGCCAGCGTATGTTGGCCTCTGGTGTCAATGTCAATCGCGCTTAGTCACATAGGACACCATCATAAACGAACATACATTTATTATTATCGCTTCACGTCGCATCCCGTCGCTCACGTAGGACAACGGGTCAATGTATTTGTTTCTTCGGTTTACGCGAACAGTAGACATTGATTTGAGACACTTTTTACGGATTTATTTATTTTGTTTTTTAATAAATATACAACAACATCACATACATTGATCTGACTACGTGGTAAGTAACTTAAGCACTTGTGTCACAGAGATCAGAATCAACAGTTGTATTACAAATAAACTTAAATAAATACATATAATACATATGTGCATGAACATGTCTGTTTGTACTTGTCTGGGTGTTCCCAGACAAGTACAAACAGTCATGTTCATGCACACAAATGTTTGTACAGTGCGGGGATCGAACCCGCGATCCCTCTTGGTAAATAGTCAACATCTTGACCATTACACCCAAGTGGTCGTCAAAAGTGGATTATTTCGCGATTTATTTGCATTTTGTTTTTCAGCGTCCTTGGTCACAGGTAAAGAGTCCGAAACGTCAGGTTAAAACAAAATGTAAATAAATCGCGAAATAATCCGTAAAAAGTGTCTCATGTTAACGGGTCAGTGTTTTCAGTTAATAGTGAACTCTAAGGTAATATCCAATTTAAGCTAATATGTTTTTCTCAACGTGATAGTCATGATCGGCATTCCTCTTTCTCTTTCTTCTCCCGTCCCTCTGTTCCCACGCAAGATGCATATTGGCCAATTTGAGATCTTCGTTCATTTTTTTGTCATACTCCTCGGAGTGCCAGTACTCGTGCTCGTCCATTTCGCTCACTGGTCCCCAGTTGTGGCCCTGGAATAGGTAGGACCTGCCGTCTCGGCCTCGGTAGCCAATGCACGCAGCTTCTTCTTGGAGTTTGGACTGGCGTGGTATGCTGGAAACTCTGGTCAAGACGTACACTAGTTCTTTCTGAAAGGCATAGTTTTGAGGTAAGTAAATCTTGTGGGTTTGCATTACTGACGGTTTGTCAAAAAACAGGATACGTCATGACGGATGAACATGGCATACTGAATTGTGTTTTTTTTTCAGCAACAGCGGCAAGTCCGTTGAATAACCGTAAAGATTCCTGATTTAAGACCTATCCGTGTTTTTTCACGTTTCACGAACGTAGGTATTTAAAAAAATAACTGATCGTGAAAAAACACGATTTGTCTTCATGTGAATGAGACCGCGTGGTGGAATATGGCTGGTACCATTTCGTAGGTGAGGTTAGGCCTGTGCCCAGCAGTGGGACATTTATAAGATAAACTGTATTCTTTGTGGTTCATGTGAGGAGAAATTGATATGCGATACTTATTTTATAACACTCGTAAGTTAGTACCTTACAAATCATGAATCCAATGTATTTGCCGCCCCGTACCTGCTTAAATCTTGCATCTATGGGATCCATTTTCTGGCCCTTTTTAGTTCCTGGAACATAAATTACTAGAATTTATCTATCGACCATTAACAATGTCACAGAAAAACTAACTTTTTTCGAATTATATCATACCTGCATTCAAAACTACTATAATTGAAGATAATATACATATAAATATAAATATACAACTCTGACTGCGTGACTATTTCAAATATTGGATATTTCAAGCTAAAGATATACTTCATGTATGTTTAGCGAATGATGAAAAAAACGGTCTGACTTTTACACCCATATTCTAAGAAGCTTACTCGAGATTTCCTCCACTCAACTCAACCTCATCTAAGGATTATAGTATTCTAAGTTGACACATTGGACCTCGACTTGAGGATTTTCCTCACTGGAGTTGAGGAAGCATCTGTCAAAGTTAAGGTACCTCGCGACCAACCTTAAGGCGTCCTCAAAGCACACTCAACGCTTGAAATCGGATTTTGTGACGCTACTTTCTTGTTGTGGTTATTAATATGAGTGATTTTGAAGATTTTATGTCGTGGATGTGCTTTTGCCGTTAATAGCTTTAATAATTTTGGGCGACAGTGGTTATGCACAAACTACATATATGTATACTCCTGTAATTAACCCGCAAACGCAATCGCAGCAGAGATACAATAGATCACATATCAGTACCAGAAATATCATTGAAAGAGTGAATGGTGTACTCAAAAGAAGATTTTCATGTTTGAGCAGAAAACTACAGAACAAAATAGATAATGTTCCTAATATTATAGTGGCATGTGCTGTTTTGCACAATATATGCATGGTCACTAATCAAGAGTTGCCAGAACCGTTATCTCTAAGGGAACAAGAAGTGCCAGCACCAGCTGTACCAGACAATGAACGGGGCAGTATCATTAGGGCAAGTTTCATTGAGAGACATTTTACATAAGTATTTTTTACTTAAAACTACACTGTATTCCTACTAGTATCTACTGTTCTGTATTTATATTATGTGCTTATTTTTTATTACTTACTTGGCTTTAAAATAAAATTATTTTTTTATTATGCCTGATAATAACCTTACAAAATGAAACAAATTTTAGTATATCAATCTTCGATCACCTGTATGGTGATCAAAGATGTCAATATAATATCCAGCCTAGTGTTTCATTTATTCAACCAACACACTTCTATTGCATTGCCAATCAAACAATTCGAAAACAATGACGTCATTCCTCCACTCGACCTCACTGGAGGAACGTTGAGGTAAGGTGAAGTTGACTACTAAGAATATCAATTTTGAGAATGCTTTGAGGACTCCTTAAGGTTCTCCTCAGGTGAGGGTGAGTGAAGGAGCTTTTGAGTAAACATCTTAGAATATGGGTGTTATACTCTGACTATTACTAACAATATATTTTGGCCCATATATATGTAGATTGTAATAATACGAACTACTCTATAAAAAGCTAGCTAGCACCAAACATTAACATGTTTAACGCATTCCCGGACACTGTAAGCCTATGCGACTTAACAAGAAAACTTCGTTTGTGTCTGGCGTACTGTCCGTGAATGAGTTAAGAATTCAAAAAGACATAGGGTAAGGTTGCGATCATTGGAGCGGCTCTTTCTTTGGATCGCTTTGATATTTCAAAAACGAAGTACTTTAAAAATCATTTGACGTCCAGAATGCTAGCTTTTTGAACTTATACTAACCCCTGTTATCTTGGGTGTAGCCGTAAGCTTGGTTGTGGAAGAATAAATGTCACATGTTTCTCGCGCTATTGATGTAATATCGCGTTACACTGTTTATCGGGTGAAAATAGTTTACATAAAGTTATTCAACGTTATTTTGTGAAAATTGCACGCCTTATTTAGTTGATCAAGTAAATTTGCTAATAATTTTTGGCAAAATTCATATACTTTTATGGATTTTAATTTTTATCTCTATGCTATAAGTTGCCATCAATGGAACAGTGAGTTTCTCTATCATTGGACTGGTCCAATCATAGCTACGTAAATTGATATATATTTTTTAATTCTTTGCTTCTGCTTGATTTACGTTTTTTTTTTCTGGAGGTTATCTTAAATTGCAACTAAAAACTGTTTTACGGAATAACACGAAATAACGAACAAATTCAATAGATTAAAAACTGAGTTAATCATCCTGTGCTTTATTGTATTTTCTAAAAGCGTTGCACGATTATTAATCACAGAATAAAGTTTGCTTGTAAAATTATTCTCATTTATTTTTAAAATATTATTGGTCCCATTGAATGGACCACTGCTGGAAAATTCGTAAGTCCAATGATAGCAACTCAATGGTCCAATTAAGGAAACCATGGTCTAAACAGAGCAACCATGGCAAAACAGTATAACTCTTTTTACTCACTGCATGGTTAGTGATAAAAATCATTAATTACATAAAACAAGTTCTTTTACGGAAGGTTTATTAAAATATTGGATCATGTTTCTTCTACCTATCATAATTTTGGTGTTATGTCGTGGTCCAATAGTGGCAACCTGACCCTAGCTCTTAAAAATATCTTTTCGGCTCCGGTCATCGGGGAGGATTCGAACCTCCGACCTTTGGAAGTACGGTGCTTCGAAAGGTCGGGAATTCGTATCCTCGCCGATGACCGAAGCCGAAAAGCATTTTTAAGTGGTATATCTTTTCGAATTTAAAATAGCGTTGTGAACGCAAAAAGAACTTAACAAATGAGTTAAGAATGTCAACAGTGTGGTCATACCTTTGGCATAAGGGTAAAGCCAGAACTGTCCCCGGTCCCCTTTTTCCACCAGCAGCGAGCGCTCGTTAGCACGAAGGTTCTTTAGGACCACCATCCTTGCGGTCCAGTTGACAGGTACTGTGACATACTTGTCGTCCATAATTTTTTTGAGGAAAGCCCTATCCTAGATTAAAAGTTCGGACAATGCATTAATACTGATATTGACGACCACTTTGGTGTAATGGTCAAGAAGTTGACTATCAACTAAGAGGTCGCGGGTTCGATCCCCGCACTATACAAACATTTGTGTGCATGAACATGTCTGTTTGTACTGGTCTGGGTGTTATATGTATTTATTTGTAATACCACCGTTGATTCTGATATCTGTAGCACAAGTGCTTAAGCTACTTACCACGGTGTCATATCAATGTATGTGATGTTGTTGTATATTTATTTATTACGACAAGCGGAGTCAGAATTTACATAGAGCCTTTGCCACTACTTATCTATAGCATTGCCTTTTTAGATCTATGTAGGTCAGTAACAAAGATGGAGAATAATGGGTTTCTTTACCCTTTTAATAAAGTACAGTGTACTGGACGTACAATGAATGTAAAACAAAATGTACAGACAGACAGTCCTGGTGAAGTGTACAGAATTTTGTTTAATCTCTTTTCTTTCTTTTATTTACAAAAATGAGTTGCAACAAAGCCATTAAAATTCTTTGTATTTAAAGTACATAAGTCAACTTCTCACCTTAGGAGTTGGATACGTAAACACGTATTCCGTATGAGGCGTTGGCGGGGCCCAGTAGTAGAACAGCATCCATACATCCCCAATGACCGAATAAGGGCTGAACCGTGACGTTTTGGTGAATTCGTCACATGTCATGGCGTCGTACATGGTGCTCGACGGATGTATCACACTTTCGATCAGACTTTTTGGCATGGACACTATTATGAGTATTAATATTATGTTGGCAGTACTGAGCATTTTTTTTAAAGTCCGCAAAAATGTTGGTTAATAAAAGGTCACACTGGAAGTATTGCTTGCTCTAACGACACTTACTACGGTTGGTACCTACAACGTTTTGTGATTAATCATTGCCCTAATTTGTATATACCAGCTAATTATTCAATGAAGAAAAAAAACTTGTAACTTTTCTTCAAGTAGCAAGCTGCTCACTTTACTTATTCAATCTATCTGAAACTGATCACCAGAGCCGTTCTTATAATTGTTTATGGGGATGTTTGCCGACTATCATTCACGTTGTTGTGATCTACGAAAGGAAATAACTACAAAACTTTGTAATCAATCAACGCCAAAAGTATGTGGTCACTGCCTAATGAATGCAACCAAGCTGGACGACAAATGAGACGAGTAATTATTTATTTTGTGTGCTTGAAGTTGATCCTTATAAGGCCTTACTTTGTGAATGTATTTTACCTGTTAATGAGTACGTCCCCTTACGCGAAGAATATTTGAATAAAATTATTATTTAAAAAACCAAATCCCGCCTGCTTGAAAAACACAAGTTATACAAAATAAACTGAAAGGGCTGGAACAAGATACAATAGTCAATAACTAAGCAACATCACATATAACATGCAGTCGCAGACATTTTTTAAATTATAAGTCAAAACATACTTTACTTTGCCTGCCTCTACCTTAACTCTACCTTGAAAATCGGAAAAAGATCGCTCTGAGCCATAAGACAGCTTATAATGATTAGTTTACCGTCTAAATTGTATTTATTTCTGTTGTGCAATAAAAAGGGTAGCATATGACTTATTGATTTTAAACATAACATGATTAATGTTTTTTAATAAATAAGTATTTTACTACGATTTGTAGGGAATACTACTCTCTTTCAATATCAAATCCAGTCTCCAAAGCCCTAATAATTTTCGTTTCCTCTGCTTGCAACTTTCTCTCTATCTCTCCTCTCTTCTTAAGTTCTTCTAACTGCAGGTCCCTTTCAATCGGAAAGCCTCGAAACTTGATATTCAGGACGGATGCCTCTTGAGTTTTCTCCAAGTCGGAACTGGGTTCAGCTCCCGGGGCAGCCATGATTGTTGCGTAGTAGTCGTCACAGTACAACATCGCTAAGTAAGGATCTTCGATTTTCAGTCGCAGCAGACCAACTGGGAGCTTAGCGTTTTCAAGATCTGTGAATAAGACATTTTTTTTTGTTTTTCAAAATTACCTCGTAACCTAAGTATAACTTTGGCTGCAAGAAATGATTACTTAAAACATTTTTTGAAGTTCTTTATTAATTTTGTAAGATTACAGACGTTATTATTTAGGTATCATGCACAGAATACACATCTAGATGTTATATATCACACACTCCGTATTAAAGCCTTTTGTATAAACGTAATTCGGTCATTATATAACTTGTGAATTTTCTCTATGAAACCGTTGCTGGAAAGTCTATAAACTCGGCCTTTTAACTTAATAAATTAAGTTTTTTCTGTACTATAGAGTTGACAAATTACAAATTCCATTGTTTTCCTAATTTAAATGATGTAGACAACACTCTGAAGGATCGGGAGCTAAATGATATGCAGCCAGACCAATGTCCAGACGAAAAACTGTAATACCTCCTCTCCAATTTGTACTTACTTCTCATGCCATAAGGCAATTTAATTTTCGGGATAGCGTGAAACAGTCCGTTCCTGTCAGCAGCAATGAGCAGCATCTCAATTTCCTCCTGCAGCAGGAGTTTTGGGCTCTCCCAATCCACGGAGGTATTCAAATAAGGACCATAAGTTTTTTTATATTCCGTAACCGCCTGTTGAAATAAAATAAAAACATAATAATAAAACTGTCGCCGTTGTTGTTAGGCTCCACGAGCCTGGTTGACGATAGCAAAAAACTGGTAGTACAACAAACCGTGATACGACTCATGTTTAACGAGATAGATGTTGAAGTAGATGTTTTTTGCATCTATCTCATTAAACATGAGTCGATGTTTAAATGAGATAGATGCAAAAAAACCGAACCTTCTTTTCCCTCTCTCTATTCTCCGACTCAGGGTTAGATCATGAGAACTTTTTGTATGTTTTTGGCCAACTAGTTTAAACGAGGTTACGGTGTCAAACCTTCAGCTCTGGACATTTCTATCCACTATGCGAGCGAGTGAATCAATTTCAATTGAAATTAGATTTAACTTACCTTTTTAGTTGGATAAGAAAATCTATGAACAATAGCAACAACAAAATTCCTCGTCGTCCAAACATAAAACGGAACCCAATCAATATCTACTATATCTTTAGGCATGAAAGTGATCGTTTTCTTCTCAAACTTATCACACGTAGGCCACTGACTATTCACGACTTGAACATCAGGATCTTGCAGTAGTCTGAAATTGTTGCCAGAGAAGTGCTGAGCGTGACCCGTATCAAGACCTTCAAATGCTGATTCGTTGGCTGGTTTCTTGGCTCGAAGAGCGACCGGTGGACGAGGAGTCTGTGCGTTGTGGTCGAGTATAGCCTCAAAAGGGAACCATCTAGGTGTACCTGCTTTTTTCGTATTATTATTCCCTACTAATTCTTCATCTAAATCGAACTCATCAGGCACAATGTTCAAGCGTTTGTACTCTTCTTGCAAACGAGCCTCAGCCTCGGACTCTGAGACCAGTTTAAGAACGTTCGTTTTAGGTACCATTTTGCGGTACATCTCCTGATCCTTCCGCGTAGGTGTGATCAGGCGGAGTTCGAGTGGATCTATTGGCTGCTTCTGACCTGACTCCACGTCTCCGATCCCGTCTTTGAATATGTGTCCGAAGGGAACAGGATCAGGGAATGGTGCTGGTAACACATCCACGTTGGGTATAAATTCGTCATCGTTATCTTTGGGCTTCTTCTTGCCTTCAGTGGTGAGTAGGAAGAGCAAGGCGACTTGCAATCGCATTGTATACAGATCGTACAGCTGATATCACGTTTCCTTATAAGTGGCAAAGTGCAGTCAAAGCAGTGGTTTTCAACATTTCGTCAATAGTCTAAAAACTTTATGACTTGTTTGAAATTTGCTTCAGAATAGTGCATGAGGCTAGTAAGCACCTAGCATTGTTGTACATAAGCTCAGTTATTGAAGAATACCTACAATTTATAATGCACCTTTTCGAAACCACTTTACTTCATAGCTTAAAAAACTCATCCCTTAGCAGTTACTTTTAAGGAATACCTAGTTAATATAAAAGCAATATGCATCTATAAGGTTCAATAAAAAAGTCGAAAAAAATGTTGCCCACTCAGATTCAAACACAAGATTGTTTGCTAATATTTGTCTCGTTAGTATTGTCGGACATACGATAGCTACTTCGAAAACAGTGAAGGTTATTGTAATTTGAGATGGGATTTGAATCCAAAAAAAAAAATTTGTGGGCGCTAGTAAAGAAACTATTTTGAAGTCTTGTTCTTGCAATATAACATTTTAGTTGGGTTACTAAAGGTCACAAAGATTTAAAAAAAAACGCAGTTGTAGTACAGTACTATCAATATTTGGATTATATTTGTGTGCATTGAATAAATTGCATATATCCCCTGGTATTAGCGACAGCAGGATCAAATGAAATGTCTACAAGCAATTAATATTGGAAGTGCATGATGAGGTATTGTTAAACAGTAGACATGACTTATTGGGTATTTGCTACAACAAATCGTTGACGAACTTCTTATGAACTGTCAAAACGGCGGTCTCCAATTGATTTTGCATACCGATACTAGCTTGTGACGTCATCAATTACACTCGTCAATGGCTGTATTTTTTGTGAATGAAATATTGTTAACTATTATTCGCAAAATGGTCACTCAGTTATGGTGTTAAATTGGGGGTAAATTTTGAAAAATAGGGTCTTGGAATTTATTTTGATTGGTGTCAAATACCCAATTGTTTTGGTCGTGCTTTGATGTATTTTTGCAGCTCTTTATTGGCATTGGTATGTTGGGTTGAGTCAACTTTGCTCATATAATATGGAATTTATTCTTCTCGCGGTCTATTTCGACTTGTATGTCGTCTTCAGCATCATCGGTGTCCTCAAGAGGCTCCAAGGGCGCCTCGTGCGACTTGCTCTTCATCAGGTATGAACGCCCAAACGGATTCCAGAAACCCATCTTCAGAGCTGATGACTCTAACTGAAAGGTCATATGTATATTAAAAGCGAAAGTTTGCGTTAAATTGAATGTGCGAGCGGGCGCGTTGGGTACCCACATTAGTGAGTGTCCACACTGAATGCGCGGTGACTCAAGGTGGGCGCGGCGAGCGGTCGCGTTTTGTACCCACATTAATGAGTGTCCGCACTGAATGCGCGGTGACTCAAGGTAGGCGCGGCGAGCGGACGCGTTTGGTACGCACATTAGTGAGGGTCCACACTGAATGCGATGTGACTCAAGGTGGGCGCGGCGAGCTGGCGCGTTTGGTACGCACATTAGTGAGTGTCCACACTGAATGCGCGGTGACTTAAGGTGGGCGCGGCGAGCGGGCGCGTTTGGTACCCACATTAGTGAGTGTCCACATTGAATGCGCGGTGACTCAAGGTGGGCGCAGCGAGCGGGCGCGTTTGGTACGCACATTAGAGAGTGTCCACACTGAATGCGCGGTGACTAAAGATGGGCGCGGCGAGCGGGAGCGTTTAGTACGCACATTAGTGAGTATCCATACTGAATGCGCGGTGACTCAAGGAGAGCGCGGTGAGCGGGCGCGTTTGGTACGCACATTAGTGAGTGTCCACACTGCAGGCGCGGCATGCGGCCGCGTCTTATGTTATGTCTTTAGGATCCCGCCTTAGACAGCACAGTGTGGACGCAAAGGCGTGTTTCATAATATGTTTCATATTTCGGCACCTGCTGTCGCAACCGCGCTAGGCTGCAATGGCAATGTGAACGCACACTTAATGTACTTTACTAAGAAAATAGCCTGTGAAATGCTTCCCGTTGCCGTCGAGGTACCCATGTTATAAGACTTTATCGTGATGGATTGATTACTATGTGAAAATACTCATCAATTCAAGATGAGATCATAAGTTATTTACAGGTTCGGCGCAAGTGTACCAATCTGACGGCAAAACTTTACAGATTTTCTTAGACTTCTAGAGCGTCTTACCGCCAACGCACACCTGCGGCTTACTGTCTCTGCTACTCGCGACTGACAGCGTGTCACCTATCACGTCGGCCAAAGCGCTGACATTTGGGTTTAACACTTAGATTATGACGGCCTTAGAATATGACTTACAATTTCTGGCGTCATTTTATTCAGGACTTGAATGGGTGCCAAGGCGTACGCCACTTTCTGGTTGCAGTTCATCATCCCTAGCATGCCGTCTACGATCTTCAGGGCAAATGTCAGCATGGGTGACTGCCTGTCTGGAATGTTCATCGAATATATACTTACAAATGTCTATTAGTAGTATACCTTCCTTACAAACACCCAAAAGACACACACACACACATCTAAGATAAGGAAGATGCGAGTCATGCCCAACACAAGAACACATGTATTTGGTTTACTCAACAGAAATAAGGACGCCTCATATTTTCCAATCATTTTAAAGTGAGTTCCATTGTGATCGATCATTTACATAAATAGATATGCTTTTTCATTTGGGGGTGACAATTGGCTAGACGACACCACCAATCGTTGACATACTTTTTATTATCTGTCAAAACGGTCTGCCTCCATAGATTTCGTATGGTAATAAATGATTGTGACGTCACGGTCATGTGTCAGAAATCGAAGTCAATGACCGAATATTTATTGCGTTTTGTGTGTTTAAAAATTGGTTTCTACAGCTTTTTTTAAATATATTGGTTGTATTAACTTCATAGGGGCTATGTTTTTTAAACACCATGTTCTTGACAATATTTAAGATAGGTGTCATCATCCCAATTGACAAGGGGTTGTCAATACTTTTTATAAAATTATAAAAAAAAACAGGTTTGATGTCGACAACATTAAGCAAAGTTTCGCATCCCTGCTAATATTATAAATGGGAAAGTCAGTTTGTTTGCTTGTCCTCCTTTTACTACGCAACGGAGCAGTATTATGATATGATTTTGGATTTGTGATGTGTGGAGGTAGGTAGGTTGCTGGAGAATGAAATAGGCTACTTTTTCCCGCGACAAAACATCTTGAAATGTTTTAACCCATGAAATAATTTAAAGATCAACTCAAAGTTTTCAGATAAATGGCGCAGGTTAAATTTCGGGGGCTATATAAACTAAATTCCACGCGGTCGATGTCGCGGGCGGCCGCTAGTATTTTAATATAATATACTAGAGATGGGCCGAGTACTCGGTTACTACTCGGTACTCAGTGGTTTTATTAGGCCGAATAACTCTGTTCAAGTGATGAGTACTCGGTTAAGTTGACTGCCTCGTTGGTTTAGTGGCAAAGTTTCTGCCTTACATCCGAGAGGTCCTGGGTTCGAATCCCAGGTCGAGCCAAAATTGTTTCTGAGATTTCCTGTCATTAATTTCTCAAAAATCGGAGTCGGGAAGTTGGCGGTGTTACACCCCGTGCCTCGGAAAGCACGTTAAGCCGTAGGTCCAGCGCCTGATCCCTCTCCGGTCATGTCGGATTGCCGTCTCACCGAACTTTGAGAGTGATGGAACAGTGAGTGCACCTGTGTATTGCGCTCACACTTGTGCACTATAATATCTCCTGCGTAGTTGGCTGATCTCTGTCGAGATTGGCCGCCGTTGTCGAAATCGGCCAGGAGGACTATTACTATTATTAGATATATGGAAATGTTTAAATGCAAACAATTACAATTATTGTAAATCAATTTTGAAAAGAGGCAATGACAATAGTGACTGAGTTTCTTGCGCCGCTTCTTCTCAGCACTGGCCCAAACTGTCCCGAAGCGGTGGTAGGGTCAATGTATATGTTGGGACGTGTAAAAGTGCTAATTTGTTAGCCTAATTACAGAAATAAATTGATTTTATTGATTTTATTGATTTTACTCGGTTAAGTAATTTATGAGTAAGTAAACTTATTAAACAGTAGTCAACCAGTAAATTTGCCTGTAAACAACTAGAGGAACTAAAGTACCTAAATGAGCATAAACTAAAGGCAATGAACAAGCCGATAATCTGGCGCTTGTCGATTCCTATTGGTAAATTACAGGACAGCCAGGCCGCTGCAGATGGCAAACCTATGCATAGTATATTAGAAGGCATTCGCAGAGCGATTTGACTGTGTTTACCTGAACCATTGTGATATGGTTCACGTGACCTCAGTAAATTATTACTTCTAAATGATTATTATTATTATTATTTTTTAATTCATATTTTTTTAACTAATTTAATACCATTATAATTGTATGATCCTTTTGGTGATTGAAATAAATGACATTATTATTATTATATTAATTATAAAGTCATGATTTATTGATCCGATATTACAGTGAGTACGTATTGAAAAATATGTCAAATGCAAAATACAAGTGCGCTTCAAATTAAACCGAGTAACTCGACCAAGTACTCGGTATGGCAAGCATCAAACCGAGTAATATTTGGTACTCGGTCACTCGGTAAAACCACTACTCGGCCCATCTCTATAATATACTTTATGGGCACACGGTATAATCTTCATAGCTATAGCCACATGTACGTAAATATTTAAAGAAATACTCAGGTACTTAACTAACATTTGAAAGCCAGAGACGGTATGAATCGGAACATCCCCGGCGTGTGTGTCCTGATAAAGAGGCCGCTCAGGTCTATCGACGTCTCCACGAACAGCTCCGCCTCTGACCAGTTCGCTCGAGGATGGATCACCTCATCCAGCTCTACGCGAAAGCGGTCTACTAGCTGAAATGTTCAATTTTATTTTAGATATGTCAGAATGTTGTATAATACGCTTGTTAGAAGCAATTTAGAGTACGGGGCATCCGTCTGGTCTCCTTTCTACGCAGTTCATATCAACCGAATAGAATCTGTTCAAAAAAAGTTTCTAAAGATTCTCTCCTTCAGAAAAGGTCTACTTAGAAAACTGCCTTCGTATAGTGACGGACTGAAAAAATTCAACATGACGACTCTAGAGACAAGACGCAACCAGTTCGATCTTTTAATGCTCTATAAAATTCTACATTCTATAATCGACTCGTCATCGCTTCTATCATCAATTAATTTCAATACTATTTATAGAACCCGAAATCCAAAACTTTTTTCTTTGCTGGTTTACCGTACATACCATACATATTTCTACAATCCTCTCGTTCGAATGTGTCGCCTATACAACAACTTACTCGTATCACGTGACTTAGACATTTTTCACCCTAGCCCAAATGTTATCAAGAGAAATCTCATATCTGTTCTCAGCAATTTGTAGAGTTAATATCTGGCCATACTACTAATTTCATTTCAAATTTTTTTATATTTTTTTTATTTGTTATTATAAGGAAATTACTGCTTCTTTATTTTCTTCATATATATTTAAAATTTTATGTACCCTTTATTTGCACCAATGTTCTTTAAATAAATAAAATAAAAATAAAATAAAATAAATGTTTTCGAGAAATACTGTTATGGTGAGTAACAAATAATTATCTATTATATATTTATTAATTATATATATTATTTATGTAATGTTTCAGATTAATAAAGTTACTAAATAATTTTAAGATAAATCTAAGATTTTTATTTAAACAACAACATCACATACGAGTACATCGATCTGACTCCGTGTTTAGTAGCTTTAGCACTTGTGTTATAGATACAGAATCAACAGTGGTGTAACAAATAACGTTAAATAATACATTTAACACCCAGACCAGTACAAACAGACATGTTCATGCACACAAATGTTTGAACAGTGCGGGGATTGAACCCGCGACCTCTTGGTTAATAGTCAACTTATTGACAAGTTAATACAACGAACTGTTTTGTTGTATTAACTGGTGTGCCTATTTAGAAGATGAATGAAAAATCTCTGTCTATTTATTTGTATACAATCTAACAATTACCCGTTGTTAAATGTATGACGATAGCTCCTATCATAAGTAAGTATTTACAACGTTGGTTTTATTCATATATCAACATTATTTTTTCTCTTAATTTCACAGTATTTTTATACATACCACTTTACTTGGCAAGCTGTACTTAATATGGTAGCTCGTCTCATAGTGCAGACTCCAGAAGTAGAATATGATCCAGTCTACGTCGATGACATGCATCTTGTCATAAGTGCTGTTGCTCAGGTAGGCCTCACAGGACGTCCAGTTTTCTGAGCTGATGTTGTGAGCGCGCAGTGTCTCCGCGTCTAGTTGCATCGCCTTAGATTGTTCAAGCAACAATATTGACGTCAGTGCTATAAGCAGCATTTTGTTTCGATTGCTTGCTTGCTGTTATTCAATAGCGCCCTTCGTAGCACCGTAGCAGTAATTATAATGTAAACGATGGTTTCGTAATCCGTAGCAAAAACGTAGCACTGAAACTGTTATGTGAGAGGTTCATGTGCATCGCCTTTCGTCAACACCTGTCTCCATTAAATGCCATTAAGATCTAGTAAGTATAAAGATATAACCATGCTTCACTGGTTAAGACTAAGAACATTAATATAGATAATAAAACCCTCTCTGTATTTATAAATAAGCATCAGTCGTATTCAATTACTTGTTTGGTAAATTCTGAAATTTTGTAAATGATACGTAAGATCCTATGTTGACAAATATTACGAATGCATAATGCATATTTGCAAACGCAATTCGAGTGAACTTATCCAGAACAATTACCGTCTGTCGACAAACACTGTATCATTTTTTCATGCTAGTCAAGATTGTCTTGAATTGAAACTCCATGTTGATATTAAACTCTTATTGATGTCACTGACATGACCCTTCGAGCCAAAATTTGTGAGGAGTGGTTTTGGGTTTGTCAAAAAAATGAGACAAATATCATGCCAAATCCGATTTATTTAGCCAAAAACCGTTCGTCCTTGTTCCGATCGCTGACACAGGCGGGGAAGCCGTCCCCGAGATCCAAGTCTGCGGTGGCTGCAAGCATCTCTGAGCGGTACGGGGGGTGGGTGGCGCGCGCGGAGAGCGACGACACTCCCACCTGGCAGTCCATCATGATGAGGAACTTGCCCTCGCGGAGGAGTTTGAGCTGGAACTTGAGGAGCGGCACAGCGGATCGAGTAGGTGATATGTCTGGAATTAAAGTGCTATTTATTAGTCCCTCCCTCACGCAATACAAGATCGGTTGAATAATCTACAAAAAACAAAACGACACGAATAAGCAAGTATTTTGTTATGTCTTGAAAATAACCACGAAGGTCTGCCCCTGCAAAGGGCAATTGTTGATCATAATAGCAAATAGTAAAACCTAACTGCAAGATAAAGTGTGGGACCAATTTAAATAGTTGAAACAATAGTCTGCAAGCACAAGCGATCAGCAAGCACACAGTGCTGTCAATCAATTTAACAGGGATTCTTACAAAAACCAGTGATAGTGTTTGCAGTTGCAGTTTGCGGTCTGCAATACCTATGCCTCAAATGTCCACCTCAATGATTGAAAGCATCAATCAAACCCGGCAAACCTACATCGTAAGACCACTTACTCCCGGATCACTATTGGCAACGCCACGAAGCTACAAGCAGGACCCTGGTCAGAGAACATGAGGATCTCGTGCCGCTAGGTTTCTGAGACGGCCTGCAGTGCAGGGTTCTGTAGCAAACGATACTGAGGATGCTGCCTGCCGAAGCCATAGCTTACACATTGCGGTGACAGTTCGTACTACCAGTACTACAGTAGGTACTGCCATTTTATTTTACAGCTTTATAAAAGGCATGTTCCGTCACTTTGGTCTGTAGTCCGTCCCTTAATTTTATTCAACTAAAAAGTTAATCGTGAAGATCGCAAACACAAAACATATTCTATTTACCAGTCAAACCGGGCTCAATGTGTTAGAAATAAAAAGCGTTAAACAAAGCCAGCACACCTATATCGTAAGACCACTCACTCCCGTCGCGGATGACGTTGGGCACCGCCACGAAGCTACCAGCAGGACCCTGGTCGGCGAACATCAGGATCTCATGGCGAGCGCGGCCGAGTGTCGCGTGGAGGGTTGCGGCATCCCACGCCGGTTGGTTCTCTAGGTACTCGTACATGTCGTTGTATATTCGCTGGACTATCTGGAATGTTTTAATGTAAATTTTTATGCTTTGTTTGTTTTTATTATGCATGTTAAGGAATAAATTAATAAACTACGGACAAATCCCAGGTCCTGACCAGCTTGTCATGGCATAGTCGATCGACAAAAAAAGCGATCGCTATCGTTAGGAAAATGTATAAAAATGCCATTTGCTTTCGCTAAGTAACGTGATGATAACTTAGCCAGTAACTTGGAAATATCAGTAATATTGAAATACTATCTTTCCCTAAAAGTATGTTCATAATATGTCGATAGCGTCTACTATTCGATACAGCACTTGAAATACATATTTAAAGCTGTAATTAGAGGCTGTTTTGAAATTTCTTTATTGGCCCATAGTGGCCCACGTGTAAGTACTTAAGTTACCCTAGGAGTGGCATTTTTGAACACCATATCCAAACATTTGTTCTCCAACTTCATGTTCCACGTGTAATAAATCCGCCACGGCTTCCCCACAACCATTTCAGTGTCGAAATACGGGTCCTTGCCAAATTTCTTGCACATCGCCTCATGACGCTTTATCGTTTCTGGCTTCAAGCCGTAAACCCTAGTAAAAATTACTACTAGTGAGGTTATCAACCAAATGATATGGCTCTTCGGGACAGACATTGCGAATCTGGACTGTGGGAATCAAGCCACATCATTTTAAAGGCAGACAATGGGAAGCGTTTAGCCTTTGTTCCAATGTTTTGTCTTTGAAAAGGCAATTTTCTCAGACGGACGGACGATTCAATGTTACAGATAGACAATGTTTGGCTTAGATTTGTAAATGTTTTGATGAAGTGAGGCTATTTTGTATTCTTAGGTGTAGTATTTTTACTAATATTCAGTCCAGGTTGGCAGTAGAAGAATTGCGGTAAGAAATACGGAATCTGTAAAATTATTATATCTTTATTGTTTCAATAGTATCGTGATTTTTCTTTTTGAAATAATTAATTGAGTTACAAAGTTGTGGCAGGTTTACTTCGAATCGTTTTGTGAACAATTAAATATGGCAGCTGATTGCTTAACTTCAAGGATGCATTAGCTCATCGTATTTATCACACTTTGATATCGCCATTAAAGCCATTTGTGATAAATTCTTATAATTGTTAGCCGAGTCAAACGTTGCAATTATGTTTTCATTCGCGAGTAATGGAATCACCAATCGATATTTACTGAAAGAGTAAGCAAACGCGTTGGGTGCGCTGTTTGCTGGCCCATGTGCTCAATTTGCATTTTTGCCATATCAACATGTTTGCAATGAACTTTGGGTGTATTTCTGAATCATTCGAGAGACGATCCTATGTTAAAATAAAGGTGTAGGTAAGTAATCGTAGTCAAAATAGTCGGATGCATATGGTAAGTGGTCTCACATTTAACTAGGTAAATTTTAGAGACTCACTGTGTGCTGGTTTCTTAACGAATGCTTCACGTATCGTCTTTTAAGAATCACGAATCGTGACGGTTTAGTAAAGGGTCTGGCGCTTTTGAAATCATAAAAAAGAGCGATTTCGTATGCAATGTGAATATTCGACCGTCATGAATGACGTATCGTGTTTTTTCACAAATCGTCAATGACGTATCCCGTGTGAATGCGTGCTAATGCGACTGTCATTGCGAATCGGCTATATGTAAGAGCCAAGGCTGGTGGGTAGATGTGATGCACTTATGCTTCTTTTCACTCATATAATCACGGTTTGGCGACTTCGTAGTTTCGAGATATGGCGGTGGTTTAATATAGCTGCCTGGTTCAAAGTGAGACACCCGAACTAAACCATAATTATCTTCAACATCTTCAAATTTACGCAGATAAGGTAGGTGCTAATTTTCCTTGAATATATGTTTAGTGTAGCTCATTCATGAAGATGAAACTTCCACTAGAAGGTTTTTTTTTTTATGAGTGCACATAACTCATGAGTTGGATAGAATTATCTAAGTTTTCAAATATGTGATTAAGGAAATCGACGCAGTGCTTTTACAATGTCTATCGATTCAGCAATCGGCACCCAGCACAGTGGCGTGCTCAAGCCAACTTCGGCCCATTTGTTGTTACGTGGGCGTAGTTGGAGCCGCCACCGATGCGTATCTTCGAATGGCAGAATCGGTGGGCGGAATATTATTACCCGTCGTTATGCGCAGTGACAGAATCGGCCCCGCCGTAATGGCTACGCCGCCCAGCGGTGGCGGTGGAAATTAAAAAAATAATTTAAAAAGTTCCACGTTTAATTCGTTTTTTAAATGTTTCCTTTTTTATCGTCGTGTGTTGTGGCAGCTTTTGTCGTGGCGTAGCTAATTTAAGTTAATTGTTCATTGAAATCTAGAAATGAGATGCACTATTTCGATATGATATGAAACAGTTACAGTGACATAGATGAAAATATCATGTCATTGTCTTAAATGTTTGTCTCCATTAGCTCTTGTAACTAATGATGTCTCTAATTTAAAATTTTAATGTTTCATAGTATTTAAGAGGGCTAAGATTATATAGACTCCTTAATGGTATGTGGTGAGGCCAATTGTCTAAAATAGAAAACATATCGGCCTTTTTAATTTGTGATTTTAATACCTGAACTTTTAATGTAATTTCGAGGATAAAATAGGTTTAAAAAAAGGTCTTAACAGCCTCCAATAGCCAGTAGCAGCCTTCTCGGTGTGAGTGAGTCCGTCTGTCTATGCGCAGTAAGTCAAACTCACTAAGTCGCCTTCGGATCCATTTATAACGAAAGGGGTCTAATTTATATCCATTCTTTGCGAGGGCTCCCGAGGACGACAAATCGAGAGGGCTCTCGATCCGTCGCCACAGGGCTCGATTGGTACCTTCAACCGGTTTAGAGTCGGTAAGGAAGTAAAGTAGGTGAGTACTATGAAAGCTTGATTTACACATATCAGTAAATTTCAGTTCCGTCTGCTCAGTATAGTTCCGGCACTGTCAATCAAAAATAAGTTGCACAGCTAAAACCCGATTAAGCACTCGATAGGATGAAACATGATTCATATGATGGCCGTGGTCGTATGTCACATCTGTTAAAAAAAACGAATGTCAAAAGGGACAGTGGAGTTTTGGAACTTGTTTTTATTCAAATAATATTGGGGACATTATATGAAAATGTACATATTTTTAAATTGTGATAATTAAAGCCTTATCATTTGATACTTAACACAACCTTATACGTCAGAAAAAAAAATATCGTTCATGACTTGCTAATGACATAATATTAGATTATTATCTTAGATATATTAATATATTAGAGGGCGCCACAAACAATTAATTTTTGTGCAATTTTAGAAAAATTTTGGGTTTAGGTCAGGATTAATGCCTAAACGAAGGTTACTTTTGCTATTTAAATACTTACAAACTAATTGATTTACTAAATAGAATCCATCAAATACCAACATGGGGCAACCCTGTCAGGATATATGTGTGCGCGTGACAAGCTGCCATCGTTCTGCGCACATGATTGATTTCTGGTGGTAAAATTACGTTTATATTGGCAGAAAAAATACAGAAGTACTTTGTAAATATACGTACGATAAGCTATTTAATAATTAATTAATGAGACAGACGTCCGCCTAGAAACTAATCACTGGAGCTTTTCCTAACATGAAACAACCACACCTATACTTCAAAATCTAGGTAGTGAAGCTTAAGAAGAAACGCATGAATTTAACAATTTCCCCGATCCCCGTTCGGAGATAGTGCACTAACCAATTTTCTATGTTGTCACTGGTCAAGGTGTTTGTGGTACCTTAGTTATTTCTTTTTTAATTTCGAAAAGACAACACTTAAAAAATTATTTTCGGCTCCGGTCATCGGGGAGGAATCGAACCCCCGACCTTTGGAAGTCCGGTCCAATGCTCTGACCACTGAGCTACCGAGAACCTTAATGGAGTCGTTGAATTTTGTAAGTGCTTTTTTAACGCTTTGAGCCAGCGTATGTTTCATCAATGGTTGTGAGAGACACCCTCAAATCACCCGAGAGAAATATTTAACAATCGGTTAAGATAAAACAGGCTTTAATTTTATTTGTTGAGTATTTTTTGCGTTTACAACGCTATTATTATTATTTTTTTAGTTTCGAAAAGACAACACTTAAAAAATTCTTTTCGGCTCCGGTCATCAGGGAGGAATCGAACCCCCGACCTTTGGAAGTCCGGTCCAATGCTCTGACCACTGAGCTACCGAGAACCTTAATGGAGTCGTTGAATTTGTAAGTGCTTTTTAACGCTTTGAGCCAGCTTATGTTTCATCAATGGTTGTGAGAGACACCCTCAAATCACCCGAGAGAAATATTTTTACAAATATTTAACAAACGGGTAAGATGAAACAGGCTTTAATTTTATTTGTTGAGTATTTTTTCATCGGTCATCGGGGAGGAATCGAACCTCCGATCTTAGTTATTTCTTTTATCGATTACACTGATCCTTAAACTACTTAAGTACATAGTTTGGAATCAGAACAATATAATATCATGATTATGTTATGGCCTCATTGGTACAAAACAGTTAAAATATGAAACACCTTACATAATTACTTTGTTTGAAAGAAGTAGTAGTATCAAGATAGTGTTAATTTTTAATACCTTAAGAAAATATTTGTGCTCTCATTAGCCTAAGACACCGGTTTGTAACCTAGTTCAGGTAAAGAAAGTCTTCGGTCTATACATCTTACTTTAAGCTTTAATTTACTATTGTCGATTTGGAACGAAATAAATGATGATGATTATTATGATGATGAGTAGTTCAAGCATCGAACAGCAAGTACGAATGCTCTTGCATGTAAGTGACAGCCCTGGACAGGTCGTCTGACAGGTCTGCAAGTGACATGGCAATCTACCGCCCCTGTTCATCTAGCTCAAAAAGTATATATTAGTACTATTAGTTACCTATAATTAATACGCAAGTATATGGTCAAGCTTCACAATGTCATATAACAATTTTATTAATAAGGCATGTTTTCCAATTTTCTTTTTGTCCAATTTTTTGATGACAGCTTTGGTCTAGGAGAACCTACGGACTGCAAAACCGGCTGTTTCGAGTTCGAATCCTGCTAGGGAAAAATGTTTGTGTGATGAGCACGAGCATTTGTACCTGAGTCATGGCTGTTTATAAATGTATTTAAGTAGGTATTTCTATCCGTTATCCTAGTCACCATAGCACAAGCTAACGCTTAGTTTAAGGCTCTAGGTAATTAGTGTTTGTTGAAGCATTTTTAAACAGCTAGCCGCCACCCATGATCTCGTCATCGTTCAAGTTCGAACAATTAATTAATGTTGGGATTTTGGGCTATTCTTCTCGCCGAGATCTTTAAAACGTTACCTCAATCATATTTCTAGGCCCTAGCACCGCGACACAGGCTGGTGGGAAAGGTATGCTCTTACACAAATAATATATGGAGATTCTAAAACTTTTGATTATTTTTTTTAATCCTAAATTCCTGTTACAAACTTTTTAAGAAATAATGAAATTCTTAGGTAGGTATGTATGTGCTAATTTTATGTGTGTCATTTCATGTATTCTATTCTTTTGTGTACTTGTTATTGTACTTTAAAAATCTCTGTATTCTTTGGAAAGCAGCAGAATTTGCATTATAAGAACGAGTTAACAACAAAAAGACATACTGCTAAAATGTTTAAGAAACTTTATCCAACCAACCAGCCAACTTCATGAATACCTAAACCATAGCAAACCAGAAAGCGAACATCGGATTATCCCTATCAAAATAATTAACTTCGCCTATCGATTTACCCTGTAATATCGTACAACGGAAAATTATCTAAGCGCCGAACTTAGTTGAGCAACCGTCTGATAGCACTCTCACTACTTTTCCTTTCACTGTGGCAAATAAGTTGGGAAAACATTTTCGAACCCTCGTATAATCCTCTACCTGAGATATACCGTACTCACCCTGCACAGCCACTATCATATATACCTACTAACTTCGCCGAAAACAAGAACACCATATGACGAAACAATTATCATATGGAACTCGATCGTAATGCTAACGGAAAAGATTCGAATTTGGAAAATGCGAGGAGGTACTTATGACGTTGCGTTCTGATTGGTCGTTCCCCCACCAGCGAGGCTCGCGCCCTGCTTCATGCATTTAAATTGCTTCATTACATCGCTAGACGTCGGCCCGTAGGGTTGACAATTGGGAATGTTTTCTAGTTTCGCAAGTTTGTGATTGTTCGCGCTAGTTTCGACTTTTCAATTGCGAATTCGTAATTTTGTCGCAACCTTCGAGTATGATTATAAGTCTGAAGGGGTTTTTCAAAAACCGTTTGAATAAGATTTTCTATTGGGAATTGACAGAAGTTTTCCAAAACGGTAACCTTTCCAACAACAAATCCCACAATTTTTTTAGCTTTTTTTATTGTCTATTTTCGATAGTTGATGTTTTTTATGTCTTTGAAGTGTTGTCGAAGGTGTCCTAGTGTATTTCGGATTTAGCCAGTGCTTTCGCTCACAGCGTAAAGCTTGTAAGAGTGACAGGGATGGCTACATTTGTAACTACGAACAAAGGCTTAGAGAGTAGGAGGGCTGAAAACGAACAGTCTTTCCGTTTTCAACAGTACATATATGAAAAAGTAATTCCATAGGGAAATCTTAGAAACAGTATTTAACCCTTTTTGGTACAGACGCCTACTCATCACACACTTCATTTTCTTTCACAAAATCACTCCTATAAGACAACAAATGGTTTGTTTGATGTGCTTTCGTGACACTCCAAATTTTTCAATTTCTGTCTAAATACTATATTCTAAGTCTGACACCACATCACACTGATTCAGCATTATTGTAAACCTCAGTTAAGTTAGGTCTCAGTGTTTGAGGATTCAGCGCTTTCAGCTTATCACCACTTTTTATCAGGTGGTGTGATCACGGCTAAGTGCTTATCTGAGCTGTGACATGATAGGTATTATGCCAATGTTACAACCAGAAAATTTTAAAACAATAATTTGTTTACCCAGTTTTGCCAAAAATTAATTTCGTCTTTTCACTAATTAAGCCCAATCAAGTTTTCAATCAACCGAACTTGCTCTGATGTGCGCTCTTGATTTTTGACTCAATTTGTAAACAATTAATTACTTTCGAGCAACCTTTTTGTTGATACAGGTAAATGGCGAAGACTGTGCCTTTGATTTTCCGTCAAAGTTACCTTAATTGTTTGAAAAATATAATTACTAAACGTATAACAATTATGAAAACACTGAAGGAATTTATTTCTTCGAAGCAACGTGTGGTTTCGACGTTAGGAACAAACATAATAGAATTGCGTTCCGAACTAACCTTTACTGCTTTAAGCGAAACTTTATTATTACAGATACCACTCGTAAAGCTTATCAAGAAAAACTTCAGAAGTAACTAAAGATATATATTTTTTAATTAATATAGTTTAACATAATTTACTGTTATTTTTTTTTTGTTTTACAAGAGATCGAATCTTCTTTTAGAAAACAATTTATTTGACAAACAAAGCCAGACGTTATATTTCCGATTGAAATATCTGTTTACTAATCCGGCCAAGCAAGTTGACTTTAGTAAAATCAGCCCTTAAATTCTCGTAGCTACCAGCCATCACCAGTGGCAGCCCTGCCAGGGGATGGGAGGCGCTATCTGCGATCATTAGCGCGGGTGGGCAGACGCGAGTTTGCATGCTGACACCGAGCTGAGCAAGTAGCCTGAGCACTGTACAATTACCGCAAAACCTCCTTTCTAAATTAAAAAAAAGAATAACACTAACGGCTAGAAATTGACATAGCATTGATAACTCTTCCTTTTAAGAAAAATATTTGCCTAAATGTAAGTACAAGTTGAGTAGAGTCACAATCTGATTCTATTTAAACTTTTAATGTAGTCAATACGAGTAAAATGAGGAATCTTTCACACAAACACACAAGCCATTGGAGCAAATTAAGGTTAACAAATAAAAACAGAGATATGACCTCAAGAAAAATGAAATGATGCCGAAAAATGGTTGAAAAAGATAATGGAGCATTATCTTTCTTAGCAATCTAACGTTACCTTAAACTCAAAACTAGGGCAAAGGCATTCACTTCATGAGAAACAAACAGCCTTAACTAATTTACATACGACGTTGTTTCTAAATTAAAAAAGCAGAGACACTGATTTCAGTGTGTAGCCGATGAAATGATATTCTAAAATTACCACGAAAACCTTCTTTCTAAATTAAAAAGCAAAATTCTAGGTTGAAATCTCATTTCTTAATAATAATAAAAACATGTACAGCATAGTTGAGCAAATAGACTGCCAAGTGGCCTGGTCCACTCTACATTACCGCGAAAACCATTCTAAATTAAAAAAAGAAAACACTGGTCGGCAGGAATAAGTTACTATGCCTTAAAATCTCTTTTCGTAATAGAAAAGCAGACACAGCAATGTTGAGCAAATTGGTAGGCACTCTTCACTCTACAAATGCCGCTAAAATTTCCTTTCTAAATTAAAAAAGCAAAACCCTGGCTGGCAACAATGGATATTGCGTGAAACATTTCTAATTTAAAAAATCAGGGACAGCAAAGTTGTGCAAGTACCCTGGGCACTCTACAATTACCTTAAAACCTCCTTTCTAAAAATTAAAAGACAAACACTGACTGGCTGCAATAAGTATTCGATAAAAACCTTCTTTTTTACAGTAATTCGCTCCTGGTGGGCACTCTACAATTACCGCGAAAACGAAAACTTTCTGGCAAATAAAATATACGACCGAAGGAGCTTCCAACATACAATCACTATACAATTTATAAAGGAACATTAAAATTGCTTGAATTTATACAGTTTTACAATAAATCTGATACAGTGAAAACAATACGGAGACGCATCATAAAATTCGTAAGCCAGATTAAAGAAAACCAAAAGTACGATTTGAAACGATTGTGAAACTGGATTTTGTCCACCTCCGTCACTATCAGATCAAAGAGAAAATGTATGTACACTATGACTGCTCTGAAGTAGCAGAACGCGTTGTTTAGAATTCATTGAAAGCGATCAGATTCCCCGTAAAGTAATGTTTCCCATGGGAATGCGTTGTTTTCCCGCGGTGAGAAGTAACTCATGTCTTATCTTAAGTCTCAAATTATTTTCTTACCAAATTTCATTTAATTCTGTTCAGTAGTTTAGGCGAAAAGGCGAACGACACGCTTAAATTTTTCCATGGCAATGCGTCATTTTCCCGCGCTAAAAATGTCTTTTCTCGTATATCAAAATATCGCGATACCAAATTTTATGCAAATTGGTTCAGTAGTTTAGGCATGATTGAGTAACAGACAGACAGGCAGAGTTACTTTCGCATTTATAATAAATATTAGAATGATAGAATGGATTCAGAGCTATAAGATAAACAATCCCTTTGCCCAGTAGTAAAACATCACTTCCAGGTAATTAACATATTTGAGTTTTCCAGCACGCTTCGATCCTGTTCAACGGCGGACTAATTAAAACACGTTAATTAGGCAATTAATGTCTCATCAGTGCGGCCGCCAGACGGATGCCAATTTTAATTATTCATTACGGAATCATGTTAATGACAATCAATAACCATTTTCGTATGGCGGCCGGGGCCAGCTTTGCTTTGTTCATCTGGTTTACCGTGATTGGGTGGAGCTAAACGTTTAATTAAACCTCTAGATTTTTGTTTACAAATAGATATATCTGTATAAGTGTAATAAATCCAAATTATCTGTCATCTAGAGTTAGCGAGATCAATATACAGGAACATTCAAAACCTTTAGTTATTAATGTTTTTGGGTTGATCAGTTAAAATTGAGACTAGATGAAGTTTAAAACTTCTGTAAGTAACTTCACAATATTTTCACTCACACGCTGCCCTCTGACGATCAGATAAAGCAAAGTCAGACGGCCTTATCTCTAACTTAACTTCAAAACTACAATAGACATCTAATGTTCCAAAACTCGAAAATCATAGACATTCATTATAAATGCGCTCATTTCCTACGCACTTACGCGTTGTCCTAAGTGAGCGGCGAAACGTAACAAGCGCGAGGCGACGCGATGCGGAGCGAAGCGACCAGTACTTGTGTCAATGTCAATAGCGCTTCGCCACGTAGGACACAGTCATAAACGTACATACATTTGTTAATGTCGCGTCGCGTCGTACTAGTCGCGTGTGTCGCACGCAAGACATGGAGTAAGCTAGGCACTCTCTTCGCCTAAGACCACCAATCTATCTTCCGAGGTATTTGTGGTCGGGCAGTAGATTGAAAAACAATTGCACATCAAGACCAGGTGTGAGAGCGATCGATAGCTCGCCCCCGTGAATAGGGATGTGGACTATTTTTGGGAAAGTGTTTAAAACCATCTATAAGTACCAAATATAGCACTAAATATTTTTATTTATTTTTTTAATACAACAAATACCTTTAAAATAAATTATTTAAAATTGTATTACAAATTTCGCGCCAGAACGAACGAACCTGTCAAAATATACCGCTGTGACGTCACCTGTTCCAAAACGTTGTCGAAGTTGTATGTAAAAGAAAGCTATTTCATAGTTTTGTGCTACTAAGATGGATTCTAAATTTTATAAATATTGTGCGGTGCCGCAGTGTAAAAGTACTACTATTAAAACACCTAAAAAACTATTTATTCACGTTCCACGTACAAAAACGATGCGGAAAATGTGGCTTCAACTAGCCCGTCGGGATCCAGCACTTGAAATATGTATCCTGGCAGATAGGGGTTTCAAGCATATAGAGCAGATGGTACTCCATGCAGGTCTTCACTTAGTTCGACCTCCAAGTGTTAGTACTGGATCAAAATTATCCAAGCAAGAAGCTCGCCAGACTAAGCAAATTGCCAGTTTGCGAATACATATTGAGAGGGTGATAGGCCGCTTAAGAGAATTTGCCATGTTAAAACCTCATGCTTGCATTAATAACTATTTAATAAAGGTATTAGATGAAGTAATTATAATAGCTTGTGCTTTGATAAATTTACAGGACTCTGTCATTAAATAAAGACCATGTTTAGTTTTATTACAATCATCACACCTAATAAGGTGCTTGTGGCGCAGTGGTTCCAGTGCTTTGGTAGTGATACCAAAAGTTAAGCAACCTAAGGCGCGGTCATGTCTGGGATGGGTGACCATTCTGACCATTTAAGTGACATCTATTTATAAGTATTTCCGTGCTTCGGAAGGCACGTTAAGCGGTTGGTCCCAGTTAATATCGATAGATATTAGCCGTTAGCCTAGTCAGAGGCCCTCGCGCGGCTTAATAACATCTGACAGTAAGGTTGGTCCCTTACCTTACACACACCCACCCCTGCACCAATCCGCACTGAGCCCGCGGGGTGAAGTATGGCTCGGACCACCTCATAGTTGAGGTGAGGCCTGTGCCCAGCAGTGGGACTTATACTATAGGCTGATGAAAATCATATCTAATAAGTTTAGATTTAAGTTTTACTATGTAATGTTTTAACCCTCTACAAAAAGGAGAGTATTAAAAGTGTGACATACAAACAAGACGTTTGTATGTCTGCCTTTGGCACCATAGTTCCCATATAGCTGGACCAATTTTAATGCAGTTTTCTTTATTTTTAAGCCAATTTAATCGAGATGGTTCTGAGCTTTGTTTCATTCAAATCGGTTCAGTAGTCTAGATAAAATTTAAGTGTAACTGTTGAATATTTCACAATTTCCATGAAACAGTAACTATCATTTTAAATATTAGAAAGGCTGTTTGAAAATAAAACATGGTTAACGGAAAGTATTGTTTAATTTTTTATTGTACACTTTTATTCAACAATGGGTAGACATGCTCTTTCCAAAATGCTGAAAGTTGAACTAGTAAATTATTAACATAGTCAATTTCCAAGTGAACACAAATGATATTCACATTTTCATTGGTTTCAAAGTTACTATCTGCTACACAAAAATAACTCTTTTTCTTGTCAGACAAAAACATTTGTAACTGCACTTGTGCATAATATAATTTTGTAGGTTGTTCTTCCTGAACATAGTTCTTGTAATTATTGGCACTAGTTGGGCACTTAATTTCGATGACAAATTCATCACTTATACCATCTGGTGAACCAGCGATCATCAAATACTCTTGAGAAATCATTAATCCACATTTTCCTATTTTTGCTCCAAGTTTAATCTCTAAGATTTTGCGAACAGCATCTTCTAATTTTCGCCCACGGCTCATTGCAGGTGTATCAGGAATTTTGCCACCCATAATTTGGGCAATTAAACTTCCATCAGGGGTTTTGCATTTACTAACCGAATAAGCTTTCGATGCAGTTACAAATTTTAAAGTGGTGCCTACTTTTGCTAGACGTGACTTTTTCCAGTAGCATTCTACAGAAGTGCATGAAGGTTCCTCACTTCGGCGATGCACCCACATGATGAATGCCACAGCATGTTTGCAACCTCCTTGAGAAGCAGCACAATCATGACACTCGGCACTTACTATTTCACCGTTTTATTCATCCACAACCATAGTGGCTGAATATGGTTTGCTACGAACTTTATGCTCCGGGCAAATTTTGCACTTAACTGTGCACAATTTTGAATCTCGACGAAGTTGGACATATCCCACAGCATCGTCTCCATATGACCGCCTCGAGGAGCTAAAAAGAAATGAAACAATTTGTTATAAAAATAAAACATAACCTCAAAATCATACATCAATCATTTAATTTGATAAATGTAACTTTTCCAGTTTAAATACCTACGATTGCTATTATAATGTATCCTGAATATATTACTTACATGGAGGTCTTCACATTTCTAAATTCAGCAGAGCAGAAGTTACTATTTGTTGCGAAGAAATTAGCCACCGTAAAGCAATCGATTCTTGGCAAATTTGAACTATCTGCCTTTATTTATCCACTTTCTATTATGGGAAAGCCTTTAAAAATCGATTTAATAAGAAAATTGAACGAATTTCGAAGAAATTTAACAGGAATCACAACAATAATATTATCCAAATATCAACAAACACCATAGTAATTGACAGTGAAAATTCTTGTTTGGCAACAGGTGACGTCACGAATTTTGATTGGTGTTCATTGTCACGTGACTTGAGAGTGAAATATTTAATTACATTTTATTAAATAAATAAATATTCCCTTGTTTGTTGAAGAAAATTTTGTGTTTTTTATTATTTGTATTATAGAAACTACCCATTCATGGTAAAATTATATACTTATTTGAGTACAGTCCACATCCCTATTGCGTTTCGCCAAACAGATTAGTAGGACCCGGAACTTGAAGTTTGCGCATGGCTAAATGACAATTGAGACTGCTTGTGTGGTCTGGTAATGAATAGCCAGACAGTCATACTCGTTTTTTTTATTGTTGAAGGTACTCATCGCTGGCAGCGCTTTGTTAGAGATACGAAAGGTACTTACTTAGGATACCTAAGGCACAGTCGTGTTTGTTTAATAAAATGGGGACAACGCACATACATACAAAAATTACGTTCCCTTACTCACCTACTTAAAATGACAAATTTTGAATTGTGTTGAAATCGATCCCTTAACAAATCATCAAATATGTTTCGTCACATTAAAGTAAGAAGATTCGATTAAACTATAACACAATACTAATTTAGCGAGAGAATACTTTTAGCTGCCCCCAAATATGAACGTATCTGCCAAACTGTCAAGGCACCTTTGTATCTGCATAAGATCCCGCCTATCGCATTTTACTGCAAATTAACAAATTATCAAACTACAATATGGTCTGAACAGCTGTATTTGAAACGTCAAAATTTGCCAAGCCCGCCACAATAGCAGTATCAATGACTACTTATAAACCGAGTATCAGGCAAAGGTGTCACATTACTCTGCCTATTGTAACCACGGAGGTCTGTTTACAAACAAAATAAGGGCTTGTCATAATCTCTTTTCGGATGCGTCGTCACTATTTTTCGGTCTGGCAACTTTTGGGCGGGATTGTTTTTTTTGGGTGGCTTAGCGAAAGCGCGCAAAGGTATGTATTTCAACGCCTTTATGTTGGTTTATCCTCAGATCGCATAAAGGTGTTTCACGGAAAGGGAAGGTAAATGCCATTTTTTCTTCAAGGTAATATTAAAATGGGCTTATCTTAGAATAATTCCCTGCAGTCTTTTTGACGGTTGACATTTTTGACGGGGATTTTAGTGAGCTCCCAAAAATTTTACTTTCAATGGTGTCTTTTTGAGTTGAATTCTTAGCAGCATTGTTTACTTAACCGATTCAAAGAAGCCGACAAATTGTCAACTCACGGTGGAAATGTAAGTATAACGCACACTTTTATAAATTAATATTGTACTTATCTGATAGATTAATTTATTTTTTAAGATTTCAACTAGGTTTTATTACATTGAACGCGGAACAAAGAGATTGCACGTATCATCATTTCGCAAAATTCAAATCAGCTAACAATATCAGAAAATGACGTTTATATAAATATTTTTTACATAACTCAACAAATTAGAAAACTCTAGTATCTCTTTCTAAAAGCTGTGCAAAATGACAAAGAAAAATTATCTTAATTCGCACCCAACTTAATCAGTTGAGCAGAAACTTCGCAAAACAAACAATATCTTACAACAATTACATTACGCGAAACCTCAAGCGTCAAATGCGCTGATCTTAGCCTTTTTTCGACCATACAACGAACAATCAAAAGCTTAACCCCTTGAGATAAAGTTCAAACTAGTTTGATCTTTGCTTGACGGTTAGAAAAAACTTTTTAAAGGCTCTCCGTCTACCAATATATTAAAACAACTGCCAATATCTAAGCGCTCTTATAGGCTTTACAACACAGATCAAAGAACTGCAAACGTTACTGGTCACTGTCAAGCAGATAGAAAATACATTACTGACTCTTAAGTCCTAGAATTATCGTTCAAATTTCATTTGTCGATCCGCAAAATGAATTTGTTCAACGTCAGAAGCGGCGAAGCGTGAACGCTTGCTCGTCCGAGGGGCCCGTGGGTTTATTTTTTCTGTAATCCTTACACGGATTAGTGGAAGCCAGTTTGATTGGCAGCCGTCCACGTCGCGTCGGATGCAAGATTTTGCCCGCGCCTTGGGGGATGCTGTTTTTGAACCGCATTTTACACGTAGGTCTTTCATGTTGCACGATTTCGAGATTGTAATCTATTTTTGAAACTTAGGGGTGTTCGCATACGATATATTTTTTTAGTGACACAGACATAGCTGAGGAATTCCGCATCGCGGATACGAGGAGATGTAAGTAAAATAAATAAATAAATTCTAAATGAAACCAAAAAGGTATGAGATTAAGACTTTATGTTTTATACACTAAAAGACATCAACGCGTGCTTTCACAATTAAATTGCAATATAAGACAACTTTTTACTATAAGTAGGTATTAGATTAGTTAAAAAAACACACGTTTGAAAATTAATTATTTGTGTTAACTTTTCCTTACATCCTCCAGCATTGTGATTTTATGGAGTTGGAAGTTTGACTGCGATCAAATCTGCACAGTCATCAGTTCATCACATACCTACTTAAAAGTAATAAAGTCCTAGGCCCCTGGAGAATGTGAAGTTGCGACTTAGTAACTTGTTGTATAACTTGTGTTTATAACACGACCACATTATTTGTCATTGTTTTTTACATTTGCAACATGTGACAATACGTACACATTAGTATAATAATGTTCTATAACAATATTGTATGACATTTTCGTGAGACGCTCCTGCAGTGCTTCATCTTGCTCTAGCCATATGACTTTTTTGATCTTTATTTAAACATGGTATTACTTGTGTTTTATAACATTCAGTCTCTACATTACAGAAACATGTTTTATAACATGTTAAGTTATATAATGTGTGCGCATCTTAACATGTGCCAATGAAAATTTTGTCGTTGTCATGGCAACTTAGCGTAGGCAAATTTCATTTCCATACGTTATGAAACGAAGTTCGATTACGATTTTGGTCATCGACTTATGAATGGCACTTTATCGGAGCGTTTCGCAGGTTCATTTTAAAGAGCTCAATCTGTGGATGAAGCCACTGAGCCGTGGCATGGACAATGATTTTAAATCTTTTACACCACACTTTGAATACTCTATCTATAACATACGTATACGATATGTCAAGCACCGCGACCTTGCGCGTACGCAGTTCGTCACGGCCGCGCTCTCACGCGCTACCCGTCTTTCAGCCTCGCTGGGATGAGGATTATACCAGTACTCACAACACAGGGCTGGCTGTAAAGGTAAAAATAAGTATTTACTTATTTGTTTAATAATAGGGACGAAAATTAGTAAGTGCGAAAAATAGGGAGGAAACTAATAGGGTATTTGACAGCGCCAATCGTTGACATACTCTTTATCATCTGTCAAAACGATCTGATTCCATAGATTTTGTATGCAAAGACTTTAAAGTGACGTCATGTTAGAGTATAAGAAATCGGAGTCAATTGACTGAATATTTAATTATTTTTGTGTAATGGAAAATTGGTTTCTACAGCATCTTGGAAATAAAATGGTATAATAAGCTTTATGAAGGTTATGTTTTTAAAACGCCATGGTCTTGCAAACATGACCTTTTGTCATCCCTAGAATGTTTACTGACTACTAAACAAACTAAGTCCTCCATCAAAAATTTTCCGACGAAGAGTTGCAAGCTAACGTGCATCCTGCTACAAATCTTACATTCTTTGCTTTAAATCTAATGTTATTAATTATTTATTCTCGATGGTATGTTCATAAATCTTAATTTAAAAATCTTATTTTAAAATCGTTATTAATATTTTAAAGTACTGTACTTGACTTTCGTTGTGCCCCGGTCTTGCTCTACGGCTCCTATGATATAGCGTGGTGGCGAGGGCACGTCGTAGCAGCTGGACCATGGCACAGATATTCTGTTTCGAGATTTCGAATAAGATGGTTGTCACGAGGAAAATCTAACCGATTGAGACAAATTTATCATTGTTATTTTATAATTATTCAATACATATTACAAGTGATTTGTATAGTGTGAAATATATCATTTTTTTTACCCAGCTGAAGTTGTTTGATTTGAACAAATCCAATAGGATCTACCGTCTACTTATTATCTAAGTGGCCCCGACGAAATTTTCCAGGACATCTACGACACATCCACATGAAGATAGGCTGTTAATTAAATTATACATTTTGTTTTCCGTATCAGATTTTATGCAGAAGATTTTTAATTTCGAACATCTGTAACTCTTAGGTTAACCTGCCTAGTTCTCAATGTGCGGAGATTACCCATCTTGAGGCGAACTTGACTTTTTGGCAGTTATGGTGTCAAAAGGTGCCATTATTTCATGATATAAGTTTTTTTTCTAGGAGATCAGAGATGTCCATGAAATTTCAGGCCAGTCATTAGTAATGCTAAATGTATTTTTAAAGTAAAATATTTCATGCAAAATTACGCCAACCCTACCACAAACTGTCAGCGCAATTTGACAGTGACAATTCATTCAGACTACCTGCGCGCGCGTCTACTCCAGTGACATACGAGACTTTGGCATAGATTAAATATGTGTAATAATCCCTGCCATTTTTGCCTATTACACAATTTCTTCTGAGAGAGTATATATATTTTTGAGACAGAATTAAGAGCCAAAAATATTTTAAGTTATGCTTGAATCATTACTTTTAATCATTTGATTTGATTTTGATTGATAAGTACTTTTCTATAGATTTCTATAGAAAAGTACATCTTACAGACTTAATGGACATCTTATCACTATACCGAGTGAGTTTCTGTTCTTAGTATATTATTTATTTTTATTTATTAAGATATTGTACAATATATATATACAAAGGGTGGACTTATTAGAACTAATAAGATATACATACATACTGATTTAGGAAATTGTCTACCCAAATACTGGATACATGTTTTAGTGAAGCATCTGCCATGCCGACATACTTATTCTTTGACCCGTCTGGTAAGCCATTTGGAACATTTTATTGGTATGTATTGATCTCTGAGTGGATTTGTTATATTAATCCCTGCACTGATATCTGACACAATGGGTGTCGGACCCGCACTTTTTCTCACGGTAAGTAATGTTATTGCTCATGTAGGTATTAACTAATTGCCTAAAAACTAAAAAGAAAATATTGAGAAATATCAATTATGAGAGAAGGCGTTTGTTCTGTTAATATTTGTCGCACTGTTTTAATTATATGAAATGACTTAAATATCTATTTTTATATGTATATACTGTCTGCGACACTTCCCATTGTTTTTAAGTATTATCGCAAATGTTACGTATATCTTTGAATGGCATATGTACTAGAATATAACCGTATCTTATTTTCAGTGATTGTTGTTTGCGTAGTGCTGTTGATGTACTTCAAAAAATTAATTCAAAATTCAAACCATTAGTCTACATCTTTAGAGGTTTCAGTTCTAACATAAAGCACATGTTTTATCAAACTTTTTTCTAACTGTTTACAAACATTCTTTAATTTATTCGTGAAAAGGTACGGATAGATGGAAAGATTCCATCTATCCCGTACAGTATCCAGCCCATTCATAAGCCCATAAAGAAACTCTTGACAATGGTGGTAAACCATGAATGAACCATTCCATAACCAGACCGGAAGCCAAACAAAGGCGTACACCATACAAATATACAAAAATTAGTGCAGTGATCAAACCCCTGCGATTACCCTCAAAATGCCATGCACACTCCACACCTCGGCATTACGCACTGGTCGTGAAAAACGCGCGCCTAAAACACACTTAGGAAAACATATTCTACAAATACAAATTCTTTATTCATAGGCAAAGTTACAGTTCAGATTGACGATTGAGGATTTTTTTTAAGAACAGACATACTTGTGTTAGAAGATCCTCAGATTTTCAATATTGGATTCAAACCCTTGCCATACAGTAACTCTATCAGTCAGCACAAAATCTTAAGCTTCACGTACTACTTAAGACTTCACTTCACTATACTATTAATAATACTTCATCGTAGGAACCTACCTCATGAATTAGTAAAGCACAATGAGTCTAAAAAATTACGATCAAAACTACATGTCTTATTAATAACAAATAGTCAAGGGTTAAGTACTACGTCATGTCATGTAGTTCAAGGTCATATATCGTCACCCCCGACGAACACTATGGTAATAGCCATTCCCATAGAGTCGGTTTTATTGCGGATTCGGTATCCAGGCACCCTATTACATCTATGAGATTATTTTCAGGGCTGAGTGATGCTTACTTTCCGAGATATCCATTGAGTAATGATCATTAACATTTTATTCAACGGACAACTAAATAGGATACTTCATGCGATTAATAACACAACAACATTTTACCAAACCGTAACAGGCAAACTTTTATAGTAATAAGCTATTACAATATTGTTCGAGTGAAAATTGATCGAACCGAATACTGTAAGCGCCAGTACATTATTGTTCGGGTGATTGAACACAAATATATTTTACGCAAGATGCATCCCACTCTATTTAGCTATACGCGAGGGACAGTGTCAGTAGACAGACAGTGTTCCTTTTCCATCACAAATTCAACCCAAAAAAATACCCTTTTTTGTTGATAAAATGAACTTAATAGGTGTGATAGTTATCAAGATAATCAGTTATTTGTTGTTCCTGTAAAATTGACTTTTTCCTATTACGGTTTTGTTCGTTGGGGGTGACGATATCATTGATACTAAATGTTTGATGGATTACTAAAGAACATTTACAAGAACATCAGGCTTAACCATTTTGGTAGCAAAACCGCCCGTATCACAAGCGCCTAAGATACCGCAGTATTTACCGTGAAGTGCTAGCCACCGTACCTCCACTACAGTAGGTATAGTAACTCCTGCTATATTTTTGAAATACGTATCCTTATGTCATATCCACCACTTTTACTTATTATAAAAGTACCTCATGTACTCAATTCGTCGACTGTAATTGGCTTATTGAATAATTTCCTCATTATTTTTTTTAGTTGTAATAATGTTGTTGTCCCTAATAAATAAATAAATAAAACTTCAGTAATTGCAAACGCGATATGTGATGCTACCTCCTGTAAATAGAGTTACTCCTTTCTTTGGCAAGTTCCACACTGAAAACCGCTGCGTTATTTTTACACAGCGAGTGTCCAAAGATGCCAATCTCATTCGGACGCATCATATCGGCTTATGTGTTCCGTCGTCACATAATCGCGTTTTTGTATTTAAATTTAGACGATTTGAATACAATGTCCTGCTACCGAGATCGATCTGGATGGGATGGGCGAGCCGTCATCTTTCATCAAATCATCAGGCGATTTTGAACCTTCAAAGTTTGTGAATACGTCTTGGAATAAAGGAGCAAAAAAAGATGATGGGGTCTACATTATGCTAAAATGAAAGTTTTCACACCATTGACGACGGCGATTGTTCTCTAAAGTCAACAAAGCTTTTGTACGCGTTTTCCGAAATTAACTAATAAGAATATATCCATCTAACTGGATGAGAACTACAGGCCAAGCTTAAGTAGTTTCCAACTGCCTCAAGTTAATCTTTTTGGTAGGCAAGCTAAATATTACTTCAGGAAACGTTTTAGAACAAGTTATATAGTCTAACATTTTTATATAAAAATGCAATAGCATGCTTATTTCTTGACTGATCTACGCACTAGTAAAAGGGGTCAAAAAACTACTCTGCTTACTACTACATTTTACAAATAAGCCGAATGACTAGAGTGCAGCTAAAGTAATTTAGCAAAACAAACGTCCGGGATAGAGCATTAAAAATCAATTGCAACGTTTTTGCGGACCACACACGAGGCATAATAATATAACTGCTGCAGGTAAGTGCCTGTCTAGATGGACTATTCGCAAACGTACGGCTGACGTTGATGGACATTAGGGGTGACCACAATGCCGCATTGGAGTACGTTTTTTCGTAGTTAGGGCGCGTTGACATAATTTTAACGTCCGTTAAAGTATGTTAGTAACGTATGTAGTTGTATGAGCGAGTTTCGAGCCAGTTAACATGTAATACAGTGTTTCGGTTCCAGTATACTGGATCAGTTAGCGGATTAGTTCTGTGCCGTGCTGTGTAAATACTATCACCAGTAGCGACGGATCCGTTAAAACGAAAACGGACTTTAATGTAAACGCGCCCTTTGTTGATGGCACTCAACACTGTTGAAATATGAACTTTGATTAAATTTTGATGCAATGGAGATTTTTAAAAGTTAAAATACTTTTCAAGGAAACGTTCTCGTCAGCGCCCTGCTGATGTCTTGTCTAAGCATACGAATTCAACAATATTATGTTTATCAAGTGGTTTTTGACCAGTGTCATTCAACCCGATCAAAAAAATGGGACAAAAACTATCGAAACACTCATAAAACGACCACACAAGGGTGTCTTCGGCGCAAAAAAATCATTTGAATACAGTAGCGCAGTGCAGGTGCAGGCTGACATTTTACTTTTTTCTCAAATTCAAGGTGTCACAGATCTTTATCGGTGGACGGATTTAACGATCTCGTAACGCGCGTCCGTGTCAACTCATTCTTTTTTTATTTTTCTCGTTTTTTTTCACGTCAATCCCCGTCACGTCGAATTACGTAAATCCCTTTAGCCTGGGAACAGATCCTTGGTCTTGAAACGTGGTCGCTTTTGAAGATATTAATAATTTCTTGTTCGTTTTATCCTCCTACCGTTCACTCTGATGGAAGGCATCATACTTACCTACTGACAAACTTCTGATTGTTTAATTCCTCAAGGGGTATGACAAAGTTTAAAAAAAACTATGTCTATGGATATGAAAAAAAAATGTATTTATTAAATACAATACGGTAGGTATTGGAGCACGTTGAAAATACAGAATAAAGGTTGATGATTAAAAGGTCTGTACTACTTTTTCTCTGCACTTTAAACAACGTCAATAACATTGATCATTATGATAAAATCCGTATCGTCTTAATGTAAGTAGTGCCACGTACAAATATGGACATTCATTAAACTAGCTGCCTTTGTTAACACTTCAAAAAAGCTTGTAATTATAAATTCTAAACATACCCAAATCGATTTCGCGCGATGACACAAATTTGTCATGAAGGAGTGCGGAATTAAATGCCCTTTTATCAACTGACACTTGTAGGGTTCCGCGGGTGGATGTTTAATCGCTTGTTTACGTCGAAAAATGTTCGAGTCCGTCTGCCGTGATTAATGTAACACGTTATAGAATTTGACTATTAATAGTGCCAACTCAAAATGGTTAGGAATAGCGTCAAATTCAGGGCAAAATTGATTTCAATCGTGAAAGCTGCCTACAAGTGGCATACGAATTCTCATTCTAATACTGTACCTATTTCTGTTTATGTGGCTTGAATACTGGCTTGTTACTTCTATCTAATACTTTAACTTATTTTCATAATTTTTTATTTGACGCCACTTAGTAAGAGTTAATATAAAGAGTTTGGTCACTCAAAAGCTGACAGAAAAAGATCGCTAATACAAAATGTCTCTATATTGAGCCAAAGCTTTCTAAATAAATAACCTTATTAATACTGTAGCGTGTACCTTTTAATTATTTCTCTAAATTGACAGATTTGAATACAAACAAATGCAAGTGCAAACCGATAAAAGTGTAACAAGAAATTTATGACATAAACGTAATTCAGTGGGGCCCAAAGGACCCGCGCCCCTTCGACGAATCTAATCGCGTTTGGGCGCATCTGGGATGTCATCAAACGAGCATTTATAAAGTCAGCATGGACTGAATAGCTGGTTGGGGTCAGTAAGTTGAAGCTTAATACCTATTTTTGTAACAAACATCCAGCAAAACAACCATAAAAATAAGACAGTACGCAATTTTACTGATTTTTTACCCTCGCGACGTCAGGTGCAGAGCCGTATTTTCTCAATAAATGAGCTGTTCCAACGAACACTCCAAATCAATCATAAGCTTGTGCTATGGTGACTCGAACAATGTATGTAAATAAGTACATACTTATATTTCTAAGTATTTTTTCAAAACATCTATGAATTAGTACAAATGCTCGTGCTCACCACACTTACATTGTCACACAGATTTCAAGACAAAACATGGAACCTCAAATGTAGTGAGACTCCTAAACTCACCTTATATCAAAATGTTAAAAAACGCTTCTACAGTTTCAAATTAAAACTCAAAAGGGAGTTAACCCTCCGTAGCTTTAGCTGTCGTGTTTAAAGGCCGGCCCATCAAAACTGTTGGTGTTAAAAAGACACCCCCATTGTGGCACAATGTATGGCTTCTTAACCCTAAGCCAAATATACAATTTGGAAGCCCGAATTGTATTTTAGAATGGTTTTTTGTTGTCAACTGCATTGTATTCTCTTTTTGTGCGTTGGTATCAAATTGGTGCTGATTGATCTTATTTCAATGGAGTAAAATTGTGTCTCACTTGACATGTAGGTAGGTATTTATTAGTGACGCAATTAAAGACTTACTAAATGATCTACAAAAACAATTTGCTTAAGAGTCGATGCATTGTAACTTCAATCTTTTTGGGATTATTTTGTTTAAAGTGACTTACTTTTGTTTCATATTTAAATCGTATTAACAGTGTTTTTCACAGTCAGCGTGCACAAAAATGCTATGAAAATAATACAAGCGATTACTTAGCGGAAAAATCTGGTTTTATCTGAGATATAAACATGTCCAATATTCTAATATTCAGTCAATGGTAGTCGATGATAAAGTAGACCACAACCAAAAGTAAAATACATTTTGTGTAAACACCTTTGCGTAAAAACTAGGTAGTTAGACGTTTATATCTAGTGTTTTCTCTAATTTCAAAAAATAAAAGGAATAACGATGCATAAAACACAATCAATTCGAAATAACACATTGATGCCAAGACCGCCATAACGCGCGTAATCCGCAGATTCAAAACGTATCGATATCGCAACAGTTGTTGTGACCATTCGCGTTGCTAACCGCCCTCAGGGGTGTGATCAGTCGGAAGACTGGCCGTATGGCCGTTTGCGGCCAGTTTGCGATTAATTTCAACAGCCTGCCAGATGGATTGTTTTCGAGAGTCTCGAGTAATTTATCTTCTTTTTTTTGGTGTGTGTTGTAAAATTGTTTCTTTTTTCTTTTCGGCAAGATTTTTTTTGTATCGTCCCACCACTACGTCCCGTTAATACGCCTGCGCCCTATGCTTAATGAAGGCTATGTATATATGGTCCTGACCTCTGGGACGAAAATCATAAATGATCTTATTTTTCTTCGCCTCGATAATTGGGCCATATTTTCACAATTGAAAAGAAATAAATAGGATCTATTCGTGTGTCTGTGTTATTAAGTCATTATGATAATGAAAATCAAATCTTTGTACATTTTTTTATCATCTGCTTATCGTGTCTATCATTTCGGTTTCGTAACAAACACAGTTTCAAACAATAGAACCAACCACTACGGTTTTCTAAATTTGAAATTTTGCACCCGATACTCTCCCTCGCGATTGGTGGAGAGATAACGTCTATGGCAGGGGGAGCTATTGTTGCGAAATCTGCCAGTATCGCGATAACGGTAGAAGGGTGCGGACGTCTGCAGTGCGCGCAGATAAGCGCTGATGCCCGCGTTGAATGCCAAGAGGGTTCGAATTGACTTTACGATGCTGTAAATTGAGAAAGAGCCGTTCAAATTTAAATAATCCGTTGATCCAGCCACTGATTTCGCTAATGCAATGCTTTTATCGATTTTTTTTGCCTACGTAATGACAAAGTTTAGAAGAAATCCGGTGTAAATTAGGAAAAAATAAACGTAATTGGAATGGAAACAGAATAACTAACTAACGAAAGCTTTAAAAACCTAGTGTTGCCGACATATATTCATAAAACGATTAACCGAACGAAACGTTTATTTTACAAACTCAATCTTGACCTTCGAGAAAAAGCTAATTAACATAGTGGACACTGGGAACTAATAACATATTTCAAATGAGAAAACAAGCGCCACACAACTGAGCTCATTTACATCCTCTGTCTACTGTCAATCATGTGTAACGCACCGAAACGACCGATTGATTGATTGATTGATCGATCATCGTTCATCTCGTTCATTCACCGACCGGTCCTAGGTGTGTGACCTTATCCATTTGGTAAGAAAAAATATGTGCTTGGAACTCGAAGAGAACTTTTCGAGACTAGACGCTACCGTATGATAATGTTCTTATGTGTTTTGAAATTCAACACGTTATTAAACCCTTTTTGGATACCTACTTACGCCTAGCTATAGCTTTTGGTTATAGATTTTAGGGTGAACTATTTTTTTTTTAAACTTGACTTTACCGTAGTAGGTACATCTGAAGTCTGAAGGCCATTTCTGAAAAAGGAAATGCGGATCATACTTTTGACACACGTACACATGAAAGCACGTCAAGGTAAAAAATGCATTATGTACCTACAATACCTACATTTTTGAAATAAAAAATCATAGCACACCGATTTCGTTTTTCGGAATAGGCCATCTGGATCCCTTAGTTAGAAAATAAAGTTGGTCTACTCGAGTCCACTGAACTTAAAATGAAACCATCCAAATGAAGACAATGAAGTTTAACATCGTGGTAACCAAAAAAATCTAAAATCACCCTACGTTTGAACAGCATCTCATTTCTACCAAACCTAACAATAAAAGTCAAATAACACTTCAAACAGGAAGCATAATAGGCATCATCAAACTGCCCATAAAACCAAACTAATCACATTTTTCTACAAATTGCATTCACGTTCACATTTACAACTCATTACGTGGTTATGTGTAGGTAATGCGTACCTTAAACGGAGCAGGGGAACCACCCTAAGCCATTAATCTAGGACATTAAAAACCGAGCATTAGCAAAGGAATTGCCCTAAAATGCCTCAAACATGTGTCCGTGGGCGACCTGTCATCGGGGCTGTTCGAACAATGGGTAGAATTATATTTTTGTTGCGAAGGACGACAGACGCGCGCCGCGGGGCGCCGCCACGCCCTCCCATGTTGCCGATTTGTTTCGTACACTCGCTTTTCATTTATTGATTAGTCATATCTCAGACATGACACCTCTTTGATCCTGGTAATCGTTGCAAGTAAAATATGTCGCGCTGACAACCTCGAAAAGTGATAAGAATTTCAAAATTAATAGCACCGACACAATATAATGACCTAGCCAGAACTTTACTTAAAAGATCTTAGGCATTGGTATTTTTTATGAGGTAAGATAGTGGGAACAAGACGAGCAACTCATTAAACCCTGCTTCCAATCAAATACTAGGAAAATATAATTAAGTGTTTAGAATTAACGGATGACAATTATTAAGTTATATCACTAAACGTATAACCTTTTCTTGGTAAATCGGTGAAACTTTTAGCAAAAATTTAGCCCTTGGAATAATTTAGTTTTTCGAACGTACGGGCATTCGTTGCTACGGGGTAAGTAAATAATTCGACACTACGCCCTTCGCCCCAACGTCCTTAGACTCTACGTAATCCATGCCACACACATTCAACTTGGTCTCCACATTTATATTTTTACATGTTTTTACTAGAAAACCAGGCTATTAGAGTATGCATGCATACAAGTTACTTACCCCACATTTTACCAAAAGTGTATTGATAGAGACTTCTGAACCCAAAACCTATACTCTTTGCCTCGATTCTAACTAGGCGTAGAATGCGCACGCGGGTTACAGCGTTCAAGGGTGTTTTGTCCCATAATTAGCCTCTTAGCTAATGGTGGGCCAACTGTAATTTTCGCCCGTAATAACAGTGCGGTGAAAATAGGTGCCAAAAGTACGGAGATTTACTTTAAGCTTGTTAGGCGGAATCGAAATGCGAGAATAAAGTGTAAAGTTTTTGTTTGTAAAAAGACAAGACTCAATTCAACTGACACATAAGAGTATAATGAGACAAAAATATAAAATACGCAGAAAACTTTTTTCATATAATTTTATTTAGTTGATATTTTATTTCTTCTAATTAAGCTCTTGTCGTCTAATTTAAATTTTACACCATAAAGTTTTCATAATATGTACAAGCATTCTTCAAGGATAATCTCAAAAATATTTACCCATGTGTACACAATTGTACAACGCGATTATCTATTCTCCCATGGACCATCAATAACATGGCACCATATGGGATATTTTCGCTCTGACAGAGGCTTACTAGCAGGACACTTGTAGTGAGGGAAATATTACTTAAAATTAAAAGGGGCTACAATACTAGTGGATGAGCAATGGGAAACTTTGGCCATATGAGATGAGGGTTGGTTAGTTTTACCTCAGGTTAAAAAAGAGTTTTCTTTTACTATTATTGTAGATTAAGAAGCTATCTCGAAGGAATTGAGGATTGGACCCGGCAGACGCTGTCCTGCCCATTGTTTTCGCAATTTATCAATATTTTATCATCGTTTACACCTTTCTCGAACTTCCACAAATATTTCAAGGCTAAAATTATTGAAATCGGTTCAGCCGTTCTCGAGTTTTTGTGACTCTTAAGGAACAGAAATTAATTTTTATACATGAAAAAGCGATCGACCCCCTGAATTTTCATAGGAATGCATCATTTTCCCGCGGTAAAATGTTTAGATGGCCTTTGTCCTTTCTCGGTAATTTCATGAAAATTGGTTCAGTAGTTTAGGCGTGATTGAGTAAGACAGACAGACAAAGTTACTTTCGCATTTATAATATTAGCATGGATGTATACTTATGAATGTAGGTCGGTATCTTCATAAAGCTGAACCAATAGCAGGTTTTGCAATAGATTGACTTAAGAAGCCTAGCCTGTCTTAAGGAAAACTATGTGATGAATGGAATAAAATCTGCTTAGGAAATAATCTTTCGTATTGAAGTAACCTAACATTTTTATCTACCGTTCATATGACGCATGTCCATGTAATACCACGAAATATAGTAACAATTGTACCATCTGCGACTCTAAACACAAGCGCGGCGGGACACTCGCGAAGTAAAGTGTAAAACGCTACATCCCTTCAGCAGTTCAGAACCGCCCCGTGCCCCCAGGCCCAAACAGTGTTGAGTACACTCGAGGAGAAAAGAGACGTCTGCCGATTAATTTTTATAATGCTCTTCAACTCAAGGGCTTCCAAACGGTTTTGTATGGATTAGAATGTGTTGCGCAAACTCGATTACTTGGATAAGTATGTTTAACAGTTGCACTTGAAAACATGAATTCTAAAAAAGTGCAACAGCTTTTAGAATACTGTTACTTTTTTAATCTAAGTTTTACAAAACCTTTTTTTAAGCTGATGATAATTAATTGCTAGAATTTTATTTTATTAAATAGTAAAAAGTAAATGTAGAGTCGTTACAGAATTACAATTACTAGGTGTCACAGAATTATCTTACTTCAAGAAACAACATTAAAAGCTTCGAGTACCTATTTTAATAAAAAAATTAAAATTAATTAAAATTCTTTATTAAGTATTTTTTTGCGTTAATAACGCTATTTTTAATTTCGAAAAGACACTTAAAAAATTCTTTTCGGCTCCGGTCTTAAGGGAGGATTCAAAGAAAAAAAATTTGAATAATAGAGGAGGAAAAAATATCTAGCACACTTATGTACGATTCAAGTGGTACATTTTTTTAAGGAAAAACAAAAGGAAATATACATAGGATTCCACCCGATCCATCTTCCTCACAACATTGGCAAAATCCACATAATCCCTGATATTATTCGAAGACCGTGTGCTGGTGTGTCAATATTTAAGCTATCATATCCGAATTTGCTATTCAAATCCTGTGTCAATAACTACCCCAGTAGATACTTACTAAGCAGGGGTTGTGGATTTTTCATGATATTTTTTTACCATTTTAGGTATGTAAGATACAGAATTGGATACAAACACCTATCAACCTTGGATGTTCTTAAAAAAGGTTTACTTTATACAGTACTTACCTAGTAAATACGCACACTATCTTAGTACAACATAGCTAAAAAGTAATAGAAACATAGCTAAAAACTACCGCGATTTAATTATCGAATAAAAAAACCGCTCTAAGATCGGTCCATCGTTAGTCGTCCGTTTTCATTGATTGTTTCAGCATATGACTGTAGAATCTGTAGTTGGCGCAAACAGACGCACTTCAATTATACTTAGATTATACTAATATCGTTCTCGAAAGTACCTCAACCACGAAGTAACGTCTCTGTGGAGTGGGCATAATATTATCCTCAGAAACTGAAGGTTGGTCGCATTGGCCTTGCTCTGGAAACATTTTTGTAAGTACTTTTATACCACTCCAACGCGCGGAAGAGGCGATAAGCTTTTCGTTTTGATTTTCTTGTTTTTAGATTTACTTCATTTATGTACCATAAGGTTGAAGAATATTCTATTTATCTATACAATTCCAGTCATGCCAGAACCTATTCCGATTAGACCCAATAGTATTGCGTATTTTTTTAGATTTATTAGTTTATTATATTATACATTATCTGCTAGCTATCACGAATATAATCATTAATAACTTACTTCACAACTTGTGCTACATTGCACACCAGCAAACATGTTTTTTTTGTTCCGAGGAAATGGTGTTGCTGCAAGGCTCACTAACTAAATTGTGTACCCTAGAATTGTACTTGACTCTACTGGTAATCGAGTTTCTTGCACTTTTTGCATCAGCCCTGAAATCGCCCCCGAATTCGAGGTAGGGTTTTTGGTATATGTATGGGAAAGTGCTCTACTGTGGCTTTTCTATAGTTTTAATACCGTTCCTTCTCCTATTTTCTGACTCAAGGTTCGCTGATCGCCCTCCATGAATACGTGATCAGGTGGCGTCGTCAGCTCCCGCTCCCGATGCGGCGGCGCGGGAAATACCTCGTCTATATGCGGGGTCATCTATTTAATATTCGCGAAAATCTGCCCACAATCGTGAGAGTTTTGTTTTATGAAAAACTATCGGACACGCAAACGTTGTCCTGCCTTTCGTTGCTTTTATTTTTATTTATTTTTTCTTCCTAAGAACGTAAAAAGAAAGAAAGTAGGGATACTTTATTGAATATAAAGAAAAAATTGGCAAAATCGTCCAGGCGTTTTTGAGTTATGCGCTTGCCAACACATTTTGCGATTCATTTTTATATTATAGTAAGTGAATTCTTAGAGACATTTAGTGTCTGCTGTAGCTGCCTTTTGGCGAAAATATGGAAGAGCAAAAAGACAAAGTGGACTAGGTACTTGAAATTGTTTAGTTTCAATCCACTATCCATGAAGAACATATTAAATGTATCTTTATATTTGCAAAAAGCAAATAAATAAATATTTCTCAACAAGCACACCAATTCTCTAGTCCCAAAGTAAGCTACGAAGCTTGTGTTATGGGTACTAGATAACAGATATACATACTTAAATACTATTTTTTTGTAAATAAATACATATTATAAATAGAAAACACCCAGACCAGTACAAACACACATGTTCATGCACACTTATGCTTGTACTGTGCGGGAATCGAACCCGCGACTCTTGGTTTAGAAGTCCGACATGCGGACCACTGCACCAAGCGGTCGTCTAAACAAGTTCTAATCCAATTTGTGTTCGGACTAAAAAGTTACAATAACTCTAGGACTAAAGGAGTATTACAAAACAAGTTACAAAATAAGTTTGAAGTTCTAACCACAATAATATATATTTAACAGAAATTGCTCTAGGGTTTGTGGATTCACAAATTCGAAGTCAAATGCTTATTATCTACTTCATTTGCATAAAGTGATTATCGTACAAAAGCAAATTGGTACTTCCAGCAAACCCGCAATAACTAGCAAATCAGTTTTACTTAATCCCCCGACTTTATTACAACAATTCGGCTACCCCACGAAAATACAGAACAAAGCTAATAATTAGATCGCAACGTTTTTGCCAGATTTCGCCAAAAACCATGCTGGCACAATGGAAACTCGATACTGATGTCAAAAAAATCCAAAAATCACTATAATTTTGGCAGCTTCCACGCCCCGCACCAGAAAACTTAATCAGGACGTTGGGGCTTATATTTCTGTTTCCGATACGTTATACTATAGCATTTGAGTACAGATTATCCAATCAGTTAAGATAAAGGACACGGTTTTTTAAAGCCAGTCCTTTTGGTATGATGCTAACTGCCAAAAGTTGGTGGTCGGAGATTGACGTTTGAGTTTTGGAGGGAAAGTTGAGTTTGGATTGGCATAGAGTTTGCGTTTAACTTTTTTTTTATATTTGGTGGCAGGCATGGGTTGTCGTGTGCAGGCTAGTCGCGTGTCAGCCGCGTGGTCGAGATTAGGTCGGCATTCACGTCGCCAGCACAAAGGCGGGGGTTCGCGGGCGAAACGTCAATTGTGTGCGGATTGGGGGAGGAAATTCGCTAAGTTAGGTTGGATTTAAATTATAAATGCGAACACTAGTTGTACTATTTGCATATCCCACGAGCATTGTCGTTTTAAAGTTACGGAAGAAATTAATTTGTAAACACACGTTGATGTACTTTGAACAAATTTTATTGTCACTGGGTGGCAAGAATAAGGCGACTCTTTGCCTGACCATTAATTAAATCGTGATGAATAGTTTATTTTAATATATTAATAGAATCTTTAATTAAAACTTCACCTTATTTTTCACGTAGGTACCTACTTATATCACTAAGTCATACATACATTTTCTTGCCATATTCCGTTAATTAGATGGTCAGCAACTATTGATTAATCTGTGATTGATTTCATATCAATTAATCAAGGGCAATCTGCAATCTGTTTCTTTTGTTTAGTTAGAGTTTACAAAACACAAGGTCACATTTCAAAAGTTTGAATGGAAAGACATAACACTTAAAAAAATCTTTTCGGCTCCGGTCATCGGGGAGGAGTTTGAATGGAACCAACATTGAAGGAAATAGGTACATTGTCAATGTCATATGCCTAAGAGATTACCCGGCGCATAACTTATTAAAAACATAGTGAATAAATAATTAAAGAGCCCATCCCGTCAAACACGGCGGTAAACAAAAGCGACGGTAGTCGTGAAGCAAACACCAGCGGGTAAATAAATCAGGGCACATCGCGCCGCGGCGGCGTCCCAGGAGACGGAATCGAGGATGAACAAAAATTTGATGTGGCACTTGAGGCTGAGCATCCACTATGTTCGCGAACCTCTCGCTCCACATAGTAAATACGTTCGCTCTCTAGTATTACATAGTGATACATGGCTTTAAGATTGAGGTACAGACGACAGCACGTCAAGGCAAACACTAAAGATACGAAGATACGCCCGTACCTTAACATGCACTTAAGATACGGGCGATTTGACAATAAAAAAGTGTAGCCTGATGTTCTGGCTATGTACCTTACTATTTGCCACATGCACAGAGACAGTCTATTTTTAACAGTTCTTAAAGCGTCATTAAGCAAAGTTAGCGAGCTTGAAGCTCTTCCATGAAAGCATGGAAGTCTACTTGGAGAGTTACGCTGCTTGTGGCACGGCAAAACTTGCGCTAACCAAACGTCTCCTCGAATCACAAAAACTTGAGGTAATCTCAATCATACCCTTATGGTAACACGTAGGTAGACTTGTTTATGTACGAAAAAGGAAACGTTGGTAGTTTTAATGAACCTAATCTCTAGGGTAAAAATCGTAATAAAATATTATCGCAGTGTCGTTTTAGCTCTCCACCATTCATCAAGAAAAAACCTTTTGTAAGAAAATAACACCTTTCATGAACATGCCACATCCATTACAGTGCACTTTTCATAGTCTTTCGTGAATCGTCGGTCGAAGGTCTCTCGGGGACAACGCATATTGCACTCATTTCATTATGTACATACATTACAACGATCTAGGGACAGTTCGTATGTGTACAGATGTCCCCGTATTTGCGTTTTAAGTGTGGTGACAATTGTTCACAATCTGAGTCCTAATAAGGGGAGATGGTGTCACATGAAGGATCGTTTGATTAGTTTTTACGATGTTGACAAATACTTCAACAGTTGTTACATTTTTAGTAAGTATCTTCTACAATTTTTCAGTTAATTGACCAAGTTTATAAGCATGTTTGCTTGCAGCAGCATGTTTTTGGATAATGGACATCACAAATTTTGGGATATTTAAATTGAAATAAATATAATTTTATTTCAATTTAAATAAATCATTTTAATATTTAACTTCACCGATAGATATTTGACTCACATGGATATAGATAAGTTTCATAAACTTTAACAGATTGAACAGCTTCTAAGCTCACTTTGATGTGACGAAAGAGGGTGATGAAAATGTGATGTGTGGTTTTAGTTTTCGTACCTAGTAATATTGCTAAAATAAGCCTTATCTAAGACATCCATATATCCTTCTAGTCCGGCTTAAGGATGGTCTAAGCTCCCTACTTTGACAGGGCCAATCTCTACGCCCCTGTCTCCCCTAAGCAAGTTATGATGATGATGAACTGCCCCCAGCGGCCTATTCCCAGGCGAGCACCGGTGCCGATTAATATTGTCGTGACACTGCTGATTTATTGTGTTAAGATGCGATATGGAATGGAAACATACCCTTTCGATCCTAGATTAGATATAAGGTTTAGCTGTACATATTATTGTGTGTTGAAAGTTTGACAAAACTAAAATAGGCAAGTAGCTCTATAAGACTGCACTGACTTCCGCTTTAGTCATTCAAATATGTACATATTAGATTTACATATGTATTATTAAGTGGGAGATGAGGGGAAAATACCTTTCTATGAAACAATCATGCGTGTTAAATCTCAAAATCGTATAAGCTTACAAAAAGTCAAAATTATTTTTATTTTTAGATTTTTAGGTTGCAAACCTCTTTTTATTAAGCGAGTTTCTTATGCAGACACTTATCATCTTACTAAACGCCTTGAATTTTCAGAAGTGACAATTTCTATGCCTGCAGTTACAACCAAGAGAGTGCAAAGGCTTGTTCTAGTTGAACTCGAATAAGAGAAACTATAGGTAACTGCACCACCAATAACAATCTTCAACAACGATGCTCACGACTGTTCCTCCACAATGTCAAGCGAGACCATAAAAGTCTTATCTCTGGCTCTTTTACATGTCACAGGCGCCCACCCTTCTGGGCTGTTATGATAAGAGTAATGTATTATTTACAGTGGGCCAGCGAGGGTGCGGGCTTCGTTACCCGGTTCACTGGGCCATAATAACTTCGGGGAATACCGAGCGCGCCGGTACCAACGCCCGGGTGTGAAGGACATACGGACAATAAGGGTGCGCTAATTAATAAATACTTAGTACTGATTTGTTTGTGTCTTAGTAAAAAAATTAAGTGTGGGTATTGGGTCTTTCTCTACAGTATTGATCACTTAGAAAATCCACCTTTTATCTATAAAGTTGCACTCATTTTCTTTGATGTGCAATGGATATTCTTATTAGGCTCAGTGGCCCTATTCTGAAAAACGAAATCCTTCAAAACGATAACATGTACTGATCACAGCCAATCAAGCTACGAATTTATCGCTCTTAATGAATGAGAATAAGATGCTACTGTGTTTACCTTGTCATGTGTACTCGTGTCACAAAACGAAAAAATCGATTTTATCGTTTTGATGGATTTCGTTTTCGGAATAGGCTCTCTGTAGTAATATTTGTTTGGATTTCCATTTATTTCACACGTTTGTTGAAGTGTATGATGTCATATAAACGTAAGTGAATACATACTTAATTCAAATCAACAACTAAAACAATAATTTTTCAATCAGTGCAAAGTTTTGATTTGTGTATGGAAATGAAACGATGGGATCGAGTCTTTTATGTTTTTGTATTATCCAGTTAAGCATTCTCGTTGCAAACATTAGAAATAATATTTACGACGGATAAAGATTTCGATAGGTAGTAGATCTGAGTATTGATAAAAGTAAGCTCAGAGTATTTTAAGCATTTCTTAAATAATTTAAATATGCAACAACATCACATACATTCATCTGACTCCGTGGTAAGTAAGCTTAAGCACTTGTGTTACAGATATCAGAATCAACAGTGGTATTACAAGTAAAATTAAATAAATACATATAACACCCAGACCAGTACAAACAGACATGTTCATGCACACAAATGTTTGTACAGTGCGGGGATCGAACCCGCGACCTCTTGGTTAATAGTCAACTACTTAACCATTACACCAAAGTGGTCGTTTCTAACCTAGCAAAGTACCGCACCTAAATTCAGTAAATTAACATTAATATCCCAAGTTTGTCGCTCCATGGACTGACGCGACATGTGCCGATTACACTCGCCCCCGCCCGGCTCCGTCAATCGCACTACTTCTAGTCTTGAGCATTGAAAAGTTTTTCTTTTAGACGTAACGTACCCGACAGAGACTTTTCGCAAAACAACTACTGAGTGTATTTACAATAATTGAGAGGACAACATAACCACAGACACCCAGACCTGTGGCAACATTGAAAATTAGTTTCAAAAACTTTCTCCGTCCGGGGATCGAACCCGGGAACTCACAGATGGCGGCACCCTGGAAGCGGTACACACAATTAATAGTATCAGGCGTTACTTTGCGGAAATCCATAATTAGTATTAACATTGAAAAATTACTTAGCTTTAGATTTCCGCTCAGTTACGCCGGCATAAGTACCCAACTACACTACCTGTGACCACCGACTATGTTAGAGAACAAGCACATGCAAAAAGCACCGCCCGCCCTCCCACAAATCGCATGCAAAACAGATAATGCAATAATTAGTACCAACACCGACGTGCAAAAGAAAACCTCAACGCGTTTCGCCGCCTCACGCGGCATCTTCAGGAGGAGATGTTGTCGCCTCGGCTGCGCTCCGACGACTAACCTGTGAACGCTGGTGGTGCTTGTTCTCTAACATAGTCGGTGGTCACAGGTAGTGTAGTTGGGTACTTATGCCGGCGTAACTGAGCGGAAATCTAAAGCTAAGTAATTTTTCAATGTTAATACTAGCGGTACACACGTCACTTGTTCTGCTTTTTTGATAACGAGCAAAACAATCTGAGGCGATTGAAACGCTTCTGAATTAGAGTAACTTTCAGGTGGATTTTCAAGGGTCTGTCTTAAACTGTCTGCCGGTCTGTCCCAATGAAAAATTCGGATATTTGACCGGTCAAGATTCGAACCCACAATAAAGAAATGTGAGATAAAAATATCTCCGGTGAAACCGATAAACATTGCATCGTTTAACCTAGGTGGATGGACAATCCTGAGTGATTACTATTGCAATAATCAAAGATTCTTGCACCTGAATACTCTGATTCTTATCTTCTACCTTGATGGCGTACCTAATGTTTCTAAATGTTCGCACTGTCGTGCCCACACTTCTTGTATTATAGGGGTGCTTATACGCGAGCATCCACGAAACTAGCCTATTCGTAGTAAATTGGCACGCGCGGCAAATTGTAGCGGTAAGGCCGCCTGCACGCGCCGCAGCCTCGCGTGTACGCCACTCACCTTTACAGTACACTCGTCGACAAAATACGATCACACTAATATTAAAAATGTGAAAGTTTGTTTGGACGGACTTTGATGGTATGAGCTGACTTGGGTGATAGGATATTTTTATCAAGATTTATTGCTCAATTGGCAGGTTATTTATTTTTTCTTAAAACAACAGGCGGGACAACATCTGCAGGGGTCAGTACAATATAAACAACATGACATGCATTGATCTGACTCCCTGGTAAGTAGCTTAAGCACTTGTTACAGAAATCAGAATCAACAGTGGTATTACAAATAAACTTAAATAAATAAATATAGCGCCCATGCCAGTACAAACAGACATGTTCATGCACACAAGTGTATACTCTTGGTCTAATTGTCGACTTCTTAACTATTACACCAAAGTGGTCAAATTCAAGGCTATTGCGATAAACATTACATTCCTATTAAAGCTGGCAATGAGAATATCCTAGAAAGTAAGTACTATGGAGGTTAACGCGACGCCTAATTAATTTTAGACAGGTACCTATGTTTGAAAGTTCCAGTTTGTTACTAGGCTGGTTAATCTTTAGCGCTACACAGCACATGTACTTAATAAGTATTCGTTTTTCATGTTACGTGGTGATGATGCCTGATCGATAACATTACTTATTTCCAATTGGTCTGTAACTGTAAGATACAATAATAAATCTTACCCTATTACCTATGTGACACGCACTTAAGATATTGAATTCAATAACCTAAAAATATCCACATAACTTAAATTACTACATGAATTACTTAATTAATAAACAAACAATCATGCAAGAATTAAAAAAGATTTATCTTAAAACTGAAAAATTTGTACCACCTTCAGCTTCTGTAGTCGTAGGTACACCTGGCAGCTGGCAGCTGCCCTCCTGTCAGGCGGCCGTCAGTTGTCAACGCGTGAATCAGTGGTTAGCGCTCGCGTGCGGCGGCCCGTATCTAACCCCGCCGCGTCGATCTCAAAGGTTACTGCTAATAAGACCCGCGATGTTTCCTTGTATTCGTTGAAAAATAATTGAACAAGATTTAATAGAATTGAACAGTAAATATATCTTCTAACTACTAATCAATCTGAAGAGAGGTCAATTCTGCACATGAAATATATTTCCAAAATAACTATCAGATCGACACTGACACACTGATGCCAAAAATGCAATCAGTACATATTTTTTTGTCTGACTGTATAACCGTTATAGCAATAAAAACTACACGAAGGATTTTAACGAAAACTGGTACTAATATTTTTTATACTCCTGAGCTCCAAACAAAATAAAGTAAAGAAAAAGCGCCATTCAAAAGAAAAATAAGTTACAATTTGAAACCATCAAATACTTTACATAAATTAGGTCAAGTCGTGATAATTATTTAACTTCGGAGTTTATTAAATTAAGAGGCTTTGAGATTATTCATAATCTACAACCAGAAAACAAGAAAATAATCTTAAAGCTTCCGACGATTTTAAACAATGCAGAACAACAAAAAAAAGGAAAGGCCCTGTAAGTATTGCCTCACACACGGTGTTAAAAGTAGAGTATTCACCTCTGGAGTAAAGGGCTGTCGTAGTCTTGGGCTGATCGAATCCCTCAAGACTCTATAACACTCCGTCGCTTCGCTCAGGAGCAAAGAGTGCCTCGCTACGCTCGGGAACCTACGCCCGTGACACATGACAGTCCTTTACGCCCTCAGTGCATAATCTTCTATTAATCTATCTGACAGTGCTACTCCGTCTTCGTTTTCGTAAGAACTGAAATCGAACTTAATTATAATTACTGACAGATTACTTATGATACGTTTGTCCCGGCCTCTATCTTTAAGTTGGTTCATAACACATTCGAAAACGTCATCTATACTCTTTTCACCTCATTGTGGTTTGGTGGCTGGCTACGTTCCAAAATGTTATGTACTTATATGCTTTTTTGAAACAAAAATAAGCAAATGTACGGTCGACAGCACGTCAGGGTAAACACTGGATAATAATATATAACACTGTATGATCTTGTAAGAAAAGCTATTTTGCAACAAAAAAAGTGTAGCTTGATGTATTGTCGTCTGTATTAAGAATTCTTTAAACGAAGGGCAGAAATGGTTTGTACATAAAAAGTAATGATTTCATTTCACCTAAATTAAATTTCGAGAGTCAAGTGTGGAGGAGTTTGCGCTCGGTTCACTTGAATTGAAGTCACAGCCTCCAGAAAAAAAACACAAATACCTACTATTTTCCAAATCCCCTGAGGCAACGCGAACATCTCTTTCACACTTCAGCTATATTAAATCTTTTGTCTCTTTTTTTGCAGATCTTTAGGTTCCTTTTGCTGTACGCGTCGGCACGTTTATTTTTCATTTCTTAGGGCGAAGAAAATAATTTTCTGTGAGCTTTGAACCGGCGGCGAGGGAAAAATGGGAAATTTGGAAAATGTAATTGGATTCTGGACTAATCTCAACGCCTCTCGTATCTTGCAGGGGAGTGCGTGTTGAAATAGAATTAGGTAGGTATTTTATCATTGGTTATTTTAGCAAATTCTAAGTATTAATTGGTTCAATTTACCAAACTGATTTAGGTAAAATTTACACTATTTTTTAACTGAATGTGAAAACGAAATTGACTTACGGAAAATTGCAGTAAGCGCGCAGTCCTTTGAGGATGAGTGTTTTGTTGACATTATAATTAAAACTCATTTTACTTCTTATTACATTCTTCTTGCACTTGCACAATCCTGAGTCAGCTTATCTCTCTCTATATCTACATTAAAAAAGATAATCACCAAAGTGCTTAGATACGCAGCACAATCGTTTGTGTATTGCAAATATGCATCAAAACACAGAGTGGTGAAGTCTGGTGTGCCGCAGGGTAGTGTTTTGGGCCCTTTATTATTTATTATATATACAGGGTGTAAAAAAAACCTTAACGAAGCCGAATACCACATATTCTACTAATTGTTACGATCATTTTGTTCCTTTACACCATACCTGGGAAGTTAACGGTTACTGAGATATGGATGGTTAAAGTTTGAAAAAAAATTGATGATTTTTACAGAAATGACTTCTGTCCATTATAACTTAACTTTTTTCCAAAGAAACATGATACAAATTTTCACTAGTTCTTTCATAAAAAGCCTCTAAATGGCACACTCCGCAATGAACAGCGCACACTCGAACCGAACCGCGTCGCGGCGGCGTAAAGCAACACGCCCCGCGGTGACTTTTCCGCGTGCGCGCTGTACATTGCGGGTTAGAATTAAATTATTTTTTTTGATGTCAAAAAATAAAAGTTGTTTCCCAGCCAAAATTTCTTTTTCATACGATTTGGTTTGATGTTCTGAACGCGTGGTTGACGGCTTCGTTAAGGTTTTTTTTTCAACCTTTATATTAATGATATTGTTAAATCTAGTCTGCATCCAATGATTCTCTTCGCTGATGATAGTACTGTTTTTATTGAATGTGATAGTAGGGAAAATTATGAACAAGATATCAACTTCACTCTAAATAACATAATCAAATGGTTGACGTCTAACAATTTAAAAGTATATTTGGAAAAAACTTTAATTATGCAATTCTCTCAGAGGATGACTAACCCGGTGCTATCAAATAAATTACGAAAATAATAAAATCTATGAAACAAATGTCACTAAGTTCCTAGGTATTTATATTGATAGTAATATGGCGTGGAAGTCTCATTCCATGGAGGTGTGTAAGAAGTTGTACAGATTTTCTTATGCTTTATATAAATTGTCAAAAGTAGTAGACCGAAGCACAGTTTTAACGGCATATCACGGATTTGTATCATCTACTTTGCGTTACGGCATAGTGTTTTGGGGAAATTCAACAAATAAAAGAAACTTTATTTGTCGCCCGGAAACAGTGTATTCGATCAATTTGCAATTTGGATCGCATAGAAAGTTGTGAGCCATATATAAGAACCTTAAAATTGCTTACCTTGCCATGTCTGTACATACTGGAATTTTGCGCTTTTGTTAAGTGTAATCCGGACTTGTTTCCATTAGTGGAAGCACCTAACCGACCCCTTCGCCCAAGGAGACCCTTGATTCGTAATACTAATAACTTATGTAAAACCGCTCTCATGAAAAACAGTGTACTTGAAATGGCACCAAAAATATACAATAAAGTAACAGAAACAATAAAATAGCACATTTAGACATTTCAAAATGGGCTAGACGACACCACCAATCGTTGACATACTTTTTATTATCTGTCAAAACGGTCTGCCTCCATAGATTTTATATGGAAATACATGAACGTGACGTCACGGTCACATATCAGAAATCTAGTCAATAGACCGAATATTTATTGAATTTTGTGTGTTTAAAAATTAGTTTCTACAGCTTTTTGGAAATAAACTGGTTGTATTAACTTCATAGGGGCAATGTTTTTTAATCGCCATGGTCTTGAAAATATTTAAAATAGGTGTCATCATGCCAATTAAGTTAACCGAGTTTCTCAATGAAAAATGCTATTACACCGTTAATGAATACCTGCTGGACCCAGAAATAAATAATTAAATTTGTATAATTTTAAGAAATTTAGAGTTAGTATATGTATATTAATACATAGTAATAAAATAATGGATGATTAAAATACATGTATATAATTAATCAATAGAAAAATATTGTTCTTCTATTATTAAAATGCAAATTTATATACTATTGTCAAAATGTAATTTCTCATATACCTATGTACATATAATTTCAAATATAAAATATTGTCCTACTATTGTTAAAATGTAAATACTTCATATACCTGAAAAGGTGAAACATAGAGTTCGCATTCAAACAACCCACAACCTCTGTATGTACCTATGTTTATGAAGGAATAAATGATTATGATTATTATTATTGCAATACATATTCTGATATTTAGCCCTTAATACTTACGACCGGTCTCAATACTCTATCTACTTTTGACGCCTCTAGCACACCAACGTTATTATCACATTCGAATCCGAAATAATGAAAAATCTGACAGTTGTATGGCAGCGTTTTGCTTAAGCTTTGTCTGACACTAGTATTAGCGAGGTGAAATGAATGCGTCCTTATCTGGTACGGTTTCGCAGGCAACTGCGAAATAGCCGCTACACAGACGCATACTTCTTGTATCTGCTATTTCCAACCATGATTCAACAGTAGGAACTGGGATATACTCTGTTTGAAGTATCTTCCAAATTTCCAGAAGATCTACCCAAACTATATGAGAATTCTCTGAAAAAAAAACTGCAAAACCGCAGTAGTTTTGTTCCGCAGTATTTTCGCAGAGATTCGCTTCCGCATGCGAACGCGTCGGTGTGCTAGAGGCCTGATAGCTGTCAGTTTCATTTATATCAGTACCTTCGTAACACAGATACACAGATTCGTAACACATTATATTAGTTCTTTAAGAAAAACACGCTCAACACTACACACTGACAGTGCGTCACCGCGCGATTTAAATTTGTATATGGAAGCAGAAAATGCGACATTTAGTAAGGAACCAACAAATAAACTGTGACCGTTTTCTCGTGTTCCCATTATTTCCCACATTTACACAGGGAAAACTGTTTCTGACAATGACTGATGGGACAAATTATGCGAATATCCAATCTTTTATTTATGTAAAAATATACACATGGCAATAATTATTGCAGTACAAGTAACCTGTCATATACAAACATTTCTTCAGTTAAAATGTTGTGTATGAAATTACAATTACCTTGGATCAGTGACATATTTCCCAAAGTGCACTGTCCCAAAACGTTGCATGCTCATCAAAACATAATTGGCATGATGACACCTATCTTAAATATTTTCAAGACCATGGCGTTTAAAAAACAATAGCCCCTATGAAGTTAATAAAACCAATTTTTAAACACACAAAACTCAATAAATATTCGGTCAATTGACTCCGATTTCTGATACATGACCGTGACGTCACGTTCATGTATTCCCATACAAAATCTATGGAGGCAAATCGTTTTGACAGACAATAAAAAGTATGTCAACGATTGGTGGTGTCATCTAGCCTATTCAGCACGCCATAAAAGATTGTTCTTAACAAGGAATGTGTCTGGAACAAGTTTATCGAATCAATACGACTGCATAAATTCAATTATTAAGTTGTTGGTCAGTTTAATGAATAAAAGAAGTGATTAAATGTAAATATTTATTTCAAATACTATTAGAGCTTATGGTAACCAATGATACAATATTACGTCTTGTAAACGTGTCAAATTCACAATAATATCGCTACTTTGTAATCCTAGCCATTGGCTTTAATATCACCGTCCTGCCAACGACACGCCGTACGCGAGACTTTCAACTTCAGCCCTCATACACACAGACTCGCATACTGGGCAACTTACAAAACTATATAATATCTATGTTACCTTACAATAATTAATAAAATCATTCATCACTCATTTAGCTAATTCTGATAATCATTTCCCCAAAGTGATTAATGATGATATTGTATTTAATTAATAAATTTTCATATATTCCGACTATCGCTAATTTTCTATACACTGAGGCACACGATTCTTAGAAACTAGCTCTTAACTGTAGAGCCTACTCTTCCAAGTAAAAATGTTCTCGATAACAATTTATCGTAATAATGTACAGTCCGCGTCGAAACTTTGTGCGCACCCGTCAATTCCACACGGTATTTATATCCCTAGCCAAATTAGACTTTGGATTCCAAAAAAATATTACCAATCTCAGCTTATTAATATCGCAAAAATTCAACCTCAATCAAATCAACAATGCACCCAGCATGCTTATGCCATCTGAGTGTGGTAATAGCAAAGTCACAAGTGATGGGTGCGTACAAAGTTTGGCAAATGTCTCATTCATTCTAACTAATACTATAGGCGGCCCTCCGACCTTGCTTACTGTGACCAGAGTCGGTTTACTTACGCTCTAACAACTTGTTCGCGCATACAAGAATACAGGAGCCTAGAAACGACAGATTTGTGCTTTATACCATCCGAGAGCCTGAGGTTTGGTTCTTGTTGAAAACAAGTAAGTACCTTCGGTATATTAAGTTTTTTTTTAATAAGTACTGATTTGGTTACAAATACTGAAGTGAATGCAACTTGAAATAATGAGTTTTGTAAGAAGCTTAAAACTTGCCAGGAAACATATTATTGCAATACTGAACCGCATTACTTTGTATTTATATTTTTTCTAAAAACATGCTAAAATAAGTTCTCATAAAGTGTAAATATTTTGTAAACCTTTAAAAACTTTATTGAATTGCTAGGCACCTGTAACTTACTATCATTTAACGAACTGTGCGTACTCGTGAATACTAAAAACGTATGTTACGGTATAACCATAACAATAAAACGCCAATATATTTCGTAGGTAGAGCGCGTCTTGGTATGTCTGTATTCGATAAAGTCAAGGAACTATATCAACACAGCTATACTACATTAGTAGCAAAACTGCTTTAGCTCAGGGGCCCAATACGCTAATCAATCATAAAAAAAGTAATTAAATTGCCCGATTTTGACATTTCGTCCATACTAGAACTGTCAAAGCCAGGCGATTCAAGTAAGGTTTTCTTACGATTGTTTAACGGGATTAAGCCCCGGTGATATTTGTATTATACAAAAATTTTACGCGTCAACCGTTGCATTGCAGTAGATCTAAACCAAAAAGGGCAAAGGTTGTATCTCACTAAAACTGATTTAGACAAAATATTGTTAGCAACATCATATTATAAAGTTATTCTAAACCAGAAACTCAGCCAGGCTCATGTTTATATTCTATCTGTAGTTAACTTTAAGTTGTAAGAGACAATGCGAATGTAAGATTAAGTCCACATAAAAGTCTAGATATTAATATAAACCTGGAGCTGGCTGGCAGCGCAATTTTTTAAAGACCAGTATTTATGTTTCAGCGGTACAAGAAATATGCATGTACACTAATAATAACTCCAATCTTGTAGTGAGATAAAACATCAGTAACTGTATCGGCTGTTTCAATGTTTCTTTTATTTTCAAGTAATATCGCAACATTCGATGTAATGATAAACATCACCCAGATACACAAACTACGCGTATTTACATAAACCCAACATAGTCACAGCTTGTAATATACCAAACAACAATGACTTACAACTAAAAAGCGACTAGAACTAAAAATACAACCTAATCAATTTAGAATTGTCATGAAGTAAAAGTAGGTTTCATTGAACAAAGGTGTGCAATAAATTATTGACTATTTACATCGTGATTTAAAATTGCGGGGTTAGGCATTTATAACTAATAATAACTGAACTTAGGATTTACAATTCTGAAGAATATTCAGTAATTACACTTATGCATGTTGCTTTATGAAGTTGTGTAAAGTATGACCATTACTGACTTTCAATTCTTATTTGGATTAAAACACAATGATTTGCATTTGAACGTTGAATCTTAGCTAGTTTTATTAGACACTAAGAATATTTTATACATACTTTATATAACACAGACATTATGAATTTTCAGTCAATGATAAATTTTATTGTAAGCCTCAAATCAAGAAACATACAAAGAACTAACAATAAAATATAATACCAATGCAACAGCATGCAATAAAATTAATACATATAACTTTTAAATATATTTATCATTGATTGTGCAGTGTAAAACGTGCTGGCATATAAAAACAGATTGGCACTGATATTACATTGCAAGAAACACGAAATATAATGTCTGTACGAAAGTAAAACTTGGAATAACGCAATGACTATTCTGTCACACTGTAAAATCGAATTAAAAAAGAAAAGAAAAGAAAACTCAACACAAAACATTTCAGAAAATATTTGATCATTTGGTTTTGTATTTAAATTGATAGTTTTGACTTATTTTCTTAATATTATCCTGTCTAGTATTTTCCCAAAAATCGTATCACTTCAACAATTATCTAAGGATAAGCTTACACAAGTCTTTGCTTCAATATCTACAAATAAGTGCAACGGTGACAAAGAAATGTAGACTTTAGTTTGATATGTCATTTAAAACATGTCTATTTAAAGGTTACCTTTACAAAAATATACTACTGGAACGTAGTATTTTAGGTAAACATAGTGAGACCATTGAAAAAAAATCACATTACTATTTGTAACTCACAATACCGGTCGTCTACAAAATGTGTAGCATCCTACGTAAAGTAGTCGAAACATAACATCGGTATTATACGAGATCGCGGGCCGAGAACTCGATCAGGAGCATCTCTTGCATGTTGCGTATTGTCAGTATTGTAAATTGCACTTTTTACCTTGTACGCAGTCTACATTCCCGAATGGGGTGGGGTGGCGGCCGGGGGCGACGCGTCGCATCAGGTCTTGCGCAGCTCGACCAGCTTCACGTCCTGCACGTGCAAGTTGTGCTTGGACTTGGCCGCGAACTTGATCACCGCCTGCGTCGACACAAGCGGCACGTGTCGGAGGTCCAGTCTGAGGAAAAAATGTAAAGTGTGTTAAAACATGTTTGCAATTCGATACGACGATACGTATCGAGTTGTTCAACATGTTTATTTTGTATACGTATATACAGTGTGAGTCTTCATAAAGACCACATAATACGTAATAAGTATGCTTAATTTTATCGACGTAAAACTTTTTTAATCTGTGTATCTATCGACGTAAAACTTTTTTAATCTGTGTATCCTCTTTTGTGTTTTTTATCGCCAATTTACCTTTTTTGTCCAGTCAATGGTACTAATCTCGGTAGTAATGCGCTGAACTTATGTTCTGTTTTAACCGATTTAAAGCTTATTAAATTATTTATCGATGAGTAGCTTAAAAATATGCTAAAATAAATTATTTAAAAAAAATACGACTGCTTTTAGCAGACATTTTCAGAAAAAAATATTTTTTGAGAATTGCACTTTTTAAGAAAAAATCCTCTCGCCCGCTACACGCACCTGGGTTTCGCAGGCGACGTTTAGTTCTACCTCCGCGTGTCTGTCTCTCCTAGCTTTATGATCGTACAACACTGATCGGACTTATTTCTTCATCTCCAGATCTGACAGTGGGTTACCTTAAGTTAAGCTACCTAAGGCGCGGTCATGTTTGGGATTGGTGACCATTTTGACCATTTAAGTGACGTCTATTTACAAGAATCTCCGTGCTTCGGAAGGCACGTTAAGCTGTTGGTCCCGGTTAATATCGATAGATATTAGTCGTTAAGCCTGGTCAGAGGCCCTCGAGCGGCTTAATAACATCTGACAGTAAGGTTGGTCATCATCTTACACACCCCTCCACCAATCCGCACTGAGGTGGAGTATGGCTCGGACCACCTCATAGTTGAGGTGAGGCCTTTGCCCAGCAGTGGGACGTATATAGGCTGATGAGACCAGTGGGTTACCTGACGAGGTTGGGGCAGCGCGCCAGATGGTCGAGCGCGCACTCGGTGAGCAGCCGGCAGCCCGCCAGCGACAGCCGCTGCAGGCCGTGGTGCGCGAGCTGCGCCGCGCCCGCGTCCGTCAGTCGCGCGCACGACGACGCGTCCAGCTCGCACAGCTTAGGTAGGGCCTGTTGTAAATAAACGTATGAATTAAAACAAAGCAAGATGGTAAATATGGTGATGAAAAATGCAAGGCAAACACGATTTTGGTGGGGGGCAAGTATTCAATTTCTTTATTTGCTTATAAGGGTAGATTACATAAAAATGTGATCGTAAAACATGACATAGAGTTTTGACCTATTTAGCCATATACAATAATAGCAAATAAGCAAACGTTTAAATAATACATTAATGGATTTTTTTTTTGAGTCAAGAGTAGAAATTATTTTTGTACGTCAATTCTCTCACAAAATTATTATCAAATAAGATTTTATTAAATAAGATTTTGCGTCGACTATATTAAGGTTCTTATGTTTGACGAATTCCTTAATTGAGTAGAATGCTTTATTTATCAACCATGAACGTAAGGAGATTGATCAAGAGGTAATTCTTTAAAGTGGTCGGGTATTTTAGTTAAGATTGTTTTGCACATTTCGGTTTCTTCTTTCACTCTCTCTTCGGTTCAATTTATTTATTATTTTGCTTAGGACTCACCTGAACGACGTATCTCATCGCCACATCTGTAATATCAGTTCCCGGCAGCCTCAGTACACTCAAGGCGGCCAATCTCGACGGCTCCGCACCAGTTCTCGCCCCTCCACCGGGCCTGGAGTTTTCTGGTGGGGCTAATATTCCCCGTAGTTTAGCGTCGTCAAGGCAACGAGCGAAAGATAAGTCGAGTGACGTGAGAGGTGGACACGTGGACGAACGCAGAGCGAGTGCGGCTTCTGCAGGCGAACCGGCCAGCGACAGTGAGCGGAGAGCTGGCAGGCGCGCTAGGAGCCTGCAAACGGGATACAAAAATATTTAATGATAGCGCACATAGCGTGGCAAACGAATAAACCCACAGACAGATCCAAATTCAATTTCGAGACCATACTAGCATCACTTTTATGGCCATTTACCAGTACCAATTTGAGGCTTGATGATTAACAACCCCGAATTGTAATTTTGTTTTATTCACTCAACTTTAAAATGCATTTTCACGTTTGTACATAAAACAAAGCATAGGCAGGAAATTACAAGCATGACAAGCGTCCAGAAGGACATAGATGCATGTTTCCCACCCCACTTTCCTAACACTGCAACTTCAACTAGACATACTACTATAATACAGACTATTATAATACTTAATTTGATAGATCATAGACAGTGAAAAGTATGTAGTATAGAATATAACTGCAAAACTGGTAAACATGATCTGATCGCGACCCATTGGATACACTACTCAGTGTGCACTCACCACGCGAGCTGCCTGCGCGCCAGGTGGCACCACTCGAGGCCGAGCGACAGCGGCTGGCGGCGCGCGATGCCGGCCAGCTGCGCCACAGGGATGGATCCATCTGATACACTACTCAGTGTGCACTCACCACGCGAGCTGCCTGCGCGCCAGGTGGCACCACTCGAGGCCGAGCGACAGCGGCTGGCGGCGCGCGATGCCGGCCAGCTGCGCCACAGGGATGGATCCATCTGATACACTACTCAGTGTGCACTCACCACGCGAGCTGCCTGCGCGCCAGGTGGCACCACTCGAGGCCGAGCGACAGCGGCTGGCGGCGCGCGATGCCGGCCAGCTGCGCCACAGGGATGGATCCATCTGATACACTACTCAGTGTGCACTCACCACGCGAGCTGCCTGCGCGCCAGGTGGCACCACTCGAGGCCGAGCGACAGCGGCTGGCGGCGCGCGATGCCGGCCAGCTGCGCCACAGGGATGGATCCATCTGATACACTACTCAGTGTGCACTCACCACGCGAGCTGCCTGCGCGCCAGGTGGCACCACTCGAGGCCGAGCGACAGCGGCTGGCGGCGCGCGATGCCGGCCAGCTGCGCCGCCGACACGCGCACTTGCACGAACGACATGCTGCGCCACAGGGATGGATCCATCTGATACACTACTCAGTGTGCACTCACCACGCGAGCTGCCTGCGCGCCAGGTGGCACTACTCGAGGCCGAGCGACAGCGGCTGGCGGCGCGCGATGCCGGCCAGCTGCGCCACAGGGATGGATCCATCTGATACACTACTCAGTGTGCACTCACCACGCGAGCTGCCTGCGCGCCAGGTGGCACCACTCGAGGCCGAGCGACAGCGGCTGGCGGCGCGCGATGCCGGCCAGCTGCGCCACAGGGATGGATCCATCTGATACACTACTCAGTGTGCACTCACCACGCGAGCTGCCTGCGCGCCAGGTGGCACCACTCGAGGCCGAGCGACAGCGGCTGGCGGCGCGCGATGCCGGCCAGCTGCGCCACAGGGATGGATCCATCTGATACACTACTCAGTGTGCACTCACCACGCGAGCTGCCTGCGCGCCAGGTGGCACCACTCGAGGCCGAGCGACAGCGGCTGGCGGCGCGCGATGCCGGCCAGCTGCGCCGCCGACACGCGCACTTGCACGAACGACATGCTGCGCCACAGGGATGGATCCATCTGATACACTACTCAGTGTGCACTCACCACGCGAGCTGCCTGCGCGCCAGGTGGCACCACTCGAGGCCGAGCGACAGCGGCTGGCGGCGCGCGATGCCGGCCAGCTGCGCCACAGGGATGGATCCATCTGATACACTACTCAGTGTGCACTCACCACGCGAGCTGCCTGCGCGCCAGGTGGCACCACTCGAGGCCGAGCGACAGCGGCTGGCGGCGCGCGATGCCGGCCAGCTGCGCCACAGGGATGGATCCATCTGATACACTACTCAGTGTGCACTCACCACGCGAGCTGCCTGCGCGCCAGGTGGCACCACTCGAGGCCGAGCGACAGCGGCTGGCGGCGCGCGATGCCGGCCAGCTGCGCCGCCGACACGCGCACTTGCACGAACGACATGCTGCGCCACAGGGATGGATCCATCTGATACACTACTCAGTGTGCACTCACCACGCGAGCTGCCTGCGCGCCAGGTGGCACCACTCGAGGCCGAGCGACAGCGGCTGGCGGCGCGCGATGCCGGCCAGCTGCGCCACAGGGATGGATCCATCTGATACACTACTCAGTGTGCACTCACCACGCGAGCTGCCTGCGCGCCAGGTGGCACCACTCGAGGCCGAGCGACAGCGGCTGGCGGCGCGCGATGCCGGCCAGCTGCGCCACAGGGATGGATCCATCTGATACACTACTCAGTGTGCACTCACCACGCGAGCTGCCTGCGCGCCAGGTGGCACCACTCGAGGCCGAGCGACAGCGGCTGGCGGCGCGCGATGCCGGCCAGCTGCGCCACAGGGATGGATCCATCTGATACACTACTCAGTGTGCACTCACCACGCGAGCTGCCTGCGCGCCAGGTGGCACCACTCGAGGCCGAGCGACAGCGGCTGGCGGCGCGCGATGCCGGCCAGCTGCGCCACAGGGATGGATCCATCTGATACACTACTCAGTGTGCACTCACCACGCGAGCTGCCTGCGCGCCAGGTGGCACCACTCGAGGCCGAGCGACAGCGGCTGGCGGCGCGCGATGCCGGCCAGCTGCGCCACAGGGATGGATCCATCTGATACACTACTCAGTGTGCACTCACCACGCGAGCTGCCTGCGCGCCAGGTGGCACCACTCGAGGCCGAGCGACAGCGGCTGGCGGCGCGCGATGCCGGCCAGCTGCGCCACAGGGATGGATCCATCTGATACACTACTCAGTGTGCACTCACCACGCGAGCTGCCTGCGCGCCAGGTGGCACCACTCGAGGCCGAGCGACAGCGGCTGGCGGCGCGCGATGCCGGCCAGCTGCGCCACAGGGATGGATCCATCTGATACACTACTCAGTGTGCACTCACCACGCGAGCTGCCTGCGCGCCAGGTGGCACCACTCGAGGCCGAGCGACAGCGGCTGGCGGCGCGCGATGCCGGCCAGCTGCGCCACAGGGATGGATCCATCTGATACACTACTCAGTGTGCACTCACCACGCGAGCTGCCTGCGCGCCAGGTGGCACCACTCGAGGCCGAGCGACAGCGGCTGGCGGCGCGCGATGCCGGCCAGCTGCGCCACAGGGATGGATCCATCTGATACACTACTCAGTGTGCACTCACCACGCGAGCTGCCTGCGCGCCAGGTGGCACCACTCGAGGCCGAGCGACAGCGGCTGGCGGCGCGCGATGCCGGCCAGCTGCGCCACAGGGATGGATCCATCTGATACACTACTCAGTGTGCACTCACCACGCGAGCTGCCTGCGCGCCAGGTGGCACCACTCGAGGCCGAGCGACAGCGGCTGGCGGCGCGCGATGCCGGCCAGCTGCGCCACAGGGATGGATCCATCTGATACACTACTCAGTGTGCACTCACCACGCGAGCTGCCTGCGCGCCAGGTGGCACCACTCGAGGCCGAGCGACAGCGGCTGGCGGCGCGCGATGCCGGCCAGCTGCGCCACAGGGATGGATCCATCTGATACACTACTCAGTGTGCACTCACCACGCGAGCTGCCTGCGCGCCAGGTGGCACCACTCGAGGCCGAGCGACAGCGGCTGGCGGCGCGCGATGCCGGCCAGCTGCGCCACAGGGATGGATCCATCTGATACACTACTCAGTGTGCACTCACCACGCGAGCTGCCTGCGCGCCAGGTGGCACCACTCGAGGCCGAGCGACAGCGGCTGGCGGCGCGCGATGCCGGCCAGCTGCGCCACAGGGATGGATCCATCTGATACACTACTCAGTGTGCACTCACCACGCGAGCTGCCTGCGCGCCAGGTGGCACCACTCGAGGCCGAGCGACAGCGGCTGGCGGCGCGCGATGCCGGCCAGCTGCGCCACAGGGATGGATCCATCTGATACACTACTCAGTGTGCACTCACCACGCGAGCTGCCTGCGCGCCAGGTGGCACCACTCGAGGCCGAGCGACAGCGGCTGGCGGCGCGCGATGCCGGCCAGCTGCGCCACAGGGATGGATCCATCTGATACACTACTCAGTGTGCACTCACCACGCGAGCTGCCTGCGCGCCAGGTGGCACCACTCGAGGCCGAGCGACAGCGGCTGGCGGCGCGCGATGCCGGCCAGCTGCGCCACAGGGATGGATCCATCTGATACACTACTCAGTGTGCACTCACCACGCGAGCTGCCTGCGCGCCAGGTGGCACCACTCGAGGCCGAGCGACAGCGGCTGGCGGCGCGCGATGCCGGCCAGCTGCGCCACAGGGATGGATCCATCTGATACACTACTCAGTGTGCACTCACCACGCGAGCTGCCTGCGCGCCAGGTGGCACCACTCGAGGCCGAGCGACAGCGGCTGGCGGCGCGCGATGCCGGCCAGCTGCGCCACAGGGATGGATCCATCTGATACACTACTCAGTGTGCACTCACCACGCGAGCTGCCTGCGCGCCAGGTGGCACCACTCGAGGCCGAGCGACAGCGGCTGGCGGCGCGCGATGCCGGCCAGCTGCGCCACAGGGATGGATCCATCTGATACACTACTCAGTGTGCACTCACCACGCGAGCTGCCTGCGCGCCAGGTGGCACCACTCGAGGCCGAGCGACAGCGGCTGGCGGCGCGCGATGCCGGCCAGCTGCGCCACAGGGATGGATCCATCTGATACACTACTCAGTGTGCACTCACCACGCGAGCTGCCTGCGCGCCAGGTGGCACCACTCGAGGCCGAGCGACAGCGGCTGGCGGCGCGCGATGCCGGCCAGCTGCGCCACAGGGATGGATCCATCTGATACACTACTCAGTGTGCACTCACCACGCGAGCTGCCTGCGCGCCAGGTGGCACCACTCGAGGCCGAGCGACAGCGGCTGGCGGCGCGCGATGCCGGCCAGCTGCGCCACAGGGATGGATCCATCTGATACACTACTCAGTGTGCACTCACCACGCGAGCTGCCTGCGCGCCAGGTGGCACCACTCGAGGCCGAGCGACAGCGGCTGGCGGCGCGCGATGCCGGCCAGCTGCGCCACAGGGATGGATCCATCTGATACACTACTCAGTGTGCACTCACCACGCGAGCTGCCTGCGCGCCAGGTGGCACCACTCGAGGCCGAGCGACAGCGGCTGGCGGCGCGCGATGCCGGCCAGCTGCGCCACAGGGATGGATCCATCTGATACACTACTCAGTGTGCACTCACCACGCGAGCTGCCTGCGCGCCAGGTGGCACCACTCGAGGCCGAGCGACAGCGGCTGGCGGCGCGCGATGCCGGCCAGCTGCGCCACAGGGATGGATCCATCTGATACACTACTCAGTGTGCACTCACCACGCGAGCTGCCTGCGCGCCAGGTGGCACCACTCGAGGCCGAGCGACAGCGGCTGGCGGCGCGCGATGCCGGCCAGCTGCGCCACAGGGATGGATCCATCTGATACACTACTCAGTGTGCACTCACCACGCGAGCTGCCTGCGCGCCAGGTGGCACCACTCGAGGCCGAGCGACAGCGGCTGGCGGCGCGCGATGCCGGCCAGCTGCGCCACAGGGATGGATCCATCTGATACACTACTCAGTGTGCACTCACCACGCGAGCTGCCTGCGCGCCAGGTGGCACCACTCGAGGCCGAGCGACAGCGGCTGGCGGCGCGCGATGCCGGCCAGCTGCGCCGCCGACACGCGCACTTGCACGAACGACATGCTGCGCCACAGGGATGGATCCATCTGAAAAACAACCACTCTATATATTACTAGTTGACCCGGCAAACGTTTTGCTATATAAATTATTTCTCTCATCACTAAGAGGTATGAAAAATAGATGTTGGCCGATTCTCAGACCTTCTCAATATGGTTTGAAAATTTCATAAGAATCGGTCTCGTTTCGGGAACGAAACGGAAACGGGAACGAACATTGTGTCACGAGATCTATATAGATATAAATTTGTGTAAGAGCTTTCCTTTTCCACCAACCTGTGTCGCGGAGCTAGGGCATGAAAATATGATGTTTAAAAGATCTCGGCGAGTAGACTGGGCCAAAACTCTAACATTTGTTCGAATACGAACATGTTTGCGCGGACAAAATCGCAGGCGAGCCGCTAGTTGTTGAAGTCATCATCATCACAATCAGCCGTGAGACGTTCACGTTTAAACGAGGACTTTTTCCCATGGACTTTATACAGGTTGAGCGGTAATGAGCAATCATCCTCATCCATGATCGTGCAAACCTCACGAGGGCTGTCGTTAGGTTAATTTGACTTGATTTCATGCGGCGTCAGGTTGGCGAATACGCACAGTTTGGCCGCGCGGTCGAGCCACGGTGAAGCGTCCGGCGCGCCGGTTTGCTGGATGATATGTATGTACTTAGCGGCAAACTGACCGAGTATTCAGCCCAGGCCTTGCAGACGAGCGCGCAGACGGCGAGCTCGTGCGGAGTCAGCTTGGCGAACACGCACAGCATGGCCTCGCGGTCCAGCCACGGTGACGCGCCTGGCGCGCCGGCCTGCTGGATGATGCCCATCGGCCGGATCGGGTACAGCGGCTTCTTCAGCGACTGGAAGACAATACGAAGAATAATAATATATTTATCAGTAAAAAAATAATTTAAAAATGTAATAATTACGGTGAAGGTGCAAAACGTATTTGGGTATAGAAAAAATCGATGAAGTATTGTTAATACTATTTTCTTCCTTTCTATGACAGGACAATAATTACTTGCTTATTGTCCTGTCATAGAAGGGAGAGAGCTTTGACTTTTTTTATCAGATTTTTTTACAAAAAAAAATATTGATAGCCTGTCAAGGACTGAAATATGTAACAATACTAAATGGGGCTGAAAAATGCAAAAGTTTAGCCATTTAATTAAAGTCGCGCCTGTTACGCGAGATCCCAAAAAGTGACGTGGGCGCCGTATTTTAGAAATATACATAATTCTTCAAACCTGTCGAGGATGCGCTCCGTCATGCGTGACGCGATTCTGCGCCATTGCTACCTCAAGCGTATCACGCAAGACATACACAGGCTTTAAGTGCGCGCATAGATGCGATTCAACTGACTGCGTGTTGAGTCGCAATGTACCTGCTTGGCCGCACGGCAAAATGCTTGGTCGCTGGCCGCTGATCGCTTAGTGTGTCACGGAAGAAATAGTTGACTATGTGTCTTGACCTTGCCAGTGTGATGTGTCATGGCCATGTGTCTTTACCTTGCCAGTGTGATGGGTCAGCTGTAAAGCTAGATGAGCGCGTAGAGCGTGCTTTTTTGGTGCGTCATCCTCTTCGCTCGAGCGGCGCTTCTTGGCGGTCGGCTCCCAGCCCTCGCCGCCCTCGGCGCCCTCAGCCGCTTCCTCTTCGCGTTTTATTTCTGCAATGCAATAAACAAATACAGAAACCTCTCAGACTTTGCTCAAAACTGGTTCTCTGCGACCTCTGAACCTCTGAAAATTTAAGCCTCTCTTTGGACTAGATCGAATAACTAATAATATACATAATATGTTTGATTTAATAAATTTTTTTACAATTAATTCACAAACTTTTATTACCACCAACTTCTATAAGAGACAGTCAATATAAACCGTCAATATTGAAGTTTCGAAATAATTTTAATATTAAGTGTAGCTTGTAGTCAATATTGAACATAATTAATTACTGAGAGTGAGAGATTATAACAGTTGCGGCGATTGCCGATTAATCGGCTTCGAATGCGGCTTAGGCCAATAACATCTTCGGTCGGACACTATAGGCATATTTTCCAACTTACCCTCCTCAGTCTTCAGATGCGTTGCATCGCTTTTGCCCTCGTTATCCGAGCCGGCTTCGGACTTGACCGCGGTGATTAAAGATCCAGGCAGTTTATGCTGTAAAAAGATAAGGAATTCATAAAAATCATGTGACAGTTTGTTCCACTTTTTATATGCGAACAATTGAAAAGTATGAAAGGTTGTAACAGTTTAAAGTTATAGTTTATTCTTCATACCCCAAACGGCGACGGATAGTGATGCTGGCTCAGTACGCTGGTAGCGTCCGACCCCACTGACATTCGCCGGAGATCCGATGACTTTTGGCGAGCGCGGAAGTGACGAGGCTGGGAAAAAAACATTAAATGAGACATCAAAGTAACTTTTAATAACTATTTTAAATTAATCAAGAAGTAATTCAATGATCAGGAACATCTTAAAGCAAAGGGCCCGTCCTAGATATGAACAGCGTCTTTTCGCATTCATAGTAGTCTCGTTCAACCAAGATACAGCGTGGTTTTTTTCTTCTCGGCAACTTTTATTATTATAAAATATAATAATCTATAAAGTAAAAATGAATCGCAATATGTGTTGGTAAGCGCATAACGCCTGGACCAATTCGGCCAATACGGTAGTTGACACCACCAATCGTTGACGTACTTTTTATCAACTGTCAAAACGCTTTTCTTCATAGAGCTTGTATGGGAATAACACGCTTTGACGTCATCGCGTGCAATGCCGACTGAGTGACTAATTATCATTTGAATTCCAATTAAAAATCAAATAATACGAACTGCAGAAAAATATTAGTGTAAAGGCATCTGAAATTATGAATTATTTTAGAGAAAATCAGTTTTTGAATATTTCTTTCATAGTGGAAACAAGCCTATTCTTTTTAATGATATTCCTTAAAGAATAGGAATGGTTCTAACAACAGACAGGACAACGTCTGCAGGGTCCGCTAGTAATATAAAGAACAACATCACATACAATGTCTGACCCCATAGTAATAACTTAAGCACTTTAAAAACTTAAGTACCTAAAAATATATAAATAACTTTTTGAATATTTTTTTGGTCTAGTTTCACCTCCTTATGAGGTTGCACTTTATCCAGGGACATCCTGTATAACATCCAGACCAGTACAAACAGACATGATAATGCACATAAAGTTTATACAGTGAAGGCATCGAACCGGCGACCTCTTGGTCTAATAGTCAACTTCCTAACCATTGCCCCAAAATGGTCGTCACATCTATTCCTGTTACAACTGTTACATCGTCTCACCTTGTAGTCGTGGTTGAGCCCCATAGTGGTGCAGGTGGAGCACTCCCACGAGTTGGGCAGGTCCTCGTTGATCTGCCCGCCGGGCGGCACGCACGCGGGGTGCACGATGCTGTAGCACACCGAGCACTCGCGCAGGAGAGACGGCCCGTTGCGTCCTGCCATTGTACAAGAGTCGCGTTATGTATCACACGGGATACTCGTAAAGCCGACTCCAGACGTTGGGCGAACAGTTGACCCGAAAACTAACGGTTCATTAGAAAAAAGCACCAACAAAGCAACAATCAACGTTGAGGCAATCGCTTTTTTCTAGGTCTACTTATTGGGTGACTCATTTTGCGATAGGTTGTTAAACCATCGTAGGCCCGAATGGGTGGACCCGGGGTAAGCAGGGCAATGTCGGTTCACATATCCTCGACTTTAAAACCGCTTACACTGCTACTGTTCCACAGTGAAGCATCTATTTTAGTTACATGATATTGCCTTGCACATTACGAAGAATCAGTAATGAAGAGACAAATTATGGTGCGTGCAAGTATTATTTGCGCTAAATGTATTAATTAAACGATAGAATTTTACCAAAAATTAAAAACCTAGACAATAAAATGTTAAACACAGAAAACATGACTAGATAAAGTAAAAGTTTGAATGCTCAAGAAATAAAGTTTTTTTTCGACTCTAGAACCAAAAGGATCATCCTTTCGACGTCATAACAATAACGTTATTATACTAGGTGAAAAAAGCATGTAGGTTCAAATAACTATACCTAAAAGATCCCAACTAAACAAAAAAAAGCGTACCCGAGATGAAAGCGACGTGCAGTTACAATGGCATCACAATCTACTAGATGTAAGTAGTGTGCAGGTGTGGAGTGAATAGTTACCAGAGTTACCCTTGGCCTGCGGCGCGACCGGCGTCTGCATCCAGCCGTCCAGGTGGCACACCGCGCACGACGCCGTCACCGGCAACATTGGCTGTGGACCAAATATTGATACTTTAGTAACTGCTATAAAATATAGTGCTTGTGTGAAGCGATCAGTGAGGGCTACTTCAGCAAAAAAGATCAAAACACTGCACTTGCCCGTCTCGTATTCCGTCTAACATGAACAGACCAAAAATGCAGAACTCAACATTTGATTGCGCAAGGTATACGTAAAATTTAAAATGCTTAGAAAATATCGTATGCGCTACATACATACTAGTCACTAGTATTCGAAAAACTTTGATAAATAAAAAAAATGAATTGCGTTTCTAAAAGAATTATTTCGAATGAGGTTGCGTAGCTAACAACTGCAGGCGTTCAAATGGCCTGATCCCAGATTGACTTGTCCCTTAACTTCCCTATTTTGCAGTTGGCTGTGACATTAATGACCTTGAGTGCGATTGATGCGGGAGTTTCAGTTCTATGTAGTTATTTTCTATTTTATGGTTAAACCTTTCTGTTCTTAACATAGATTTGAACATGATTCTAATTTTATTCTTGCGATTCCATTTAGTTTACTCAAAAAGGACATCTTTCTGACGATTTCTCGGTCGGTGTGCTCTTGTGGCGGTGGCGTAATTATGGTTAAGGTTTTAATCATCATATGGTTAAGGTTTTAGTTTCCATCACTTGGAGTAGCAAAATAGTCTGCATATGTCTAGTATTGACCTGTAAGCACTGTCGCATGACGCAGGTCTGCTTGGCGCGGCCGAGCCCGCCGAACTTGACCATGTCGTGGCAGAACACGCAGTCGCCGCAGTCCGTGCGCTGGCACGCCTCGCACTTCTTGCATCTGAAAACAAAATAACGTTGATAAAATAGGCTGAAATGATATGTTTTTTTTATTTAAACATTATATTGCTTTGTGGCTTAGCATATTATAGCTATTGCGTTATCTTATAAGGAAGTAATAGGCCACATAATTAAGACTTTTAGTATAACTTCGATGGGTGTCAATTTTTAGCACGACTTTTGGGCACTCAAATAATATTTATTTATTATTATATGTAGACACAAAATAACCAGGTGAGGTACCGAATTAAATATTATGAGACAAGTAAATGTATGCGCTAGACCACAACAAAAAATATGTATCCGAGTTTGAAGTAAGATCGTATTTAGTATATAACAGTGAAAGTATTAGTTAAAATATTTAAAAAGTTGAATACACAACTTATTCTTGAATTAGCACATACTTCAGGAAACGAAGAGTATAACTTCGGGTTAACGGAATTAAACCCTTGCATGTCAAGATTACCGCCAGCAAAGAAAAAATGACTAAATTCAAAAGGTGTAGTTATACTACACTTCACTGTACACTGGCAGTCTTTGGGTCAGATATACTCAAAAATCGTACAGCGCTCTGCGAGTCCAATTTAATAATGCTTTCAGGATACTGCTGGGGCTGCCTCGTTTCTGTAGTGCGTCCGCCATGTTTGTCCGTTAATGTGGCACATAAGACAAAATATATGCACCAAATTAGTTATTAGGTGCTAACATAGTGTGTAAGATGTATTGTTTACTAACCCTATTTGGATCCTTTGTTGTCCTAATAAATAAATAAATAATAATTATTATTATTATACCTGGTGCGCCTGCGGCGGGGCGCGTTGGCGGCGTGGTCGGGGCGCGGCCGCGCGGGCCCGCGGTGCGCGCCGCCGCGCCCGCCGCGCCCGCTCGACTGCCGCCGCTCGCCCGTCGCCGCCTCATCTGGACCTGGCATTACAGTTTACTATATGAGTACGTAGTTTCGTTTCATTATTATTTTACGTCGTAATACTTGATCATCATGTTTCGGCGGCCAAAGCAAAGGAAGTGGAACATATGCAAAACTGCGTATTATAACGATGATCACCCAGCTGCGAGTTAGTCTAATAAGAAAATAAATGAATTTCGTAACACGAAGGTAATACCTTTGAGCAGTAAATGAAAAAATGTAATACCTTTGACTGCCTCGTTGGTGTAGTGGCAAAGTTTCTGCCTAACATCCTAGAGGTCCTGGGTTTGAATCCCAGGTCGAGCCAAAATTGTTTCTGAGATTTTCTGTCATGAATTTCTCAAAAACAGCTCGGAGTCGGGAAGTTGGCGGTGTTACATATCCGTGCCTCGGAAAGCACGTTAAGCCGTTGGTCCTGCGCCTGATCTCTCTCCGGTCATGTCGGATTGCCGTCTCACCGAACTTTGAGAGTGATGGAACAGTGAGTGCACCTGTGTATTGCGCTCAAACTTGTGCACTATAATATCTCCTGCGTAGTTGGATGATCTGGTTGAGATTGGCCACCGTAATCGAAATCAGCCAGGGGACTATCTATTATTGTACGTCGTAAGACTATCATGTTTCGGCTGCCAAAGCACATGAAGTAGAAAATATGCTAAACTTTGCGTATTACAACGATGATCACCCAACTGCGAGTTAACTTGAAAACGATTTAAAAATAAATGGATTTCGTAACACGAAGGTAATACCTTTGAGCACAGGAACGCCCGTGATAGCCAACTGCTGCTTGTCGTGGCGGTGCTGCTCGACCAGCGTGCGGACATCCCGGACCAACGCTATCGGATCCGACAGCAGCTCCGGCACCGACTTGCGAGCCGCCGGCAGCTGGTGCAGATACATCACTATGGCCTGAAAAGTGGAATCAAAATGTAAATTAATAGTTTTTTAGTTTTTTTTTATAATATGGGTTTTAATGAAATATTATTATTAAAGCTACCATTATTGATTATGGTTTTGCTGTTGCAGGTTACACCTTAAATAATTTGACAATTAGGTTGTGACTATGTGTACACTTAAGAGTATTTTGACATGTAGAATTGCTTTAATAAACTTTTTGCTTTCAATCTCTATAAGATGAAAATTTAAGAAAGTAAAGCAACTCAAACTATATAAGAATCCGTGGCGTGTCTGCAGGTGGTTAATAAATACGTGGCAATCCTACATGTTCACTGCAAAATAAATGGGTAGGATTGCCTATGAAAAGCTACAAAGAAAATAAGGGTGGATCCTAATTTCAGAAGAAGTAAGTCGTGGCAAATATAAAAAAACGCTGGAGAAGAGGAGTTTGAGCAGCGTGAGAGCAGTCGCTATCCCGCTCGCTGGTATAGGCGCGGACATGCGGCGAGCAAAATGCCCGCTCTCTCTCCACTTTGTAACACAATTTAGTCCCATATATCGTCTAGTGCGGAGTTGACCGTTAGCGTTAATAAGCACTAATGCTTGTTCACATAAGCTCACCTGGCAAGCGCGATCGCGGTCGCGAAATGTCAAACACATAATAATAGTCCTCCTAGCCGATATTACCACGGCGGCCAATCTCAACAGAGATCAGCCAACTACGCAGGAGATATTATAGTGCACAAGTGTGAGCGTAATACAAAGATGCACACTGTTCCATCACTCTCAAAGTTCGGTGAGACGGCAATCCGACATGACCGGAGAGAGATCAGGCGCAGGACCAACTGCTTAACTTGCTTTCCGAGGCACGGGGGTGTAACATCGCCAACTTTCCGACTCCGAGCTGTTTTTAAGAAATTCATGACAGAAAATCTCAGAAACAATTTTGGCTCGACCTGGATTCGAACCCAGGACCTTTCGGATGTAAGGCAGAAACTTGTGCCACTACACCAACGAGGCAGTCAAACGCATGAAGTTATATCCAAGTGTTCACATACGAAACAACATCATCATCAGCCTATGTACGTCCCACTGCTGGGCACAGGCCTCACCTCAACCATGAGGTGGTGCGTGCCATACTCCACCACGCGGGCTTAGTGCGGATTGGTGGAGGGGTGTGTGTAAGGTAAGTGACCAACCTTACTATCAGATGTTATTAAGCCGCCCGAGGGCCTCCGACCAGGCTTAACGACTAATATCTATCGATATTAACCGGGACCAACAGCTTAACGTGCCTTCCGAAGCACGGAGATGTTTGTAAATAGAGTAACTTTTTTATGGTCATGGTCAGGTCATGGTGACCCATCCCAAACATGACCGCGCCGTAGGTTGCTTAACTTTTGGTATCACTACCAAAGCGCTGCAACCACTGAGCCACAAGCACCTCATACATACGAAACACACGTGCGGAATTTCTGTGACACGCGGGTAGCGGTAGTGTATCTACCTTAAGTCCGTGCAGCTCGTTCTGCGTGAGGTGCACGTGGTGGGCGGGCGCGGCGGGCGCGGGGGGCGCGGCGGGCTGCCCGTCGGGCGCGAGGTGCGAGCGGCCCAGCAGCGCGCTCACGTAGCGGTCCAGCACGTACCACAGCATCTCCGTGAAGAATGGGTACCGGAACTTCTGGGGCACCTGCGAGCCAGAGATAAAGTGGGGTTAGTTACACTATTTATCACTAAAGAACGGATGAACTGATTTGTCTGAAAATTGGTGGGAGGTAGCTTAGAACCAGGAAACGGACATAAGATACTTTTTACCCCATTCGACCGCGATTATGAAAACTAAGGGATTCCACGCGGACGAAGTCGCGGGGGGCCACTAGTAATAAATAAATATACAACAACATCACATACATTGAACTGACTCCGTGGGAAGTAGCTTAAGCACTTGTGTTACTGATACCAGAATCAACAGTGGTATTACAAATTAACTTATAAATACATTTAACATCACCCAGACCAGTACAAACAAACGTTTATGCACACAAATGTTTGTACAGTGCGCGGATCGAACCCGCGATCTCTTGGTCAATAGTAAACTTCTTGACCATTACACCAAAGCGGTCGTCTAAATACAGGGTGTAAAAAAAACCTTAACGAAGCCGAATACCACATATTCTACCAATTGTTACGATCATTTTTTTCCTTTACACAATACCTGGGAAGTTAACGGTTACTGAGATATTGATGGTTAAAGTTGGAAAAAAAAATTGATGATTTTTACAGAAATGACTTCTGTCCGTTATAACTGAACTTTTTTCCAAAGAAACATGGTACAAATTTTCACTAGTTCTTTCATAAAAAGCCTTTAAATGGCACACTCCGCAATGAACAGCGCACACTCGAACCGAACCGCGTCGCGGCGGGCGTTAAGCAACACGCCCCGCGGTGACTTTTCCGCGTGCGCGCTGTACATTGCGGGTTAGAATTAAATATTTTTTTTTGATGTCAAAAAATAAAAGTTGTTTCCCAGCAAAAATTTCTTTTTCATACGATTTGGTTTAATGTACTGAACGCGAGGTTGACGGCTTCGTTAAGGTTTTTTTTACACCCTGTATTATTATGTTGTGTATAAGTTATAATTATGTTGAGAAACACTGTACACTTTCAAGCATATATGTTCGGGTACTCTTTTATAGTTTCGTACTTTCAACTCGCCTCGCCTACGCACTCGCTACACTATTCGCGGTTCCGCTCGATGGTTGGACATCGACTGCGTCTGCCGCCACTTTCGGCCCTCGGTGGACAATTGCGGTCAAGTTCTTGTTACTACCAGTACGACATACTAGGGCGGTTTGATAAGTCCATGACTTTGAAAAGAAAAACATATATTTTGTGTACAAAAACATTTTATTTTTCTACATACTCTCCTTTCAACTCTACACTCTTTTTCCAGCGTTGCTCCAATCTCTTCAACCCATCCAAAAAATACTTTTTGTCAAAGCCTGCAAAATAGGCCTCGGTTGCAGCTATCACCTCTTGATTGGATGATAATCTTTGCCGAGCAAGCCATTTCTTCATGTTTGGGAAGAGAAAGAAGTCACAGGGGGCTAAATCTGGTGAATATGGAGGGTGCGGCAATAATTCGTATCCTAATTCGACAAGTTTTGAAGTCGCGACTGCAGACGAGTGGGCCGGAGCATTATCCTGATGAAATAGAACTTTTTTCTTTGCTAGATGCGGTCGTTTCTTCATCAACTCTTCATTAAATCTTTCCAGCAATGCAGCATAGTAAGCACCGGTTATTGTCTTGCCTTTCTCCAAGAAATCGATGAAAATAACCCCTTGACTGTCCCAAAATACTGTTGCCATCACTTTACCAGCCGAACATACCGTTTTTGCCTTCTTTGGTGCACGTTCGCCGGTAGAAGTCCACTGCTTTGACTGTTGTTTAGTCTCTGGCGTATAATGGTGGACCCACGTTTCATCCACGGTTACGTACCGACGCAAAAATTCACTTGACTTATACATAGCCAGACATGCCTCAGAAGTAGTCACGCATTTTCGCTTTTGGTCGACTGTCAGTAAGCGCGGCACTGCATCTTGCAGAAAGTTTTTTCATTCCCAAAATATCGTGCAAAATATGAAAAACTCGTTCAGTTGAGATGTGCACAGCCTCAGCTAACTCGCGTATCTTTACTCGACGGTCAGCCAAAACAATATCGTGGATTTTGTTAACAATGTCCTCAGTGGTTACCTCAATCGGCCTTCCTGGGCGCTCGGCATCATTGGTTGTAATACGTCCACAACGAAACTCAGTAAACCATTTATGTACTATTCCATGAGACGGCGCTGAATCCTCGTAATATTTTTTCAACTTGTCTTCGGTCTGCTTAATGGTTTTCCCGCGTAAAAAATAGTGTTTAATCAAGACTCGAAACTCGGATTTCTCCATTTTCGAAGAACACCTTCACAGCCGCCAAATTTCTTTTGTTATTAAATATTGTTTTCGCGCCATATTTGAAAATAGAATTATTTTAGGTTCGCAAAAATATTACTTTTAAGAAAATATCATTAAAAATAAAAAAAGTTTCTATTCAGCCTGAAAGTCATGGAGTTATCAAAACGCCCTCGTACACTAAATAAGTTAATTCTAACATTATTCTGCTTGTTTGCACAACGCACGTCATTTCAGAATTTTATTTTGCTGCATACTTATATCAACTTGATATCTTGGCATCGATTGAGAAGTAATTATCATATCTTATATAAGATTAATATAGTAACAAACCTTGGTGACATCTTCAACTTGAGCTATCTTCAGCTGTTTCTCGATGCCGAACTGGTGCAGGAAGTTCCCTCCGAAGACGAGAGAGTCGCTGGGAGTGTACACGGCGTGGATCCACCCCGTCGGGATAAAGAACGTGTGGCCCGCTTGCAACTAGAGAAAAACATATTGTTTTTTTTTATTAGAGATGGGCCGAGTTCTCGGTTAGTACTCGGAACTCGGCGTACTCGGTAGTTTTTTTAATACTTGTACTAGGCCGAATAACTCGGTTCAAGTGACGAGTACTCGGTTATGTAAACTTAATAAACAGCATGTCTGAGATAAGTTTTCGAGTGGCCAACTGGAGGAATTAAAGTATGAACCTAAATGACCACATACTTAGTCAATTAACAATTCCCTAATCTGGCGTTTGTCGATTCCTATTGGTTAATTACAGGACAGCGAAGCCGCTGCGGATAGCCAACTTAAATGAACTGTATGTAGTTCAAGGAATATATCATAAAATCAACATACATACATATTATAATGATTAGTAAAGTCATGATTTATTAATCCAAAATTACAGTGAGTGAGGTATTGCTGGCAGCGCATTGCGGTCATGTTTGATCTCGTTTTAGGGCCTCAAATTAAACCGATAAGCTTGCTATACCGAGTACTCGGCGGAGTACTCGGTGTAGCAAGCTTCAAACCGAGTAATACTCGGTATTCGGTTACTCGGTAAAACCACTACTCGGTCCATCTATAATTTTCATCATCTGACGGCTGCATTTCCACCAGAGATGTGCGAGGATGCGTAGCGAGGGATGTGTTAGTAAAGAACCAATAGAAGGGTAAATGAAGCGACATTTACCCCGCTGAATAGGCTTGTTTCCACTATGAAAGAAATATTCAAAAACTGATTTTCTCTAAAATAATTCATAATTTCAGATGCCTTTACACTAATATTTTTCTGCAGTTCGTATTATTTGATTTTTAATTGGAATTCAAATGATAATTAGTCACTCAGTCGGCATTGCACGCGATGACGTCAAAGTGTGTTATTCCCATACAAAATCTATGAAGAGAAGCGTTTTGACAGTTGATAAAAAGTACGTCAACGATTGGTGGTGTCAACTACCGTATTTGAATGCGGCTTACAGATTGGGATGGGAGAGTAGAGTCCTCACTTCGTAAAGCTTCTGCCTGTAGTGACTCTCTCATTTGTTCGCCTCCACGATCAAGCTAAGTGACTGGGATAGCTACATCGATTCTATTGGCCTTTCTTTATTTATATTTGGCGGAATCACCATAACAGCAATTGTAACTGCTAACATTGTACCCAACTTTATGTTCACAATGAAATCATTTCATTTTTTTTCCTTTAATTTCATTTCATTTACATGGGCTTAAATGGTAACCAAGACACTGGACTAATATGGATATCTAGCGGTCGCCTGCAACTTCGTCTGCGTATATTTCCCGTTCCCGTGGGAATTTCGGGAAATCCTTTCTTAGCGGATGCCCTAAATTAAAGCATCTACCTGCATGCCAAATTTCAGACTGATCCGTCCAGTGGTTTGGGCTGTGTCAGTATCACTATGTCAGTCAGTCAGTCAGTCATCTTTCAGTTTTAGATATTTAGATTTCCCAACATTTAATCAGTCGTGTATTTTTTTATTCCCTTTTATCAATTAAGTTTTACGAGTGTTTTTGATACTCACGTGAACTCTGATGCACTTCTCTACTGTGTCTCCGAAAAAGACGTCCGACTGTTTGCCAGACAGCACCCACTTTTCGTAGAGTTGCAGATTCTTTTCTGTGGGCGGTATGAGCCAGAAAACTTTGGCGCCTGCAAATAAAACATATAATATAATCTTTTATGTATTTATATTATATAGCTCGCAAAAGGATCAAGGCAATAGATAGGTAGGAATGTAATTGGCATGATGACACCTATCTTAAATATTTTTAACACCATGACATTTAACATAGACCCTATGAAGTTAATGCAACCAATATATTTCCAAAAAGCTGTAGAAACCAATTTTAAATACTCAAAACTCAATAATTATTCGTTCAATTGACTTCGATTTCTAATACATGACCGTGACGTCACGTTCATGTATTCCCACACTAAATCTATGAAGGCAGACCGTTTTGACAGATAATAAAAGTATGTTAACGATTGGTGGTGTCATCTAGCCTATTAACTAATACAAGTAAGTTACCTCTCAAAATGTGGTACCACACTGAGGTGCCGCCGAAATCAATGTGAAAGTCAGTGTAGCACCCTTTGACAGACATCAGGCAGTATTTCTGCACTTTTGGGTACATCATGTCATCCAGAGCGTTGGTTGACTCGGTCTGTTGGAAACAATGTAATAAGTAAAGTTAATGTTATACAATAAGTAAGTAAACGTAAATGTAGAAGAAAGGTTACGTTAACATAACAAAGAAGATTTTTTTTTTAAATTTTCAGAGGAACATATCAATCGGACGTATGAATGAATATTATCCTATTCGGCCTTTCGGTCAACTTTACATCAAATATCAATGTCTAATGTCCGATATCAAACAAATCGGTTCCAGATCGGTTAGAACAAAACAATAGGGGTATGCGCAGAAGTCGCTCTGATCGACTGATGAACCAATAGCGTCACCTTCCAGATAAGCAAAACTACCACCACCAGTTTGGCCCAGGGCTAGGGATCTAACTCGCGTCACTTGAAACGTTATTCTCGAAGCGTTGATAGGGTCCAAAAGATAAGGAGATGTTGAAGCCTGATAAAATGGTACTTAATGGACTTTCATAAATGGCATGTGTTTTAACCTGAGTAAGCGATATTGACTACTAACCTGCTGATCCTTGAGGTGGCGCGGCCACACGGTATCAACCCAGTCGATGAGGCGCACGATCCGCGGCGCCTGTACGTAGTTCTCCAGCCGCGTGTGGGAGAACTCCAGCGAGATCACGTTGAGGAGCCGCTCCTTGTTCGGGTCGTCGTAGTAGCGCTGCCAGTCCTATAAGCGATGTTCATTATAAAATAACAAGATCAAGGCTTTTTTTTATTTTTTACAATTTTTTTTTAAATAGTCAGTCACATTATTGATCTACGTGGAATACGTTTTTTCCGTATTCCGGAAACTAGTTAACTAATTCTTAGTTCCTTATTCTTCGTAATATTAGTTTAACTTTGACGACCCCTTTGGTGTAATGGTCAAGACGTTGACTATTAACCAAGAGGTCGCGGGTTCAATCCCCGCACTGTACAAACAGTTGTGTGCATGAACATGTCTGTTTGTACTGGTCTGGGTGTTATATGTATCTATTTAAGTTTATTTGTAATACCACTTTTGATTCTGATATCTGTAACACAAGTGCTTAAGCTTCTTACCACGGAGTCAGATCAATGTATGTGATGTTGTTGTATATTTATTTATTTATTATTATTATTTATTTATTAGTAGGTATGTATATGTTCATTAATTGTTATTTAAAAAAAACCTTTTGGCTGCCGCATCATTACATTAATCATTTCACCCACTTCATCTTTGTCTGAACGTAAAATTGGACATTGTGTTGGGTAGTCTCTAAGTTAGGGTGCCTGTCTACCGGCGCAAAGCGGAGAAACTGAATTGGAGTCCACTGAATAGAAGCGGGGATTTTGTGCAATCCTTTTGGTTAATATTTCTCCGTTAGTCCGCTCCGCGACATCCTTCCGCGCCAGTGAACAACAGGCACCCTAAAACGTCGTACCATCCAAACATCGTCACCTACCTTCATGGTCATCTCGATGTTTTTCTGCGTGTTGACGTCCATGACGTCGAGCAGGCGGCGGGAGCCCACGCACATGCGCACGTCGTTCACTGTGAAGTTGCTTGTCGGCACCCTGCAAAGGCGGGAACATTGCAGTACTAATGTAACGGTAGGTAGTTGAATTTATTTGTAACATTCCTACATTTTCACCACCAAAGGCCGGTGAACTTTGTAAGCAAAAAAAGACCAAAAAATTCTCGTTCAAGTCAAGAATAATAATCCCGGATAAATCTTTTGTTAGGACTTCGCAGCTTTATCGCGGTCAGACCTGTTCTACAGGAATAAGTTTTGGGTCTACTTATTTTGTCCAAACGCATCCTAATTTGCATACTTTGGATCCAAGCAATCCGTAAATAAGAGTATTTTGCTCTTTATGGCCAAAAAACTTTTTGCAGATTGATGTTAAACGGTCTTAAGTTTTGAAGTTAATCGGTCCAATAATAAAGCTGTATTGTAAGCATAAGGTATAAAAAGCACTTAAGGTTTAGATAAAAGTTCAGTCAGTTTTCTATGAATCATACAGTACGGTGTGCAGATTACAAATTGGCGCAAAAATCCAGGCATGCGCAGACTGATTCAACTGACTTTCGCCCGCACTGGCGGGAACGCCTCGGGAGCAATCGGGAAAACTTCATTCGGGATAACTCTGTTCGGATTCGGGATCTTCCGGGCGGGGCGGCGCTTTCTTGCGCTCTCAGTCAGTCAGTTCCCAATGTTCTCTGATACAGGAAACGCCGGTTTGCCGTATGAAGGGAGAGTCGGAACAAATATCGATAAATGGAAAGTCCTTTCTTTGTATGAACTCATAAGAAAATTGCACAACTATTGCTTTTATACGCAATGCGTATTCCATAAGCACGTTTCTGTTGAACTGATTAGTAAGATACAGTGTTGTGCACTACATTATATTTAAATATCGTCCGTTTTTACATCCGATTTATTTTAATTAACTGCATTATGTTGTTATTTTTTCTACTTACAAAAAACATACAAGCTTGCAAGAAATTTTTAAAGCAAGATTATGAAACAATTTGCGTCCAGAATTCTGACTTTATTGTGCAAAACGGAAGCCGGCCAGTCTTTTCCTTACGATGCATCCTTGTCATTTATTAACCGTAGCATTTTTAGAGGTGGCGAGACGGGCATGCGCACTCGGCAGCGACTCGCACTGTACTTATCAGTCGTCGTCGAGCCTTGGCGGGAGTCCCTCGTAAACAATCGTATGAAGACTTTTATAGGAATCGAGATTTGAGACGCAAACGTTTCTTTGTTGCTGACGCGATCAAGCTGTTCGTAGATGAGATTGCTTTCTGCTCACAAGATTACTAGTATGTAAAACTAGCAGACCCCGCAGACATAGTCCTGCCTTGTTTTTTCCCTAGTACTTAAGCGAGGTGATGCCCAAATCACTGGATTCAGAGAAGTGAAAAGTGTGATTTTCAAACAGATTTTACAAGTACTACTGAAGGTTTTGATAAGTTTCTAGAGAACCTAATTAAGCATTCAATTCACAAGTCATGCAGGCCATTAACACGATTGCTAAAAGTTTCTTCGAAAGAAAATAAATCCGAAGTTGTGTCCAAAATAAATAAAAAAACAGGCATTATTACGTCAATAATCCACTGAATTTAAAAACTTTTGGAATGATCGGATAGAAGAATTGGCTAAATTAATCCAGCCAGGCGTTCTTGAGTTATGCTCTTACAAACACATTTTTCGATTCATTATTATATTAAAGATGAAGAAGTTATTTAACTGTCAATTGACAATTTTGGGGACATGTTTAATAACATAGGGTGGGGTTCACAATATGACGCTTATTTCGTAATGACCAACAGGTAACATCGCCTGCGTAAAAGGCTGTAGATATTGAACCGGCTTCAATAATTGGGATGATGACACCTATCTTAAATATTGTCAAGAACATGGTGTTTAAAAAACATAGGCCCTATGAAGTTAATACAACCGATATATATCAAAAAATCTGTAGAAACCAATTTTTAAACACACAAAACGCAATAAATATTCGGTCAATTGACTCCGATTTCTGACACATGACCGTGACGTCACAATCATTTATTCCCATACGAAATCTATGGAGGCAGACCGTTTTGACAGATAATAAAAAGTATGTCAACGATTGGTGGTGTCGTCTAGCCAATTCTACAGCCTGCCGGTCGTAGATATGCAATTCCTGTTAGCGTCCTTGTTATGCGTAGGGAAATGCTCGATTTGAAGATTTGCGTTCAAATTTCGAGATGGCATTTCCACCCACGTAAAAATTAGATAACATAAAGGTTGCTCACAAGCTTATATTTCTATTTAGGTCGACTATAATCAAAAAAGGTCATCCATGATGACACGTTAAAAATGAAAGTAAAATGAGATATACCAAATCAACCTTATAATACTCCAGAAAGACTGGAATACCCTGTCGATTTTCTTTTCACTGTGCAACTAATGAACCACTAACGAGGCGTCATCTAAAAATAGATATTACTAGAACCTAGGTTCTATAAAAAATAACCATCTAGATGGTTATTTTTTTACTTGGTATACGCAGATGTTAGGTAAGTTTATGTACTACAGAACACCTGCAACTTGGATACCCATCTTTGTTAATGCATGACTGTGTTGAACTACTATTCTAGTTATTGTTAAAAAAACTTCAGGGAACACGTCTTGCTAATTAGCGCGAACTCTCACACAAAAGGGTTTTAGCAGTTTTAGTGTCTTTTTTATACAAATTCATTTTTAATCCAATTAGCTAGATAACTTACGATCTAGTATTAACATTCATCCTAATGGGATTATAACCTAAGCTAAAATAAAAAGTGCTTTTGTTGCGACAGAAACTGTAGAATGAATATTCTTTTTGGTCAAAATTTATATGTTGCACTCATAAATATTTAAGGATTCTGTTCTGTAATATTGCACCCAATGTCTGTATGATGGATAAAATGTAACAATATTTTAGTAAAATTTTTGTATTTTCAAAAGGCAGAGCTTACTGTTAGCCCAACCACTTAATCAAACTCTAGTTGACTCGATAAAGACCCAGCACAACCAATAACAACATTCCAATATGTATTCAATTGGTTAATCATTACTGGGGGTAAGGGGGATTTGTGGAATTCCTACCAAATTAAATAAAATAAGAAACACAGCTTTATTATCTGTTATTTCTTGTTAGTGAAAAAAGCGCCCCTTTTTCCGCAATATTAAAATGTGAGGAAATGGATCACTTTAAGGTTTGACCTGGCATAAGCAATGGAAATGTTGTCATCATACAAATAAAATAATGATTCCAAGACAAAAACTAACTTATAAGTCTGTTGTCGAATCGACGTTGCCTCTGATTTCTTTTATATTATGTTATTGAAATTGAAATTTTAGAATCTTCTCTCGCATTGGTATTTTCAGAAGTCTGAGAATGAGAGGTAATTAAACAGTTTCAAAGAACGTACTTTTTTATATCCTATGCATATTTAGTATGGTGTCGAAATGTAGAGGTCGGAAACGGCGGCAAAGTTTGATAGCCTTCGGGGGATACATGACGTGTTAATCCGCCAACGTTTATCATGGGACTGGATTTAAATAAAAAAGTAATATGTATGATTTTATTTTTCTGATACCCTTGTGGCGACTCGTTATAATGGTCACATGACCTAGTAATGATATGTGAACTGATAAAATACCACAACCACAAACTGTGAATAAATTCAGTCACATTATTGCACTAAAACTCAAAAAAATACTTCTATGAGCCTGTACAAGTAACAGTACCTGTTTTTTAGGGTTCCGTACCTCAAAAGAAAAAAACGGAACCCTTATAAGATCACTTTGTTGTCCGTCCGTCTGTCAAGACCGTTTTTCTCAAGAACGCGTAGAGGTATCAAACTTAAATTTCTATATTATGATACTTAGGTCTACTGTCCCTGGAAGCTGTAGAAAAATCAACCTTCTAAGCCAACGCAATCAAAAGATACAGCCGTTTAGGCCGCAAATTTCCGCAAATTTTCGAAACTCGCACGGGAATCAAAACCGACAGGGTACTTCCCGTAAACTTAGAATCTTGAAATTTAGTACGAAGTCACGTCTTATAGTACAGATATATAAAAAATTACGAAAACCGTAAATTTTCAGTTGCATCATATAAAAAAACATTTTTTTTTAATATTTTAGACAATTTTGAAAATTTCAAAGTTACTACTCCTTATCTACAGGTTTGTACGGAACCCTCGGTGCGCAAGTCCAACTCGCACTTGACCGGTTTTTTATACGTCATAAATACAAAAACTTTTAAATCATGTTACTTGCTGATACGGAACCCTTCACGGTCGAGTCCGACTCGCACTTGGCCGGTTTTTTGCTTTAGCTTACTTGTCATAATGTTCTGGCATCAAACTTACTACTTTCGACATTTCGATCTATGCCCTAGACTAGTCTAGATAACTGTCTAATAAGGAATAGAAAGGAGCCATGTTGTGTAAAATTGGGCGAGCATATTAAGGATACAATACTAAGAATGCCCTACGGCGTTAAGTCCACCTTTTGTACTTAATTTTTGTTGGGCAATAAAGCTTAAATAAATAAATAAAACAATATCAACAAAACTGAAAAAACCCTAGCATACAACTTAACATTGGCTGAAGCTGAAATTTATTATGGTTACAGTGAATTAAATTGTATGGACATGTAACAAAATATTTTGAATATACAGCCGCACCCTTAAGTTCAGTGACAGGCAGATAATGCTTTTTAGCAAGTACACCTATTGTCATCAATTGTGCAATAAAGTTTTAAATTAGCAAATATACAAACCTCAGACCCAATCCAGTCTTCTCCTTAAAAAGCAATGGGGTTGTGAATCCATTCTTCTGCAGATATGACACGGTGATGTCAGTCCCATGCATCTCAAGTACAGCTCCTGTGTGCTCAAACCGCGCACTCTCCAGCTTGTCAGCCAGAGAGAAGCCTCGGCCACCTTCAGCTTCATCGTCTCCGAGGGCCCACTCATCAGAGTAAAGTTTACGTTGTTTGCGTTCACGCTAACAAAAAGAAAATTCAAATAAATAAAAAGGTAGGCGGTATACCTACCTCTTAGTAAGGGATATATGAAAATTGTATAAAGAGTCATGTTTCCAATGTAAGACATATTTCTAGGTATCTGAGATGTAAAGCAATTACCATGAAAACAATATTGAAACACAGATATTTCTTTTTTTAATTACAGAATTAAATTTAGAATTTACTTTGTGCCAGTATACTGTTACCAAACATTTTATGTAGGTTACTGACTATATCCAGATAAGGTGTCTAAGTAGCATAGAATTATCAAATAAGTAAAAGAAAAGACTGGCTTTCTATTTTAACAGTTAAGTTTTTGCAGTACTTGTATGAATAAGCCAACTGATTTTTGTCTGAGTTATCCTTGAGTCATAAAAGTTGAAAAGTGTAAATACTACAAGATGTAGGTTATTTTATAATACTACAAGACACAAGGCCATTGCTTCGAAATTCATACAAATACCTTCAACATACTTAACATTCAGCAATCTACAAAAAACTTTAGCTGTAGGTTTTTGTTGAACAAAGAAAGTAGTTTATTTAATACAAAACGTGTGGGATATTGTGATCAATATGTCACGTAACGAATGTTTTCGGCCGATCTACTCTCGGCCGACATCGACTAATTGTTCAGCGGGACGGAAGATTAAAAGCGAGTAATAAAGTAGATTAGGAACGAGCCCGACGTGTGGTCGCAGCGCGCAAGCCCGCGCCCGCCTGGCGGCGGACCTACACTCGTCGTCAGCGTCGGCACTCGCGCCTCGGCTGCGGGAGGGATACGCCTTCGTTTCTGCTACCAGCCCATTATCATGCCCAATAACATCGCAGCGCAGACCTCTGCGGACTTATTCCAAATTTTCATAGTTGCTTTATCACAATGTGCGATCTTCGTAACTATTATAGATTTAACACCTTCTCGCATGCGCGACTGCATACGGCCGCCGCGTTTTAAACTCGGTCGCGGGCAGCGTGATCACAAAAAACCGAGTCCGATGACCCACAATGATGATCATCACATCCAATACAGTCGCCATGAAATGGAATCTTAACACAATCTCAAAAGTTTCGTAAATCGATACACGATGCAGCGATGCACCATTTCATGTTTACGTGATCCCAGATAAAGCCACCATGGCGTCACCCGGGACTAAATACGTAAAAAATTAACAATAAACACTCACCAGTTGCCTTGGAACTTGTTTCTTGGTATTTGGCAGTGTTTCCGACATGTTTACGATAGTCAGAAACACCGCAACACGAAATTATCACTATTTTACGTAAATATTTTACACAGAGCACAGGAAAAAGTAACGCAATCCACCATTTGCAACAGTCGACACTGCTGCCAACAGTGCGGCAAGTGATGATCACTCCGGCAATTTACTTAATGTTGGCACTCCGTATTGCGCTCTATTGGTTTATTTATGAAAAGTGATGGCGCGAATGTTTAAAACATCGTAAATCTGAATTTAGGAGTCAATAAAATAAGTAATATGATATTTATGAAATATTGATGTCATAGTGTTTAATACTTCTTGGAACTTTTATTTTCGAGGCTAAACAACAGCATAAAAATTGCGTTATTTAAAATAATCTTTTTTAACTTCCGGGATCCTGCGCCCTACAAGAAGTAAAAAAATAACTTGTAAACGTCACATACCACAGTACAGATATAAGACAGTAAGTAAAACATGGACTGTGTAGTAAGGATGCAAAAAGAAAAAAAAAACTAACACGGGTTGCACTCCGGGAGTGCCGGCAGAAGTGAAAACTTAACAACCGTCTTACGGTTTTTCGATCAGCATCACGTGACCTGACGCGAGTTTCACAGTTTCTACCCATGCCACAAAAGTGCTCAACGCCGCTAAAGAAGTTTTCACTTCAAAAATAAATAAATGCTGGAATTGACACACGCACATGCATTCTCTCATACATATGAGAATAAAGCGTGCATGTTACAGTGTTGACCACGAGTACACGCTCGTGTTGACATTTTTGTTGATATGTGTTCATTGGGGTGAGTACGAACTTTATAGTAACGTAATCGTAACGTATTCGTGTCGTTCAAACGTCAGAAACTGACAGATTCCCTTACAAACTGACAAGTTAACGATAGGTAAACGCTACGAATACGTTATGATCATGTTACGATAGATGTTCGTGCTCACCCTACATGTCACCAAAAAGGCTAAAAGGCAAAAACTGTAAGGGGAACATTTGTTACGTATTAACAATATTATGCATGAAAATGGTAAAATAATATTTTATGGTAGCGAACAAACAAAAGAAGCATCATTGCTCGCGACTGCTAAACAGTTTACAGTGGGCACACGATCGCACAATCAAACGATACGTAGCATATCTTCCTATTATTTTCTTCCTATTTTAATCAAATTAAACCTCACATAAGAAGCAAGTTGAATACTTACTCATTAAAATCTTTACCGTGATTATGTGTTAATTGATTTAGGGTGTATGTAAGTAATCTCGATAACTAGTGAAAAGATTTATGAAAATAGTGATAGTGTTTTAAACATAAATATTAAAGTCCGGTAAATGCTTTAGATATGGACGGCCATATTTCTTGCTTGAACGCCATCTATTGGTAAGTAGATGTTTACTATTCCTATTTTATAAAAATTTGGTGATTAAAATATTTGAAGTACCGACCGATTATTTATTATCTTGTTAAAACTTGTGCATCACCTGATGCTATCTCGTCCGCTCAGTAAAACTACATGCTTTATATCTTTGCATTTTGATGTTATTGATAATATGATAAATGAGGTAGCGACATCTAGTGACGAGTAGGTCCTAGAAGTTTTCTTGGCTGCGTCGCTTTGCGTCGTCGTGTCCCTTTGTGTTTGTGAAGAAGAAAATGCAAGTACGTTCAAGCGCAATGCGAATGCAGCAAAAAAAAAGTAAAATTTGCTGTATTGTAGGTTAAATTAGAAAATGTGAATTGCTTAATTTGCTTATTCATAGGGCCTATAATATTTTAACAACTCTTCGACCACCGAACTGGTAAGCTAATAGAACGTTAGTCGTATTCGTATCCTAGGGCAATCTTTATTATACTTCGAAGAAGTGTATGTATTGATTGCTATAATATCCTAGTAGGCGTTTACCAACCATGTTTGGCCCCTTTACAAAGTTATATTGCATAGACGATGTCGAACTATCCGAATCGTTTGCAAAATACATGGAAATGATTATCGCCTTCTCTAAGTCATGTAAACACTAATTGGTGAAGAGACGAATGTGATTTCCATGCATTTAACAAACGAAATGATCTTCGTGGTGGGATGGGTGTGGTGGGTTCGTGCTGGTTGTGGTCATTATTAATTATTATTAACCCCCGATTAGCAATGAAAAAAAGGTGTTTGTTGTTTGGAGTTTTACCCCTGGTGTCTGTGTGTATGTGTGTGTCTGTCTGTGGCATCGTAGCTCCCAACGGATAGACTGATTTGAGAGCGGTGTTTTTGTTGGAAATTGGAAACTAGCTGACCCGGCGAACTTTGTACCGCCTTAGCGTTGCAATGATTGAACAATGTCATCGAATGAAATTGACATTAGTTACGCGCGTTTTTTAAAATATGCAAAATTAAATGTATTTTTTTCAATATATCTGAGAGATTTTCTTAATGTTTTTTTCCGTAAGAACCTTCTCCTAATAATAACAAATACAACAAAAAAAGAATTAGTGAAATCGGTCCAGCCATTCACGCGTGATGCCGTGACCAAGGAAAACGGGTTTCATTTATAGGTAATAGATATAATTTAAGCCGCAGCTGTTTTCCTGGATATGCCAGGGGCTTCATTAACTTAAAAGTTTTTGCTTTTACCTTTTTACGTTTATGGTAACTGGTCCCACATTGAACCAGGTAAATTTCAGAGTCTCACGGTGTGCTTGTTTTTATTGAATGCTTTTAATTTTTTTCTATAGATAGAGAATTTAATTGGCTACAATTATTTAAACATCTATTTCCTATATTTGCTTTCGTTTCGAAAAATAATTTGTTTCAATGGGTACTTTAGGGATTGAAATCAGATTGAACCAGAGTATGTTCCACATATAACCCCCTTATGAAATATCAATTAGGTACTTTCCAATATATTAAGTGTACTTATTATGTATTTATAATTAAACAAACTGGTTTACAATCAAAACGGCCTTTTTTATATCCATATAACAATGAGTATTAGTCTTATTTAATACTTTTCCCTGTTCTGTGCAGTTTTAGGGCCTCAAGCATGTTATCCGCCGAATGCCGCCGAAACAAGGTGCTTGCGAGAAAAGGGGTGAACCCAATGATATTTTAAATATCATTGGGTGAACCCTTTTCTCGCAAGCACCTTGTTTCGCGCCTTTCTATAACAGATTAAAATAATTGTAAAACTATTCTCATTTATCGACCTGGGTGTACAGAAGAATCATGTTTAAATGTTTAAGATTTTTTACCGAAAAACCAATCTCGTAAAGACACGATTAATGGTGCTCTTACTTACTGGATAACTGTACAACACAGTGTAAACACAATAGTATTTTAAGGAAAAAAGCAAAAATCAATGAAATTTGCAAACCATACTTTTTGAGTGGTCGCGTGGTGTCTGAGTAAGGAGTTTAAATAAAAACATATTTAAACTCTCCTTACTCAGACACCCTAAACGCGATTGCGACGCAAACTGGTGGGTAAGTAAGACTGATGCACTAATGCCTCTCTTAATCATGGTTTTTAAACGTCGTAGCAGGGAATATACGTCGTAGTTTCGAGATATAGCGGTGGTTCAATGTAGCTGCATAGTTCAAAGTGAGACACACACCCGACCCTACATCATTCATTTTAACTTCTTTAATGCGTTGGCAGATCAATCGTTCGCTTCTCGTGATCCATTCTGTGAAAGTAAATTTTGGCTTTCTCTCAAAGATGAGGATCAAAATATTTTATCTCAAGGATTTTAGCCAAGGAGCCAGAGAACGCTTCTTGCTCAGCTCTGTAAATCTATCTTAAATCTTAACGGTTTTTTGAATGTGATTAAAAAGTTAAGAATGTTTATTTTTATTATATTATGTTGCTGTGCCCTGCTGAGTGTATACTTATTTGTTGTATGTACTACTCCTAATAGTCAGCTGTATGTATATTTGCAATTAATAAATAAAATAAAGTTTAATTTAGTCATGTGACGATTAGAGCACGAGAAAAGATACTTTATTATTATTTTGAAAGGAATCACAGGAATAAATGTGGTAAAAAAAACTATGAATTTAATCATAATGGTGATGCTTTACATAATATTAAAAAGTAATTTAGTTTCATTATATGCATATTTATTTGTGGATAAAAAATAATAAAATTATAAAGTATTCCAAAGTTTTATTAATATAAAATAAAATTCTACTTGTATTTTATTTAGCTTGCGTGTTTTGATTTCACTTAATTTTAGGTATATTTTTATCACAGTTGTAAGCTTGGACAGTTGTTTTAGCAAGCAAGACAAGCCTATGCCAATTACACTAAGTAGGTACATATTTAGACACTTAATCATGATCTCTCAATGTTATCCTATAATATTTCCAAACCGGATCCTCAATCAAGTGTTCGCTGTCCACCACACCTTGCTCCTCCAAAAAATCCGTGTGTCCCCTCAACCAATCCAAATACAATCTTAAATACCTGTCTCCAGCGTCCAAATCTGTGTGTCCCAAACAAAATATCCTATACGCATCCTCGCCGTATTTCCCTATGCCGCACAAATCACTAGCCCGTCGCCATTTTGCCGACACAAACTGGTAGGTAAGTTTCCAAATCATATGTCCTCTTTTTCGCAAGCCAAGATTTTCAAAGAAACTCTCCAAGGAGGTTGGGTTGTCTTTCAGGACGTGGTACGGCGTTGGGTAGTCTTCAAAAAAAGCTTTCATATATGGTCTAGCAATTTTTCCTGCGGTTTTAGTAAGAAAAATAGTTGACACCAACAAAGCCCATGGGTTGGATGAGAAGTCTTCTTCCATGGCGTAGTGTGGGGACGGCGGCATTACTCTTGGTGTGATATTAAAAAATGGCTGAACGTATATAGGCTCATGATCTTCTATTGTTAGTTGGGACAGACTTATATCGGAATAAGAATCTGTGGAAAGCTGACTAAGATCTTGAGAGGAATCCGAGTTTTCTGCCTCGGAAGGAATTTTCAAGGGGCTTCTTTGCGAGGCGTTCAACAAGAGGGGCTGAAAAAAGCGGCTGATGCAGGTTTCCGCCTCAACCATTGTATTCTGTAAAATAAAAATAAACCTGAGATAAGTAAAATTACTTGAAGTAAAATAACCTCCACAGGGTGGAAATTAAAAGTAAATTATGTAATAAAAGGCGAGGAGGTGCACACACAGTATATTCATATCATAAGTTATAATTAATTTTACAGAAAAATACAATACACGTCGACTGGTAGTTACAACACATGTAAGTATGTAACTATATTGGTAACTCTATTACTTTGATGCAATAATTTACACACAGGCTTGTGAAAATACGTAAGGTGACACATATTTTTCTTGCAGTGGAAATATACATATATGTGATAAGTTAGACAGTCACTCAATATTTGACATTTATTTTACGGAAAGTATATTGATAGCACAAAAAAGTAACACAAGTTAGATAAAAACATTTCTCAGAATAGAAGCCATTCGGCTTGTTGTTGGAAGACGTCTATTTCGCCCACGCTTTATTATTAGCGTCAATAGTAAAAACCAAAAATCAAAATCATTAATTCAATAGACATGATGACACCTATCGTTAATATTTTCAAGACCATTGTGTTTTAAAACATAACCTCTATCAAACTAGTGAAACCAATTTATTTTCAAAAACCTGTCGTAACCAATTTTGATTTACATAGATTTAAATAAACATTCAGTCAATTGACTTTTTTATTAAAATGTTTTCGCTCTTGACATAGGTAATTCTCCCTCTAAGAGGTAAAGAATCTCCTTTTCCCAACCTCGGTTCCTTAATTTTTATCTTTACCCCGTTTCCCCGTTTTAAACTCGACACTGGCGCCTGCCAGTGTCGAGCACTCTGCGCAAGTTTGCCAAGAAAAAAAAAAAGGTAAAGAAGATGTCGACGATGTAGCGAGCTTACCCAACTTCGATTACTGATACTATATTATGACGTCAAATTACATTATTTCCATACAAAATCTATGGAGGCAGATCGTTTTGACAGATGAAAAAGAGTACCTATGTCAACGATTAGTGGTGACATCTAGCCTATGCATGAGCAGTCGCATTTTTTAAAAACATTATTAACTTTTTCCGCAACTAAGCATGGTGAGGTTTTGACATGGTTTTTATGTGCTTGTAGTAAGTGATTTTTTTTACTTTTAATTTCATATAAGTAGGTATGTACCTACCTTAGTCAATAAATGCGCCAATAATCATAATATGGGGTAAAGGCGACTTAAGTTGGACTAATCAAGTTCCAAAAGGTTTAAGAAAATTTATTTATTAACTCACATACTCGTAGGCAGAATACATGTCATACTCGTAGTATGTATTGGTTAGAGCATTGTTTCAGAACAATTAACATAATTAGGGCAGAGGGGGAGCTTTTTAACATCTAGCCTTTTGAGCGAATCCATATTTTATTACCAAAATCTATTAATTTACCAAAATTATTTAAGTGAACCTCGAAGAGGATCTCGATGGACACAAAATGCTACTTTTGCACCAAGTAAACAGACAAGTACCAACCAAGTAGTTACTAGGTAAATAAATGGTAGATCAGTAAGAGGATTACTGAAGGCTGCGGCATTTAGAATGTCATTTAAGTATCTAATTAGCAAAACCAACTGTACATACAAACTTAAGATAACAACTAATATTTGAACTTTGCCAAGTTAAAAAACTTGATGATGTTATTAATGCATTTTTTTATCACCACTGAGAAGGTAGGTAGGTATTGAATACCTACTTCATAGATAAACGCAAAAAAATCGACTGTCTCGGTCCTCCACTCGGATTCGCTCGCTATGGAACGGGCGAATGTGCTCTTCCAATCCCAATACTGAAATGTGAATTTTAAATGTAAAAATAAAACATTTGGATAATAACTTATTTAAAAACATAATTAGAACGTGTAAGCTGACATGAAATCAGTACATATAATTAATCTGAAGAGTAAAAAGTCTGTAGGTACTTTAAGATATTAGAATCAACTACACAAACGATCTAAAATGTATTCCACTACTTTTTAGAATTTTTGCCTATGTCTCTGTTTATCTGTTAGTCTGTGTGCGCGCATCACCTGAAATTGGCTAAACGGATTTAAATGAAAACTTAACCAATCTGTCAAGAAAACTCCCGGCCAGGTTATAGGCTACAATTTATCCTACTACTATTATACAGGCGAAAGTTTGTAAGTATGGATGTTTGTTACTCTTTCACGTAAAAACTACTGAATGGATTTGAATGAAACTTTACCACAATATAGCTTATACATCAGAATAACATATAGGCTACAATTCATAAAGAATTTTTAAGATAAAGGCTTTCCACGCGGACGAAGTCGCGGGCGGCCACTAGTTTTGAATAAATAATAATTATTGGAATCTCAGCAGCCTAGCTTAACTCTACAAGAGCTATAAATATGACACCCTAAGAAAAATTAGTCCGCATGACAAGCTATTTTCATACCCATAAAAAAATGAAGATCAAGATCTTCATTCACATCAGTCCCTGATGTGACATCCAACAGCCCAGCTTAAAAAGTTGTTCAACGTAACAAGCAATGTATGTATACCATGTAACAAAAATTAAGATCAGAATATTTGATGTTAAACTCTGGCAGCCCAGCTCAATAATAAAAGGTATAAATATGACGCCTTAAGAAAAGAAGTTCAGCGTGAGATCTGATGTGACTCGTTGGCAGCCCAGCTATCTACTATACCGTGGGAAGTATGAATGTAGAACTTCCGAAAAAGTAGTTCAACGTTACGTGAAATTTTCCCTTATACAAAAAAAAATACTACTTAAGATCTGTTCTGAATGTGGAACACTAGCAGTCCACCTTAACACTATAAGGTACAACACAACGCCAAAAGCACTCTCTGTTGATATAAGAAAGACAATGTTTCAGAACATAATGTAATGAAGATGTATTGAGGATGAAACTTTATATGTAAGTCAACTTTATATGTACGAAGTTCGCGGGCGTCCACTTGTATCAGTATAAAAGCAGGAACAATAATATGTTCAAGTTCAGAAGAAAGTTTGGTTAACGAGAATTAAGTTGTCTTTGAACTGAAGCTAAAATTTTAGTACTCCAAACTCTTAGCGTCATACAAATAAGTTAGTAGGTATCTTAAGTAGGCATAGCACCTGCGTTGGCTGCGTTCTGCTGCACTTAGCTGAATGTGTAATCAATGGGCAAAGAAAAACATACCTCTAATTTTTAACCCACTATTGTCCCATTGTTCGGATCTTCCGCGTTTATAAGCCAACAATCAATCGGTTCGATCGCGTGCTAACTTGGAGCGACACAAAACACGTCTTGCGAATGTCGTGGAGTGGATGCTAGTTCAGTTCGCAAGTTTAATGCCACCGGCTGCATCGCCACGGCAGCACGCCCGGTCCGCTCGCGAACGCAAATCGAGAAATAAAAACGAACCGTGTCGGTCGACTCGATAACGAATTCGATTCACACGCACTCGCTGAGTTTTGGAAAGAGAACACTGTTTACAAAACGTTTTCCACTACTCGTGTAACTATAGATCCAGTTGCTGTGTGTAAGTGTACTTGCTTTCTGGAAGGCCAAGGAATACTTGTGGTGCACGTATGCAACAGTTCTTCGCGGATGCACTGAGATATGCACGGATATAACTGTTCTTATGGTGAGTTTTAATTGTAGCTTATTTAGTATTCTGTATTTAATTTTATGGTAGAGTCGTTTAAATTTTTACTTTTCAATACTAAAACCTAGTTGAGGCGTATAATAAGATTGTGTCAAAATTTAGCTATTAAACTACAGGGATTAAACAATGAAACAGCGAGCTGTGCATGTGTACAGTTAGCAGGTGAACGTCAAAAATTTTCAGCCAATTACAGACAGAAAATTGGGCATAAATGTATAACAAATTTTAACAATAAGGACTTTGTTACCATGTTTTCACATTTCCATGGCAAATATGAGATAATTGAAATTAAACAGGTAAATTATACTAAAATTAATACGCCGTTTAAATTTTCACATATTTCGTCACATGATTCCGGGGCTTTTATAGTCTTATAGTCAGATTAAGCATTGTTGAACAGTAGAAAGGTTTAGCAATAAATAATTTTCATATGTGACAGAAAGTTCAAAAAGTGTTCAAAGCTTTGCTCATATGCAATTTAAATAATAAACTTACCAAAAGGTATTGCTTGTTTCAAACGCATAATTTAAAATCAAAGTCATTCATTAATTCGAATTAGCACGACTTCGACTTAAGCCCTCTTACACGAAGAAGATTTATCTTATTACTAGATTTAAAACGGGTCGTTTGTGTCACTGAAAATTGCTTTACTAACGATAGAAACAACGCGATTAATCTTAAGGTAGTAGGTATCAAGATAAATGCATTAGGGCCTTATTGACCCACGCTGGTTAATATACCACAGATACTTCAAATATTCGAGTAAACTAAACTGTGAGAAATCTGTTATTATACAAAAATGAATTGCTTTTCGCTAGTCTCGCTAAAACTCGAGAACGGCTGAACCGATTTGAATAACTTTAGTCTCGAAACATTAGTGGAAGTTCAGGGAAGGTATAAACGGTACGAAAATAAGGGAAAATTGCGAAAACAGCGGGCAGGACAACGTATAATATAAAAAAAGCGTAAATCATTCAGGGTCTTCAATGTACAGAATGGTGCATCATTTTTTAATTCATGAATTTATCAGATATAAGTTTGAAACAACTTTAATTAAAAACTACAAAATAAAGTTATTGATATAGCTAGATTATATTTCTTAATACTAGAGATTTATGTTGAATTCGATTGACTCTACAATCATAGACCTAGAATCCTTTTTTTCCATGCCTACAGTGTGACGTAGGAACAGGCGACAGCTCATCAGGTTATCCACTTTTCTTGTAAACGCCCATTATTACAAGTGATTACGATACCTCAGTGGTTTTGACGTGCCGTCGTGGACACAAGGTATTTCATTCACAAGTTGGTTTACCGGTGTTACAATTATGTAAATATATTCAAACTTGATTCGTAACTATTCTAATATTATGTATATGACAATAATTACCGACGAGAGATTCACATTCATAATTTAATCAAAAAGAAGTTCAAAAGCTGACAAACCGACTTTAGAAAATCCTGTTCGTGGCAAAAATAAGTCGTTGTTGAGAGCAAAATTTTGTAATGTCGTGGCAAATGAACTCATAATCATAACATAACATTATATACTCATACCCAATTAAACAATCTGTATTAAGTAGATGCTGACGATGATTCAAAATTCACTCCTATTATATTATTCGTCATCATTATTGTAAAAAAAATATATCTACTTAGCTATCAAAAATAACTGTGCGGATGAGGATGTGTTCAGTGCTTATTTTGAGCCATTACTATAATTGCATGTAATATTTACACAGCCTCGCAACAGTTTAATGTCAGTATTTTATGTATCTACTTCCGTGGTTCTATGAACTTTTCGTGGGTACTGGTTCTTAAGAATTTAAAGCACAGCCTCTCTAAGCCTTTGTCCCTAGTTTCGGATGTAGCCATCTCTGTCACTCTTACAAGCTCAACCATGAAAATAGAAACGAAACGCCAACAAACGAAGAGTACGCCTTCAGTGCTCAGTAACCATGCTTAACCAACAAACATTTAGCAAAAAAAAAACTAAACAACAAAGTTTTTTGTACTCGAAATGATTACTATAAATTTTAAAATGCTTTAAGCAGTCTTTACTTTTAAAATACGGTACATATAAGATTCTTCAACAGTCATGTCATGGTGTATGGCATCATCGAAATTAATAGTCCCTTTAAAAAACGTGCAAGCCACAAAAACAGGAACACTACAAAAACCCACGCGAAGAAACAGCGCAAAAAGCATATTATGTTTAAAGGGGAAATTTTGAGGCTCTGACAAAGCATCTAATGATGAGCTTAGCATAGCTATAAATTGGGCATTCTCAAGCATTCGTACTTTGTACGCACGGTAATTCACCTGGTTACGGTATCTAAGCAGTTAAAATTAGGCGTAAGTATAATAATAACTTCAAATAACTTAAAACAATTAAATTGATTGTGTTACACACACAGTTTCTTTGTAAACTAGTATAGACGTCAATAATCCTCATCTTAAAATTGAGTCATATAAATAACGATATGTACCCATATTTCTTAAGATGACATGTATACTGTCAATAACGAATAAATAAATAAATAAAATAAATATTGCACAACAATCACACCAATTCTCTAGTCCCAAATTAAGCTACGAGGCTTGTGTTATGGGTACTAGACAACGGATAAACATACTTAAATACTTTTTTTTTATAAATAAATACATATTATACATTGAAAACACCCAGACGAGTACAAACACAATGTGTGTTTGTACTGGTCTGGGTGTTTTCAATGTATTCAATGCATGAACATGTGTTCATGCACACATATCCTTGTACTGTGCGGGGATCGACCCCGCGACCCTTGGTTTTAGAAGTCCTACATGTAGATCACTGCACCAAACGGTCGTCAAATAAAGTTATTATTATTATAACTGTTAGTTAATACGTGCATTTCACGACAGCTACACCATAATTCGTATTCGAATTTACCATTTTCACTGGTCAGCGACAGCACCTCATATTGCGTTCAAGTGATTATCGATCGAACGTTTGCACGAGAATTGCCCCCCAGTACAACGAGTAAAAAATAACGAGCTATAGAAGAAAAAGTAGGTGTACCGATAAGTGTACGGTAAGTTATACAATCAGAAATAATAATAAAAAACGATTTTTTTCACAACCAGGAGGACAATGGCTATGTTTAATTAGGTTATTAATGATCATAAAACCCATTAAAAGAAACTCTTTTTGGGGAATAAGACACTTTATATGAATTAAAATGGCGATTTGCTAATTATAACGTGTTTGAAATACAAAAGCACGAATGACGTGGGCGTGAGGACCATAGAGTTCGAAGTCCGTAACTATGTTGTAAAATCCGAGAACATTATCATTTCTTGTTTAGAAAATAGTATAATTAATTTCAATGGTAAAATGAACCATCAACCGGCTAATGCTAGGCAAAATCTATTTTCGAAATACCGATTATCTTTTTTATCATCATAACTATTATTAACTTGAATGCGTGCGAACCTAAAATACTTACATCGAAGTTAGGTATACTTAGTTAATGACTCGAACTCTTTATTCCAATGATATACAGTAAATATTGAAATACCTACCTGTAATACATTTCATGTTTGCCTAATATTATGTCGGATCCCTTATATTAGTATTATGTGTTGTGTGGTAAACGTGCATTTTAATCAGACCTCTTACAACAAAGTCAGTTGAACTTTTAACCTTTGAAATAACAGCGCTCAGTCTTATGTCATCCAATTATTTATCTGTTGTGACACGAATTTCCAAAACGGTTTTCCCAATTTTCGCATTTGCATTGTATATTTTCCTACTATGACCCTAATTTCTTCATAGCTGTCTATCTGCAATGTGGTAAAATTTTGGTTAACTATGGTCAGATCTGGGATTATATGAATTCAATTTTTTTGGTGTTATCATCGTAGGCGCTTGCAATTTTTTTTTAATTGAATAAATCACCGCAGCACGCGGTGATTAAATTAACTTAATTAATTTATTTAATTAACTCGCCACGTGGACTTATACCCATTCGACATCACGTGCGGTCAGAGCGACACAATCAACGTTATTGGCTTGATCTATGCTTCTGATATCCGGCTTGACTTTGAAAAATAACGTATCTATCTTTGGATCTCTATTGTTAGATTATAAGTAAATGACATGATTCCTTATAACTTGTTTGGCCCGTTTTCACGATGTGTCAAGCCCTTAATATTCTTCTAAGAATGAGGCTCTACTACACTGACCGAAATGACTTAAGTGACACCTAAACGTTGGTGAAAACTAATTTCCCATGTCCCATGACATGACATGTTGTTGGTATAACGTCATAGTCTTATTTTAAGAGGTGGGAGTATTCAAAAATAATCATTTTCCCTTTTTTTAAACCATCTGTGATATTACTTATGGCATCTAGTAACAGTCTAGCTGCGCCAAAAATAAAAACAGATGTACTGAATGTTTTGTTTCGCCCCCTTTATCATTATGTAAATAACTTTTTTCAATTTGGCAGTGGCCAGCAATGTGCTTAAGTGAAAAGACGTAGTTTACAACGGATAAACCTTACGCGCCAAGAGAGAAGGTAGGAAGCAAAATAACATATGAGTACAAAGGCGCAAAAAGCACGAAAAGGGATTTCCCTGTTCGTGTACCAAAAACGTAGTAAAAAATGAACGCTTCGGGCTACACTGATTTTTGTAGAGTTTAATAAGCTGTCATTTTTGAAGCCTCGATGACATCATTGTTGGTGAAGAGTTAGAGGCATGAGAACGCGCGAACAACAATTTTGGTACGACTTAGTTATTAGTTTTTTTTGCATCTTTGTTTAAAAAATATGAAATTACATTGATGATACTCTCAAGCCCAGGCAAGACAAATCAAGTGTGCAGTGTGTACAGCATCACTCGTTGGTTTGATGACTACAGTGAGCGTAGGTAATTGTAAATATTTCATTGCTTCGAAATCATAAATATAAATTATTTCGGTGTCATTGACCTGGAACACCTTGACAACTGGTAAGTCTTCATGAATGCTGAGGTCACGCCGCTGTGAGACTTTGAATGAATGAAATTAATTTGAAAATTCGGTCGGTTTGAAGTTTAAATTAATGAAACATTAATGGATTAAATATATCATTAATCTGTAGTTTTCTACTACTCCATCTATATCAAAAATCTATAAAGGCTTCTTAGCATAATGCTTTCCTATAGTTATAAGCAAGTTCCTATAGTTAAAGGCGGAACTCGAAAGTAAATGCAATTTACATAACTTGCAACATAGATTTATTCACTCAGAGATTTATTAAGTGGTCGTTGTAGGGAAATGAAGAAAACATATTACTTACTTATAAACTAAAATTAACTATGATTTATGTGTCTGTTACTCGGAGGCTCGGAGCAATACTCGTAATATTGTAAGACGTACTTGTATATTGGTTCCTGACCTACACGCGACTGCACAATGCAAAGCGGATCGAATCTCTCATAATAATGTTAACACAGCTCAACGAACACAAGTGTAAGTGCTTCATATCTAAATTGTAATTGTAATTTATTTATAATATAAAAGAACAATACATACATTCTTCATTTGTTAGTGGTAAATTTTATCTATTTTTTATTAATTGTATGTATTAGAATACTAATCTAACCCTAATAGAAATAAATAAATATTTGTTTATTAAATTATAGGTACACAGTTAACACAGTCTGCCAAACTTTAAGACAGTTTGTCGGATGTAGTTCTCGTGAACTATGTAGTCCTAGCCAATTGTTTTCAAATATCTCAGAGGTGCGGACGTTTTTCCTCTTCAGCTTTATTTTATGTATAGATGAACATACAAAATTGAGTTAAAAAATAGTTTATGGTGGACTGATACCTGATCTGGGACGGTTCCTGTCCTGTATCTCAGGTTATCAGCCTCCCACTCCCCCTAGATCTTACAATCTCAAACATATATCAATTCAGTGATGATAGTGTCTTCATCTCTTTACCCACTAAGAGCAAGAAGAGATGCAACGCGCGTTGTGAGCACGTAAAGAAGACTCGAAACTAAATGTTGATCTTTATAATCACCTACTCAAGCACTTATATTGTATTTGTATGTATGTGACATCAAATAATAATGCTTATCACTGTTACCTTTTTACTGAAGGTATTTTGGTTCACATATTAAAAAACTCCATGGATTATACCAGATTTTTAATCAATATTTATTTATTGTTTTAAAACATTTGAGTTAAAGCCATTTAAGAAGGAAATTTCGTGGTTATTTTACTAGATAGTGGCAACACAAACCTGCACAACTGTCACTTGTCACTACAAACTTTTGACAGCCTGTCATTGAGTTATGAGAAGTTTTCATTTTCAGGTACAAATTTAAACTTTTTCCAAAAAGCGCGTAAGGATCTCAGTCATACAATACGGTAGTTGACACCACCAATCGTTGACGTACTTTTTATCAACTGTCAAAACGCATCTCTTCATAGAGTTTGTATGGGAATAACACACTTTGACGTCACCGCGTGCAATGCCGACTGAGTGACTAATTATCATTTGAATTCCAATTAAAAATCAAATAATACGAACTGCAGAAAAATATTAGTGTAAAGGCATCTGAAATTATGAATTATTTTAGAGAAAATCAGTTTTTGAATATTTCTTTCATAGTGGAAACAAGCCTATTCATGGCATGTGGAACTTAATAAAAGTTCCTCTTTTAGTTAGAATGTTTCATGTATGACTGCTGATCAGGAAGTATTTCTTGTTCAAATAAAGCTCGGAAATTATTTCAATTAAAAGTTATGTTACTTTTTAATTTTATAAACAAGTACTTTGAATTTTTTTACTTCATACTTGCTACTCATATTTCATATCTATCATTTTTAAAGTTGATTCCATGAATGTCGGTATTTTAAAGTGCAAGAAACCTACAAAGTTTGACGAATTTTATGATATTTCTTCTTCTAAAATTGATTTTGCCTTTATAATTTGCATATTCTACGTCATATGATGTTTGGCAATTTAATAACCTTAAAAGTCCGACTAAGCATTGTGAAACAGTAAAATGGTTCAGAGCAAGAGAATCTGAAGATATGACAGAAAGTGTAAAAAGTGTTCAAGGGCACCTTTGAACCCCCTCTCCCTTAACTTTATTGATGTCAAAACAATAACGTCACATTATCACACGAATGTTACGGAAGCGCGTTACGAAAGGTGATTACTAACAGGTAATGTCAAGTGATTATTAATGTTTATCAACGAACGACGTCATATTTTACTATGTATAGCTAGCTAGTAGTACTGGATTAATGAGGAACTTAGCTTACACAAAGCTACCACATTAAACACTGTTAACAACACAAGCACATTTGCTGCTTGTTGTAAACCTTGGTTAGATGTCCTGTTTACAATGACGCTTGAGAGCATACAAAACACATAATTAACTATGTAACATATTTATTGAAATTTTTATCTCAATAGCATATTATTATTATTTTGACATTTCAACCATTTAACTACTTGTTAAATTGCAGCTTTAACGACTATCTACTTGAATTTGTGTAGGAAGGAAGGTTGCGGTTGGTATTCAAAACTAAAATAAAATATAACTAAATTATGAAAAAGAAAAATTATTTTTCTAAAATTTAATAATATTTATTCATTTATTTATTTTAAAATAACTAAAATTTATTTTATAAATAAAACAGTATTTTTATGGATGAGATTAGCTAGAACATGTTCAACCTTTAGGTATTTTCTTTAACAAATGTTTATCTTTGTGATTCACTCTTTGCCTACAACATGACAAGAAGTAAAATACAAAGCCTATATGATATTCATTAGTCATAATAACTTTAGAGATACCATTGTTATGACAAGTTTCATTGTGAACATATATGATTTTTTCTTGATGTTAAACAAAATAAATGCTCATGTCGTGCCATGTAGAGCTACTATATTTATGATGAGTGTATGCATTTATTAAAAACTGTTAATGAAACCGCATTTTTTGAAAATTTTATTTGCCTTTGGTTTTTTTCATTAAATATAAATTGTCAGTTATTATTTCCAAAAGAAAATTTGAACTCTACGCCATAAGGCTGCTGCCGCACTGACAGGTTTATTCCAAAAACTTTTATTACAAGTTTTATTGCGATATCCGAGGATTTAACGAGTCGATATTTAAAGCCTTATGCTAAGCCTTACACCAAAGTAACAATTTTAAATTCATTTTATGCATAGCCCATTATTGACGACCGCTTGGTTCAGTAGTTTACATGTAAGACTTCTGAAACCAAGGGTCGCGGGTTCGATCCCCGTACAGTACAGACATATGTGTGCATGAACATATGTGTTTGTACTGGTCTGAGTGTTTTCTATGTATAATATGTATTTATTTTACAAAAAAAAAGTATTTAAGTATTTTTATCCGTTGTCTAGTACCCATAACACAAGCCTCGTAGCTTAATTTGGGACTAGAGAATTGGTGTGATTGTTGTGAAATATTTATATTATTATTATTTATTTATTATGTTATTAAATATTATTTCATTTATGTTACCTCGGTTCAAACTCCACGAACTCATTTACGTATTGGATATGAAATAATGTAATATTTGTTTTGCTTGTGACATTGACAGACCTAAACAATATATGAAATAACCTACGAGTATTGTTACCAAGACTGTAACTATTTATGATTTCATCGTATTATAACCGCAAAAGTTTGTAAGGATGTATGTATTATGTATGGATGATTTAATTTGATGTACCTAATTAGTCGAATTACAATTAACAATAATGAAGCTTAAAAAAACTAGGATTTAAAAAAAGGTAGCGCAGATTCGCGTAGCTTTTAGCATTGTAGGTCGTGGTGGAGCTTGTAATTCTATAATTAATTTACAGTTCAATGGAATCGTGACATTCATGACTATTATTATAGAGATTGTATCATATCACATGAGGAATATGAGGAAATAATACTGGTAGAGTAACCATAGCGATACCTAATTTACGTTGTTAGGTAACAATTATTAAAAAAATGCAGTCGCAACATAGCTCATGCAATAATTGTTGCAGCGTGGAAACAAAGATCTCTTGGTGACAACTATTTATATTGCATGCCGACTGGACCGAATGACACGATATTTCACTAATAATAATTACTGAGATGAACACAACATTTGTGCCGAGGCAGTTAAATTAATATCATAAAAATAAGCATTAGTAACGATTTATGCTATTATATGAAACAAATTCACATATAAGTCTCAGTTACGGGATCCATAGGAATGTTCAGTCATATCATATAGGTTCTAAATGTATCCTAGTATCTTGACATCATTTGATATTCATTACGATGATTGTTGTTTAATAGAGTATCCTGAGATCTAGACTAATTGTTCTCATTTAGATACAGTATAGTGTGCCATGAACGGAGGTGGTAGACACATTGCACGCTTGGTTACGTAAGTCTGGGTGGACCTATTATTATGGTAATTATTTTGGAAAGTATGCAGGTTGTGTATTTTTGTAAACCACTGACTATGGCATACAGACAAACCTGAAAACTTAGTGTCACCTTTATTATGCAAATATGTGACTTGAATCGTATGACTAAAAATGCTAAATTTTGGTAGGCATTCTGACAGTTAGTTGCGAATCAACTCTGCAAGAATAATTGGGTTCCCGAAATCTTACAAAAAAAAACCTACATGAAAACATAGTTAACGCTTCTATTCAACGTTTTTGAGCGAGAGTGAGGCTGTATTTAGGCATTTAGCAGACAATTAGGAGTTACCCGACCACGAACAGACGCCGACGGAACGGAAGCGCCTGCGCACTGTCATCGTCGCGTTTTTTCGAACTACGTCTTGTAGCTATTTGCGAACGAATGGAAAATCATGTGTACAAGTAAAGGGTTCTAGATGGTATGAACGTTCCAGAAATTATAGTTGGCTTCATACTAAACTTTTCGTCCCCAGACTACCGTGTCCTCAGATTTTAATGACAAGTTTTAAGTCATTGCGTCAACTTAATTCACAACAAAGGTCCAAGCTTTACTATGATGCGAAAATGTAGTCAAGCGACAAGCGACTGTGCTTTTTAGTTTCCCCTTTTGAATTTCTGTAAGTTGTCGAACAATGTCGACGAAAAATGCTCGTCTAGTGGAACTTCTTTACGCCTTATATATAATGGAAACACATAACATAACTCACAGCCTGCAATCTACATCAATACACACACGTGCACGTGCGTGTGACGGCGGCACGAGTGGCCAGCACCTAAATGAGTGCAATTTTACAAGTTTTGGTACAATGAAAAAGATATCCGAATAACTTGTGACTTTTAATATTGCGGAATCATACTGTATTGTAATAAGATCCTACTAATTATGCTGCAGTTAAGTTTTGAGTAGGAACCATTCGGAACCTTGAACCTATGGATATTTACAGAGATCTATGATTTGTCTTAGAACCATTCGTCAAGTACTGTACCAGAATCGTTGTGTGGAAATTTAAAACAAACAAAGTATAAAAGGAAAATCTTGAATATTTCCCAACCCAACACGTGTTTACTTGTGCAAATGCTCGCCGCTTCGCACTCGAACAATAATGGATTGTGGAAACACCAGGAAGACGCTTTTAATTATCGCGGGGACGCTAAATGTGACAGTTTGGACATAATTCTATATAAATCCATTACCTCGAAATAATACCACATTTGGGCAATATTTTATTGATGTTCCGGATCAATAAAATGTATGCAATCCAGACATTTTACAATTAAAAAAAATTAAATTAATAGAGTACCGAGCCGCTAATGTATAGGCTTTATGGAATGACTTAGGAAATGTGTAAAACTATGCTTTTTTGAGTAAAATGCATAAAATCCTATACATTAAACATAGAATTATTATTTTTTAAGTTGACCAATAATTATAAAAAACGCACGGGCTCGCTTTCCTACCGTAGATTTAATCAATAAACTGAGACTGAATAAAACTGAACAATGACACACAACATACGGTAGATGAGAGCTGCTAATACTATTGGTTATCTGAATACAAAACGGCTGCGAAAGCATAACATGTGTGTTTGCCTATTTACTAACTAGCTGCAGATCCCGCATCATGCAACATAACAATGATTGGCGGTCGCAACATAAATGACAAGATAATAAATACCACATGCATTGTTTCCAATAACTAAAATCGCAAACGAATCGCGTGTGCACATAATATTTAAAAATATAATAGCCGAACGATGGAAAATTAGCGCCTTACATCTCATCAAATCCAATCCAAGTGATTTTTCTAAATTAAATCTCTTTGGTGTTGTTATAATAAATCTACTCGTTATAGCACACGATTACAAAATCACTGCATAGTATAAAGCAATCTTTAAAAATACTCAACGTATGAAAGGAAGAGGAAGGTGAACGTTTATAAGTTAAAAAAAACGCTAAAACAGAGGGCAGGACATCGTCTGCCGGGTCTGCTAGTAAGTAGATAATAGGTACCAACGACGAGAAAGTGTCGCAGGGCCCGCTTTCCAATGCTTATGTGTAGTAGATTCACTTCATATTTACGGAAGGTAAGATAAGTTTGCTGCATTGCTGCATACATAGCTAATTCATTCATACTTCTTTCTGGCAACCTAACTACAAAAGTATACTTTACAAAGCTGATTCCATAAGAAGTTAGCTTTTGTTAAAAAAAATTGGGAAATGTATTTTTTTTGGAAAATTAGAATTGATAATTTAACATTGCAGTTTGAAATCATAAAAATAAAAAAAAAGGTCAAAATTGGTCAAAAATAAATGAATCACCAATCTTAAATTTTCTAAAAGTTAAGTAAGTATATTCGGTAAGTTTTGTGGAACAGTAAAAAAAGTTTGTAAAACTAACACCTGACTACTTAAAAACACGCTCTAAAAAGTACGAAGCAAGAAAACACTCTCCAATGAAATTACTTAGTATGTACAAACTATTTAATATTTACCGTTATTAAATAAACTAACTTACACATATTATTATATTTTAATATATTTTCAATTTATAATATTGATAGAGAAATGTTTTAAGGATAAAGCTGTGGTCGTATGCCATAAGAATAATAAATTAAAAAAAGTGGTATACGACCACGGCTTTATCCTTAAAACATTTCTCTATCAATATTATAAAGTAGTCGGGTGTTAGTTTTTAAACTTTATTTTTATTTAACATATTTTGGAGTTCTAAATAGGTTAATCTTGGGTTCATTGATTTCTCAATCTTTCCAACTCCTCGAACGATCTTTGGTCATGTGGATTCTTAAGTAATTTGCTAGATTCCAGTGAACTAATCCATAATCCATCTATGGATCTTACTCTGCTAAGAGCCACATATATAGTCGGGTAAAAAAGATGTGAATTATATACAATCAGCCCATGAATACAGGTAAAGTCACAAGCAAATGCTAGTAATATATATATATTCAAAATGTACAAGTAAAGCGCTTTCAAATGATACCAAACACGGCATATTTATCTTAACTTTATTTTTTTACTTCGTATGTTTTGTCCGCCAGAGGGCGCCACATTAGATTTTGTGAAATCCCATATAGCCTGTAACCAGCGGACAATTAAGACGCTTCTAATGATATGTCATTTGTCGAATTCTGATAAGTAGTTTAGAAGTTACGAGGGAACAGATGAACATCCATACCCACATACATACATACATACATACAGGTCAAAATCATAACCCTCCTTTTGCTTCGCCGTAGTCGGGTAAAAAATGACAGAAAACATAATGACACAAGGTTTAAAAATGATTAAGGCTGCCCCTCTCCTGGAAAGTTTAAAGGGGTCTGCATAAAAAAACCTGCTTTGTACCTAAAGGGTTAACTAAAAAAGGGTACTTTACCTACTAAAGTTCATTGTTTAACTGATGGTGATATCCTTCAATGGGTCAAATATCAAAAAGTCTTAAAAAGATGAATAAGTTGTTTATAATCAATTTAAAAGACAACTTAAGTATTCATTCACATAAAACTAAAATAATGATGTCGTCAAGAAACTTACTTAACAGAAATACTTCAAATCTGCTGTAAATGTGATTTCACTTGAAGAAATGTTTAAAAATCGTCAGCTTTGAAATAAGTTTTTGTACAAATTACAAAACACGAAGTAGTGCGATTCAATCAATGACCGATCCTTAGTTAGACTAAAAAACGACCGACCGACCGCGATCCGATCATCATTCGTTCATGACAAACCAGCTGTTTTTGAGTTAGCCCTGGATCCACACCTTGGCCGATTGTTCCATTATTGCCGAAACAAGCACAAATGTTCCAGCGCTATCCAGTGATCGCGTTATAAATTTATACTATTTAATTTATTACAACAGCGCCATTGAGTATTTGAACTATACACATTTTTGCAGTGCCATCTGTTGTCGAATAGCATATATCAACCTGGCGCTAACGCTAGCGCCATCTAGTGTTCATCATTGACTTATGATACAGCAGCGACATCTGCTTACGAAAAGTTTATCTGCTTAACAAAATTTGTTCAGCGCCATCTATTGTCGAGTAGCATTCCTCAATTATCATCGCGCCATCATATTTGAGACTACCATTTGACACAAAAGCGTTATCTAGTATCGGGTAAATTAACTATTATACTACAACAACACCGCCATCTCTTGCCGAATGTTGAGTATTTCAATATACTGAAACCGGTCATTCGGTCATGTGTTTTCTGACTATTTTCCGGATTTTTTTTTGATTGATTGAGCTTTGAAAATGCAAGTCTATAAAAAAAACTAACTGGGTGTTCAAATTTCCCACGCCTCCATATTGTTAAAGCTCTGCATGAATTAATCCTATAACTCACCTACCTATTTTTCTGTGCATGCAAAGTTATACAGTTATATAAATAGGTATTACCTATTTAAATTGTTACTTACTTAGATTTATAATTTTTTACCTATTTAAACATTTTCTGTTTTATGTATCGTATTTAGATGAAAATCTTAAAAACCATTCGAGAGAATTCGTAGTCAATTTCCTAAATCAAAAGTTTCAAACTAACACAGGCTTTCATACTTACAATATAATTACGAGAACTACACGTATTACCCTTCCAACACCATTCACCACTAGTAATTCAGTCCTGACACACAGAATACCTACATCTTGGTAGGTACTTTCTTAATTCCTTTCTATTTAATCATGTAGCTACAGTTCTCATGTTTTTTTTTCAGTTAGCAGTATGGTAACGAAGCGACGATAACTTCTACATCCACGATGCTGGACGTACCTGCTGATAATGTAAGTATTTTTCACAGTAAATTTCTCTTAATTTTTATAGTTTAGAGAATCTCTGACCAATCGCAATTAGATAATGATATTTCCGACTTGAGATTAGAATAGTATGTGAGAGCCAGTAAAACAAAACTGTCCATATACTAATTAATTATAACGTCTGCTGCGTGTTAGTCACACAAAATTAACCTTACACGCCGAGACATAAATCTTAGATTGCTTCCAAATATGTATTTCAACGCGCCCAATCCATTTAGATAATAATAGTAACAGTAGTGACTTGACTTTGGTGATTGGAGACCATCCAAACTGCGCCAAGTCTTCTTAGAATCACGTGTATTATTTTTTGCCGTCTATTATATATAAATATAATAATCTATTCATAAATAAACTAGAACAATTCGATGCGATTTTTTAAATATCTAAAGAGTGTAAATTTTAATTACTTTCAAAAAAATCTAACGTGTGCTTTGTGCCTGAAGTTTGAAGTGCGTGAAACATTATTACCTGCAATAACATGGCCACCGTCACGAAGAAGATATGTAAACAACAAATCTATTGCGAGGTCAGTAAAATAAAACACACAGCAACTAGGTATTAAATGAGTTGAACTTACTTATAATTTATTTTCTTTTCATTCATTAAACCATAAGTGATTGTTTGATGAAGGAAAAGAAAATAAATATGATATTAAAACTTCTACTCCACTGATCGATCACTAAGTCGCATGGTCTGAATATAAAAATTTATAAAACACATTCTTTTTGTTTATAACATGACTGTTTGAAGAGAAAAGTCTTGATAAAAAAATCAAGAGTTTGTCCTCTATTTACTTATGAAAGTGTAAGTGTATAACCTTTGAACACTTTTTGACATTCTGTCATATCATCAGATACCTATTGCTGATCTAAGCCTTTTACTGTTTTTCAATGTTTATGGTGGTATATAGAATGAAATCGCAATACATCATAATATGAAGAATATACGAATTATAGTCGCAATATCCATTTTAGTAGTAAAAGTCACATGTTAAATGCTGCCCCCTATCCTCTAACTAAGCGAAATGCGTTGGGTTCGATTCTCGGTCGTTGTGGTGGAGTTGATTTACTAACACAACCAAACATACCTTGGAAATTAGTTACCTATAGTTAAAGTAAATATTAATTAGATAATAGACAACAACACGACATTGTAAAGAATAAATTTTGTACAGACATTGATGTTCCATACGAACAATAGATCGCACAGATTTATATTTCCACGTTAGATAAAGGTAGTGCCTTATCATGTAATGGTGTTTTTGGACCACAAATAGACAACACAAAAAGTTCTAAGTTGAGTTGATAAGAAACGCAGCACATTTTGACATTTTAGAGGGGCAACTTTCGAAAAGACAATAAACTTTAAACTTTAAATGCAAATTCAAAAACATCAACTTCCTGATCCAATAATTTTCCGGTGACGTTAATAAATAATGACGTAAATCAACACGTTTCACAAACAACTTAAAAATCCGCTATTGAGGACTGCATGTAACTTTCACTTTGCTACGAAAAAGTTGATTTTTGTAGCCTACAATATAATTATCATTATGTCAAAAATAATTGATTCCGGCTATTTTTCGTAAAGCAGACAAAATTCTTACGTTACTTCAGTGGTAGATTCATGAATTTTTCCTTTTGACGCATTGTCGGTAGCTCCGGAACCTACAGGTTTATCAAGGCTTAAAACTAATGCGTATGATCATGAGGAAGATATTATTTCGGCCATATATTGTTTTTAATCTGATTATCCAACCATGGGCGTAGCATATGTCCGTAACAAATTAAGTCCGTAACGAATGTGTATTTCCCTAGTCGTTACTTGGTTTTATTTATTTCATTTACCGATAAGCATTCCGCTTGTTCTTATCCTGTTGCTTTGTGATTTCTTAGAGTTTCGCCAACTGTTACAAACTTAATTTGCTTCGAAATAGAGATCTATTCGATTAGTAGCCTACCTACATAATACCTTACGAAGTATCTATTGAGAATCACAGCTGGGGTATAAGTACAATCCCGACTTTCCTTAAATTGGTTAATAGTCCACGCCATTTGTGTGTAGCTTCGTACCTAATAAAGGCTTAGAAGATTCATCTCCTACGGTAATCTGAACGATATGTAGGTCAAAATACGAGTAATTAAGATACGACACGAGGTTTCCTCACAAACTGTGCTGCGCTGAACGTCAGGCGAAGACATCGCTATCTGTAGATATTCAACTCAAATATTTACGTGGAACGTTTCGCATGTCGACAATTTAACTCTCATAAACAAATCTAGGGTTTATACTTCAGGTTAAGGTTTAAAGATCTTTATTCTCACTAAGACTTATTAACTAGGTCACTTACGTGAGAACAATGCTTTCAAACCATTTTAATGCATTCGCCGTCGAGATAACACTATAATGTAAAATAAGATATTTTCTTTCGGTACAAACACACGCACACACTCATACACAAAAAATATTTTTTCTATTTACGCGGTAAAGTTAGTTTTATAGGTTGGTTAGTTAATTAAATTATAATGAGTGATTCATCCTCAATAATATACTGAGCTAATTTTGTCTTGAATGACGTGATATTTTACTTTACACTTTATTTTACTTCGAGTTAATGAACCACGAATCCGCACTTTATTTTCTACTCACCTACATTAGATTTCGTAGTTGGCCGATCTCTGTGTAGATTGGCCGCCGTGGTCGAAATCGGCTAGGAGGAACATTACTTATACATTAGATTAAATTGAAGTACGTATAGAAATATCATCTAATACATACAGGTGGTTATCGCTCACCGACAGCAGTTTTTTGTTGACGCGGTAGGAAAAAAATATTCATACACCGTCACCAACCGTCGCGCCGGAGGCAGGGTGGAGACTGGGACTCCTGTGGGGTGAGCGCGAACAACTATCGTAACGTATTCGTAGCGTTTACCTATCGTTAACTTGTCAATTTGTATTAAGAAAATTTCAAATTCTGACGTTTGGACGACACGAATACGTTATGATAATGTTCGTTCTCACCCCATAGGATCCCGCGCCCTAAAAAAATGACTGCTCCATCCTGCCCCCCTACTCTCTACGCCTTTGTCCGTAGTTTCGGATGTAGCCATCCCTGTCACTCTTACAAGCTTTACGGTGCGAGCGAAAGCGCTGGCTAGATCCGAAAATACAAACGAAATTTTTGGGAGTGTAATTTTTGGGCTTCTGTAAATGACGAGAATTCAAGTAAGTATAACCACTAAGACTCTAGCGGCGTTCGACTTCGCGGTGTTAGTGAGCCGGCGAGCCTTGACTTGGCAGCCCTATTATAGTTTAACATTCGCTATGCATTAGTTCCGATGTTAATTAGGCTTTAGGTTTCATAAACTCGCAGTCGAAGCGATTTGATGGTGCAAGCGCGAGAGTTACGAACTGAGATATCGGCAGGGTACTTTTGTAGTGCAGTGTTGTAAGGTACCTCCCGTAATCCAACTGGGGATGGGTTTAAATTAGCGTTTGCCATTAGGTAAGTTCAATGATCTCTATATATTTTACATATAAATAAATATTATTTTTTCTATTTTCAATGTGTCATCGTATTATGGAAGCCTCTGCCTCAGCCTAGCACGAAAAACTATCGTAACGTATTCGTATCGTTTACAAGCGTCAACGATACGGTCAATTTGTACCCTTACAACTGACAGTGTCTGACGTTTTGACGATAAGAATACGTTACGGTAGTTGTTCGTGCTAGGCCTACAGGTTTAGGAGATAACAAAAGGAACTTGACTTTTTTGACATTAAAAAAATGCAACGTTTGAATCCATGCTAATACCACAGCATAAAGATTGCTAAGACACTGAACAATTCTTACCAAAACTAACTTCGTTTCCTTTCTCTTGGGAAAAATGCGAATGTCGGAAAGTTTGTTTTTCATTTCGGTAGACAATCGCAGTGTGTTTACAAATTTTTTACAGTTTATGATTGCAAGTATTAGATTTATCATTATAAAATTCGAGATACGAACTTTTACCAACGATTACCAACATGAAGATATTATTATGTAAGTAAATAGGTTATACTAAAATATATATTTTTTTAGAATTAATGTGTCTGTTAATATTCTCCCATACAAGTGGGGGAGGGTATTATTTTTTCTCCACTAACCCATCGTGTGACCAAATATTTTAGAAACGGATCCCTAAATCGAGAAATGTGGCCCATCGTGTGGCCACCGCACACGATGGGTTAGTGGAGAATAAATAATTTCTTTAAAAAAAAAATTTCACACCACCATTTCTCGATTAAGGGATCCGTTTCTAAAATATTTGGTCCCCCACCCCCGCCTCTATCAGCTCAAAGGCTGTATGTGGATTCTAGAAAAGTTATACACGACCAACTTATAAAATGTACACGGAAAATAAAATTTAACTTAATCTAAGTACATGTACCTGTCTAGGTAAGATGTTTGTTTACCAGTGTTTTTCTTGTTAAATTCTAATTATCGAATAGCTCTACGTGATATTTTAAAAGTTACTGCTGCTTCAAACACTTTAATAAGTATACGAATATAAGTAAAGTGGCGAACCCTGCAGACATTGTCCTGCCCGCTGTGTTTTGTAAACATAAACCTTTCTCTTGAATCACTATGCAGTTCAAAAATTCCATCAGAATCCGTTCAGTACTTGTAGAGTTATAAGCATACATACATACATATTACAGACATAGGGACAGATGCGGATAGCGACTTTGCTTTGATTACAATACTCAAACCAGTCAAATATTTCTTTTAATCAGCCGATACTTCCCACTGCTGGGCAAATATAAGATCTTGAAAATGGTCCAATCAGTCGTTAACGAGTTATGATATGGTAACTAGCAAGAATTTATTTTATTTTATAGCCGTCGTTATGCATACAATAAGTGGATTTATAGTGTGCTTTGAATATGTGCTGGCATGACCGTATACTCATTTTAAATACTTACCGAAACGAATGTTAGATAAAAAAAAAGTAAATAAAAGGTGATATCTTTAGAAGCCTACGAAAATAATGATTTTACACTACAACAACAATTGATCGGTGACTCACATGCAGGTAGGTAAATATTCCTAAAAACTTAACATAAATGAATTTTAAAATTCTTCGCCCAGTTGATTTCATGACACATTTTGTCTAAGCCTGTATAAATGAATTAAGATTTGTTACATCGCATAATTCATTAATTACTTCTAAGTGGTTTCTACTTAGGGCGAAACTATTTCTGCAGAAAACTTAGCTCTTTGTTGATTTGCGCTGCTAATTCGTTATAGTTGAAAATAAGTTTTATTACGTGGTATGTTCTAGATATCTATTTAGTAAATGTTTTTAGATAAATTAGTCAATGTTTAGTTAGATAAATTAGTGTATGTGTAGACTAATTAATTAGTAAATGTTTTTCGATGTTAAACTTAAAAAAAATAAGAAAATTATGTAGTGTTTTACAATAAAGTTAATTTCACTGTGGTGGGCTTGCAATAATAGCCATTCTATACGAATAAAAAAGTAGTCAAAGGGCTACTTGTTAGTCTATTTACAAAAAATAAATTGATTTTATTGATTTTGTCTGTCTTTTTTTTGGAAAGGCTGTGGACGAGGCTTGGATGTTTGCAAATTGGTACTATATCACTCAACGGTAATTTTAAATAATAGGTAAATTCTAAATCATTAAAATTAATTTTATGACTTTGCAATAGGCATTTAAGTTACAATATAAAGATAATATGTTTGCTGCCCGTGTACATATACCACTCGGCCAACTAGATCCCCATTAGGCTAGGTTCCTATGGATGCGGGTTCGATTCCCGTCTTTTGACAGTTGATTATTTCTACTGCAAAAATATTATCTTCAATCAAAACTAACTAATTTCAAATCGAAGCAGTGTAATAAGCACAAAACATTCTTAAAAAAATAATCAATAACTATAAGTAAAAAATAATAATATATAATATCATTCAACTTCTCGTTATCATTCGGACAAGTAAAAAAAGTAATTGTAATTGAAATTAAATTTTGGAACAGCGTATCGCAATTAAGCCTAAAGCTTACTTTTCGTTACAGCAAATATTAAATGAATGATAATGTTAAAAGCAACTTATTTTAATAATCAAGTCAATCCGGCATGGATGAAAATGGATTCGTATTTGAAAATTGGAATGCCAGGATTCAAGAATTTGATAGCTGTCATAACGAGCGAGCCGTTAAACCCAAGAAAATGTACTTAAAACTTTTACTGTATATGAGGAGGTCAAATTCATTAAAACTAAATCATTGTATTAAAACTAAAAAACATATCTCTAGGGCCAAAATCTATGTCTGTCTATGTCTTTTTGGTGCCACTCTAGGTTAATGTTTAAATGTAAGATTTAGCTGGCACTGATTTAAAATCTGACTTTAAGTCTTAAATTAATTCTAAAATAGAATTTCTTTTTTTTAAGGCGAAATATTTTCAAAGAAACGTTTTTTCATAGATACTTAAATAACTTGCCTAGGTAAACCTTTATTAAGTTGTAAATAGTAGCCCCCTGTTTAGTGTTTTTGAATACGTTTGTTTTTTAATACCATTCCGATGATGCACTGAAATGAAATTTCATTAAAATTTTAGTCTTGAATATCTCCTTAGCTAATTCATATATTCATATGGGAGTTCAATATGAGTAAAACAATACAACGTAGAATAATATTGAATAGATTCAGTGTGAAAAAAACATAACAAAAAGTTTAACCGAAGTGATAAAAATAAAGACTTTGTTGAAATTCACTCACAAAAATAAAGGTTCTCAGAACTCTTCATGCCTATGTTTAGAGGCACCTAGTTATTACAAATAATATGTGTATTTTGCCTAAGCAAGACCTGCCAATGCGCGATGGTAATACAGCCTCCAATGTTTCTGCCGCATGAGTTCAGTCGCAATTTTCCTTTTGTACTTAGCGGTAGCGGGTGAGCGTTTTGGATTTCCCAACATACCGCGCCGTGCGGAAGTCTTACGAGTATTCTTAATTTAAAACTAATGAAAGTTTTTGCGTTAAATAAAAAATAAAAACATGTGATTTTATCATAGTCGTCATAAAAATGTATAAGAATACATTCGTTTGCTAAACTTTGAAGTGGACTGTGGACTAGGTGACATGATGATCAAATTGATGAACAGTGACCTATGAATATAATATGTAATTAGATTAATGGATGTACCTACAATGAGGCAGGTGAGGTATCATTTATGATTTCATTATGTTTTACTTCCTTATAAAAATCGTTTTACTTAATCTGAAACTTTTTTAAAAATTGTAACTAGACGATTGACTCTTCTTATCTTTTTACGTTTTTGTTAACATGCCATAGTTTATTTTACAGTGGAATTGCAGTTTTTTTTTACTACAGCAATTAAACACATCAATTCATATTTTCGATGTTCAAAATGAAAAAAGTTTTTTAATTGGTGCCTTGTCAAGTATCTTTTCTTTACGATAAAATATTTAAATCCTCGTAATTTATTAATAGAACAAAATTTTCCTGGCTGTATCCTTGGTGTGCAAACTTTTTTATAGCAAAATACGCAAAGGATAATGAAAGGAAACAATTTGCAAAAACCATGGATTGATTGGAAAATCTGAATTGGTAGATGTACATTTTTGCATAAATTAAAACGGAACTATATCTTTTCTAACTTGATAACACAATATTCTTCATCTGAGGTCCTAAGGGCAAGTAAAACAGTTATTTAAGTAATTTATTATTCCCGAATAAGAAATTAGAAAGAAAGAAAATTATTTTATTAAACAATGGAAATCAGAAAGACACACTTAAATTACTAAGAGGTGACATATTTGTTTCTTCGGTTTACGCGAACAGTAGACATTGAAATGATACACTTTTTACGGATTATTTACATTTTGTTTTAACCTGACGTTTCGGACCCTTTCCAGCGTCCGTGGTCACAGGTAGACTAAGGTGTTAGTGACCGACCAAACCAACAAAGTTCTAAAGAAAACCAGCGACTTAGTGCGTAAATACAGTGAATGTTTAAGTCTAGATGATAAACAATTAATACCATCGTTTGCAAAACCGCCTAAAATGTATGGGTTGCCAAAAATTCACAAGCCAAATGTCCCGCTCCGTCCAATCGTGAGTCAGATTGATACACCAACCTACAAGTTGGCTCAGCACGTAGCACGGACACTATCTGGCCTAAGAGGAACAACTACAGCGCATGTGAAGGATTCCTACCATTTCATTAGCGAAGTCAAACACCTACGCTTAGCCGATGATGAAACTATGGTTAGTTTTGATGTACTCGTACAGTCCTTGTTTACAAGTTTACCAGTCCAGGACTGCATTGAAATAACAAAGAGGAAGTTGGCTGAATGTAATATGCCCATAGAATATGCAGAACTATTGGAACATTGCCTTACATCTGGCTATTTACTGTGGGACAATGAATTCTATGTACAAGTAGATGGTGTTGCAATGGGCTCTCCAGTTTCAACCGTTGTCGCAGACATTTTTATGGAAGACTTCGACACGGTAATATTATCCATACATGTAGGTGGGCGACAGCGACAGCCCTATCTCATGTTTACGTACCGCGCGGCGGTAGGCACTTAAGTGACGGACACGGCCGAGTTGGAATACTGTATGGATAATATTACCGTGACTTCGAGGCCAGAGCTCTGAGCACAGCACCTGTAACACCTAGGTTTTACAAACGGTACGTAGATGACACTTTCACCATTTTACCCACCAATTTACGAGTAGTTTCTGTTTTTCTTAATCATTTTAATTCCATACATCCAAAAATACAATTTACTATGGAAATTGAGGCAGGCAATCAGCTAGCTTTCTTAGATGTTTTACTCATAAGGAATCTGGATCATACACTTAGTCACACACTCTTCCACAAAGCAACCCATACTGACAAATATCTCAATGGTGTTTCTGACCATCATCCTAGACAGTTGGCTACCGTGGGCAAAACTTTGTTTCAGAGAGCAAGGGGCATCTGTGACGACCAACACTTGGCTGCTGAGCTTCAGCATGTCAGGAAGGTACTACGGGACAACCAGCTACCAGTACCACGCCGTTGCAGACCCCGGACCAAAGTTCATACAGTCGACCGCCAACCTGCCGTACTACCATACTTGAGGGGTGTCACTGACAAAATTGGAAACATCTTGAAGCGTGCTGCAATCAAAACTTACTTCAAGCCGCCTAAGAAGATCAACCAATTCTTACCACCGGTCAAGTGTAACATACCTCTTCAAAACGCAGGAGTGTACAGACTGGAATGTGACTGCGGACTCTCATACATAGGACAAACAAAGCGTAGTACTCGTATAAGAGTACGGATTAAAGAACATACATATAGCCGACGTTAAACATAGTCGGAACACAAAGTCTGCAGTGTGTGAACACGCGTTAGATAAACCCAACCACTTCATACGCTTTGACCAACCAAAAGTCCTCGCAAGAGAACGTCGTTTTCTTCCTCGTATGCTCCGTGAGGCTATTGAAATCAGAAGACACCCTAATTTTAATAGAGAAGATGGTTGGAAAATTCCACCAGCTTGGGATCAAGATACTGTTAGCTCATTTTGTGTGGATAGGAACGTAACTTAATATTTTTAAGTAATGGTAGTTAAAAAAAATTCGAACTATGTAATGACAACTAACACCTTAGTCTACCTGTGAGCACGGACGCCGGAAAGGGTCCGAAACGTCAGGTTAAAACAAAATGTAAAGAAATCGCGAATTAATCCGTAAAAAGTGTATCATTTCAATTCTAAGAGGTGCATTAAATTTTAATACAGACGAAGGTTCATAATTATACAAGATTGTTTATTAGATAGGTAGGGTTATTTTTCCTTTGTTAGTGTTTATACAATAAAATTTAATTTAAATTCTCAAATGCTAACTTTACTTAACATAAATTCTCAACTTTAGGTCAATTTTGTAGTAACTTTCATTAAAGATATTACGAAGCTGGTCGTTTTCATCTGTAAGACAAACAACGAAGAAAATGGGTTTTGGAAAAATTTTAAACATTACAGGCACAAAAATATTGGACGTTACTTGAAGTGCTAATTTGTCGTAGCCTTCAGTTTCGTAGCATCCGTAGTCGCTTTCGTAGGCGTCGTAGCGAAATACTCGTAGTCGGTAACGGGACTCATATTACTTAGTAATTATAAATAATAATAATAAATATTTCACAACAATCACACCAATTCTCTAGTCCCAAATTTATTTTTATTTTATTTTACTTTATTGGCATACACAACAGGTAACAATCAACAGTATCAAGCATGTAACTAACTTAAGTAGAGAACTAGATTGCAACCTAAAAACGTGTATACACAATTAAGCTACGAGGCTTGTGTTATGGGTACTAGACAACGGATAAACATACTTAAATACTATTTTTTTAGTAAATAAATACATATTATACATAGAAAACACCCAGACCAGTACAAACACACATGTTCATGCACACATATGCTTGTACTGTGCGGGGATCGAACCCGCGACCCTTGGTTTCAGAAGTCCGACATGTAGACCACTGCACCAAACGGTCGTCCAAGAAGGGTGTTCTTTAAATAATAATTACTTGCTGTTTAGGTAAACGGTGTCTATAATTTTCTATCTACTTCTGCGTTCATTTGTTAACACTCTAAAGCTCCAGCCAAATTAGAGCTAATCTCGCCACATAAGCCACGTTTGACGACCACTTTAGTGTAATGGTTAAGAGGTTGACTAGTAACCAAGGGTATAATATAATAATAACCAGGTCGCGGGTTCGACCCCCGCACTATACAAACATTTGTGTGCGTGATGAACATGTGTGTTTGTACTGGTCTGGGTGTTATATGTATTTATTTCAGTTTGTTTGCAATACCGCTGATTTCTGTAACACAAGTGCTTAAGCTACTTACCACAGAGTCAGATCAATCTTTGTGATGTTGTTGCATATTTAAAAAAACCGGTCAAGTGCGAGTTGGACTCGCGCACCGAGGGTTCCGTACAAACCTGTAGTATATAAGTAAAAGTTCACCCATCACGGGTATTATAGACTTAAGTATTTAATATAAATTTTAATTTAATATCTCAACGCGTTCATGAGATAAGGAGTAGTAACTTTGAAATTTTCAAAATTGTCAAAAATGTTTTTTTATATGATGAAACTGAAAATTTTCGGTTTTCTTAATTTTTCCTATATCTGTACTTTAAGACGTAACTTCGTACTAAATTTCAAGATTCTAAGATTACGGGAAGTACCCTGTAGGTTTTACTTCGAAAATTTCGAAAATTTGCGGAAATTTGCGGCCTAAATGGCTGTATCTTTTGATTGCGTTGGCTTAGAAGGTTGATTTTTCTACAGCTTCCAGGGACATTAGACTTAAGTATCATATAGAAATATCAGTTTGACACCTCCACGCGTTCCTGACAAAAACGGTCTTGACAGACGGACGGACGGACAACAAAGTGATCTTATAAGGGTTCCGTTTTTTCTTTTGAGGTACGGAACTCTAAAAATAAGCAGCATTGAATGGGATACATTAGGTGTTTTATTTGTTGCCTCGAACCTAGCTTCCTAGTATTTTTATGTGTAATCTCAAATGTGCTCATAGTGTGACTCATTCATAACAAAGCAATCGTTACTGAGAAATTGCCATGTCCATTTAAATAAGTAAAGCAAGTACCACATAAAGAATATTACTTTAATATGACAATTCGTCGGTGCCGATTGTTGAGCTGAGAAACCCCTTTAATTCAGATGAGTTGGAAAACGTTTAGCATCCCATTATTTTCCTATTTGTGGTGACGACGAGTGCGGCACAATACTAGCAACTATTTAGTAATCTGTGACAATACGACATTATCAAATAAATAACACGAGCCGCGGACGTGCCCGCCCGACATGACACGGCGATGACAGCCGTAATCGGCGGCGCAGGCGCACGGTAAATAAACACTTCGAATTATGACATTATGTGCTGTGTATCTTGTACACGAGTTCGTAGATGTATTTAAGACCACGTGAAATTATGTCTTCTTCCACTTGTTAGGTATTTCGCTAAACAGATTGAAAAATAAAGGGCAACACACGCAAACATAAGTATAGGGTCACCGGAATCTCATGAAAATCGGGGCAATTTGAATTTTTGTACGGTAGCACTGGGGAAATTGGAATAAATGTGCTTGATACTCGTACGTTGTATTTACAACAGAGTAAATAGACCTTGCAGCTTTGTTACTATCCTGTCTCTTCATTTAATGTTCTACCCTAATGGAGTAACAAAAAAACTATAAGTCTTCAATTTATAATACAAACAAAATAGCTTATTGTGAAATATAAAACGAAAATCTCATGTACCACTTTTCTTTGTAAAGTATCAAAATGGTTTGGTATCACTGATTGGAGAGAATGTCATCAAGCACTATCCAGCTAGTCGAGACATAATAATAAGATTATTCACTTTTACAGTTCATAAAACACAGTTCAAACGATGGCTACAACACGTTAATGCACAGTTTTCTTCAAAATATTCTGGAATCATGACAAAAAATATTTAGTAAAATAAATCAATAACTTTTCATGTCATGGAAAATGACAATAGCAAATCATTATTGCCATGTGAAAGTGATTTTGAACTTTCATCGGACTCCGGCACCCCTATCGGGCGCCTAAGACCTCAAAATGTAAACCGTAAAAGAATACAGAACTACAAAGACTTTTTGCTACCTTCAAAATTTCTAGTTATTAGTGGTAGTAAAATGGTAATTATTAGTAATTAATTACGTATTATCATTGTAAGTAGGTAAGTGAGCTATACTTTTATTTTTTGTTTACTTCATCTACTAGAGTTAAGAAGACGCGCAGAGTGTATCTTAGGACACAACAGAACAAGAAGAAAATAGTATTTGAACAATGTGATAAGCAAACGGAAATATTTTGTTATGTTAACAAACACTAACTCATACAATTCCGTCAGACACTCACAAACAAAGAAGGTCTCTCCAATCTTGAGTGTACAGTGCTAATTGCTTTGATACCTACCAAGTGTAAAAACCTAGTTAGCATGTGTCAGTTCTATGAAAAATTGCAATTTAGATCCTCCTTCGCAGCCTACGATTTAAGTTAGTATACCTACTGTGGGTAGGTGTGTGGTAAAGTGGCGCTTGTGGCGCAGTGGTTGCAGCGCTTTGGTAGTGATACCTAAATTTAAGCAACCTAAGGCGCGGTCATGTTTGGGATAGGTGACCATTCTGACCATTTAAGTGACGTTTATTTACAAGCATCTCCATGCTTCGGAAGGCACGTTAAGCTGTTGGTCCCGGTTAATATCGATTGATATTAGTCGTTAAGCCTGGTCAAAGTCCCTCTGGCGCGATGGCGGCTTAATAACATCTGACAGTAAGGTTGGTCACTTACCTTACAAACACCCCTCCACCAATCCACACTGAGCCCGTGGAGTATCGGACCACCTCATAGTTGAGGTGAGGCCTGTGCCCAGCAGTGTGACGTATATAGGTTGATGAATGAACCTACTGGGGGTATGACGATCTATTGACCTGGTGAAGGTCGCGGGAAGCCGCTGGATGTTGGAAGCACAGGCCCGATCGCGGTGGAAATCCCTGCGGAAGGACTAGCTATGCTCTGCAGTGGCCGTCGAACGACTGATATGATGATGAATGTAGCAGCAAAATTCTATAGTTCGGGTACTTGCTAGTAGCTTACGTACGATTTTTTTAACAAAGAATACGAATCGGAATTCCTAAGCGATTAATAAGTACCTACACTTAGGTGAGGTTGATAGATGATTCACACGAAATACTTTACTGTAATAATAAGTTCTTATGTAAGGACTTATTCAAGAAGTCGATAAGGTAAATAGCGGCACTAATAAGGTAATACGAATAAATAACCTGATTTTGCAATAAACTTTGCTCATTCAATACCGATGTGTAAAACGCAAATATTTGGGCAGTGCCTTCATTCATAATCTACATAGGTAGGTAATGTAGGTATATACTCCATAGTACATTCTCTTATTTAAATTCAAGTTGCCTCACACAGCTAAATTACTGAACCGATTTTTATGAAATTTGGTTCACATATGGAATGAATCTTGGTAAATCAAGAAGATGGGGTAGTTTTTATCCCAGATTTTGACCGAAATTAACGCAGGCAAAGCCTCTGGCATATGGCAGGAAACTTGTATGTAACTTAATGCAAATGAATATGTATTTCTTTAAAACCAAGGGTCGCGGGTTCGATCCCCGGACAGTACAAGCATATGTGTGCATGAACATGTGTATTTGTACTAGGCTGGGTGTTTTATATGTATAAAAGTTTTTAAGTTTATCGGTTATCCGTTGTCTAGTACCCATAACGGCCATAACACAAGCCTCGTAGCTTAATTTGGGACTAGATAATTAGTGTGATTGTTGTTTTAATTTATTTTATTTTATTTATTTCCACGCGTTTTTGCATCAAATATCAAATTGGATGTTGAATCATTGTTATTTCATGATCATTCAATAATTAGGAAGAAACTCTTTAACTGTTTACCCATGTTTGAAAATATATTAATGAACCGTGAACGAAGTCAAACCGTAACGAAACGTAATGGGATGGTTGGTGATTTGGTAATACCTATATGTACAAATAACATTAACTCACGAAAGTATAACTCTGGCGTCTGTCGACCCATTTGGGCTCGACGCGATTAATCTCAGATTTAATTTCTTCTGCGGCGAATCTCGAGCTGTGTCCCGTGATCGCTTGGAAGGTGATTCCTGCGAACTTCTGCTAGGTGATTCATTGGATCTTCTGTTTGGTTAATCGCGCAATCTACTACTGGGGGATTCTCGAGATCTTCTGGGATTCTTGTCTTAGAGCGGGGGATTCTCGTATGGCCTGTCAGTACCATGTCTACGAGACGTTAATAAATCGGAGAAAAGTTTGATAAGTATTCGTTGCCGATTCTAATGATGTCGTGGATACTTTTATGTAGGCAAACTCCTTGTTTTTGATCATGCTCTGACAACTCTAATTTAATTACCAATCAACTTTGCCTACGCCTTAATTAATTGCGTATGTCCTATGATTTATCTGCGTCTAACGTGTGATTACCAGCTCACCAGTCATTCTCTGTCAATGTCAATGCCGCGGTAATGTCCACTAAACGGTAACTGAAGGTCTACTACGAAACCCGTCATTACGATAAACCTTTCTCTCGTTTTGCTTTAGTATGAAACACTTCGGATTCGATATCGAATTGGAAGTGCGTCTTTTGACATTTATTAGATCATACTAAGTTGTATTGAAAAATTAAAATGTTTCGTAGTAAGGTCTAGGAACAGGCTTTCGAATCTCGTTTGACTTGCATATCGTCCACGATTCCGTGTTTCGTTTTTCGTATTAGGCCTTTTGTTAGCCGGCGCAATCAACTAAATTACCATTTCGCCTGTATTTCCCACACTCGATGACAAAGCTACTGATAGGACCGTTGTTCGTATTTGGTGCGATGACCATAATATGTATGGAGTTGTTTGTTTTCACCTAACTCGTAAGTAGCAAGTACTTAACAGTTTGTTCTGTAAATAGCTCACCGGAAGGCAACAGGTCAACATACGAGTTAAAGTGAACTTGAAGTTTCTCATTTTTAGGGTTCCGTACCTCAAAAGAAAAAAACGGAACCCTTATAAGATCACTTTGTTGTCCGTCCGTCCGTCTGTCAAGACCGTTTTTCTCAGGAACGCGTGGAGGTATCAAACTGAAATTTCTATATGATACTTAGGTCTACTGTCAAAAGATACAGCCATTTAGGCCGCAAATTTCCGCAAATTTTCGAAACTCGCACGGGAATCAAAACCTACAGGGTACTTCCCGTAAACTTAGAATCTTGAAATTTAGTACGAAGTCACGTCTTATAGTACAGATATAGGAAAAATTACGAAAACCGTAAATTTTTCAGTTTCATCATATAAAAAAACTTTTTTGACAATTTTGTAAATTTCAAAGTTACTACTCCTTATCTCATGAACGCGTTGAGATATTAAATACTTAAGTCTATAATACCCGTGATGGGTGAACTTTTACTTATACATATATTGTACGGAACCCTCGGTGCGCGAGTCCAACTCGCACTTGACCGGTTTTTTTTTTAGAAACAAAACTGCAATTCATCTGACTCTGACTCTTACTGTAGCGAATCACGGCGACGGAAAGTTGCTTTATGTGCTTTGGAGGTAAACCTTCATGTTATTGCCTACCCTATTAATCGATTTGTTTGAATTTATATATCTCTACAAACAAAAGCTGTGCGAATGCTGGAACCAAGGAAAAATATAAGAAAAGACTAGTGAATAAACTGAAATATTTCTCTATTTGCAGATTTCCGAAGCGAGTTTCGTAACAAGTGTCGAAGAGGCGAACCGTGTGGACCAATGCACGCAGACGCCGCCTAGCGGGAAGGGCAAGCCGCGCACCCTGCAGAGGTACCACACCTCCGACTTCCTCTATGAGCGCTCGCACCGGACCCGGCTCAAGCACGACCCGCGCCCGAAGAGTCTGGGGCTCAGCGACTCGTACCCGATCTTCGGGAAGCCGCCTAGCTATGATAGCCACCCCAAGTAAGGGTAGCTGTAAGCAACTTTTTTTTCTGTTTCAACCTTCAAAACCCGAATAATCTACTGAAGATGAGAGACAACTTGAGGTATGCATGTAATTTTAGCCAAAGGACCTTGATACACATAGACATCAAAAGGATATTAACAGAATGCACGGACTATCTACGAACGCTCGGTACGGTTTCAATTTAACGGAAGGTTCAGCTAATCTAGCCCAGCGGGAAGGGCAAGCCTCGCACCCTGCAGAGGTACCACACCTCCGACCTCCTTTATGAGCGCTCGCACCGGACCCGGCTCAAGCACGACCCGCGCCCGAAGAGTCTGGGGCTCAGTGACTCGTACCCGATCTTCGGGAAGCCGCCTAGCTATGATAGCCACTCCAAGTAAGGGTAGCTGTAAGCAATTTTTTTCGTTAATATCTGGTCTGTTTCAATCTTAACAACCCGAATACTCTACTGAACATGAGAAATAACCACCAGGTTGAAGTATGCATGTAATTTAAGCCAAAGGATCTCAATACACATAGACATCATTAGGAGATAAACAGAATGCACGGACTATCTACGAACATTCGGTACGGTTTCAATTTAACGGTTGTAAGGTTCAGCTAATCTAGCCTTGCGGGAAGGGCAAGCCGCGCACCCGGCAGAGGTACCACACCTCCGACTTCCTCTATGAGCGCTCGCACCGGACCCGGCTCAAGCACGACCCGCGCCCGAAGAGTCTGGGGCTCAGCGACTCGTACCCGATCTTCGGTAAGGCGCCTAGCTATGATAGCCACCCCAAGGAAGGGTAGCTGTAAGCAACTATTTTTCATTAAATTCTTGTACGGTCAATCTCCTGACGCTGAATAACCCTGATGAAGATGAGGGACAACGACCAAGTCGAGGTAATTAAACCCTTAATACAACATACACGAAGGTAACAATGGAAGGTGTACGGAATGCTTGGATTATCTACGAACTACGACACAATAGCTAGGCTACTTAAATCTAAAACTGCTTCCATGATTCAGTTGTACTATGATGCCAAAATAGAAATAGAGATCACGGGCCACAGCCGTGATCTCTATTTCACATTTTCCAAAATTATTCGTGTTTTAATATCACATCTATGCAATAATCACAGCACTCTCCGCTTAGCCCAGTCATAGAAAAGTTAAAAAGTAAATAATACCCAGCAAGTTCGTGCATCAAAAAATGGACTTGTACATTCCTACCTACCTACCAAGTGAAATAAATTCATAGACACGTAATAAAAGTTATGTCTGTTCTTTTAATTATTTAGTTAGTAGGTAAAACAAAAGATCAAAAGTTTATGCGCATTGTCTCATTGTTTTCAAATTATGCGGGTTTGACAATAAATTATTTTATATTTATCTACTAATACTTAGGTACTTATCTCATCCTTAGGTATGTTTTGACGCAAAGTTAATATAAAACTACCGTCACAGAAAAACCCTCATCATAACCAACTTTTATCTACAATTGCGCAACTATGACGAAGGCAAATATATTTATTACAGTCACCAGAAGAAAATGTTGTAAATCCGATCCGTTCACCATCACTCAAAATAATTATGTTAATATTTGAAACAATAACACATTATAAAAACGTTTCTATTATTGTGAAGTGTAGGTATATACCTTAATAAACACTTCTTTGTCTATTGTCTTTTACCTATAATTGTATCTTTATGCTACCTAACGTACGAGGCTAAGAAATACACAATTTGAAGGTAGAATAAAAAATAATTCCAGTCCTGTCATTTAGTATTGCAAACCTAGTTAAGTTTAAAAGTGTATCAGTAAATCGTAATCGTCGAATCACAAAATTCTGTAGGTACCTATGTTTTGATATTTTGAGTCACATTTTCTAAGGTGGTTATGTGCTAATAAGTGTAAAACTAGACTTTATAATAACCTGCACTTAACTAAACTTTAAAGTTTCCGTTGCTGCGAGTCCCAGTATCTCATACCTAGGTAAGTCAAACACTACTCAAAAATGTGTACAAAAGATGGAATTGACGCTGAAAAGTTAAGTTCTCTCAGTACTCTGTCATTATTATTTTTCCTCGATTTTTTCCAAGTTTATCGAAGACGTGATAATCTTCATCTTTTCCTCATGCTTAATAAACCTGATTTGGCATACTTTTCCTAATTCGATACAACAGATTTGATTAGCTTTTCCTGTTCCACAATAATTGAAGATTTTTCAAGAAATTGGTGTATAATAAGGCCGCATCTTTATTAGCTTTGTTTGCCTATTTAGTTAAGATAAATTGGCAATGTAATACCTTGGGGTAAAAATTTTGTTTCTCACTTCCAGGTTTAAGGTGAGCGTGACTGACAGTCCGACGATCTCAATCACCCCGCCGCACAGCCTCGACTACACAGCCCCCAAGGCGGTCTGGGGGAGCCCCAACGGCAGCGCGACGCCCAACGGTATGGTCTCCAGCCGGTCTGGCGCCACCACCGTCCTGCTCAGCCCTACCTACCTGCAGGGCCCTTGCCAATGTAATGCGTCTATAAAGGTAAATACGAGATATCATACCTTTCTTGTAAGAACTAAAAAGAAGTTTAGTCAAGCCAGTGATCAGTGATAGAAGATAATTAATTAATTAATTTTAGTTTTAAAACGTTGTTTGTTTCATAAATAAATAAATAAAATAAATATTTCTGCATACACGCACAATACTTATTCCACTAAGCTCCCCTTCTACTACATGTATTTATAGGGCTTTCAGGGTTAAGAAAAGTCGTTTCTTTACTCTGAATAACCTACACTTATCCTTCTAATTTCTGAAAGGATTCATACCGAAGCGAATAAAGGCTCCAGTCTAAGGCTTACCTAAGAAGCGGTTATCTAGATGTTATGAAGCAGTTTTCACCCGCGCAGCTGCCGCGGTTTGAAAAGCCTTTTTATTCCTAAACTTACTAGATCATATTCATGTTACTAGCTTACGAACTATCGTTCTGATCTAGCCTAAAAGTTGATCAATGTACCTATTGCAGAGTGTAAGCGAGGTAGCGCTAGCGATGCCAGTGTCGCCGGGGTGGAACGAGGAGTCATCGCCGGCGACGGGCCCCTCCGACGGGCTCTCGTGGCGGCGGCTGCACATGTCCCGCGCAAAGCTCAAAGCCACCGCCACCACCTCGGAACTGTTGTCAGGTAAGGTCATCAAATGTTCATTTTCCGACTTGGTCTCTCCCGTTAAAGTTCTCCTTCCTACACGAGTCAGAAAACCTACTATATTACCAGAAACAATATCGTCGCCCTTAACGCACGCGTCCACAGGTCGGTAATCGTACGATTAAATAATTTTAATAAATAAACTGTTTCAACAGACACATCAATTACCTAGCCCCAAACTAAGCGTTATCTTGTGCTATGGTGACTAGAATAACGGATAGAAATACATTAAATACAACACCCATGACTCAGGTACAAAAGCTCGTGCTCATCACACAAACATTTGCAACTAGCAGGATTCGAACCCGCGAACGCCGGTTTTGTAGTCTGGACCTCAGACCACTAGATCAACGCTGTCGTCAAATGATTAATTGTTAAATGTCGATCACTGTATCGGCAGCGACCGGTTCGCCGACACGAGTATCAGCAATGGGATTGCCGATGACACTCTCCTTCGAGTTTTTGTAGATCAGAATTCCGTAGGACTCGTCGGTACTCATCGCACTGGCGATGTGCGATCCGTACGGTGCGAATCAGTCGACGCTGTTATACAAGGCAAACTTAAATACGTTGCGTGCGATGCGTACGATACCGACCTGTGGGCGCTTGCCTTTAACATGCGACATGTTGTCAGGTGTACTTGTGTCATAAAACGAAAAAAAAATAGGTAATCATTTTTCGTTTTTCATAAGGCCTCTAATTCACCATTTTTTTATGTCGCGTTCTTACCCTGCACTGCTGTATTAAAATTTTCTTGCTCGCGTACCTACATAACATAAGTAGGTACGCGGTATGGTTTAAAAAGACGTCGCTAACGACCTTCACAGTCACGTGAGTTAATGTCTAAAGCCATTTCCGTAATTTATAAGATTTTTTATCGGAACGGAGATCTCAGTTTCAAGAACCACCATGACAACAGCGTTTAAACTGTTATTTTTTGTTCTCAATAAAATATATACGTCAATCTCCCTATACGTAAGCTCTTTGTTTTACTCACATTAAGTCGATTCCACAGTAGAATAGTTCCGCATACCCCTTTAATAAGAAGAAGAATCCTGAGATATAACACTCCTAGTGTTAGATCCACACTAGCAAAACGACACTTCCTTTATATGGCGCCACGACTTTACAACATGCTAATCCTATTAACTATCACTCGAGTTACTTCCAGGACATTTAAACAACTTATCATAAAATGGCTCGATCAATTCACATACGACAGCTTAGAAAAAAATATCTACTCAATTACCGGACATTCCTAAAATACAAATGTATCACAAATAAAAAAACCCACACTCACACACGCGCATGCACGTACACACGCACACACTAAATAAATAAATAATAGTACATTATGGTACTGGTGTGTAACATTGGTGATTACCGCCGAGGCGCAATTGAGAGTCTTAAGAGAGTCGAGGACGGTAATCATCAATACACACGTGTATCATACTACGTTTTTCAACACACTTGTGAATAAAATAACAATAAAAACTCATTTTATTTTTGCGCCTATTCTGCCACGTACAAAATGGGGTTTTTTTAAGTTTTCTTTTGTTATAGCTATATAACTCACTAGTGAGTTATAGCAATAAAAAAGTCACAGTTTGATTATAGGTGTCATTATTACTCTAATTGCCGTGAAATTACAACCACTTTATGAGCAAATGTGTTGAAAAATTACTTATTAAGCGTTTGAGGACGAGCCTGAATCTCGTAGCATGAGGAAATCTTATACGAGAGCAGATCTAATATTGTATACTTATATGTGTTTTTAAATAAATGACAATTTCATTTTCAATTCACAGGTTTCGCCATGGTAGCAATGGTGGAACTCCAGATCAACGAGCCGACTAACGTGCCAGAGTGGTTGTTCGTCATGTTTGCGGTGTGCACCACGGTGCTGGTGGCAGTGCACATCTTCGCGCTCATGATCTCGACGTACCTCCTGCCGAACATCGACGCGGTGAGCAAGATGGAGACGCCGGGGGGACCCGCTATAGCCCTGCGCGACTCGCCGCACGAAAGGATGAGAGGCTTCATCGAACTGGCCTGGGCTTTCAGCACAGTTCTAGGTGAGTTTGTTAATCATGCATTAAATAAGGTCGTTTGCAAACAAAACTCTATTAATAATAATAGTCCTCCTGGCCGATTTCGACCACGGCGGCCAATCTAATCAGAGATCAGCCAACTACGCAGATATTATACATGCACGTGCACTCACTGTTCCATCACTCTCAAAGTTCGGTGAGACGGCAATCCGACATGATCGGAGAGAGATCAGGCGCAGGACCAACGGCTTAACGTGCTTTCCGAGGCACGGGGGAGTAAAACCGCCAACTTCCCGGCTCCGAGCTGTTTTTGAGAAATTCATGACAGAAAATCTCAGAAACAATTTTGGCTCGACCTAGAATTCGAACCCAGGACCTCTCGGATGTAGGGCAGAAACTTTGCCACTACACCACACGAGGGAGTTACGCTAATACGAAAATGCCAATAGAGGGTTGTTAACGACATTACAGGCTCGTGAATAATCAGCTTAACTTTTTATATCAGTTAAAAAAGTTTAACAACATTTTATGTTTTAAAGTTGAATTTATATATGGAATATATATTAAGGTTTATATTTCAGGTTTATTCCTCTTTCTGGTGGAAATCGCGATTTTATGCTGGGTGAAGTTCTGGGACTACTCCTTCGCAGCTGCAACAGCGGCCACCGTCATCGTTATACCAGGTACATAATGCTGGTACAGCTTTAATAAGTCTACATACTAGTTCTACTTTGTATTAAATACCTTTCCAGTTAAAAAAAACCCGAATCAGCTAAGAAAACTGCTCTGGTAAGCTTCAACGGTTGGACGGATTTTTCTCAGCTATAGCTAAGAATCATCATGATTAAATTATCTTTCGAATAAATGAACCGCTTTGAAATCGGTCCATCTGTTCAGAAGCTACGACGCCACAGACAGACACACTCAGAAACACAAAAATACACACACATAAACAGACGTGGGGGTCAAATTATAACTCTGCACTTTTTCGTCAAGGTCTAAAAATTTGGTCCCTTCCACTAGATATATATGACACATGGCAAACATGAATATGACAGAAGACGCTCTGTGCAGATTCTGCCACACAGAGGAGGAAACAGCCATGCATATTCTCTGCTCATGCGGCCCGCTTATGAGCAAAAGAAGTATCCATCTCGGGCGGCACATCATGCGCCCGGATGAGATAACAGAAGTCACGCTCCAAAGAGTCTGGCAATTTATAGACTCAACGGGACTAAGCAGTGAACTGTAAATACAAAGGGCTGCCACAATAGATCAAACTGGGTTGAGTTGGCGATAAGAAGGCCCATAAACCCAATAATAATAATAAATAGATATATATTGTCAGAAGATTCTATAAATATAACATCAAATATTTTACTTTCAGTGCTCATTGTTTTCGTGGCGTTCGCGATACACTTCTACCATTCGCTGGTGGTGCAAAAGTGCGAAACGTCCGTCCAAGACATCGAACAGCTGGAGAGCATGAAACGAGACCTGGACACGGCTACCGTCAAAATTAACATGTTCTAATTAAAAAAGTCCCACATCACATGGATATTATGTAACGCTATGGGTCCGTATAGGCGAATTTAGGTGGCCTTTCCCCATCTATGGCCTATGGCTTTCGAAAACTGCCGTCCACTGATGGGTTTAGAACATGGCAAATGTGAGCCATGTTACGAAAGACGGAGTAAACAAATAAATGAATAGAAATGCTCAAAATTTAATAACTTTGATCTGCTTGGCGATCTATAAATCACAACGACTCGAATCGAATGAATATTTATTAATGTTATATAGTAAATTAAAATTTAAAAGAATCCACAGATATTAAAAATTATTTTACTTACATAAATTAATGTTACTTTGTGAACCATTGCGTGCAATTGTATCTAAATTGTCTCAATGTAAATGCGATGTAAATACTATGAAGACAGCTACTTAGGTTACGGTTATTTTTAGGATTCTTGGTATTATAAGGTCTCAAAGACGGTTGTAATTTATAATGTATTATTTCTTTATTTAAAATAGACATCTTAGGTTGTGAGACCCACGAAACACAATAATGATTAGGATGAAATGTGTTTTATGTAACCTATTAGGTTTTTTTCAATAGATCACGAGTTATACAGAGTGACCGGGGAGTTCACAACAAAGCAAAAAATAAGGTTTATTATATTAAGGTGTATCCAAATTACCCCCCATGTAAATTTTACGATACGTTTGTAGTTTGCTTAGTTTAAGAGATATAATTCTTTTATGGATTTTTCCAACTTATTCCGGTCTGATCCCAAGAACTGATCCACTAAAATCTATTTTTATACCTAAATTCCGGTCTGATCACTAGTATACGTTTTATAATTTCCCATGATCCCTTTCCATGTAAATGAAACGGAATAAACTATAATTTTAAATATCTAATCCCATACAAATTTCATCTTGGGGATCAGACCGGAATAACTCATCTTTCCTTAATGAACATTCGCCCTTTATTAACCCTAAAAGTCTTATTAAAACGCATTTCAATGTGGTTAATGTACTATTTTATTTTATGTTTCTTCTAATTATGATTTTTATGTTCATTATTTATTATCTTGATTTTTTCTAGTATTGAACATTTTCTAACTGCCACACTTACTACATAAAAATAATTACGAGTAGGTATATCTCACATTTTAGCTTTGCACGTCAATTTCCCGGTCACCCTGAATATTTCTTCCAAACAGTATTCGTAAGGGTGTTAACCACCGTTTAATTATAACTACCGTATTTTAGATAGACGTCGTTAAAAAGAGAGTCAAAGAAGAAGCGAAATTAGCTGAGAGAATCGAATGAGACATGAAACGTAGATTTGACCAAAAAGGTTTAGGCGTTGAACGTTGGGTATTCTTTTTTTTCATGCCAAAACATCAAGTTGTGCTCGTTTAAGAATACTTGCCCACCGGCGCGGAGCGAGGCCGTGGGGCGCAGAAACGGTAAAATTTTAACCCATAGGATTGTCCACTGACGATGAGCGGAGATTTTGTGCAAACCTATTCGTTAATATTTTTCCGTTACTCCACTCCGCGCCATTGGACAGGCACCCTTACTCCTAAACCTCGTTGGCTGAATCCACATGGAATTAGAAGCTAATAATTTTATGTTTGTTTGTAATTTCATCATACATAGGTATATGGAAGGAAAGACTGCTGTATACATACCTTCTTCTCTTTGAATGTTTCATGTATTTCTTTCACATTAGCTCTTCGACTGAAGAATAATTTTATTTTTCTTTTAATTTCACTATAGCAGTTCAGGGGTGTGTAGGTACATAACATACATATAGGTACGGTCGACAGCACTTCAGGTTAAACAATGCGGCATCTTATGCCTCGGAAATAGTAGCGATTTTGCAACAAAAAGGGTAGCCTGATATGGTGTCGACTGTATATAACACTTTTTTGTTTTCGTTACATCAACAAGCATTGCTGATCAATATTACCAAGATAAAACATGTAAGTATTGTACATATTATTTGTGTATGAACATTCCTTTCCCACCAGCATGTGTCGCGGTGCTAGGGCCTGAAAACATGATTGCGGAACCGTTTTAAACATCTCGGCGAGTAGACTGGGCCAAAATTCAAAAATATTTAAAAAGACTACTTATTTTTTCTTCATTTATCGGGCAGGATAACTTCTCCCGGGGCCCGCGAGTTTGTTGTTTAAATGAATGCAATTTTAAAATGCACTTGGATCTCTGGTAAAACAAGAGAAAAATGAATTGTGATGTAGGTTTACGTGTTATACAACAAGTGATAAGAAGGGGTTTTTTTGAAAAATATTATTAATAGATTTAAGTTTTATTTATATTTTTATTGACAGTATTTTTGAACCATATGCTGTAGCTAAATAAAGGTTGAGAATGTAATTTGTTCATGAATAAAAATTATTTCCTGATTGTATTTTTATTTTATTGTAGACCATATCCATACTATGAGAATGTGACTATGTAGGTATATCTGTTACGCTTTTTTACTTAACTACAACAGTGGTTTAGAGCTGGTTTCTATTCCTGTATATTCAATATCTATTATGCCGAATTCCAAGCGCGCTAAGGCGCTGTAGGGTAGCTAATTTTCCTATAAATTCAGGTGGCCCATTGCTACAGAATCTGTTTGTTTAAGTAATTACTACTTTTCAACAATTAAGTGGAATTATTTTTATGAGGAAGACTCATCAGTCTCGGACTACCTGCTTGTACGTGATATGGACACATTAAATAAAATTAAGTAATTATTTTACATTTGTGCAGTTGTATTTCGGTTATACTTTTAAAATTCAATTTGTTACGTGTATATTACCAGAATGCTCGCGGTTTACGTACCAAAAGTCATACATTTATAAAAAAATTGTTGACTTCTAATTATGATGTTATAGTGCTTACGGAAACTTGGCCTAACGGTAATATACACGATAGTGAACTTTTCGGAAATGGTTATGCCGTTCACAGACAAGATAGAGAAACATCTGGCAGCAAGAAGCTTGACGGCGGCGGCACAATAATCGCAGTGTCGAATCGTTTCAATTTACAAAGAATGAGCAGTTGGCAAAGTGATTGTGAAGACCTTTGGGTAGTTATTAGTGGCTCTTTACCTATCACTATCTGTGCGGCATATTTTATATTCCATCACCAGCTCAAAAATCAGTGGTCACTCATTTTATTGACAACTTCAATCGAGTTTCTGAACTTTGTAACTCGCATAATAATATGTGTGTTATAGGAGATTTTAATTTAGCGAAATTAGACTGGCAATTGGTTGGGAGTCCATCCTACACATTATGTGAGCTATACGAACTTTTTGTAGATTTTGTTAAGGTTAATAATTTAAAACAATGTAGTTATATAAGAAACAATATGGGGAGAACCCTCGACTTAGTCCTAGCTAGATTGCCGTCTTGTACAGTTACTGAGGCTATCGACATTTTGGTTCCGGTCGATCCACTGCACCCACCTCTGTCCATTGAGATTTGCTTGACGGACATACCTAAAATACAACCGAAACTCACGCGACGATTTAACTTCTATAAAGCAAATTATAAAGATATTAACGACTCGTTAGCAGATATTAACTGGAGAGCTACGCTCGCCGGGCACAAAGTGGACAGGATGCTTGAAATTTTTATGGATATTGTTAATAGACTTATTAAGGAATTTGTGCCACAATCCATTAAATTTAATAAAAATACTAAACATCCACCTTGGTTTAATAGTAATCTAATAAATCGGCTACGAGAGAAAGACAAGTATCGTAGGAGATATAAACTATATAAAAACCCTCTAGATCAAATTTCGTTTAGATTACTAACCGAAAGATGCAATAAGTTAGCCTCTGAATGCTACAAATCGTACCTTGCAAAAGTCGAGGATGGAATAGTGAGCAATAACCCAAAGCTGTTTTGGTCCTACATTAAATCTAGGCGAGGCGGATCCGGGTCTTATCCAGCTATCATGACTGACTGCATTACTGAGTCGAGTAACGGCACTGACATATGCAATTGCTTTGCGACCTACTTTTCATCTGTTTTTCCTCTGATCCCTCTAGTTGCTTAAATACAGACGGTGGAAGTTTCAGCGAACTCCAGGGGGGAGTGACAGTCTGACAAGTCTAAGTTTCTCACGCGATGACATTTTCCAGAAGTTGGTCGGACTGAATGTGACCAAGGGAGCTGGTTACGACGAAATCCCTCCATTGTTCCTCTCACGTTGTGCTGAACAACTGGTCGAGCCACTTTTTATAATATTTAATCACTCCATGACGTCTGGAACTTTTCCCGCTGCATGGAAGGTTTCCAAAGTGGTTCCTATACACAAGTCCGGGGAAAACCAGCTGGTTAGCAACTATAGGCCCATTTCCATTTAATCTACGTTGGCAAAGGTATTTGAGTCCTTAGTTTGTCCTACTCTCCAAAGCTATTTTGATAAATATATAACCAACATGGTTTCACTAAAGGTAAATCTACGGAGACCAACTTGGTTAATTATGTAGAAGATGTCATAGCTTTTGTTGACAATGGCAAGCAGGTGGACGCGGTATACACTGATTTTAGCAAGGCCTTCGATAGAGTCGATCATGGATTACTTGTTAAAAAGCTATCTGCTTATGGAGTGAGTGGGTCTGTGTTGGCCTGGTGTGAGTCTTATCTCACTGAGCGCTCTTTCTATGTGGTTGTGAATGGTTTCAGATCAGACCTGTCATGCATCCATTCTGGTGTTCCACAGGGTTCACACCTTGGCCCCATTTTGTTTAATATTTTTGTGAACGATTTGCCTGCCTGTATGCTGCATTCAAAGCCAAGTATGTTTGCCGATGATCTCAAACTGTGGAGGGTTATTGAAACACTGAACGATGTGACACTTTTGCAAAGTGATCTTGATGCTCTTGTTAGGTGTTGTCTTAATAACGGTATGGAACTTAATGTCAAAAAATGTGTTCATATTAAGTTCACAAGAAAATTGAACTCTATTCCATCTGTTTACAGCATAAACAATGTTCAGCTCATGGAGGCTACTGTAGTTAGAGACCTGGGAGTATTGCTGGACGGTAAACTGACTTTCGTACCACACATCGATAAAATTATCAGTAGGGCTTCTAAAATGCTGGGATTCGTATTAAGAAATGCTAAAGTTTTTAAACGGCCTTCGACGAAAATTAAATTATTCAATAGTCTCGTTCGCTCTGTTGTTGAGTATGGAAGTATAGTTTGGCGTCCTCACTACGCAACCCACATACTACGAATTGAGCGCATACAAAAACGGCTGGTTAGGCATTTAGTATTTTGTCATTATAGGAACAAAAAATCCCTCTCTTACGACGATCTCTTAATTTTTTTAAAAATCAAATACTGGAAAAACGTAGAGACCTTCTGGACCTTTCTTTTTTCTACAAAATCATTAATTACCAGCTATATTGTTCCGATCTTCTAGGGAAGTTTAGTTTCAAAGTTCCTTTGCGTATGCCACGCCAGCCTATAGAGCCTCTTCGTCTACCGTTTAGAGCTAACTCACCAGTCTGCAGAATAAGCAAGCTGTTTAATAGGTGCAGTGGATGGATCGATGTTCATTCAATGTCCCTGGCCACTACTGGCCAGGTACAGGGCCACTATAGCTGTAGCCATTGCCTAAAAAGTTTGTTGTTTTTTTTCTTTTATTATTTTAGCTTTTTTGTTATCCTGTTTGTTTTTTTCTTATATCTCATTGTTGTCAAAACTATTTATTCGGATTTAAATTGTTTAAAATTTTATCATAATTTGTAACGCCAAAGTTGTCAAACATGCTGTGTACACCTTTAATTGATAGTGCAATTAGCAACACTTTTTTTACTGCATGTAAGTCTTTTGTTTGGTGAATTGTAATTGTCGTTGGTGTGCCTAATAAATAAAATAAGTGTTGTGCAGGTGGTATTTTTAAAAGAAAGGATTAAGAATTGATAGTGACTTAAATGTAACAGGGCATTGCAATCCAAATAAAAAAATGCTCTTAAAATACTAACTTTATTTTTGAGTTCAATATTACAAAATCAATCAGCCTTACATATTTTAAAAACATACACCATAAGAATTAGTCCATACTAATTTAGTCTTATTACACGAATGATAAAGCTTATTTACCTAGGTACATCAATTCTATTAATTTAAGCAGTAACATTAAAAGAGCACCCCTGTTTTAGAGGCAGTCATTTTTATACAATAGAAGTGACAAACTTACAAATGATTTGTATTATGAATGGGGCACAATTATATTTGAGTTTTTTTTTTCTTTTAATTACACTAAATGATATTTACACAAAAAATTCTTAAAATAAAACTTTTATTCTATCCATGCATTATCTCTTTCAAACATAGAACAAGATTATACATTGTAGGCAACAAATCTCAACTGGATGCACAAAAACACTACCAAAATAAGTTCATACGACAATGCCTCACCCTTGCTCAACAATCTAAATCAATCTTCAGTAGCGGGTCTTCGCCTAGTGTGGACAAGGCTTTATACAACTACACAATTGCCAATCACATCAATCATCACTTTTTTATATGTAAATGCGTCAGTTTAGCCAGTAGGTGAAATTTTGTGCTTACAAGTTTTTTAGAGAAGGTAAGGAATATTATACCGTCCATCACAAAAAACGCCACACACCTACATTTTACAGGAAAACTCAAATTTTACATTGTAAGTAACTAGTTGTGCCAAAATGCGAGTTTTTGAAAATGTATTTTTTTATATTGTATTTTGTTTAACAAATGCATTTATTTTCTTTTGTTCTGCTTTGCTTCAAAAATCTGATAAAGGAGCTTTTTACTTCATTTCCCATTGTTTAAATACATACAGTACATGAGTTCTTGATAGTGTCTTAAGTACACCACATTTGACGACAGGTCTTTTGAAATGACTTGACTTGTTGTTTTAATCTTATAATTTTACAATTGTAGGTCAAACAATTATGAGACAATTAAGGTCACTTTTTTGGGAAACGCAAATTATGTTATGGCCAGTGGATGTATAAATTATATTTTAAGATATAAATGATCTATTGTTATTTGATGACACTAAACAACTTTTGAAGGTGTAAGTTAATGGCTACAGATAGTTATTTTTTGCATACCAACATGTCATACCAATATGCATACAGTAAAAATATGATAATAATGGATTATATTTTGATTCAGATGAAATGAACTTACAGGTACCTTATGTAACAATTCATCACTTACTACATCACATTTCTATGTCCATACCACTAGGTTCAGTGACTAGCACACCATTCCTTCTTTTTGTTTCTTCCTCTTGCGATTCAGGTTTCTTCTCTTCTTCACCGACTTCTTTGAGTTTGGATAAAATGTTTTCTCTAGGCTTCCATACCACCAGAGACATTTGAGGTTTTTCTAATCTGTAACAAGAATAATACATAAATGTTAACAAAGGCACTTCAAAGTGAAAGGCTTTTAGTACATCACTTCAGTAATAAACAATGCTAAAATCATAATATAGAAAGGTTAAATTAAGAGAATAATTTTACAATTTCTTAAGGAATCAATAGACCAACCACATGCCAGCAAGTGGCACAACAATAATACACCATTACAGTGTCTCTATTGAACGTTCAAAAAGGATACCAATAAGCTAAAATACAATACCTTTCAATGAGTGCTGCAGGTAGCAATGGCTCTTCTTGAATTTTCTTTATCTCCTCTGAGAGAACAATTTTATGTCCTTTTAACTTTTCACAGAGGCCCGATGTGGATGGAGTATCCATATTAATGTCCATAACTTCATCTGGTGCAAGAGAGTGGGATGTGTATTCTGAAGAGATGTGAAGACCGTTGAGATGTGCTGCCATTTTCTCTTCAGTAATTAGTTGTTTCGCAGGACTGAAACAAAGGGATAAAAAAATCAAATGGTTAAGCACTAAAATATGTGAAACTATGCTAGCATTTTGTAAAAGTGAAAGTGATATAACTTTACACAGTCCAGAAGCCATCACTTATTCAAATCAGTGATATTTTAACCAAAGATATAGGTAAGAACTTACATTACAGGTTCCACATCCAAACTCTTCCGTTTACAATGAATAACAGGTGTCATCTTCGGTTCTATTTGAGAAGTCTGCGCAGTAAACTGAACAAGCTGAGGAGGCGATGTCAGGCCCCAAGATATGCCCTGAACGTTCCAAGGAGCTCCAGACGGCGCAGGCATTACATGAGCCCCAGGGCTATCTCGATTGTACGGCATAGACGAGGCCAGGGCCTGCTGCGCAAGCATCTGCTTTGCGAGCTCATCTGACTGATTATACTGGTACGCAGGGTAACCATAAATGTCCATATTTATGCAACGTCAATAAACAACACAAATAAAAACAATGCTTTCAGAGAGATTCCAATACTCCAAAAAGCGATCGAATTCAAAAATCGCACTCGAGAAACACGACACACAATAACAAATTGCAACAACTGACAGATTCAGTTTTTAAATGACATGTCAATGCAGAAGCCTAGGAATGTTCTTGAATATTCCAAGTGGTCCTCTTAGCATAAAAATCTGACAAAAACATCACACTGATTTGGGCTGAAATAAATTGGGAATATTACCAATCGGCACATTAAATATAGTTTTCAAATAATATTTTAAATCAGTTTTTTAGAAATAAAATAATATAAAACAATATCTGTGGATGTTTTTTTTTATAGATAACGCCATGTAGCGGTGAGTAGACAAACTAAATACCTAAAGCATGCTTTTTTCAAATGATAACGGATTTCTTGTGGTACTACTGCATTGATGCGGGAGCATCCATGTCGCCAGCCGCGCACTATTTTGACATTTCATGTCAAATGAAACAGCTGTTGCTGTTGTTGTTTGTTCTATCTAATTGGTAGTCAGTTATTTTTCAACACTTTCTTTAGTTAAGTAAACATAAAATGTTTCCAATTAAACGATTTACTGCACCCCAACTCACAACATTGAAAAGACAAATCATGTACGTGCCTAAACACAAACCTCCGGAGCAAAAAGACTTCGAAATACTAAAAAGTTTTCTGTTACGAAATGAAAAGATATTGGTTCTGACTGGTGCTGGGATATCCACTGAATCAGGTAAAAATTATATGTTTGAGTTTAGATAAACTTTTGGATTCTTGGTGTCATTTATCTATTCAACTCCATTCTTGAGTTTTTTCTAGCTGGATTCTTTTGCATTCTGCGCTGCGCATAACTGGCATATTATGGCTGGGTTCCCAATATGCCGCCCGTCAAGTAGGCTTAGTGCAATTCAGTCCAACTTTACTGACAGAATGTCAGATGTTATTAAGCCGCACGAGGGCCTCTGACTAGACTTAACGACTTATATCTATCAATATAAGCCAGGACCAACAGCTTTATGTGCCTTCCTAAGCACTGAGATGCTTGTAAATAGACGTCACTTACATGGTCAGAATTGGTTGCTTAACTTTTGGTATCACTGCCCACCAAGCACCTTAATTTTTGAATAAGATATTTATTTACCAACAGGCATTCCTGACTACAGGTCGGAAGAGGTAGGCCTGTATGCTCGCAGTAACCACAAACCAGTTCAGTACCAGGAATTTGTCAAGTATCCTAAAGTGAGACAAAGGTACTGGGCCAGAAACTTTATTGGCTGGCCTAGGTTTAGCAAAATTGAACCAAATGCCACACACCTTGCCATCAAAAATTTACAGCAGGTAAATGTTTGGGTAACAGTGGCCCTTGTCTCTATAGCATTGTACGAGGGTGAATCAAAAAATTCTTGGAATCAATATTAAAAAATGCAAAGATTTAAATAATAATATTTTATTTTTCTACATAATCTCCCTCCAATGCAATGCATTTAGAATAACGCGTTTCTAACTTACTTAAGCCTTGTGAAAAAAAAAATTTTCTTGACTCTCGAAAAAGTCCTCTACGGCAGCTATAACCATTATCGTGAAATTTTGTTCCACGAATTTCCTCTTTTAATTTTGGAAATAAGTGAAAATCACTTGGGGCTAAGTCCGGAGAATATGGTGGGTGGTCAAGGAGATTGAAGCCAGCACAGCGGATTGCGTTGAGCCCAACTTCCGATCGATGAGCAGGAGCGTTATCTTGAAGGAACAACACGCCCAACGACAGTTTTCCACGACGTTTTTCTTTAATCGCTTCACGCACTTTCGGGATTAAATTTGCATAATAGGGTCCAGTAATCGTCTGGCCTTTTGGCATGTAATCAATAAAAAGGATTCCTTCACTATCCCAGAACACAGAGGCCATAACTTTGCCAGCGGTAGGAGCAACTCGAAATTTCTTAATGGATGGAGAGGATGGTCGTTTCCAAGACATGCTTTGTCTTTTAGTTTCAGGACCGACTGTTATGGAAGGTGGACATCATGACCGGCGATCGCAAATTCGTCATGATCCTTCGAGAACTCCTCCATAACCGTCGGTTTCAGGTACATCTCCGCTCAGACAAGAGTCGTTGGAGGTCACAAAGGAACGGCCTTCCTCAGGGCAGTGTCCTGGCGCCGCTCCTCTTTAACATCTACACCAACGATCAACCATCCAGCATAAATACGTCCCGCTTCTTATACGCCGACGATCTGGCACTAACATCACAAGGCTCCAAGTTTGAAGAAATTGAGGCTAACCTCACTGTAGCTCTCAATAATCTGAGTAGCTACTACGAGGCGAACTCACTGAAGCCAAACCCGAGTAAAACGGAGTCTTGTGCATTCCACCTGCGCAACAGAGAAGCGAGACGTAAGCTCAATATTGTATGGCAAGGGGTACCAATCTCGCACAACAACTATCCGAGATATCTTGGCGTTTCGCTAGACAGATCTCTTACTTACAAGCAGACCTGCGATGACGCCAAGAAGAAAGTGCACTCGCGGAACAACTTACTGCGTCGCCTAACTACCACCAAATGGGGAGCCACGCCGCACGTGCTGCGGACGACAGGGCTAGCGCTCGCCTTTTCAGCTGGCGAGTACGCATCCCCTGTTTGGAGCCGCTCCGCTCATGCCAGGTTAGTGGATGTAGCCTTGAATGACACCTGCCGGGTCATCACTGGTTGTCTAAAACCTACCCCAGTGTCAATGCTATATCCACTAGCTGGTATAGCACCTCCGGAAGTCCGCAGGGCCGTAGCTAGCTCTACTGAAAGGGCAAACGCAGATCGCGACTCACGGCACCCTATGCACGACTACGTATCAGTGCCGCAAAGGCTAAAAAGTCGTCGCAGTTTTATTAAGTGTGTCGCCCCACTTTCTACCGAACCACTACAGGCCAAACGTGACCTTTGGCGCGAAAACGCTTCTCTGCCTACTCCCTTTGTCCCACTTGCCGAGAATCTCCCTCCTGGACATGATCTACCATGGCCGATCTGGAAGTCCTTAAACAGGCTACGGACTCAGGTTGGTCGAAGTAAGGAGAACATGGCCAGGTGGGGATTTTCGGCAAGCTCCGATGTGGACTGTGTTTGCGGTGCAGTGCAAACTATGGCACACTTAACATCGTGCCCGGCGTGCCCCAACACCTGCACGCCAGCGGATTTGATGAACTGCAGTGGATCCGCCATACAAGTGGCTGAATTCTGGGCTGCCACGATATAATTTCTCGTGTTCCATCGACACGCTAAGAAGAAGGATCAAAATGGTGGACCCACGTTTCATCCATGGTGACAAGACGACGGCAAAAATTATCCGAATCACGCTGGAACATTTCGAGATTACGCTTGGAAATTTCCAAACGTCGCTTTTTGTTTTCGTCGGTTAACATTCGTGGCACCCATCTTGCAGACACTTTTTTGAACCCCAGTGAATCAATTAAAATGGATTGAACGCTACCAAAAGATATCTTTAGGAACTCAGCTATATGTTTTATAGTCATTCTTCTGTCTTCCAAAACCAAATTCTCAACCTTTTTGACATTTTCTTCTGTAACGGAGGTTGAAGGCCGCCCAGAACGCGGGTCATCTTTACAGCTTGATCTACCTCTTTTAAATTCAGCCACCCAGTACGCAACCGTAGCATAGGGTACAGCATCACCCCCTAATGTCTGCTAAATGTCCAAAAAAAATTCCTTCATAGACATTTTTTTCAAACTGAGATATTTTATCACCGCACGTAACTCACTTTTATCCATAATTTTGACTTTTTAGCAACTCGTTGCACAAAAAAATTTATTACATGCGAACGAACTGACAAAAACAAGTGACAGTCTGCATAAATATAGTGTGATAGACACTCTTTAATTTGAATATCGAACTTGATCCAAAAAGGTTTCATATATATGCACTTCTAAGAACTTTTTGATTCACCCTTGTATGTAGTTTTTATGTGGCCATCCCCATCACTCTTAAATGCTTGGCCATGCAAGCAAATGCACTGGCTAGATACAAAAATTAGACCTCAGTTCCTAATTCCGTCCAATTCAGGCACTGTAACAATAAAATATTGATTGTGTCTGTGATCTTCACAATTAAATTGGTTAAAGCAATATAACGATTTCTAATTATGATTCACTCTTTCCTACTATTTACAGATAGGCAAAGTGCCAGCAATTATTACACAGAATGTTGATAGACTCCACCACAAAGCTGGTTCACATAACATAATAGAACTTCATGGAACTGGTTACATAGTGAAATGTTTAAAGTGTCCATATGAGATTGGACGTGAGGAGCTACAGGAAGAGCTTGTAAGGAACAACCCTGACATGAAAAGTACATTCTCTATGATAAGGCCTGATGGGGATGTAGAATTAACACAGGTTAGTAAAAATTTCTGTTTTCTATTGATACATCTATTCTCATAGACATTTTGAAAAGGCTTGATGACACCACAAATTGTTGACATACTTTTTATCATCTTTCAAAATGATTTGCCTCCATAGATTTTGTATGGGAATACTAAATTTGATGTCATAATATAGTATCAGAAATCTAAGTCAATTGACTGAATATTTATTTAATTCCATGTACAGAAAAATTGGTATATACAGCTTTTTGGAAATAAATTGGTTTTACTAGAGGTTATGTTTTTAAAACACCATAGTCTTGAAAATATTTACGATAGGAGTCATCATGCCTATTCAGATCAATGTGATAAATAATGTTAGTATAATTATATTTAAAAAAAAACTATTTTTTAGGATCAAGTAGATAGATTTAGAACACCTCTCTGCCCAAAATGTGAAGGACCTCTAAAACCAGATATAGTATTTTTTGGAGACAATGTACCAAAGCACAGAGTAGAACAAGTGAGACATGAAGTTAGTTCATGCGATGCTCTTTTTGTCCTTGGATCTAGTTTGACTGTATATTCAAGTTATAGAATAATTTTACAAGCCAAAGAAGAAAAGAAGAATGTTGCAATATTAAACATTGGTCCTACAAGAGCTGATGATATTGTTGATGTTAAAGTTTCCACCAAATGTGGGGATATTTTACCTAATCTGTGTTTACCTAATTATTAAGCTACTTGTAAAATCGACCTAAGTACCTCATTGAAAATTTTATTTTTGTTGACAATATGTTATGAATAAATGCAAAATAAAAAAATCATTGGCATTTCATTTAAATTATTATAAAAAAGAAAGGGATACAAAAGTTATTTTTAATAACCATATTGGAAATAAAACAGTAATTCCTTCAATTTGACAATTACTTGCAATAGTTATATTTAGAAACAATGAATAAGATACGAGTGTAACTCTCATTGAGAGTACATAGGAAAATACGAGATCACAAACCTGGTTTTAAAAAAAAGCAGACACTTTGATTTTAAGATCACAACATTTCATGCCAATAATAAATTAATTTGAAATAGAATAGAGCCACTTGGATCTAAGATCAACATTGGTCAAAGTATTTGTGTTTATGGTAATATAATTATATTTTAAATACATACATATTATTGAAGTTGTAACTATGCAGTTTATGGAATAGTGGGTATAATTGAGTGCTCACACCAACTAACATTAAAACCGTAATTTCAACTCATTTAAACTTACAATTTTAAATTGAATGCCTATAGGTATAATTTTTTTTAGTATTTTCATGACCAGACGAAATTGATCATTAACAGGATAAGTATAACTTTGTTTCTGATTTGTAAATTACTATATTAAAGGCAGTGTTTAATGTAATATATAAAGTGAACCTTTTAGATACTAATCGCAATAATAATCAATTACAAATCGGATCTCTTAACCTTCATTGTTTAGTTTCTAAATGTATCAGTTTAAAGTAATTTTAAAAACTTACAATAATAACTTAATTATCAGCAATAATCTTACCTAAGTAGTTGATGGTCTAGTTCACACACTATTTCTTTGTATTATCTAGTTGGATTATTTTTAAACAACTACATTTACTCGATAACAATCGAAAGATACACAAGGCATTTGTGTTTATTGTGTGTGTGTGGCATTAGACATTGACATTATACATACAAAGATAAGACGAGATTACAGTCATACAGGACCACTTTAAAAAACCACTTTTGCTGTTTTTATTTTAGATTTGACATAACATGAACATGTAACTTAACTAAACTAAACATGTAACGTAAAAATAAATTATTGGAACTGAAACTGAAAGGTCGAGTCATTATTCTGCTGATATTTCTATTTGATTGATGCAATCAAATGGTATGTTCGTGTCTAATTAAACATAAAACATATGCAGTTATCAGAAGAAGTCTAGCTGTTATTCCTAATCTACTGCTAACCTCGACCAAATTTAGTTTTGTGTTAATAGTCCTCATTAAATGTCTATTGAACAGTCATCATTAATTGTATCGAACACTTTATTTTTATGTCAAAATAACATTTTGAGCATTTTCATAATTGTTTCTTGTGACAAAAAGATCTAGAGTCTAGTGTTCAGTTCAGTACTTTTGTTGATGACTGTACCATAGACCAGAGCTTTGAAGAATGCAGTGTTTTTTAGTTATTATCTATTACAAATTATATACTTCAATTTAGGCCAAAACAATATGCTTTGCTGACATAGCTTTGTCAAATGTCGATTTTATTTACTTGGGGACATAGTTAATTAAATTATGCATCCTACACACTGAAAAACACAAATCGCAATACTCAGCAGTCTTAAAATCACAATAAAATTATTTCCACATCGAAATGTTTTGTCGCTTCTATAAAACCGTAATACTATAGGCCGGCCACATTAGGTAAGCGCCTGCGGCGAAACAGCGGCGAGTATCTAAGATAAACCCGGATAAAGTATAGGTCACAGAACATAAAATTATGATATTATTAGCGCAGATATGCAGTTCGTATGTAAATACCTACATTTTACAATAAAAGTTGATGAAAAATTATCACTTATTATCACACACTGTATAGTCGCAGGCACATCAAATCTCAAACTAAACGGACATTGCAAAAAAGGCTGTCACTTCAGTGCACTTATTTGCAGGATTTTTCAATAATAAATATACCGGGCAATTATTTGCGATTGCGTACCAAATGCGAACCGGCAGCCTACAGACGCGGCATTGCCTACTGTATGTATCATTAGATAGGGATCATTATAAGAAGTAGTCGGCCTGTGGCTTCTTGGAGGGCACGCCCCTGGACCCCTGTGGCGCCGCCTCGAATATTGTGAACTCGCGCTGGAGGTTTTCGTTAAGTTCTAATATCGCAGCTACGTTGCCGCATCTGGAAAAAATATAGAAATAGAAATTATTTATTTGGCACAAGTTATAATAAATAATACATAAGATACATTTTTTATATTTTTTTTATTTAGCCTATATCATCCCACTGCTGGGCAAAGGCCTCCCCAAATCTCTCCACCTGTCCCTGTCCATTGCCAACGTTTCCCAGTCCCTTGTTGTATTGACCAAGTCGTCACACCATCGTTTCTTGGGTCTGCCTCTTCGGCGATAGCCGTCTGTAGGCACCCATTTGGTGACGACTTGGGCCCACCTCTCTGGATGCATCCTGCAGATGTGACCTGCCCACACCCACTTCAATTTCTCGGCTTTGTTGCCCACACCAGCGATACCAGTCTTGGAGCGGATGGTAGTATTTCGGATCCTATCACTCCGTTTTATACTTAATATGCTCCGCTCCATGGCCCGTTCGCAAACCTTGAGTTTTTGCTTTTGGCTTTCAGTCAATGACCAGGTTTGCGCCCCGTAGGTAAGAATGGGCAGAATGCAAGTGTCGACGAGTTTTCGTTTCAGCGATATAGGCAAGTTGCCTTTCATATACGCTTTCATGGACCAGAAGCTCTTCCAGGCGTTATCGATGCGGCGCTCGATTTCTTTATCCTGCCTGTTTCCGAAGGAGACTATCTGGCCCAAGTATACGTACTCGTCAACGTATCGCATCGCCTGCCCATCCAATACCACAGTGTTTTTGGTAGCGTTTGTCAAGATTTCGGTCTTTGACCTATTCATCCTCAGCCCAACTTACCTTGCCTTACTTACTTAACTTGCCTTAGAACAGGTTTTTAGACGGGTAACAGACGATTGGAGCAATAAAGGAGTAACCATCGAAGGCAAAACGCTCACAAACCTCCGTTTCGCTGACGACATCGTACTATTTGCCAATACGTCTGAAGATCTCGAGACCATGCTCGAACAGTTGAGATCAGCAAGATAAAATATGACTAATAATTATGGTATGTTAGATATTTAAAAAAAACATCATAACATTATTGTGTGCCTAAATGGTCCTCTCTCAGTTTAAGTAGCTTCGTTTCGACAGGTTTACATCTAGCATCAAAATTTGTATGACGTTATCCTGTTATCTAGCAAGTAGGTCGAGTACGAACCTGTCGGCTTATAAACCTCAACATAAATACCTTTGCAGAACCAACGATTTTAAATCCAGTGGTCTCAGGTTCGATTTACAATCATCATCATAAGCCCAATTTTGTCCAGTCTTGGACGTAGGCCTCCTCCATTTTCTGCCATGACTGGCGGTCTTGTGCCCGTGTCATCCAGCCATGTCCTGCGTGTCGTCGGATATCATCAGACCATCTCTGGGGCGGTCGTCCTTTTCCTCTCGTGTTGTTACGAGGTCTCCATTCCAGCACTCTTTTTGGCCAACGGTCGTTTGCCATTCGGGCTATATGTCCAGCCCAAGCCCATTTCTTCTTCGCTATTGTTGCAACTTTATCCCTTAACTTAGTTTTCTGGCGTATCCACTCATTGCGCTTCCGGTCTCGGAGACTGATTCCGAGCATTACCCTCTCCATTCCTCTTTGCGCAACTCGAAACTTTTCCGCGGACTTCTTGGTAAGAGACATAGTTTCAGTGCCGTAAGTGAAGACTGGTGATATGCACTGCTCGAATACTTCCGACTTAAGCTGGAGTGGCAGTTTGCTCTTAAAGACCCTTTTGTTGGCTCCGAAGGCTGACCAGGCCTGCGCGATTCTGCGATCGATCTCTATTGTTTGGTTTTCACTCCCCAGGGTTATCTTGTGACCAAGGTAGATGTATTCCTGGACTAAGTCAACAGGTAGGTGGTAGTTTGTGACATCTGGCAGGTTTGTCATCATTTTGGTTTTTGAGACATTCATCCTCAGGCCTACTTTTGCTGACTGCTCTTTTAGCTCTCGATCATTGTGATCATTTCGTCAATGTCTTCAGATATGAGGACGATGTCGTCAGCAAACCTTAAATTGGAGACTTTCTTCCCGTCTATCAGCAATCCCTTGTCATCCCATTCCAGTTTGTGAAAGACATTTTCCATTGCCAATGTGAACAGCTTTGGAGATATTGTGTCTCCTTGTCGCACTCCCCGTTGAAGTCTAACTTTTCGGTTTTCTTGTGGAGGTTAACGCATGCTGTTGCCTATTCATGGAGGTGGTTCAGCAACTGGATATATCTCTCATCAACCCGACAGTCTACCAGCGCCTGTTCCACTGCCCACCATTCAATTGAGTCGAAGGCCTTTTCATAGTCAATAAATGCCAATATAATCGGCTTTCTATATTCGTGGCACTTTTCTACTTTTGACGGTTTTCAGTGTCTGGAGGTGGTCGTTAGTGCTGAATCCGGACCGGAAACCAGCTTGCTCTTGTGGTTGATAGAAGTCAAGTTTGTTCTTTAGTCTATTGACCAGTACTCTTGTAAATACACACATCAAAAGTGTCTAGGGATCAACATATATTTTTGCAATAACTTTTCTCTTGATTGATATTAATTAAAATTTTCTTTAAGGATTCATCAAATAAAGTGTTTTCGTTTGTCTACAGTAACGATAAACCAAGTCACCTTTGCATTAATAAAGAAATTTGCCATTTTCCTAATAAAGGGATTTTTGACATTTGAACCACTAACATTAAACTTCGAAAAAAAGACTGAAATAACAGTTTTTTTTTTAAATTTTATTGGGTAACTTAAACAATTAATATTCCGTGTTTCTACCGCGAACACTAACAACACAAGAACATCGGTTTGGCATACTCAAAATGAGTTCATCCAAATCACGCTGTGGAATGGCCGCCCATGTTCGTTGCAACAACAAAAAAAGGTCTTCTTGCGACTGGATACCCTCCATATTCGGCAGAGCTCTTCTCTGTAGCATATCCCATGCATGCTCAATCGGGTTCAAGTCTGGCGACTGAGCAGGCCAGGGCATGACATTGATGTTAGCTGCGGCGAGAGTCTGTCTTACAACTCTTGCGGTGTGCGGTCGTGCATTATCATGCATTAACTGAAATAAGGGACCGATTTGCACTTGTAGAGGAACGATGACGTCTGATACAATCGTCTCAGCATAAATTTGAGCGTTGAGGTTGCCTCTGATCCAAATCAACTCAGTTCTTCCGCCGATCCAAATACCCGCCCATACCATGATGGTTCCACCACTATAAGGATGGACTTCCTGGCAGGATTTTAATCGCTGTTGGCGTCCAGGGGTTCTCCAGTGTCGTATACGTCTTGTATCCGGTCTCATACCAAAACGAGACTCATCAGAAAATCACACGAAACGTCATTGTTCTTCTGCCCAATTTCTGTGTTCAAGAGCCCATTGATATCGAATCCTACGATTGTGCATTGCTATAGGTGGTACCCTTAGCGGTCTTCGGGAATGAAGATTCACTTCATGCAAGCGGTTTCTGACTGTTTGGTCGCTAATTAAGTTCCCTGAAAAGTGATGAAGCCTCACGGCTAACATCATGGCGGTTATTGTTGGAGCTCTTCGAGTTGTGATTTGAATGTATCGGTCTTGTCTCCGTGTGGTGCAGCGATACCGTCCTACTGGTCCGTATGGCGCTACTACAGAGAAGAGCTCTGCCGAATATGGAGGGTATCCAGTCGCAAGAAGACCTTGTTGCAACGAACATGGGCGGCCATTCCACAGCGTGATTTGGATGAACTCATTTTGAGTATGCCAAACCGATGTTCTTGTGTTGTTAGTGTTCGCGGTAGAAACACGGATTATTAATTGTTTAAGTTACCCAATAAAATTTTAAAGAAAACTGTTATTTCAGTCTTTTTTTCGAACTTTAATGTTAGTGGTTCAAATGTCAAAAATCCCTTTATTAGGAAAATGGCAAATTTCTTTATTAATGCAAAGGTGACTTGGTTTATCGTTACTGTAGACAAACGAAAACACTTTATTTGATGAATCCTTAAAGAAAATATCAATCAGGAGAAAAGTTATTGCAAAAATATATGTTGATCCCTAGATGTTGATCACCTTTGATGTGTGTAATTTGTAGATGTGGGATAGTAGGCTTATGGGTCGGTAGTTCTCCAATTTCCTAATATCGCCTTTTTTATGGAGCAAGGTGATGGTTGCATTGTTCCAACTTGGAGGCACCTTTGTTTCCGTCAATCACTTTGTGAATAGTGCAGCAAGTGCCTCTAAGATGATCTTGGGACCGGCTTTCAGCATTTCTGGCAAGATGTTTTCCTCTCCTGGAGCCCGCTTATTCTTAGCCTGGCGTAAAGCATGAGCTATCTCGTCTACTGTGATGTCCGGGATGTCTTCAGAACCAACATTTTTCACTGGTTTTCGTCTATTAGTGAGTTACTCAGTGTTTATCGTCGTTTCAGGGTTTTCAACCTTACTGGTATATAGTTCTTCATAATAGTTTTTTGCTATTGTTAAGTGTTGGTCCTGACTCCTGATTGGTCACCACTTCTCCGTCGGCGTTGTATAGTTTGAAAATTTGTTTTTTGCCTTGGCTGAGTTCTAAGTTAAGCACCTTGCGGCTAGTGTTCCATGTATGGCATGTTGGATGAGACCTTCGTTGAACCTCTCCAAATCTTTGCGACTTTGTGTTCGTATGAGTTTATTAAGGGCTTTAAATTCAGCAGTATTCTGCTTGCCGTCACTGCATAGTTGTCTCCTAGTTTCTATCAGATGAAGAGTATTCGTGCTCAGCTTTTTTGGTTTGGAGATTTGTAGAGGAGATATAACTTCCATAGCTGACTTTACTGAATCCACTAGGTATTCATTCAGTTCTTCCAGTGACATCTGCTCAATATTTCGGTGTAGTATTTCTGATTCTATGGCATTCCGGTATTCGCATTCATATCTTTTCAGGGCTTCTACTTTGGTGTGATTGATAACCTTTTTCCTTTCATGTTTGGAGTTGATGTAGATAGTTGCTCTTACTAGCCTATGATCGCTTCCCCGTTGTAAATTTGTTGAGCACAGAAACGTTGGCCATTATCGATTTCTGGTTACACAATATTTAGTCGTACTCATTAACATGAATACCATTTGGGTGCTTCCAGGTCCATTTTTGCTACGGTTTCTTTTCAAAGAAGGTATTCATGGCAAAGAGATTTCGCTGGCTTAGGAAATTTAGGAGTGTTCTATCTCTGTCATTTCGGGTGCCCAAACCAAAACGCCCAATATTCGGTTCATCATCTTCTTTTCGTCCTAACCGGGCGTTGAAGTCACCGATAACAAGTGTATATTTGCTCTTAACACTATTTAGAACGCTGGCTATGTCTTCATAGAACTCTTCAACCTTCTCATCTGGGTGATCTGTGGTAGGTGCGTAAGATAAGATTACTTTCAATTTTACCATCTTTGTAATTTTGAGGACCAGATATGCAACCCTATCCGAAACGCTTTTTACCTCTACTACCATTTCCTTGATATTTCTATGTATGAGAAAGCCGATTCCTCCTATGCCAGGTCGTGGCCCTTCTTTTGTATACAGAAGATGTCCAGAATTAAAGGTGACCAGTTCTTCTTGTGGTCGTCGTACCTCGCAGAGTCCCAAAATGTCCCATTTGATTTTGTCTAATTCATTTTCGAGTATTAATAATCTCTCGTCCGACGACATCGACTGAATATTATATGTCAAAATATTTAAATAGTTTCTGCAGTTAGTCAGCTCCCAGGGATTTCTTGTCGCACCCCTGCCCTGTGTCACCTGGTTACTGCTGGAACCAGGGAGTGACCGAGCGCTGGGAACTCGGGGTCGGTTTTTATTTTGTGTAGTCATGTTTCTGTTTGGAGGGTTGTTAGCCATATAATCACCACGCCAGCCACGACGGGTTGGTGATCGCAGCTCCGGAGCCGGTGTGACGGATGCCGTCGCGCCTCCGGCAATCCCATAGGACCTAGTGTCTTCCTCCTGGTGACTTGCCCGCTGTGGGTACTGACCGCGCTGCTTCCGCTGTCAGGGTGCCGGCTAAGCTCGATTTACAATACAACATATTATTATGTATCAGTTTGTGGGTGGTAGAATTTATTCTTAAGTCTGTCTGGCTCACTACTATCACTATCTAAAATTATAGTATGACAAGCACTCAAGGGTAAGCACAACCATTATGGTAACGTATTAGTGTCGTCCAAACGTCAGAAAATGACATACAAATTAACAAATTAACTATAGGTTAACGCTACGAATACGTTGCGATAGTTGTTCGTGCTGGTTCGTTCGTGGGGGCAGTATAGCAGTAGTTGGGCGCTGACCACACAGTGAGCACGGTCTCGTTGAAGTGCCACTTTTACCCCACCATGACGAGCTGTTGCGCGCGACAAATCATGTCGATGTCGTTCGGCACGTTGAACAATGGCTTAGTGCTATCCCGTTGTGTATAAGGCAAAGAACAAACCTGTGGCAGTAGTTGGGCGCTGACCACACAGTGAGCACGGTCTCGTTGAAGTGCCACTTGTACCCGCTCCATGACGAGCTGGTGCGCGCGGCATTTCATGTTGATGTCGTTCGACACGTTGTACAAGGGCTTAGTGCTACCCCATCGTGTATAAGACAAAGAACACACCTGTAGCAAAAGTTGGGCGCTGACCACACAGTGAGCACGGTCTCGTTGAAGTGCCACTTTTACCCCTCCATGGCGAGCTGGTGCGCGCGGCAGATCATGTCGATGTCGTTCGACACGTTGTACAAGGGCTTAGTGCTACCCCCGTTGTGTATAAGACAAATAACATACCTGTAGCAGTAGTTGGGCGCTGACCACACAGTGAGCACGGTTTCGTTGAAGTGCCACTTGTACCCCTCCATGACGAGCTGGTGCGCACGGCAGATCATGTCGATGTCGTTCGACACGTTGAACTGCGCCACCACGTCCGAGCCGAACAGGTAGCCGGCGCCCCGGGGCGACACGCCCCAGCCTTGTGTGTCTGCCGAGGGAAAAATTGACAAATTAGAGTTTGGGATTGTAAGATAATGAAGTATCATTGCCAATATTATAGGTACTGTACTCTTTTTGGATGTCACTAATGAATAAATTAATCTTGTCTTATATTGTATCCTGCTTTGAAGTGGAATTTATTAACAATGGGATGATGTGACTGATCTTAATAATTTCAGAGTATCTCAAGAACGCCCATACCAATTTGGCCAATTCTTTTCTTATGATATTCTTTAACGTCAGGGGATAATAGGTATGATGTCACCTATCTTAAATATTTTCAAGACCATGGCATTTTAAAAACATAGCCACTATGAATTGAATACAACCAGTATATTAAACACACAAAACTCAATACATATTCGGTCAATTGACTCCGATTTCTGATACATGACCGTGACGTCACCTTCTTGTATTCCCATACAAAAACTATGGAGACAGACCGTTTTGACAGATAATAAAAGTATGTCAACGATAGGTGGCGTCATCAAGCCTATTCTTACGAAGAAAAAAAAACAACAGGCAGAACAACGTCTGCAGGGTCCGCTAGTTATTAATTAAAAAAAAAGTTTAAGTAATCAAATACCTTCAGGGTCACTCCATAGCAGATCACACATGGGTCCGTCATGTGGCACCTCCTGTTTGCGGTCAATGGTTCGGATTTGGTCCAACGTCTGTATGGAGGGGCTGAGCCCTCCATGCACACAAAATATCCGCCCGTCAATGATCGCAGACAAGGATAAGTAGTCAAATATTTCTGTACAGTACCTGCAACAAAGCATAAGTTTTTTTTTTTAATTTGTTAAGGTTTGTTTTTGCATTCACAACACTATTTTTAATTTCGAAAAGATGTCTTTTCGAAACTATGAGGTTGTATTGGTGGAGGGGTTGTTTTGTAAGATAAGTTACTAGTAGATATTTTTACTGTCAATGTTAGTAAGTCAAATCAAAAGTTTTACAATTAACAAACTTATTGGTATACAGTGCAGGAGACAACATATCAATACATACCTCCAAACAGTGATTGATCCATATTTTCTTAGACATTCATCATAAAAACCGTAAACCTGCGTGATTTGTCTTGATTCGTGGTTACCACGAATTAGTGTAATTCTGTCTGGGTACCGTACCTAGGAACAACACAAAAAGCATTAGTAACAAAGTACTAAAAAATAATAATTAAAGTCAATATTTGCAATTTTTTTATTATAAAAACCGGATACTTTTTTTTGTTTGCCATAGTTACCGCCGCACAGTCTTTTATAAACGCTTTTTCTTGTTGGCGGTAACTTTGGCAGGCTATAACAAAAAAAAAACGATGAGGTTATTGCAAATTCTATGACTCAATGGCTGCAGAAAAATAGTGAATAATAAAAAAAGGGAATGAAAAGGCATTTTTTTGCTAAAAATTGAACTTTTTGATAAAATGCCTGTTTTTAGGGTTCCGTACCTCAAAACGCAACCCTTATAAGATCACTTTGTTGTCGGTCCGTCCGTCCGTCTGTCAAGACCGTTTTTCTCAGGAACGCGTGGAGTAGCGATAAAAAAAAACAAAAGGGGATAGACTTCCCTTCAAAGGTTTTATGTTGATTAAATTAAGCATAGCTTCACATATTTTAATATATACTTTATGACTGCCTCGTTGGTGTAGTGGCAGTTTCTGCTTTACATCCGAGAGGTCCTGGGTTCGAATCCCAGGTTGAGCCAAAAATTGTTTCTGAGATTTTCTGTCATGAATTTCTCAAAAACAGCTCGGAGTCGGGAAGTTGGCGGTGTTACACCCCCGTGCCTCGGAAAGCACGTTAAGCCGTCGGTCCTGCGCCTGATCTCTTTCCGATTATGTCGGATTGCCGTGTCACCGAACTTTGAGAGTGATGGAACAGTGAGTGCACCTGTGTATTGCGCTCACACTTGTGCACCATAATATCTCCTGCGTAGTTGGCTGATCTCTGATTAGATTGGCCACCGTGGTCGAAATCGGCCAGGAGGACTATTATTATTACACTTTATGAAGACTCACACTGTATATCTATGATTTAAATTAGTACTAGTAAGAAAGCAAACTATTGCCAAGCAGAAAACAGTGAATTGGCAAAGAAAGGACCCTTCTCTTTGAAAGCAATATTATCATCATTCTACAAATACTTCATTAAGACTAAGGTTATCAGTCAATATGATAACATCTGGATGAAATGAAAATATCTAACAAGTTTTATGTAATGACTGTTTTCCTATCCGCCTTTATACATCCTACTGCTGGGCACAGGCCTCACCTCAACTATGAAAATGATAAAATGATAGTTTAGTAAGTAGGAATTAAAACTAATCTTGTATGCTATTCAAGGCACATCATGGAATTTCTGCACCTTGTTAGGCCATTTTTGTACAACCTATGATGACAATTAAATGACTTGTATTAGGTCCTTACATATGAAATTGGCGTTTTGTCGTACTGGCCACTTTGATCACAAGTTTTTCCTATTTGGTTAGGAATTCGAAATTCAAATTTATACAGCTATTTCCACATGTAGTTGTGTTTCGTAAACCGTCATTCATTTGTTTTTTTACTTATCTTTTTTCTGTTTGCATCGCTCAATTTACAAAATGGAAAATTTGAAATATCGCGTTATTTACGAGTACGAGTTCCACCGTGGCACCAGTGCTGCGGAAACGGCTCGAAGTCTACGGGTACGAAACTTGCGACGAACGGAGCGACGGCGGGGCGGGGCGGTGCGGCGCGGGGCGAAGAGATAGCGGTGTCTTGCGTGTGTACGAAACAAACTTCCGCGCAGTCGCGCTCACGTAGTGTTGTGATAAACATGAATTCACGTCGAAGAGAACTATTGGAGCCCAGTCTCCTAATGAGAGAATTTTATTACCCAGAGATGGTGTTCATCCAATAAATCAACGAAGACGCAGTTTGGGAGAATTTTCTACACTTTATTACGAGCTACGTTGTCATTCAAGAAAGTTCTACAATTACACAAGAATGAGTCTAGAGACATTCGATTATGTTTTACAGAAAATTAGAAGTAATCTGGAATCTTTCGAGCGGCGAAACCAAACTAGTTTGTTCTCGTCGCTCCGCGCCGCCCGCCGCCCGTGCATCGCTCGATCGCGCCGCTCCGCCGTCGCCCGTTTCGTACACAGCGCTTAATGTTTTTAACATTAATGATTACATCGCCGTCGCGCCGCCCCGCCGCCGCTCCGCCGTCGCCCGTTTCGTACCCGCAGACGAAGGGTTAATGATGTGTATGGCGGTTGTGTCGCAAAAGAAAACACAGTGCGTTTTTGGTTCCAACGTTTTCGTTCTGGAAATTTCGACCTGCAAAACAAGCCCCGTGGACGGCCGGAGACCCAAGTTGATAATGAAGAATTGAAGGCTATTGTGGAAGCGGATCCATCGCAAACCACGTCCGAGTTAGCTGCAGGCTTTGGCGTTAGTGATAAAACTGTTTTAATCCACTTGAAGCAAATTGGGAAGATTAAAAAACTTGAAAGGTGGGTTCCTCACGAATTGAGTGAAGCAAACCGGCAAACGCGCGTCAACTGCTGCGTTACATTACTTGACCGGCACAATAACGAAGGGATTTTAAATCGAATCATTACCTGTGATGAAAAGTGGATTCTCTACGATAATCGGAAGCGCTCATCGCAATGGCTGGACCCTGGCAAGCCAGCCAAAGCCTGCTCCAAGCGAAAATTGACCAATAAAAAGTTACTTGTAAGCGTTTGGTGGACTAGCGCCGGTGTCGTTCATTACAGTTTTCTCAAATCTGGCCAGACGATTACGGCAGATATCTATTGTCAGCAATTGCAAACCATGATGGAAAAGCTAGTTGCTAAACAACCAAGGCTGGTCAATCGCTCTACGCCACTGCTGCTTCACGACAACGCTAGACCACACACTGCACAACAGACGGCTAGCAAATTAGAAGAACTTCAATTGGAATCTCTAAGGCATCCACCGTACTCCCCGGACCTTGCTCCAACAGATTACCATTTTTTTCGAAATTTGGATAACTTCTTGCAAGGGAAAAAGTTCAACTCAGATGGGGCAGTCCAGTTAGTTAGTTTTGCAGGGCTTTTTCTGCACTTAGCCTCACGATTGGGCCATTGTGCGAAATGGGGCAGTCCAAGTCGCCTTCAAAGATTTTATTGATTCCCGTTCGAATGGTTTTTTTAGTAAAGGGATCAATGAACTACCTATGAGATGGCAAAAGTGCATAGATTACAATGGCTCATACTTTGATTAAATAAATATGCTATATAAAAAAATTTCGACTTTTTGTTCCTCCCATACAAAACGCCAATTTCATAGGTAAGGACCTAATATTTGTAACAAGCTGCTCAATTTTTTTTTTTTTAATATCTACAATCAGCCTTTTGGTTTTAATCAGATTGGATGTTCTGCTATTACTCGTTTGGAGAATGCACATCCAGCGATGTGTCATCTCTTATTATTATTATTACTGTCTGATGTTGAAGCCAGTTGCCTTCTTTTAAGCCGATATAGCCAGTTGTCTCTGTATGTGAGCTGAGTAGCTAGACAGTTAGTGTGTCGCTCAAGGCATCGGTTGTAGCACGCAGAGGATATCTTTATCCTCTGCGTATTATATTTCTATTTCTAATCTTTTGTCAAGAAACATTGGTATTATAACAAAACAAACCAAGTACACACTAATATAATAAATGAAAAACTTTGCATGTATGGATGTTTATTACTCTTCCACACCAAAATTACTGGACTGATTTGGCTGATATTAAGAACATAGATAGATTATAACCTGGAATATTACAGAGAGTACTTTTAATGCCACAAAACTTCATGGTTCCTGTAGGATACACAGAAAACCGGTTATAAGCGGATGAATCTGCAGGGCACAGCTGGTAATTGTAATATGTATATCTAGATTTTGACCGCACTTACTTTTAATGCCAGTAGTAATAGGAAGGTTTCCACAGAATAGAAGCCTCTGTCCACAAAATCGCCCATGAATAAATAGTTGGTTTCAGGAACATCACCTCCGACTTTGAACAGCTCTTTTAAGTCATAAAACTGACCATGTATATCGCCACATACCTGAAATGAATTACTTATGAAAGTTACTTGAAAAACTATGTTTAGATTTAACTATTGTTTACTAATTAATTATTCTTCAGTCATATTAGTTTAAGATTTTTGTCACGAAAGTTCTCCAAGGATCTTAGGAAGAATATATTCATGTAATGTTTGTTCAAAAGGGATCAAGCATCACAATGCTTAAAAAGTTTCAAAAAGCAAAAAAACTGTGTTGGCTGTAGTAGGTATGTACTTATTATGCATTTTGTAGTGGGAGGTTATGAAAAAATAAAATAAAAGACACAAAAACATGAGATGTATTTACCGTGACAGGAGAATCAACACGCTGGACGTTACTCTCTTCGACGAGAATTTCACGAGCTTTCGCACACAATGCCTTTACCTCGCCCTCCATAATTATCTCACATCTCTTTAGCTGCTCAATTTGACGATCCAGATCACTAGTGTCCGACATTCTGCTAACTTATTCCCAACGGTAAATCTGCAAACACATCAATATGAGTGGGTAATACGAGCACAGCATCTGAATTCAATATTTATGATGCTTTGTAAATGAATTTCATAACCAAACTACAGCACGTTAATGCATTGAAGATATTGTGAAATAAAGGTTATCAATGGTTACTCACAAATAATTATTAATTGTCCCTTTTTTTTATGTAGAAGCGTCACGCATCCAACAGGCAAAATAATTATTATTTGTCAAACAAACTGACTGACCAAAAATTCAATCCGCCATTACCCACACACTTAAAATTGGATAGATAGATACACACACACACACACACACACTACATTACGATTTACGACAGACAGTTCAACCCAAGAAAATATTCAACAACACAATAAAGCCGGCGATACACGTTAGCCGAACTCATCCCAACGTTGGCCTGTTTTGTTCGTAAAGCGTCCACACGTTGGCTCACATACGGCAGGGCCAACGCGAGGATGTGCGATACACTAAACGCGAAAATTGATACTTGAAAATAAAAAAATGCTCGTTACTTATTTTTCAGCTTTATTATTTAGAAGGAAGCTCTTGCGTGCTAAAAATGCCGTACCATGCTTATTTCTTCATTTCTTTTAATGATGCGGCGTGCTTCAAAAAGCTAACAAACTTATAATTTCATTAAATTTTAAGTGAAATCTACTTCAGAGTCCTCCACAAACATTTAAAAATGAATAAAAATTGGTTGCCTGTAAAGTCGGTATACGCGCGAAAGTTTTACGTGACAACGACTCTGAGTGGTAAAATAATTTTAATGTGAATATTCATTCGTATAACATGAACCGGTGTGTATGCCTATCTCTCTCTCTCTCTCTCTCTCTCGCTCTGTCTCTCTCGCGCGAAACGTGAGCGGAGCAGCGTAACGCAGTTTCTTGAGGTGTCACCCGGCAAACCAATTTATAACACGTTGTCACGTCAAAATGTTGAATTGTATACTTAAGTTATAAAATATTCCATAGTTTTTAGGGTTCCGTACCTCAAAAGGAAAAAACGGAACCCTTATAAGATCACTTTGTTGTCCATCTGTCCGTCCGTCCGTCCGTCTGTCAAGACCGTTTTTCTCAGGAACGCGTGGAGGTATCAAACTGAAATTTCTATATGATACTTAGGTCTACTGCCCCTGAAATGTGTAGAAAAATCAACCTTCTAAGCCAACGCAATCAAAAGATACAGCCATTTAGGCTGCAAATTTCCGCAAATTTTCGAAACTCGCACGGGAATCAAAACCTACAGGGTACTTCCCGTAAACTTAGAATATTGAAATTTAGTACGAAGTCACGTCTTATAGTACAGATATAGGAAAAATTACGAAAATCGTAAATTTTCAGTTTCATCATATAAAAAAAAATATTTTTGACAATTTTGAAAATTTCAAAGTTACTACTCCTTATCTACAGGTTTGTACGGAACCCTCGGTTCGCGAGTCCTACTCGCACTTGACCGGTTTTTTTTACAATATTATTTTGACGTACGCACTCGGTGGGTGCTGTAAAAAGACTATACATATTTACTCAAAGACTAAGCACAGGGCCAACGTGTGGACGTCACGCAAACGGCCTATGCGTAATCCATTGAAGATACCGACACGGGAGAGCGAAAAGCTAATGCTTGGACCAATGTTGGCCCGCACACTACTACTACACTTTCTACAGCAAATAGTGTGCCTTCCATCTTGTGAGGAATAGCATAACTAAATAATACGGAATGCAATAACGCAATGTAAAATAATAAAAACCTTGAGTTTTACTTAATAATTACAAACCTGCTTAAGAGATGGCGTTGTATCAAAAATAAATAAAACTTAAGGCGAGTCTTCTTTTGATGAGTAGTTGAACTAACAAGCACTAATATTGCTCAATTATTATTTACATCCCCTTTCCATCTTCCCTTTATTTTCTGTTTCTAATTTTTTTTTGGCTTCTGCTCCTTCCTTTCAGTACCATGTAGAGTCATTGGTTAATTAGGAGCTGTCAAAGACGTTTGACATTTAATTAACCAATAGAAAAAGCTAATGTATAAAACATTTCTTACTGATTGGTGTTTTCAAAACACTGAACCTATCAGCCTGTTTTGATCGGCTCGCGCGTGACAGGCGATAGACTTCTCGTTGTTTTGCCGAGAGGCGCCTTCTGCAAATATATTGTTGATTAAATTTCAGGGTGTGTACCTACTATCAATTTCTGTTGATTTACTGGACCATCTGTTGTGTTGTGAAGTGTGTTTCAAGATCTAACCATGGGCAACATCCACACCGTCGGCCCAAATGAGGCACTCATAGTTTCAGGTGAGTTAGTTAAAAATCGATTATTTTCCTGTTACTGTTTTTGTTTAACAACTGTAGAAAAAATGACTATTTTATCGCGATCTATTTATGATTTTATTACTTTTACAGCTGTCTATGCTTCTACGCTATAAATTGCCTGAGCCTTGTACGAATATTATTGAAAATTGCGACATTTCTAGCTTGTTTACTATTAGAGTTTGTCTAAAGCTAAAACTATGATAATAAATTACTGAGACATGAGTGAAGCCAAAACTTTTTGGGGTAAAAATCGCCTCAGACTTTAATACATGTAGTAACAAAAGTGGGTAAAGGTTTTTATTGGAAGTGGTCATAGCATGATTCATAACCTCAGCTAATTCTTTACCAACTTACCTCCTCCACCATTGATAGCCTTAGATATTAATAAAATAGCTCCAATTGTAAAACCATCATAATTAATCTATTTTAAAACCGTAATCATTCCAACTATGCATATTTTTCGTAAATATTAGTTAAAAAAACTCTGTTTCAAAACTTTTAGTACAGTAAGATTCAATAATCAGTTTTTGATATTGTGTAGCCTCTTGTACCAGTCAAGATATCAAGTGCTATCTACTATTTATTGTAAGTCAACATACAAAACATTTAATATGGGGTCCTTAAAAAGCTTCTGTTTTGTTTGTTTGCCCATTAGCTGTGATAGTATGATTCAAAACTATGATTCTGAATTTGAGACAAACTGCCTTAGTTCCATTATGTGGAGTGAGGTCAGCACTTCACTACTCCCATTGCAATTGATTAATTAATATAGGTGTGGCCATTTGGAGTTATTCCTGTCTGATCCCAAAAACTGCTCCACTGACCATTATTTTTATACCTATATTCCAGTCTGATCTACTAGTATATGTTTTATCATTCCGGTCTGATCCCCTTCCATATTAATGGAACGAAATTAAATTTAATTTATCTGATCCCTTACAAATTTGTTCTAGGGGATCAGAAGGAATAAAAATAAATAAAAAAAAATCTGAATCACAAGTGTATTAGTTCCAGGAGATCAGACTGGAAAAACTCGCCATCTGTGGCTTACTTACATTAATGCCTTTTGATTGTTTAAATGTTTTTCGTTCCGTCATAACTGACAATCATATTCTGACCGATATTTTTTTTTATAATCTGCTTGGTAAATATTTACTTCATTGGTTATCTAGTTTTTATCAACATTAAATGTATTTACAGATACTTGATTTTCATTCTCATTTGGCAATCGTGCATTAGTTTGGAATGTTATCTGCTGATAAAAAACTGTTAGTTCTATGCGGGCGCCGAAATACGTGGACTAGTATAGATAACAGAAGTATTATCGATATATACCTATCGAAACTATTTATGTTAAGCACCTGATCGCCTTCTATTGCAGTTGGCGGTAGTTTTTATATATATTTACGTCATAGCATAGAAGGTAATATACGTGTAGCTTACGTGAAATTGAGCTTGACTCTACAGCGACAATTTTCCCTCGACAAAAAACGAAAAAAGAAAGGCGTTAATCGTTTGACCCCTTCGTATAGTAGCTTCCGAACGGATGGATCGTTTTCAGTGCGGCTTTTTTTATTCGAATGATAATTAAATCATGGCGGTTCTTGGCTATGGCTATGGCTGGCCAATAGCCGACCAGTTGTTAAAGTTCACCAGCTGTCTCCCTGGCTCATATCGGTGGTATTTTGTCCCTATGTAGTATCTACTCGTAAATATTACTACAACATAGGTACAATAATTTGTTCGGTCAGTTTGAGGTGTTTTTGTATTCAACACTATATGAATATGTGCGATTAGATTCGGCCTTCAGCTGCTTCAGCGTCTCACCGAGTACAGTCGCAATTGGTCCAATTATCTTTTTGTCTAATGATAAATTAGTGGAAAAGTAGTACCTACCTACAAACGCAATGTGAAATTGCACCAACTTAAAATAAGAGAAATACAATAATCGGTGGATTTGTAGATATTCGTCATTTTTATTGCAGGAATTGGACCCGCTATAATGGATGATACGTAACGAGCGACTTTACACACGTATAGTTAAAGTCTTAATTTAGAATCCCACCAGTTAGAATTCCAGCAATGTAAAAATAAATTCAGCCTCCGATTGTGTGAGGGCACCTAGTTGCCGGAATCCTTAAAAAACTTCGAGCGCGGCGAATCGATAATCATTTTAATCATAATGCTAGTATAATATTACCATATTTGTAGGTTAATTACCATTAAGCTATAAAAATCTCGACTCGTCCAACCACATCTTCAAAGTTATTTTATTAATTCTCACTCGTTCGTGTGCTGTCTGCTGTTATTATATGACTTAATATTCTAATAAAATTTTCGATTCTGGGATAGTTGAATTCATCGCGATAGGATAACGCCGTCTTTATCTTTAACTGTCTGACTTGTTCAACTGATAAGTTATCATTTATCAATGTTAATATGTTTATTTTCGTTTTGATGATGGAATAATAGGTAAGAAAGTTTCAGTATTTATGAACAACTAGTTTCCCGCCAGCGGCTCTGCCCGCAGGAATTCGGTTATCTAATACATGCAAACCTTCCTTTTGCTATCGCTCCTTGCTAATACATAAATATGAATATTCATTGTGAGAAACATTGTCCAAGACTTACCTAACAACTAAAGAATTCGCATTTAACTAGTACCGTTTTACTTTTTATCGCATTGCAGTTACATATATTTACAAATAATTTTAACACTAGTAGTAGGTAGGTATACGAATACGCATACTCTCTTAAAATTTAATCGTATTAGTTAATGTAAGAGTAATACACTGATTACCTAGGTGAACAAAAGTTAGAATAAATAGATACCTTCCAATTCATTGTCTTACGTTTTACTAAGGTACTCTTTTAGAGCGACATATGGATAAACTCAGTATGATAATGTATCGCCTATAATGATTTTAGTTCTATCTTATCTGATAAAATATGAAGACACAACTTTTAATAACCATACTTTTTTATTTTAGACCATGTCTATAAATTGTTAGTGTTACAAAAAATCTTAAAAACTAATGTAAGTAGTGCAATTAACATAAAAAACAATACGTGTGCGGCGCACATTGGCTGCATTTACCCACCTTGACTTGTTTGCAGGCGCATCCAATGTCGCAGCATCTTTGAGTCCCATCGTTCAGCAAATACGCACAGGATCGCATATCCGAGCTGCTCCTCAACCGATTCACGAGGGCTGCACACCGCTTTCTGTTGCGTGGAACATTTTAAATCACGTTTATGATGACATCAAGATGTTGACATGTTGCCTACCAGGCTCTACATAGCAAAACCGCTTGGTAGTAAAACAAAGTGTCACGAGAAAGTTTTGAATTTTTATGCATACAAATCTTTTAATTGATGATTCCTAGGCTATACTTGTTACTATTCCTATGTATATATCCTTCAAGTTTTGTGTAAGTAATTTTGGTTTCCATTTTTCAGGTACGAGTTTGATTGAGTTGCGTTCAATCCCGTCATCGTTTTTGTGAGTAAAATGAACGCGCCATTGTTCCACTTTGGAACTCCTGGGGGCAAATTCTCATGCCTATTTTTCACCCACAGTTTCCTCCCTGTTATCCTGAAACCCCGACATCATCCAAAAAGTTTTTTTGTTTGCTCGGAGATCAGTCACTCATAAGTTCATAATCTAGGTAATACAGCTTAAAAAAACTTTTTAAGTGAAGTATTTATTACATTGGTAAAAAATATTAGTGTGCATTTACTTTAGTTTCAGTTTTTTCATTAACAGTGACAATATCGTACTATTGATGCTCGAGTAATATCCTAAAGATCGTATGAAAACTTTTCAGTTTGCAATATAATTGAATATATGATTTTAAACTTTCGCGTTGCATAGTTACACTAATTACTTGTAACGAGTCTAAACGCGTTATATTGGATTACGTTACGCGTTACGTTGGATGCAAATCTGAAATAAATGATTTATTATTATTATTATTATTATATTATTATATGAGTAGAGTAGTTCGACCTAATACTCAGCGAGTACCTAATACTCATTTAAATATAACGCGTTTAGTCCCATTAAAAAGTAATTAGACCAACGTTATCAGTTCGGATCGTTTCCCCTTACGAGGGCCACACCGAAAAGATCGAGAATAGAAAAAAGTACAAAGATAATACAATAAGTTTTATTTTTATTGTTTTTCAAAGTATTCTCCCTGACAATAATAAACATAGCAAATTAATTGATATATTTGGTACATCCCTCTGTAAATTAAAAAACCAGTTAAGCGGTATTCATTTGGATTAGACTTTTAAGTATGTATATTATAGATAGCGTACAATAAGCACAAAACATATTTTTATCGTTAGCTAGCTTTTATACCATTTCTATTTTTAATATTTTTAATTGCATGCTGTGTTTACCTTTAAAAAATTGTACACTTAGCCATAGATAATTGTTTGTATTAAATTGTATTTTAGTGTATCAATTGTTGGTGAACCAAATAAAATAAAATAAACAATCTATGCATTTTTGCATTCGATCGAACCAATTGTTATAACAGTAATTCCAGTCTGAAGTGGACATAGTCGAAACGGCCGATTTATAAGCTTCGACTGCCTCTTCTGAGCCTTGAATCCGTCGACCACGTAACATATCTTTGATTCTTGGGAATGTAAAATAATTATTGGGGCTTAGGTCAGGGCTGTACGGAGGATGGTCCATCAACTCCACGTTTTCCTGATTTAAAAACGCAATCGTTTTGCCAGCGGTATGTGAGCTCGCATTATCGTGGTGAAGGATTATGCGACGGTTCGGATTATTTTTACGTAGTTCGTTTATGATTTCCGGCAAACAAACTGATGTGTATTAATCTGCAGTAACCGTTCTTTGTTCTTGTAAAGGGATCGTAGCCACGTGCCCAGTTTTCGATACAAAAGTGGCGACCATTTTTTTTGGTACGCTGCGCGAGCGAACAACTTTTGTCGGCTTGACCTCACCTTCGAAGACCCAAACAGCCCTTTGGGTTTTTCTTTTCTGGCTCATATGAATAAATCCATGATTCGTCACCAGAAACGATGTTGTACACTGCATTTGAGCTCCCTTCGTTGAACCGTCGTAGAGCAGACCGACACCAATTAACACGAGCCGACTTCTGTTCCCTCGGTCAAACAATGGGGCACCCAACGGGAAACTAACTTTTTGACACCCAGTTCTTCGTGCAAAATGTTTTGAATGGCTGTCATACCAATGCTGATAGAAGCGCGAATCTTCTCATATATCACATGTCTATCTTCCATTATTAGTTGACGAACAGCATCGATGTTTTCTTTTGTTACTGCTGTTTTTTGCCGACCAGTAGAAGGAACTGTGGTGAGAAAGGAATGTCCACGACGAAACTCAGAATACCAACGATATATAGTCGTTTTACTAGGTGCTTCAAGTTTATAAATAGAAACAAGCTCGGCAAGACATTGTTCTTGAGATAAACCTCGACGAAAGTTGTGAAAATCTCCATTTTCCTCACCGACTTATCAAATTCAAATGACAACTACTCTTTTGTTTTTTACTTTTTTTAAATTTCAAAAATGGAATTGTGTTAAGAATAACATTACGTTTCAAACACCAAAGAGATTTTAATCTAATTTATTCCTGAGTATTCTATTCCCGATCTTTTCGGTGTGTCCCTCGTATTTATAAGAGTTGAAAAAATCGATACAGCTATTATTACTTTTTGAAAACAACTTTATTGAGAGTACGCGTACTCACTTATACCAAAATGAAAAATGTTACCTGTTCGGTTGTTACAATTAGCTTTTCGCAATGCTTCCACATTTATTTACGTTTCGTAACCGAGGTAGCCGCCACGCGGACTAACTATGCTATGCATTGCTAACTGTAGGCCTACATGAATTGACCGTGACTTCCTTTTAAAATTTGATCGCTTAAAATAGTATTTCTTGTGTAACAAGTAGTAACTACTAATCAATCTCTTTAACCAGATATGTCAGTCAGCTGCAATTTAGTTAAATGACACTTGATGATACACTTTAACTTGAATGAGAAATAACTAAGAGATGAGATATTAAATTATATTTATTTAGATATGAGAAAATCAAAACTAATATCAGTCTAATGTTTCAAAAGCCCCCAAGTTTTCTTGATCATATCTGCAGCCTTTTCGCCTATCATTACCGCTGGTGCGTGGGTGTGGGCGGAGATAGTCCGCGGTATGACGCTGGAGTCGACCACGCGCAGCTTGTTCACCCCGTGGACCCGCAGCTCCGGGTCCACAACCGCGCGGGGGTCGCCGGCCGGGCCCATGCGGCAAGTCGCGATCTGATGGTGAAGCGTCGCAGTAAGAGTTCGCAGAGCACACTCCCAGTAAGCGTCAGAATCGAAAGCTATATTTCTACATCTAGGATATTGCGCCCTGTGAATCCGAGCACCGAACTTTTGAAAAGGTTCCGTCGCGGCCATCGCTTGCAAATGCCGTATAGACGCTACGAACGTCGCAACGTCTCTCGGGTCTGTCAAATAGTTGCCATACATTCGTGGGTGACTGAAGGGGTTTTTGTCCTTCAACTCCAAGTAACCCACAGATTTCGGGTGGAGCAGCATTGGGAATGCGCTCCAGGTGTCTGAGTTATCGATGGCTCCGAAAGCTTCGTCAAAGACAGTGTCGGTAATTCTCATGCCTTTCCGGACTGCCTTACTGCCCCCGGGGCCACCGTCCACTACGATGGACCCGCCGACACTGATCAGCTCTATGTCTGGTACCGGCTCGGGATCATCCGATACCGGCGTTTTAATGTAACCGATGCCTTCTACGCCCCCCGGCGAAGTGAGCTCGTTGTCGCCATCTCGGACCCAATCAATTAGGTTATTTATGCTCAACGCTCTATTCTCTTTAAAGCTAACATTTGTTGCATTCAAAGTAAATATTGCTGCTGGAAAACAAATGTGATCGTACAGCGTTCGGCCGACGGGCAAATCTTTGATAATAGGGATTCCTAGTGAAGAAAGATGGTCCTTCGGTCCTATTCCTGACAGCATAAGTAGCTGAGGGGATGCGATAGGGCCTGCAGAGAGTATGACTTCTTTGCGTACTCGCGCTGTGTACCTTATATTCTTATGAGTAAAGTCGACCCCATAAGCGGTGTTTGTCTGCGGGTCTATGAGAATTTTGGTTGCCCTGGTTTCAGGCATGATGTGCAAGTTTCGCCGTTTCTTGTGCTTGTGTAGGAAGACCTTGGCGGCACTCTGGCGATGTCCCGCGCTAGTCGTGGTTTGAACGTATCCAAATCCTAACTCGCCAGGTGCGTTGTAATCAACTGTGGGATGACCAAGAATTCTTCCTGCTTCTAAAAATGATTTTATCAATTTTGTCCTGAAACAAAAAAATGTTGCTATTTTTATTTATTTGTGACAATGCGTAACTCCACTGATACAACAAGTTAGTATTTTTTGTTAAATACCGTATTGGTGCAAATTCAACCGGCATGACCCCGTCTTTATTTCTGTATGGATTATTTTCTAAGCCGTCCAAACGAGCCTTTTCAGTCTTCATGTAGTACTGCAAAACTTCATTGTATGACCTGAAACGGGAAAAAAATAATTTTAAAGAATAAAGGAATATAATATTCGTGTTATATTCCTTTATTGGAATGGGATAGTAAAGAAATTGAATAATCGCAAAAGCAGTATTTAGTTTTTAAGTATTCAATTTCTTCTGTTATTATATATATAAATTGAATTGCTGTCCGTTAGTCTCGCTAAAACTCGAGAACGGCTGAACCGATTTTAAAAGTCTTGTAATATTCGTGGAAATCTAGGGAAGGTGTAAATGATAAGAAAATATGAAAAACATGAAAAAAGAAACAGCAGGCAGGTCGACGTCTGCCGGGTTCGCTAGTATTATTATATTAATTTAAAGTAAATTACTCTTATTAATTAACTTTTTTTTTTCTCAAACTTTTACCCAGACATCTGTCTGCGGTGTGAACTGTACTGCTTATTGATGAACAAATAAGTTAATCAGAAGTTCTGAGTGAAAGGAACATTAATTTCATTAATATTATTCAAATGAGTTTTGAAATACTTGGTAAAGTGATGGATGATACAACCGGTAACAGTTCACCAGTTATTCAAGTATGAGTCAAATTTGTGTAAATAATTTTGCTAGAAATTAATAACCTACATATTTCTTGTAATTTGTCGTGTTTTGTATTTTATAGGTGGTCAATAGACTCCCAGTCATTTTTAATCAATCGTTCATTGTAATAAGTGTCACGTACAATATATGATGGCCATGAACATGACCTTTTTTGAATCAATTCGAAGCAGCGATCGTGATTTGAATCGTAATTGAGTCGCTGTGATTATTATCAGCGCAGACTTGCATTGAAAATGGAATAGTTTTGAAGTACTTTATGCCATTGCCACCTATTATATTTTTGTTCTTCTACGTCATCCACTTCATGAATTGGCATCACGCTAAAATTTTACTATTTATTCGCTGTTCAGGCACTTTTATAACATACAATCTGGTTTTACGAGTTCACTGAACTCATTGTAACTGCAATATTTTTTTTAATTACGTTTTTATGTCAGAATAGGCAGAGCATTCCTTATTACTCGTACGTACTCGTTGGTTATCTGCTAGTTACACACACAAACAGTTTGGTCATAGGTCACATCACAATAGCAACCTTTTAACTTTATTGTTATCTCGATTATGAACATGATGATTAGATTAGGTAGGTAGTATTAGGAATCTATTTTTTTTATCATAAATTGCTATCAATATTATTGCATACTAAATTCAACTGTTTATTGATTGGGTGTTTATTGAATTGCTTTGATAACCATACTAGTTAGTGCCTTAAGTCATTAGATAGAAGGTTATTTCTTCCTGGTTAGTAAGTCGCTTTTGTCGTAGGTCATGCATCCTCCACCTACGACGTGATGATAAAAATATGACCTACGATATGATGGACTAACGCTCTTTTTTTGACAGACGTATAGTTTGGATGACGACCCTCATGCCTCCTACTTTATTAAGTATGCAACATGGGATAGACGTCAGATCTCCTCACCATCCGTCGTTCCCGTTCGCACAGTGATCCTGTCCCATTGCTGCGACCGGCCGCGCGTGTAGAACATGTATTTCACGACGCTGGTGCACTCTACTGACTGGAGTCAATAGATATGAGATAGACGTCAGGTGTCCTCACCATCCGTCGTTCCCGTCCGCAGCGAACCTATCCCAGTCCTGCAGCTGGCCTCGCGTGTAGATCATGTAGTTGACGAAACTGGTGCACCCTACTGCCTTAAGTCAATAGATATGAGATTGAGGTCAGATGTCCTTTCCATCCGTGGTTCCCCTCCGCAGCGATCCGGTCCCAGTCCTGCGGGCGGCCGCGCGTGTAGATCATGTAGTTGACGATACTGGTGCACCCTACTGCCTTAAGTCAATAGATATGAGATAGACGTCAGATGTCCTCACCATCCGTACTTACCGTCCGCAGCGATCCGGTCCCAGTCCTGCGGGCGGCCGCGCGTGTAAATCATGTAGTTGACGACACTGGTGCACCCTACTGCCTTAAGTCAATAGATATGAATGTCTTATGAGATATACTTCAGATGTCCTCACTATCCGTAGTTCCCGTCCGCAGCGATCCGATCCCAGTCCTGCGGGCGGCCGCGCGTGTAAATCATGTAGTTGACGACACTAGTGCACCCTACTGCCTTAAGTCAATAGATATGAATGTCTTATGAGATATACTTCAGATGTCCTCACCATCCGTAGTTCCCGTCCGCAGCGATCCGGTCCCAGTCCTGCGGCCGGCCGCGCGTGTAAATCATGTAGTTTACGACGCTCGTGCCGCCCACCGCTTTGCCGCGGGGCCAGAAGCAGCGCTCGTTTTCCATCCCTGCATACGTAGATAGTTGTTAGGGATCACTTTTAATTCGTATTTATACTTACAAGCTAAGACCCAGAAATCGGGGGGTATACCTATATAGACTTAAGTTAATTCACACATATGATTGAAGCTGCAGTCCCGCTGTCTATTCCGTATGATGACCATATGCCCGCGTCAGTGACGCAGTCAGTTCTGAACTGAACTGCATAGAAAAGTATCAAACAAAATATTTTTGACAGTGTCGGAACAGTTGACTCTGAGCAAACACTAAACGGATACGGAACTAGCTACACTGATGTGTCTGGATCAAGCAAGAAAAAGATTCCAGAGTCGGTCGTAACTAGCTATATCATACCCATGCAAACTCCTGGTTGCGGCTCCATATAGTACTGCCACGTGTAGTCCGTGGCCTGGAAGTAGGGTGCCATGGCCGGGATGTCCGTGAGCAGCATCTCCGGCTTGCCAGCTTCGATCAACAACACCATGGTGTTCTTGTTCTCTGTCAGACGTGACGCGAGCCCGCTGCCGGCGGATCCTGCGCCCACAATTACGAAATCGTACTCTGGCAAGGGCGAGGTCAGACCTGAAATTGCATATCAACTAAGTTTTCTTCGCTGTAATTAGTTGTACTAGCCTCGTTTTTGTTTACATCCAAATTCCAGTTTCCATTCAGTTACCAGAAAATAATAGGTATCAGAATGAAGATTTTGTTCAAAAGCATTATTAAACGTGCGAACGTTGCTGCAGGGACTAGTGAACTTATGTTACCCTGGCCTGGGCAGTTGAGATAAATGTCAAAAAATAATTGAAACTTGAACTTGAAATGTAAAATAAAATAAATAAGGCACGTGTCCTGGTTAATGGCTGTTCCAAACCGGCTAGCCTCATTTTATAGGGCCCTTGACAAGATAAGTATCAATTTCGCGGCTCGAACTCCGATGAATTTCATTTGGAAGTAGGCAGAACCGTTGTTCTTGTAATGTATGACAGAACAGTTAATATTGAATAACGGACGAATATTTTTATGCGCATAGTTCCTTGAACTTTTGAATGTTTAGAAAATTACTTAATTAAAGTTGGAATGCACAAACCAGTGTCCAGTGGTGATTTTCATTTTATTAACGCATTTGAAGACTGAGATCCGCTTGTAGAAAGAAGGCTTGTCTTATTACTAGATTTAAAACGCAGTCTGTCACTGTCAATTATTTTGCTAACGATATAATGATAGTATTTTGGAAACCGATCGTTGTTTTTTGGTCATATTTTGTCAAATTGCATTACACCGTTGCGTTTTTATGTTTGAAAATACATATGTTTTTAGCTATTTTTTTCCTATACTTTATATTGCGTACGTGCGGCTACATAAGTGCTTTACATTATTTTATTTTGATTCATAGTAATAAATGTGCGTTCCCAATGCTTTAACTACTTTTAATATATACTTTATTAACTTTACCTGCATCGTATATTGTATGATAAAATAGACGCGGGTTCCATTGCCAACATTCTTTAAATATTTAAGCTTCTCAATGCTTTTTTCAAAAATTTTAATTAGTACTTACCATTAGGCAACGGGTAGGAATCTCGAATGAAGTTGAAAAAATCCCCGTTCCCTTTAAAAACGAAACGATTTTCACTTGTCTTCAACACCATGTCGATGATTGGGTGGTGTGACCACAGCAGTCTGCCGCTCCTGCCCGAGCCATCTCCTGACACTCCTAGGTCTTCCTCGTAACTGCCATTTTCTCTCACTTCTTCATCACATGATAAAGCTCCGATTAAAAGAAACAAAATAAAGTGGATTTTTCGTAACATAATTTTGAAGACCTCATAAATCGAACACTTTTTTTTTAAAATCCTTTGCAATAGGCAGCGGTTACTCCGCCGTATGCTATAGCCTACCGCTATGTGAGTCAGGATCCGTGGCCATGGCCGTGAACGCTGAACGAGTCCAGAAAACTGTCGTAGAGGGGGTTTTGCATTTTGGTTACCACACCGGCTCAGACCGGAGCGTAAATACAATTTACAAGAATGGAAATGTTAATGAACTTTAACTGTAAATGGTCTCCTCATCTTAATTGAATAGAGATGTAAAAAAAAGTAATAAACAAAACTATTTTTATTATATTTTGGTTAACACACCGGCTCAGACCGGAGCGTAAATACAATTTACAAGAATGGAAATGTTAATGAACTTTAACTGTAAATGGTCTCCTCATCTTAATTGAATAGAAATGTAAAAAAAAGTAATAAACAAAACTATTTTTATTATTATTGTAATAATGGATACCGTTTTTGAATGAAGTACCCATAACGGCCTTACGTTTTGTTAGTTTTTTTGGGTGCGTTCTTGTCGTAAAGTATATAACGGGTACCTATGTGTTTTTTGAAACACAGTTAGTACACAAGACGTAAAATTAAATAAAAAACTACTTGTTTAAGTCTACGAAAAAAACGAATAAGCTATTTTAGTCTTAACAGTTATATTCTATTACATATGAATCTAAATAACAAATATTTACACATTAAGATTGCATAACAGAAGAATCTTCAAGGCCTTAATCTAGTCCCAGGTCGCTTTGATCATATCTGCGGCTTTTTCGCCGATCATGATAGCGGGTGCGTTAGTATGCAGCGATAGAGTGCGCGGAAGCACGCTCGAATCCACCACGCGCAAACGGCTTACTCCATACACGCGCAGCTCCGGGTCCACCACCGCGTCCGGGTCTGTTTTAGGTCCCATCCGACATGTACCAATCTGATGGTGCAAAGTCGCCGTCAAAGTACGTATAGCACACTCCCAATACTTGTCCGAATCGAACACCATCCCTCGGCAAGTCGTATAGTTCGCTGGATACAAGCGTGCACCCAACTTTTGGAACGGCTCCGTCTCCGCCAATGCTTGGATGAACCGAATGGCAGCCACAAAAGTAGCAACATCACTGGGATCTGTCAAGTAGTTTCCGTGCATCCTAGGAAAGCTGAACGGGTTGTTGTCTCTCAACTCTAGATATCCAACTGACTTCGGATGAAGCAACATGGGAAACGCTGTCCACGAATCGGTTGCGTCGACAGGACCGAACGCTGCGTCAAATAAATCGTCTCTGATAAACATGCCTCTTCTTACTGCTTTACTTCCCCCCGAGCCTCCGTCTGATACGATGGAACCGCCAATGCTTATCAATTCTATATCAGGTATTGGATCAGGGTCATCGGAGACTGGCGTTTTTATGTATCCGATACCTTCAGCGGCACCAGTTGTTGTGACTGGTCCGTCACCATATTGCAACCAACGAATTACATTGCTCAAATTCGTTTCGCGGCTTTCAATTAAGCTAACATTTGTAACGTTGAGGGTGAATACTAAACCAGGGAATGTTATGTGGTCGTAAAGTGTGAGGCCAACGGGGAGATCTTGAATCAATGGGATCCCATGACGGCTCAGCTGTCTCTTTGGCCCAATTCCTGATAGCATCAAAAGTTGTGGGGATGCTATGGGTCCTGCAGATATGATAACCTCTCTTTTTGCTCTGACTTCAAACTGTAAACGATTTCTGACATATTGTACTCCGTAGGCGGCACGTGTTTCCGGATCGATAAGGACTTTAGATACGACAGTCATTGGCAGTATATGGAGGTTGGGTCGTTCTTTGTTTTTGTGTAAAAAGGCTTTGGCTGCGCTGACTCTGTGGCCATTGTGTATTGTTGCTTGTAAATATCCAAAACCAAGCTGTTCTGGAGAGTTGTAATCTACTGTGGGGTATCCAAGTATTCTTCCAGCTTCTAAGAAGGTGTCGATGAGTGGTGTTCTAAAACAACACATAATTCATTTCAATGGAAATCGTTACAACGTGAACGATATAGCTAAAAATTCACTTCTTATTCTCTCACCTGAAAGGTACAGATTCCACATTAAGTTCACCAGAGGTTCCACGGTACGGTGAATTTTCCAAGCCATCCAAAGAAGCTCGTTCTGACTTCATGTAGTATTCCAATACCTCCCTATATGACCTAAAATGAAATAATAAGATTTTTCGTGACATATTAAAAAAAGTGTAAGGTCCGAGAAATTATGACCCAGATAGTTTTAAAAGCTAGAATAGGAATAGTGCTGGAGAGCTAGGAAACTAGCTAGATTTGTAGCCCCGAAGATAGCTCTAGTCTCGTACATTCTGACAGCTAACCATTCAGTGCTCAGCTAAATACTGCTGTGCTGCTACATATACAGTAGTAGATTTGACAATGAAAATGTAGTCTTATTTACTACAGTCAGTGCATTTGTTTAATCGATGTTAATAAATTTATTACCATCCGTAATTGCCAGCCGCCTCGATGCGGTCCCACTCCTCCGGGCGGCCGCGGGTGTAGATCATGTAGTTTATGACACTCGTGCCCCCTACCGCGCGTCCACGTGGCCAGTAGCATCGCTGGTTGATCATACCTGGTGGAGGTGTCAATGTCATTATGTAATGTGTACAATATATGTCATTTTATTCGTGTTTAGTAATGTTAAAAGAGACAGGTTGATGTAAATGATAAAGAATCCTGTTTTCTTCGCGGCCAGTAGCTTTTCTGGTCGATCATACCAGGTGCACGTGTCATGATAATGTGTTAAGGTGTCAGTGTCGTCAATCATTGAGTTATTGAGGCAGGTGGTTGTTAAAAATATATTTCATTTTATTTCATAATGTGATGCCTTTTGGCTTGCGTCGATCACTGTTCGTTTTGGAAAAAGTTACTGGCAGACAGTAGGTTGTAAAATATGAAAAATCTTGTTTTTTGATGGTACAATAGTGACTCCTCTGATTTATCATACTTATTGGATACATGATGCAATTAGTTTATTTGCGATTGAAGGTTGTTATCGAAATAATGCAAAAAATATTAGAACATTATAAATCAATTAAGTATTAAAGACGTTGTTAAAAGGTCATTTTGAATATTAAATTTCATGCTACGTTACGTTTGAATAATGTTGATGTAAGCTTAGGTTTGAAAAAAACTTAATACAAAATAATCACCAAATATTTAAATAAATGCTCAATCGCCCGAACTTTACACAACCATAACTTTTGTATACTCTACAAGTCTAATTAAGTGTCAAGTAAACCTAGAATGTTTAAGTGTTTGGCATCACAACTCACCTAAGTATAGTCTTACCAAGACAAACTCCTTGCTGGTGCTCAATGAAATACGGTCAGCTGTACTCCGTCCGCTGGAAAAAGGGCGCGATGGCCGGCACGTCGATCAGCAGGTTCTCTGATTTCCCAGCTTCTAACACCAGCACCGTCACGCCTGGGTCTTTCGAGAGCCGAGTAGCGAGCACGCCCAAAAGTCTTACCAATACAAACTCCTTGCTGGGGCTCCATGAAATACGGCCAGCTGTACTCCGTTCGCTGGAAGAAGGGCGCGATGGCCGGCACGTCGGTCAGCAGGTTCTCTGGTTTCCCAGCCTCTAGCACCAGCACTGTCACGGTCGGGTCTTCGGAGAGTCGCGAGGCTAGCACGCTTCCAGCGGACCCGGCGCCCACTATGATGTAGTCGTACTCCGTGAAAGGGGATTGGGCACCTGAAAATAAGGAACCTATTTAGGAAACCGTCTTCACAGTCTTGACTGGTGTGAGTTAAGATGATGGCTCTAAAAGAGACAGATTTTGTAACGTCTTCCATTTTCTTAAAACTGAATCCTTCCTTGGCAAATCAGGAATAAAATTAACGAAACTTAATGTTTAGTACATAGTCATAAGATACACGAGGTCACTTCTTCTTGAATGATTTAAGATAGTAACTTTATTTCTTTGTTAATTCAAAATGAGGATCCACTTCTGAAGCTAGATATATTAAACACTACATTTTATATACTCACAACGGTATAGATATTTAAAACGTTTCGACGAGTATTTTAATGCAAGCCCACTCAGTTCTATATATTGCAATGTGTAACGACATACTTAAATTAAATTCAAACGATTGTGAAAAAGTCTCGAAACTACCAAGGTGCGCAGACTTGCAACTTGCACATGCTCCATAAATCTTGCGTGATGCCCGTGATTTGCGAATAATTACAGTAATTGTTTCAAGTACTGACGACAGCATACGAGTATTAGACTTCCCTGCGACTCAAAATTGTCCTTATTACAATGGCATACAATGCCGTAGTGTTTACTCCGACGTGCTGATGACTGCACATCCACGTGTTAATCGCGTCCAGTGAAGATTGGTGCACTTAACACCTTGACATCGAATGCAAACTGCTCTTGGCGGACCGGCAGACCATAAAAGTAAACTAGATAAGCGAGTAATAGCATGCACTGTGAGTGAGCAGGAAACGTTTTTAAGGGAAGTTAGATTGTGGAATTAGTATCATCATACACATAAGTATACCTCGGGTATCTATGTTGTATTTTTAAATTACCGGCTGTCAAGATTATTTTTGGATAAAATTATGACGTTTAGAAAAAGTTGCTCCTATGTCGGTTCTTCAATCCATTACGAGTATGAGAAACTTTGAATTATTAGTAATATTAATTTTAAATGACTATGAATAATAATAATTAAATACCTATTGTAATGAGAACTCTGTCTGTATGTCTGACTGTTATGCTTTCGCGCCTTAACTACCAAACCGATTTTAATAGAGTTGGAACGCATATATTTAGAGTAAAACCTAGGAAAAAGACACAGAATAGTTTTTATAACAAAATATAAGCTTGAAAGCGAATTTCACGCAGGCTAAACCTCGGGCGGACCACTGGTACGGACAATTAGTTATTTTAAAACAATAATTTATTGGCAATTTTGTGGGGAGTATTGACAACAGAATAATATTTTAATCAAAGATTGATTAATTATATTGTTTATATATTGCACTAGCGGACCCCGCAGACGATGTCCTGCCCGTTGTGTTTTTTTTTGTTTTTTGTTAGAACCATTCCCATACTTTACGGGTTATCATAAAAAAGAATTGGCCAAATTGGTCTAACCGTTATTGAGTTATGCGCTTACCCATGTTTTGCGATTCTTTTTTATATTATTGTTATGGAATTTAAATTCACCAACAGTACTGTGATAAAATTAATATGAATACTTTTCATGAATATTTTTGTTTATCAGAGCAGTAAACTATTCGAATTCAAAACTATTTGGATTCATGTTTTTGTGGTATATAAATAAATATGATTAAAGATGACGCCAGATGCACACCCGTCACACCGGTTGCACCACATAAGAAATTTACAGACATACTACTAAATGATAGAAGTAGAAAAAAACTATAGCTAGTATCCTACCGAAAGAGATTTATCTCTCAATTAGCATTTGCCACAAGTTTAGACTAGTCTAAGAAATATGTACCGTAGAACTTTTTATTATTCTATTTCTATTTCATTAACGCTGCTCATGTCTCCGGAGATCCGCTAAGAGTGCTGATTTGTTGTTGCAAACCCGCCCTTATCAGAAGTTTTTAGAATGCTGCAGTGTTTTTCTTTCGAATGCAGCCATCCCTGGCAGTCATTCGAGAGCAAATAGGATAGCCGACAGCGAGACTAGAGATACTGACAAAGTTATACGGTACGGAGTAAGATTTCAGGATCGGCAGCGTCACAAGATAAAGAGATAGATACCTTATTCATACATAACTAGCTTTTACCCGCGACTTTGTCTTTTTGAAATGCGTTGTTTTAATTTTATCCAAGTATAATTCAAATCTTTAGTAATTTAGGAGTGAAAGCGATCAGATTCCAGGGAATCAAAGTAATTTTCCCCATTGTTTTCCCGCGGTAAAAAAGAACTCATGTCCTTTCTTAAGTCTCAAACTATTTCCTTACCAAATTTAATTTAAATCTGTTCAGTAGTTTAGGCGTAAAAGCGATCGGCCCACTTGAATTTTCCCATGGGAATGCGTCATTTCCCGCGCTAAAAAGTAGCCTATGTCCTTTCTCGGATATCAAAATATCTCCATACTAAATTGCATGCAAATTGGTTCAGTAGTTTTGGCGTGATTGAGTAACAGACAGAGAGACACAGTTACTTTCGCATTTATAATAAATCAGATTTGAACCTTTTTACTTGTTCTTCAAGTTACAAACAGTTGGCAGGAGTACATTGGTAAAAGCACCAAAACAAAACTAACTTTTCAGTTGAAATACCTCCAACATCAGCCAGGAAAAGGGGACAAACTTATTACCTCTACTATACTTTTTTGTCGGAGGTTAAAAAATTCAATAAGCAAAATGTAACTTACCACCAGGTAAGGGATATCTGTCCCTCAAAATATCGAAAATATCATTAGGGTTTCTTGGAAAGAAGTTGGGTGCCATGTTTTGCATCAGAAGATCCATCATGGGGCTCTGAGGGAACGACCTTCCGTTCCCTTGTTTTCTGCTTCCATTCTTTGGTATTTTCTGTCCATTTGATGGACTCGCCCAGAAAGCTAGCAAACTAAAAGTGAGGTAGAAATACAGCGTTGAACACTTCATCTTTGTAACATCTGGAAATTAAATGCGAGTATTAATACGTAAAAATAAACAATATATTTGCTAAAAAGATTACATTTTGGGTCGCTTATATCTAGCGGCTTCTGCACTAAGCGAGCTTGTATCGAAGTAGCCTTATAATATGAACAACTTATGTTGCTGGTTCATCGTACTTTACAACATACTGCCCCATGATATGTCTAAACTGGTTCTATATTGCCATAAAAGTCATACCAATGAAAAGTGATGAAGAGTGAAAATTAAATGAATTCTTCCAACGATCGATAAATACTGCTACAGATCAAATGCGTTTTGCTTTCGATACAGTAATTTGAAAAACCATAATTAATTCTACCTTACAAATCTGCCTTGTTTTTACTGTAGGTTTTATCTATTTCCTCCAAAGAAACATAGAAGCAACATTCCTTCTATCTATTAATATTGCAAAATAAAGTAATGAAAACACTTACCTGATCATACCCTTTACGCTCACAGCCGGTAATATTACAAAAAAAATGCAAAACTAGAAAATAATTATTACGATTCCTTGAAGGCACATATAAAATAAAATTTACCGTTTATAGTTCAACACAATTTAGTTTTTTTTAAAAGGAAACAAAAAAATATTCCATGCTATGTTGAGTGCCATAATAACACACTCAGCTGCGGCCGAAAGCTGACTGCACCACCCTTTCCTCGAGCCTCGACTATGCTTGCAATGCGCCCGCGCCGCTGTTTCGACATAGAAGTTTACTCGGATTTCGATTGACTTGCTCGCCTAAATTACTCTTAGTCGCAGAGCTTTGTTGAAATTCGAAACTTTACATGCCGATTAAGCATGCCAGAGAGATTTTATAGATTTAGAAGCGAGCGATAGATCAGGTGTGTTATGTAGATTTTCTAAAGTACGAGTAAATTACATATACAAGCATAAACAGAAGTTTTTTCAGAACTCAATTAAGGCTTAGATTCTTATTGTAAACGTAGTACACGCAGACGTTTGTCTTCTCTCTGATTAGTTTTTCCGCACCGCTTCACCAATTCGCACTAAGCCCGCGTGGTGTGGTATGGCTCGGACCACCTCATAGTTAAGGTGAGGCCTGTGTCCAGTAGTGAGACGTATATAGGCTGATGAGAGAGATTAGATTTTCATGTAAACGAGTTTTTTTGTCATGACTTAATGGACAACAGTACAAATGATTTCCAAAACTTTGTGTTTTTAAAGGTTGTATAATAATAATAATAAATATTTCACAACATTCACACCAATTCTCTGGTCCCAAACTAAATTTTTTGTAAATAAATACATATTATACATAGAATACACCCATACCAGTACACACATGTTCATGCACACATATGTTTGTACTGAGCGGAGATCGAACCCGCGACCTTGGTTTTAGAAGTCTGACATGAAGACCACTGCACCAATCGGTCGTCTAATAAAGGTATTGTTATTTATACACGTTTCCTGAAAGAAATTCACAGGTGTCGATTAATCGAGTCAATTAGTATTTTTGTTACACACAGAACTTGATTACCTACTTCTTACATTTGTAATACGAGCAAACAATAATTAGGGCACACCTTACGCAGTTACACTTTCGCCTTTCTGCCCACCTTGAACTACCTTGAGGGGCCAATTACCTTACATTACATTTTGGTTCACTTATATAACTACTAGCTGACTCAGCAAACGTTGTTTTGCCATATAAATGTTAAGTGTTAACTACCCTGATCACTAAGGGGTATGAAAAATAGATGTTGGCCGTTTCTCAGACCTACTCAATATGCTCACAAAATTTCATGAGAATCGGTCAAGCCGTTTCGGAGGAGTATGGGAACAAACATTGTGACACGAGAATTTTATATATATAGATTGAAAATCGTGTGCTCATTTATTTTTGACTAATCATAGACAATCTTTGTCATCAATACATTTCTAATTCGTATTAAGCTTCATTTTTAAAACAATTAAACTTTTGGTATTCTGCAACTGAATAAAACAAAGTTGAAAACTTGTCTAAAATGTAGTCTTCCAATTTGATATGTATTCAAAAATATTGCACGAGTGAAATATCTCTATTAAGATAAGTACATACTAGTGCTATCAAAAGCTTTAATTAAACCGTCATATTTAAAGAAACTTAGTGCTTAAACTACTTACCACGGAGTCAGATTAATGTATGTGATGTTGTAGTTTATTATAACTCGTATTATAACTTTCAACACAGTCCTACTAATTTGCCGGAAAGCTGTTATTTTGTATACCTATCCTTACATGATCGTCACCCAAAATGATCAGCTATCCAACCTATTTATATGAATAACCCTTAGCAAACAAGGTACTGTGTCAATATTGTAAACTTTAAAGCTTGAATAAGATTTTTCATGATTATTATAACACATTTTTTGTGCTTACACTAAAAAATATTTTATTAGGAGCAATACAGTCAGTCGTTGACTTTTTCCTTAATAAATGAGTCTGTGTAATGTCACGTAAGTGTTTCAAAATTACAAAACCATAAGTGAGTTTCTCAATTTACTCTGATTTCAATGTTGTTTAAGAAAAATCAGGGCGACAAGCAATATGACTAGGTGCAATTTTAACAAAATGCAGTTACTAAAGTGTAAAATATCGAGCGAAAGTAAAACTATATGCGATTACCGGGTGTTGAGTCCCAATTAAGATTTTGGATGTAAGTCCAGTATTTTGTACCTATTATTAAGAGTTTAAATTGAAATTTATGCGTTGTGATCAGGTATAAGACACGTGAAATTATTCGGATACGGATATACGGTATATATACTAGTCAAAACAAAATAAGGGCCACAGTCTATTTTTAAATTTCTAAGAAATGTATGTAGGTTTTGGGTAAACAAAAAATGAATTAATTTGTTTGATTATTTTTTAATGTAAAAATCATAAAATCATGTGTTTTAATTGAACAATTAGTAATTGACAATGTTTATTTTAAAAGTAAGCAGTTTTACCTAAAAATACACACTCTAAAAAAGGATCGAAAGAAAAAAAGTTGCAGATTTTTTCTGTGTTTTGCTTTTTTTTTCAATATCGTGTGTGTCCTCCCCTTTTCAGAACACATTCTTGAAGCCTGGAAGGCATGCTCTCTACCAGGTGTCGCACAGTCTCTTGTGGAATTCGTTCCCAGCTTGTTTTGAGTACGTTGATGAGCTGCCTCTCATTATGGACGGGTAGATTTGTGTTCCGAACACTTATTTTTAACAAATCCCACATATGCTCAATTGGATTGAGGTCGGGACTGTTCACGGGCCACGGCAAGACCTGTATACCAGCTTCGTCTAGAGCTTCCCTGGTGTCACGAGCTGTATGAGCGCGGGCGTTGTCGTGCATTAACTTAAAACCTGCTCCTATTCTTTGTGAATATGGTATGCTCAATGTATCGTTGAGCCGTTACCGTGCCTTCATTAAGAATTACGAGCTCAGTTCGGCCAGAAAGAGAGATTCCTCCCCACACCATTACATTTGGACCCCCAAATCTATCACTTTCATGGATACAAGCATCCGAAAACCGCTCACCTTCTCGTCTCCAAACTCTTATGCGACGATCATCACTAAAAAAAATCACTTTGGTCTCATCTGTGAATAGTACTGTGCTCCAATCACTCACGTCCCAGTCCTGGTGTTGCCTTGCGAATGATAATCGGTTTGCACGATGCGCTCTTGTCAATGGAATTCGCACTTCACGCCTTCTAGAGAACTGTTGGTCTTCGTGCAATCGATTTCTTATCGTTTGGTCACTAACGCGGGTACCGGTCGCCTGACGCAATCGGTTTTGTAAGGAGCGGGCGGTAACGAATCGCTCCCTGCGCGCAGTCCGGCGTATGTAGCGGTCTTCCTGTGATGAGGTTGCTCGAATTCTGCCTGATCCTGGTCTTCTGGTTACATCCCCAGTCTCTTGAAATCGATTCCACGCATTCTGGATGGCTCGCCGTGAAAAACCCAGCTGCGAAGCTACTGTACGCTGCGAATGGCCCTCCTGAATCAGTGTTATGGCTCTAGTTGCGGTTTGGAGGTCCATATGTCTTCGAATCCTCGGCATTGTTCTTTTGAAATGTTTATTAACACTTTAACTAAGCAAAGTTTAACCGTTCACGACGAAATGCACAGTCTGAATGGCTCAAAACTTTGTCTTAAAATAAGGTAATTTCAAGTGGTTTAAAAAATGTTCAAATTCTACCCACTTCAAAAAACAATCAAGTGATGTAATGCTTGTAAGCACTCAAAGAAACCCAACAAAAACAAATATGCCACTTAGGATCACTTGAAATTATAAAATCAGTCAGGGCGTTAAAATAACCAAGTGGCCCCTATTTTGTTTTGACTAGTATATATCATATCCGTCCGCCACAGAGGAGTTTCCTTAGACGTTTTTCCACGTTCAAATCACGTAAAAAGTAATCTTATTTAACTAAATGCTTTAGTCTAATTTAAAAGTTATAAACATCATTTTTTAATAACTCGGACCACGGATTAAAAAGAAGCATTAAAATATTTAGTAACTATTTTCAAAAACCTATTTACAAAAGTTAAAGTTCAAGTAAAAATTAAAATTGTATTTTACATATTCCAATTTTCGATAAATAGCGAGACTCAGGCCCTAAACTACGAGGTCTGTTACGCAAGGGATTTGTTTGACATTGAATTTGACCTCCTGTTTATGCACGTAACTAGATAACTAAGCATTCTTTTCTTGTAGTACCTTTCTCTTTGAAAGCAGAAACCCTTATTCACGGTTGCATGGGCATGCAGATACAAGTAAGGATTGACCTAAAAGTACCTACCTACCAACCTTATGATGTATCATTTACTCCGAACGCTACATACTTATTTTTCCTAAAACAAACTTTACTAACGTTAGATACTCATTTTCATAACATACTTAGCTAATGTCATCTTGAAAGAGTTGAGTTTAAATTTTAAATAAACATCGTCAGTTTTTGCGATCAGCCCTTCGTATCTAGACAATGAGGCATATTGTATAAAAATATCTATGTTGAGCTCTCCAATCCGCACCAGTTTATTTTTAAAATGATTCTAGCTGTTGACTAACATAAAAACATATTTATTAAAGGTAAAAGTTCAGTATTAACTTTTACGTTTAATGGTTTTTTTATGTTATCATTTTATTAATGTGGTGTGTGGTGGTGCGGTGCTTTTGGACTTGTCAAAAAGCATTTGATTTAGTTCAGTATGAGGTCCTGTGCAAGAAACTAGCTGAAGACACTGATTTGCCACAGTAATACATCTCAGACTTGAAATACTGGTACTCTCATCAAGATAACTTTTTGAAATGGTCCGGAGAGCTCTCAAGCATGTACAGGTTGAAAAGCGGGGTGAGATAAGGTGGGGTGAGCTCACCAACGCTGTTTAGCGTGTATGTTAACAGGCTGATTGATGAGCTTAGCAGCGCTGGAGTCGGTTGTTCTGTAGACGGAACCTTTGTCAACAATATTAGTTACGCCGACGATATGGTGTTGTTATGCCCATCGGTCAAGGCTCTCAACAGACTGATAGCCATCTGTGAGAGGTATGCCGTGTCCCGTGGTCTCAGGTACAATTGTACTATAAGTGAACTTATGGTTTTCAAAGCTAAGAGTAAGACATATAAGGTTCCGCCTGTCACTTTAAAGGAGTCCCGCTAAGACAAGTACAGAGATTTAAGTACCTGGAACATTGGGTCACTGAATCATTGAAGGATGATCTGGATATGGAAAGGGAGCGTCAGGCTTTGTGCGTTAGCCAATATGCTTTCCCGCAGGTTTGCACGTTGCACCAAAAACGTAAAAGTAACGCTGTTTAAGGCATTCTGCCATTCACTGTACACGTGCGGCCTGTGGATGAACTACACCCAAGAGAGATATACAGAGCCCTGCGCATTCAATACAATAACGCATAAAGGGGGCTGATGGGGCTGCCGCGGTACTACAGTGCTTCGGCTAAGCTAGCCGCAGCTGAAGTCGATAGCCTTTCGGCTATCATTAGAAAGCGCATTGCATCGCTGATGCATCGAGTCCGGGGCAGCGCCAACAGCCTTCTAAAGACGGTTGCAGCGAGACTGGACGTGGACAGTGCCATTATGCAGCACTGGACCCGCGTCCAGATCGCCAAAGACACAAAAAAATATTATATATATTTCTATATTTTATGTATTATTAATTTTATGTTTCAACATAGCAACAAACAAATATGGACTGTATGTAGGAAATAAATTGATTTTATTTATTTATTTATTAATAGTCTCGTAAACGCATGAAGCTCTTTGAGATGATACAATTTTTTACGGATTATTTCGCGATTTATTTACATTTAATTTTGGTAAAGAAAGAAAAAACACCCCATTTTATGATTTTGAGCTGTTAGTATTGTTCAACAAAACGAAAAAGACATGGCGCATATTAAGTCGTCTAGTGAAATATTATAATTATTATACAGCTACGTTTAACGTTCAATGTTGGTAGAAATACCCAATTGCGTAATTGAGATTCGAGAATTGCGTTAATGAGCGTGAAATTTTTACCGCCCACAACCGTTATTTACCAACTTTGATATATTTAATTATGAACATAGATGTATTCTGTTCTAAGAATATTTTTGATTGCGCAATTAAAACACACTTAAAGAAAAATAGATTGCCACAGGCGGGACTCGCACCGGACTCTCGCAAGCCGGGCAACTGCTCTCTCCATTTAGCTAGCGTGACATTTACTCATCGGTCCAAATTTCTTTTAAGTGCTCTTTAGGCTGCTGCCAGCCATGATCATCAATGTTGCGGTAAGATACCTACAACATCCGAAAGAAACACATGAGATGAGGTAGGTAGAAGATGATTAAAAGTAAAGTAACTTAATTTTTGATCGCGTAAAAGTTATTAAACTTCTTCCGGATAAAAAAATCGTGTATCGTTTTTCATTAAAAAAAAGAAGTAGGTAATAGTAGATATAGTTAATACTTAAACTATGCTTGATAACAAATTAAAGACTTCTCTAAATGTGAATAGATAAAACATAGGAAAGTAAAATGTTAAATAGTTGCAGTTAACATGATATTACAAAATCAGTTTATGCCATCGCATCGGTGTTCTTTACACTCAAAAATCTAAGGCAATTGTTGTCCAACTAGAGTCTTTGCTGTTACTATTTCACAAGGCTTTATCGGTCCGATATGCCCGAACCAATAACGTAACTTTGTATATCTAAATTAGCGGATCCGCAGACGTTGCCCTGCATTTTTTTAAACGATTTTGCCATATTTTCTCATCGTTTAAACCTTCCCTGGATCTCCTCGAATATTTCAAGACTAAAATTAGTGAAATCGGTACAGCCGTTCACTAGTTTTAGCGAGACTAACAGCAATTCGTTTTTATATATGAGAGATAAAAACAAATAGAGAAGACCAATAAAATAACATATTTTTAGGAAGTAATAATGATTTAGAAATTATGTCGTCAATTTGTATCGTGTGTAGGCAGGTGTATCCATGACTTACTAATCTGTGGATGTATTCACAATTTAAACAGTATCACTATAAACACTCAATGACGAGTATACTAAGTGTAGGATACACTAGGAGTCAACAAATAGACCAATTAGATCAAAGTAAGTGATTTCTATTACTCTTGTTTGATTATACTTTTAGTTAGACTTGTCATATTGTCGGGTTATTGTAATCATTTACTAATCAAAAGGAGTCCCATAAGCCTAACACCTCATTAATAAGTTCAAAGCTTGTCTTATACCAATTTTTAATAAGTTTCTCCATCCAGTTATGACACTAGAGTTGTAATTAACTTTAAAATAGTTTGATTTTTATTTAAACTAGGTTGTAACGCTGGCTTATTATTCTAATACAAAGGCGGTAAGAGTAGGATGTGTCTATCTCTGGACGACACAAATGTTTGCTAAACTACCTATATGCTTTGAGGCTATAGCACAAGCTAGCGCTTAGTTTAGGGTTAGGTAATTTCTGTTTAAGTTAAAACCATTTATTTTTAAAAACATATTTTCCTTTCCTTTTATAATTTTCATATGATAGCATTTTTGCTACATTTGTAACCACAGGCGCTCTTTGTGCAACTTAATGAACAACTGTTTCTATTTCTTGTCATTTTGTACTTGGATTATTATTAAATACAAGTATTGTTAAAGTATCTTGAATGTTGTCGTAATTGTAACTTATTTGTTTCGAAAGAAAGTAGCTAGAAATAACTTCCTAGATATCCGATATTTTAAAACCAAAATTGAAAGCTCAATGGAAAGCAACATTCACTGGATTTTGCCGTAAGATAATATGCAGGAAAAACTTAAAATCTTAGGGTTGTACTGACATTAATTCACTGAACTTTTATTTTATTTAGCTTATATTTGGTACTTTCATTATAACATATTATCGAGGTATCTTTACTTAATATTTATTACAACTTGTACATTTAATTGAATTAGATTCAACAAGTTAAAACAATTAGATAATATCAGCTAGTACACTTTTGAACATATCTAGAACATAATTTTAATGAGGGAGATGATATTGCACAAATTGAATGAGTTTTCCAATAATAAATAAATAGTACCCTTAAACATAGTTTGCTAATAACACTATCATTTTTGTATATATTGTTAAATACTCTACTTCTTATAAAAAGCTAATTTGTGAGACGCTTTATAACTAACTTCCCAGTCATCAACATAAATATTTTAAATATAGGTATGTCTAGCATATTAGCGATATTAATGCATAATTTACATCACAGATAGTTTTATAACTCATATTAAATAAAATTATATTAATTTAATAACTGTTCCTCAAAATCATAATTTTCCCCAATCCTGTTTGACTATGTCTGCTCCTTTTTCCGCAATCATGTAAACAGGAGCGTTTGTATGGCTCGACACAATCTCGGGCATGATGCTGGCATCAATTACCCTTAATTTATTTATCCCGTGGACTCGTAACCTCGAATCTACCACCGACGATGGATCGCTCGCCACCCCCATCTTGCACGTCCCACTTTGATGGTAAATTGTAAATGTAAACATCTGAGCTTGACAAGCTAAGTACTCGTCACTCCCAAAGGGACCATATTTCAGACAATCCTCAATTGGCACATCATACAGTTTTGTGCCTAGATTCCTCATCGAGGGCTGTCTAGCAATTTCTATTGCTACTTTCATCCCTTCAACAATCTTTTGCAGATCTTCCTTATACTCAAAATAATTTGGAATAAGTACTGGTGCTGCTTTAGGATTCCTACTCTGTAATAACACTCGTCCCTTAGATTTAGGTCGCATCAACATAGGAAACACCATGAAGGCGTCACTCTTTCCCAACGGACCGTATGTTTCCGCGAATATGCGTTCGTCAAAACCAAAGTTATATTGTAACATGGGATCTCCGTTAAGACCAGATCCTATAAAAAGTAGTTCCATGTCAGGCCACGCGGTTTTGTTGAACTTGTCAGATAAGTCCATGAATATAAGTGCCTCACATCCACCAGGAACTGAAAGTGGTCCCTTATGAGTATTCATCCATTTGAATACTATGTTTAAGTGATTTAGAATGAATTCCGTGTTTAGACTGAAGTTTTGAGGTCTAACTAGAAACTGAAATCCACCGGCTGCTATATGGTCCATTAAATTATAACCAACGGGAAGATCCTTGACCACTTTGATTTTCATCGATTCTAAATGACTTCGCGGACCGATTCCTGAAAGCATCAGCAACTGGGGAGTATTGAGAGCACCTGCTGATAAAATTACTTCCTTGCTTGCTAAAGTTTTGTATTTTATACCATGCTTTTCTAGCTCTACGCCTATAACTTTAGTTTTGGTGTCGTCAAACAAAAGTTTCGTTACCAAGCTAGCTTTGGTTATGTGGAGGTTTTTACGCCCATTGATAGGGTGTAAATAAGCTCTGCTCGAGCTGTGTCGAGTACCATTTTTCATGGATAGTTGTAAAAAAGACACTCCTGATGGTCTTTCACCGTTGTGGTCGTTGTACGTGAAGCCAAGTTCTTGTGCGCCTTTTACCCATGCTTTACTCTTTGAAGTACGGTAAGGAGCGTGTTCGATGTTCAAGTACCCGTCGCGGCCATGATATCTTGGATCATCATGGGCGGGAATATTAAAGTTTTCTACTTTCTTGAAATATGGTAGAACATCGTCCCATCCCCACCCTTCATTACCCAAGTCTCTCCAATTGTCATAGTCTTGTTTAGCACCTCTCGTGTAGATCATGTAGTTCAAGACGCTGGATCCACCCATTACCTTCCCGCGTGGCCAGTTGCACTGTTTATTTTCGAACCCAGCGCAGTATTTGTTCGATGGTTTTGTTTTGTATTTCCAATTGGCAGGCGTGAATTGTAAGTAGTTGGCAAGGAGAGGGATGTCCATGATGAAGTTTTCGTTGACGCCTGCCTCGACTAAAAGTATTTTCCACTCAGGTATCTCTGATAATCTATTTGCGAGGACGCATCCAGCAGTTCCCGCGCCAACGATGATGAAGTCATATTCGGAGAGGAGGTTGGGCTGGTCTGGTGGTTCGTTGTTCAGCTGGTTGGTACCTTCGTGCAAAAAGTTCATCAAGCCCCCGATAGGGTTCGTGTTCTGTGTATCGCTGGGCAGAAACGCGGCAAGCAGGATCCATAGCGCCGCCAACACTGATGGCATACGACGACTCATCTGGAATTGAGAAATATATAATGAACTATTGGATATTTGGTGGTGCACCGCAGTATAGTAGAATCGACGTTCAGTTGACGAACGTATAAAACTTATTGGTATTTATTTCAAAGCAAGGCATGCCTATGCATTTTAATAGGAGCTGACAACGACTTAAAGGTATTTGTCCCACACAGGTGTCTACAACTTGAATAGAAATAACTTTTCAATGACAATCGTTATTTGTCCTTTAGGTATGATATTTATTTGTCGGTTACTCGAAATATTAAATGGTGATTGAAGGGTCAACTGTAATGCAAACTATTTTAATAAACGTTCATAAACATCTAAAAGTGAATAGTTTGTCGTATGCTTAGAGTAATCATTAATTAACTTATCATGAAGAAAACCACCTAAGTACGAACAAAGCGCCTTAACCTTCAGCAGCCTGCGATTAGGTAGTTCCTACTTACTTCTTATATCAGATTATTAAGAGTGACAGTGCCATATCACCCGGAAAACTGTTAATCTGTCTCGTTGTTATCAAACCCATATTTAGTTCTTTGCGTCAATCAGAGTCTAGAACAATACCTAGGCATGATTGTGGATGATTATTGGATTCTGTCATCTAATGTTCTTTACATAGAAATGATTAGATATCACAGCTGTGTTACGTATCTCTTACACACGCATTAACTTTGTTGCGCGAAAAAATCCCCTTTGTAAGTAAATAAATTAAGTATAATTCAACTTTACAATTGAAATCAACATAATTGCGAAAGTACGATGATATAATTATTGCTTTTGTTTTAACACCTATAATTAGTTACCCCAGCAGTAGTACCTGTGTAAACGAGCTACATAGTGCAGTATATTGTTAAGTTTAGAAAATGACTGTAAGTAATGCCCTCTAAAATATCTTTTGATTTATCACTAAAAGAAGAGTTCAAGATACGTTTGTCGTATGAAAGTAAGGTGAAACTAATATGAAAAAGAAAAAAAAACTAGTGGACCCGGCAGACGCTGCCCTGCCCGCTGTTTTTGCAATTTTCCATATTTTTTATCGTCTCAACCTTCTCTGGACTTCTACAAATTCTTCTTAAAGACTGAAATTATTCAAATCGGTTTAGCCGTTCACGATTTTTAGCGAGACTAATGAACAGAATTTCATTTATATAATATATAAAGATAGCAAATAGACTTACATGTGCCGTAGTAAGGTGACATTTCTGAAAACTGTACTACAGTTGGCCATTATATCACATAGAGTAATTGCGCAAATTTCACCTACCTACCTACTTCATATCTAGAATATATCCATATCAATGGTATGAACTAAGAAATGCAATAAGTTAACAAATTATTGCAATTATATGCAATAGTTAAGGCGCAACTTTGATAAAAAATAATTTGTCACCTTACCTTGTTGTCTTACTTAAAATTAAAATGTCAATAGATAGACATTCAGTCATATTAGAATTATGTGAGTTACTCCCAAATCTAAATTATGCAAAGAGAAATGTGTCAGTACTAATACTAACTCAAATCTCATTAATAAACTGAACTTTGGACTCATTTTTTTGTGTTCCTTCATGGAATGACTTCTCCAACATTACGACGAGTTTTTTTAAGAGGGCAAAGGACATCATTTAGACATCATAACATAATATAAACAAGATGATAATTTTGAAATGATCCTTTTATCCTATAATTTAATACGAATCCAATGTTTTACATTCGGTATTTAACTTCTTTATTTTATTAAATTATTGCTTTTGTTCTCATTAATATTTCCATTGATGACGTCAAAGACGATAGTCGCCACTATAATCAGAGCATATGCGGGGCCCTTTGTCTCAGCATCCGTGACGTACCGACCGCTTTGCTGCAGAAGGCGGAAGGTGGTTTTTCCGCTACAATTATAGATCTGCTCGATTACTTGTTTCCGCGAATCGAGATTCAGTTGGCTCATTCTATAAAACACATTTTAATCATTTTCAAACTCTGAAACTTCAATTAGGGATGATAACAGGTCCTAAGAAAACGAAATGTAGTTAGTGTTTCAAGAAGAGAATTAAGAATTATATTAGTTACGTATTCATTTTTCTATCAAGTCAGAAATAATATCTAAAAACATACCATAAAGTTACGAAATGAGAGCTTTCTACGTCACCACCGTGTGTGGAATCGACAAAGAATCGTACTCAGGCCTGACGTCATGGGATATTTTAAATCAATCTCTATTTTTTAAATTATCTACGCACCAGACACTGGAAAAATTGCCTTTTCAATGTTTATTTAACTACTTCTAATTTATATAAAACGAAAATAGAATACTAAGTTAGAGCCTAAATTATTGTAGAGATTAAATTTAAGTATTTTATTTTACTTTTAAGGTTATCAAAAATATTCCTAAAAAGTTAAAAGCTAAACAAATGACACCTTAGGCTACCCGTGCCTATACACGCTGTAAACTATTGTAGCATGAGAAACTCCGGGTAAAAACATAAAATCTTAAAATACTTCAAATGAACCGTAATCATATCTATATATTAATTGTCTAGGAGAATTTCTTTCTGACCAGCCTGTATCGCGGTGCTAGGGACTATTTTATAATTGAGGTACCGTTTTAAAGATCTCGGCGAGTAGACTGGGACAAATCTCTAACATTTGTTTGAACTTAAACGCGGACTAAGTTACGGGCGGCCGTTAGTAAACGATTATTGTGTCATTTTGTTCAAGTAAAAGCTGACGGTTGGTAAGACTCACAGTCTAATTTTAGGAAGTCTCTATGACAACCAGATTTTGGCACGTGACAATGCTGTATTCCGGTTTTCAAGATAATGCCCGCGCTTAGAATTAATTTATTATAATTGATTTATTGCAATACTGGCAGAACCGGCAGACGTAGCACTGGCCGATCGAAGCGGCTCCTCCCGGTACTAAAAACTACTCAATGGTCTTAATTGGTTAGTTTTATGTAATTATCCCTTATTTGCTCAGCCTTAAAACCTCCTCCGGCCCGTTCCCGAGTTTTAACGAGACTAACTACAGCAATCCATGTCTTATATTATCCGTACGCTTGAAAAAAAAACATACAATTGAAGGGACATGTACTTTCAGCAATTTCTGGGACCACCGTTTAGAAGTTTAAGTTTGTATGACACCCAAAGTTGTAGCGACGTGCATACTCACTTGGTATACTGTTAATAATTTGTTCCGGTTTGGGTTTCCAGTCATTTTCATTCTCACAATATATGCATTTTGCGTGTATTATTATTCTTTTCCGTGGAATCTGTTTACGTTCACTTTTTACTGAAAAATAAGGAATTTCTAATTACGTGTTCATAAACGTCAAAGTTTGTATCACCTATAAATGTGATATTCCGCTGTAAAATAGGGAAAAAGGGTTATAACTAACTTTTAAATGGTTTTCCTCTCCTTCTCAGCATAATTATTTCTTATTGTGAACACGATTTATTAGTATTTTTCCGAATTTTGTACTTTTTGACACTATGATTGACATTTTGAGTGACGGGAGTCTTATTATTTTTTTTTCTGAAAATTGACAACTTTTAGCAAAGTTTCAATACAATTTCCATTTCAAATTCTGCAAAGCACGAGTTTTTTCGCGTTCTATCCACGCTCTAAATTTGAACGGCCGGCCCTATATAAGCCCAGACCATCCATATCGAACTCATTCTATTCCTGGCTTCGATTCTATAACAGTAAACTCTTTACTATACGACACTTTAAGTAGTACTTCAGGAAGTCCAGTACCTCTCTACCTCCGGAAGGACCTCACTCTCTTCAACACTGAGGACTGACCCCTCCTTGCCTGAGGAGGGACTGCAAGAAACTGAACTCTTCTAGCCTGAGGAGGAACTGCGAGGGACTGAACCCTCCTATCCTGAGGAGGGCCTGCGAGGGACTGACTCCTCCTAGCCTGAGGAGGAACTGCGAGGGACTGAACCCTCCTATCCTAAGGAGGGCCTGCGAGGGACTGACTCCTCCTAGCCTGAGGAGGAACTGCGAGGGACTGAACCCTCCTATTCTGAGGAGGGCCTGCGAGGGACTGACCCCTCCTATCCTGAGGAGGGTCTGTGAGGGGCTATCCTCTCCTAGCCCGAGAGACTGCGAGGACTTGCCCCTCCTTACTCTGAGGAGGGACTATTCTTCTTTACCCCGAGGAGGGATTACCCACTTTGCTACTCGCTCCTATTAAGGAGGATTTTCACTTTACTCCCACGGAGGGAGCATTGCCTCCTCCTAAATTTATCTACATCGGATACATCAACTGCTTGCCTTTGCTGACAGAGCCATCGCGGCTACCTCTGCTGATCACCGGTGTCTTCACTGTCTCCGGCACAGCTGCGCTCCAGCTTCTACACCGCTGCGCATCGACGGACTACTCCAAGAACGCTTCGCTTCACTTCGGCGCCTCCGGACCCGCTTAATCTTGAGAAGACACCTACCCACGCCCACTCCACTCACTCATTTTCAATTTTTTTTTTTTTTTTTAATTAAAAATGAAGAACCTCATTTTCTTCTAGATTGTAGAATGAAGTTGTGTTTTCTAATTTGAAGGGGTTAAGATTCGAGATGACAGAGTAGGGGTTAAGATTTAGGATGACAATGAAGGGGTTAAGATTTGTTAAAAGAAAAAGCCAAATAAGGATGATTAGGTGAAGAACACTAGAAGAAGTGTTGTTTTAGAATTTAGAAGAAGATAGAGAGTGAAATGAATGAGGAATGAAAAGCAATATACTAAATAAGAGAAAGAGAGAAAAGAAAGAGAGACTGAAGACTTAAACGTTGGGCGCCAATTTGTCGTGAAGCGACAAAGAAGGGAAAAGGGAAACGAAAAGAATTGAGAAATAACAAACAAATTATATTAAAAGAAAAACAGAAAAAAATAAATAAAAAGAAACCTAGACGAGTGAGAGGAATGAATGAGTGAAAATGAGTGAGTGTAGTGAGTGGAGTGGGCGTGGGTAGGTGACTTCTCAAGATTAAGCGGGTCCGGAGGCGCCGAAGTGAAGCGAAGCGTTCTTGGAGTAGTCCGTCGATGCGCAGCGGTGTAGAAGCTGGAGCGCAGCTGTGCCGGAGACTGTGAAGACACCGGTGATCAGCAGAGGTAGCCGCGATGGCTCTGTCAGCAAAGGCAAGCAGTTGATGTATCCGATGTAGATAAATTTAGGAGGAGGCAATGCTCCCTCCGTGGGAGTAAAGTGAAAATCCTCCTTAATAGGAGCGAGTAGCAAAGTGGGTAATCCCTCCTCGGGGTAAAGAAGAATAGTCCCTCCTCAGAGTAAGGAGGGGCAAGTCCTCGCAGTCTCTCGGGCTAGGAGAGGATAGCCCCTCACAGACCCTCCTCAGGATAGGAGGGGTCAGTCCCTCGCAGGCCCTCCTCAGAATAGGAGGGTTCAGTCCCTCGCAGTTCCTCCTCAGGCTAGGAGGAGTCAGTCCCTCGCAGGCCCTCCTTAGGGTAGGAGGGTTCAGTCCCTCGCAGTTCCTCCTCAGGATAGGAGGAGTCAGTCCCTCGCAGGCCCTCCTCAGGATAGGAGGGTTCAGTCCCTCGCAGTTCCTCCTCAGGCTAGGAGAGTTCAGTTCCTTGCAGTCCCTCCTCAGGCAAGGAGGGGTCAGTCCTCAGTGTTGAAGAGAGTGAGGTCCTTCCGGAGGTAGAGAGGTACTGGACTTCCTGAAGTACTACTTAAAGTGTCGTATAGTAAAGAGTTTACTGTTATAGAATCGAAGCCAGGAATAGAATGAGTCAGATATGGATGGTCTGGGCTTATATAGGGCCGGCCGTTCAAATTTAGAGCGTGGATAGAACGCGAAAAAACTCGTGCTTTGCAGAATTTGAAATGGAAATTGTATTGAAACTTTGCTAAAAGTTGTCAATTTTCAGAAAAAAAATAATAAGACTCCCGTCACTCAAAATATCAATCATAGTGTCAAAAAGTACAAAATTCGGAAAAATACTAATAAATCGTGTTCACAATAAGAAATAATAATGCTGAGAAGGAGAGGAAAACCATTTAAAAGTTAGTTATAACCCTTTTTCCCTATTTTACAGCGGAATATCACATTTATAGGTGATACAAACTTTGACGTTTATGAACACGTAATTAGAAATTCCTTATTTTTCAGTAAAAAGTGAACGAAAACAGATTCCACGGAAAAGAATAATAATACACGCAAAATGCATATATTGTGAGAATGAAAATGACTGGAAACCCAAACCGGAACAAATTATTAACAGTATACCAAGTGAGTATGCACGTCGCTACAAAGTTACAACCCTTACATGTGTCAAATAATCCTTAAATCATTGTTCGTCAGTCACGTTTTTTGTATTCCCATACAAAATCTATGCAGGCAGACCGTTTTGACAGATAATAAAGAGTATGTCAACGATTGGTGGTGTCATCTAGCCTATTGAGAATGAATACTTGCATGTCAGTCTGTCACACCAATATTGTACCTTAAAGAGTCATTTAAAGGTATTCTGGGACCAATGTCTCTGATTCATCATCAAATTATGAAATAAAAGCCATTTCGTATCCAAAACCATCGCGGCCAAATGACTGGTTATTCATATTTAAAAAAAAACATTTAGGTTTAAATTTCATTTGCAAAACTTATTGCTAATTTATTAATTTGCTAGTTGCAATATTATTTACTTATGGAATATAAGTGGAATTACAAAAAAGAATTGCACGTGATTTAATCAAATGTATGTATGTTTATTATGAGCGCTGTAACGGCTTTTTTAGGATATTAATTTAAAGTTACATAAAAGTAAATCCTGGTATATCACTAAAGACGTTCATATTTTTTGCTAGCCATGAACAAGGTAGCTAATGTTCGCCTTGAAAAATTGCGGATGCGTGCGCGCATGATATCGATAGAAAACTGTGAACTTGACTGCAGAGAAAGGTTGTTGATTATGTCAGAATTATTTCCAGGGCGTACTCGTGTTAGATTAAGTTATACGCTAGTTTTACTTTACTTTTGTTGGTTTTGAGAAACCGGTGCTTATATTAAACTTATTGAAATCTTACTGAAAAGTGATCTCGTTGGTCATAAATACAGGGTAAAATTCATTAATTTCCTACCAGTAAGTGTGCTTAGATTAGATTAGATAGTAGATTCCTCATCATAACGTGTAGAATTGATAGGTACTGAGTGTACCGTGGCGAAATTAGTACACGATCAATGATGAACCTCAAAGTATTATTTACTTTGAGGTTTAATTTATGTCTTGTACTTGGAAAAAAGCAACATCTTATTTTTTTATTAAAACATCTGTGCTTAAAAGCAGGATGTTAGTGTTAAAATGAAAAAAGATTTGGAGCTTTATGTAGTATTTTCTTGTGACAATAGGTAATGTAAAAATGTCGCTACTATGCTATTTAAAAAATTCTTCGATAGTTTAATTTCGGTATTGCACTCAATTGTAGACACTGTTAGTACCGCCTTTTTTTACCACATCGATGCTATATTTTCCTTTGCCTCTATTATTTGGAAAAAAATCACTTATTAACCATACATATTCACTACATTTACTTACTTTATTTTTTTAAAATTTTCATAAATTCAAAAAAGCACTTCACGCACCGCAGTCCTCACGCACTGTCCGCGCTGATCGCGCGCAGGTCCTCGCTACGTTAACGCCACTGTTGCCGCATCCTGCCCGCGGACGGTTATATCGACTCGGGCTAATCGTTGCGTTGCCCGTGAACTTGTCAGTTCAAAGATGCAGGTCAAATCTTTCAGGTTGTTGGAGCTACGAAACCTTGGGCGCTTTCTGCGTTTGTAAATTATATGGGATCCGTGAGATGCAACCACTGATTGGCTCAGGCGTGGGTCGGCATATAGATGAAGATGAATTTAATCGGGCTGCTCAGAACATCTATAGATATTTTGCATAAGGGAGGAAGTGAGTATAACTACTTGTCTTAGCTGAAAATATATTTTTTTATCCTTCAGTTGTGTGCAGTATGTGATTTAGTAGCATACGCAGGAAAAATACAAGCAAATTGTCTAGACAACTTTAAAAAATCGTATGTCAGCTAATTCAATTAGGTATATTGACAGTTTTTGTCGTTTTCTGTTTAGTAATTTTCATACAAGCTAGCGTTTGATTATTCGCTACCTCACCTATGGGTAAATATGATTTGGCTATTGGATTACAGCACTCTGATCTCTAAACTTAGAAATAATAACAGATTGTCCAACTCTTTTGCTTCATTGTTAATATTTTCCTTTTTCACAATGAAGTTTTTACCTACTTATCGCGGAAATTATCTCGATACAATTAGTAGACAGGTACCTACTACCTGTCATTAATTTATTATCTACGTATTTAATTCAAACTTATGCATGCAGTGATTGCAAATAACAAAATATGACGTCATAGACATTAGGAATAATAAATTAAGCAAAAAAAATTGATAATTCTGATATCATATATTAAAAAAAGTTGTTTTTGTAATACACAGAGATAAAAAATTCCACTGATCCTGCGAGTTCCTGCCATTGTCTACGTATTTAATTCAAACTTATGCATGCAGTGATTGCAAATAACAAAATATGACGTCATAGACATTAGGAACTAATAATAAAGTAAGCAAAAAAAAATGATTATTCTGATATCATATATTTAAAAAAAATGTTTTTGTAATACCCAGAGATAAAAATTTCTACTGATCCTGCCTGCGAGTTCCTGCCATTGTGGTTGAAAACTTGAATCTGATTCACTTCAACCGCAGTCATTTGAATAAATTATAAACCCCATCTAATATGGTACGGACGTCATATCAAAAAAGTTGTAGATAACATCAAAGCTTCCTTTAGTTAGCCAGTTAAGTTTGATTGCATAAAAATGTGTTCCATACGTCGCAAACTTATTCTAGTTGATCTATTTTATTTGGAAGTTTACCATCATACCTGATAAAGCTGTAGTTCACGTACTGAATGAAAGTTCTGTATGTAACAACAATGTTATGATTTCTGTATCGATCTTGATCTACTTACAAGCCTCATAACTACAGATTCCGGGAAAATTAACTTAAGGTCACGAACAAATGACACATGGTTACGACCAGGGTTAGCGCTTTCCATATTAGAGGTTATCAGCTTTTAACCATTTCATTTTAGTTGTTCACTTCTTGACATTTTACATTGAAACACATAAACGTAAAGCAGGAAAGAGACGACTCATTTTACGGTGTCGGTTGGTAACATTCACTTGAAATGATTGTGAATGAAACTCTGGCAGTTTTTAAAAGAGTTTATTTATAAATAACTTGCATTGTCAACACTCTCAATAAGTCCTATTTAGCTTTAGGCCACTTCTTTAAGTAAAATATTCCTTCTTGATCCTTACATTTTAAGCGACATAAGTACTCAAGTACTGGGTCATTTAAGAATTCACCAAACATTATCTCATCTATGAGTTGTTGGTATTCCCCAATCTTCCTTTATCATGTCTGCTGCTTTTTCAGCCACCATCATTGTTGGTGCATTTGTATGAGCAGCTGGTACGTAGGGCATTACACTGGCGTCTACCACGCGCAGACCACTTATGCCATACACTCTTAATCGAGGATCCACAACTGCACCAGGGTCACTCGAGTTCCCCATTTTATTTGTGCAGCAGTGATGATATATCGTGTTCGTAATAGTCTTCATTGCACAAAACCAGTATTCATCTGAATTGAATTCATGGTGTGCACAATTTGGCAAAGGCACGTCATGTAATCTACTCCCAAATTTCTGGAATGCCTTAGTTTTGGACAATTCAATTGTTTTTCTGATTCCTTGTAATATCACCCGCTGGTCGTGCCCTCCATCTGAGAAATAGTTCGCATGAATCAACGGTTTCGTGTATGGATTTTTATTCTTCAGTAAAATTCTTCCACGTGATTCTGGTAGTAAAAGCATAGGGAACACCATCCATGTATCTCTGTAACTTATTGAACCATACGTCTCATCGAAGATTTCACTGTCGATGGCAAAAGCATCTTTGTATGCGGGTTGAGATACCAATGATCCTCCAACAAATAGTAGTTCGAGATCTGGGTAGCCATCATCATCGAGTGGATTTTTAGTGTCAAAAAAAGCTAAAGCTTCAGTACCACTCGGGGCAGATAAAGGTCCAGTGTGGTGACTGAAGTACTCTATGATATTGTCTACTGTTGCAACACGTTCAGCCCTGATCGAATCGGTCGTGTTAATGACAAATGTTAGTCCACCTAAGGCCCAATGATCTTGTAAATTATAGCCTACTGGAAGATCTACAATAGTTTTGATTTTCTTTTCTCTAAGGTGCTCCTTAGGGCCGATTCCGCTGATCATTAACAGTTGTGGCGAGTTGATAGCACCAGCCGATAAGATGACTTCTCTTCTAACGCGAACGATATGTTTCTTGCCGTCTTTGTAAAATTGCACACCGTATGCTCTTTTTGTTTTTGGATCGATAAGTATTCGGGTTACCATAGCCCTTTTGGCAACGTGTAGGTTTGTTCGATGGTTTATAGGATGTAAGAATGCTCGACTTGCGCTCATTCTAGTTCCATTGTCCATTGTAAATTGTATTATGGAGTAACCTATTTGTTTTTCCGCGTTATAGTCAACAATTTTCCCGCCAGTCTCGACGCCGGCCTCCAAGAATGCTTCGGAGAGTCGCGTCCTCCAATTCGGATACTGCAGGATCATTTCCCCATTTGTCGAATGATACCGTTTATCTTCTGCTAGGCCGGGTATCTGCATGTTTTCGGATCTCTTGAAGTATTTCAGCACGGATTTGTAGTCCCAACCTATGAAATAAATGAAATTTCATAAATCAAAAGAAATAAGAAAATAATGATCATTAGACGTGATGCTTTGCCAAATCACTTAGTTGGTTCGAAGTTAAGATCTTTTACGAGACTTTATCTCTAAGTTTCTTACTAGATTTTCTAAATAATACGTTGGTCTGACATTAGCCTCTACATAAACGTACGTAGGTATTAATTTATGGTATAAAGTAGTAACAGACTAAAAAGTACTCTTTTTGCCTCAAATGCATAATTAGTTCTCGTGAGAAGGTACTATACTTAGTTAATTAACAACAAGCTCTATTACGTAGTCCTATTGCACTTACGTGCATATAAAATTATTTCTCATACTCAAAATAAATAATAATAATAATAACTATTTTACAACAATCACACCAATGGTCTAGTCCCAAATTAAACTACGAGGCTTGTGTTATGGGTACTCGACAACGGATAAACATACTTAAATACTTTTTTTTGTAAATAAATACATATTATACTTAGAAAACACCCAGACCAAACACACATGTTCATGCACACAATGCTTGTACTGTGCGGGGATCGAACCCGCGACCCTTGGTTTTAGAAGTCCGACATGTAGACCACTGCACCAAATGGTCGTCGCACCAAATGTATTTATCTACCTATTTATTTAAACTTTATTGCAAATTATGATAGGGTTACAATTGGCGGCTTTAATGCCTTTTGGCCTTTAGGGTAAATCGGCTAGATGTATGACTACGTGTATAGTATTTCCCAATTACCTGGATTGCCGTTAGCAGCCCATCTATCGTAGTCCCTCTTGTTGCCTCTGGTATGCATCATGGAGTGGAGCACCGAAGAGCCCCCAACCACGCGCCCCCTAGGCCACGCACAGCGCCCCTCCCGCATGCCCCTGCACCCTGACTTCTGTCAACGAAAATGTTAAAAGGTTATTAACGTAAATTAAGGTACACAAAAACATAGTTCCTGAATTGTGTTGTGTGTAAAGTTTGATATGGATCAGGAAAAACAACTTTATGCTCCAAACTGGAGCGCTCGATTTTTTAATGTTGTCTGGACGTTTAGGAATCGAACGTTTAATCCTTAAAAAACGTTTCTTCTTTAGGAAACGTAACGTACGACCATCTAACATTCTGCATAGAATTTTCAAATGCCAGTCTGAAAACACCGGAAATATGTTTTAAACTAGTTCACTTCGATAAATAAAGGAAGTGTTCTCACTTTGTTTTTTTGTACAAATTCTTATAGATCTTGTAATTAGATAATGAGGCCAAAAATTAAAACTAATCTACATATATTATTATACGCATGATTTTGTTGTTACACCGCAATTAATTCTGAAGTCTCCAAACAAGGCACTATAATTTTGGAAATGACATTATCGTACGTCTGTTGTTGGTTCATTCATACAAAAATTACGTATTTTTACGACCTATGACGTATTGGTATGTGAGTGTGGGCAGTGCCACTGACGCAGTTTTAACTGTCCATAACCACTAGTTACGAGTACTAGAGTAAGGTTAAAGGAATTTGTCAAAATCAAAGTGTCCAGTTAATACGATGTTTATTCTGCATAAAAAGCCATTTCACCCACTGTAAAGTAAACATAACCTAGAAGAAATGTTAAGGACAGGCTATAAATCTTAATGTTATTTTTAGTTTTGAAGTTGTCCTATAACTGTGTCTAAAAGCATGTAGTTTATGGCTAACAGATGCTCAAATATCTGGTCCGTAAAAACAGTTGTTGAATATTTTGCGATACTCGTAGTATATTGCAGTTATAATGAATGATAGTCTGTCCGCCCATATCACTTTATTAGCTCATAACTGCTCGAAGTATACTGAAGATCCGGCAACAAATACGACCTTGGCTTGGCGTGGTAAGGGCAAGGTCACAGAGTGAAGGGTCTCCTGGAAAACCCGTAAGAGTAACTCGCTTCGTATAAAGATGAAAGTTTCCTATGACGGCTATCCGTATTTCCTACACAAAGTTGATTACTTACACCGAAACAGGTGAGTAACAGGTTGTTCTTACTACTAAATTCCGGATCTTTTGATAAAAGTGTTAAATAAACGTGTCATTATTAAACTTAATAGAGGCCTATGGTCAGTGAGTGATAAATCATCTGGGAAACTACAATCACACGTAAGAGCAAGCATTTTCGTATAAAGAAGTTTTCAATGAAGACTTCCCATACTTCATACTCATTGAAAAAAACATTGGAATCTGGTGGTGACGTACGGGTGATTCTTACTACTGAATTGCGGGTCTTTTGGCAAAAGTGTTAAATCTAGCGTGTCATAATTTAACTTGATACAGGCCTACGAATAGTAACAAAATGAACAGTGCAAAATGGACTGATCAAAACCTGTTCTTTTTTTGAAAGAAGTTGATTGTGTACGGAAAGTTCTCATCGGAGCGGACCCGCGTGCCAAAGATCCCCGCCCCAGTAAAACCCCAAACAGCCTTGCGTTCAGTATAAAAACGTGTGTTCTATATATAGGTACCCGTCTGGACTGTTTATCGATCAAAATTAGGTAATTAATTAATACAAAAACTAAATGGAAAAACTGATATTTCGTAACGAGCGTCTAAAATATGTGTTGCAAAAACTATGAGAAAAAATCAAATTGCCAATATAGGATAGGAGACTTGGCTTTTGTCAGACTTTTTTTACTATGTAATTTAGCTTTGATTTCCGCAAAATTGTACGCATATTAAATGTTATCATAACAAGATTGGAATATGTTGTTAGCAAAAAATGTGCAAAAGCTTTTGTCATGTAGCCATAACTCTACTAAAACTTTAGTCTGCAATAAGATCGTTAGTAACCTAACCACACCAATACCCACTATAAAATGAATAGCTTTGATTGTTAGTTTGTTTGCATGGAATACCATGAATTTATACGAGGAGCTCATTGGGACCCCTAACGACCAGGTAGCAGTTCCCAATTCATACACAAATATTAACAGCCAATGTGAACATTGTAGTAGGCAAACAAAAATGACAGGTAGAAATAGATTAAAAAAATACATAAAAATTAATAGATTCATAAATAAAACAAAAAACATGATAAAGCAGCAGAAAGTTTATACTAAAAATTTACAGTTAAGAAAAGAAAAAATTGATTTGTTAGATAGCCTTGAAATTTATCAAAATAAGTTACTTGAAAGTAGGTTGCAGTATGATCAGGCAGTAGGGCAGTTGCAGGTAGACATCTCTCGGTTGCAGGAGTCATTGCAATCAATCCTACTACTATTATAAAGGCGAAAGTTTGTAAGTATGGATGTATGGATGTATGGATGTTTGTTACTCTTTCACGTAAAAACTACTGAATGGATTTGAATGAAACTTTACCACAATATAGCTTATACATCAGAATAACATATAGGCTACAATTCATAAAGAATTTTTAAGATAAAGGCTTTCCACGCGGACGAAGTCGCGGGCGGCCACTAGTGACATATAAATATAACTCTTCTCAGGAACAAATCTCTGAGCATATCCTAGCTGCAAATAAACTTTTGAACATAAACTCCACTAACCAAATTTATAAATCCCTGCCAAACATTAATTTGAAAACTGTACTAGACTCAAGTGATTTAAGCTTGCAGTTATGTCCATTAGAACAAAGTTTAAATTTAAACTGCTCAAAAACTTATGATGTTGTCTCTCAAAAGCCTACTCACGAATGTGCTAATGTTCATGTATATTCAGATAAGCTAGGAATTGGTTATGGTTCCTTATTGAATAGGTCATTGAGCTGCAAAATTATTAATAACTGTATGCCAGACACATCACTGGATCAAATTGTAAATAGTATACGAAACAGCTCTTTCAATTCAAACTCGATTATTGTATTAATGTTAGGGAACAGTCAAAACGTTAGTAAGAAAAATATTATAAAGAGTTGGAACATTTTGACAAATTTAAATGTCAAAAAAATTATCCTCTGTTCCCTACCATTTTCAAAATATTATACAGCAACACAAAATAACAGTATTCATATGCTGAATACTTTATTATTCAATTTATCTCAGTGTCACAGTGACAAATTTGTGTTTTTTGACACAAATAAATTCATTAATAATTCATTTTCTTTGACTGGCAGCTCTTTACACTTGCCTATTAAATTTAAAAAACGAATAGCTACTCTGTTAGCTTATAATATTAATTGTATTTTAAACTCAACCATATCACATGGTTGTCAACATATTAGTAATAGTACTAATTTAGATCTTATTAACTTGACAACCTCTGACACTTTAAACTAAGGGGGAAGACAAAGGCTGGGTCTAGTTTTATTGTTGTACATCAAAACATACAAGGCCTAGCTGGCAAAGAATTAGAATTATCATTAGTTTTGCAAGATTTAAATGCCCATGTAATGTGTGTGACTGAGCACTGGTATAGGGACTATGAATTAATGTTAAGTATTGACAATTATAAGGTCGGTAGTTCGTTCACAAGGGAGACTACAACTAGAGGTGGGTCACTTATTCTGTTGAAAAATCAATTTAACTGTAAAGAACGAAAAGATATTGTATCTCTCTCCATTGAGCGAACTATTGAACTTGCATGTGTTGAACTTGATCAATATATTGTCATAAGCGTATATAGCCCGCCAGACGGTAATTACCAACTTTTTGAAGACACTATGGATAAAGTCTTATCAAAAGCATCAAAATCAAAAAAGAATTTAGTAGTATGCGGTGATTTTAATATAGACATATTAAAAAAAACACAAATTTCTATGAGATTTCTTAATCTCTTTGAATCGTATAACCTAAATAATGTTTTTGAAGAACCTACCAGAGTGACTCCAACAACGGCTACTTGCATAGATAATATTTTTTGTGATGTCAAAATAACAAATAAATCTATTTTACAATGTTTAAGCTCCGACCATAGAGGACAAAAGGTCACATTTCCGTCTGGTCCGGCCTTGAGCGTGGTAGATATAGTTTATAGACCAGTCACTGCAAACAGGATAAATAGATTTAAGGATAGGATTTTTGATGGTGTGAAAACATTAATTCCAAACAGTAGTAGTAACGTAGACAACTTATACGAAGATCTTTTTAACTTAATTAAAAGCGAATTCGCATCAATTTTCACAAAAAAAAAGGTTAAGTCTAATCGGTTTACAAGTAAGTTTAATGAATGGGCTACACCAGGTATTTATAAAAGCAGGAATAAGTTATATGATCTGTATAGTATTAGAGAACATTCTCAAGACCCACATATTATAGAATATGTTAAAAAATATTCAAAAATCTTTAAAAAAGTTTGTGCCCAAGCAAAGACGAATCATCTTCGTAGGATAGTTTCAGGTTCAAAAAATAAAGCCAAAGCTACCTGGAATATCATAAACAAAGAAACCGGTAAAGATAAAACAAAAGATCGTTCATATTCATTAAAAGACGGAGGTAAACTAGTTAAATCTGATGCAGAAGTAGCTAATATTTTTGAAAAGTTCTTTGCTAATATAGCACCATCTACTACTAAAGAACTTAACTCTTCTGCAGAACTGTCTGAATCCATTCTCAAATCCAATATTGATGAGTGTGATTCACCACTATACTTTAGATACGTAAGCACCGATGTAATTATGAACGCATTCAATGAAATAAATATGAAAAAAAACCGAGGATCTGTGGGGAATATCCGTATGTATCATTAAAACTATTATTGAATTCATAGCACCTCTTTTAGCGATCATTTTTAACAAATGTATTGATGAAGGAAAATTCCCAAATTTAATGAAATTTAGTAAAATAGTACCGTTATTTAAATCTGGTGACAAAAATAACCCCTCAAATTTTCGACCAATATCTATCTTACCGGTTCTAAGTAAAATTTTTGAAAAGATTATATTCAATCAGCTACTATTTCACTTCACATCAAACAATTTATTGCATAATAAACAATTTGGTTTTACAAAGGGTCGCAGTACTGCTGATGCTGGAGTCGCTCTGTTGAAACATATATTTGATGCCTATGATAGTAAGCATGATGCTGTGGGAATTTTTTGTGACCTCTCTAAAGCGTTTGATTGTGTTGACCATGAGACCCTGTTGAGAAAACTACGCCATTATGGTGTATCAACTGATGCATGTAACTTATTTAATTCATATCTCACTGAGAGAACACAAAAGGTTTCTATCAATGGAGCAGAGTCTCCTGGAGCACCTCTCACTATGGGTGTGCCCCAGGGTTCGATATTGGGACCCTTACTGTTTCTGATATATATTAATGACCTTCCATACTTTGTCGACGGTGCTTGTGAGATAGTGTTATTTGCTGATGATACTTCACTACTTTTTAAAACTCCAAGGGGTAAAGAATCGTTTGACGATGTAAATGGTACTCTCTCGCGAGTACTTCATTGGTTCACCGTTAACAATTTATTGCTTAACGCGACCAAAACTAAATGCATTAAGTTTACAATGCCCAATGTCCGACAAGTTCCAACAAATGTTGTTGTTAAGGATGAACAACTAGTTACTTCAAATACTGCAACTTTTTTGGGAATAACTTTAGATGATAAGCTCCAGTGGGGTCCTCATATCATGACCTTATCAAAGAGACTAAGCTCCGCTGCATACGCTGTAAGAAAGATAAGGTTTCTGACTGATGTTGAAACGGCAAGACTAGTTTATTTTAGTTATTTTCACAGTATCATGTCATACGGCATCTTACTATGGGGCTCAGCTGCAGATATAGAGACAATTTTCGTATTGCAGAAACGAGCCGTGCGGGCTATTTATAAACTTAAATCAAATGAAACACTTAGAGAATTGTTTAAAGAAGTTAAAATACTTACAGTTTACTCGCAATATATTTACGAAAACCTAATTTACGTTCGAAAAAACTTACACTTATTTCCTAAAAATAGCGATTTGCATAACTTCAACACAAGACAAAAAAATAGGCTTGCCGTTCCACATTTTAGGCTTCATAAGGTTGGTCACTCATTTATGGGTAGATGTGTATCATTTTTTAATAAATTACCTGAAAATTTAATTTCATTGCCTTTAGATAAATTTAAAACAGTTGTTAAAGATGTATTAATGTCGAAAGGATATTATAAAATTGATGATTATATAAATGACAAAGGTATATGGAAATGTTTAAATGCAAATAATTACAATTATTGTAAATCAATTTTGAAAAGAGGCAATGACAATAGTGACTGAGTTTCTTGCGCCGCTTCTTCTCAGCACTGGCCCAAATTGTCCCGAAGCGGTGGTAGGGTTAATTTATATGTTGGGACGTGTAAAAGTGCTAGTTCTTAGCCTAGTTACAGAAATAAATGAATTTTATTGAATTTAATAGGCAGCGAAATTACATACACTATATTTTATGTATAACATGCTTATTACATAAAGGAACCGAATACCACGCGGGCGAGGCACAGGCGGGAAGCTAGTAAACTATAAAATATTAAATGCTGTCTCTCGTCACACGTGTAAAAGATATAACAAACACTCTATCTACAACTTAATTACCACAGAAACTTCCTCACCTCATCAAGTCATGGAACCGAATACCACGCGGGCGAGGCAGAGGCGGGAAGCTAGTAAACTATAAAATATTAAATGCTGTCTCTCGTCACACGTGTAAAAGATATAACAAACACTCTATCTACAACTTAATTACCACAGAAACTTCCTCACCTCATCAAGTCATAATCGTTACATAGTCGCAGTAAAGTGTAATAGGGATCATGTTTACCCAACTAAATCGAAGAAATTAAGGCAATTTGTAGAGTCATACTAGCGGAATGTAGTCGGTCTAATGACTTTGACGTAAAGCCGCACGCTGCATCATAATGACGTACGAAGGCTGATTGGCGATACGAGTATTATAGGTACAGATAGCATGACCAGTTTTACACTGAATGGTCTTTTATTCAGTTGAACAGAGGAGATTTTGTAAAAAAAATGTATGAGCTGTCTACTTTAGGTATTCCATTTAAGTTTTAACATTGACACGCATCTAATTATTAATTTAGGTACATGCTCGTAAATTATTTTACTTGTATATATTGACATTTTAGGTAGTTTAGGTATCAGCCATTCTGGGATGGAAAAGTACAATGTTCCGTGCATTTGACCGTAGAATTGTACACCGCTGCTCTTTGCCAATGGCGATGAAATAACAATACATTTGGTGGCGTCTTTAGATAAAAATTAAATAAAACTTAGGCATATCATCTACGTCACATAATTTCGCCGCAAATAAATTGCAGCCTAAAAAGTTTCTTGACCTTTACCTTTAAAAAAGCTCGATGGCAGTGGTCATTGCTCCCTTCTAACCAGTATAGTGTTATTTAATGCGCTGTCACTTTATTTTAGACCCCTGTGGCATTTATTAAGTGATTCGTTTTTTTTTTCTTTTGATTAATTGATGGGTACATAAGTTCGTGTTATACAAATTAAATTAAAATTAATAACTATGTACTTGTTTATTATAATGATACGTACAACTACTGATATTCAAAATTGATTACCTGTTTTTTGGAAGTTAACTATATCGTGTGTGAAGTAAGAGTGATTTAACTCTTATTCTTAATTATATTTTGTGCGTAATTGATACGTTATGTTTGGTAAAATATTTTAACAGTGTACTTTAAAAATACGACCATACTCGTTTTCAACAAGCTAGTAAATTAAGTCACTAAGACATCTCCGCGCGGCAGCCTTGCATATTTTTAAGTTTTATACCTGTTAATAATATGCCAAGAGGGCATACTCGAGTAATTGGGAAAAAATGATTCATGCATTGCCAAGTCACAGTCAAAACCGAAACAGTATGCTGGCGGTGTCAATGACGACAGAGATATAACCCGCTCGTAGGGTATAATAATATATATAAAGTGATGTTAGTTACACTATTTATAATTCAAGAACGGATGAATCGATTTGGTTGAAAATTGGTGGAGAGGTAGCTTAGAACCAGGAAACGGACATAGGATACTTTTTATTCCGTTCGACCGTGATTTCGAAAAAAAAGGGAATCCACGCGGATGAAGTCGCGGGGGGCCACTAGTATTAAATAAATCACTTGTTAGAGACCTCTGTATTTTTTATAAGAAAATTCTCTACATTACTCGTAGTGTTAAATTTTGAATCCTAAATGTCTTAAAAATCGTCTCTTAACAATACCTACACGTACATCACTGCAAAACACGTTTTGTTTATTACGCTATTACCTTTTTCTCGGATCAGTGTCCTATGAGAGTTGCATAATAATGGCCTCTTAGCAATCTTATTTGAGTCAGAATATCGTCCTTTGTCCGTCTGTTGCCTTGCCGTGGCAAAGACAGTCCTTTTTAGGCACTACGGAGATACATAGTTTATAACCAACAAATTAATTTATATATTTTTGGGATTTATACGTAAACGGAATCATTATTGGCTTTTAAGAAACCGCTTAAAAATGTCTGATCTACAACTTGAAAACCCAATTATAACTTCGATTGCGACTAACAACCCGTCTCAATTTGAACTTAAACTTTTGGCCCTTGGGTATTTGTAAACGAGATGCATATTGTAAGTGTATTTTTGTTGTCGATGTGTCAAGACCCTTTTCTTAAAAAGAGCAAAAAGGGATTATGTTCAAATGAATGCTAAATATGAGTATGTAAATATTTTTTCAATCAGATAAATATTTTTTCCCATAAAATAACATGTGTATCAAAGCCTATGTACGTACTTACCTAGTAGATACAGTTTATATTTGTAGGTGATGTAGTAACAGTATATGTAAGTTGCAAGTTTATAGCTCATAAAGAGAGCTTTTTATTTTAAATAAGTACAACGCCAATAGTGAAATATACTATGATGAATTCTGATAAGTAAGTAAAGATTTCCAGTTTGATCACAATATTTAGGGTAAAACTACCGATGACACAGATACAAAAGAGCCTTTGCTCTTTTCCTTTATTAATATTCTCAAAAAATAATAACCTTTTGTTCAAACAGGTAAATAATGTATTCGCCATTCTTTCGTGTCAGGTAGGAGAGTTGAAAATAGCCAACGACGTTGCATATATGACTGTATGAGTGAAGGCGCGTTTTAAACGAAAAACGTACGCTCATTCACGCTTGAACCGATAAAAACCGTCAATATACTGCTGTTTTTAAACCCCGACGATATAAAGGGGAGTTATAAATATGACGCCTAGTCTGTGGCATCGTAGCTACCGAACGGATAGACCGATTCCAGTGCGTTTCCTTTTATTCGAAAGAGGATTTAATCACCGGTGGTTCTTAGCTATGGCTGATCAAAATCCGTCCAGCGATCAAAGCTCAGCAGCTGTTTTCCAGGCACATGTCAGGGGCTTTTTAAATTTAAGTATTTTAGTCACAACATTTCTCATCTTTAGAATCCCCTTAATATTCTCATAATGACACTATGACAACGACATAGAATACTAAATTACCAACAAGAGCGGCTAGGTCACAAGTGTCTTGAAGTTGGCACTGGCCTAGGTTAGATCATGTTAGACCTAGACTAGCCGAGGCACGCAAAGATGCTAATTCTATGTTATCTAGATTTCTCGGCTACATTTTAATTAAGTACGATAATGGGCCAAGTGCATTTTAAAGTAAAATCAACAATTATATTTAAGATCTCATTGAGAGTTTCGAATAAAAATACACCTAGAAGCCCGGAGCTTTTGTTAGACCTGGATTTAAGTCTGAATAGTAGCATCGAAGCAAATGACCTTGATGGTGACTGGTAGAAAATACTTTCAACATTAAGTCCTTTAAAGTTACTTTAAGTACACCCTTAGTTCAAAAATTTTGTGCATTAGAATTTTAGTTAAATGATGATAGATCGAATTACAACTCCGAGAAGTGGCTGTTTGATCTAATTACGTATTAAAATAATTCTTTCAGCATATTCCTAACTATAAATCTGTATAGAGCTACAATGTCACATTGTTGTTTATCCTCATGTTTAAATGACACTGTACGTCGTACCAGTTTATCGGTGTATAGTTTCCTATCGTGAGCCGAATACAAAGATCCAATGACCCTACAGTAGTGTGGTGGTGAATCCTAATCTCAGGGGTCACGATCTGATCGGCATTGGTGACACAATACCGGACATTGGCGGTTTACCGGGAAGAAATTGAGAAATACGTTTACAAGGAATTCTAAGAGTCAGCAAAAAGCAACACGCCGTGATATAGTTTTGATGAACCTTCTTAGCGTTAACTGAACTTTGTCAAAGCATTCATCTGCGTTTACCATCACTCAATTCAAGTGTGTGTATCTTAAATTTTTGAACTTTGTCATGTAACGGAATATCATGATGGCTCATCACAATTAACTTTTGGACACAAGTAACTGGTGATGACGGCGTATTATTTGACAAACTTGGAAATTTGCGCTAGTCAGCCCACAAGCATGCTACTTTCTGTAAACATTCATCAAACCAATGCCATTCGTCAGTCGAGTCACTCACACGAGTCCTAGCCGGTGCGCATACGATGATTGTCACGTATGCATCGATTTCAATAACGATTTCGTAATCGATTGTAATCCAATGCGATTTACAAACGTTATAAAAAGTATTGCCCTGCACTTCAGTAAAAACAGATTAATAAGGAAACAGCACTATTTATTATGAGGAAAAAATACATTTTTGATTTCTGACCTTCTTCCTGATCTTTTTTTAGTATTATTTTTTCGGTAGGATTGCTTTTTCTCAAGACTAAACTCGACGAGGCAGAGGCTAAGTCGACGAAGTAGCGAGCTCGCGAATAAAATGCCTGTTAACTCTAGTGTTGTAAATTTTTGGGTTTGAAATTAAAATTTGAAAAAAAAACACACACTTAAAGAAAAATGGACTGCTTCAGGCGGGACTCGAACCCGCACTTCTCGCAAACCGGGCGATATTTGGATTGTAACTGCAGTTGTAATTGGGTTGGGTTAGTTACTGTTCTAAAGAATTTTATAAAAGAAAGTGGCCAGAATAAGTCGCGCCATATAAAAAAAGCTAAGGGTCACCTGCTAGACGATACATGGAACTCATTGGTGGTATGAAGTGGGGAGAGCGCGGGCATTTCGCGCGCTGCACGTCCGTGATTGTGCGTGCGAACAAGATAGCGATTACTCCGATGCGCAAACTCCTCCCCTCCAGTGTTCTTTTAACGTGGTGCGTGTTACAAGTATACTTACTTGAGGTTCAGTGAAGTAGTTCCAGTTGGCCTCGGTGAACTGCAGCATGGTGGCCAATACTGGTATGTCCATGTACATCTGCTCGCTGCCCCCGGCTTCTATGAGCAGCACCTGTATAGATGATTGAGGTGATGTAATAAATTTATAGCAAACTCATTGTGCCTTTGCAACAAAGACTTGAAACCACCACTGTTAAAGCAAAGGGTTGTGATCAAGAATTACATGGTCAAAATAATTTATAAGTTGAATATATAAAAAATCAATAAATGCGACAGTAAATTGTTATTATATGAAAGACATATTTCTATTTTCGTAATACGTATTATTTATAATTTCAAAATCATAATTTGCGCAATACCAATCATCTATTTAGCACCACTTGCCTTAGCATTGGTTTCCTTTATGAATTAATTATTAATTGCAAGTGTTTTATTTCTTGCTCGTTCTAAGTATTGCGATAATACTGTTGGCTTGATCAATAATATTTGATCGACTTATCGTAACTAAAACAAACTTATTGACTCATTGATCCTAAAAATACGTTTACATGTTTAAATATGGACTTTAACAAGTTCTCGGTTCAATAAACACAGCCTGGTGCCGGACAGCGGAGTCTTAGTAATAAGGATCTATCTTTGGAAAGGCATATGCGTGAATAGGTCTCCCCCAAGGATCTCCAACGCAATCGGCACTGCCCGCATCCAGCGGCTTCCGCGATCTCAACCAGATCGTCGGTCGACCTTGTAGTAGGCCTGTTTATGGGACGTTGCCCGGCACGCGGTCGCTATCCGAGAACTTTTCCGCTCCAGCGGTCATCAGTTCGAGGCGCTGTGTCCCCCCATTTCCTTCTGTAGGATTGCTCTTACCTTAAAGTCCTTAACTTCGGTGAGCCTGTTACTCAGCACACAGCCTGCTGTGCCGGCACCGATGATGACGAAGTCGTACTCAGGCAGAATGTGCGATGCATCAGGAGGTTCCCCACTGAGGACCCGGCTCGTGTCTTGAAGGAAACCGGCGATGGCTTCCGAGAATGATCCACGCATCGCCAATGACGGTGCGAGAAAACATAGAAGGCTGAAAAGTAGAAGCGTATTCATTAGAATAGCGGTGGTCTGATTGATAATAAAGTTACGAAATCCATAATTCATGAGCGTCATCAATAGCAGGCATCTTACATTTTTCATAAAGTTTGTGCGTGTTAGTTTACTACAAAATTTCTGAAAGCTGTATGTAACCTATTGGTAGCAATCAATTTTTATTATAAAAGTATTTGGCTCGTGCTGTAATGCACTAATTAACATAATTTAAGTACTGCAATTGTTAATGGCAGAAAAAATAAAACAATGGCCGACGGTAAAAACTACTTCTATATTTAGTTATCCAAAAGGTCATGCAAAATAAACAGATTAATGACGATAGTGGGATACCTAATGTAGTTTTTTTCTTCTTTATCGTGATGTTTTCTTGATGGTCTTTTTTACCATCAGCTAAATGTTAAATTTGGGGGTTTTTATCTGTTGGACGTCATGCTTGACCTTGAAGTTTGCCGAATTGTCAGGTTGCTCGAACGAAATCTTTCCATTGACGTCAGAGGTGTCCCTTAGGCTAAATAAATTTCAGGTTTGATAGTGATCTGGGTCCACCTATACTCGTATGTAGTGGGATTCTTATTTTGATTCAAGTTACGATTATTAAATTTACAATTATATTGCAGTAATGACTACAACTATTATAATTTTATTACTTCTAATAAACTGATTGGTTAAAGTCTTTATTATCATCGTTGAATTGACATTTCTTGAACCTAGGATTTTAAACAAAGAGAATATTATAAACATAATGTACCGACACTCAGATCCTATTAAAGTAGGATTATATTGTAGTTTAACTGTAATTGATTTTCATTATTGTACGTTAACGGTTAGTCACTTCGCACTGCGGTTGGGTACAATCTGAGGTCGATAAAACAATTCAACAACCTACTCACTGTACCCCTTCATTCGCCCTCTTAAAAGTTAAACAAGAAACCATCATTTAAACCCCTAAACTCAAACTGGCGAACAGAGTTTTATTCCTGGAAGATAACGTCGCGTTTTGTAAAATTTCAAGCAGGCATACCTTTATAATCCTGGGAAATTGGATGTATCACGGTAGTCACAGTGATTTTCCCGTTGTATAAATCAGAGATATATTTACCTTATAATTGTATATGAATAAGCGCACATGATGCAATAACACTAATAGTAGGCAACTCTCCGTTTGACTAGTTAACACTGATGAGATGACAGTCAAAAAAATATTATCTGAACTCGTGTCGGCTGCACCACATTCAATAAATACTAACCTAGTAGATGCATACGTCAAATGGAAAATCATTAACTAAATTAACTATTCGTAATGTTTACCCATTTAAAGGTTGTTGGGCAATACCTGACCGCTACGATTAACAAATGAAGATAGAGGTAATGTAGCGGATTAAGTTATGGCTTGCTTAAAATCCCTCGTGACAAGTGAAATGTTACTATAGATTAAGCAGTGAGGCCTTTTTTAAGACTATAAAAAATATACCCTTCGTAGAATCCGCTGGTCAAATTTTCAATTCTCAACTAAAGATATCCAACGTTGCGTGAATTTTTTGATAGCTGCTAATCAGAGAAGGGCGAGCTTTTATATAGAATATTTAAATATTCACTCATGTTACACATACTTCATTTGCAAGTAGGTATTTCTAAAATTAGTATTTGTATTTGTAAATTTCATTAGTTTTTTTCGGAGTCAAAAAAATATTCACTCACTGTTACTTACACATTTCATTTGCAAGTAGGCATTTCTAAAATTTATTAGATAGCTGGTAAATTCCATGCAAATTGTTCGAAGTGGAAGTGTCAGAAGCCGCTCCCCAGTGGTAGGCGGGCAACATAGTGGCTTGACACATTGTTTTGTAGTAAATCCGTCGAAACTGACGGAAAAATCTTATCCCAGATAAGTCGAATCTGCCCTTAGAGGAAAAGATAATAGATAATATACCTTTTAATAAAGTTTTGGGTGTCAGTTATGCAGAAGTAAATTCATTGTAACATTTTTTTCTACGAATGAAACTACCTAATCTAATTCGGTCTATACCTATCAAGGCTCTGGTTTTTTGTGTTCTTGATTTTTAAGTATGTATAAGAATACCTAGGATATGTGATATGATATTCTCTTATTGAGCCGCATTTGGGCTTATAGAAGTACATAACAATAGAATATATTATAATGTCTGTGAATTTTATGATTGTCATGTTCGATCTGCCTTAATCATGTTAAACAGCTAAGTTAATTGTTCTTTTCAATGTTAACATGTATTCAAAGTCAAATGCGAATGCGCACTGGCTATTTAAAAACTAACCAAGTATGTTTATTAGAACTGCATGGGGTGGATTTGTTTTGCCGTTATGCAATGCTATGTTGCGTCTTTGAAGTAGCGTATTGACTCTTTCTTAAATATGTGTCTAAAAATATCTAAAATCTAAATAATTTGCGTAGGTTCATAGCCACCTTGAAGTGTTGTTTTTGATTTTCAAGTTCTTGACATGGGAAACTTTTGTGATATTAGGCCTATGTTTTCTTCTACTCCCTACACCTGTTTTCATTTTCTTGGGGTCGGCCTGCTACATCCTTAATCTGCATTAAGCGCAGTTTTGTGCGTCGTTCTGGTCGAGCTGTGTTTTTTTCAGATCGTTTTTGATCGTTGTTAACCAGGTGGCGGGTTGTTTGCCACGAGAGCGTTCAGGCATGCGTTTAAAACTTGGAACTTTCTTAGCTGGTCGTCAAAATAAACGAATTTGGTGTAATGGTCAATAAGTTTACTATTAACCAAGAGGTCGCGGGTTCGATCCCCGCACTGTACAAAAATTTATGTGCATGAACATGTCTGTTTGTACTGGTCTGGGTGTTATATGTATTTATTTAAGTTTATTTGTAATACCACTGTTGATTCTGATATCTGTAACACAAGTGCTTATGCTACTTACCACTAAGTCAGATCAATGTATGTGATGTTGTTGTATATTTATTTATTTTAAAAAAATGTAACATTTCAAGCTTTATGAGTTTTCGTGTAAATGGGTAAATACAATCATTTACAGATTAACTTTATCCTGCAAACTTTTCCACATAAGAAGTGAGTAAATAGCATTTTGACGTGATATAACTGACGCAATGTAATTAATTGTATCGGTGATTAAGCATACCTACATTGTTGAGTTCCGTTTTTTTAGTTTCTTCTACAGGACATCATTGTGTGGTATTATTTACCCGTATTTTTTAATGAATACAAACTCCGCAGTAATTCAAATTTCGAATCAAAAACTGCTTTTTCCTTGGCTTGGGTTAAAATAAATAGATGTGATGTTGAACAACCAACACAAAACAAATAGTTGATTTATACTTACAACTTGAAAAGCCCTATAGATCGTAAAGCAGTCCCTAGTAGGTCATCTAATTCAGTATTGCATGTCGAAGCTCTGTCAAGTAAATTTGTGCGAGTACATATTGTGTTTTTTCTAAAACGACGTCTAAACGCCTTAATATTATCGTATGGTTCAAGCAACTCCACACTGTTCAAAGTGTTTGCCGATTCGAATCTTTAAGGGACCTTCATATTCGTAAGTAAGTTCTAAATTGTCTGTAATTGAGCTTTCAGTTTACTAACGTCATATTTCTGTGTTGTGTACTTTTTAATTAAAGACTTTGGTTCATAAACTTTAATATAATCAATACCTATCTTGTTTCCAGTTAATGTATTTACTTTAACTCACATATGCATCTACTACATACCTCCCTGGGAAAAATGTAAATAAAATAAAACAAATATTATTTCTATAAAGTATGTATTTGGCGCAAAATAAAAGGTACAAACGTGGCGTAACAATCTTAACTACTACAAACATATTTGCTTACACTTATTATCAACCTTTTCTATATCTCACAGCAAATATCAAATCACACAACTATGCAGGAGTTTTATTTTACCGCAGGTTTTAAATATTTGGTGCAAAGAAAAATTAGGTTGCATGTCTTTAAAAATGAAGAAAAAACTGACCAAAATTATAAATTGCGGCGCTGCAGTTTATTGGAAATCATAAACGCAATGGGGCCCCGAAACTTAAAGAGGAAATTACTTGAGTTACGTACAAATTTTGTATTCGGATGTGATGAAACATTCTCAATTACTCAGTTTATTGCAGAGTTTTAAAAAAATATACCAAACAACAAAGTCGATCTAAGTAAGCTTACGTTGCTAACTTTAAAAAAGTGTGTGACAAATAAACAAGTGTGATGTGTTTATGGCACTTAAATTAGCCCTAAGTAACGATATAATTAAAAATATAAACTTTACAAAGTTAAATAACATAAAAAAAGATTATTTATCTTTTTAAAAATATGAATCAAATGGTAACGACTATGAACGTAGATTTTTTCACATGTGATGTAATATTTATAGATTAAGGAATAGCTTTTGATTTAATTAAAATTGAAGTAGTAATCATGTACGACCAATCAAGACGTCCAATAATAACAAATTGCCATTTCTAAGTCAACAACACTTATTTATAATAAGGTTAATTGGAAGTTACGTTATAAAATAGTAACACGTGTATACAGAACGCAACAAATTCACTAAGAAATAAGTAACCACAGTGACTATAAAAAAATATGTAACAATTATAAATACTTGTGATTGTTTATAAATCATGCTAAATAAGTTAAATCAATAAGATACATATGTTATTTACCACAAAACAAAAATCAAGCAATGAGTGTAGGTATACAGATTACGCATTACATTTTTTATTGAGTGAACATTTTCTTTTTTAGAGTGTGTAAACGATACCGATAACGCTCTACGTAATTTTGTCTTAAATTGCGTTTTGTAAAAACTAAGGCTCTTTTAAGCAAAAGCGCAGGCTTAGTAAATTAAAATTTAATTTTTCAAGTTATTCTAGTAACGCAATCAATCGCCTATACTTATTGTTTAAATAATATAACAGTAGCAATATTTACATATCTTACAATATGTACAATCGATAAGACTAGAGCTTAAATAGTAAAATACAAACAATATTCTGATAATTCAATAATAATGGTCCTAATTTTGAAAATGTTACTACGTAATGTGAAGCATGTCAATCAAAAATTACTTCCTTTACCACAAGAAAATTCTGTGTAGGTAACTCTTTGGAGGTATTCCTCCATTTTTGTATAGTCATAAGGACTATGATTTATAGTCTATGTATCATGAAAATGTAGGTAAAGACACTGTGTTAATATAGACAATCGATACAATTAATGTTTTTTTTTTACAATATAGAGAATAAATGGCAATTTTGGTTTTTGGTAACTTAATTACATAAATCTGGTACTAAGTTAGTTCTTATATAATTACCCGATTTAAATATCTTATTATATCACTGTCATCGCATACCGTTTAACCAATCTTGTTTGATCATGTCCGCACCCTTTTCACCGATCATAATCACAGCAGCGTTCGTGTTACCGCTCACTATCGTAGGCATTATACTAGCGTCTATCACCCTCAGGCCTTCTACACCGTACACTCTTAATCTAGGATCAACCACAGCTTCCTTGTCCCAGGATGGACCCATCTTGGCGGTCCCGCTTTGGTGGTAGATCGTCATGGATATAGTCCGCACTTGACACTCAATATACTCGTCTGACATAAACTTATATTGCCTGCAGTTCGGTAAAGGTTTCATGTACAGTCTAGAACCGAACTGTTTGAAAGGAGATGCATTCGCAACTTGCAAGGCTATCTTGATACCATCAACGAGTCGCGCTACATCTAAAGCATCCTCGTGGTAACGAGGGTTCATTATTGGGTAATGGAACGGGTTAGAACTCTTCAGTCTGACGTAACCTCTTGTGTTCGGCCGCAACAATAGCGGCATTATCGTCCAAGCGTCTTTATTCGCGATTGGTTTGTAAACTGTGTCATACAATTCATCGGTAAGACCTAGAATCTTTCTCACAACCTGCCCATTGTCAGAGGAGAACGAAGCCGGCGCCATGTGGAACTGGACGTCTGGCCATAAGCCGGAACTGTTCGCATATTTTGTATTGACAAAGGCGACACCTTCCAAACCGCCTAGCGTCGTCATCGGACCCCGCTCGTTCACAACGTAGTTCATAGTCACTGGGAATGCTTGGAAACGGTTTTGTACGATCGCTACCGGCTTGTCAACTAAGAATGTCAACCCACCAACACCAACATGATCTTGTAAATTTTCTCCCACGGGCAAATCTTTCAAAACTCTTATACCAACTTCTCGTAAATGGTCCTTTGGGCCAATTCCTGATAACATTAGAAGTTGTGGACTGTTTATAGCGCCTGCAGATAATATAACTTCTTTTTTGGCATAAACTACTCTTTTCACACCGTGTTTTACATACTCCACACCATAAGCTTTCATAGTCATTGGATTGATAAGTACTCTGGTTACTTGTGAGTGTAGGGAGACGTCTAAATTCTTTCGGGTACGTACTGGCCTCAAGAATGCTTTGGCTGTGCTGCACCTGGATCCTCTTCTTATTGTACCTTGTGCTATCATAAAACCGGTTTGTATTGCACCATTGATGTCCCTGTTTTCATAGCCTATTTCTACACCGGCTTCAACAAAAGCAGCAACAAGAGGCGTCCGCCATGGCGCCTCCTGGACTGTCAGGTATCCTCCTGTCCCGTGGTACTCGCTATTAGCTAAATACGGGTTCCTGTTGTCTTCAGACTTGATAAAGTATTTGAGGGCTTCTCGGTAACCCCAGCCCGGGTTCCCAAAGGATTCCCACTGGTCGAAGTCGAATCGGTTCCCTCGTACATATATCATGTAGTTCAGTACACTCGAGCCGCCAAGGACCTGAAATATGATATTAAAGTTTGTTGAATAAGTTTTAGTGATGTAAGTGAATTATTAAGGATTTTGTGACGCGAATGAATACTTTATAGATGGGAACACTTAAACGAGTTACCCCATTGCGTTCTCTCAGCATTTCGTTTTAATACTAACTGACTAATGAAAGGTTTAAGTAATTGCACATTGCCTTTCCTTTCACTGCGCATGAATTATTCATAGCCAAGGGAAAAAAAACATTGAAAAGCTTTACTTGTGTATGACAATCGCTCCGTCCGAAGTGGAGATGTAATTAATTGCGAGTAGTAGTAAGGTAGTAAGAAAAAGTAAATCTGGGAGGCCTATGTCTCTCTTTTTAGGTTTTGATTTTAACAAAGATTAATTTGATGGGATTTGGGAAATTTTTTAGCAGTTAGCTTTCTGCTGGAATTATTATGATGATGATAAGATCCTCTGATCCCTCACTCACTAGGGAGTAGGGACGTAGAGCTCGCAGAATGCTAGACTTTTCTACATCGTAGGCAACATCCTTCAACTCCTTTCATTCGAGCTCAGTGGATGTAGTCTTCTTGTCCACTCGGCGCTGTCAAGTTGTCAGAGGGCTACTGGGCCTTCTTTTCTTCTTGCAGCTGCTATGATAAAAAAGGGAATGTTTACCTTTCCTCTTGGCCAACTGCACCGCCTCTTCTTGAAGCCCAAGCAGGCGTAAGAAGTCGGCTCGGTCTTGTACTGCCAGTCGAGCTTCGTTAGTTGCAGGTAGCCTGCTAACGAAGGGACGTCTGTGATCTCGTTCTCGTCTGGACCTGAAACGGTTTTGAAAATAGATTTAGTTTAATGCATATTTTAAAGTGTCTATGATACCATTACGTCGATTACTTGTAGTAAATGGAAAAAATATCTTGTGGATCTCGTGTGATCTCGCGCTATAAACAAAAATAGAAATATAGAACAGTGTTGAACAATGTGCAGTAGGTATTTTAATTCATAAATTGATTTTTATTCAATTCTTGTTCGTTGTTCGTCTTCTTTCTGGCTCTCCTGCAATCACTTAACTTTGATTAGTTTAATACTTGACTTGTATAACTTTTAAAATGCATTTAGCTTGAGCATGCTCGTATGAGCTTCCGTCTAATATCATGCTCAAGCAAGCTCAATATTATGGGTGTATACCCACGCCAGAATTTTAACTAAATACCATAAACAAGTTCGTAAACTTACCGCTTTCCAAAAGCAGTACATTCCATTTACTGATTTCTGTCAGTCGGTTCGCCACGACGGCTCCCGCGGACCCTCCGCCGACGACGATGAAGTCGTATTCTCTCCTCGGTTCCTTATCCAAGACCCTGGCTTCAGGGTCATATGAGTTGTAGTTGTGATACGTCAGTGCTCCCAGCAGGAGTGGTATCAGCCATAAACCTGTCACACTGATCGTCTTCAGCGCTGTAGATGCTAGAAGGACGTGAACAGCCATCTTTGTATTGTCTATCTTATAACTACTACGCTGGTTGTTATCACAGCATAATTGAACTCCCTTTGGCTTAGTTGAGGACTAGTTTTGGTTTAAGTGCTGGCTTGTCAGGTGGTTTGCTTCTTCGAGTCGGCTCGCTGGTGGCTGGTGGTAGCTCAGGCGACATGTTAGGCCACATCGCATTCGATCGTTTTACTATTCTTTCTTGATGGTCGAATCTGGAACGAAATACATAAAATGTTAAAGATAAAGTTTAGAGTTCCGGTAATTTATACCTAAGTTCACAATTTCAATGTGTTTTTTAATGGAACTTATGCTTGCGGAGTTTCATTACCTCCCAAATATATATCTATAGTGCTATAATTTGATGTTGTGATAGCTTATACTGATTCTTCCCCTCTCTTTTCAGGTATGATGACTCTACATTTGCCAGTATAGCCCCTGTAAGTAAATCTTTTGTGATAATAAACGAGAGCAGGTATCATTTTAAATCGCCTAGAGAAAGCCTACAATGTTTTTATGTAATATCGCGTATGCCTCTATCCAAAGAAATATTGGTCCAGCAATTTAGAAAGAGCTTGCCTTACGTAAGTATTCTGTAGTATGAGGGAGACAAAGTTTATTTCCTAGTTTGTGCGGAAGATATGATCTAATTTCTAGACATTACCCAGTTCCAAGCCTTTCTGTGAAAGTTATTGGCGATAGTTATCGGTAACACTGTCTGTATTTTGTTACTTCGTTAATATTAGTGGTGGGTTGATCAAATGGTCGATTCGCCTATACATATTGTTCATCAAGTAACTTTGTAACTTTTGATGGTGATATTTGTAAAATAACTGATTATAACTTACGGCTTGACAATTATTTATTTTCAAAGCAAATAAATGAGAACACTTTTTATTTAGATTACTTTCTCCATATGCCATACCCACCTAAACATAGGTACATCCTAATTGATTGGAATGATGTAATCAATATCTACGTTATGAATAAGTTGAAACACTTAATTCGTAGTAACAACGAATTAAAATTATGACATAGTTACCGACAAACATTACGCACTAGATCTATAAAAATAAGTTGACAATACCAGTTTTCTGTCATTTTCTGAATGACCCTTATGAAGAAATTACGTACGTAACATAAATAAACGGAGTGTTAAGCTAGGAAAATTTACAAATAATAGCACGTCATGACCAACACCGCGGTTTCTTAAGTTGTTAAAATAAAGCTTGTTTTGAAAAAAATAGATGATAGCCTGTTGTGCTGTCGTCTGCACTTAGAGTATTTCTCGTTACATAAACGCGAGTTCCGCATGCAAATCGTGTGAAAAGTTTGTGTACAAATAAGGTAAAGTGTGCATTGTGCTAAGCTATCTGGTGTGAAAAGGAAACGGAACGGTACTGGAATTATATGCGTGTTTGCGAAGAACCCTTTGATCTTATAGAACTGATTGTCAATCAATATATAAATGTCAAAAAATATATAAATTAACCACCTGCTGTTGATTGCGTAGCAAGTGACATTCTTCCGTTTTGCTTTCTATGAAATATTTCGAATCCGATATCTAAGTGAGTACTTTTGTCATTATTTGAACCATGCAATGATGTACGTGTTGGAAAAATAAAATTTCCGTCGACTATCGTATTATCCGCAATTTCGTGCTCCGTTTTTCATAGTAGGCCTTCAGGTTCTAGCGATCCAATCTTCGGTGGATAGTTAAATTTTAAAGAAAAGACAAGTGCTACTAATGCCTCATGCGAAAATGGTTGGATATTGCATATTTAAAACCATCTGACAATGTATTGTTATATTGAATAATACTATTTCCGTTTATTTGTATAACATTGATTGCTATTTGCTATTCACCCGCTCACTCCAGACAAAGTGTTAAGATGGTTATTGTTCTTTACGACCATCCAATATTTTATTATGAAGAGAGTTTCATTGTCCATAACATCTTACGTTACATTGTAACCGCCGCTTCCTAGTTTTGAGTGCCTTTCTTCGAGACGTTCCGAGTTGTTATGATGTCGGTACGTCTTTCTAGAAGGCGGGCGATGGCAAACACGTCGCTGTTATAGTGAGTTGAAGCTTTGAGGAAGAGTTGTTAACTTGTCATATGCCTCACGAAGTATGGAATCATCTGAACTCTGTTATGGTTGTAAATGAGATATGTAAGTATACCTACTTACTACCATTGAGATACAATTATAACAAAATTACAGAACTTTTTCTGTTTTTAAATTTAGTCGGTGGAATGAAAACGGTTTGTTCTTACTGAAACAAAAAAAAAAACCTTCAATTGATACCTTTGTCAAATCTTATATAATACAAGTAGTACTTAGTTTAAACTTCGTCAGAATGTTACCTACACACATAGGTGGTACCTTCTGTTTTCAGGCAATGCGGACTCTTCATCTGAGTCCAAAATAAAGTTAACCGATGCTAATTTACAATATTATCTTCTGCTTTTTGCCGTGAGCAAGAAATATTATCGTAACCTTGCTCTGCCGTGAAATCGACCTGTTGGTACTTAGTAATCGATTATTTGGTATCGATAATCGAGATTCAGATTCGTGTTTAGATAATCATCAAAATGTTTCATAAGCCAGAGTGAAGTTTTGATAATATCGAACAAAACGCGATGTGTGCCTTTAAGAGAAGTACACGTCACATTTTACTCTTTTAGTTTAAGTCAAGGCCAAAGTTTTTAAATAGTGTCAATTTGACTAACCAATTGTGGTATTGAAAAATGTTCCAACACTTTAAGCTCTAAAATTTATTATTTTTGCTGCTATGTCAAATACATGTTATTGGTTCACAATTGAGTGCCACTTTTGTATCTAAAAAGAAAATAGTGTTAGTCATCGTAATCGTTGTAAGTGTGTCTGTAACTAAAGTGTTATACGTACAAAACTGTTACTGACTGGCTTTTTATTTGTATTTTAAATGTATATCAGTAAAACGCCCCTAAGTATCTCCTGTCAAATCTCAAAAATGCTTATTACGATGTCCATGATTTTGTATGCGGGGCGATGAATTGAAAAGATGGGATCTTTTGAGATTCATTTTAAGAAATAACCTTAAACAACACATACCAGATATAGCTGGCTCATTCATGTACTAACTGTTTTATACGTAAGATTCGGTTAGGTTTCGTTCTAAAGCTAGCATTCGAATCGACGCGACTGCGCGACCGCTTCCGCGAAACCGCAACTCCTGACAACACTTTTGAACACTTGAAGGAAGCCTTCCACGAGACGTGACGTCACAAGTTGCGGTCTCGCGGTTGCGGTCGCAACGTCGTCACGATCCGAATGCTAGCTTAAACCCTACATTTTGTTACACAAAAGTGTGACTATGTCAACCAAACACATTTGGCACATGACCTTTTGCCATAGCATTCGCCACTGCGCCAACTAGGTCGACAGTGACCAATGCAACGTCAACTTTTATCATGACTAGCCAGAATTATTTGTACACAGCAACCGCCCTGACAACAACATACCGAATGCAACATGTTGTTATCGCGTTGCGTATCAAAATATGTATTTCGTGATGCCAAATTAATAAACAAATGTTATGTAAGGAACCTGTTCAGATTCAGAAATCAGTGGTATCGGGTGAAGGCCGCCTTACGAACTTTCGATTGCATCTGCGATAGGGTTGCCCACTCAATTTGCATTAAGTGAAAAATGTCTTAAATAGTCGAATTGTGTATTGAAATTACTTTGTTCTGACTTTAATGGCTTTCATAAGTTTCGAAATCGAAGCAAGAACATGGAATAATTAAATCCATAACCAAACCATATAATTTTTTTTATGGATTTTAATATTTTTAAAGCGAACGTTATGTTTTGAGTGCGCCCTGCAAAAGCGATTTATGTATTTTGTTATATGTGTGTCAATGATATGTATTTTTTTTCATTGCGATTTGACTCAAAAATATTTACATCCATTATAAAAATTATACGTGATATTAAATAATATAAGAACGTGATTGTTACAACCCTAAAAGGAAGTGTTAAATTGTTCAATTATGAGAGTGGAGTGACATATGCGCATTTCAACATTGGCTGTTTAACAGCTATGAGCATTTGGCAAGCTTTATTATACACTATTGTAACACTATTCAATGACCGTTCGACGAATATTATACTCAACTACGACTTGTTTGTTATTATTGTTAGAAATCTAGAGTTAAGAAAATAGTGAATAATTATAATAATAAATAATAAATCATTTATTCAGTTTTCATTAACAAAAGTTAATAGAGCTTAAAATAACACGGAGATATAAGACTTTCTTTGCCTGAACTAGGTTGAACCTGTATCTCAGGCTAGAAAGAGCTTATATACAAATATAAGCCTTATATATAATATAACCTTTTGGGTATAAGAATACTTGGGTATAAGAATAGTATGCATAATACGTACGATACGTATACAATAGTCAAATCTCAAAATTGACATTCGAATTCAATGACACTTTACTCTATCCATGATAAATGGATAATATATCATATCTATCATAATATTTCTAAGATATCAAATAAATCATAATACTCCTAAGATAAAGTTGTTACAAAGTCGCTAACTACTGGCAGCCCTAAATTTCTTCTTCACCAAAAAGTTGCTCAAATCTGGAACCTTTCGTCATTAATCGTTAAATTTCGATCGCTATGGGTGTCTCGCAACCGAGACCCTACTATGTTAGATAACGCACCTATTTCAACTTAAGTCATCTCGTTCGCACGTTTAAACTAATGTGATAAGTAACAGAGATAGCTATAATTTAAAAAAATCCACAACGCGTTAGCACTTTACAACACTGATGACAAGAGGGGTGATAAGGCTGACTACTCATCCTCAAACACTAATAGACTTTCTTATTCACAACAATATTAAAACTGAAAACATCATTATCATGCCATCAAACTTAAACAAGACAAGATGATGATAGCTAGCCAGATAAGCTAGAGATCATTTCTACCATTAAACCAACTAACCCGATTTCAGTATGCACCACCAGGGTAAATCGAGATTACATCTTGGACTTATTCAAACAGGCTTTTACACTTAAACTAGCGGATCCGGCAGACGCAGTCCTGCACGCTGTTTTAGCTTTTTTTAAATCCTATCGTTCAAACATTCCCTAGACTTCTACGAATATTTCAAGTCTAAAATTATTCATTTGGGTTCAGCCGTTCTCAATTCATTTTTATTATAAGATAACTAGCTGACCCGGCGAACTTCGTACCGCCTTAGAGTTGCAATGATTGAACAATGTCATCGAATGAAATTGACATTAGTTACGCGCGTTTTTTAAAATATGCAAAATTAAATGTATATTGTTCAATATTTCTGATTGATTTTCTTAGTATTTTTTTCCGTAAGAACCTTCTCCTAATAATAACAAATACAACAAAAAAAGAATTAGTGAAATCGGTCCAGCCATTCACGCGTGATGCCGTGACCAAGGAAAACGGGTTTCATTTATATATATATATATATATATATATATATATATATATATATAGATTTTTATATATATACACAATGCATTGTGCATCCAAAATAAACCTATACACAAATTTTCATCTTCATCGGACAATGGGAATAGGGTGAAATTAAGCTAGCAAGGTGAAGCTAAATATAAACTTGTAACAATGACTAAATGTTTTTTTTTCAACACGCTTTTATAATAAAAAATAGTTCATTTTCATTGAAGCGAAACGTGAATACAAAATTTCAGCTTCATTGAAAATTGGGACATAGAAAAATGGGTAATTTTTACCTTGCAAGGAGACAAACAAATACCGGGGCAGTTGAAGCTAACTAGCTACTTTGAAACTATACTAACGATACTGGCTAGCGATAAAAGCTTGTTTAAAAAGGCTTGTGAAAAGTACGAAAGTCGACTCATAGAGTAGGGCGTCCAAAGTTCCGAACCGGGTGAAGGCCACTCTCGCTATTGCGCAAGAGCACAGCACCACGGACGCGTCACGTACGCGACCTTGGGGATTCGGACCGGGTCAATATCGGAGAGTTGTCCACTGTGTTATTATACAACCGTTTGGAGGTTAGAGAAAGTGAGTGACATCTCCACTTGACCTTAGATGAAGAGTGTAGGGACTATCAGATTGGTAAAACTGTTAATGCTAAAAAAGTTAATGCTCATAAGATAACAAAAGATCGCTCTCATGACTGACAGACAGCAGGTGCTTGTTGTCACCCCCCGCAACTCTAAGTAGTGGCAGAGATAGAGCCTTCTTAAAATCTCAGTGTCCCAGTGATGAACTTATAAAATGGTTGATTCGTAACGCCGAAGCGGAAAGCTTAAAAATACAATGTAACGAAATCGTTCACTCTGAGGTTGCCGTTAGTCACAGAATAGAGAATGATACGATTAAGTTACTCTATAAAATATGTAACGGAGACTTTGACTGCCCCGCTTTAAGTAATCAAATATGTTATATAGTCCCTAGAACAGTACATCGTCGGGTATGCCGAATTAATACGCTTTTCTTCATTAATACTTGCAGAACTAACGCCGGTAAAAAATCACCATTGCGCAGGCTGGTAGACATTTATAATAATAAATTTAACAATATAGATATATTTGCAGTCACGGCACCAAAGTTTAAGGAATTAGTTTATAGTAGTATTTTAGAATTTGCATAAAATATAATTTCTTCATAAGCATATATAATATGATAGTACACCACGTTTAAATAATTACTTTAAAGTTATAAAAACCGGCCAAGTGCGAGTCGGACTCGCGCACCGAGGGTTCCGTACAAACCTGCAAGGTTTACAAAGTTCGTTCATTACGACAATCGAGTCATAACTATGGTATTTTTATTGCAAAATGAAATTCATAACATTACAATGAGGAAAGATGGAGGAGCATAAATTTAAGACAAAGATCTCTTTATCGTTTATAATAATGTCATTGAATTTAATTATAAGTATAACACTTTAAGCATTTAGGACGCATTTAGATTATACAGCTACATTCACCAAAACATCGGGATTGAATGACGATGAGTGAGGTCGTCTTTGCCGTTTGAAAAATGTTGCCCTCCCCATACATAGTATAATAACTCGCGGTCATTGCTTTAACTACAATTATGTTTACAATCACAATTTTTTTGGTGGTATAACTACTTAAAATTTTAAGCTTTTCGGAATTTTTCTGTTACCTGTGCTGTAAGCTATTGCTTCTTACCAAATTTCGAGATTCTATGTCAACGGGAAGTGGTCTTTAGGTTTTAATTCCCTTGCGTGTAGTTGCGAGTTTCAAAATATGCGGTATCAATGGTTGTACTTTTGCGTTTTGCGTTTTTGCGTTGACTTAGAATTTTTTTTTTCACGGGTTAAAGGCAATTAGATCTAAGTATTTGATATGAATTTCAACTTGATAGCTCTACGCGTTCATGAGGAAAAAAGTAATAAGTTTATATTTATTAAAAAATATATATTTTGTAATGTAACTAAAAATTTAAGGTTTTCGGAATTTTTCCTTTATGTGTGCTATAAAACGTTGCTTCATGCCAAATTTCAAGATTCTAGGTCGACTGGAAGTACCCTTTAGGTTTTGATTCCCTTGCGAGTACTTGCGAGTTTCAAAATATGCAGCTTAAATTGCTGTTTCTTTTAATTGCGTTGACATAGAAGTTTGATTTTGTTACAGCTTAAAGGTATTATAGACCTGAGTATTTGGTATGAATTTCAATTTAATACCTCTACGCGTTTATGAGGAAATGGGTAGTAAGTTTAAAATTATTAAAAAAATATATATTATGTGATGTAACTAAAAATTTATGGTTTTCGTAATTTTTCCTTTATCTATGCTATAAGACGTTGCTTCGTACCAAATTTCAAGATTCTGAGTTCACGGGAAGCACCCTGTAGGTTTTGATTCCCTTGCAAGTGTCGAAAATTTGCGGCATAAACGGCTGTATCTTTTGATTGCGTTGGCTTAGAAGTTTGATTTTTTCACAGCTTCAAGGGACAGTAGACCTGAGTAATTGATATAAATTTCAGCTTCATACCTCCACGCGTTCCTGAGAAAAAGGGTCTTGACAGACGGACGGACGGACAGACGGACAACAAAGTGATCCTATAAGGGTTCCGTTTTTTCCTTTTGAGGTACGGAACCCTAAAAAATCAATAATATTGCTATATCTAGCGACCTTCAGCAAATAATATTAATTAACCTGTGGATAGCGTAGTGGGTTACTCATTTAATAATTTACATTTTATATTTAAGATATTATGTATAATGTGTAATGTGTGTAACTGTTTGTTATCCCTCTTGGAAATAAAAGAAAAGTAAAATAAGATAGCCAAAGACTAGTACGCGTCACGGTAAACGCTGCGGTATCTTATGCATTTGACATACGGACGATTTTGCAACAAAAATGAGTAGCCTGATGTACTGGCCACTGTACCTATGTGCATTGTATTTATTAAAAAAAACAAATAACAGCTTTCATCGTGTACCAATTGCAACATCGGGGTTTTTCTGGACGCTCATTTATCAGTTTTCACTGTTACGTAAGGCAACCATCCGGACTACGATCCTGTCACGTCGCGTTCTGACCACACCGTAACGGAGTGGCAGGCCGGTAACTGAACTCTTCTCTGAAAAGGCGCGCATGCGATTACTCGTACTAACACGAATAATTTCTTAGTATAGCTTCAACAAGCAACTCTCAATTGATCAGCTTCGGGGCAGCTTTGACGTTTGTCCATCATTAGACTTTAACAGGTCTAGAGCATTTTCCAAAGATGCCGAGACACTTATCTAAGCGACTTCGAGGTGCTGATTCAGACTCTGAAACAGCATCTGAGACTGATCGAGAGCGATCTGCCACGGCTAAACCGCGCAAAAGCCGTGCTGGCGCACGCACCCTGACGAAAAGCGCACCATAGACGCAAGCGGAATATGACAGGCTGAGCTAAGAAATTCCTAAATTGAGAAATAAAATATTGGTAAATTAATTAATTGGCTTATTATGGTAATCGTAAATTATCAGACATTACGCCATTCCATGTCTATTTTCTGATTGATATCATTTATGAAGTCTTCATACTGGCAAGCTTGCAAGGAAGCTTGTATGGTAAAAGGTACATAATCGAATACTCGTAAATGCCATGTCGAACGTTCCCGCTTTTCTTTTGTCTAATGAAGCTTTCACTCATTCTACCTAAGAATAATTGTTAATACGGCAAGAACAGTGAAAATTGCTGATGAATGGGTAGTTAGTTTATGGTCTATGTCGTAAGAAACCTGTTTCCGCTGCAGTTATTTTCTGTGTAAGTTGTGTTTTACATGTTGGTGTTTTGTGATATCAGGAGAATAAAGATATCTATATTTTTGTTTGTAAAGCTTTTCTATACCAATTATTTAGTGCTGTTACGTCAGAGTTTATGATCCTTGTGACATATTCAACAACCATTTAAAGCTGGAACATTAAAATACTAGGATAGTGGTGCCAGCAACCTTCATAAATCCTTTATCTGAGACTCAATGACTCTTACTTCTCGCTGCTTGATTAACAAACAAAGCTAATTATTTTAGTAACTTTAAATTGTCAACTTCAAGGTTCATCAATTTCAAAACGTAAAGTCAATGTAGAAAAGGAATGTAATTAGTCAATTAATTGCAATTATCATAATAAAATAATATATCAGTTGCTATCTATTTGTTTAAACCATATTGTCAACGAACACAGTCCCATCTGCCGTAAGTCTCCCGCAAAGGCACCATTAAAAACCCATTCTAGAACTCCATAGAGTGTATGTACAGCATTTCTAAATAAACACTATAGCATCTTATGTATTTGTGATAGAGGCGATTTTGCAATAAAAACGTGTAGCCTGATGCGCTGGCAAGCTGTAAATAATGACGAGACGTTTGTCTCTGGTTGTTGATCATTACCTCGGCTAAATCCCATTTTGTTTTGCTGTCTCTGCATTATAAGGGAGAGGGGGCACCTTTGAACATTTTTCATAATTATTCATATTATACTATTCTTAGACTATTCAGCTACGAAATCGCAATATATCATATGTTGAAGAATATGTAAATTATATCCGTTTTCGTAGAAAAAGTCAAATGTTCAAAGCTGCCTATCTATCTATTAGACCCCTGCCTTGGGGTATTCGAAAAATGTAAAACGTATTTTGCCAAGTTAAAGTTAAGAAATGGTATTGATCAGTAGTTTATTGCGTGATATATGAAACATTTTGACTAAAAAAAGTGAATGAACGCTCCAAATCCCTGAACTGGAAGACCGGGATCCTTACGCGCTAATTCGAAAAGCATATTATTTGCACCCGATGATGAAAAATCTTCATAACTCAAAGACAGCCTAACAAACGTTCATTGTTAATAAGTGACAGTTGTGCAGGTTTTTGGTTGCCTCTACAAAAAAAAAAAACACTACGAAAATACCTTCTAAAACAGCTTCGTTATCTCAATTGGTCAAAGCTGCCCCTGTTCAAAGGCACCTCCTTCTCCCCTACGTGCACACCGCAGGTATTTCGACTTACATAATCCTCTTGTTCTAAATAATTCAGTGTTAAGAAACTGCCGTTGCTGGTGGCGCGTTTAAGTTCTGCTTCATTTCTACATGTGATTGTTGAAAGATTCTTCACCCCTCCCATCTTACCTAGTGCAAGTTTTGGATTATATTTTGGTGGAAAAATTAATTCAAATAAACAGTGCTCAATATATCGAAATCGATTAGCGGGCTTGACGCCTGAACGACTCAAAATAAATCATTGTTGCGCACACAAGTTTTTCGTCATACTTTATGGTGGAAAAAACAAGTTTTGAAACCTTACTGAATATTGAAAGTTTGACTAGCATCAAAATTTTTTTAGCTGGGCTGATTCCTCTGTAATTTTCGTGTAAAATATTCCTAACCTCGAAATAACTTCGACTAATTAACGCGCTTCCTGACGTTAAAAATTGCTCTACTTTCCGATACGAATTTCGTCCCAGTTTTCTAAGGCATACTAACTCGGTCCGAAAAGGCACGCACGCATGAACAACAATACGAGTATAAACATTATTTGAATTGCGGTAGGGTCGTGGCGTAACAACGCGTCTTACGTAGGGATTGCAATCCAGCGGCGTTTTCAATCCAGCGGAATTTTTGCTGGATTGACCTGAATCCAGCTGGATCCAGCGCGGATCCAGCAAAACGTGGAACGAAAGTAAAAAGACGACATTTTTAAGACTTATTTTATTAATTTGTACTTCTTACGATAATCTTTAAAATCTTCCACTCATTTGGTGATATCTTATATTAATTTGCTTTGGTTTTTAATAATTTGAGATCAAAATAATCAACATAAAATTAAATAACAAACATATAACCTTATATTAATATAACATTTAAGATAATGTTTCTAAGTAAGCACTATCTTATTAATTACGCTTATGTTTAATGATAGGACGGCTAATCAGTAGCAATCAGTCTCACAAATTCTTTTAAAATTAACTTAATTAACATTCTTTTAAAAAAGGAGCGAGTTTGAGCGTAACAAAGCGAACGCACATATACAAACATAGTCGAACCATATTCATATAAATGAACGCCTGTACAGGTGTGAGAGAGGAATAGGTGCTTGATGTATTACGCTATATTAGGCATTATTCGTAGTGGGGTAAGGTTTTGAATTGTAAAAAATATTTTAATTTTTACTATCTGTCATCCAGCTCACTCATAGTTGACCGGTAAAAACCGGTTTTTATTCTTCCGACAGGTTTGTTTTGGTTTGTTGTTACGCGCGCGTGATAATTGCATTTTAGATTTATTAATTAAAATATCGCATACCTAAGCCTGTTAAAGTATGAAGGGAGGATATCAATCAACAGTCAGCAAAAAACATTAAAATTCAATTTTCAATTGCATTTTTAATACTAGGGTTGTATCTATTCAAAGAAAATTAATTTTAAAGTAATATTACATGAATAAGTTAGCAATAGTCGCGTCAAGTATGATAAATTACTACGTACTAGGTGGAACAGGTATTTGGAGGTATCAAAATTACCTAGTAGGTACAACCCATCTCAAACTGATACGTTTGCGGATCCGCATCGCTGGATCAAGATGTATGCTGGATCCAGCATGTTTAAAAAGGCGCTGGATCCAGCTGGATTGCTGTATGCTGGATCCAGCAATTGCAATCCCTAGTCTTACGTCACTTGCGTAAACTAAGTAATCGAGTGGCATACCGCAGCACACGCGCCCTAGGAAACCACCGTTGCTAGAAAAATAGCTGAATGAACTTTGGCAATTCATTCATCAAACAGCTGGCGTTATTGCATATTAAATCCTTACGACCTTAATGTGAATCGTTTAGTTTTTGTAATTTCTTTGCGTGTTAAATGTGTTGACCTTTGATATAATTTCATAAACATTTTGAAACTTGTATGTACCCACCTACTGAAACAAATAAATTCTTACTTCAAGTATACAAATCAATCGACAGGAAATGCAACCGCTTATTGAAAGAGTGTAAATAATAGTTCCATGTTTTTGCTTCCATTATTTGCGTTATGAGATATACTTCATTGACTCAAGATAATGTATATTTTCTTTCGTCATATTTCCATGACTGTGTCTCACTTATATTTTCGTTGCGATATACTTTTTGTTCGAGATCTACAATTGGCTTAATGACCTCCACTTATTCGGCATGACTGAGTCACTCGACAAATAGGCGATATATTTGCTCAATCGGGCAATTTGTGAGATAGATTTTTATTTCAAATCGCCCAAATTTGTATGAATCGTGGCTACGTGCGGCAACGACTTAGCCTCATTAATTTTGCGTCACTTAATTTACATAGAATTATGTGAGAGGTGGGTTATGAAATGTGCAATTCTTTTATGCGGTGTAATGATCAGGTTTTAAAATAGCAGATCCAGTGTACATGTAAGCAAAGTTGTTTGTACTAAAACAACTTAAATACGTAAACTAAATGTGAGTTGATTTATGTTTTTTTTCTGATCAAGTTTTTGCTACAATCTGAGAGTACACTTATCATAAATTAAATATTTTCATTAAAAATATTTAACTGTTTAATATTTAACGAGCTCTTTATATTTATTTGGTCACTGCAAGTAAATATTGAAGTAAACACGTGTCTTCATAAAAAAAAACTTATAGGTAATTTATAACGGACATTCAAACGATGACAACAATAACATCGACTGATAACCGGATTCAATATTATACCTACATTTGACTGAAAGTAAGATAACTGTCAGATTCATACCAAAACCTACACCTACCGATTACAGCCGTTTGTACTAAACTGACAGATCTTTTTCTCTCAGTCAAAGGTAAATAGCATAAATTAAACCGGCAGTTATCAGTGACGTTATAGTAGATTGTATCATGAGGAAGCAAAATAATATTTTTACGGCGAGGGCGCTTTTTTGAATCCAGAGCGAAGCGAGGGATTCAAAGTACGTCGCCCGAGCCAAAAATATATTTGCGTCCAAATGATACACTCTACTTTTCATCACCCTCTATGAGAAAATAAAAAGCGGCTCAGTTTTAATAAAATTTGACTATTGAATAATAATATTTATATAATTTATCAAAACCAAAAACTTGAATGTGAAAATTTATGAAAACGCGGGCCGTAGTTCGCGCGTTTTTTTTTTTACTCAGTTGCCAGCGGCGGCGGCGGGGCGATGGTCGACGGACGTGCCGTTTAACCAGCCAGTCTCTTGCGTTCGGCGGGAAACTCTAAGATGTTCCAAATTCAATAAGTGCGAGCAAAAGAATTTTCGGTCGCACTTATTCCAATAAAGAGACAGTCTGTGGCAAAGAGTAGAGTAATAGTACCTATGTCGCTTAGAAGCTTCACCTTTGGGCGCACTTAAAGGCGACCAAAATCGTCTTTTTCGAATAGATGGGATGAAAAATGTTATCAGTCCCAGGTGAAGCAAAAAGTGCCGCTTGCGGCCGCGACCGCGACTCTTCGCAAGGCAGCCAACGTTGCCACACCACCGCCAGTGATGTAACCGTGCATTCTTTGCAACACTCAGTGCGCTGGCGGCTAGTGATGTGCCAATGCAGTTTGTAATTGCCCGCTTTAAAGGTTAGGGTACGGAATACTCGTATGTGACAGACGTGATTTTTGATCACGATGAGGTGCTAGCAAGAGCTTTAATAACAAAAATCAAGCCAGGTAGTATGATATAAATTCTATTAAGAAAATAATAATTTGAATGGCTGATGAAAATAATAACTGGGTTAGCAGAATAAACTATTATACGTCTATTAAGTCTCTGCCTCGTCGCGCTTAGTTTAAGGTGAAGATAAAATCTAAAATAAAAAATAAAAAACGTTATTACTACACCCCCAAATCGCCACATTATCTATGGGTACCACCAGTAAAGGGCCGTAGTCGTAGAGTAACTACGGCATTTTGGTGTGATCATTTGATTACATTTTCATATATTGCTCATACAAGGGACTGGGAGTCACTGACGAAGAATAGAGATCGGTAGCAAAAGTTCGGGGGAGACATTTAGACATTTGCTTAGCAGTAAGATGATAGAGATAGGTTGAAAAATATATCGTTTATCTCAGACAAAATTGCAAAATCAAAAATCAATCGAAATAAGTGACACATCACTATAAATGCAAGGCGGGAAACATTGCATCGCATGATTCGATTGATACAAACGTACCTAGTAGAGTCTAATACTCAATTTCCTTATGTAATTTGACGAGCATTAACCAGCATTAGCGTGGTTGTGAACGGTAACACCGGTAGCATCCGGTTTTTGACATACGATAGCACTCGAGTTAAAATGCAAATTATCTGAAATGGATGTGGTTTGGGATTAATAATATCTATTGCGTGAACGGAACCTTAACATTTGGAACGCAGTAACAGAAATCTTAAATAGGCAAATTTTCATCAACAAAAACATGGATATGTTGACGCTCAATAAAAACGTCAACTTTGTAGCGATAGTAACTTTTTACACGACAGCAGTTGACTGGTATAGAACAGAATGTATTTTGGCATTTACGAGTAATCCGCCAATTGTATCACAATCAACGAAAATAAATAAACTGCATGTGAAATGCTCAAAATACATCGCACTACAAGATAAGTACTATAAAAAGCCCTGCATCAGACTCAGTCCATTGAAAATTGCGTCAGCGAAATGAAAAGCGAACGAAACCGAAAACAACTGACATCGGGTAACCCAGTAACCCTGCGCAGCTGCGCCGGCGCCGGCCAAGTAGGGCACCGCACGTACAGAGACCGCACGTTAATGTACTGTATCGTATGCGGTTGTAATAATGCTGAATTTGCAACAGGACGTGTAGTCTGATCTGCTTTGTTTGTTCTGTGTACTGTAATTATTATGCTAAAGATGGGCATGAAAATGTTTTTATTTTTTATTTTTACTTAAATTACTGCCACAGTCTAAGTGGCGCAGTAGTAAAACACAAGTTCGAGTTTTGCTTAAAAAGATTCATTGTTTATTTTGTGATTTATTTTATTTTTTATAGCTGAAGATGAAACTAGTTTTGAATTTCTAATAAATCTCTTGGATTTTTATATGACTGGAGCGGAGCTATTAACTAACAACTATTGAAAATAAATCAGGTCTTAAAATGGACGATACTCTGCAGGCCTTGTTGCAGACATACATTATTATAGTTCATAAATAGTTTCGCATGGACTTTGTCGAAAGATTGCATTTTGTTTTGAGCTGTTTTGTAAATTGTAGATGTATTTGACGATTACATTGTTTCGAGATGAGCCAAACAGATGTTATCTCTATGCTTTAGAATTGCGTTCCCAACGAATTACTTGAGTTCTTTCTGATTTTGTTATTGCCTTTGAATTTTGTAAAACTGTCATGAATCTTGTGTCCCTTGCTATATTATCTTTGGTGAAAATTTGGTATTGTATTTGGCTTTGTCTCGGATTCTGTTAATTAATAACTTTTTACTCGCGATGACGCTAAATCCATAAGGATCTGAAAAACTGAGGAGTTTAAAAACTAAAACCAAATAAAAATATTTCTTTGGTTTTATTTCTATACATTCTTAAAGCGTTGATTTGTCCCCAAGCCTAAATGTAAGTACTTGCAGTTAGACTGTTATATTACAAGATCCTCAACGTTGTTTTAAATCTGATATTATGTCAGTGTGTACACCATCAAAACATTTAGGTAATTAGCGAAGTTCGCTAATTGATAAAAGGTTACGTAAAAAAGTGACTGTTAAAAAAATAAGAGTCTGTCTAACTCTCGTTCAAATCTGTGCTAAAGAGCGCTGTATTACCTATTTGCCTAGTTTTGTAACTTGTTTTAATTGTTGTGATGAGTCGATTCGTTTTATTGGCAAGGTACGTTTTGCACGTACATCGAAATAAATTGTTTTATCGTCAATTTCCGTAATTGAACCTTTTACCTTCGACTTATGACGTAGTTCGTAAATGGTAGCTGGTGGCAGAGGCTATTCGTTTCAAAATTTTTATTTTAATGCCCCTACGTAACGGTTTACGTAGGGTACGGTATATTATAAATAAATGGTGTGGAGCTGATAGTTTCTGTTATGATGGAGATATCCGTTTTAACTGCCGACCACAGCTAATGCAACCCATGTCTCTTTCAGTCACCACCGAAGCATGTAGAGAATGACGATTTGCTTACGTTATCTTATAAACTGCCGTCGCCGATTGTTTCAACATCGTCATCATCAAAGTCTGACTAGCGGCCCGCCCGCCACTTCGTCCGCGCTAACGTGTTCAAGTTTGAACAAATGTTAAAGTTTTAACAAATGTTAAAGTTTTGGCCCAGTCTACTCGCTCAAACATGCAAATTATAAAAGGCACTTCGCCTCATACAGAGTGTATTGTGTCCCTATTCTTCCCTTCATGTCTTAGATCTAAGATCAATGTACACTAGACCTAAGAATAATAAGCTTATTTCAAAATAAAAGCCATGAAAAATCAATGAATGACTCGCCGAGATCTTTAAAACTGTAGCTCAATCATATTTTTAGACCCTAGCCACCACAACATAGGCTGGTGGGAAAAAAATGCTCGTACACAAGTAGTGTATAGAGATATACATCAATAAAATCCCTTTTAACCCCCGACGAAAAAGAGGGGCGTTATAAGTTTGACCCTATGTAGACACAGACACAGGGGTCAAACTCTAACACCCCTCCTACACGTGTATATGTGTTTGGATGTGTCTGTCTGGGTGGCATCGTATCTCCCGAACGGATGGGCCGATTTCGACCGAGAGAAAGATAATTTAATGGTTCTTAGCTCTATAGTTGTTAAAAATCCGTGCAGTCGTTGAAGCTTCCCGTCCGTTTTCCTGGCTCAGTCGGGGGTTCTTAATTCTTCTTCATCTTTGCGTGTCGACAGGCTTGCGGGCTTACTTTATTTTTGAACACCAGAACTCGGCCGCGGTTCAGCATTGTCAGTGGCCTTGTGACAGTGACAGGTGCTGAGACACTCAGAGCAGGATCATAAATCAGTACAAGCTCATAGTATCCATAGTAGCCATTAGCCCAAAGGTTTAGCAAGTGGCCTCTATTCCGGCATTGTTCTATAAATGTTACAGGGTTCTCGATTCACTTTTCTTGCCGATTGGGCCACTTTGTAATATTTTATAGAAGTCAGCAGTTAATGGCATACGTTGGCCAAAATGGTTTATTGCAGTCTTCCCTCTCCAAGTTACCGTAAGGCATTACACTTATTTTAATTCTATGTTTTTGAACCTGCTCTATTTCAATTTCATTCGTCGTGTCTCGTCATTGCATCATCGAATAAGCCACGCTTTCGTCGAACCAGTGACATTTGCATGGTAAAGTCAAGGTAATCAGTAATTATTCCACGGTCCAGCTAATTACGGCCGCGAATTCATTAGTGATTGCGGAACTTATTTTATAACAATAAATGATGACGAATTCGAAATGAGTTTGCCTTAGTCTAATTTTAATTAAGTCTAATTTAAATTAAATTATTCATCAATAAATACTTTTTGATAACACACAAAAAGATAATGTTCCAGTGTTTTCTGCGCTGGACGCTCTTTTAATGAAAGCGTGTTAAGTAAGTTTCACGAATTGAGAGTTATTGCTTGCTATTTTCTTTAAGTTAGGTATCATTAGCTTAGCATTATGTCATTCGTCATATATACGTACGAGTGCGTCGGTTAATGCTTATCAGCTGGTGCTACATCGTAAACATTTTGTAATACACGGTCACTGGGCTCAGTTTGAACAGTCTAGTTTCTTGTACGGGTCATAGCAAGTCTTCACTTCCGACGATTTGGGCAAACCATGATTTTACGGTTTTTACCGCTTGCATAATCGTTCACACTCCCGCACTAACATCTGAAGACCTACTGTATTTTGTACTCATTTCTTTTACTATCTATTGGTACTTTGTATCTTTTTCACTGACATCATTATGTTGGCTGGAGTAAATGTGACAGCAACAGTGGAAAATGCGAGCATCGAATTTAAAAGTTTACCTTTTAATAGTTTTTGACCGTTTTTGTTAACATTTAACAAAAACCGATAGGTCATGCTATTAGATTGGCAAATATTATAAAGTTTAAACTCTTTCGCCGGCCACAGTAAGCAAAAAGACGGTCATGCTTATGATTACCGTAGAGTTGCGATTATTGACTCGAAAGGAAATAAAATCATTGAGTTATAGTTCAATGTTTTTAATTATTGTAATCTGAGAAATATCGACCAGTTTTATTTTTAGTTCTTAATGTCTCTTTGAAGTTAAGTGTATCACACATCAGAATGTAGGGCAAGTACAGAAAAATTTAGTCAAAACATTTAAGAAAGAAATCACAATCTTACACACCTTATATACTTTATACACTTTGCTTGTAGCAATTTCAAGATTTATGTATCACAGAATCAAGCAGCAGTTTGGGTCAGGCTACGCAAAGTTACTCACTCACTTCTCAATAATTTTCACTCAAGTGCTTTCAAAATACTGCATATTTCATTATGCAAACGCCATAAATTTCCTCATCTAACCAAAGCCAGTTATGTAACGCAATAAAATTATTTGTCATCTCAACGTTTGTAGGAAGGTACAGTACAACATAAGTACCTACCTGTGTGTAAAGTTTGTAAGTATGGACATTTTCTTTCTTTGTTTCTTTGAGCCTTGCTTCTGTGTTTCGCGTCTTATATTTATATTTTTGGTGTAAACTTTAATTGTGTTTCTTATAAATGCTATTATCTGTAAGTGTAACGATGAATAAACTTAAACTGATTCATGGTCCTGCAAATTACTTAACATATCACAGATTTTAAATTTTAATGAGAAGCTCGATTCAACGTTCCTTTCTGCTTTTGTTTTATGTAATGTTAAGATTAAGCGCTTCGCTCTCATTAGTCAAAAGATAGTGTTTAGAAAATTCTGCATATAATCGCACTTAGGATACGCTAATTAAGTTTAAGTTAGTATTAGTATATTAGGCAACAGTGCCGCCCCGACACATCTAAGTATGCTTACGAAGTGTTACGCACGTCGACTCTTCCTTATTAAAATCACACTATTACATTCTTGTCGCGGTTAACAGTGCGTGAAAATGGTTATATTAGCAGTTCGCACTACTGAGGTGAATAGGGGACTCGTCTCGCGAACTACCATTAGGTATAATCTCGTGAAAGAAACACAAGTGTACCTATTGATCTTCGTAAAATAAAAAAGTTGGTAAATAATTGTTTAACTGTTAAAGATTCATTGTAATTGTTCGTTATGAATAAAATGTGCAACTGTGCATACAACATTGAAAAAATATTTCTGTCTTTCGTGTAAAGCTTAAAAAATCTTCAAAAGATACATAACGTTACATGTTTATCAATAATTTATTTACTTTGAGCATATAACCGTAACATAGTGTCCACAAAAACATAATTGATTTCATTATTAAGCGTTGAATTATGCAACTTCGACAAGTATCATATCAAATCTTATAAACACGATATAACAATATTTAACAAATCGCCGCAGGCTCTGGCCGTTATCCGTGGTTTCGGATGTAGCCATCCTTGTCAATCATTTAAGCTTGACGGTGCTAGACCGAGTCGGCTTCTGCTCCGTTGTTATCATATCAGCCTGTTAGAGTCCACTGCTGGTCATAGGCCTCTCCCAAGGAGCGCCACAGCGCACGATCTCCCGCCCTTTGCATCCAGTCACTACCAGCTGACTTCTTCAGGTCATCTGTTCATCTAGCCGGGGGGCGTTCCACACTACGTTTACCTAAGCGTGGTCTCCATTCGAGAACCTTCATGCTCCACCTCTCATCGGTTCTGCGACATACATAGCCAGCCCACTGCCACTTTAACTTGCTACATTTTTGGACAACATCAGTTACCTGCTCCGTTGAAAGACCAGGGCTAACTAGTTCTGATTACTATAACACATGAATTGCGCATAAAATGAGCTACATGATACATTATTATAGCATTTCAAATACCGCTTTATGCCGCTATCAATCAAATTGATACAATGGCATACAAACATGTCATCGCCAACTTATGTGGCGCCTAAATTACAAAAATATGAAGTCTTGTTACATAAAACTACAAAAATAAAATACATTTTCGACCCTAAAATTACATTATTTAAGTAACAGCTTTCTAAAAATACCGCGGATGAAAACCAAATTAAAGTTTAATGTCCAGCTGAACGCGTTGATGTCTTTTTTAGAGACATGTAGGATTTCGTATAGGGCATTATTTTTTAATTTTAATTTTAAATTATTTTTGTTAGGGTTAATCATGAACGATAAATAACGTTTCTTTTATGAATAATTATTTCATTAGACACAAAAACAACGTGTACGTATTCAACTCTATGATAACCTAATATTTTCTCATACTATAAACACGAAAAAAATAACTAAGTCTTGTAATAAGATAATACATTAAGCCATTAGCTTTGTAGACTCTTGCGACTTCTACCACACTTATCTTAGTAATAACAATTCATTAAAACTTTGATGGATCACTAAGTAAGCTGCTGTTATAAAGTCGTCGCTGATTAGAGATACAGCTCCTGGTAGTAGTTCGATGTCAATTCATTTTAATTAATATAAACTTTAATTAAAAATCTGCTGAAGTGAAGTAAGCCTGAAATGTTCTTACCGAAGAATTCCTATGAAATTCCTCGCGAAGCTCGCGTCAACGTTAAGTGCCTAAATTGATTGAGTATCACAATATTACAGGAGACACTTTTCTATCATACCCTTTACAAATAATGTTCTTTGTGGCTAGTGTAGACGAGTTTATGTGTGAATATAAATTCCGTGTTCCACGCAAAAACGCAACGAATTCTTACGTGCACTGACGCAACGAGATCGTATCGTATCGACTAAGATTTTGCATAATCAAGTATCGGTCAACCGGCGCCTGCACTCTATCAATGTTAATCTATTTTAACATCAAAGCCAACCTTCTATTAATGTCCGTAAAGTCCCAATTTGTATCTGTTCAGTCACAGCTGTACCTTTTTTTTTGAAACACCCATATCTCAATCAAAGTAACTTGTTTGTCCTATTATTAATTATTTGTTTCGCTATCAGATCAATGAGGTTTTATTAACGCCTTTCTCGCGACGACTGTTGTATATTCATATTTAAATTAATTGTTGTTATTGATTTGATATTAAAAAAGATTCTTATCATAACAGACGGCTGCCCTAGTGGCTTGCTTTATCCGTATCTACATAATTTGAGCAATTGCTATGTATGTTTTATTATTTTTCCTTTTCCTCTTACTACAAAAACATAATAGAGTAAGACAGAGAAAGATTTTTGATCCGCCGAATATTGCTTTTTATTGTTTCGTCTCGTTATATTAATGAGTTTATTGGTCTCTGTTCAGGACTTTCTGGATTGGAATCAACATTCGAGCCAATAGTTTCAGGAGTTTTTGGGCAACAAGTTAATCAGGACCAAATTGCAGGCAGTAAATAAGGGATGAAAAGCCTATTGCCTGGAAAAAACACAGTAAGCCATTACAGATTCTCGTAACAAAAAGGTGTTATACCGTCATTGTGTCGTAAACCATTTAATCATCAACATAGTGATGTCATGGGGCATAAGCATGGCCAGGCCATTGATGGAAAAGCATCTCAGGTTAAAATGTAACATCCGTCCTTTCATATACTCATTTGCAACCGGGCGTTTGTAATAACCACTCAAAGAAATGCCAAAGTTGCCTCACCATCATTAATAAGTTGCATGGGCAACTAATTCTAAAATATTTTTGTAACCCAACACTTATTAGTCGATCGGCCTTGGCACTCATTCGAGCTTGAAAGAGATATTATTGCCTTATAATAGTTTATAATGGCTACGATTAGAAATGAAATGTAGGTATACTTTTGGTCGTCAATAATATTTTCGGTAGTTTGTAATTTAATGGAGAGTTTGTATAATGTCCAGTACCTATATACATTGTGTATATTGAATGATAAAACTCTTTAAGGTATTTAATTAATCTAACACATACATAATTGTGATTTTTGACGTATTAGATATTTATATTAAAAAAAAAAACTGAACTCATTTCGGTATCAAAAAACGTTACATCTAGACAAAACGAAGACTAGCTTCCTCGTGGCAGGATCAATAAGAAACAGTATTAAAATACACTTACTTTCATTGCTGACGAATATGATGCACTCCAACTAAAATAATCTTGCTAGGATGGCGCGCCGCTTAAGATAACACTAAGTGCTTTTTAAATTCTTCAGCACTTTGTATCAAAACACAGTCACAAATAGGGTTCAAGTGTCACGCACTGTCATTCCATAATAACTGAGATGGAAAGTCACTTAACAATCGTTAATTAAACCGCTACTACACTTTATTGTTCGCGATCTCCCACGTTCGTTCTCACTTGTGGCGGTGCACTCCGACCTTGAAACAAATGCTTTTTAAGTGTAAGTGTGGACGCAAGAATGGAACAATTATGGCTGTTAACTAAGATAAGGTAATTGCTACGAAACCCAACGTAACTTTTGTTATCTTGAACCGTAGACGATGAGTTTAAGATCTAAGTAATTTTTACTAATGATTGAAAAGATCGGAAAGTATTTTTTGTATTTAGGTGTCATGCTATCGCGAAGGACAAAGTCTGAATGCCTACCGCGCTCGCAGGACGCCGCCGGCCGATTGACTATCGCAGTCTGAAGGCACGAGTCTTATGAGATAACTATAAGGACGTGTTAAGAACTAATATAAGAGTTCAAGCATACTGCTCTACCTGTGGGCTATTAAAAAAATGTCGTCTCAATGGTTAGTCATTGAAAATTTTGATCAAAACAACAGACCTTTCCTAACCTTGATACCGCCTTTTTTCTTTTGTAACGACCTGAACAATCAGACCAGAACAATACCGATGTTTCCGTAAAAACTGTAATGACTGCAATTAATATTACGTTTTGTCATTAATACAGTTATATCAGCCCCGGGGGTTTAGCTGTTAAATACTGCAATTGGTTGGTTATGCTCTATGTTTGACTTACGTCAGAGTAGTAAGCACTAATCGTCGGTTATATAACCCGAGTGACTTATTGAAAGCGATGATTAGTGTCATTACCAAGACTATAAGACACAGATATATATGCAAGGCGTTTAGCTTTTTAAAGGAATCTTAGTAATAGACGAAGAATGGGTTAAAAAGTGCTGCTTGCAATATAAGTTGCAATGAAAGTGAGTTTGGCTAGAGCATTGAAAAAAAGTATCGATTCATACTCTTGTTAAGCAACTAGCTTTATTTAATGATTTGTTTTTGAAACGACTGATACTCTTTGATTTCTTATATATACACACACTTATTTGTTTTTTCGGTTTACGCGAACAGTAGACATTGAAATGATACACTTTTTAATGTGTATTAAACATTATACACAGGTAGTCTACCTGTGACCACGGACGCTGAAAAGGGTCCGAAACGTCAGGTTAAAACAAAATGTAAATAAATCGCGAAATAATCCGTAAAAAGTGTATCATTTCAATATACACACACTTATTGCATTACCAGATTATGATTTTTCACCATTTCTGTATTAAGCAATTGAATTCATAATTACCCGTTCATAAGTACCTGAATTGCTGAGTAATGTTATCACGGAAATGGTATTTATTTTGCGATTATAAAAATAACGGTAATGAGAGACTCGACTTGGTAATAAGTACAATATATTTATGACTTAAAATTGCACTCGTAATTGTTATACGAGTAAAGTTGACATAATCACAACAAACATTTCACTGCATACTAAAATTGTCATGAGCATTATATGTACGTATAGGCTTTAGTAAATCCCTGATAATTTCCCTGATCTCCCAATTGCGAAAAAACACAAGATATTAGCAGCACTGCTGTTAAGCGGGAAGCAGTAATGTAATAGAGCCCAAATATTGTCATGGAGTACATATTTTTTGCTGATCACATATTAATCACATTGTAGCCATGCTAAATGGTTTTATAACAACGCGTGAAATTCACTTTTATTACGCGAACAGGGGAAGCAATTTCGATTAGATTAGGAACGATAGGTCAGCCATGTAATGCATCTTGTAATTGGCGCCATTAAACACAGGTTAAAAAATAACGAGTGTAAACAGTTCCGGAGTCTATGGTTCGATTTGACAGATAGGCATAATACTTTTTAGTTAAGTTTAGCGTTCATTAGGAACAGCTAAATCATTGTCGATGATATGCAAGTTTAGTTTGGATTAAAAAGGTCGCGGTTTTAACAAATCGTTGCATAACTTTTGGCTTAAAAGCTTGATGAGTATAAGAAACGTGATTAAGTTGAAGTCCTTGAGATTTAGAGTCGTTGGGTAAAAGTAAAAAAATTATTGCTTCTATTTTAGGATGATCCGGCTCCAAGCTGAATTTTTGCATAATTTGTCAAATGTCAATTTTTAGCCTTGAACCATGGTGACATAAATTATGTTGTGATTTTTTTAACGACGTTGTTTTTTTAAAGAACCTATTAAATAGCTGTATGTAGCTTTTTAAAAGTCAAGGTCTACCTGTAGTTCGGACGATTTAATAACAAGCATAGAAACAGATTTTTTTTTTTCATAAATAAGCAAGTAAAGGGTGTTTTTGCGCATAAAGCAGTATTGATTGTAATGCTACCAATTGCTTCGAAGCATTCTTACATACGTTAAATATAATAACTGGTATCAAAATAGCAAAGCAATGTTGTTATATGCACTTTGTGAGTACAAGGGTGCACCTGAATTTATGTAACTGCAACTGGCCTATCAAGTTACGTTGGGTTAGGTAAGGTCCTATTACACCACTAAACAGGTACGATAACTGGATATTGATATAATCGCTGAAACTGCAGTCACGATTTTAATTATCCTTTGTTATCCAATGCAGATTAAATTATAACAGTCACAGTGATAACGCAAAAAATGTTCGGATTTGATTTGGGAATCGATTTTCGCGCGCGATTTCGAAAATAAAAAAAGTTTCTGACAGTTACTTATTGAAGGTTTCCGAAAATGGACAGTTGACTGTTGTGTTCGGAAGGTTGCCGCTCCGTCCGCGGCAACTGCGCTTGACGCGACCGCGTGGTAAACTGGCGCGCGCGCCGCCGCCGCCGCCCCACACTGTTGCGCGGGATTACAGAAAAATCGGTTATGTATGTTACGAAGCGACTTATGTGGACTTGTAGGTCGACATTTTGATGGTTCGTTTTTCCATATTGTTCCATGACCGCGTGTTGAAACGTACGGTTGCATCGCCAGGCGGGTTTGTTGGTAGCACTGTGATTTCATGATCAGAAGGCCGTGTGCGGATTGGGGGTGAATGATGTAACTGATTTGTCATTTGTTCGATACCTACTGTCTAGCTATTATTATTTTTGTTTCTGCCAGTTTAAAAAAAATACTTTGTATATCACAAAGTTGACGTAGCTCTTGCAGGTACTTTCCTAAAAATTTCAGTCAGTTTGTCACTTATACAATTTCACCTGTATTATTTATTTAGATAGTATTCTTTTGTTTCTACTTCTTTATGAATATTCATGCATATTTTCTCTTCTCGTATGCATATTCTTTTGTAAGGTCTATTCACCTAAAATTTAAAATATTACAATTGAATTAACCAGTTACTATATTTTCCAAGTAAATAAACATCGGGTTTAAAAAATATAAAGAAATCAGTGCAATTTTGATATATAAGTTACTTTCCCATATAAATTTTATCGTTATTTCAAAACATGCAGTTTTGACATTTCGCGTTACAAACTAGATATTGAATCGATTATGAATCGAGTGCCCTAAATCCTTCGATTGTGAAAGATGGCTCGATTACAGGTGATGACACCTACCGTCTTCCTAGTACGTGACTAGAAAAACAATGTGATCTTGTATCGTTTGTTATGATAATGAAAAAAATAATGCTGATTTTTCTAGGAAAACGTGCAATGTTAGAACTGTTAATTTATACGTTCTTATTCTTAACTAGCTCCCCGTCCCGGCTGCGCACGGGTGGACAATTATTCCACCCGTGCGCAGCCGGGATATTTAAAACTTAAACGTTGACTGACTGACATAGCAACGTACAGCCAAAACCACTGGACGGATCGGGCTGAAATTCGGCATGCAGTATGGTGGGCACGAATAACTACCGTAACGTATTCGTAATTAACCTATCGTTAACTTGTTGTATGTATGGAGTATATATGTTATTTGTATGGAGAAACTGTCAGTTTCTGACGATTGGACGACACGAATACATTAAGAAAATGTTCGTGCTCACCCCATAGCTACCTACTATAATGTAGGCATCCGCTAAGAATGGATTTCCCGAAATTTCCCCCGGGAACGGGATATATACGCAGACGAAGTTGCGGGCGACATTAAATATAGCCTATGTTCATCATCGGTGAAAGATTTTTTTAAATCGGTCCAGTAGTTTTGGAGCCTATTCAATTCAAACAATCAAACAAACAAATCTTTCTACTTTATAATATGTATTACTTTAAATATAATATTGTATTATATTCGTCCGTTATGATAATGATAAACTTTTAGGTTAGTATTTAGCATTTTTCGACGAATGGCAATGACAATTATTGATTTATAAGTTAATGTTACATTCATTGATGGTTTACAAAACCATCAATACCTATATAAAAATTACAGTAACAAAAAGACTAAAATATGATTTTTTCAAATTTTCGTCTATCTGTCTGTTGTTAGCTTTTGACATATTAACTACTGGACGGATTTGAATGAAACTTTTTTGTGGCATGGATATTAGTCCTCGCTAACATATAGGCTGTATTTTATTTTGAGGGTCTGAATAAGTAACTGATGTGGATCGCCAGCGACTCAACTAAATATAAAACGTCTTTGGAAAAGTTGATCAGTGTAACGAGCACTTTCTGGTGATTAGAAAATAATCAAGTTCTAGAAGATAGTGTGTTAAAGTGAGCTGGTATGGGAACTTTGGGCAAACGAAGTCGTGGCGTCCGCTAGTTAGAATAATCTAATTAAGAAGGTAGAGTAAACGAAAAGTACTCTAATGAAATAAAAAACAAATACCTAGCGTGTTCATAGTGCCTTAATAACTACTCTAGTATATTTGTGACATAATTGCTGCCGTTGCTGCCGCCTATCTAAAAATGTTCTAGTCTACATCCTCTTAACAATTTCTATGTTAATCGCTGTATTTATGTCAAAACTTCACAATTTCATAACACGACGCACTTGGAATCTCATGAAACGTAACTAATAAAGAGATTAACTGAAGCTGCGTGCAACTTAGTAAAAAAAAACAGTCCTTTATGACTACCGCGTCCCCGCTTTGTTTTTTCACTTCAGCACTTTAAGCACTTCTCTACTAAGTGACTCCTAAAACCTCACAATATAATTTATTAGTTAACTGAATAATGTGTAGGTAGGGAGAAGAGGTGGGCGTGTTCACAGCTGCCCCTGTTCAAAAGTCCACCTTTGAACAGGGGCAGCTTTGAACATTTGAGTTTACGAAGGGTATTTTAGAAGGAAATCCAGTGGTTATTTTTTTGGGAAAAGGCAACACAAACCCGCACAACTATCACTTGCTACTACTGACGTTTGAAAGCTTGTCGTTCTCTCCGTCCCCTTAAACTTATTTTTTCATATTTGGTTTGTGGCAATCTCTATGTTTTTAGCCTCCGTCATCCGCTTCGTGGGTTATGGTTTTACTAGAAGCTACACGTATAGATGATGCATTCCAATTGCATTACATTTTACCATATTCCTGGTAGATAGCTGGTATATCCTATATTTAATTAAACCAGGCTCGCGGTGTCACCCGCATAGAATCTGTTTTCTATATATCCCACAGGAACCGTAAAGTTTTACGGAAAAAAAAGTTCCAAAACTATAGCCTACTACCTGCCCGACTACCCACTCAAAAGTATGAAACATGATTCATATTGATGTGCAGATTAAATAATTGCCAATATTTGCCAAAATTTGATGAAGGGTTAAGAAGTTATGAGGGAAAAGATGAACAAACATGCCGGTCAAAATCATAAACCTCTTTTCTGCTTCGCCGTAGTCGGTAAAAAATGTTAACACATAGGACATATTTATTAGAACCTGGAATATCTTCCAGGTTAAAATATATATGTCGCATCTGGTCATGAATACGGACACTTCTCGGAACGAAAGCGCGCCACTTAGCGGCATTGCAAAAATCCGAAACCCCGACGTTGTGTCCAATCCATGTCAGAAATTTTATCCAAATCGATCCAGCTGTTTTGGCGTGAAGGGGTTACAAACATCATACATACATATTTCACTTCATACATTCTCGTTTATAATATTACAAATGTAGTAGGAAAAGAGTCGTTTAGAAATACGGGTCCCACAGCTGAAACGACTTAAGTATGCAACCATGCCACTGATTTTTTGGTACAATCATAATGATATAATTACGAATTTAAGTTTGTTTCTATGTTATTATTACTTATCTATGTCTTATCTCCGGAAGGAACAGTTTGTGTTTTTTTTATTTTTATAGTGTTTAAGTTAGCCTAGATATCTATGACAGAATATAAATGACTTATTAAGACACTGCCACTTATTTAAATCATATTAATAGATAGATTAAGCACACCGTAGAAACATATAGACTTACAGTTATTAATGAAAGGTTAACATATTTCTCAATTTTGAATTGATAAGTTGTTGATTACAGTCTTTCTGCCCTGCGAAACTTGCCATTTATCCCTGTCGGTGGACAAAGCTCTCTAGTCTTCGTCAAGGATGTCCAGTTGTTCTCACCTGCCTTTTTCGGAACAAAGAAGGATGGTAAATCTAACATAGCTACTAAACCTTGTTTGTAAAACTAAAATGGATTAAGCACCTAGACGGGTTTGCATCCAGGCATCTCGAAAGCGAATGAGTCAGTGGGGATTGCGTCACAGGCCATGTTATGGCGCTTTAGCTTTCCCAGGCCGCGTAAAATAGTAAACAAAAAGCATGTTTAACGACCTTCCTCATTGCACCGCTTTCAGCTAATTGGGCCAGTTGCTCTTAAGCTTAAACCACATGGATTTTGAAAGTAGACCTGACTAGTTTGGGGGAGGCCTTTGTTTGGACGACTTGCGGCTAATGATGATGATGATGATGACACCATGTCATACTCATGACGAGGCTGAATACGCTTTAATTATATTTTTAAAAGTCAAAAGGTTTTTATTCAATTTAAGTTATCAGAGTATCACTTGTGAACGTCAATTATTAAAACATTACAAAAATATACACATAACATTATCAAAACATGACGGCTCCTTATCTTTCGAGCCCTACCAACGCTTCAAGACAGAAGAACTCGAGACTTCGAGATTTTGGTTTGTTTATAAAATAATTAAATGTAATTTAAATCAATGCAGTTTGAAGAATGTTGTCTCCCAAGCAAGTTATTGCTGAATATTGCAGCCAAGGACGCAATCTCGATGGAAAGTAGATCGCAAACAAAACAAAGGAAATAGAGCCATCCACAGAACACATATTGTGCAACTCGCCGCAAATTGCGCTGTGCGCGCTTTATGGACCGGCTGCATCTACATGGAAAATTATGCGGGGTAATGTTCAAAGCTAATATTTAGGTGTCTATTAAAATGTAGTTAAATCATCCCCATGTGTGTTCTACGACTTTGCTTAGTTTTAAAAGATAGAATTGATTTTATGTTTCTTTTTCCTTAATTTTTACCTAGGTATTATTGTTTGATTTTGACATTCCATACTAGAATTATCAAAAACAGGAGATTCAATTAGGGTTTTGCTTCGATTGATCAGCGGATTTAGGCCCCAGGATTTTCGAATATATTTTGATAATAATAATGACCTAATACAATGCAAGTGAAAGTCCTGCGCTAAGTACTTTATGTTTAAAAATCCACAACCAATGCTATTTTTAATTTAGTATGTTTACGTCTGATACCAAGAAAAACGAGTTCCTTTCATTACTTCGTTTTACTTACTGTAGATAACTTCCAATTCATTTACTGAAAAAAAAAATGCAGTGCCGAGTATTTTTTTTGGTTTTACAAAATCTCAATAATTACGTCCCTTGATCGTATTTTCCAAAGATTCGCAACCTCACGCGATAATCGCGTAAAGGTGGTGTCAAATGACGGAACACTGTTATATAACCGGGCCTACGTGCGCCAGCGCACCCGGTCTGCGTGCAATCAGATACGAAGCAAAATAAACCCTACCTCACTGTAAATAAAACCTATGTTTAGAAGCAGATTTCTCGAACTGGCCCTCACGCAAGCAAGTGCACATTGAATGCTAATTTCAAATTAGGAATTCGTTGACCCAATTGATTTGCAATCATTGTTCTTGGGAAGCTTCTACGAGTATAACTTAATAGAGAAGTTTCTACTTGCCATAACATAAGTAAACAATAGGCTATATGACACCACCAATCGTTGACATAAGTACTCTTTATTATCTGTCAAAACGGTCTGGCTCCATAGATTTTAAGAATATTTATTGAATTTTGTGTGTTTAAAAATTGGTTTCTACAGCTTTTTGGGAATAAACTGGTTGTATTAACTTCATATGGGCTATGTTTTTAAAACGCCAAGGTCTTGAACAATCCTATTACAAGCCTCAATATTTAATTACATTGTAACAATGACGTGAGTGTTAACTTTAATGCTTTCAGAGAAAGCAAAAAAAAATCTGAAAAGGTAAGTTAATTTTTATGGGCCCTTTAAATAAAATAGTAATAATATTCACTTGAAGATATCAGTGCTCATGTAATCGATTTAATACCGATTAACCCTAAATACAGATTTGCGTGCATTACAATTAAACTAACAGATTGTTTGTTAATGTGCCGGAAAAAGAAACAAATCATACATCCAGGAAATTTAATTTTAATGAAAAATGTATGGAACGATCAGAGCAACGGTTTTATACGTTATACAAGTTCGTGTATTTGTTGAGGCATTGAACCTAGATGCATTGGGTTAAATAATAAACTTTAATTATCATCCTGGTGTCTTAAAGATATGGGAAGCTTTGAGTTTTTTGGGATTTAGAAAAGAGAAACATATTATGTTTAGTTAAGTTTCATTTTTCAATAGCTGTCCCAAAAGTTATAAGTAAATAAATAAAAAAGTTAAAACACAATATGTTCGTATTATAATGTATCGCTAGCAAAGCTTACATTTCTGACTTTGTTCGTAAACAAAAAAATACAACACGGAACCTTTTATTCTTGTCTAGTTAATTCATCATTAATATTTTTAAAAGAACTTTGCATAATAAACGTAAAACGTAAATTCTCAAATAGCACCATCTAAATTTCATTTATGTAATTATGTAACATTCCTCTAAAAAAAGTATTGCCTTTGAAAGCAATCTCATGATTTTAAATGTAAAACTTAAACTTTCTACTCGACACTAGATGGCACTACTGCTTCTTTTAGCTGTTCCATACCAGATGGCGTTAGTGATTTGAAAGTTAAGGACAGCTAATGGTCTTAGGCGCATGGCGGCATGCTACACGCACGTTACATATGTATTGTGATCCGTCAGTATAAAACTGTCGGATTTCGATGTTTATTATTTCTGGAAATCCTTGTAATTCGATCCCAGATCCGTGATGATATTTATCGAGCGTGTAGTGTCGTGTCGCCCATCAATATTTATCGCGCTCAGTATGCAGCGACACGACAGCAATATACGACTTCGAAGATATTACCGCGTCATTATTCCCGAAAATCAATATATCAATATGTGATTTATTTTGTCGCACCGCCTTCTAATCATTTCTGCTTAGCCCAAAAGTATGACTGGTAGAGAATGCCCTACGGCGTTAAGTCAACCTTTTGTACTTACATAGTTTTGTTGTGCAATAAAGCTTAAATAATGTCAATGACAATTTTTTCTTGGCGTAATCGATTTCCTAATCAATCTAACAGACATACGGGATTTGTAAGTAGTTTTCTTAGACGTCCATTTCACCATGAAGGCGAACTTCGTCTCATAAACTCAGATGTTGATTCCTTTCTCTCTTTTGTAGCCAATTCTTCATTCAACTCTTTCATTAGTTTAAAAAAGAGCTAATATAATTGCCACACAAACTCAATGCCTAATTTTCCTTCGTCTAGGGACTATCACACGCGATCCGTATTGATGGTGTTTGTGTGCTGTGATCCGATACAAGATAAAAACGTAAATATCGTGACAATTTACTGTCGTGTAGCGTACGGCTTATGTTTGTGGTCGAAATGTACGATGGATGAGTGTTACAACATCTGGTGGTTTAGATTTAAAAAAAAAACTGACTGAGTCAGAATTAATCTAAGTCTATGGTCGGAATAAAGCAACTTAATGAATAATAATAAATCTAAATCGGAACATGGACAGCATTGTGTGGATCAACATAAGAGGCTTATTGCCGTAGGATTATACATACTTCTTAAACTGTATCTACTCTCGTGAGTTTTAAAACTGTAAAGATAGTTGTGTTTGTTTTCATTAAAAGGTGCAAAGATGAATGTATTCAATGTTCTCCAACTTACAACTTTCTAGTGCAACAGAAAAAAAAAAATTAGTTTATCTATTATGTGAATGGGCATCTTTCTGAAAATTTTCATAAGAGTTAGTTAGTTGTCACAGGAAACAAGAAATGAAACAGCTGTTATACCTGTACTTTCATTTTAATTTAGCACTTTACATAGGTTTCTTAACTATTTCATACATTAAAAATTATATCTAAGACTTGATAGGTACTAAATTAGTTCTTGAGAGTATTAACAATGTTCTTTGCCCTTTTATCACTATTTAATGCACAAAATTATATAGATAAAGCCAACTACGGGTTGATTTAAAGTTGCTACACATACACGCAACAGTCACACATGATCTAAATTGAATCACGTAAATTAATTTCATCTTTTGTTTAAAGTCTCTCTAAATTAATAAAGAGATTTTTCCCAATGTCCACATTTTTATAAAATAAAATAATTGTCTGTTTAAAAATACGATAAATCTTTGTAGTAAGTCGTTGCATTTAGGAACACTGACGCACTAACACAGTTAAATATCACCGAACATCAACACACTGTTGAATTATTTTCTTGTTTTTATTTGCAGGAATATTCAGTATTTTTTTCCGTTAGGTGTCACTCTTTAAATTGTCATAACACAAGCCAATCTTCTTTGATCATATCTGAAGCCTTTTCTGCAATCATGATGACCGGTGCGTTAGGGTTACCGCTGATGATCGTAGGCATGATACTCGCGTCGATCACTCTTAGGTTGGCTACACCATGGACCCTCAACCTGGGGTCAACGACCGCCTCAGGATCAGTCTTCGGGCCCATCCTACAAGTCCCAGTTGGATGATATATCGTAAACGTAAAGTGCTTCAAAGCGCATTCCCAATACTCGTCGCTGAACATTACCAGATGCTGGCAACCAGGCATGGGAATATTATGAGGCCGCGACCCGTATCTTTGGAAAGCCGTCGTATTCGATACTGCCAAGGCTATTTTTATACCTTCAGTCAAAACTTTCAAGTCTTCCTTATACGCGAAGTAATTCGGCTCTATCGATGGTGGGTGGAAAGGGTTGCGACTACGCAGCTTCACCCAACCGGAACTCTTGGGTCGAAGCAAGAGAGGCAGGATAGTCCATGTCTCGGCGTTCTCTATCGGCTTATAGACAGTGTTGTAAACGCGGTCTCGGAGATTCAAAATTTTCCTGATCTGCTCTCCGCCGTCTGAGTTAACTGAACTAGGTGCGAAATGGAACTGTATGTCGGGCCAGTTGCCTGAAGGTGGCGCGTACTTTGTGTTAACAAAAGCCAGACCTTCCACGCCTTGTGACGTCATCGGTCCCTTTTCGTATAATATGTAGTTCATGGCGACTGCGAATGTCTGAAAGCGGTCTTTTTTAAATGTGACCGGTTTATTTACAACGAAAGTCAGACCACCCAAGCCGACGTGGTCCTGCAAGTTGTGGCCTACTTTTAAATCCGCGACTACGGGAATGCCATGCTCTCTCAAATGGTCGGCGGGGCCTATGCCGCTCAACATCATAATTTTAGGACTAGCCAAGGCACCGGCTGACATGATTACCTCTCTTTTTATTCGGACCTTTTGTTTTTGTCCGTTTCGCACAAATTCAACGCCGTAAGCTTGTTTCTTAACGGGGTTTGTGAGTATCCTGGTAACTTGGGCTCCCAGTGCGATGTGGAGGTTTTCCCTCTGTCGGACAGGTCTGAGGAAGGCCTTGGCCGTGCTGCACCGGCTGCCGCGTCGCATCGTCGCCTGGGTCAACATGAAACCGGTCTGTTTCGCTCCATTTATGTCGCGATTGTCGTAACCGAGCTCCATGCCGGCTTTTATGAAGGCGACCGATAACGGCGTTCGCCACGGAGCTTCTTGGACAGTTAGGTATCCTCCGGCGTTGTGGTACGGCGTATTGACTAAATATGGGTTCCGGTTGTCTTCTGACTTCAGGAAGTAGGGTAGTACTTGGTCGTACGCCCAGCCGGGGTTGCCGAGTGCTTCCCATAGGTCGTAGTCGTTCCGATTTCCTCTGACGTAGACCATGGCGTTGAGGACGCTGCTTCCGCCGAGGACCTTGCCTCGAGGCCAGTTGCAGCGGTCACCGTTCATAGCGAGGCAGTAGGAGCGGTTGTTGGAGGGCGTGGTCTGGAACTGCCAGTCCATCTCGGAGAGCTGCGTGTAGCCGGCCAGGGCGGGGATATCGGAGATCTCGTTCTCGTCCTGCCCGGCTTCCAGGAGCAGGACTGTCCAGTTACCGATCTCCGACAGCCGAGATGCGACCACTGCGCCGGCCGACCCGCCGCCCACGACCACGAAGTCGTAGATCGGCATAATCTGTAATGTAAATAAGAAAACTCATTAGCATTCGAAAAAAGACGTAAATATGGATTTGCGTTAAGTGGTCTTGTCAAATAAAGTATTTTTTTAAACGATATCCATATGTAGCAGCAAAATCGAAAGTTTGAGTCAAGTCATTATTGCGTTAAAAAAACTAAATTTCTTATTCTTATTAATGTATCTTGCAAAATATGTCTATTTAAAGCTTATTTTCTTTTTGTAAGTTTTGAATTGAGATACTTACAGCATTGACTTCCGATATATAAGATTCCGGATCGTATTGCTGGTATCTGAAATACGTAATTCCTAATGCCAGGAGTGGTATCAGACCCAGCACGGTGATGGGCGACGGAGCCAAGCTCGCCAGCGCGCCAGCCGCCTCCATCCTCGCCCTTAATACACATCTACTGCTATGCTAATATTTACAAACTATCCTACTAGTCTTAGTTCTCTTATATCCAATCTTTCTTCCTTTGGTCCTCCTCTGTCAGGATCTTCGGCGTGTAATTCCTGATGCCTGCCTTTTTGGGGGGCGGCGCTTTAAGTTGCGCTTTATTTGCTTCGCTCAAATAACTCTTTAGTCGCGCGCTTGTGAGTTCATCCTTTTCGAGATCAAGAAGCTGGAGCTTGTATCGTTTGTCTTTAATTTTGACGGGTTTGTAGAGTTCTTTGTTGATGTCTTTGTAGTGATCGTTTTTGTAGAGTGATGTGCAATAGTAATCGCTTTTGGAGGACCGATTGGACCTATTGGATTGGCATTCGAATGCGCTGGAGCTGCTTCGGTAGCCGCTGCTCTCTGTGGAGGAGTTGTCGCTTTTGAAGCTGTCGGCGCTGCGGCGTGGCTTGTGCCGTTTGTAGTCGGCGTCGTAGTCGCTGAAGTCGGTCGCGGGCCGGTGCCCGTCGGCGTAGCGCTCGGGGTAGCGCGGCGCGCTATGAGCGGCGTACGACTGCTCTTGGCCCATGGTGCGAAGCACGACCGCGCTGTCTTGACAGTTTTCTGGAATTTAAGAAATAAAATTGGTTAGGAAACTTATTGAAAACTACAATCTTATATTTACAGTAGAAAAAAATAACTTTTTGAAGCAGCAATCAAGCCTGCGCGTCCAAAAACAACGTTGGTTACTATTACGATAAACAAAATCCTATTACAACTTTAGTTTTATATATGTAACTAGGATTTGGTTAAGGGGTGAATGAAGACAATATTAATTCACGCTTAAGAATTTAAACTGAATTAAATTTTTTGTACGATCTAAAATTATCTTATAATATGTTTTCTTTGTTTACAGGTAACATTTGGTTTAATTTTCAAGAATGAAGAATCTTATTTTTGTAATAAAACAAAGGAAATATCCAACAATTTTATTTGAAACTTACACATGTTGTTTACGCATGTTATGAAGTAAGTATGTACGGACTTAAACACATCAAGGTTACCACTGCACCCGAGACTGACAATAACAGTAATTTTGCAAGAAATAGTCTGATGTGCAGGCTTCTGTACAATCTTTATTTTTATAAATTCTATAATTTTACCCACTCACTTTTAGGCCAATTAGCGCCGTCTGCTTAGTATAGTAAAAAAACTCGAATACTCTAAAAAATTACATGTTAAAACTCAATTAAAAAAAATCACAAACTTGTGGCTTATTTCATTTGTTGTTCTATTCTATGACGCGGAGGTGTAGGAATCATATTGTGGAGCTACAAAACCTAGAGATTGTGTACAGCTCAAACTAAAGAAATTATTGCATTTGAAAAATGCAATGATTTACGCGAACACTAGACTTTAAAATACTACACTTATTACTAATTATTTCGCGACTCAATATGAAATTGATTAACATGCAATGTTAAGGTTCTTACGTTACGTTACGATATGTACCATACGACTAGTGGTCTTTTTGCGTTAGACTGAGCCCGAACACTCAGAATGCAATTTATGTAACTGCTTAAAATACAGACAGAATAATACACATAAAAATTTAATGAGTATAGTTTTGATAATCATGCCATTGTACCTGTCAGTCAAAACTATCCATTCCTCACTGCAGATAACAAATCTTTTCCGCGTCTCATTACATGAAATTTACGCAAATGATATTAATGTTTAAAAGTGGCCAAAAACAGCGTCAGATATTTCGACTAACAGGTCTGCGATAGTTGACCTGAGAGCGAGCGGAGTGGAATCATGATTTTCATATCCGAGTTCATCACTCGCTGTTCAGTCGAGTCAGTTAAGACCCTTCTGATGGCAATTCTGAAATGCTCCTGCAAAGCTTAAGGTTGTTCTGAAAAATCCGATCTGAACCGCGAGCTAAAGTACACTCAGCGCCATCTAGTAGCAGCAAGCGTAAACTTTTATGTGGGCATTGACCTTGCCCTTGATACCGTTACGATATACATACGCTCAACACGCTTACAGTATGATAAAAATGTATTATTTGTAATTACATCCATTGATCCGCGATATAATATTCTCGAACGGAAATTGTGTCAGTGGAGCGGTCAGTGAACTCAACCGGTCCATCAAAAGACGGAACATTAACTATGTAGATGACTTTCTGTCCTTTTCGAACACGGCCCTAGTCTCATCAATTTGGGGGGGCTTTTATCAATAACGACAAGTCTTTTGTCAGATCGCGGTTGAATAGCCAATAAAGTTTCTAACGAGTCGACAATAAACTTTCACTTGAAAAGTTACCCTAATTTAAATCTGTGAGACGAAACAGCTGTTTTCTCCGGGGCATCGTGTTTGGATCTGTTGACCACAAAGTAGATTTGCGGTTGGACTTTGGAGCATTGCACTTGGAAAGATAATTGTTTCCGAGGCAAAAGATTTCACTCTCGGATGTAGTGGTGACGTAGGTGTTAATTTGTCTTGTCTACACACGTACATTACTTCACTGTCACCTTTGCATTTATACTGTTAAGTGCTGACTTAAACTATCACCATGTAATCATGTTTTTTAAAATGAATTTTAACGTTAGCATTAAAAAATCAGCGATGAAGATCGATATTTAACTGCGTGATTTGATGAAAACAACACAAAAGCATGCAACATAATTAAAAGTATAGAAATTCATTGCGTAAGGCGAAAGTAGGAAAGCGGTGAACAGACCAGAGATGTCTTGATTCTAGATATCATCGTGCTTCATCGGGTTTTCGACATTGTTTGGTGTAAGTAAGTACTAAATAAACTTGTCCATATGTGATATTTCTATAACACACGGAAAAATGCATAGCTAGCCTGAATATAGCTTATACAGGGAAATGCACCAAATGAGATGTGAGAAATTAAAATAATAATATTTGTTTCTTCAGTTTACGCGAACGGTCGACATTGAAATAAGACACTTTTTTACGGCTTATTTGGCAATTGAAACAGGAAGGTGTACCTTCCTGTTAGACTCTACCTCTACCTGTGACCACGGACGCTGAAAAGGGTCAGAAATGTCAGGTTAAAATAAATCGCGAAATTGTCCGTAAAAAAGTGTATAATTTTGAAATAAATAATTAAATTATAAAAAAAAAAGTTTAAATATCACAATATCAACATTATTCAGAGTAAGTTTCAACGACTTATGTGCATGTTTATTTTTAAAAGATTACGGTACATCTAGGTCACGGCCAATCGATTCTTTGCAACGTATAATTTTTCGTCATATTGGTGCCTAGGAGAACGTGTCTTCGATATTAATACCAGTTCGGGCAAGAAGACAGTCGCCCACACAAAAATACTTACTTGTTGTGTATGAATGATGCACATAATAGATGTACATACAGGCGTAAAAGCCAAATATGCAAGACAGTATGTGATTAATACAAAATCTGTAAAAGGTAAACTTAATGTTCCAAATTATATATTAATAATGACAATGTAGTGGTTTCTATTAAATGGATTCATTATAAAATAAGAAAGAACTATGAATTGTCATTAGGTCACAATACAGAGACGGTAATAAGCGCTCATCTTAGGTAATTGTCGATATATCCCACAGTAATCAAAATTGCTCTCGTCGTCGTGACTACACAATACATTCAAAGATTAGCTTCAATGCTATTACAAAGCTTGCTTGAATGCCCATAAAGCCGTGTAATCCTGTTGCCACGGGAAACCAGCCATGAAGAAGCAACTTAAGTTGTTCTAACACAAATACCCTTACCGTAAACTACCGTAAATAAAAGGCATTTTGTAGCTTTGTTCTTGAAACAGTACGCATTCCACTACAAAGGAAATGTGAGAGGATTATGTTCTTCAGTTCTCATAAAATAGAAGCGACAGATTGGAACGGACAAGTTAAGAGCCATATCACAAAGTTTTGACAGCTAAGCACTTTTTGTCGAAACCTTGGTTATCAAAGGACAAAGAGGAAATCGAAGGCCACTATGAAGTTGAAATTTCGTAATTACACACTTATAAAGTAATTTATTGCTTAAAAACATTGTTATTGGACAGATCGATGCACTAAACTGACCTATCGTTCTGTACATTGACAATGCTTTTACAAAAATTACGAAATTCTTACTTCGTAGCGGCCTCCGATATTCGGATTTTTTATCCTTAGCCGTCAAAATTTTGTGATATGTCTCATAAGAACCTTGTCAATGAGAGGGTTTTCCTATCAAGTACAGGTCAATCAACATTTACTAACTGGCCGGATACAAATCTTTGAATGGTAATTGAGTGAATTATTAGAAAATTACCTAAATATGTTTTTAATTGCTGACTTGCAAGAAATGAGAACGCATTTATTGTTACATAACAATTTTCAAAACGTTGTAATAACATTTTACTTTTTTTGCGACTCAGTAAAGAGCTTCGATTTTAATATTATCTCTTTTGACGCTTAAAGCTTTTGACAAATATTTGCTATGGTGCGAAAAGCCCTTTGTGGTTTCTTTCTTTTATTTTTGACATTTACTTAGTTATGTGAAAGGTTCTTGTGTGTATTTGTTCGTTTCATTAACGCACTTATTCCTTTGATTTCTTAGCTATACTGATTGTACGTGGTGCTTTCTTGCATATACTTGTTTTGTTTGTTTAAAATCTAGGCAATATAAACTTTATAAAGATCACAGGATTAAACTAGATAATAGGTAAAGACCTGTCAATGTTACATCATGCAATTATGGGTTAGTGTGTCTGAATCTCATTGTCTCTTGTCAGAGCAAGACGGCTTCTTATCCGATTACCCATCACAAACAGAAATCACACGAAAAAGCCACCATTTTAGGGTCTTTTTGTTAAAATCAACTTTTGTTGTATTCTCGTTTTATGTAGTAGTTCTGACCGTAGAGCGACAGTTCATCTTACTTTTCCCCATGGAAAGATCCACTATATAGCTTTATAATGAGAACCAGTGAAAACACACGAAACCAGGGACCGGTATTTTTTTTTTAAAGATTTTTTTACAATCCCTATTTCAATTTATTTATAGTGTAATAATCACTATACCATCTCTTGTAAAGGATGTTGATTTCCAAGAACTAGTTTTAAAACTGATTTGTGTCGATAATGTCTTAAACTACTTCTATCAATAATGTATGTTTTTTATCTTTCCGTCACGTATTTAAGTAGTTGACATCATAAACCCTTGATGCCTAAAATGACGAAACCATGTACTTCCTTTTTATTTAGGTTTTATAGAGTCCTAAAATTATACTTAGTCTGCTTCGCCGATCTGTGCCAAACCAAAAAGTTTTAAACTTAAGCAACTGACCTCATGTCTTGCCTTAATATTCCAGCCAGTTGCGCGCTCTCGCCATATTGTGCAAACCAGTTAGTATGTTGATCGCTGATTATTTGCCTTCTGGCATTTCTCATTTCTCTACATTTTATATTTGGAGGAAATCTGGCATCGTCCTTTGTTATTATTTCTGGAGCCAACTGGCTAGAAGACTAGTTTTTAATACAAAAGAAGGTACTTAAACCTTCACAAACCTTCACCTAGACACAAACACTGGTCAAAATATCTGGACGATCTCTATATTTATTATAAATTTATCTCTATAGTTATTATTGTAACTACATTTGGCAGACTACATTTGTCGGATGGCCGAACAGGGGTCGTATTGGTCGTATTGGCAGCGTGCTTATTTTAAAAAAAACTCTTAATTAAATTAAAGTTCTTACTTAACTAATTAATGATTATCAGCGCTTCTGTTAAGCCAAAAGCAAGATCATTAAAGACCCCTTGGACTAGCTATCCCTCATCAAAAACGAAACCAACCATATTATAGATAGAGTGCTTGCTTATTTTAAAAAGTTTTTTTTATCTGGAAAATATTCGTAGGTGAGGATAGTGTAGACGATTGTATTTTTATGATATGTACTAGTTTTATGTATCTGAGAAAGTAGTTTTTGAATACCGAACTAAGCTTTCGTTGAAATTGGGATAATTTTGCTGGATGTCGCGTTTCTTTCTGTAATTAGTTTTAATCTAGTTATTAATAAGTAAGTGGACAAGTTCATTATAACTAGCAGCCATTACTTGTAATACTGTTTAGTTTCTTAGACCAAATGCCAGTTATTTAATACTATTTGCTGTAACTGGTAGACGCAAGTGTCATGGCAAACAACTGGTTCTAGAGTTAGTATACCGGGTGTAAACAACCTTCGGTTTTCTACTGGTTATGTCACTGTCATATCGGAATACCATTTGGCTGTTCGGAAGTCAAGATAACTAACTGGTCTTTAGTCAATATCGTTTATTCGGGTTAAGACACATATTATGACAATTATAAACGTCAAATTAAATTTTATCAGTTTTGAACATGTCTGTTTTTTTGAGGCCCTACCAATGCTTCGATACAAAACACAGACAGTTAGGCAAATGCTGAGACTACTGAAAAGTTTTTTTAAACGTTCATAGGGTGAAATTAAAACATACTTTAAACAAATATGGACTGCCACAGGCGGGACTCGAACCCATGTCTTGCAAGCCGGGCGATTGCTCTCCCAATTGAGCTACCATAACACTTACTCATCGGTTAGATTTTTTTTAAGTGCTCCTTAGGCTGCAGTCAGCCATGATTTACCACTTTTGCGGTTAGATACGTACAACATCCGAATGAAACACTAAAGTTATTGCATTAAGTATGTTTTAATTTCACATTTTAAAAAAATATATGCATTTTTCATGCTAAAAAAACCGGTCAAGTGCGAGTTGGACTCGCGCACCGAGGGTTCCGTACAAACCAGTAGGTATATAAGTAAGTTTTTAAAATTAGTTTTTTTTTGTCAAAAATATTTTTCAAAAATATATTTTTTTATATGATGAAACTGAAAATTTACGGTTTTCGTAATTTTTCCTATATCTGTACTATAAGACGTGACTTCGTACTAAATTTCAAGATTCTAAGTTTACGGGAAGGTTTTGATTCCCGTGCGAGTTTCGAAAATTTGCGGAAATTTGCGGCCTAAATGGCTGTATATTTTGATTGCGTTGGCTTAGAAGGTTGATTTTTCTACAGCTTCCAGGGACAGTAGACCTAAGTATCATATAGAAATTTCAGTTTGATACCTCCACGCGTTCCTAAGAAAAACGGTCTTGACAGACGGACGGACGGACAACAAAGTGATCTTATAAGGGTTCCGTTTTTTTCTTTTGAGGTACGGAACCCTAAAAATAAAGTAACCTAAGTTTATGGGATGTTTTAAAACAAGAAAACACAGTTCGAAGCATAATTTACTTAAATATTACTAGTGGACCCGGCACACGCTGCCCATTGATTTTGCAATTTTTCTATATTTTCTCATCATTTGACTAACATAGTTTCGCACCAATGTATTTGGCCTTTACCTGTCCAGTACAATTCGAAGTTAATCATTTGTAGAACATTAGACTAATGTGCTAATGAGTACTAATAAACCTAAACATACGGCCAGAGAAATCTAGAAGCATGTTATGAAATGACAAGAGGACAGTGTGAGGTGGCCCGAATACAGAAATATTTGGTTACAGAAAACGCCAGCTAAATCACTTAGTGGTGGGACTACTAAATGGTAAATACTTTAGTGGCCCGACTGCCAAAGGTTATGAAATCAACGGGTTGCGTAAAGAGTAAGGTTGACCCACGGTATGTGTCGATTTGTGGCAGAATTCGATTACTGAGGTCAAGGACCAAGGTACGATAAAATTGGTTGACAAGACTTGCACCGCCCACGTTTAATTCCTGCTTAACCCAAAGGTGTGACTGGTAGAGAATGCCCTATGCCTTAAGAGCCTAAGGCGTTAAGTACAAAAAGGTATTGTGCAATAAAGCTTGAATAAATAAATAAGTAATATAATAACAAGCTCAATTTGCTTATAAATGGGATGCACTGGTTTCTTTCCCACCAGTCTGTGTCGCGGTGCTAGGGCCTTAAAATATGAGGTACCGTTTGAAAGAAAATCATAGTATCATAATCATAGAAAACCAAAACTCTGACATTTGTTCGAACTTGAACGCGGACGAAGGCGACGGCGGCCACTAGTTACTGAAATCCGTAATAATACTAAAACACCACCTGCAAAATTATTCCAATTTCGAGTTCAGCGAAAAATGAGTTCGGTTTTTTAAAAAAACTACTTTCTCAGATCGTGTGGAGCACTCGGACTCGTCAGAACAAAAAACGAAATGTCAAGGGAAGTAAAGTGGCGCAGCCGCGTCGGCCGCTCACTATGATTATGCCGCGCGGGCAATTAACACCGCGGCGTACACGCAGGTATACTTGCCATCAAAAAAATCTAAACATTTTAGTACCATGTTATTAGGGTTTAAGCAAACAGAAACATTAATGCAACATACAGAAAATTTCGTCATTTTCACATGGTACTAAAATGGTTTGATGGCGTCTGTATCAGTACTTCGGTAATAACAAATTTCTATCCCTTTCTGATCCTTGTATACACAAAGGATAGGACCTGATTTTAAGTGAAAAGATTGATGAAGGTGGAATAACACTACTTCTAGAATCATCAAGCACTGAGGCACTGCTCTTACCTCTAACCCAAGAACAATAATGCTGAATCCACCAACACCAAAAGATTTGCTTTGTTTATATTACTCGTATTGCATAGGACCGTACATGGGTTTACGTACTAGGGTTTTTGAAAATGGTATCACATGACAAGTTTTACCTATGCTAGAAACAGGCGGTGAGACAAATCAAAACAGTTATATATTCGGCTTTGATTCCTCCCAGATGCTGGGTTATTCTTTACACCCTTACATTACGTTTTGAAGATCTTATTATTTAAGCATACAAATAAATTTCTCACTCTTAATATCGTAACTCTTTGAACCTTGTGCTGATTTTAAAGAGAATGGAATTTCTTAAGATGTGCAAATAATTTGGCGATTGCCGAATTAAGTCATCGTATATGACAATGTTTACATTGCCAAATGTTATTTTAAAGAAGGTGACATTAAAAATATCAAACTAAATACATGTATTTATAACTTACTATTTCGAAGCATCTAGAAGTAAATGTGTCCAAAACAACCGATTCAAGGATCCTTCTTGAAATCAAAAGGCTGACCAAAACAGTATTGAAATAAAGCTGTTTATTAAACGACCACTTTGGTGTAATGGTCAAGAAGTTGACTATTAACCAAGAGGTCACGGGTTTGATCCCCGCACTGTACAGACATTTGTGTGCATGAACATGTCTGTTTGTACTGGTCTAGGTGTTATATGTATTTATTTAAGTTTATTTGTAATACCACTGTTGAGTCTGATATCCGTAACACAAGTGCTTAAGCTACGTACCACGGAGTCAGATCAATGTATGTGATGTTGTTGCATATTACTATAATATTATTAATATTTTTTCAGGATTTTTTTTATTTTGCTTACAGTTACCTCACATATTGGAAAACACCTCTACATATTATTGGTTTAAAGACCACTTAGTAGTCACCTCCTCGGCATGCCTCGTAACTGCCGATGCCGGTAGCACTCACGAGTGCGCTACATGAATATAAAGTAACATAGAAATGGCTCTGAGCATGAAAAAGTAGCAGACTTACGGTTAGACAGATAAATAAATAGAACACTTAAATGGCCCGTTAAAGTGAGTTGCTAAGTAGAATTTGCCCTAGTGAAAATCATTGGCTGCAGAATTAAAGAGGCAGCTAAGCAGATTTTTGCCGTTAACTTGGTTTTCAAAGGACAAATCGAAAATCAGAGGCCGTTACGAAGAAGAAATGAGGGTTTTTTGAAAAGGCTAACGTCAGATGGCAGCACCGTAGCGGCGGTCTAATAAACTGTCAAAATCCATACATTTTGTGTATTTTTCGATATATTTTTTGGATTATTTATTCAGATAAGTAATATTTTAGTAGAGAGAGAGAGAGAGAGAGTAATATTTTAGTAAGCAGCGCCTTTGAGGCGGAAAGAAAACAGGAGAACTTGAGTTCTCTATATAAGATAAAACCAAGTCCTGGAAGATTGAAATTCTGCGCGGGGTTCCTTTTTGGGACGAAGGTGCTCATTAACCTGGTATTTAGCGAAACTCACAATTTATGTGTTGTTTTTGGTGATGAGACAAAATTCTTGCATATAGACAGACTATTTAGGACGTAAGCCTAAATATATAAATTACTCCTTTTCCAAGCGTTATATCTTTATTTTTTGTGTTTGTTTCAGAGTGATTCTTATGTGTTTTGATGAAAAATTTGTATGTGCTTACAAAAAGAAAAAAAATCATTAAAACGTTTAATAAAAAAAGTTAAAGCCGTATTAAGTACAAATTTCGGAAAAATCGTTAAAAAGATGAATAATTACCCTATTTCCTAAACAAACTTTAGTTAAGGAAAGTTAGCTTCAATGGGTAGCAAATAACTTACTCCATACGAGATTTTTCTATGGCGGGTTCTGTACCAGTTACCCTGTATACAATCTTTAGGTGGATACGACATGTTGTATACAATCTTTAGGCGGGTACGAGACACTATCATGATTGTTTATTGTTGGCACCTCGATGAGTTGAGGAGAACACCTAATGATATTATAATGCTTTTCTCAAACTCAAATCGCGGAAGCAATGCAACGAATCAGGGACAATTTACCGTACAGGTCATTCTTTGGCTGGTAAGTGATGAATAATTTATACAAGTAGACGGACAGTGTCCTCATGATGTTGACAGGTATAGGCATTTACTTGCTATAGTACCTCGTTGTTACTTCTTACGCAATTAAAGTTACTAAAGTTTTCGAATTTAGCTTTGGATTCTACTCTTAGCGAGAAGCTAAAATCGTTACAAAGAAATATGACTTTCAGAAATAAGAGTGTCTAAAAGACATAAAGGACATTTAATAACTAAAAGTACCTATGCAGCCAATAGCCTTATGGGCTTGGCTGTTTACTGAATTCTACCGAAACCATTTCACGGTGAACTGATCGAAATAATTATATTGCTTTGCTGCGGTGACAGGAACAGGTCCGTTTACAAACAAGTATTTGATGTAACGGCTATAATATTAAATGCCGTTTTGTAAAATAATAACACAATAACATGTGTTTATTTCGCTACTTCGCTGTCTTTAAGAGTTTCAAAAATGAAAATTAAATCACAGACCAGGTAGTTGCTAAATCCTTCTTTCTGCATACTTGATGTAATCAAAACTTGCATTTCTTTTTTAATTCCAACATCTTATACATTGATCTGACTCCGAACACTTGTGTTACAGATATCAGAATCAACAGTGGTATTACAAATAAACTTAAATAAATACATATTACACTCAGACCACTACAGACTATGGACACTAATGTTTGTACAGTGCGGGGAGCGAACCCGCGACCTCTTGGTTAATAGTCAATTTCTTGACCATTTCACCAAAGTGGTCGTCAAATTATTGTATATTATGAGCCAAATCCAAGCGGAGCGAATGTAATGGTCAAATCGTGCGGGTGTCTCACTTCATAATGATAACTTGAGCAGCAACTCCTGCTTGCATATATGTTATATGTGCACGTATCTTGTAAACGCGACAGCACATCACGGTAAACAATGCTGTATTTTATGCAACGGTAATAAGGGGGATTTCGCAACAAATTGGGCAGCATTATGTGCTGTTCTGTACACCGTACAAAATCGTACGTCCAGTCACGTCGATCAGCATAGTACGTGGATCAACGACGACACCGATTAATTCACCATCGGTTCCGATGCCTCTTATTTGGGACACTACGCCAAGTGGGACGGGCCTACGTGAGCCAGCTTCATTGACCTCTATTACAGTGTTGTAGAGTCCATTATCAAACTGGTACCGAAGTAGGAAACAGGTAGGGCTGGCATTCAGTAAGATTTTGTAACTTGGAACGTGTTTGATAGTTATCGAGTGACGCGAATTCATATGCGGGTCTTCATTGGCTTCTTCGGTTGATTAGATAATATAGTAAAATGTTTGACTAGCTATTATATAGCTTTGCTAAAGGGGGAGCCTCTGCAAAGCTGCAGCAGGTTGCAAACTCAATTGATGCTTGATTTAAAAACTTTATTAAACTTACAGCAAAAAAACACTAAAATATTAAATAGAATACGACTCATTGGAGGGCACTATCTCACAAATAATCCATGCAGATTTGTTTTGAGTTCTTCTACCACGGCTAAGGCGTAACACTACTCTGTAGTTGGTATTGACCTTAAGCAAAAAGATGACAAAAGTATTTCGACAGCCCTGTATCTGTTGACGTAAGTGATAGATTCGCAGTGTCCACCTACGATGGAGAAAGCTAGAGATCGCGTTTGGGCCGCGGCGCGCGCGCACGTAACACCCGAACCATGGCACTCTCCATTTCGTACCCCATCGGACAGGACACCTTACCTAGTGCTATTGATGACCTGTTATATATTATATTATGTAATGTCATTGAACATTCAGACACTGTACTTAATGTGACAGCTTAGATATATGTAGTGCCGATATGTATGGTGTCACGCTCCAATAGTTCTAATAAAAGATGCAATGACAATAGCGACTGAGTTTGTTGCGCTGCTTCCAGCCCAAACTGTCTTGAAGCAGTCGTAGGGTTAATCATTATGGTATATTGAGATTATGAAAAAAATGATTGTATTGATTTCTTTCAAGTAAAATATCAATGGAAAGCGTGAAATAACCGTTACATAAGCAATTAATGTCTACGATAATTATTATCAAGAATAATAAAACATTTATGCACGTTCTCTCCGAAAGATCGTCAGAATTATTCTTTGACCGTGTTTTGATATATGTTTCTGATTTTTTTCGTTGCAGCTTTATTTATTTTAGTGCTTTAATGAAGTAGAACTTTTGCGTCATATAGGTATGATTGAATAATACAATGTTTCGCCTATGCACTCTCATTGTGTACTATCATAAAGTTACAATTGTGCATTGCAGTGTTACAAAACAACAACTTGCATAACAAAACACACAGTAATAAAACAGAGTCTCAATAAATATTAAGATATATCTTGAAAATCTTATAAATATTGTATTCTTCGACCGCTATCAAAATAGTTAACAAACTGTAGTTATCTTTTATGGTATTTATTCAGTAGCAACTAAATTTATAAAACTCAACAGAGCATATCTATATGGCAGTGTCTCTCCTAGCAACCCATGTAAAATAATGTTTTTTACATAATGTTTGAAGTCTACGAGGAATAGATACTCTGCACCATTAAAATTGGGTAGAACACTGTAGCAGTCATATTTTAAATGACAATATTCTGTATCTCAGTTTAGCTAGACAATTTTTCAATAACTTCCTTTTTTTTAATATTGTGGTATTAGTCTTGAATGTGCAAAAAGACAACACAAGTCAAACAATTCGCTAATGTAACGAAAATAAGGAGTCAATAATTTGTTGACATGCGTTAAACAGGTGTACAATACGCGGAAAATCAACTCATTCAAAAATATGTATTTATGGAAATACGCGTGTAAGTAATTGACAATGTCAGTGCGTTTGAGGTCTCGCATAATTAGTATTGTTTGGAATGTGACTATAGTATGTGGTTCAGTAACTTTTTACGGGAAACCCACATGGCATTCTGCACAAAAGCATTAACTAAAAATCATACACATTCTTTGGCTCTTGTAAGGTGAGTTTGGTGCCCAAACAACTTTTGGTGTTAGTCCTACTTGATACAGTCGGACACTAGGTACCATTTGTCTTTTAATAAAACGTCAAATATTTTTATTAATAGTTTGACAGATGAAATGACACCGATTGTTTATTAGATAAGACAATTGTCATGAAACGTGATTGCAAAATTGTTGAAACAAAACTTTTAATTATATTTCACTCGGCTGAAACTTCGTTCTATTCGCACATATTTCTTTGGTGCTACATTTATCATTCAAGTAAAGATTCGTAAAAACGTTTCAATAACACATGTGACATAGTATTCCTTCATGAATATGACGAAACTGCAATAGGGTAGGAACTTTATTTTTTCTGAAGGCGCTCATGCGTGGCCCGTATTGTAAACCAACCGTACTGTAATACAAAGTGCAGCCGAATACTGCTTACTTAGCGATTGCGTAGAATTTATTCAAATATAAATGATTCCCTAAAATCATTGACATATTATGCTGAATTTAAACTTAATAAAACCCTTACTTTAGCAATTTTAAAGATGAAATGGATAGACTGTGTGAAGAGAGATGTGTGTGAAAGACAAAGATGATTCAGTGACGAAAGATAGGATGATACAAAAGAGAAAGACATACTGCGTCAATCCCAGATAACCTGGGAAAAGGGCAAGCGGATGATGGTTTAGCACTTTTGACCTGGCATGGTCAGCTGTGAGAATTAGAAAGTTTCACGAACCTTTTTCAACTTCTGTCTTTCATGACTTTTTTCGTGTACTAAGAATGGTGATGTTATAAATATTAAGATTGGGATGAAAAATAAGAAGAAAATGAGCAATGGAATTATATTAGCCATTAGAAATCCTAGGCAGTCGGTCAGTGTGTCATAAAGAAGCCACGTCGGTTTCTTATTGTATTTGCCTCGGTAATCGGTAAATCGGTACGTGTGGATTTGAAATCGTTATTTACTTTGAGTGACTAATGGATGAATTTGAAGAGAAGCCTTGTCGTCTTGACATATTTGTTATGGTTGATTGGTCTTCAGTCGTTCAAAATTTCCCTTTCTTAATAAGAAGCTACATCTTACGAGTACTATACTAAATAGACTTTCCAAACTAGGAACCTACTCTAGCAATATGCATAACGCAATAAGGAGAATCAATTCTACTTGATGCACATCCAAGGTTGAAACGTTTTAAGATTTCACGTTTTTTGTCTCAGTTTTTTTCCCGACTGTCAAGGAAGGGTTATGTTTTTCGCGCGTATCTTGTATGTATGTGTAATATTCTTTATGATATCTTTCGATATCTCTGGATTAGCTGAATGGATTTACATGATTGAGGTATCGGCAGATTTGTTTCAATTGCCCAAGTGATCTTAGGTCACGTAAAAAAAAATTAAGCGGTTGTGTGATGCCATTGAACGTAGGGAAAAAATTGTTTTTTGTTAGAATACTACAATATGGGTATCAAAGGCCAAAAAAGGCTCAGCACTACGATATTAATGATGTGTATCATAACGTAGTTTGTCTAACTAAAAAGACATTAATAAAAATACCATAAAAAAACAAAAACCCCAAAGGCACAAAGAGAGTATATTTTGACTTTTAACACAAGCCTCGTAGCTTACTTTGGGACTAGAGAATTGGTGTGATTGTTGTGAAATATTTATTATTATTATTACTTTTGATTTAACCGACTGCCTGTTATGTTTGATGTTGCATAGTTCTTAAATTTTGTATCTTGTACCAGCCTTTTTAGTAGATTTTGTATTACTGGTTTTATGATAATGCGGGTTTTTGATTTTTAAAATTGTATTTTTTTTTCAATCTATCACCCAGAAATGGGCGCTAATAATTATGGCATTACCATTATTAAATAATGCACCAACAGTTCATCTATCTACAAATAAACACAATAAGTGTTTACGTAAAAAGTTCAACACAATTCATGAAGAACTTATTGTCTTTCGATCGCGTGACGACACGAGAGCGGTAATACTTGTACTTTGGCTAAACTTAACGACAATTAATAAGATAATGAGGTTATTAAGAGAATGACCCTTAAAATTCTCCGAATGACTGATTAGTAAGTTTGGATAAGTTAATATTTTGATACTTTTTTCGAGGATTACTAACCCACTTAATCGGGTAGGTACGTTAGTTGCGTTCAAATACTAGAACGAGTAAGATGTTTAACAAAGAATAACATAATCTAATTTATTACAATGAAGCAGCATTGTTGTTGAGCGACAATACGCAATCAAAATATCTGTTCTTTTTTTAAGTGCCGTGTTTTGTAAAATTCGAACATCAGTCACTGGCCGGTAAGACTTTTCCGCTTCGTCTGTTCATCTCATAACTTTTTTGTACGTGATTTATCGTTTCGGTAGCCAGCACACAATTTTTTATGTGTTGTCAGTTTCAGAAATTGGAGCGAAAGCTCTTTTACTGCTGTTATGTTAATACAGTTACAAATTGAGGAAAATAACTTTAAAAAGATAAAGAAAGAGCGTACATATCGGTAAAAGTGGTCGTTATAGGACGAGTACGGAATCTCGCCCGACCGGTGGGTCAGGAAGCGTCATCTCTCTCGTATCCAGGATAGTAGAAATTGACTTTCTATTTGTTTTGAACCTTATGTCTACGAGTTTCGCTCGAAGTTTTAGGTTAAAATCACGCTGATAAAGACATTTTAAAAGCTTTTAAAACAACCTAATTTTGTTAAAAGCTCCGAAAAGGCGTGTAATGAATCAGTGAAACTGTAAAGCTTTAAGATACAGTTAAAACGGTCTTATCATAACACGGTCAGTTATCTTAACACTACAAGTTATAATAGATCACTATGTAGAACTTTTCGAAGTTTTATTGTGATACGATCGCAAAACAATTTAAATATTCCGAGCAGATGAAACTTACATGCACTGTTCTGGTTTATTATCAGTGACACTTATAATAAAGAGACCGTATATAATTTGTGTAAGGTGCAATTACCTTGAAGCCATTGTTACTTCCGCAGCATCCAACATAGTAATTAAAGTAATTCACTAAATATAAGCTCACATAAACACTTGTCAGTATGCCATATACTCAAATTGCTCACTTTCGATGCAGTTAACCGCTTTGCACTTTATTTTTAATTTTTGTCAGGTTGTATTTAACAAAAAAATTTAATATCACTGTCCCGATTACATGAAAGTGTGGTTCTTTTTTTAAAATTCGTTCGGAATTTGAAATGTTGGTTGATAGAAAGCAGTGCTGTCGGCGACTTTCGAACGCGTGCGGCAGCGCGCTATGGCTTGAGGCGAGTGAGCAGCCGTGTCGGCCATTGATTCCAGTTCAAACTGGCCTAGACGATTTAATTGGATTCTTCTCGATTTATTTTTAAACATCTGATTTCCGCCGAAAAAAGATTCCGTAGCAACCAGCCAGTATCTCAATCGAAAAAGTTTTATGAAAGTTTTTTGTAAAGAGGTGGTCTATTTACGTTCGGTGGCCAGTTGTCTACGTGATGGACCTCACATTTGTTGACAGTGCAAGCAACTCTCACCTCTGATAGAAGCGCGTGAACCTGCTGTTGCCGGGGGCTAGTTTTTGCAATGATGTGACCGTGAGTATTCTAAAGGCACGACGACTCAGTTCAACATCACATGCAGCATATATACTGTTTTATTAGCCATCTTCTGCTGAAAACGTAAATGGCATGGCAAAGCATTGTAGAGTAGCGTGGCAGTGGCTGGCGAACATATTGCAGTCTATAGGCTATAGTTTATTATTTACGGGGAGAAAATAAAATCTGCTCCGCAAGATCGAATAAACCATATCCATCATAAAAGTAGTAGGTATTTTTATTGTAATATTTTTGTCAACTTACTACGTTATCGCTGACTGCGTAGCAAAGGTCTCACCCCAACTTCTCCACCGATCTCTACAAGGCGTGAGCTTTTGCAAGGGCAAAGGCAACAAAAATCGTCAAGTCATCGCATTTGGGGTCTACATCACTATTCACTTTTATATTTGCCAAATCATGCTATCAATAGAATTAAGGATAAGGGCTGAGTACATAGACTCTTACACTACTATAAATTGTTAATTACTAATTATGTGTATTAAACGAAAAAAAAAACAATAATCATATGATTCCGTTTAATTAAATTCGGTGAGATCAGACCTAAATCTGTGCCTAATTAATAACTCACAATTAACCTCGTATCTCCTATAAGCTTGCATGATAACTTTGGAGGTCGATATTCAAATTGATACAAAATAATACTACAAGGTCCAAAAGTAAGATCGATATGAAATCTATTTTGCATTTGTTTCATAAATATTTATGCATGTTATTGATCTTATTCCTATGTAGATGCAGTTTAATCTCGGGGTCGGTCAATGTACTTGTAATAATCCTTTTTGCTTTGCCTAAGTCGAGTAATTTCTACACTGGTGTAATGTGATAACGTTTGTGAGTTCATAATATGTTTGTCTAGCTATAAGGTAAGTATTTTTATAATCTTTGGAACTACAAAAATGATTTCTTCAATATAGACTCCTGTAGAAAGATATAAATATGCGTTTATTAATTCATTTTTCATTCAGTTTATGGTATGAAAAATTTAACTTGTGCAGACAAAGTCGCGGGGAACCGCTGGTATGATAATAAACTGACGTTTGAATGATAATGTGAAATTAATTTATATATTATTTTAATTTATAATTTAATTTGCGTTGTTAATGCTAAAAAATAAAGTAACTTAATAGTTTGAGTGATTAATTGCTTGGAATTTCCAGACAGTTTATCTGCGAAAATTTTCCCTGACCATTATATTCAACTCAAACTGCTCTTAAAAAATAGTTAAAATCTTATTAGTTGTGGAAATTAACGACAGTCAATTGTATATTTAATGTATCATTTGTATAGTAGTGTGGTTTCGGTTTTAACTAAAAGTAATTAAGATGTTACTAAGGGCGGAGATCTAACATAATCATGTTGCAACATTTCTTACAGCAATATAAAGAAAGAAAGAAAAACACATTTATTTGGCACCAACAAAAAGTTAAGTTTAAATTTTATTTGGTAAGTATTTTTCGCGTTTACAATGCTATTTTTTTATAATTTCGAAAAGACAAACTTAAAAAAATCTTTTCGGCTCCGGTCATCGGGGAGGAATCGAACCCCCGACCTTTGGAAGTCCGGTCCAATGCTCTGACCACTGAGCTACCGAGAACCTTAATGGAGTCGTTGAATTTTGTAAGTGCTTTTGAACGCTTTGAGCCAGCGTATGTTTCATCAATGATTGTGGGAGACACCTTAAAATCACCCGAGAGAAATATTTTTACAAATATTTAACAATCGGTTAAGATGAAACAGGCTATATTTATTTGTTAAGTATTTTTCGCGTTTACAACGCTATTTTTTTATAATTTCAAAAAGACAACACTTAAAAAATTATTTTCGGCTTCGGTCATCGGTCAATTAAATTCTTAAATTAATCAAATAATTTATTTATTTATTAAGTGTTTGAGTAATGATTAATTTTGTTTACTTTAAAATTACTAGTTTAGGTAGTCACCGTCGTCCCATTCTTTGTACTGATTCTGTCCTTTACCTAAAGTTTGTTTGGAAGAAATTGCTTTGAGCAATAAGACGAATATATGTAGAAATATTTAAATAAAAAAAAATTTATTATTTCCCTTTGAACGGTTCAATTATTATTTCTATATCTATCTATCCATAATTATCATAACTGGCTCTAGATATTATCCTCAAAAAAAAAACTATTTGATGCTTACGTTCTATGCAACAAATGCACTAACTACGAGCCACTAGACTAAGAGCTTTCACAAGTTCATAACGTAACTCCTACAAACATCGTCTATCTCTATCCGACGTAGCTAATTTGCAGAAGGGCGAAAGAGAAAGGTGAATATCATGCACAATTTTGTTTGAGAGACATTTTAATGGGTTTAAAGATCCGCATTTATGTTTAATGGCTATTTACCGCGCAAAGATTTAAAACATAAAAACAGTTAAGTAAGTAAGCAGATTTATGTATTAGTAGAGCAACCACTAAAATGCTGCAGAACATACACAGATATTTTATTTTTATGAGATGAGCAGAACTGTTAGTTCGCGTGTAGCGTGGCGTCTTGCGGCGCGTCAGATTTTTTTTGTTTACAGTGCGGCGGTGCGTGAAGCGGCACTTATCATCGCATGCGTAGACAGACATATGGAAATATACTATGGTGTTCATACATATGCGAGACGGGAAGAGTGCCGGTGCCCGCCGCTGCGCCCGCGTCGAATCCACTAGCGGCGCACGCGGCGGGCAGCGCTGCGTTGTGGGATTTTCAAATAAAGACTGGCAGTAGGTTCCGCCGTGACCATCGCTTAATCAGGAATTGCCCGGTATGCGCCGCCGCGATAAACGCATCGTTCCCATCCGCAGGCTCGGCCGAACAAAACGCTCCATTTCAACAAACGCATGTAAAATAGCTTCTCCCTAAACGCATTCCTACAACGCCATATATTTGAGTTAAATAAGGGTCGCGCCGTCCAAAGCAACGCGCGACGTGACGCGTCTCCGTGGCCCTTGCCTTAGGACCTTATACCAAAATGTGGCCTTTAAATTTTGCCCTGTCGTTAGTTGAAAATAAGCTACGTTGATTTATTTTGCGTAATCATATTTTTTTAACGACATGCAGCGTCCACGTAGAAATATTACTAATTACAAGCATCTAATAGATATCGATCAATGCAACTTAATATTTCATCAAAAAACATTCACGTTAGGTAACTTGTACACATTTCTAGTCTTAATAGCAACGACCACAATGACGATAATTTGTGGTCTCGGAGACAGTATTGCATTTTACCGTTCGTTCTTCATAATTTATTGATTGTACGTGTATTGTCATTTGCTAGTGAATTTTTTATTTAAGGCTTACTGAAGTATAAAAAAAATTGTTTTAAACAAAATACGGTCTAGAAAGTAATGCAAGCCTCAGGTGCATGCTAACGCGTTGAAGTCTTTTCTTAGCAAGGTTGTATGCTCCAATGAATGTGTTGATACTGTGACTTTTTACTGTATATGTATATTCTTAGTTAATATGAACCAAGCAGTCACTAAACCCTGTAGTATAAGCTGCCCTATTCGTATTAGTACTTTTACAATGAAAGTTATTTTACTTTGGCACCAAAATATTTTCCGATAACAGCGCCATCTTTTATGCTCTGTGAAACTAATATGCGTGAGCATTGCCATCTAGTGACGAGTAGCGACACTTCGGCACATAATGTGAAAACTGTACTACAAGCCTTCACCGAAAGAGGACGCAAGCCTCATGACATCTCCATTTACTTTATTCTTGCACCTAAACGGTAAAATTTATCAAATAAATTGCGCTTTAAGTTAAATTTTACACAATCAAGCGGCGGATTTGATATAAAATAAAATATTCATACTAGAATTAACATAAAAATATTTACTTCTATGACATTCATAACTATGTACCTATTTGTTGATATGTACGCAAGTAGGCCCTAGGTACGTAAAAGTATTTTTTAGTTATAATAAATTTAAATCTATTTTCAGTAAAATTGGAAACTAAATACTAAAAAACAATTACTCAATAAACTAATGAATACTAGTATTGTTTTGTCACCACGCCTTTGTTTTGTCGTTAACTCAGCATTTACATTGCTTGGTACGCGTAACTGCCAAATTAGTTAGACCTCCAATACAACAGCGTTTGTTCAACATTCCAGCGTTAAGTGCTGAAAACCAGCGAAAATAGTAGATCTCTTTACGCTGGATTCGGCTTTTATGCATCGCGCGTAATCGAGAAATCGTTAGTAGAGAGACCGATGATCCACAGCCCATTTGAGTTACACAACATGCGGTGTAATGGCTAATTGTCGTGCAGTAATTAATGAATTATGATATGACTGTTATAGTGTGTCTCATTTGTAGCCCATTATTTATTTAGTTGACAGTTAAACTACTGTAGTTTAAGTACGCCATTGTAAGTTGTCAAAACGCCTCAAAAAATCTATTTAACGTCGGTCATTGCTTTTATTTCATAAAAACCGATTTCTATTCGTATTCACAACAGGTATAATGTCTTTTTTCTTTTTATCATATCATCTCATTCCTACTTTTAGTGAAATAAAATTTTAACTAGACTGAAGTTATCGGCAAACATTACTTCCATATAATATTTTAGTTTAGTAGGCATATAAGAAGCTTTTTTTTTATAACAAGATTCACAGCTCTTATACAGAATGTATGTTTCAACTTAATAACTAAACTTACAGCCAATAACGAACCTACATTTTAATTTTCAATTTTTATATTCTACGACAATCATATTTATAATATAATCAAGCTTATATATACGAGTATTTATATACTGATAAATTCACCAGTCATCAGCCCATGACTGATCTAAAAAGTCTCTACATCGTCATTGTTATGATCTGTTTTGAGCCGGCAAAAACATGACAGTCCACATAAAGCAGATCCCCTCAATCGATGGTGCTATGTGGATCACCTAGTTAACAGACCATCAGAGCGAGTGCTACTGTTGTTTCTATATGCAATTATCTCGCGAATGTCTGTGTTTATCTTATTTTAACATGTGGAATGGTGGTTTGAGGTATTCAACCGTGACAATTTCGTGGACTTCTTACATTGTATTTTCTACGGATAAAGCTTTTTACGACGGTTTCTGCAAGGCGTGAACAAACGATTAAAGCACAAAACTTTTTCTTGAGAGTTTATCCTAGTTATTTATTTGACTAAGTGCTAAAGTTCTGAAACAATATGATGTTTGACATAATGTTACTTACGAAAATATGTGAGTGGCAGACTACTTTTGAGAATAAGTAGCTACTTACTATTAATAAATAGTTCAGTTGTTTTTAATTAATAACTTGTTTTCATGCGCTACCACGCAATATATCTACAGCAGCGATCTAAATACATAAAAATGTATAAATAAAGAAATCGGTTCTCTTTCACTTTGAAATGGAGGTCAGAAATATTAGATTGTTACTATAAATGTATTATTTTGTAAGTTTTTTTAAGTAATTAAATCATACTGCTTCCCTGAATTGTATCGTAATCAAATGTGTATATATATGTATCATAAATGAGGCAACATTAATGAATGGCAACAAAGAACGAATCGCAGAAATCGACCGAACCAAAAAACAAATTCGGGTAGGACAACGTCCCCCGAGTATTTCAATAAAAAACAAAGTTTGCGGAAAAGTATTTACCCTAGAGATAAATTCTATCAATTCTCTCATCCCGCTCTTTATCCAGCCTATTATACAAAACACTTTTTGAAGTCTTAAAAATACTTCCAGTAAGACCATGGATCAGTAAATTATATCTTTCCGACTGATTTACGAGATACATAACGACCTAATAAGAAAGCTTAGAAGCCAATCTATGCCTCGGTCATTTAATACTCTGACACACTTCGGCGCGTGACTCGGCAATTCTATGTGTATATGCGGCTATTTATACAAAAATTATGAAATACACATAAACAAATAATGAGGGCGTTTCGTAATGCGCACTTCCGCAGGTTGCTCAATAAAAAAATTGTTGCGAGTACGGAGCTTCAATGCCCAATTATTACTTTGTGTGGTACCTACTTATTTTGTTAATTCGAAAATTGTTAATAAACATTAGTGTGAGTTTTGAAGTAATTTGAAAGTTTTTACCTCGAACTTGAAGCTCGAAACGCCTTGACCTTGTTCATCAGTTGCCTTAGTAGTAGGTAGTTAGATTGCAAGTTAGTATGTACATGTACAGCAGCGGATGACACGGCGCAGCACACCCCCGAAGCCTATTGGGGTGGCCTATGGGGTGTTAAGGGCAGCGCCGTGCTCTGATTGCGGTCGTGGGCTTGGACCTTTCGCTTCCGAGCTTCTTCAATGCGATGCTGGGAAGCTAAAGGTCTAGCGAGGAGCGTAAGTGAGAGGATGACCCTCTAGCATCACAGCTGCGTAGTTGTAGGGGGGAGGCGTAAAGGTAATTTATACAATCACTCTTCGTTCCCCATAGGTGGCGCCCATCAAACTATTGCTTTCCGACATCGTCCATGCCTATCAACCCTCAAGGAGAGCGCGTCGAGCCCGCTGTATCACCTGGCCATTGCTGGCGATGTCACGGAAGTCGAGGTTTCAGCTTAAGTTATAGCCAAGTTTCAGCCAACACCGCGTCAAAAAAAAGGTATACAAGTGCGAGCCGGCATTAATTTTTAACTGACTTCAAAGAAAGGAAGAGATTCTTAATTCGACCTTTTTTATTTGTATGCTACTGCATATTTCCAGCATTTATAGATTTGAAAAATTGCTTTTGCATTCAAAAGAATAGTGTCTGATTCTTGGTTCCAAGTATCTTCTAAGTAAGATTCTTGAGGGTTTCAAGTATTTGTATACGAAAGTCATAATTTCAAAGCGAGATGATGATGGACAACTCTTTAATTCTTCGGAGTTCAGGGAATCTTTCACCACCGTTCACGACTATTCTAGTGGGTTACGATGATAATAATAATGATTCATACGTGGCCACTAAAAAGGTTTAAATAAAAAAATATATAAAAAATAACCTCTAGCATGTAGCACGTGCGAAAGATAGCAGTGGCACCGACTTCCGAATAATTTGGGCAGTAAAATTCCTTGTTTAAAGGATATTTGAAGTAGGTTGAGTTTTTTTATATTTTTTTTTTGTTGATACCGTACGGAAAAGATAGCTAAGAGTATGATTATGAGTAGTGTTAAGTATGAGTCAAATGTTGTCATGAAAAAACAATCTCATTTGTATCAACTTGTCAAAGACGTTGCAATTGCTTTAAGGATTTTCTGAACAATGTAATTTATTTAATAAACACATGCAATCAACGCCGAATCTTCCAAGATTGCAAGCAATATTTTTAACGCTCATAATCGGCTTGACCAAGTTGCATTTTTAAATGAAATGTGAAATCCTTATTACGACATGTTTAATATATCATATTTATAAGCCATTATAACATCTTCCTAATGCGATATGATGTATGACTAATTCACTTATTAATTTTATTTATACAAAATGTATAAAATATTAATTAATCTCGTTAAAATAAACATCGCAGTGAAAGTCGAGCACAATTATTATTTCAGCTTTGATCTGATAAGTTTCGAGTGCAATTGTTCTTTAGGTACACGTGATAAGGCATGTTATACCTTGTTCTTATCGATATAACATATGTAGAGTAGTTGTAATTAGTCAAAATATGTACGTTATATTTTATAATGAGATGATTGTCAATTTCGGTAGCAAGCCGGTACGCTGTTTGAGAGGAAACTTTTCAGGCATTGAATGCAAGCTTAATTTTCCGCTATTGTAAAAATATTCTAATAGGTTGCTTTTTCTTTGATAAGGTACGATTTTCTGTAACCATTGTCACCTTTTCTGTTTCAAAAAAGGTCCAAAATAGTCAACAATTGCTATGCCACTGCGTATTTTTTTCATAAGCTTTTATTTGCAAAAAAGTAAGATCATCTTTATGTTAAGTTATTAAAATATACCGACCGACACATTGACAATGACTTATTCATGAAATGTTAAAAATAGAGCCTTGATCTTTCTAACATAAAATGCAGATTTGCATATAAACAGGTGTAGGAGACTACAATCGCACATTTTGATTGTTTTATAGCTCTAGTAAATGAATGGATATTTATTGGTTTAAATTACAATATTTGCTTAAATTATTCAAAATGAATTTGCTTATGAGTTAGTGTCACCTGGTTCCTATGCTGTGACTCCCCCCAACCCGGATGCCTTGTCACAGTCCACTCAGGTTTCCCCTGTGACAAGAGCGGAAATGAGCATAGCATTGGATCGCCTACGTGACAAAAAAACATCTTTAGGCCCAGACGGTGTCCCGGGTAAATTAGTCGGGCTGTACATGGCGGAAGCCAACCTTACCTTCCGCAATGGACGGTTCCCGAATATGTGGAGGGATGACCACCTCTTACCGAAGGAAGGCAGGCCTCACGACTCCCCTTTTGCCAATCATCCCGTTGTTCTGCTGGACGAGGTGGAAAATATGATGGATGAGGTAATTACCTAGGCCTCAACCTCTTAGATGGCAATACGGGTTTTGGGCGGGGCGGTCTACGCTGGACGCGCTGGCTGCATGAAAAACGGTAACTGAGGACGCTGTAACTCGAGGACACAGGGCGCTGGCAGTATCACTCGATATTGTGAACGCCTTTATTAGTCTCCTATTTGACGTGATAGTGTCTGCACTTTTTTTACCTTGAGACGCCGCCCTATCTCATCAGGTTAGTAGCGGACTATCTTCGGGATCTATTATACACGGTTGCAGGTGGTGAATTGGCCCGGCCACGAATATCATGCGGGGTGCCACAATGATCAGTCCTTGGACCTGTCCTTTGGAATATAGGGTACGACAGTGTGTTGCGAAGCAGGCTCATTAGAGGGATGAGCATCCTGTGTTACGCGGATGATACACTGATCGTGACCACCGGAGATTCCTTGCGGTAACTTATAAGCCGAGCGGAGATTGCCACGAGCCTAATTTTTTCTCGCATAAAGGATCTCTGTTTCAGTGTGGCTCCGTCCTGAGGCCTTGATGTTTCACGGACCTCGTCATGGACCACCTCCGGGCGCCCATCTAGCGGTTGAGAGGAGAGGCGGCTGGGCAACGTCCGGCCCCCCCTGAAGTAGATCGCATCAGAGTCAAGGTGCAGGTCGAGCTTCGACGCAGACGGTCGGGCCAAGGAAGGAGGCTATTGGCTAACCTTCCTCACTGAAGAGAGAGTGCCTTCCATGATTTCTCCGATTAAGGGGTTCCTTTTGCGTACGAAAGAACCGTGCCTACATAGGAGGCTCGGTATTGATGAGCCGTACGTAGACGTGACATGATAGAGTCCCAACAGTATCCCATGGCACGCCGCTATACATAGAGGGAACTCCGCATGATTTTAGTGGGTATGCTTGTCAGGTAGCAGCCAGTATTGCTGCCTCCTGACAAGAGAGACTTTCGTCTCCCCCAGGACAAATAGTATGCGTAAAAGCATTTTACCTGCGAGCAATAAAAAAGCTTGAATACCTACTCGTGAAAGGGAAGTAAAGAATGAGCTTGTATTTTTTAAAGATTTTTATTAAATAAAATAATCTATTGTCTAAAAATCTGTTGTAATAATCTATCAGCTGCGTCGTTAATCCAAGTTTTGCCGTCGTTAATATAAAGGTCCATTTTGGCAACGGGCTGCATAATGTCGCAGCAGACATGTCATCGTGAGACTTTTGGTTTCTATGTGTTTGTATGAAATACCTTCTGTAGTAAGCGACACGAAGTTAGCGACGTAATTCACACAAAAACCTAACACGTAACACAAAATACAACCACATAGAAACTAGAAGTGTCACGACGACATTTCGTCTGCTGCTGCTTTATGTACCCCGCTACCAACTTGCACCTTAAGAAAGATGGTTAACAATCCAGGCAATGACTTACAAGATGGAAGACAATATTGTACATACTGAAAGCATAATATTAACAAGAAATATTTTTCGTCGTTAATCTCTCATAATCCTACTTAAATCTTCAGTTTACTGTAACTTTCCCCGGTGTTTCAATCATAATTCATCGGAGCTGCGTAACACGCAGATTGAATGTTGCGAAATTTCTTAAGAGTATCCTTCTAGAACGGTAAGCCGTAATGAGAACATTCGGTTTTTGAATTTTGTAACGCCAAAAGCAATAAAAAAAATAAAACATATCGTCAAGTTATTGTACGATAAAGACCAAACACATCCTGAAAGTTTCTGCAAATGTTTTTCCCAAATATTTACGATTTCATTATTTTTCCGTTTAAAGTTCATTTCTGTGATTCATTCAAATTTTTTGTTTTAATTTGCAGTTTTTCATTCCACGTGAGCTTCTTTAGGAAAACTATCATTCCATCAGCTTCCAAAAACGCCACTGACGCAAGCGATGGTTATAAAATAGTACAACTATAAGATGCTCAGGTAGTTCTTGTCAGGTTATAAGGCCTTTTTCTTTATCCAGCGCTATTCTCATTTCGATTGCAGTACTTTTAACTTCCTAATGTTGAAAATACCCAAATGACTTCCGTATGTAGTAAGTTGATCTCCTAAGCCCAGCAGGACATTACGTAAGTTTTTATATCGCGCCCTTCGTCGAAACTATGAGTAATTAGTGCAGAATAATGATTAAGTTTATCTGTGTTTAAGGGCCAACACACGTAACGAGATATTCCGATAGCGACCAGATTTAGTAGTAGGTAGTTATTAACGTTTGGTTATATTGCAATACACCGGTAGCAAACCGGTACTGTATTTCTGCGTATGACACAATCATCAAATTTTTTTTTGGCTTTGAGTTACAACCGCTGTGAAAATGCTTGATAAATGCGTTTATGCAGACACCTTTTGCTATGCATTATAATTCAATAGCACTGGTGGACCTGATAACTAAAATATATTTCAACATAATCATACATAGGTATCGAACCATAGCAGAGCACTTTAGTTGTAAACGAATATAAGTCTGACCTAATATTATGGTGATTGCAAACCCAAACGTCTGCCTTCATAACGCTTGGCACTGAAATCAACTTCCATGTACTAAGTACTTAGTACCTACGAGTAGAAAGTTTGACACATATTGTTTTCGTGGATACTACCGGTCCTGTAACTTCGTTCTCGCATTTCTAGGATTCCTATAGCACTAGGTATGTAAGTATTAAATTTCATTAACGTCACCTCTTTATAATATAAGTAACATACCTAGATGTTAAGCTTTGTTATGTCTGATGATATTTATTATGACGAAATAATTAAGTTTAAATAATAAGAGTAGTTCACCCACCGTTTCGAAATTACACTATAGTGACTATACTGTAACGACTGCCTCATGATCTACTTGAGTAATCTAGATTTAGCTTTCACTAGTTATCTTAGAAACCTGACTCCGCAGTTCAGTGATAAAAGGCTATTAATGGTATTCGTAAGTGAAAATAGTACCTATCGATATGAGCTGTCAGAAGGTATCTGCTAGATATCAAAAATGTATAAAAATATCTCTTATCTCATCGGGACTTAAAGCACTCAATTTTATGTCTATGTCAAATACTTATTATTATCTATTGTGATACAATGATTCAATAGGCTGTACAATGATTAAATTATCTACTTCAGGGGTACGATTCTCATGCATTTCTATATTTCCGTACAATTAATGCATAATATGTAACCACTACTTTTGACAGCTGCATCTTATGACAGCTCCAAGATTTTTAATACGAATTTCAGCATCACACGTTGCGTTCGTGTAGTAACTGATGGAACTTTTTCGATTGCACGAGAATTGCTTCACGGAGCCCTGATTACGCTAATGCAACCAAACTAAATCGTAATTTAAAGACCGACATTTTGTCCATACTAAAATTGACAAAATGAGGTATTATCACTACCATAATAAAACACTAATTTATAAATTAGACGGTGTAAAACACAAGGGACATAAGATTAGTCAGCTATAACATTTTTGGATTGTCATGTATTAGGTATCTACTAAGGACAAAGTTTCAAATAAGCTTTCGATAATGAGGTAAAAAAAACCTATTGGGCTCTACCCCTTTGACGTCTACCGTCGTTAACCCTCTAAATTCCCTTACATTTATATAATAGTGATAAAACTAAAGCTTAGAACAACAGATCCTGAACTTTCAGTTCTTGTAAGAAGAAATAGTGCAAAGCTTTGCCAAACAACAAACTTAACAAAAATGTACTCATATGATTATAGCAAGCCTGCAAGATGGTTTGTAATATGTATCAACGTTATACAAAAACCGAGAACACGGCTTAAAGAGCAAAGCATACGAATATCATACAATACACAATAATGTTTTGTTAAAGCATTGCTCATCAAACAAGCACTATTCTCAGCTGTGTACCTCAGAATGTTATAAAAATTAGAAAACTGGACGAATCATCAGACCATCACATAAACGTTACACAAATGCTATTAACTCACTTTAAAAACGAAAGTGCAATGTCTTACTAAGTTTTCTAAAATTTTGTGGACTGCTATATCAAAACAATAGCGTAACTTTGTCCCTAAATTCCCGTTTACAAGTTATAATAAAGACGTTTTCGCTACATATTAAGTTGATAATGCCAATGCAAAAAAGTTGTCTGTGAACTAAATTAACAACGTGATAGTAGCAAAGCAAAATTTTATAATATATGAAAATTTTCATCTGTGTTATGCGTAGGCAAAGAGTAGTGTTATCGAATGATTAAGATTGTTACCGTAGCCAAATAGTCATTTGTAAACAAAAGAGTCCTAACCAAAATTCAACTTTGATTAATCACTACTAAACTTACCAGAAAAAGGGAATAAAATCCGTGCAAAATCCCAATCCCTCCCGGTGCAAGTCTATCCGATCCACATGTTTGTCACAACGGTCTCTGCGCGGCGAGAGTGACGCGCGCACGCTTCTACGCCACTGGGCGCGCGTCGCCGCCGCAGCCCCGTTGCCTTCAACGCTTCGCGCACGTAGGAAGTGGGGAACAGCCAGCTCAATCAATAATTAAAGTTACTCCTAGCCGATTCTGACAAATGATTCTGATAAATAAATAAATTTTGTTGAGCTGACTGTTTCCCGCGAGAAGCTAACGAGCATAGAAGATACCGAGATCAAAAGATACTGCCACTTTAAAATCTATGTACTGTCATACGTGCCGTTCATACAATGTCGCGTTTGTCACATGAAGTGAAACAAGTATTTTTTCTCAAGAAACAACGAAACAAGCTCTTATAGATCTTCTGTCCTGGCTACTGGAAAACTGAGCTATTCTTTTAGCTTTTTAGAAATGTAATCTATACCTCCTTTTTTTCTGCCTCAATAGGATTAGCAATTTTTTTAAAAGAATCCTATAAGCTAATAATGCAAGCGAACGGGCCATCAAGATCCAAAAATACGGACAAAACTCGGTACGGTCTCACTTTCTTACGAACGCAAGTTCACGTAACAAAGATGTTCTGGCTCTTTTCACACGGACTTTGCCACCGCCAGGCAGATCAACGATTGTGTGAACTTGTTCATTACCGTTCAAGTGTTATGTATACAGATTACGTTTGTTAGCATGGCGAGCACCAGTTTTGTTAAAGAGTTGTTAAATCGAAGACAAAGGTAGGAAAGCGCTGCGGGCATTTTAGAAAATGAACTATTAGCCTTTGCCTGCCTAATGCGGAACAAATAAACTTTGAATAAGCTCAATGAACTGCTATATAAAAAGCTCTGCTTAGTGTTTTGCTGGATTTTTGGGTAATCTCGTTTCTGCAGGTTTGCGATCTGTTAATAAATAGCGAACATTAGACCTATTTCAAAGCTATGTTCAATTGCTAAAATGTTTGAGAATATTATTTATGATTTTATTTATCCACTCTTAAAGCCAACAATTGTAGATCAACAAAGAAAGGAGTGAATAGGCTGTTAATAGCCAGACATGATCCATCTTCGGTCGCATCGTCGCTTAACATCAGGTGAGATCGCGGCCAAATGTCTGGTTATTCATATTAAAAAAAAAAACAAGACGGTTTCATCAGTAAAAAGTCTACAGAATCGAATCATTGCGAATCGTCCAACAATTATCTACTGTGATGGAACGGGGATTTTAGGTAGACGCTGTATATACTCGTAAATAAACTTAGCATGGTCGGTATACATCGGTACGTCGGTGATCTTCTTCGTTGGATTGTCTCATATCTGCACGATCGTAGCCAGGTTGTCACGGTAAAAGGTTACGTTTCTTCTTTTGTTCCTGTAAAGTCAGGTGTGCCCCAAGTGTCACATCTTGGTACTGTACTATTTAATATTTAAACCTACCTTTCTACTGCTCTAACCGCCGTACTCAGAGACGTCTATTAGTTTTAATACTCCATTAAAATTGGTGGTATCTCTTTCTTTTCCATAAAAACAAAAGAAGACAGAATGATGTTTAATGAAGCATTAAAAATAATTGACGTATCTGAGTGCGGCGGTAAACTTCCGAAAGTATAATGATATGACCAAGCACCATGACGCAAGGAAGTCCCGACCAAGAGTCCTGCAACACTCTTCTTTGGATCTTCTTTTACTAATAAAACTATTTTTCGTTTGCACTGTTTTATCCAGATTTGGTGCTTTTATTCAATCATATAAGTAGTCGAATCTAATTATGTACGAGTTTAGTCTAATGAATCAAGTCAATTTTGCATCCTAGCGTGATCGATGGCGAATCTGAATTGTTAAGTGAAAACGAAGTTTTAATGGATCGTTTTTGCGGCAAGTGTGAAAAAAGCCGTCGACGACCTCACTAGGAAGTAATTTGTATTGAATCAAGTTTCATCGACTCCACAGATTTCTGTTGATGAGAGTGGGTAGTTTACACTGAAAATAATATACTTTCTTTATTAAGGACTCAACTATGTTTCAGGGAGGTCCGAAAACATAGTTGTTAAAGCAATATAATTATCTGTTTTCTGTCTCGAAGTATTGGTAGGGCCCAGAAGATAAGGACACATTACCTGCATAAAATGGTACGGCCAAACATCAATTTCATTAGGAAAAGCAAGAGTATGAAACTGGGGTGTCCGCTGTCACCACGCCTATTCAATTATCATAATTGTAATGGATGCCGTACTTAAAACATTAGAGAAAAAATAACAGCAGTGAAACTAAATCAAGACAAGAAGATCGAATTTCCACGTTGCCTTTCCTTTGCAGATGATCTGATAATTGTCGACACCAACCTTAACGGACTCAGTAACATATTAACTCATCTTAAACAACTTCTTCTGATAATAGCCTTAAGAAAAGCTCTAGAAAAGCTAGCATCCAACCATTATATTAGGATAGCCTTTCAGACAACCATGCCAGGAAAAGGACAGTAAGAACGCACTGCAAGACAGGTCAGAAGAAACCGAAAGCACTGATACCCTTCATTAAAAAAGGACTAGACACTTGCAAGACTACTATAAAAATGAAAATAGAACCGACGATGACTTACGGACTTAGGCAGCCGCACTAACAAAAGGTAATAGATAATACACGAGGAGATACGAACGTATAATATTAACGACATGGTCAGGCATTCAAGAAACCCACCAAAAAACAAAAGGATACAGATACTGAACGGGAAAACTATTTCGAAGAGGATCAAATTCTTGAGAATATTTTACTACGGCCACATTTTAAGAAGAAGACAGCCCTACATCCTTCGAGCAGCCCTAAAATAAAAAGCGACCAAACTAAAATATGACCGGCCAATCTTCACTTGGAAAGACTTAACGCACGACCTAAGCTACTACAACAAAATGCGGGAAGAATGGTCGCAAATGGCGGTTAACATGAGTGAACCGGATAGCGGATCAGAATCGGACAACGACTCAAGAAACCGACCACCAAGGCAAGAAAGCCCAACGGCTTATCTCACCAATGCTCACCCCGTACGATAAAACCCGTCTCCCCTATATTCCTTTACTGAGCTAAGGTTCGAAACTTTGGTTGTAGTCGGAGGCAGCGGCTTGCCGACCTTCCATTCCCATCCCAGAGCGTGTCCCTCTTACAAACTGTGCACCTCGGTGTGTCGATTTTCCGGAGCTGAGCCCCTGTGACCTGGCCGAGCGTTGCACTACCGAATCAAATCGGACCGAAATCGAAATTGACTACTACCAAATTCTGTTTCAAAGAGAGCTTCTTTAAAGAATTCGTACTATAATGTTTTTAACCGAGTTCTACCACTGCGTCGCAGTCATTGGAGAGCGACAGGAAAGTTATGGCATTCTGTCTAGTTGCGTTTACAAATATAACTTGAAATCAACTGTTATTGATTTGGTGTCTGACGTTACATGCATCATGCAACCAATGTTGCAACTGGCGTTTTCCTAATGATGAATTAGGACTGCTCTCGCCCCTCACTATGTGGTACTTTGTATTTCAGCTTCCTCATTGCACCAAGCTGTCCATTCCATAATTTCCTTGGACATTTCCTACCAGGAGTCCACTAGAAAGCGTGCAAACTGATCATGATCAGCGTCTACGCACATAAAAACAGATACCATCTAGACTTGCGTGAGAATAGGCCTATAACATGTCTGAGCGTTCATTAAATTTATATATTGAAACTATGTTACAAGTTTTTAAGAAATTATATCAAATAGAATTCTATTTGTGTGAAAATAGAGAGCATTATCATTTGATAACCTTTATATTTTATAATAAATGATTTTGATAGACGTAGAAAATCATAGCACGTTCGAACTTTTCTTTAATATTAATCAATTGGTCGAAATAAACGCTTTTAAAATGATTTGTTAATCATATTGTAGGTAGATCAAATATTTGGATGATTTCATAACTATGTTAAAGTGTGGCGCTGTAATATTATTAATGGCGAATTAATGTATTGGAGTCATAATCTCGTTTATTTTGATTTCGTACTAGATTTCGGGCGCTATGCATTTCTATTTGATTAAGTACGATAATAAATGACAGGTTTCTCCGATTAAGAATTATTTTTCATCTTTTGGTTACCTATTGACTTCTGTCTTTTCTGCATTGTGTTTGTGGCATGCTTTTTGTAATCTGAAATTTACGTGTTAGCGTATGTTGTTCCGACCACCGAATTAGGTTACGATCGAAGTTACAACCTCTTGACATTTTGCCGGTAACTTATCCTTAGTAGTACAAGTTTTCCGTGAGACTAAACCAAATATTTCCAAAACCATACATACGCCAGTCAGGGGGGCCTAATTCTGCTAATGCAATCCTAAGGTTGTGAAAAACCTAGGTTTGATTTAGGGCTCTCGATGTTCTCATTTACGAGGTTCATGTCCTTAAATTGACAGAACCATGTAAATCTTGACGTTATTGTTTTATCACATCAGCTTTCCAAAATGAGGTCAACGAGGCTACTCGACTGGTCGTGCTAGGTAGCATTACGTCAGCGAAATAGCACAAAGGCCGAAATTATGTGTTATTATTACATCATTTGTATGGCATTTCTTAGACTTGAATTGTACCGTGCTTGAACTGTGGTTAGCTTGAGCTCAATGGTTTCTAGAATGTTCACTTGGGTCACTCTTATTTATAAGTATGGTTTGCATGTTGTGTCTGTGTCAATTCTCAATTTTGTCATTATTGTTTAATTTCGACGAAGTTGTAGAATTTCATTTTTTTGTGGTGACAGTCTGTAATCGCAATCTACTCCTTTACACTAGTTAAACTTCGTAACAGTATATAATAACGAATTACTGTTGTTTAAGAGACTGGCACAAACGTAGAAGGATCTATAGACTAGCAATAAACCCGGTACACAGAAAAAGCGTTATGTGCATACCACTTCACCCCTACTCCGGTCTCAAATAGGCTTTGAATTTTGGAAGTACATATTTGGGTACTCATATAGGATCAAACATATAAACGATGATTTAGATTCATTTCTGTCAGTTTTATACCATCTCTGCTCTATGTTATAAGTAATAAGTCCTCTTGGCCGATTTCGACCACGGCGGCCAATCTCAACAGAGATCAGCCAACTACGCAGGAGATATTATAGTGCACAAGTGTGGGCGCAATACACAGGTGCACTCAGACCTCTCGGATGTAAGGCAGAAACTTTGCCACAACACCAACGAGGCAGTCTGCTCTATGACTCCACATGCTTAAGCACATACTAGAGGTTATACTGTAGATAAATTAGCTATTTTATACGCTTTGTAATTTTCTTCATAGGTTCACCAATACCGGTAAGCTACCGGTTACCATACCAAAACAATGAGAATAACACACTTAAGCCGAACAATACATTACATCATGAAAGTGGAGCAACAAACTAAATGATGTACGCGCAGCCCGACGCGATGTACTCCGATGAGTTATTTAATATGTAACGGAGCGATTCCTAATTGTAAAGAAAATACTAGTAATCTACCGGCTTGTTACGTCGAATTCATAGTTTTCTGTCTAAAATTCTCAAACCTTTATAGAAAAAAAAACTGATAGCGGACGTTTTAAATAATTAAGTACTAGCGGACCCGGCAGACAATGCCCGCTGTTTTTGCCATATCTCTGTATTTTCTTGTAATTCAAACCTTCCCTGGGCATCCAAGAATATGTCAAGATAAAAATTTGTCAAATCCGATCTCGAATTTTAGCCAGAATAACGAACAGCAATTCATTTTATACAGTTTACATAAAAACTTTATTCTAGATTACTTTGTTTCTTTACAGGTAAAGTTGCACAACTCCTTCAACTTCGGATGCAAACTCAATCTCTAGACTGCACGCGGAAATGATGATACGGTATAGTTAACAACATTCTTCAATATTTACTTCAGTCAATACAAACGTTATTGGTTGTGAAATACAATCATCTTTGTCATTTGTTTATGCTTCGCTATCTTGGATTTGATTACCTGGACCTTTCCATGCGTACTTTTTCTGCACGGTGATTTCTGCAGCCAACTACGCGTAAACCTAGGTGTATAATAATAACTTCAAATAATAATAATAAATAAATAAATAAATATTTCTCAACAAGCACACCAATTCTCTAGTCCCAAAGTAAGCTACGAGGCTTGTGTTATGGGTACTAGATAACGGATATACATACTTAAATACTTTTTTTTTGTAAATAAATACATATTATAAATAGAAAACACCCAGACCAGTACAAACACACATGTTCATGCACACTTATGCTTGTACTGTGCGGGAATCGAACCCGCGACCCTTGGTTTAGAAGTCCGACATGCGGACCACAAATAACTGTGAACAGGTGTGTTTCATGACAGTTACGAATTTCAAATTGGACTGGTCAGCACCACACCTTTCGTTCGAGTGTTTATCGATCGAACATTTTACGAATGTTATTTTTTACCGATTGCTCGAAAATAGCCCCCCTGTACCTAATATTCGACGCTATGAGACGGCACGTGCGGCGCAAGAGTAGATTGAGCTGTGTGAAAGTAAAACTTGCCTGTTTACTTGTTCTAACAGTAATTCGCATAGGCTTAGACATCCTAATCTGAATCATCAGATGGGATAATGTAGTTAGTCATGCGTTCTTTTATGGGCATTGTCCTTACTTTAGAAATACAATGCTTAGCGTGGCCGACGTTTATTTTTTCATCTATTGAACCCCTAACTGTTTTATAAGCTGACACACTATAGGAACACTGATTTTATATTAAGCCAATTGAAAGGTAAGAATCGCGTAAGCGTAAGTATTAGGTAAGCCTGATTTGCCTCTAGGAATATTCCAGCTCAATTTATAATTAAATCTATGACTGGGATGACCAGAGTTCATTTACTAGGTAGTATACCAGATACCACCTTATAATCGAGGTGAGGCCTGAGACCGGCAGCGAGACTTATGAAGCTGATGAGATGAAAACAAATTAATTTATGGGATAAGCTGATACGTAATCATTCTATTTCTTTGTAAAAATAGAAAAGGCAACATCACATACATTGATCAGACTCTGTGCTAAGTAGCTTAAGCACTCCTGTTACACAAATTAGTATCAACAGTAATATGACAAAAAAACTTAAATAAATGCGTACATAACAACCAGACCATTGTTTACAGATTTATTAGATTATAACTTCTTGCTAGTATTTATATATTTGATAAAAGCCCAAAGTTGGGCGTCCACTCCTGCAAAATGGACTGACAATCTAGCACAGATAAAAATCGTGGGTATGAACTGGATGCAGGTCGTTCGTTTGTAACCGTTCCACCTGAAATTCAATAGGGGAAGCCTTTGCATAACAGTTGACTTGGTACTGATTGATTGTGATGATTTTGATGATCCGATAAAGTCATACATCGCGGTGACCTGAACAGATGGAACTATCTTGATTTTAGAGAAGTCCTGTATATTATTACACCAACTAAGTTACCTAATAGACCTAAATAAAAGTTTGACTGCCTAAAAATGCTGTTTAGCATAGCAACTATTACTGTGCAATAAAGTTTTCAATAAATAAAAAAATTATTATGATGATGTGATGATCCAGTCAAGTCATACAGCGCGGTTACCTGAACAGAATAGAAACATCCAGTTAAAGTAGTCTCGTGTATAAATATTTGGCTACCCTACAAGCAGAAGCTGTCAGCAGCGTCGGGAGAGATCATACACGTTCATTACTTCCTCGAGATCTGCGCGCGCGCTTATTAGATTTCATTCACGGCGCCGGAGATTGTTCAACCGTGAAGCGGAAGAGGTGACAGTATAGTCGTGGATGAGGCAAAAGGGCATAGTATCGTCTGATGTAATACGGTGTATAACACCAAGGTGCAAGATAAGGATTTTATCTAGTCACCATTCGCTTGCCCTTTTACCCAGGTTCTCTGGGGTCGGCGCAGGATTTTATGATATTTCTAAATGCAAATTTATTTATTTATTTATAAAGATATAGATAGATTTATAGATATAGATAAGGACGCCAGTCGTCATACTATTATGATTTTCAGACTGTCTTGACCATATTACTACTCTATTGAGTAAGTGCTCGATGTGCTCGAACTACCTTACAATGGCTGACCTTTCGCCAAGTAGGCCGAAAGTCGCAAGGACCTACTTATGGAATTACTTCCGAGGGTCTGTGCGGTGAAGACGAAATCATTGTTAAATTGTTTCCGCTTCATATCTTAAATCCGATTGACAACATATACTTCGAACTTAAACTTTTTATAGCAATAATTCAAATAATTACCTAAATGTCAATAGATAGACGTGATATTTCTTTTTTATAACCTCTTTCATTCCACTACTGAGCAAAGATGTCCCCCAAACTGCTCCATCTACTTATTTCTATCTTTCGCTGGCAACTCCCAGTCTCTTGCAAAGGCAACCATATCGTCACACCATCGCTTTTTGGGTCTACCTCTACGACGGCGGCTGTATGTGTGGCGACAAGAGCCCATCTGTCGGATATTTCTTAGTTCTTTAAAATATAATATAGTCATTTGCGTTTTGAACTGTTCGGCGAATTAGTGCAACCTGATCACCAATATCTGTGCTGATATAGTATTCAGGAAATCAATATTGCATTAATTCAAAACACTTGTGTTGTGTTTATACCTCCGGTCCTACCCGGTTAAAGGTATATGTTAGTTTTTTTTTTCATTTTGCACCCACTTATAAAGTTTTTTGTTTGGTCACTAAGCTTTCAATTCCTTGAAAGATAAAGAGAATGACAACCGTAATTAATTTCGGACATCACAAAAACAGAACCACAATAAGAATACATACACATACTAGCTCATCTACCACAAAAGAAATAGGCAGTAATTATCCCTGTCTAAATAATATTCAACCAACTTGACAAGTGTGCTCCTTTAAGTTGTCATTTGCGTAGTCATTCACTTTGAATTGGCCAAGCCAACAAGGGTTAAATCAATGCCTAGTTCTTTCAAAGTAGAAGGGTAGGAGAACAAGTACAGAATACACTAACACAACAAAAAGAGAATTAAAAATAACTAAAACACACATGGTTACAATCAAAATTTGTCATAGCATAATTAAATCTTTTACCGACCGACTATAAGGTCGAATAATAATCTCTCGGCTGAACTCCAAACTTTACCCACCCGATCCGAAGTTACCAATCGCCTAAATTAGTACTCAACTCATACATTGCATTACATAACCGCCGTAGATGTGACGAAGCGATGACTTCGCAGAATCATTTCTTCCCGCGTTACATTGAGTTACAAGTAGAATGAAGCGGTTACAATGATAATTTCAGGTCATAATTTTTTGTTTATTACTTACCAATCACATAAATAGGATTGTTAGCATAAAAATAAGATTTTCAACGAAATGGTAACCTAGCTCTAAAAAAATTTGTCTCTCTGTAGATGAAAATAAGTAGGTATGCCTGGATGTGCATATTTCCTAAAACTACCCTTGAGTTTTTCACTGAAACTGTATTATAATAGGTTATGTCTGAAAATACTCGCTAAGAAGATCAGATAAAATTGCGATTAACCACAAATTTAATTAAAGCGAAAAACAATTTGTGAGGATTGTTAACCAGCATTATTGATTTATTTTGCTCAAAAAGGCTTATCTGGCCCAAAACATTCACATCACATCTAGCCAATTTGCCATTTTTGTTACATCCGGATGTGAAAATTGAAGTGAAGTAAAATGGAATTATTTTTTTGACGACTATAACCATGACTATAACCATCTGCAAGCCTAACTCAAGAAACTTGCTTGGTAAGCACAGCGACATCTTTATCTCATGTAAGATAACGCAGGAAACGTAAGAAACGAAAATAGCTACATAATATTACGTATAGTACGCTTGTATGAAGAACTACAGTGTGAAAGTATAAGCTTAAAGTGCTATTCACCTGAGCACCTGCAACATAGATGGCGCTGTAAAATACGCACAGTGTGGAAATTTGGCTTAGTGGTGGCCAAGTACAGTTTATATGATTATTGATAGCTTTTACTGTTTTGAAGGCTTGTCAATGACACCGATGACGTTTTTTTAAAATATTTTTGTAATTATCGCAGTTGTAGAGAAAGACCCATAGAAACCATAGAAATATTATTTTTTTTCATAGTTAAATACTTATGTATGTATCTCTGAAAAAAAATTGAATAATTTTTGTACATATTGTTGTGGGTATATCTTAATAGTAAAATATGCGTGTACCGTGCTTTATCAATAAAACAGTTGTGAACCAGGCTTGCCTTTGATTACACTACATGGTGGCAGCGGTGCGTTTAAACGTGTATAAAATAGTAATTTTGCTATATTATTGTGACTGCATAACGTGTGCGAGCAAAACGATTCACTTGTTTACGTTTTATAATGGAACACGCTCGCCCACCGCAAGAATTAAGTCTGGAGGGCAGCTCCGTCGGCCGGGCCGACGCATGGAAGCGGTGGAAAACACAATTCAAGCTATTTCTGAAAGCATCTGGGGTGCATAAAGAGGAGGGTGGTGTGCAAGCTAGTCTTCTCATCAACCTGATCGGACCGGAAGGCTTCGATGTTTACGAGACTTTCAACTTTGAAAACCAAACCGACAAGGATGACGTCGACAAATTATTGGCGAAGTTCGACGAATACTTCGGTGTCAAGCCTAACATAACCTTAGCAAGATACAATTTCTTTACAAGAAATCAAGATACCGGCGAGTCTATCAATCAATATGTTACTGCTTTGAAACTGTTGGCAAAAAATTGCAATTTTCAGGCTTTAGAGATTGAACTCATTCGGGATCGAATAGTGTGCGGCGTAAAAAACACCGTTGTTCGAGATCGTTTATTAAGAACCGACGATTTGACATTAGACAAAGCCATAAAGATATGTCAAGTGGACGAAATATCAGTGGATAGCAGCCGCTTGCTGGAAACACGGAGCGTGGGCCAGGGGCCGGCGCAGGTGGACGCAGTTAGTGTGCGCGGCGGCGCCGGGGGCGCAGCCCGAGGCCGAGGACGCAGCTGGCGCGGGCGCCGGGCCCGCGGCGCCGCGGGGCCTCCCAGTACCAAACGGCGTGATCTCCCTTCTGGATCAGGTCGTAATTGCCCCAGGTGTGGCGGGGCTCAGTGTGGTGAAACAAATCAGTGTCCGGCTATATTTGTGCAGTGTTATGTGTGTGAAAATCATGGGCATTTTGCGAGAATGTGTAAGTTAAACAAAAGTGTAAAAAAATTATACGACATTGGTATGCAGGAAGAAAAGATGGAGGAGCAACAAAACTGTGAGTCATTTTATATATCTACGCTGTTGAACATTTCGGAAATTAATGCTCTGTCCGAGGATTGGTGTGAAACACTTACATGCGAACATGGTTCTGAAAAGTTTAAATTAGATACCGGTGCGGATATTAATGTACTTTCTTATAACCGATTTTTACAATTAGGTTATGAAACAAAAATCATGAATGCTAACTGTAATATTAAACTGCAATCCTATAGTGGAGATATAATTCCTATCAAAGGAATATGTAACCTAACATGGTATCATAAAGATAAATCGTATGATCTTAAATTTGCTATTGCTTGTTTTGATTGTCAAAGTGTGCTGGGACTGAATGCTTGTACGTCTTTGGGGCTAGTTATGAGAATGCATAACATAAACTGGGCAGAACATAACGATTTGTTTACAGGTTTAGGTTGTTTACCGGGCGAATATCATATTGTAATCGATAAAAATGTGTCGCCAGTGGTATGCGCTCCGCGCAAGGTGCCGCTAGGGTTGCGCGATCAGTTGCAGGAGGAGTTAAATAGAATGACTCAGCTAGGGGTGATAAAAAAGGTATCACATCCTACACAGTGGGTTAATTCGCTAGTAGTCGTTGCTAAAAAGAATGGTAAACTACGTGTATGCTTAGATCCGCGTCCTCTTAACGTAGCAATAAGGCGTGCGCACTTTCAGTTGCCTACAATAAATGATCTAGCTACTAAACTCCATGGTGCTAAGTATTTTTCGGTTCTGGATGCAAATTCTGGGTTTTGGTCCATTAAACTAGACAGTGAGAGCTCAGATTTATGTACGTTTAATACGCCGTTCGGACGATATCAATATTTAAGATTGCCGTTTGGTTTGAACTGTGCGCCTGAGGTATTTCATGCAAAGATAAAACAACTGCTGGAAGGGCTGGAGGGGGTAGATTCATTTATTGATGATTTAATATGCTGGGGTAAGACCAAGGATGAACACGATAAAAGATTGAAAGCGTTATTTACAAGAGCTCGAGAAATAAATTTGAAATTCAATAAAGATAAATGTCGTCTTTGTGTGCAGGAAGTTACGTATCTTGGTCATATTTTCAACAAAGATGGCATGAAGGTGGATATTGAGAAAGTTAGGGCTATAAAGAGCATGCCAGAACCGAATGATCGAAAGAGCTTAGAAAGATTCTTAGGTATAGTTAATTACCTGGCTAAGTTCATACCAAATTATTCCGAACACACATTTCAGCTTACTAGACTATTAAAAAAAGATGTTACATGGTGTTGGGAATTGGGTCACAAAAATGCCTTCGAAAAATTAAAAGATTTAATTAGTGAGGCTCCAGTTTTGGCGTTATACGATGTTGACAGCCCTGTGCTGTTGTCCGTGGACGCGAGCAGCGTGGCGCTAGGCGCGGTGCTGACGCAGCGCGGGCGGCCGGTCGAGTACGCGTCGCGCACTCTCACTCCCGCGCAGACTCGATATGCGCAGATCGAAAAGGAATTATTGGCCATAGTCTTTGCTTGCGAAAAGTTCCATCAGTATATCTACGGTAGAAACCAAATAATTGTCGAGTCAGACCATAAACCGCTTCAAAGCATATTTAAAAAACCCTTAGATACAGTCCCAGCACGCTTGCAGCGTATGATGCTAAAACTACAAGGATATAATTTAATAATTACGTACAAACCAGGGAAGTTTATGTACATACCTGACACGCTTTCGCGTGCGCCTTTGCCAGACTTATATGATGATAAATTAAGTGTCGCCATATTGAATCAGCTAAAAATGGTAATCAATAACTTGCCGATTTCTCATAACAAACTTACTTTAGTAAAACGAGAAACTGCTAAAGACGAACTTTTAAAACAATTACTCGTACATATAAATCAAGGCTGGCCTAATAACAGATTTCAGTTAAAAGATAGTTTAAGATACTTTTGGTCTATGAGAAGTGAACTTTTTTGTGTTGATGGCGTTATTTTTTAAAAATAAACAAGTTCTAATCCCTGATTCATTAAGGACCTTGATGTTAAATCTTATACATGATGGGCATTTGGGAGTTGATCGCTGTAAAAGGCGCGCTCGAGAAGTTTTATTTTGGCCTGGTATAGTTAAAGATATTGAAAACTATGTAAAAAAGTGTAAAGTGTGTCAGGAGAATTCAAATAAACCAAGTAAAGAACCTATGATACCAGTTTCAATACCGACTTTGCCTTGGAATAAAATTGGGACCGATATTTTCGAGTATGGAAAAAAAAGCTATTTGATATTGGTAGATTATTTTTCAGGATTTATTGAAGTCGCTAATTTAAAAGATACTTCTGCAAATTCCGTGATTACTATATTAAAGGAAAATTTTGCTCGATATGGTATTCCAGATATTGTTATAAGTGATAACGGACCCCAATTTTCAAGTTATTATTTCAAAAAGTTTGCATTAGAATGGGATTTTCAACACATAACTTCGTCTCCCTATTATGCCCAATCAAATGGAAAAAGCGAACGGGCTGTACAAACTATTAAAAAAACCTTAAAAAAATCTTTGGAAAGTGGTACTGATTTTTACATAAATTTATTAAGTCTCAGAAATACTCCGCGGGAAAATTTGAATTCTCCTGCACAACTATTAATGGGACGTCGGCTCAAATGTAGGCTCCCAGTACATCCTGAATTGTTAATGCAAAATAATTCCGAGCATGTCGCTGTACAACATAAACGTTTATTAGCTAAACAAAATAAAAGTAAAATGTACTACGACTGTCATACTAAACAGCTGCCTGAGTTGAGTGTCGGTGATGAAGTCATAATGTTAGAAAATAACAGTGAGCGAATCCGCGGCACAGTGGTAGGCAAAGCCTCCACTCCGCGCTCTTACCTTGTAAAAAACAAAAGAGGTATTTATCGCCGTAACCGTCGACACTTAATAAAGAATGAGCCTTATGGCAATGAAAAGGTGAATTTGACTGAGGAATCAGATGACGAGGAGTATGTTTCGGGTAGGGAGGATAGTGAGTATGAAGTTAGCAAAAATTTAAGTAGCCCAGGGTCATATTCACCTCCGATAACCCGAAGCAAAACTAAATGTCAAAATTAATTTAAAAGTTTATATTTTTATTTTATTATTATATTGGAGTAATGTTTTAGTGTGACACTAAGTCTTGAAAAGTTATTCATAAACTCTTTTGGTGGAGGGAAAAAATAGGATATATGTAGTTATTTAATTGATATTAAAAATTGTATAAGTATTGCTTCTGATATTGACCTATTCATACAGGGCTTAAATCATTTATAAGGAAGGAGATGTTGTGGGTATATCTTAATAGTAAAATATGCGTGTACCGTGCTTTATCAATAAAACAGTTGTGAACCAGGCTTGCCTTTGATTACACTACACATATATTCTCATTAAGGAATGAATAAGTATCAGTTTTATTAAAAGCGAGATATAAAACACGTTACCGCTAGAGTGGAGACGTGGCTACGTGGAGATACAATAAACTCAAATCTAAAATTTATAACTTTTGAAGAGTTTACAAACATCTTAGTGATTATTAACAGTAACTCCATTCTGAAAACCCTAAAAAGGTGACCTTCAGGAAAAGATAATGAAAACTTATCATTAACAGCGGTATATTAAATTTCCCTTTATGTATCCTTGCATAAAAAAACGTTGTTTGTTTATTTTCGTAAGTATATAGGAAAAAAATACACGGGTTTTAGTTTATAACATTTTTATTTGTTACATAACATTCATACGTATACAATAGTTCACACATGCCAGTGGCGCAAATCAAACGTTACGTTCGTAACCTTAAAGTTGACATCCTTTAAATAATATTTACAGCCTTAGTCAACTCAGCATTGGATTCACTATCTATTTATAAACAACATACATCTCATTTTATCTTATTTATTACGATCGGTCTGGATTACAATAACGAAGATATAAAACTAAAATAACGATCTATCTATTGATGTAACAACGCATCTTGGACCAAAATAATTATACAGATTTCGGCAAAAATTGTTATACCTAGCTACCCATTTTGCTCTGCTCTGAGTGCCAACATAACTTGTGTTTGGATGAATGGAGTTTGTGACAAAATGACTAGATTTGTTATTTTATTTGAAACTGTAAATTAAAACTCTGGAATTTGAAAAGCGGTTTAGTCCGGAACGAATTAAAATTCGGTTGCTCTTAAATCCGCTGATTCAATATTTAACACAAGCGCAATATGGCTTTTAAAAATTGCCTAGTTTTTGGTATGTCATCTTGTTTTTCTGCATGAAGCATCGCGCTTTCGTCTTATTCCTAATTGCTCTAACCTACTACATTTCAATGACCTCTTATTTCTATTATTTAACCATGTTTCTTTTATCATATCAGCACCCTTTTCGGCAACCATGATGACTGGTGCATTAATATTACCGTTGGTAATGGTAGGCATCATGCTAGCATCTATCACTCTTAAGCCTTCAACGCCATAGACGCGAAGCTGTGCATCTAGAACTGCCATAGGGTCCGTTGGAGGGCCCATTTTGGCTGTGCCTGAGATGTGATATATTGTCATAGTGTACTGCCGAATCACACAATCCCAATACTCATCGGTATATGGAGGCAGGTGTTTGCAATTAGGCAAAGGTTTATCGTGGAACTTGGCTCCGAAACGCTTCATGGCTTGGGTTTCTCCTAGAGCTATAGCTGCTTTAACACCCTCTCGTAAAACGCTTACGTCATCTGGATGTGTGAGGTAGTTGTGGACCATTATTGGGTACTCGTAAGGATTTTTCGATCGTAACTTAATAAACCCTCTACTCTTTGGACGAAGCATCATGGGAAATATTCCAAACACGTCTCTGTTGTTTATATCGCCAAACACTTCATTATAGAACTCATCAGTAAGAGCATGTGCCCTCTTTACTTGCGTTCCACCATCTGACGGAGTTGAACATGACGTCATCATGAACTCTATATCTGGCCAATCATCTGATGCGTTTGCATATTTTGTGTTAATAAAAGCCACTGATTCCAATCCAATACTCGAGGTAAGTGGCCCATCTTCAGTTACCGCATATCGTAATGCAGAGTTTATGTTCACAAGTCTATTCATCACCAAACTGATAGGGTAATCAACTAGAAACACTAAGCCACCTACAGCAATGTGGTCCTGCAAATTCTGACCAACACCGGGAGAGTTGTGGATCACATCAATGCCGACTTGCCTTAAATTATCTTCCGGGCCTACTCCAGAAAGCATTAGAAGTTGAGGTGAACCGATCGAACCTGCTGATAGAATGACTTCTTTGGTTGCATATACGACTTGGTTAATACCATCTCTGATGAATTGTACTCCGTATGCTCTTTTGGTATCTTTGTCTATTAAGACGTTAGTCACGTGTGCGAATAGCGCTACGTGAAGATTCTGTCTTAGCCTTACTGGTCTTAGAAATGCCTTGGCTGCTGAACACCTTGTTCCTCGCCTGATAGTGAACTGAAACCAGCTGAATCCAGTTTGTTGGGCGCCGTTCACGTCTATCAGATCGTAGCCCATTTCTTCTCCTGCTTGTAACAATCCAACTCCCAGTGGAGTGTTGTATGGAGAATCTTGGACGGTTAAGTAGCCACCTGGAATATAACACAGTGCTGTTTTAGTTTTGTGTTCATCATATACAATTTTAAAAAGGGCCTTAGATAGCACATGGGCAATGCTAGCGTTGAGCTTCTGAACGTTTAGAGTGACTATTTACGTATTTAAAAAAAAACTCTTTCACGGCCAGCTTTCACTGCTGTGGTTTGTCAGATCTATTATGATTGTGCTATTATCGAAATAATATTTCATTTGCTTATACTAGTAATTTCTTTGGGTACCTGTAGAATGGTGTCGGCTATCCTTCGCGAGATACGGATTCCTTTGGTCCTCTGATTTCTTGAAATACGGCAATACTTCTTCAAAGCTCCACCCAGGGTTCCCGAAGGACGCCCACTGGTCGTAGTCACGCTTGTTCCCTCGAATGTAGAGCATCGTGTTGAGGACCGAGGACCCTCCGATAACCTTGCCCTTGGTCCACGCGCAGCGCTTGTCGATCATAGCTTGGCACGCTGTCTCTTGTGGTTGAGTGCTGGAAAATACAATAACTGGTATAAGTATTTTATGGGGAACAGTTTTCACTAAACTATTTTTAAACTTTGTTAAGGCCATTGCTGTTATTATGCGATTACATACGTATTTGATTAATTCAAAGTCAATTTAGGATTCGGTAAATTTGAATTTTCATAACACAAAAGTCATGATTGGCCTGTTCTTCTTAAGTTTTAGTAATCGAAGAGCGCCATGTTGTAGTTTTGTTAGCATTCTGCTTTTCAATTTGAGCGGTTATGGTTTGGAACTTTGCGAGTTCTAAACCATAACCGCGAGTATGTTTTTGTGATGTGCACGTGCATTTGTTACATAAGTCTTAACATAACATACCGGTATTTCCAATCCAATTTACTTTTATGTAGATACAAGGAAAGCAGCGGCACGTCACTGATTGTCGTTTCGTGGCCACCAGCTTCTAGCAATAAGACATTCCAACCCTCTATTTCCGATAGTCGGTTCGCTAAAACCGATCCAGCCGAACCTCCTCCAATGATGACGAAATCGTACTTTTCTCTTAAAAGTTTCTGGTTGAAAGGTCTGTTTTCAGGGTCTAGAAGGTCGTAGTTGAAATATGCCATTGTTGCGAGCATGATAGGGATGAATGTCAGCTTGCTAAGTCCGCCTATGGCCAGGGCAGACTTGGCCGCTGATGCTGCTACCGTCAGCACCCCCATGTTTAATCAGCTTTGCTTTCTTTGTACCTGGAAAACAAGAAAGTTTTTGTGTTATTGATGGCTACGGTCCTTTGTATTTGTGCATGTAAAAATGGCATCAACTGAAAGATGTTCCTAACTGAGCTGTAGTATTACCACAAGTAGTTTGACGTTTAAGTAATTGATTGCTCTTTTAAAGATCTAAGGCGTTTTGGAGCAGCCAAATAATTCTCCTATTTAAGTTATGGGTTCAAAAAATATCCTGGGTTATGAAACTTAGCTGTATTATCAGATCTTTAATTACCATTATTTTTAAACGTTCATTGTTCGAACCGCTACAACGACGTTAATCATTAATAACCTCTTCATTATGTTGGTATTTTAATAGCTAGGGGAGAGGCGGGCAAAACGGATCCGTTAAGGATAAACAATCAAACAATGCATTAAAATCAGATAACATGTAATTATATAAAATTAAAACCAACCTCTGGTTAACAATGCTTAAAAATAAAACAAAGTCAACAAAAAAATTAACATATTCTATGTAAAATCAGCATTATTTTTTTAGTTGTGAAATACCCGTTTTGCCCAATGGGGGCAGGTAAAACGGGTTTGTCACTAGGGCAAAGAGAATACTTATTTAAGTTCGATCATTAGTCGAAACACAAATCACAATAATATGAACCATGCCCAGAATATGATGAGCAGCTCTCATGTGTCCATTCTTGACACTGAGAGCATTGTATCCAGTCTTCATTTGGTGGGCTGACAAATAACTCTCTGCACACAGTACAATAGTATTCTTTCTCGTTTTCTTTGCCCCTTCTTTTTTTTTCTACACTCTTTTGTTTCTTGTTGTCATTTTTCTTATTTATTTTTTTCTTCTTTGTGCCAGAGGTAGAAGCACCTAGATTTACCTTAAGGGAAGTTTTTTTAAATTTTTCTTCTTGCTGTAACTTCACAGGTGTGCTTGTTAAAATCGCAGCCTGTTGCGGTTTACGACCTCTTTTTGTCTTTTGAAACTGTTGTTGGGGTAAAGGATGTATTTTTTTAAGGATTTTTGAACTCTGTAATAGTGACGAATTTGCTGGAACGGAACATTTATTGGATGCAGTTGTTAAAGCTGATGTTGTTATTTCATCTGATCGAACTGTTGAAAAAATGGATGGTGTTGGCAAACCAGGTGGAGTCACTTCTTCTGGATGATCAGTGGCAAAAACGGGTGGTGTTTCCAAACCAGGTGGAGTGATTTCACCTGGACGAACAGTTGCAAAACTGGGTGGTGATGCCAAACCAGGCAGAGTGATTTCATCTGGACGAACAGTTGCAAAAATAGGCGGTGTTGTCAAACCAGGTGGAGTAATTTCATTTGGTTGAACAGTTGCAAGAATGGGTTGTGTTGGCAGCCCTGGAGGATTGATTGCCTCTGATGCGTCTGGTTCAGCTAATTGAGATAGAGGTCCTTGCTCATTCGGTGCAGATGACACTTCGTAAACTGCACATGGTGCATACAGGGCTTCATCTATAACGTTCCGGTCGAATGGATAAATGCCAGCTGATCTAAATCCACTCATGGCATTTTGAGGCGTAGCCACTTTCAAGTATGCAGAACTGACAAGACGAGCAATTTCATATTGAGATATTACTCGTCCAGGATTTTGCTTTTGAAATTTGTTCACTTCAATCTCGAAGGCAGTCTTCAATGGCGAATAGACTGAAATGTCAAGTGGCTGTAATCTATTCGATGTGTGTGGGGGAATTGACAGGAAAATTACATTATGGTCTCTTGCATATTCCAGCGCTGGGTAGTACTTGTGAGATTCATGATTATCGAGAATCAATAGAGCCTTGCAATCAGCTGTCGGTCTCACATGATTAACAAACATTATCAACCACTGCAAAAAAATTGGTCCACTTACCCATCCGCTATCAGATATAGTACCTTCGCTACCGGTACATGCACCATCTAGTAAACGTGGTTGGAATCTTTTCCGTTTGAAAATGAAAAATGGTGGCGGCGCAAAAGATCCTGTTGCACTGCAACAGCAGATCACTGTTGTCAAAGTTCCTCTCTCCAAACTGCTGACCATGCCAACCTGTTTCTTGCCCTTGACTGACAGTACTTTTGGTGGTTTTGTAGATGAAGTCCGCAAGCCAGTTTCATCCATATTATATATCATATTCGGACGAATGCTATTCTCTTCAATAGTGGTCTCTAGCAAATCGTAGAAACGAGTTACAGCTGGTTTGTTGAAGGCTGACAATCTGGCTATCGACGTCGGCTCTGGGGTTCTTAAAACGATATCGGGATGACGCTTTACGAAATTTTTAAGCCACTGCTTACCAGCAACATCATTCTTGAATGGCGACTGTATATTTTGTTCCTTGGCATACACACCAGCTAATTCCATAAATTCAATCCTCGATAAGCCGTAAAACACAGAATCTAAAGCTTTTAAATGATTTACCAAATCATTTTCTTGTTCCACAGTAAATACTGGTTTGAATCTACCAAGACTTTTTGTAGAAATTCCTGACTTGACACGGCGTTGTAACGTACTAAAAGGAATACCATATTTTTTAGCCGAGCTTTTAATGGAAGACTTTTTCGCATCAGCAATCGCTTTCTTCATGGTTTCCTCGGACCAAGAGGCCCTAGTAGTCTTCCGAGTATATTTGTAAACCATCTGCCGGAAAGAAATAAAAACAAATATTAAATATATTGTGGAATCTAAAGTAGGGTAAAACGGGTAGAACCCATTTTGCCCGCTACCGTTTTGCCCTACCGGCTTCCATTGCAATAACCTCACAAAAAATCAACACACAATCATAACTTTGACACTAAGAAATTCTTATTGTGGACTTAAAAAACCATGTATACGATAGACCTACCTTTTTATATGAAAGCTTAATGAAATTTCACACAATCACGTTATAATTACCTTGATTTCTTTTTAATTTTTATGCAAAAAAACAAATACGCATCTCATTTCACTAACTAATGGCGGCGGACCCCCCGCAACTGGCGTATTCGGCGACCGCCTGCAACAACTTCACGACGGTGTACTATTTCTCTCTCTTTCTAGCTTTGGTACCTATGCAGAGCGTAAACTCTTTTTGCCCGCCATAACCTTCTTGCCCTTCCTACCCCTATAGTTGAATAAACTCAGGTCAATTGAACGTTTACGGCATATGCAATTAACCGGTATCCTCATTGACTCATTTCGATAAAGACATACTTATTACATAGCTTATTTTTCTCGACCGGCTCTGTATACAACCGAATCTCATAATAATGAAAGTCAAAAGCCCTCTTTCGAAAATACACACGTAAGAAGTTGAATTGCTAATTATGTAAAGTTTTCGCTTCCCGGTGTAGTCAAACTCAATGGAAAAGGTTACAGAGATCAAAGGTAAAACTAAGTTATTTCGCCTTGAAAATACTTTTCTAATGGTACGATTGAGACATTGAAATTACGAAAATCCCACGTGCACTATACCTCTAGTGATTGACATAACGCTGTGAAATGCAAATAATATTCGTTATTCTATTTTGTGTATGAAGGTAGCAACCATATTCATAGGCCCAAACGATGCCTAATTTACATATAACGTTTAAAACGCTAGTTAATTTGTACGACTAGTGGTTAGAGGTTATAACGATCATATGTGTAACATTACTGCCATAGAGCATGGTATAGCACGGCATATAGCTCGTCTCGCAACTCTTGCGCAAGCCCTTATGACACAGCGGCCACAGGTGAAGTTAAAGCAGCAGCCATAAAACACATTAATAAAAAAAACACATAACCCTCGTTTTTGCTTCGTTACAAACTCGATTTAATACTGATTTCACGGAATCTGATCAGAATAACTTTAGTGGTGACTCTGCATTTTTCCCAGGGGGCTGAGGCTATGGGTCTCTTCATAGAGATTTGTGCAGCTTTCCAGGTTTATAACGTTGGTATCAGTCGAACTAATTATGCTAACGAGAAAGTTAAAAGCTATCACACGATAAAGTAACTGAACGGAAATAATGTATTCAATATTATTTAATATTATTTAATGCCCCCATTAGCCTAACTTCATTTGCGTGTGATTGCATATGCACGTGCGTGTGATTTGCGATCGTGCTTTGCGTTTTATAAAATATGCCACCATGCCTGTCCCAAAGCCGGTGGGTTTTCTAACGGTTTAGAGCATGTTAAGGCTACTGTATATTCTTACACTGTAGATCGCGACTCGTCTGCTCGAACCCCATTGTCTTATGCACGCAGGTGACAAGGTTTGGTAATTGTGTGTCAGCCAGTCAGGCCACAGTTAAACTAATGAAGAAAGGAGTTGATCCTTTGCTCTACATGTTTGAATATTTTAGGCTGTGGCACTGGTGTACCTCTTGACTATTTCATAGTTGTATAAATCGATATACCATCTTTATAAGTTGCTAGCTTTCCGCCAGCGGATTTGCCTGCGTTGAATTCGGTTCTCAAATAGAAGTAATAAACATTTCATTATACATTAGATATAGCCCTTGTTCATCAAGGAGGATTTTAATGGTAAAATTTTTTTTTCAAGTTGGTTTAGTAGTTTCGGAGCCTATTCAATTCAAACAAATTATAAAATGTTTGATTCATGTTTCCGTACCTTCATTTGGCATATTTTTAGAAGGTGAAATACGTTTGTACACCGTTCTTTTGTATAACATCAAGTTATTACACTAACATAGGATTCTAGAAATAACTTTTACTTGTTATTAAATAAAGCAACGATTAAGCTTTAGGTACCGTACTCAGATATCAGGCCTTAGTCAGTGTGAGAGTCAATGTGTTACGTTTCCTTGCTCTCTGGTGGGAATAAGGTCGTCCTTGCCTTGATTTTTTTGTCTGTTTGTCTACGTCGTTCTCATAACTAGAGTGCAAGCATTGTTGTACTGTTCGACTTCTTTTTAAAATATGTAGGTACTACAACACACCTCCTTGGATAATTATCATTAAAATTTATTAATTACTACCAGTAATCAATATACAACGACATCACATACATAGATCTGACTCCGTGGTAAGTATCTTAAGCACTTGTGTTACAGATATCAGAATCAACAGTGGTATTATTACAAATAAACTTAAATAAATACATATAACACCCAGACCAGTACAAACAGACATGTTCATGCACACAATAAAAATTGGTGTTTAACTACTTGGGTAGAAATATGGAATGTAATGTTTCAAAATTTATGAAAATTCAGGCTCTAGAGAAAAGAGACGGCAGAATTTGTATGGTACATTTTTTCTTAACGTCAGAATTTGATGTATAGAACTGTTCTACTAAAATCCTGCAATTTGCGCGGATGAAATCGCAGGCGGACTGCTAGTAATATTATAAAAGTCTATTTACTCTTGTTCTAAATTTACCTTGTAAAGAGAGTGTAACCAGTTTTTAATAGATATAGGGGTAAATCAGAATTCGATTCATTCGAATTTTACCGACTATCTTCGAATGAAACTACGCACGAATAGTAGTAGATTTTGCACTGAGGGCGTTAAGGACTGTCATAATACGTCACGGGCGTTAGATCCTGAGCGATGCGAGGAATTCAATCATTTCATACTTTTCACACCGTATGTGAGGCCATAAACAGGGCCTTCGCTTTTTTATTGTTTTCCATTGTTCGACACTGTGGTAAGCTTTTAGATATGAAATAAATTATTCATAATCTTTGCAGCATACTTTAATGAACTGCAGAAATAAATCATTGTACACATTTTTGTAATATTCTCATATAAGAGTATTTAAAGGTTTCAAATTGTAAATTTATTTTTCTTCTAAACGGCGCTTTTTTTTTTAATTTTCTGCTGTTTATGGTGGCCAGTTTGAAAAAAGTTTAGTAAGATTATAAAACTCCTTGCAATGTGTGTATGCTGTGAGTCTTAATATCAACGTTCCGAATTCAAAGCATTTTAATCCCTAGGGAATTTGTATACGATTTTACCTCCAGAGAGTATAAAGACTTGCTTTACTCTGACATTTCGTGTCATATGAAGAGACATTGTCGAACATATGGTCGAACATGAGATGTGAAAAGTTAATTTATCATGGCAAATATGTAGAGCTCAATAGGCCAAAGTAAAGGCTTATCAAGCTGTCTTTAACTGTGGAATGCGTATATCGTCCTTAATAATTAAGTGTGTCGTGCCTGCCAGGTCAGAGCTCCGCAAATTCAGAGAATAGTGTTATATAACTTTTCTTGTTACTTGTTGTATGCCGGCCGTAAAAGGAAACGAGATACACGTCGTTCTGTAAAACCGGCACTTGCGTTTTTGTTTTTAAAATCGAAAAGTATCGAACATTAATGTTCTGTGTAACTTATTAAATGAGATAGGATTTTTAACTTTTTTTTAATTTTGACATCATTCCCATTTGAACATTATGAATAATAATAAATGACAATCACTCACTCACTCATTTATGCATCGAGAGTCAGAGTTTTTATTGAATACGTAATTTTATACAAATTTTTATAGTTATTTGTTTATTTTAAATGCTATGGTTAAATAACCTTTTAGACTTCAGTAATTATTCTAACTTGACGTGTCTCTCAACATACTGTGCGTCATTTAACAATTAAAAACACGCAATTTGAATGTTAATTTCAAAACAAAATAATGCCATTATAGTAATGACTAATTATACAAGAAATACAAGACTCTACAATGTTGACTATTGATAGATATGATGGCACCTATCGCAAATATTTTTACACCATGGCCTTTTTAAACATAACCTTTGAGATAGTGTGCTAGTTTACCTAATAAATTTCTAAAAAAAACCTGGATCGGATTTAAGATAACATGACATTTAATGAATATTCACTCCGTTGAGTCCAATTTCTGATTGTGACGATATTTGAAAAATGATGTCACAATTGAGTTTTCCCATACAAAACGTAGGAGGTACGTAGGCAGGTATTGTGGTGGCAGATCGTTTTGACGGATAATAAAGAATATGTCGAAAACGATGTGTCATCATCTCTATTTTAACTTTAAAGTTTGTACCTTCATCGTTTTGTTTGTTTGTTTGTATTTTTAAAGTATTTACCTAACCCTCTAAGATAAATAAATACCTACAAAATAACAAATCATAAACCGCAACCGAAACTGTGTGCCACAAGTTAGACTATTACAAAAATAATGATAGTATAATGATAATTCGTATGCCAAACTCTCAAGGTGAGAGATAGCGGATTGGCAAGAATGTGTACGAAAATCGTTCAAGGTCCCATTAGCTAATTCTTGTTTGATGGTCTTAGATTTATTACCACACGTTTTATTAATGTGTTGTTGGTGGAAAGTCCAAACAGATACAAACACAAGAAACCTTGAAAATAAACAAATCTAGATTTGAAATATTAGTTTTATACCTATGTTTTCTTAAGCTTTAAGCATTGACAGTGGTCAGTTCTATGTATATCGATAGGAGGCTTAACATCCTTATAAGAATTTCGTAAGTTCCGTATTTTCGTATGAACGGATGACCACACGCATTTCATTTTTGCACCTAACTGTTTTAAGTGCTTTGTAAGTTTATTTCAATTAAAATAGAACTGGGTCTGTCAGCACTGTTTTGTTTAAATTAACATATCAAGGTTAGTAAATGCAAGGTAATAAATAAACCGTTTGATGTTGCAATCTAAGTTCTAAAAGCAAGCCGTATTGGAAGCTCGAACGGATGACGAGACACAAGTCCTTTATTTAGGTTATCACTGACTTGGTATTTTGTTCAGTCAGATGTATTCTCGACAAGGTAAATTGAGTATCAATCTTAAGGACGCTTAATCTTCATCACGACAGTTAAACTTCATTATTTAACAACTAGCTTTATTTGCAACGGTTTTCTTGAACTCTAGTATGTTTTATCAAAACGATCCAATCTCATTACAGTAACCCCAAAAAGGATTAAGTCATGTCCCCTTTTTATATGCCATCAATTAACCTTCTACTAAACTACATAGCCTGCATAGATATCACTTGCGCAAACCCACCTTGCGAACTCGGTAGAGCACGTGGAAAAAAGTTAGTTAGAATACTTTGTAACTAGATTTAGCTTTAGTACAAAGTAGTTGGCTTTTTCATGGCCGATAAAGCAGTTTTAGTAAGCCTTGATCTCATTAGCTGAAATCATGTCAGAACTTAGAATGTTTTGTAGACAACCAATTACTCAGGTAAAAATGTATCTGTTTTGAAAGCTTTAACATTGAAAGCTTGTATTTGAAAGTAGTTAAATTAAATAACAACAAACTGATAATTTGAACATAAACAAATATAAGGCGTGTACGACAAAAAAAAACGTCAAACAAGAATCTAATATTTGTAATAACTTCCTTTCACTAGCTCATAAGTTGTTTACAATTACATACTACTTAGTAGTAGGTAAACGTAAAGTATATTTAAGTAGGTATTACCAATAGTTTAGTGAACCAATAGAGCACAGTTAATATCCTTATTTCTCTTGCGGGATTCTTAAATACTACTATTTATCATTAGCGTCACAAGCTCATGTAGATTATTTTAAAAGCACAACAACAAATTATTCGAAAATTTCTACTATTGAAAACTTTTGAAAAATCTAGAATGGGTTACAATTCCCATAGAATGTGTTCCGCCGGTGAACTTACGATTAGCAAAAACAGCGGATTATTCGTTCCATTGCACAAAAACAAATGCCGATCACTGTTTTCCACGTTCGTCAAATGACAGTAATTCACGTCACAAATCTGTTATCAGTGCACTGACAGCCGGTGCAGTGTGCTCGTAGCTGCGCGGGATTCGAACTGAGAAGCGTACGCGCAGGCTTCGCACCGTTCGCTTTCGCAACGCAAACGGTCAATGTTAGTCTATTGGGGACGGGGTGTCCTGATAGATCCTTGCCAAATAGTTTTGTAAGGCATGTCCTTCGATTCGGACTGGTAGCTTTTTAATGGATGATACATTATACCAAATTAGGATATTTTTGTTTAGTTAAATGTGTCGGATTTGTGAAATCAAAGTTCGTTGAACCTGATCCTATTCATTTTATATTCACGAGCGTGTAATATATTTTTCGTTTTTGAGAAATGCAATCATTTAAATAAAGACATTTAGATATTTATGAAATACTTATTAAATTTCGATTGATTGGTTGCTTAACATGTTAATGTCAAAGCAGTGGTCACTACAATGACTCTTGTCGTAATAACGAAAGTACCGAGTGTGTACAAACGGCTCCACATCAAGTTACACATTTTCGTTGCAAAATGACTCTTATTACAAAAGCATAAGATACAATGATTGACTTAACGTGTAGCCATGCGTACATCATGGCAATCGGTTACGAAACCATTATGTTCTAGAATCACAGATATTTGTCATAGAATCGTTGAGAGATGTTGAACTCTATACAAAGGCACTGTTTCAAAATAATGTGTCCCATCAAAAGCCTGTTCCAAGGGCTTTGACAAATTATGCGTCGCCAGTTTGGTTGAGATAAAATTTTTGGACTGACGATAGCACATAGAAGGAAATTAGGAAACATTGCGGCATAAGGAGAGTCATCTAATAGAGCTTACTTAAACGTCAGTATGTTACTGCAAAGAGCTAGATAAATACTAGGTTCATAACCTGGTATCCCGCCATAATTACCTGCTGATGATTAAATTCACAAAAACATATTTAAGTTTTCACTTATTTAAGCTGACTTAATATAACTAATCAGTTTTTCTTTCTTACCAAGTTTCTTTCTTCCTAATAACTTTTCTACAAGGAATGGTAACAACATAGGTACGTTCGCGGTCTTAAAGTGTTTACCAATTTTAAATTAGATTCTTTAACACTCATCTACTACAAAAGACCAAAATGCTTTAACAAGTTACTTGTTACCTTTTATAATGTATAATCAATTTGACTTATTGAGTATAAAACTAAGATTTTTGATCACTTTTTTCTTTATTCCTTGAAATTACAGTTATATGTATAGTCAGTGTCAATCAATCTCATCAAGGACTCATTTCTTTCTCATTTAAAAATAAAAGTATCTATAGTCAATCATATTAATATGAAATAGACATTTAGAACTAGTGACTTAAATGTATGCAAACAATAGTGATCCTTAAGGACGTAAACCCTTGCTTATCGCGACGGTACTTGTTCACCTCGGGCACTCCGTCAGCTATTTCACTATTGATATTCAAAGGAATCGTGTAAGACTAGGTGCGCACTTGCTGACTTCGGTCACCGTGACGTATCCCCTTTTACTAAAACCGAAAAAGAATATAAGTACTTTTCTGTTTCAGTGACAAAAATCACAAAGTGCGCGCCTAGGCTAAGTGTTCTACATGACGCAAACTACAGACGTTCAAGATCGCTAAATGTCGGTCTCTAATGGTTATCTTTGCTTGTTTCCCATCGACAAGATAGTCGTTTTCGGTTGGGCATTCGCAACATCTACTTGAACTCAAAGTCGGGTTGAAATAGCAAAAAGTTTCGCAAGCAATGGTACATGGAAACTGTTTGTATAAAATATGCACCGTCACGATTCACTATGGCCATTCTCATAATACGCAGGATCAAACACTGGACTACGCTTAGCTACGATTTTACTATTTCTGACAGAGTTTGTTATTAAAGCGCAGTAAAGTTTATAGTTATTCAATAATAACATGCAGTATAGTATTACAGATTATTCTATCTAAAAACAACTGCAATGATGCCTTCCAGCTTATAATATCTCCGTTTTAGCCAGTCAGTTAGTACAGACATTAAATTTTATTTAAACCATAATTAATTCCACTCAGGAGTCACTTGCTTAGTATATACTCAGCTGCAAATCTCTCCACTTGCATAATTTAAGATAACAAATTCCTTTCTGGACTGGTTTCAGTCATCGCACACAGATATCGTCGTGAAAACGACAGACGTCAGGTCAAAAATAAAGACACCAGAGTTGACGCAAACAAAACGCACCATACAGGTATTCGCAGTTGCGCACCAATGCGCACTTGCACAGAGCTTCAGTCACCCGCCTGCGTTACCGGATTCAGGACGGGGTCTAGGGATCGAGACTAAGACGCACTCTGACTGACTTTTGCGGCTAAGATACTCTTTTGCAACCAACTTTTAATAAATTAAATAATTTTATTGTCTCAGGTCGCGTACCTACTGAGGATGCAGATATGGTAACGATTATGGTATGTTACATGACCCTTGAGGTCAGCTATCACGCAATTGAAGGGCACACATACCCGTGTTGTTATGGTTGATTGCGCAAAGAGAGTCTACAGGTTCACAGCTCTATGGATATGTATCAGATTTAGGTGTTGAATTCGTGCATTAGATATTTTCCGATGATCGTTGATTTAAAAAGGCGGTATATTGTCAATTATGTATGTGTCAGGGTAAGCTCTGTGTAGATGAGTCAATTACACACTTCTTTAGTACGTATTGTTTGTCAATTCACGCTTAGTGAATCTATGTTCTATGATAACAATTTGAGTCCGATCGCAATACTTCCTAAAGAAAAAATACTAGACGGAAAAGTAGAGCACTTCTGCGCTATAGTTTTAATAAATCCTGTTATATGTAAACCGTGATTTGAAATCCGTATTAATCGATTACTTACAATGTTATAATGTAAACGAAACCAATGAAGTTTACTGATTAAAAAGCGGATGTTATTAGCTATCTCTAATTAAATGCCTTTGTTGCGCAAAACGATGCTCGTAATTGAGAACTTAATTAGGCATAACTGAGGGAAAAGTCAGTATCCTGCCGCACTTGATTTTGGTAAGGTCAGCTAGCCAAGTCTCATGATTCACTGACTAAACAAAATGATAATCGCAAGTGATGATTTACATTCGCGAATTATGATTTGATATCAATTTTAACACATTTTTGCGGTATAATTATGATTGATAATTGGATTGTAAATAAAAATATATTTATACACAAAAGAACAAATGAGTTTCACAATTTAACAAAAAAAATGTTTCAACGAACACACAAATTACCTAGCCCCAAACTAAGCCGAAGCCTGTGATATGGTGACTAGGATAGCGGTTGAAAAGACTTAAATACATTTATGAACATCCATGACTCAGGTACAAATGCTTGTGCTCATCAGTCATCACACAAACCTTTAGGATTTGAACTAGTACCAACCGGTTCTTGTTAGTTTAATTATTACTTGTATATTTTCAAAACCAAAAGTTGTATACTAAATCTTCGAGATGACAGTAAATGACTTAATTCAGTGTGAAGATGCCATCTTAACCCTAAAACTATTTGTCGAAATAGGTAGATTAGAAAAATAAGTGGAGTATCCGTCTTTTGGCCTTTGTGGTTATTTTGCAAAGGTTTTGGCATACGTGCGCCAGCGCATGAGCCAATCCTCTTTCGGACGAGCGTTTTGCGAAATAAATACTTTCGAAATAAAGACGACGTAATCAGCTCACTATGAATGAAACTTTATTTCCGAAATGCGAATTCGTTATTTGTGGATGCAGTGGCATTTCTTCCACTGCAATTTGCAAAAACATAATTTGAAAGACTATAGTTTGCATATTTATAGATTAGTCAATCTTTTTACCAGAGAGTTGAAAATTTTCATAGAAGAATCAAACAGTGTACCAAATTTTTAAAGACTCACGATCTATGGTAAAGTTTAACATAGGAAACCCATAAAAATTTAAAATATCGTGCCAATAGCATGCTTGATTTGGGCGATACTGCCTACGAAATAGTATTAACTTAACCAATAGACATTTTTTATTGCGGAATCCCTTTATTAAAACGGTATGTCCAGTTACTAAAAAACATGGGTACATACTTCGCAATTGCCAATGTTGCCGTATGGCAATTACATAAGATCATCGATTAATATAATTTGCTACTTTCACTGTCCGTATTTACATACAAACAAGTGAAAAAAAAAGTAAACCCTACTGGTAGACAAGAAGGGAACTTCCTGACTGCGACCTGGATCACTGACCTGTACTTTTGACACACTTCACTTTTTTAAGACCAACCCATTACTACGAGTATATCGATGGTCGGTAAATTCAAAAAGGTTTAATCGTTTGTAAAGATATTATTTCGATTGTTCGACTTCAAAAAAACCTACATCCGCTATTAAGTAGTACCGAAATAAATAAAAAATGTACTTACCTTTTTAAAAATGTATTTCTTTTTGATAATTTCCTGTTCCTTTTTCTGCTGGTGTTTTGTCTAGTCCCGATTGGGATACCGCAACAAAAAAAGTTTCAAATGTTAATTTCAAAATAACGTGGGCAATCTTTGTTTATTCTTTACTGCGTACTTTCCTAAAAAAAATGCACAATTCTTGATTTTCTTCATTTATAATGTGCGTCCATGGTCGTTAGGCAAAATTAGTATAATTTGCATAATTAGGTACTAATATATTTTTTTACTGACATCACGCTATTTTAGACGTCTAATTTAATAAAAACCACTCTAAACATGAGTAAAAAAAAGAAAAACATTAATCGAAAAAAACATTTAGAAAAACATAATAATAAATTACAATATTTATTTCAAAGAATTAAATTTGATATCAAAACCTATTTTATCCTTTTAGAAAATATTATGTTATTTATTATATTACTAATTCCAATTTCAATCAAGCACATGGGAAAATATAATTGTGTTTAACAAGAGACAAACTATAAATCTTCGACTAAATAACTCTGTGAGCACTACAACTAAGTAACAAGTCATAGCATAAATACAAGTTCTAAAGCTTTTAACCTCTCCAACTACAAGAAAATAGAGAGACAAGGTCAGCCCTTGTCACAAGATAGGTGTCGTGTAATTGATCCGTCCCGCCCACTGCTTGCGTGTCTCTCGATTTAAATATATGCCATTGGACCCGAGCATTTGACCTACATTGTATCAAAACAAATATTCTAATAACAATATTGCTTACGCACACTGCACAAAACTTGAATTATTTCTGAAAAACGTAACGATGTTGTATGATGACATTCTTCAATAACCCACCGTAAGGTATTGATATAGATACCGCTACTGACTTAACTATCATTGCAGTGGTGCATTAGTACTTATATCCATATAAATAATTTAAATCCACAACAACATTTACAACTCCTCCTTCAGTCCATACTGTTTTACTATCATATCAAATGCTTTCTCTGCTATTACTAAGGTTGGCGCCATAGTATTTCCACTGGTTATACTTGGCATGACACTGGCGTCTACTACCCTTAAATTTCTTACTCCATGTACCAACAAGTGCTCATTTACAACTGATGTGCAATCATTTTCTGGTCCCATCTTAACGGTACCAACAGGATGGTATATTGTTACTCCCAAATGGCGAATATAACATTCCCAATATTCCTCTGAATCAAGTACGTAATTGGCACACCCGGATAATTTAAGGGGAACAAGTTTTATGTCATATTTCTTGAAAGTTTCTGTCTCCTCTAACGTCTTAGCCATTTTTATTGCTTGAAGTAGGGTATTGATATCATCAGGATCTTGATAATAGTTAGGAATGATCTCAGGATCAGAGGCAGGATTCAAATCGGCTAACCTTATTTCTCCTTTAGATTTTGGATGCAGTAATGTAGGATATATTCCAAGAATATCACTTTTCCCATTAACTTCTTCAATAGCGCTTATTACTTCTTCGTTGTACCCAAATCCTCCAAGATAAGATCTTAATGTGAATTCGTCACTTTTGGTGAAGTGCATATGATGAAATTGAATATCTGGAGAATCACTTTCATTTTTTGTATTAATAAAACTCATATAATCTACAAGGCCGATATTAGATAGTGGTCCTGTTTTTGTTATCATGTATTGCAGCAAAGAATAGGTCATCATTTCAGGAGTTAAAACATTTTGTTGGTTTGTTTTAAAATCTAACGGAACAAGTACGTGGTCTTGTAAATTTTTCCCAACTGGCAAGTCTCGTAGGCATTCTATTCCTTTTTCATCCAGATGTTGTCGGGGGCCTATTCCTGACAAAAGGAGTATTTTTGGCGACACGATTGAGCCAGCTGATAGAATGACTTCTTTGTGTGCTGTGATTTGCATAACAATTCCATCTCTATGTTTAATTTCTACACCTCTGGCTATGTTGTTTGCAGGATCCAATAAAACTTTTTGTACAATCGTGTTTTTCATAACATACTGGTTGGTTCTTTCTTTTAAATATATTTTCGCTGTATTAAGTCTCTTTCCATTGTGAATTGCAAGTTTTATTAACCTAGTTCCAAGTAAACTTTCATTGTTGTCTACTGTGCTTTGAAATAATCCTGTGTCTGCATATGCTTCATCCAAGATGCTATACCACGGGTTGTCGTTATATTTGTAGGACGGCAAATCAAACTTTTTTTCTACACGTTCAAAATATTTGGAAACTTCTTTATATCCCCATCCAGAATTTCCTGCGTCTTCCCAATTTTGAAAATCTTTCGGATGCCCTCTGACATAGAGCATGGCATTTATAGAACTAGACCCTCCCATGGCTTTTCCCTTGCTCCATAGACATTGCTTGTTGACAGAACCTAAACAGCTTCTGGAATCGGGTTTGGTCCGATATCCCCAGTTGATGTCTTCGTTGTACAACAAAAACGCCGGCACCTGAAATGCAAACAACATGTTATGGTATTTGCACGGTTAACACGACTAAATAAATTATTGCTAATATTTAATTAAGTGCTAGGTAAATCGGTTTGTATTATTCGTAAACAACATTTTTAAATATTTGCAGAAGTGATGCGACAGCAGTCTCGTTAATTATGATTTATACAAAAATAAGGTAGCCGCATACCAGATATAAAAACAATAGATTAATTATGATATTGACTAACTTTATCTAATATAACACTTGACGACCAATTTGGTGTAATGGTCAAGAAGTTGACTAATAACCAAAGGGTCGCGGGTTCGATCCCCGCACTGTACAAACATTTGTGTGCATGAACATGTTTGTTTGTACTGGTCTGGGTGATATATAGTATTTATTTAAGTTTATTTGTAATACCACTGTTGGTTCTGATTTCTGTAATACAAGGGCGTTAGCTACTTACCACGGAGTCAGATCAATGTACGAGTATGTGCTGTTGTTTGTATATTTATTTATTATTTATAACAAAATAACGCGTTGATGCACCAAATCACTCTTTAAAGCATTCAAATAATAATATCGCAATTTGTCAAATAATAATATCTATCAGCAAGCATTTTCCTAAAATAATAGGTCTCATTTCGACAAATGTACATGCTTTATTGGAGTACATTGGATCGACATTCTCTACTTGCATATTTTTATGCGTGATTTGTTGATACTGAATATGCGGTTCCTTCAAGCTTAAGTTACAAAAATGTTTAAGCAAACCAAATAAGACAATCGGTACCTCGCTATTGAGTGCAGGGTCGTCACCAGCTTCCACCAGCAGGACCGACCAGGACGGGTAGTGCTCCGACAAGAGCCCCGCCAAGGCTGACCCGGCTGTTCCAGCTCCCACAATTATGAAGTCAAATGATTTAGGCCCTGAAAAAATTGTGGCAGATTTTAATATTCTACAAGGTACAGTAACCTTAGCTAGCTATTCACGCTCCCGTACTTCTGTATTGCCTGGATAAAAAATATCCGACTATAAATTGCCCCTTGCGACATCAACTATTCCCAAAAAACACCGATATTATTATGATGATTAGGTATTTTCAATATAAAATGTCCAAGGAAATCCCGATCATGAATCCTGTATCGTAAATCAATTATTTATTTACGATACAGGATTAATTATTATATTGGTTTGCATATGATATTATTTATTATTAGGCTTAAGTTTCGTATCGTCGTTGATACGTATAAGTCGTTAATAAAAATGGCGATCGAAAGGAAGTGCGAAATAGATACAAATGTCTCAGACTTAACACAAAGGACAAAATAAAAATAACAACTTACCATTTTCGATGACCTCTCGAGCCCTATCCCTTGGCCAGCGATAGTCATCGAAGATAGCGCAATGTGCTGCTACCAGTGACGTCACAGCAGCCGCAAACAGCTTGCCGGTCGCGCCGTGGAACGCCAACGGACATGTCGCCGAGATGTTGGCTTGCAACCCTTCCATGGCTCTTATCTGGCTCTGAAAATTCCAGTATGTAATCAGCTTTTTTTATTGTAACTATGCAACGGCCACATCCGAAAAAAAAACATTATTCATCATACTAATAAGTATCAAAAAATATTTTTTAGGCATGACGTTAAATAGCAAAAAATTCTTCAAAAAAATTTATGCAACGTCGAAGAAATACAAAACGTTTTCAGTGTTAAAAAAATCTAATCTGATTGTCCTTTGGAAGGTATATGGGCTTTTGGAAATTGTTGAATGCACAATTTGAACTTACCTACATTTTGCACACCAAGAAAATACATCAACAAAATTGTACTTACAGAAAAGTGTATCCAGAATTACAGGCGTCCTTCTTATTGTGTTGCACTCAAAGGTGTGTCGGGAGCGAGCTCCTTGCGATAACTCGTTCACAACAATAAACCCACGTCACCCCTATTACAATACATTTACATGAAGATGAACAAGAAAAGACTCTAGATAACTAAAATAATTTATTCAAATCTTAAAATATGTACAATAAAATTTACAATTCGGTGTGTTCGTTCAACCACGCTTTTTTCACCAAGTCAGCTCCCTTTTCAGCTATCATTATTGTCGGTGCATTAGTGTTACCTCTAACAATATTTGGCATAATACTAGCATCGATGACCCTCAATCGCTCTACATTTTTAACTCTAAGCTGAGGGTCAACAACAGAAGATGTTTCATGAACTGGACCCATTTTGGCTGTACTAGTTGGATGATACAAAGAAAAAGTCATTTCCCTCACATAACATTCGACAAAGTCGTCTGTATGTTTTGAATATTTTTTGCAATTATCTATATCTAACCAATCTAATTTGAGGCCTAAATGTTTAAAAGTTTGAGTGTCCTTAAATCTTAAAATATGGTCTTTAATCCCCCTCATGATTGTCTCAAAATCTTCTGATTCCTCGAAATAGTTTGCGTAAATAAGTGGATGATCATAAGGATTTTTGCTGCTTAGTAATATTTTACCTTTTGATTTGGGCCTCAGTACGACAGCATAAATGATCACGATAAAATTGTCTCTGTTGAGCTTTCGATATTTTGTTTGAACTTCGTCACTTAAGTTGTGTTTAGCAAGTATATCTACTAAATTGTACAAGCCTGGTGGAAACACGAGAAAATGTAACTGCATGTCGGGGCTGGTAGCACTAGCGTCTGTAGTGTTGTAAAATGCTATGATTCGATGTGGACTTATATTAGCGAAATTTCCGCTTTGTCTAGTTACAAATGTTGTGAATTCTTTCGTTATACTTTCTAGATTAGTAAGGTTTCTGTCACCCGGAAACGTGTAGTAAATTGGAACAAAAACATGATCTTGTAAATTTTCTCCTACAGGTAAATCGGATCTAACGTTAATATTCAAATCTTGTAAATGTTTTAGTGGTCCAATCCCAGATAGTATCAGTAATTGAGGAGTATTGATAGCGCCCGCAGAAACAATAACTTCTTTATTTGCGTTGACTATTATCTCCTTTCCATTTTTACGTAAAACTACTCCAGTAGCGATATTCGTGTTAGGCTTGAAAACGATCTTGGTGCCGTACGCGTTTTTAATCACATGCAGGTTTTTTCTATGTTTTACTGGACTGAGAAATGCACGAGCTGTACTTTGTCGGACTCCATCTTTAATAGTGCAAAATGATTTTGCCACTCCTATTTGACAATCACCATTAACATCATTAATTGTTTTTAATCCAAGCTCATTGTTGGCTTTTATCAAAGCTTCTTCAAAGAAATGGACGTTTGGATCGTTTTCTACGTTCAAGTATCCACCCGTGCCGTGGTATTGTTTAATTTCCTCTGTTAGTTCACTGGAAAAGTTTTGACTTTTCTTAAAGTATTTTAGAATTTCTTTATAGCTCCACCCTTTGTTTCCTGCGTCTGCCCATTCGTCATAATCTACTTTGTTCCCTCGTACGTAGAACATAGCATTGATACTGCTGCAGCCACCTAAAACTTTTCCTCTTGGCCAGGTGCACCTGTTGTCCTTGTAACCTCTACAAAATCTATCTTGAGGCTGAGTTCGGTAACCCCAATCTTCTGAACTGCCGACGTTATTGTAGAACAGTAAAGGTGTCTGTAACAAAAAAAGAATTGATATACATCAATCAATCAAGAAGAACTATATTTGCTAAATCAAGCACTAAACAAACCTGGACTCATGCCCCTCTTGCAATGGCAAAGACGAATGAAGACCCTCTGGTCAGGTACTAGGGTCTCACGAATCTTTACTGTTGCCAACTCAAAATGTAAAATAGCTGGTACTACCTCAGTTGTGATAGTAGGATTCCCTCCAGCTTCTACTAGCAGCACTTTCCACCCCGGCACCTCGGTAAGGCGGTTCGCCACCACCGACCCGGCTGACCCCGCGCCGACTATTATGAAGTCGTAGTTAGGATCTGAAATTAAGTGAAAATAGACCATATATATTTACCCACAGCTTAGACTTGGATTTTGACTTTATGGCGGTTGTAATTAAATACAACGGCACGTCTACAATAATAAGTGAACAAGTAGCTCAAACCAGTTACTATTACTTGTATGATCAAGACCGCAATAATTTCCAATGCAAACTCAATGTGCTCTGTGCACTTCTTAAGGCGCTTTTATACTACATAACGCTTTTCCCCTATAACATGAAATAATGTAGGTTTTATTTATCTTTAGTACGAGTACAATAGCATGTAATAGGGCACAGAAAGGTAAACCATTGAAGTTTATGTTTTTTTTTTATATTTATTTATTATGAAAACAACATGTACATTTTATAAACAAAGTCCTACAAAACTATTTACACAGTTTGTCTGTAGGATCAAGTGAGTCTCATTAAAAGTTTAAGTTTAACAAGTAATATTTATGTATCCAATGTGCTGAGGTAATATTCTTTAAAATTACGTTTAAATTTAAGCTTATCTCTTTCTCGTCGAATGTCTTCCGGCAAACTATTAAGAAGGTAAGGTATTCGCTTCTTTAAGGTTCTATCTCCAAAATAATTTTTAACCTTTGGTACTTCAAATTTACCCGAAGACATCGATCTCGATGTATTTGATTTTGCATTCAATGATGCGTTTGTTAAAAATATTATGTAAGTATTTAATTACGAGTATGGTCAAGTGGATGCATCGATAAACATTAGTTCTAAGTGTTTATTTATTCAGACACTCTCGGTTATGACAAATAATGTGTTTCAGATGCTGCTATAACAATAAATATCTAAATCAGAATAACTTATTTATGTTAGAAGTCTCATACACCAAATATGTTTTTTATCATTTTTTATAAAGATAATGGAATTAAACCGGAATCATTGCGCGACTCTGATTTGTTTTGCTAACCCACCATAAGTTACAGAGTAGTTTCGGAGTATTCACTATAAATTACGGCTTAAATGAGGTACTGTTTAAATAAGAACTTTACATTTTATAACATCTTCGGCAGCATCAGCAGGTCAAAAATGGTCCCCCGATCAGTGCTCATCGTGCAGCCCTTGCACGAACAGTGGCTTGAAGCGTTGGAAACTGTTCACTAAGGTTTAAATTAGAACATTACCTTTTATAACATCTTCGGTAACATCGGCAGGCCACAAGTGGTCCCCTGCCAGGGCGCATTGTGCAGCCAAGAACGTCTGCAGCCCTGTCACAAACAGTGGCCCAACGCCTTGGAAACTGTTCACCACTGTCGAAGATAGCGCTGGATCGCACGCCCACATCTTGAATGTTGATTCTGAAATTTCACATTAATTGATCCAACAGATTTTAGTTTAGCATAGTAAATTCATTGTATCAAAAAGGTTGTGTAATTATTTAAATTTTATTAACCATAAACAGTGTCATTTGTGTGTGCATAGATAGACAGTGCACAGATAGATGACTTGACTGTACTCAGTTAAATAACGTGGCATTTTCACCAAATATAATAACAAACTATGAACCCAATCACTGAACAATGACTAAATTATGCAATGAGGATGAATGAAATGATTTTTTAATGTTTTTTTGCAAAATATTTTATAATTGTTGTTGTAAGCCACACATTCTAGAATTAACCTAGGGTAAAGTTCTATTATTACGTCGTATGTACGAGATAGGAGAAAACCTTATTATGTTGTAGGTTACTCATTTTTATGTATGATTACTTACTGTATTACTTGCTGTTATAGGGGATACAAAAAAAACATTGTGTGAAAATTTCTAGTGACAAGCCTACTGACGGATTGATAGATTTGTAAATGTAAGCAATCTATTATTGTTACAAGTTACTCAGCTATAGGGTTCCATTTTAACCCATTAGGTGTTGGAATCCTAGCTATGTCTAAATTACTTCTTTTCACTATGAGTATTCGCTGGAAAGAGTGCAATTTGTGCCATGAAAACCGGCAACATCACCTAAACGTACCCTATTTAATTTGGAATATTATTGTTAATTTAACATGTATTTTATAATGACTAAAAATACCACAGTACTATCTACATTGAATTACTGTACAATTGACTCTTTACTGTCAGAACACGGTGTCTTGTAAAATACAATGGACACTACATGTAAAAACCTGACATTATCAGCTGTTAAAACTCACTTCACATTCGAAATGTACTGTTAGCTTACCCAATTAGAAAATCCGATGCGCTTCCCGGTGCAGGCACTGCTCGCTCCGACGACGCACTGACAACCGGTCCATTGCACTGATTGCACTCACTGATATCAACACAATTCAAGCCGCTTTTCACCCTTATTTCAATGAACATAAAGTTCCACTGTACTACTGATAACTGCACGCGGGTGTTACATAGAGAGAACCTTACATAAAAGTTTGCGAACATCTTGTATGATTTCGGTAAGGTAGGACGCATACACCTTTAAGAGTTATGCATTAAAACTTAGTTTTCGTATTAATGAAGCAGTTAAATGACAATTAAATAAATATGAAATAAATTAAACTAGGGCGTTTTCTTAAAATATTTTTTTATAATATCATAAACAAACCGTAGTGAAGGCGATATTAATCACAAGGATAAGTAAATTTTATACATATTATATTTAACTTTGTAAAATTAACTTAAGTATACATATATCGGCGCAGGCGCTACAAACTAACATTATTTAACACTGTTTTCGCGACGAATAAGTTCTATTATTTTGTGAACTGAGGAGCATTTTAATTATTTTGTAACGTCTATTGTTTTCAAAACCAAACTTTATCATTTAGCAAATAACGGTAATTATTATAACGTTGTTATTCAATGAAAACTAAGTGTAATCCTTTAATTATTGTTTAGAATAATTAGTTATCGATGACATTAACGAGTACAAATGATTTTTTGAAATGACTCACTTTTGCTTGAGCCGTCGGTACTGTAGGAGGGTATCACTGTATAACAATAAATTTGGTAAGAGTGATTTTGAGTTTATTGAGTGTGAACGGACGAAAAGGATTAAAATGGTGCCAGTGGTTCTGAAAACCCAGCCGATGGCGGTTTTCCGTCATATACATTAAACATAAACGTTAGATTTCAAAAACATAATGATTATTTCGCATACAAAAGATTTTATTTTTATTACAGCTATAATATTACCTCATATTTCTGTCCATCATAATACAACCAAACCTTACACTTTCTCTCACCTTTAGGTGTTAATACTTCTTTTGTCTCATAATAAACTGGTTTATCCTCATTAGTATCGTAAGTTGGGTCTAAATTATTGGTCGTCTTTAAAAATGGATTTGGTTTTTGCTTTGGTTTTTTAAATATACTGTTAAGTTTATTAGTATCAAAATTAAATAAGTTGTTATGTGCTTTCCTCAATTTATCGGTGTCAATATTAAATAAGTTATTACGATTGCGGTTATCCTGTTGTTTGATATCAAAGTTTGCATTATCTCGGCCATTGCTCCTGGGTAAGTTGGTATCGTCATTGTTTAAACTGTCGTCATTGTAGTCAAAGTAGTTATTGCGTCCAATCGGACCATAATTTAGATTTGGGTGAAAGTAACTAGGTCTACCTAAGAGTGGCCTTTGCAAGGTGTATCGGTCTTGGTTTACGGCCCAATAGGGATAAGGCTGTTGTATTGCGTCAGGTGGACTGTACACCAACTGTGGATATATGATCTGATAGAAATTGCCGTAAAGCTTTTCATCGTCTCTGTTACCTTCTTCTATGGTATAAGGATTTCTATACTCATCTCTTCGAGTTGGAATAGGTTCATTTATTTGAGTATTTTCTTCGTAACTACGAGGCTTGATATTGTCATTGGTATGGTTGGCTGTTTTCACTTTCTTTGGATGAGCGTGCATATCATGCAACAGTAAATTAGGAAAAAGGTCAGCAGTTTCATGGAAGAGATCTGGTGGCGGCTGCAACGTTTTTGTACTTCCTTCATCTTCAGACTGCTTAGATTCTGCATATGATACAGTGCTGTATGTTGGCGTGCAAGTAGAATTTTCTTCGTAAGCATCGTTCCAGTCTTCTTTGATCATGTCTGCAGCTTTTTCTGCTATCATTATGACCGGAGCATTCGTGTTACCATTGACAATATTTGGCATTATACTGGCATCCACTACACGAAGACCTTTGACACCGTACACCTGGAATAGATACTCAATTAGTACCTGGAAATTAATATTATTTAATAATTACTAAAGATATACAGGGTGAATTTGTAGTCCTTGGCATCCAGTCGACCAATTATTGACTCATATTAAAATATTTTTTAAGGTAAACCTAATAAATAAATAAATTAAGTATTATGTTGATTTAGGCGAGTGCAGTTTATTCGTAGAGTAAAAGATACGCGGCGCAGACGCGCCCGCACCCGCACACTGGTTAAGAAATTTTCAAAAATGGAAATAGGGTTCTATGTTCATATTAATACTTGAACTTTTTCTACGTATTGCCTTTATGATTCTGAAACACTTACTGATTGCAATTTTTTTTCTTGATATTGGCATGTTTTTGGGAAAAATTGCAATTTTTCCCAAAAACATGCCAATATCATAAAATGGTTTCAAAACTATTTCAAAGTCACCCTGTATATTGTCATAAATAACGCCGGGACTGCTAGTTGGTTATGATTATGTTATTTATGTACAGACTACAGCACTCTTTGCAATATTGCTGCAGTTGCAAGTTCATGAGATGCCGCAATATTTACCCTGATGGGCTGTCGTCTGTACTTTGGCAAGTATAAAAATCATTCAGCAGCAGCAAGCGTATTTCAGTTCAAGACTTACCCTCAATCTCGGGTCGACCACAGCCTGCGGGTCATCAGCTGGTCCCATGGCACATGTTCCCACCGGGTGGTATATCGTCAGCGAGTGGTGCCTGGCCTGGCACTCCAGGTGTTCGTGGGACATCAGCTCATAGTGCTTGCAGCCAGGATTACGATTGGGGTTTGGTCGCGCGTTCAGCTCTCGAAGGGCCGGCTGTTCCACTAGACGCTGGACTATGCGCGCGCCTTCTACCTGAGATATATGTTGATTTTCAGTTAGCAATGATCTATTTATTTTATTCAATAGCTAGCGGCCCATTCCGCCTTCTTACCGGTGGACAAAATTTCACGCGGAACCGTATTTTTTCTCGTTATAGATATAGCCTAATAATAATAGGGATAATGTAGGATTCAATGGTAAAATATTTTTTTAAATCAGTCCTGTACTTTCAGAGCCTATTCCATTCAAACAAACAAACAAATCTTTCCTCTTTATAATTTTAGTGTAGATTACTAGTTTTATCATTACAAAAGTAAAATGTATATTACAGGTGGTACCTACACTGATAAATAAATCACTTTTCCTTATCAGAATCGAGTAAAATATAATTATTTACTCATAGCACAAGGCTCTTTATTTTGTTTAACTTGTAACTTACGTATATATTATTCTAATAATAACACTACTTATCTTGCCTGTAGATAACTATGTGTACCCACACATAGTTATGACATGTATCTCGGCAACTTAGATTACCTATCTGGTAGGAAATACGACAATTAATGGATATTGATGACTCTGACACTCTCAAACTCTACACAAACACTTGTGCCTGTTTTCTCTGTAGAGTCTTTGTATTTCGAATCACTGACTGATAAAGTAAACACATAAAATATTGCTTACCATCACGTTAACGTCTTGTGGATCTGCATAATAATTGGGATAGATCCGAGGGGCAGAGAAAGGGTTCCCATCACGCAGCTTCAAATAGCCGCGACTCCTCGGCCTAAGAAGCAAAGGCACGATTGAAAACGAGGACTCGTACAAAATGTCTTCATACAACTCTGCATATGTCTCATCTGTCAATCCATTAGCTCGTTTCCCGAAAAAACCTCCGTCCAAATTGTCTGCTGTTGGCGCTATAAACAACTGAATGTCAGGATAATCTTCGCTCGGGTCTTGATATTTAGTATTTATAAATGCCATGGCTTCAGCTTCCATCATGCTGTATAAATAACCCTTTTTGTGAATAGCAAAATCTATAAGAGTACCAACGTTCAAAGCCGAAAACAAATTAAAACAGTACTCTGTTCCATTCTTGTAGGGGTTGTCGAAGAGAAATGAATGACCTCCCATTGCTATGTGATCTTGAAGATTCTTTCCTACACCAGGGAGATCTACTATCGGGTAGATTCCTACGTCTTTTAGATGAGCTGCCTCGCCTATGCCGGATAGCATAAGCAATTGCGGTGACTGAATAGCCCCAGCAGACAAAATGACTTCTCTGCTTGCTTTGATAACGCGTTGTTGATGATTTTTCATAAATCTCACTCCATAGGCCCGAAGGTTTTCGTCTACTAACACTTTCTCTACTAATGAATGAACACTGACATGAAGATTGGGTCTTTTTGAAGCAGGTCTTAGATAAGCTTTAGCAGCACTGCATCGAAGACCTTCTCGAACTGTAGCATGAGATCGTGTGAATCCGGTTTGATATGGTCCATTTACATCACGTATATTGTAACCAAGTTGCTCTCCTGCTTCCAAAATCTTCTTCGTAATAGGTTGTTCGTAACGAAAATATTCAACTGTCAGGGGACCACCTGTTGAGTGGTACGGGTCATTTTGATATTGAGGTATTTTCATATCTTCAGCTTTTAAAAAATACGGTAACACCTCTTTGAAAGACCAACCTGTGTTGCCCATCTTCTCCCACGTATCGTAGTCTCGCTTGTTTCCTCGTATGTACAGCATAGCATTAAGTACACTGGATCCGCCTAGGACCTTCCCGCGAGGCCACTTGCATCTTCTGTCGACCATACTCAAGCAGTAGCTGTCGCTAGGTTCTGTAGAAAACTGCCAATCTATTGATGACATTTGCAGAACTGGGAATACAACTGGCACTTCTGACAGTACGTTTTCATCTTGGCCAGCTTCTAATAATAGAACAGTCCAATCTGGGTTTTCTGAGAGCCTATTAGCCAGTACGGAGCCTGCTGAGCCGCCACCGACGATGATAAAGTCATAACAATCATTAAGTTGTTCGAAAGGATGATCCCTGACTCTGTATTCTGCGTCTTCTATGTCTGGTCTGTACAGGTGTATGGCCATGCGCAGGACAATTAAAGTCCCAAGTCCGGGGAGGAGGCCAAATAAGATCCTGTTTCCAGAGAATATGGGTCTTAACGAGGCCGGACTGGGAGACGACATTTTGATGTGCGCCCGCGCCGCGAAAGTTCACAACTGACATGGGATGGAGTTGAATGACAAATGCTTCTTCAGCAAAATGTTCGGTGCACCTCACCATTGTGTAGTGTTTTGTACAGAGTAGTCATATTTTTACCTTTCAAAATACAGTAGAATTCATATATAACGACTTCGCTTATAACGTCTAACCGGTTATCGCGACGATAATGTTAACTCAAGTTAGGTTTCCTAGTTAGGTAATGAGATAATATAACCGTTTAGTGCGACTGTGCGACTCCGGTTTAAGCGACCAACTGCTTATAGCGACCATTATTTTATGATAGTATTGATCGTATGTTCGGTTTAAACGACGCGCAATGTTTTATTTACCTACGCACCCATTTCAAGCGCTTCACCTCTTCTTTTTGGCATGTGTAAATCACAATTAGATCTTATTATCACCTAATATTAAAAGTTCATACAGCTCGACAAAAGTGTTTTACAATAGAAGAAAAATATGCAATATTACATCGATTAGACGCCGGTTAATCTAATGCAACGGAGTTTGGCGTATGTCATTCTACAATATTCACATTAAAGAAGAATACAGACAAGATTGGGGTGCAGTTTATGTGTAACTAAATATGAAAATTAAACTTCGCTTTTTTATACATACGAGTAAGTAAGTATTCGTCCGTTTTGTGCGTCATCCGGTTAGTACGACATAGTATCGCCGGTCCCTTGAAGGGCGCTATATCCGGATTTTACTGTATTGGTGAATATGGTTGTCTAAAAACTAAAAAAAAGTAGAATGAGTATTTTCTTTTAATCGAAACGAATATTTCTTTTGTAGTTTGAAATATTAAATAAATTTAAACGTATTGTATCTTTCAGGTATTGAGGTATCATATACTTGAACTAAGTTAACGATTCTTATAAATATAATGCAACATTATTGAATGCTTTCCCTAAACCTCAAGGCATAATAACTTTAAAAAGTAAGCCTGCTGTGTCTGTACCGGGTATTACTCTGTGTGCATTATATATTTTTCAAGAAATGCTGATGCAGTCAAATTCACTTTTGTGCATTATGTTACTTATCTTTGTTAGTGAATATGACCCCGATTGTAATACTCGTACTTTGATTGATATAAGAACAAATGTTGATTAATTGATTGATTGATTAACACTTTATTGTACAACACAAAACAAAAATTCAGACAGGTTTAACAAAGAAGAAGTACAATTTAGGCGGTCTTATCGCTTGTAGCGATATCTTCCAGACAAACTTCGATTTAAGGGGTTAACATTTAATTAACAGAATGTTGCTACTTTATATCTCATCGTCTTACATGTTTTGTTGATGATAAAGATCGGTTGAGGATTACGGAAAGAGCATACCTGTGGCCGTACTCCCTAACGTCACGTTCATATTTCAAAGTTTCGCTAGCGCGTTCGCTTGCACGGTGACGCTTGAAAGAGTGACAGGGATGGCTACATCCCAAACTACGGGCTACGGCTTAGAGAGTAAGGGGGCTGATTTGGACATGAAACACTCAAATTATTATTGCCAAGCACTACTAATAAGATAGTGATTATTACAAAAAGTGTATTTTTTAAATCTTGATTAATCTTGTAAATATATCTATTTAGTCACACGCTTAAGGTTTAACAATAGCACAAAATGATAACATGTATAATAAAAAGACAATAGGCGCTGATAACGGGTGAATAAAACGCTTAACTTTTGATTTGCCCTTTCAAATTTGAATAGGTAACAGAACTGAAAGTGCTGATAATTTATAGTAAGTACGATGGTAAATGATGATTTCCTAGGGTTTTTCTCCAACTTAACGATGCAGAAATTATCTCATGACTCCACGTTTGAATGCTTCATTCATCATCAACTACACATTTACATGCAATTACTTTTGAATTTTTTCTTCAATGTATTGATTTCTGTTAGTAAGTGCTCATCGCCATTGTTACAAGTTAGTTTTTATTCGCTTGATGCGAAGGTCTACTATCAGGATACTATTATTAGCACAACTTGGATAGGTAAACATAGATCAGTCTGATAATATTATTCTTGTGGTAGAGTGCTCAGTCCATCAGTGTCGTCATGTTTGCCAAGTCTAGTAAAACATTGCTACAACTTGACAGAGACCAAAGATTACTTAATTTATATCTTAGCTTGATTAAAACTATTTCATTAATAATTTATTTAGGCATTGCCTTAAGTGGTTCGTCTATCAATGTGTTAGTATGCCACTTTGGAATTGCATTAACAATATTAAAGGCGTTTTAGATTTTAAGTCGGATAGCTTTATTATTTGGTACAGTATTTTTTCTCGTTATTTGTTAACAAAGTTCCATCTTCCTCCAATCTGAGTAGGTTAACCTTAATCATGCATTACGAGGACAGGATAATAAAAGTCTTCACTTTGTATTTTATTTATTCTGGTCAGGGTTATATCCTCTTTTAACGACACTTAACTAATACACAAAGTATCCGATAGGCGATCTAACTTGTTAATTACGCACTGAGACCTGACACGTGGAACTTAATTAAGACTAAATCATAGATAGTATGAACAAGAACAATAAATAAACTACACAACACTATTTACAAGAGCCACTTAATACTGATAAACGATGTGTTTTGTACGTAATCATCAGGAGTAGTATCTTCTTGACATTCTTCGTTTCAACCAAAATTCTTTGATCATATCGCTACCTTTCTCTCCGATCATAATTATAGGAGCGTTGGTGTTTCCACTTACCAAGTTGGGCATGATACTGCCATCGATAACTCGAAGGCCTTTTACGCCATACACTCTCAGTTCACTATCAACAACAGCATCTGGATCCCAATAAGGACCCATTTTCGCAGTTCCAACAGGATGATATATCGTGCAAGTGTATTGTCTAATCATGCATTCCCAGTAGGCATCTGTATACCTTTGTATGTTAGCGCAAGCAGGGAACACGTGTTTATTCAATACCGATCCGTACCTTTGAAACGCTTTCGTCCTGGAGACTGCAACAGCGATTTTCACGCCCTCTATCAAAGTTTTCACGTCCATCTCATCAGTCAAGTAGTTTGGGTAAATGTAGGGGTAGTCGTAAGGGTTAGCGCTGCGCAACTGAATGAACCCTTTGCTCCTCGGACGAAGCAGCATCGGAATGATACTCCATACATCCATGTTATTTATTGGACGGAATACCGCATCATAGAAACTTTCTGTCAACCCGTGAACTTTTCTCAGTTGCTCTCCTCCGTCTGAATTCGTCGAGCCTGATATGAAATGAAACTCGATGTCAGGAAAATCGTCTGTCGCGTTCATGTATTTGGTGTTTACAAATGCTAGACCTTCAACACCTCCCATAATGGTCAAGGGTCCTTCTCCTAGTACAGCGTATTCCATCAAGGTGCTAACTGTGTGTAGTCGATGCTCAACGATCGACACTTTTTGGTTGACCATGAACGCTAAACCACCTAGTCCAATATGGTCTTGAAGATTTCTTCCTACCTTAAGGTTTTGTATCACCGGTATCCGATGCTTTGTTAGCTCCTCAGCGGGTCCGATGCCTGAGAGCATGAGCAGCTGCGCAGAATTAATTGTTCCTGCTGATAGAATTACTTCTTTTCGTGCTCGTATTCGATAAATCATTTTGTTGCGAACGAATTCGACTCCAAAAGCTATTTTGGTTCTTGGGTCGATCATGACTTTTACAACCTGAGAATGCATGGCTATATGTAAGTTCTTGCGATCTTTGGCTGGTCGCAGAAAGGCTTTAGATGTAGAACAGCGACTGCCTCTCCGCAGGGTTCCTTGTGCGACCATAAAGCCAGTTTGGTTTTCTCCATTGATATCTCTATTCATGTATCCCAACTCCATCCCAGCTTCGATGAAACTCGTGACCAACGGCGTGTGGTACGGTGCTTCAGATATTGTCAAATACCCGCCTTTACCATGATAGGGTGTTTGAGCTAAAGAAGGATTCTGGTTGTCCTCTGACTTCTTGAAGTAGTACAAAACGTCCTTATACCCCCATCCCTTGTTGCCTAAAGCCTCCCACGTGTCGAAGTCCTTTTTGTTTCCTCGCAAATACAGCATATAATTCAAGACTGAACTACCGCCGAGAACTTTGCCACGTGGCCAGTTGCACCGCCCTCCTTCCATCGCTGAAAAAAAAAGATTTTTGTGAAAATCCTTTGATAGAGATTCATAATTATGCCTTGGGTATATCCAGCAGTGTACCTAAACTAGAAAACTGTCTTCTTATAAATAACAACGCAACAGCTCATTAAAACTTAAATACACTTAAAAAAAATGGACTGCCACAGGCGGGACTCGAACCCGCACCTCTCGCAAGCCTCTCTTGTCCATTTTTCTTTCAATGTGTTTTAATTTCACATTGTAAAAAACTTTGCATTGTTAATGCCAAAAAATTCAATAACTTAGCAACAGCTCATGACAAAATAATTATATCCTGCAGACGAAAAGAAATTGTTGTAGGGATTTCTCTAAACTTTACGGTTCTATTTGTACGTTGTTGGGAATAATTAACATTACTTACCTAGACAGCTAGTTCCTTGAGGCTCGGTCTTATATTTCCAGTCCAGCTTACTTAACTGTAGATAGCCAGCGAGAATGGGCACGTCGGATATTTCTGTTTCATCTCCGCCAGCTTCTAACAGTAGAACATTCCAGTGACCTACCTCGGAGAGGCGATTTGCGACTACCGCACCTGGAATTTTGACAAAACATAATTTAGGTGTTACGTTACTCTTTAAGGGCAGGTTATTTTCAACCAATTTAAAATGGACTCCCTTTATTACGTAACAGAGTTAAGAAATCGATAAATTGTTCGAACGATCACAAAAAACACTTAATCTAAAAATTAAGCATGAGCTTGTTTCAGCTAGCTTTGAAGTAGTTCTGTTTTTAGAATTAGATATAGTTCTAGGCTGTCAATATTGTTTACCAAGATAGTGGTACTAAATTCATGACTGGCAATTCTGGCTTGAAAAACTGGCCAAGTGCGAATTGGCCTTGCCCATGAAGAGTTTCGTAGCAGCAAGTAACATAATATACAAGTTTTTGTATTTATGATTATGACGTATGAAAAGTTACAGGGACACGTTTTACCACTTTGAAAGTGTCTCACGCGCAAACCATTCAGCTTGGAAAACATATATATAACAAACATAAATATAATTTTCGAAGACCTGTCCGTAGATCTTTGTATAAATAGGCATAAAACCGCCTTTGATTCGAGTCAATTCGAATTTCAAACGCCAGAACTGAATATTGCGTTACCAAATCATCCAGGCGTTTATATTACATACTCACTGACCGGCGGAACCCGCTCCCACCACAATGAAGTCGTACTCGGGCAGCATGACGGCGTCGGGCACGTCTGCCGGACGCCCTTCAGGGTCGGTCTGGTCGAACTGGTAGTACGCGATCGCTGCTACCAGCATGGGGATGAACCAGGTCACCTGGAATTTAAAAATTTATAAATGAGAACTAGTCAATATTTAGTAGAGGTCTTCGATATGGCTTTGGCATTTGCTGCACCCGAAACTAACTCCCATTTCACGCCCTTTCTTCATTGTCAGCTTCTTCAACAATGACTGATGTGAGAAATAAAGGAATAAATAGATGAACATGGCATATGCCCATGCATAAGCCATGTTAAAGGTCTTTCTACATCTGAACTAAAATAGACCGACGGATATTTGACATAGGCTTCAAAGGTTTTTCGTATAAGATTAGGATCAATTGCCATATAACGCGATGAATTTTCTAAAAGTCGTTCTATCATCATCATCATCACATCAGCCTGTTGCAGTTCACTGCTGGACATAGGCCTCCCCCAAGGAGCGCCACAGCGCACGACCTCCCGCCCTTTGCATCCAGTCACTACCAGCTGCCTTCTTCAGGTCGTCCGTCCATCTAGCCGGGGGGCATCCCACACTACGTTTACCTAAGCGTGGTCTCCATTCGAGAACCTTTCTGCTCCACCTCTCGTCGGTTCTACGACAGACATAGCCAGCCCACTGCCACTTCTGCTGGCTACATTATTATGCTTCTATGCTTTTATGGCATATACGATTTCTGAATTTAATTGGAACAAAATAAGGTCTATCCTGACTGAACTGGAATTGCAATCCTTCATTTAAAAAACGTTTCTAAGTATTCACCTGGGTACTAGCGGCTGCGATCGCCGTGCCAGATATGACATCAGCGGCCGCGTTCACGATCGCGCTCATCTTGTCACCTGTAATATAATGAGAACACCTTTAAGTAAAATTAACTTAGGGTAACTTTGCTTTTGTAAAATTTGGAGTTATAAATAAACTAATCGAATTCAATTGCAAAATGTAGGGTCCTTTAACTTAATTTACGGTCATTATAAGTAACATTTTCTGCTTAAAACATGGAAGCACAAACAGACTAGTCAAGAAACAGTCTTACCACCATTAAATAGGCAATTGTGAGTAGCTTGAATTGAGGATACTCTAAATCAAATTAGATAACTTACAGAGATACCGATTTCAAATTTCTAATTATTGGTGGTAAGACAGATCATATACAGAACTGTGTATTATAGGCGGTAGGGCATCAGATCGAATTTTAGATCATATAGCATCAATTACAACCCTTTAATAAACTACTATAAGCCTATAATCAAGCCTATAGAGGTAATCAAGCTGGCTTTGCTGGTGTACACACGCTAGCACGTCAAAGTAAACACTACAGCATCTTCCACGCTTACAATAATGGCGGTTTTGCCACAGAAATACACAAAAACGCCCGATGCACACGAAGCCAGGGCACACCGTTATTAAGCATTGCCATGCGCCAGCGCACGTCGCCGCTTTAACGGTCAGTACTTTTAGTGACACACTTCGAAGCGTGTCACGCCTTCCCTGTGCGAGCGCTTCCTTTACAAAAGAAGTGGTTGAATGTTCCGTTTTGAAATTGTTTTACGTTCCGATTGGATTTTCAATAGAACAACGGGAATGCGCGCAATAAACAAATGAATGTGGTGACCAAAAAAATATCTGCAGTACACGTTCATTTCTCTTAAAGGTTCTGTGCAATTCTCACCCCTGGATGCTGTATTGCTGTTCTAATTAGAATAGAATAGAATCATTTATTTGACACTCAACATAAAATTAAATGATAACAATTAAGGTAATAAGAGAAACCAATTAAAAAAAAAACATAAAATGAATTAAAAAAATACATTGGTGTGCCATTCAATTGAATGTCCATGAAAAGACTGCTTCTACCAGCCGATAAGCCATAACTATGACCTATCCCTCACTAAGTAATTATCATCCTATCAATATGCTCAATAAAATATTTCGCAATATTTTGGCATGATGATGACATGACGTTCATTTTGCTAAACCCTGAAAAGTAGGTAAACTCTTGAAACCATAACTCGACATGTTCCGATTGAGTTCATATATTCATTCAATTTTGCCAGTAATTGAGCTGTTATCACGTATTACGACGACTATCTTACTGACATTTTAGTTTAATTCTAGTTTTAATTTTTTTAGTAGTATATTATTGCACATCATTGAATCGTTGCCGCAATTGTCATAATTTCATCTGGACCAAAGATACAGCCTACTAGATAATGCTCAACCATTCAGATTCCGTAGAAAGCGACTGGGGTCCACTCATGCGCATCCGAAACATACCTCGCCGGCACGTGTAGTACACGCTCCCATCCAGCATGCTAAGTTCCGGTGAAAATAGCCAGCGTTATGCAATGATACGTAATTCATATGGGAGTTCATGCGCTGTTTTGATTTGGACTATGGCGAAGAAAGTGGGTTGCACAATATGTGCTGTTTTGGATTCAAACTTCAGTGACACTTATAACCAAAAAATTCCAATTGTTTTAGAGAAACAGACGGACATGACAGATCTAAATATAGAACTGCTTACAGAAAAAAAATCATATTAACTCATAAGGCAAGTAAGGGCACTAGATTTTTCATCCTCTTATTTGTTTGTTGTTACCGCACGATTTATTTTCATTAGGTACCTAGCTTATCTTGTTAGCAACAAACCGAGCAAGGTGAGAGTATTTTCAAGTTTGTTTTAAATTGATTATAGTTTAGAAATCCAACTTCTTTCGTGTAACCAATTTGTGGCAGAATCAGCACCAAATCCACAATAACATGAAAGTGAACTGCTTATCTAACAACACGTTATTAATTAATTTATGAATGACATTTGGCGTCCGGAGCAAATGCGATATCGTTCATTCCGGTTTAGTAGTTACAATTTTGATTAATTGCTGAATAAGCTAAGTTCACATAGCGCGCACCTACTTATGAGCAGCTTATTTCCAATGCATGTTCTTATTTTATTTACAAGAAGATGCTTATTAAAACATATTTACTCCGTTCCTCTGATAAATTGACCTTGGCCTTTCCATTTCACCGTAAAATTCAATCCAACACCTTTCACATTCAGGCCATTAGGCTCTGGAATGCTCTTCCCGAAAATATAAAACAGGCTCATTCGCGCCCACTTTCTAACTTTATCACAACCGTCATTACAGATTTTTCTGTAACAGTTCGTCATATTTACTTATTTATTTAGTGTATATTAGTACATATTATATGTGTATTTATAAATATGTATTTTTATATAAAATAATTGTATATTTTATATTTAATCTCATGTGTCATATTATTGGTATTATTTTTGTGTTTTCTCTTTTATTTATTTTGTCGCAACGCCCACTAATCATTTCTGCTTAGCCCAAAGAGATGACTAGTAGGAAATGCCCTGCGTTAAGTTAACCTTTTGTACATAGTTCTTTTTGTGTAAATAAATAAATTTTTGTGTAAAAAATAAATTTAACAGCAAGGAAATTGCATCTACAGGCAATTACGAGTATTTTAATATATTTTGCCACATTTATAATGATACTAGCGGCCGCCCGCGACTTTGTCCGCGTGGACTTTAGTCTATATAGCCCTCAATAACCAAGTGGCTATGAGTAGATCTATCCGTAGTTATGAGTTCATTTTTAAAAAAATTCATGGGATTGAGATGTTTTGTCGCGGAAAAGGTAGCCTTGTCATTCTCCAGCCTCCGTCTTACCTCTACACAAAAAAAAAACATATCAAAACATTGCTCCTTTGCGTCGTGATAGAAGGAAATACGAACAAACTTTCCCATTTATAATATGAGTAGGGATAGGGATTTGATTTTCTTAAAGCTTTCCAAGTCATCATGTCATCTAATAAATTCAAAAGCTATATTGCACAATGATAACTAATTACAAGATCTCTCTAGACATTACAATTAGACCTTTGGCTTACATTTCATTATGAGTCTTGTCATTGTGTTACATACGAGTATTAAAATCTTGCCCTCAGTCCTTGAAAAGGTCTGGGCTTAACATTTCATTCTTTGGTCGGGCTCTTTCTTTTTTACTGTGAACTTAATGGAACTAGTTTATTTCCTGACCTAGGTTACATTCAGTATGGTAAACGAAGTATTAATAGGTAAGTATTTTTTTCTTGCTCTACCAATATTTTTTACCGGTGTTACTAAAAGCAAATGGTCTGATCGGATGAATGCTAAATATGCTTTTTATCGTTGTGATTTCGGTTTGTTATTTTAGGATATTAAGTTAAAACTTATTGCCTGTTAGCAAACAACGTCATTGAATATCTGTTGTTCACTTAATTACATATTTGGTTCTTCGGTTTACACGAACAGAAGACATTGAAATGAGACACTTTTCACGAGTTATTTCGCGATTTATTTACATTTAATTTTAACCTGACGTTTTGGACCCATTTCAGCTTAAAAAAATGGAAATAAATCGCAAAATAATACGTAAAAAGTTTCTCATTTCACACTTAATGATAATTAATTGCGCGGATTTGTGGATCTGTGACTAAGCATCTCGGTGTCTAGCTTAATCATAAGGTCAACGACCGCGAGTAGAGCTGAAGTGATAGTAAATTCAACTATATCAGTCAAAGGAGAAACTCACCTCAAAGTTTTCACAAACACACAAACAATAACATTAGAACGGGCACAATTTCACTATCACAAAAGGTATTCATTCACAAAATTGTTAACACTTTCGCTGCACATTGCAGGTTTTATTGTAGTCCCTTGGTCTTCGAAGTTTATTATTAGTTTTTATAAAATACTCTAGAGGTGTCGTTGTTAACAGTTTTAACGGGTACGTTCGTCGATTGTCAGCTTTCAACTCCTGCTCAGCTTAGGCCGGCTGGTGAAATGGAGGGAGTGTCTGAACATTCTTCGTGCGCTATGAATCGATTAGTGTCCTTATTTGTCTTATTTTTTGAGGCTCGATGTAAGTGGTTAAGTAAGACAGTGAAATTGGTATCGATTGTAGAAATTGAACTTGATTGCACGTCTTCTAAGCAATCACGCTTAATTATTGGTTACCGTTGCGTTCAAATAACAGTACCCGGCTGTTATGATTACTTTTGATTAAGCTGTTTCATCTTGATCGTCGATTTCCGAATAAATGCCTTAATTGATTAGTACGATGAAATATTTCAAACTTTCGCCGTTGACATTGTGCGACGTACAGTTTTTAACTTTCCGCTTGATTCATTTTCGTGGAAAGAGAAGAAAGCCGGTAAATAAATAAAAGTCACATTAAAACCACAACTGATGTGTTTGATGTGGTTCGTGAACGAGCTTCTTTTCATTTAATTCCAATGAAAATAAATTAAAATAGAGACATTTAAATTGTATATACCTACTTGTATCTGTTTGCGTTTAGAAAATATTCAATAGTTCGTAATGAACCCTCCGTTCCACTTCATCCGTTAATGGCGGTAACATAACTCTGTATTTGAATAGCTTCTTTTGCAGTATGTTTACTTGTATTTTGTTGAAGATAAAGTTTTAACAAAGAGTCAAGAAGGGCTGGGAGATCTTCTAACCGGTTGACATTTTAAGTGAGTGCTCCAGTTGTCAAACATTATCTGATGGGTATGGCGGGTTCTAATGGATGCTGAATATAACCTACCATTTTCATATACGAGCAATTCATGGATAACTACTGGTAATAACTTAATAGACATAGTTCTGGACCTTCCATGAAAAGGGATCTAAGTCAAAAGTTTATTTTCTGTTGGGATTTCAGAGGATAAGTGCTACTGGTTTTCCTATATTTACGAAAATAATTACTTGTGTAAATGTTTCTTCTTTATAAAAAGCCAAGCACAAGTAAATATTTTGTGTTTATTGATTTAACTCTACTTTCATTAGTTTACACCGTTAAGTTGTTTTATGTATGATATAAATTTTATTAAAACAACCGTAAAAAGTTATCCTTGTGATTTATCAAAAACTGGTTAACTTCAATATTGTAAAATGAACCTTGGAGATTTGATTGGTACGACGTTTTTAAGGAAATGTTATATGTATATATAAAAATACACAGGTGTTAACTGATACAAAATGTGGTTCTAATGATACAAGTAGTCATAACTTAGGTGTCTGATACAACAAAATGGTCGCAATTTGGTAAATTAAAAAAAAACTTTCTATTAATTAAATCTAAGTAAAAAGTATATCTAATCAAACCTTGCACATGTAAATGGGGTAAAAATAGTAAATAACTTTCACTTTTGTTACAATATCTATAAAATATTATCATTCTGCCAAGAGTAATATTTTTTTCAATAAACAAGCCGTTTTCTTCTCAAAATTCATATTTTGTATATTAAATTAAAGAAATACTTAAATCCATCCTAAGCTAAAATTTAAAGTATTGGAATAGAATTAGACACGTGTATTAGACAGAAATCTGCAATTTTTTTTTCGAATCGCAGCAATATGCATGAAAATCAAAATTGATTCAAGTAGACTTAGATCCCTTTTCACGGAAGGTTCAGCATTGACAATTGTCGTGTCACTAGAGAAAGCCACATCCACCGCATCTCTATCGTCATCATAGTTTGTTTACCCGCAGTATTATGTTTTTAAGGCATTTATACTTTCTACATAATTCGTCGCAATCAAAATGACATGGCAGCGGTTAATTCCCGAGTATTACGACTTTTACTGTAATTTTTATGTAATTCATCTATCTACGAGTATAAAATTGTGCATTGTGGTCAATGTATCTTTGCGTGGATCTTGACTTCACACTTCAAATACGAGTATATGAGCTAATAAAGATGTAATTGGACGCATCGAGTTAACGCTAAAGTTTTCAGATTTTAAAGTGCTTAAGGTTTTATAGGAACGGATACATTATATTATACATACAGGGACATTGTTCAGTGTTCATGCATAAAACTTTTTTGTGAATTTTATTACTACTACTAATGGCCAGACTAGCGGGAAAGTGCACCTAGCTACTTTAAAAATTTGATTAACGTTTAGACAGTCTCGGCTTTACCACATTATACTGAGAAATAAGCAATTCATTTGCATTAGTCTTACTACTGTTATAATATCCATGTAACTGTATTAATTTTTTACTTATACAGTCGCTAGACAAACCTATAGAATAACGAAAATTATATCATCTTTTGTTGTTTCTTTGCGGAGTTGTGTTGTGAATAAAAGATCTGAATTATACATGCTGTGAGCTACATGATATACCTATTTTCTTAAACGTAAAACAACTGCTAACGTTCTTTTTTTTTAAAGTAACATAACTTAATTAGCTCTCACACGTTTCATAGTCCTATATAGCTGGGTCTCACTAGTACTAGAGTTGCAGAAAACATGGCAATTTTTCCCACTTCCGATCTAAAACCACTAGAACCATAAAGTCATTGTCCTATGAGTGGACTTCACCACAACGCTTTATGGTTGCACGGCACAGAGCAACATTTCTTCCCGCCTCCGATCTTAAACAACTTTACCCATAAAGTTTACATGCTTCTCGATACTTCCACAAGACAGCGGAACTGCCCGACTTCCTTAGAAAGCGACAGGAATCGAGAGTGGTACTGCTCACGTAACCATTAGTAAACAAGTGCATAGCGCTAACCGGTTCCTAAGATCTCCCTTAGGTTAGTGCCCTTAACGGTCGGCACTATAGGAAATTCGGAGTTCCGATTCAGTACATAAAAAGTCTCAGCTCAGACTGGGTGTAATGTAATATTTATGATCACTTCCTGAATGGTACAATTTGTTTATTTATTTCAAACCACTTGTAGCTTACAGTTACAAGTCGCAAACAAGCTTAAATTTACACACTCGTGCACAAAAATACTGCAAAGTTTTAATACAATTCAAATTTAAAAGAAACTATGTCACAACAATTTTATGCCAGAGTATTGCCACTACCACGTTACAGGGACAATAGGAAAAAAAACAGAAGTAGTACAAACACTTTTTGTTATTTGCCATATCTTTAAGGCTCCAGAAACTAGAGGTCAGAAAAATGACGGGGTGTCACATTGCGCCAATCATAATCCTGCACTCGATCATCTTCCTGTTATAATGCATTGTCAATTTATGTCATTGGCTTAAGTGAGCATACGAACACAGAATTCTAACTTATTCTATCTTTCATAATTGGCCAAGCTATATTAAGACTTCAGTTGTATTTTGAGTAGTAGGATATTATTATATTTTGCACTTGTTTGTTCCAGGTGGTTGTTGTGGTTCGACGCAGAAGCAGACCATAGTCGGCGGGTGGGCATGGGCCTGGTGGCTCGTCACCGATGTCCAGCGGATTTCCCTCGAGGTATGTACATTTTTAAGCTGTACAACCATAGCTGGACAAGTTTGATTTGTAAAAAACGAGAAGTCATCCACGTACTACCAAAAAATAAAGTTATAAAGTTCAATTCGTCAATCTTACTCCTTGTTATAAAGCCTTGATGAGGTTCGAGCACTTTCTGAGAAGTATGAAATGGAAACGAACTAAATTAAATTACCCTTCTTATACTGTGTCAAACATAGAACTATCTTATCCTAAATGACGAAAATACAGAATTTCTCTTCCTGTAAAATTGGTCTCGATGCAATTTTCATTATATTGCTTCAAAGATCTGTCACCATAATAACATAATTAAGTTTATCGTATACAGAATCGCAAATAACAGTTACGTGGGTACATTACAACTAATCATTAACCTCTTTCGCGCCATTTTCCCAGGTTATGACCCTTAACCCGATGTGCGAAAACGTGGAGACGGCCCAGGGCGTACCGCTCACCGTGACCGGCGTCGCGCAGTGCAAGATCATGAACGAGGACGAACTGCTCACCACCGCGTGCGAGCAGTTCCTCGGCAAGAACGTCAAGGAGATTAAGATGACGATACTTCAGACGCTGGAAGGACACTTGAGAGCTATTCTTGGTAAGTAATAGAACTCTGATAAGACTGCTTTGACGTATAGATGACCCTGGGTTTGCCCATCACCGTGATCGAAGTGGCGCAGTGCGAGATCATGAATGAGGACTAACTTCTCACCACTGCATGCGAGAAGTGCCGCGCGCAGCAAGAACGTCAAGGAGATCAAGATGACGGTACCTCAGATGCTGGAGGGACACTTGAGAGCTATTCTTGTTAAATCCTAGATCCGTTTTTTTTTTAAATTATATTACTTATTTGGTTCACTTCCTAAGACAGTTCTGCACAGAGTGCAGTAAAAAAGTATCATTACTGTAAAGATGCCGGTGTGCATTATTTTACTTTTTTCCAGCTTCCAAAAATATTTTCTGCTATGAATTTTTTTTTTTTTATGAATTTTTTTTTATGAATTTGCTTACAACGCCATCTAGGCACTGTTTTTGTACCTTTATCAGGTTCTACGCGCGGACCCTGGTCGGAGTGCTTAAACAGTGCACAAATCGTGTAAGTTTCTTGGTTTCGTTACGGTCCGCGATGTTTGCACAGATGGCGTACTTAGTCCTTGAATAGCTGCTGCCAGGCTGTCTGCATTAAATATTTTTATCTACGGACATATCATTAGTGCTCTAAAATGCGTTCAGAAACCGTAGGAAATGACCAGCATTACTACAACCAATTTTACTATGAGAACTTTCTTATCTGTGGCAGTAGGTAAAATCTGTACTGTAATGTTATAACAGTATCAATTTCTGTAAGGTTATGACTTTAAATTTGGAACAGCTGTCAAAACTAAAGTAGGTCTCTATTCTAGTATCCATTGATATTAAAGCAGTTATCGATATGAAACGTCAAATTCAGTATGTTTTTTAATCCAAATCGCACGACATATGATCACGAGTGACATGAGGATAGGGACTTCATTCGTTTGTCTATGATATAAAAAAAAATCGTCGTGACGGAGGATTGAATTACCCGCCATTACTGTTGTCATTCATGCAGGTCATTTCCCTACGACCTCTGAACCCATCTTAGAGTACTTATGATATGTGTGTAGATAAAGTAGTGTATGCAACTGTACATAATTAGGCCTTAAAAAACTCGTGTGATGCTATTATGAAACTCGCTGACGCTCGTTTCATAAAACCACACTCGTGTTTTAAGGCCCCTCATTATGTATCAGTTGCATAAACTACTATTAACTACATAGGAAAATGAATTTTTCAGAGGATCCTGCTTTTGAAATAAGCAATGTTTTGATCTCTACAAATTTATTTTAAAATTGATCAACTTCTAGTATAACCTTATTAGTGTTAATAAGACTTATTAGTGTTAATAAGACTTAGTCACATCCGGCGTTCCCCAAGGATCTATCCTTGGACCACTCCTTTTCATATTATTCATTAACGATATACATACCTGTTTCTCTTTTTGTCACTTTTCGCTTTATGCTGATGATTTGAAAATTTTTCATACTATATCTGATCACAATGACCATATACGCTTTCAAAACGACTTAGACTCCTTTAGTAAATATTGTGGCCTTAACAAATTAAGCCTTAGTATTAACAAATGCAAATCATTTACCTTTACTAAGAAAAAGCTCGTTAGCATTTTTTCATACAAACTAGGTAATTTTGTTTTGGAAAAAGTTAATTGTATAAGGGACCTAGGGATATTGCTCGACTCAAAGCTACATTTAGACAATCATATAGAACATATTATTAATAAAGCTTTTAAAATATTTGGTTTCGTAATCCGTGCTTGTGAACATTTTAAATCTCCAAAAACTTTTATACACTTATATAAGTCTCTCATAAGAAGTCAATTAGAATATGCCGTACCAGTCTGGAATCCTTATTATCAAAAATATAGTGATGCAATTGAAAACGTACAAATGAAATTCTTGCGATGTGTTAACTACAAATGCTTTCACAGCTACTCAACATATGACCTATTATTACAAAAATATAAATTATTACAACTCAAAGATAGACGAATATTACTAGATATGATTGTACTCTATGATTTATGTCATAATAAATACGATAGTAACGAACTAACAAACAGTCTGCGGTTTTCAGTTCCGAGAAATGCTTCTTTTCGTTCCTGTCGTAAAGTTAAAACATTTGCACTTGCGAAATGTCGTACCAATGCCGGCCTACGCTCGCCACTTAATAGGTTATTCAAAATATTTAATACTAAATTTAATGACTTAGATATACACAACTTAAAACTAAGCAAATTCAAGAGTGAGATTGTTTCAATTCTGAACTCATTAACTTAACTTCTCTTATGCATTCTTAATACCATTTACACATTTTGTATTGTTTGCTCTTAACATCGTTAATTTTATAATATTAATATGTGGACAATGTTGTTGGTCCTACAATAAAATTACATTCTGTTACTTACCGTATTAATAATAAAACATTGTAAGACTGTTTTTTGTCCTAAATAAATAGAAAAAAAAAACTGTGGTGTTAAAGGTAAGACGTAGGTCCAGCAGGTAAAACTGACCCCCCCCCCCCCCCCCCTACAAAGTTATATTTTATTAATGGAAACGGGATTATCTCGAATTTGTTTGGTAGCTTTAGTATTACAAAATTCTAACAGTACTGGCGGTTTAAAAAATTGAGGAAAGCTTTTTGATTGATGCTTACTAACCTACTTTTTTAGACACAAAAGCTCATTCAATGGTTGAAAGCGGAGCTTTAAGATGTTTTGAATGCCTACTCCAACTCAGTTTCGTTGCAGTGGTAGCTTCTAGCAAAACATTCAATTACGATTTCTTTCGAGCTGACAGTCCTCTCAACCCTAAAATGGCGGCGCCAAAATTATTACTCCCTAATATCACATCCAGTCGGAAGGTAACACGGAAGTGAGTCTAGGCGCTTGTCATCTCGAAGGTCAATTTTTATCAGTCGACACACGAAGTAGCTTTTCCGATTCGGCTATCGGATGTAGGAAGCGAAACTTATGATGCGGGTTGACAAGGGTTAACGTCGTTGAACGTGAACATTACCACCCTTTGAGTTAATTGAAGGTATTGTATTTATTGTATACCGTCAATAGTATATTTTTCTAACATCAGAAGTATAGGCGGTTGGCCGGGAATCATGCCATATAAGTCATTTTGATCATAGTGGTAATGTGTTTGAAGTACCTAATTAAAGTCAGACTTAATCCGAACATAAAACTCGAAATTAATGAATAGTATTGGCTACACATACAAACTTTTAATTTTGTGTCGGGACATCTTGCATCTATGAACTTTTAGTAGACCTCAGAGTCAGAAGACTATAAGTTAACTAGCGCAAACCCTTAAAGCTCTGTCACACACGGCACGGCTAATACACTTTGTCAAAGTCGTAAAATATCTTGAGTTGTTAAAAAGAGGCAGTATATTTATTAGTTTTTGCCTGCCGTTTGTATCCTCTATCTTTTTTTTATTGTCATCACTCCAAACAAGTATGTTTCCTGTTACTCGTTTTTGCGGAAAATTATATTAAGTTGTAATCAAATAATGATCTGTCTCAAAAAAACTATATCTAAATATGTCACTTAGTAAATGCACTGATAATGGTATAATTATAAAACTGTATTAATAAGTTGTAAGTTCTTTGAACTTAAACCAGCTTTTTTCCGGTCTATCCTCTCTTGTAGGTCAATTTTAATGCACAATATGGTAGAGCGTAAATCACCGAATGTGTGGTCGTTGTGGTCGAACTTGACCTAGCGCGGTCAACGCTCGCGGCTCGTGCACGGCCTTGGCAAGTGATAAGGGAACTATGTATGTCGCTTAGACCGATTTATTAAGTTATCAACTTAAATTTTTTGGTTTCAATCAATTTATGGCGAGTGGTTGAGTTAGTGCCACATCATGGAACAAACTATTTTTGTTGGTTTAAGCTTTTTTTAAAGTGTACGACTGTAAAATTCACCACTATCAGTTATTTATTATCCTAGTATGCCATTGTTACTTACGCTACTGCAGTGCCTCCGCGATGTTTGTGCACGCCCATATTGACGGCTTCCATACAGTTCTTCGACGCTGCATCGCCTCTTAGATTCATCGCGTGTGCGGTAGCCCTAACAGTATCCTTATCGTATTTAGTGACAATCCAGATTTCCCCGTTCTGCGGCACTGGATGCATGGTGTTCCAGAGTGGGAAAGGTACTTAAAGCAAATCGGAACTACCATTTAATTTTATTTTATTATTTATAGTGCTTTTTAATTAGATTAGTCTATATTTTTTTCATTTATTGTATCAATATATTCATTTATTTTTATTTATTTATTTAAATAAAATTTCATTGTTTTAGATTTATTAATGATCTAGTGTAAGATGCAGTAAAAATGTGTCAAATATTTTATATGGTGTCTGAAATAAGCTGATTTTTTTTATTCTAAAAGCCAATGAATCCTGGTTAGAACGTGTTTGGTACAAAATATGAAAATGTCGAAATCGAAAAAACAAAACTTCTCGGCTCAGGCCACATCTGCGACTTTCTGTAGCCGCGGCTCGCTTTTGACATCGTATCAACCAATCGCTGACACTCAGTTTTTTTTTCAAATAATGTCGCGATCAGTTCTGCTGTTTCCGAGTTGATTTCCCAAACCGGTCAAAAAAGTATTACTTACTTTTTTCTTCCTTTGCTTTCCATAGCACAGATGCTCTGCTCCTTGCCATCTTAGGGACTCAAGCAACTTTAGGTTCGTGTAAGTCTGACACAGTGACAGGTAGGTACCACAGCAACACATTAACAGAATGTGAACTTTTTTCTATTGCACGACAATAGCCCTATAGCACGGCCGCAGCCGATAAACAAATCGGTAGCAGTGCAGTCTTGAAATATGTTTCTTTACACTATCCGACGGTTTTTTATGTTTTGTATTTTAATATGTTATATGTTACACGTGTATGATGATAACCAAGTGGCATCTATTTATTACTACTGAACTGCTCACTAGTGATACATCTAGACAAACCTAGCTAGGTATTTGTGATGGAATTTATTGTACATATACACAATTTTCATAAGTTGTTTGATTAAAGCTACAGTTGTGGAAAGCCGCTGGATGCGGGAAGCGCAAGACCGATCGCAGCGGAGATCCTTGGTACCCCAATGTCCTTGTTGAGTCCCGTAGGGGTTCAATATGAGTGTCCTAGCTGGCTTGTGTAAGGGTGAAAATGATAGACGTATTGGCTGCTTATGGCATTTATTATGAAGGTTGAAGTGTGCGTACAGGACGCCTTCGTACACGGGACTGGATTAGATCGGGCGCGCCAACCGTCGCAGCGGTTGTTATCATATTACATAGTGTAACTTATATATGTATGTTTGAGCTAAGTCAGCAGTACCTAAATCCTCCATGTCCGCCGCGATCTGTCCTGCACGGTCTATGCTCAGCAGTGGGCGTCGTCTGTCTGATATATATGATTTTAAACTTTCGCGTTGCATCGTAACACTAATTACTTGTATTCGGGTCTAAACGGGATATCAGCTCGTGACCACGGCTGTATGCAATCCAGCCGTCGAGCAGTGAGTACCTAATACTCATTAAAAATATATATCGTGTTAGTCCTGAATACATGTTATTCTTGTTAGTGTCTGATATGATGAATAAGAACAGTAAATAAGTTCTAAATACAGCCTGTAAATAAATACACACGTTCACGATACCCGGAAGCTCCATGACTTCCTGAACTGGTTCCAACAACAAAAGGTTCCGTTCATGTTTCAATATAGACTGTAGTTCAGACAAATACTGTAGGCTCTATTGAAAAAAGACAAGATAAAATAACATATGATATCGGACATATGTTATGCTTTTTGAACTGTCAGTGCCACTGACTGTTACTGAAATATTTTCCTATTTTTTTATTCATTATTAATATGGGTACGCTCTTGACATCATTCTCCCTCTAAAAGGTAAAGAAGATGTCGACGATGTTTGCTACATCGTGCTTACCCAGAAGGTGCCTCTTTCTAATAGGATAAATCGTAGCAGTTTTTAGTAATCTAATAAGGAGCAAAGCCTTCGGCCTAAAGGCTAATAGGCGTTCTATGTGTTATAATCTATCTACTCTATAACTTCCTGCCGGAAAACCTTTACCTTCTAAGCGACTTCCTTTCTTGTTGGTGAATGACAGTACGTAGGATAATGCAACATTTACCTGTATTTAAAAGTCATATCAATTTTATACCACACTTATAAATAAGCGTGATTTTCTTATTTTTCTTACAAACTTGATATCCCGTTTTAACGGGATATAACTTCACATTTAATATCCAGTTGGTAAACATGATCAAAACCTAATAAAATCGAATTTCTCTTCAACGTCGACAATCCCCTAATTTACTGAATTACAGAATGTTTGTTTTTTATTTTTTAGTTTGGTACTTTCAGTCAGTTGGTTAAATAGCAGAACGTTATTTTACTCTTACAGAATGCTGAAAAAATCATTCAGCCATTGCTTAGTAAAATGTGCGCATCACGTGAAATAAATATATTCATTCAATATATTCATTCATTCATTAATATTTCATTACGACCCTTACATATATCGCGTTTAACATTTTACAGCAAAAAAATAAGATTAGTCTACTATAGTTACATACCTACAACGAGTAGAAATTAATTTGTCAAGTATCCTCAAAAATAAGTTTTTATTGTAGTGTTTTTTAATATAACTATCGCTACGACCAAGCCAAATAGCCCGACGTACGTAAACACTTATCATGGTTTGTCGTCTCGTATTAACTAAGAAGGCTGTTGTATTGGAGACGAAGGTTCTGACACTATCCTCACTTTAGATGAAGGCTCTCATACAATCACTATCAAATCGTGTTGTCTACCCGTGAGTCCTCGAGTCGTGACGTGTGCCATCGTTCCCAAATCGCTAACCACTGGCCCACGGGTTGCTTAGCATTCCACGGAACTTTCGTTGTTGCGTCGTTGTTTCTAGAAAGCAATCTCTTTGATGTAATGGGAACGAAACGCTTTGTAGAGTTACAGTTATCGACATGTTTCATAACGTTGCACTCGGAAGTACTTTGTTCTAATGGGTATTGGTATTGCCGACGCTTGTATGCCATGGATCGAATGGATAGAGTTATAGTGAAAAATCAATAAGTGGATAAAAGTCTCAATATGAGAGTACAACTTTATTGTTTTGATGAAGTGTCTAATGCAAAACTTTATTTGAAGGGACTGAAAAAATCAGATCTTCTTTAGTTATTTGTATTTATCATGCCATTGTTAATGAAACGCGTGAGCTGAATAACTACTGCATCAGGAAAAAAACATCACACACTTATAGCGAACACCGTTAGGTACCTACTACCTTTACTAAGAGCCGTAATTCAATGTCTTAATCAAATAATGAAGGTTAACCCGGTGTAAAACAAGTATGTAGTTCGAGTTCCCGCATGGTCGAACTCTTTTGCAAAAACCCAACTGTGTTGTGTGTCGGTTGACGAACTAAGGCATGCATTTCCAGTTTGCTGTGAGTCAGCCGGTTCCGGCGGGGGCTGTTCCTCTTTTTGCTAACCACACACTATACCCTGCAAATGTACAGTCTGCAGAAATGTAAATAACATATTACATAAAAGGATCTAGATCTTAAAATCAATTTAAATGATCGAAAGGTTTTAACTAAGTACTCGCAGCCGGCCGCGTTTTCGTCCGCGTTCAAGTTTTGGCTCAGTTTACTCGCCGAAATGTTCAAAACGGTACCTCAATCATATTCTTAAGCCCTAGCACCATGAGTACCATGACACAGGCTGGTGGTAAAGGAATGCTCTTACACAAATAATAGAGATTGAATCTAAAATTTTATTACACTCGATCTGGTCACTTGGCTCAACAACGTATTTTTGCATCTGTTTTCTTGTTAAATAATAGTAATGAACCAAAGCCTTTATACGTAAGCCACTATAATATTTTTTAATTTATGCATTTTTTTTCTGACGGTACTCTCACCGAATGGAACGTGCTCAAAGTCACGTAGGCAGTGAGGCACATTGGACTATATTAGGGTACTTACTAGGGCGAAAAGCTTCTAATTGTCTTTAGAAACTATACTACTATACTTAGTATGAGTTAATGTCGCAACATACAAAAGCTTTTTATTTCCATATTTTTTCGTCTGATTGTACCCCAATCAGAATGATTTCAAAATAGCAAATACATGCTAAAACAGGTTATCATTTAATAGGACAGGGTACGTTAAACTTAAAACCTAATCTACAAATATTCGCGATGTTATATCTTTTAAATGTCATGTGAAATTTTAATGGATTTTTACGAGTTCATTTAACACACTCTATTGTCTGAATAAACGAACCATCATATTATTTTTCCACTCAGTCCTAAGCACTTTGCTTGGGTAGGAAATGAGGTCAAGACCCTGCCGTGGTGTCCTTAATGTCAAGCAGTCCATGACGCAAGAGCCGAATTTCTAAGAGTACAAATTAGAAACTGCCATTTAGCGCGTTTTTCACTGTCAGCAATGCTGTCAACATAATTACTTGTAGAAGGTTCTGTTTTGTTTCATTTATTCATTTAAAACAATTGCATAAAAAATGTACAAAGACTTAATGCTAAAAGCATTTTCTGCCAGTCAACTTCAAGGTCACGCAGAAAGAAGGCAATGGGTGTAGTGAAAATTAAATGAGAAATTTAAATTAATGTTCATAACGCAAAAAATAAATAAACATAATATACGAGTATAGATATAATATCATAATCAATAAATCAAAGTAAATATTAGATTATATTATAAAAAAATATCAATCAAATAATTAAAATGGATAATAAAAATATATAAATTTTCATTTTGTAAAAATTGTGCAGAAAGCGTGTAGTTGTACTTTTTAAACCTACCTGTCTTTGATTCATACATACACGGGTGGAGCCATTTTAAGAGGCTAAACCTTTAGGGCTCCCTTAAACCTTTTAGCCTTATACGCAAGCATAGAGATACATTTATTTATAATTACTGTCTGTCTGTAGCAGATGTGTCAAGAGGAATTTAGTGCAGTGAACCAAAGTTCATCGTTTTTCGAAAACAGGTTTGCATTCATATAACAGATGCTGACATTTACAGCTTAATGGTTGGTTGATTGGTCACCACTGAAAAAAATATTTTAGTAATGAAATATTTTTTTCAGTGTTTACCAATATATTAATATGTATATACAATAGTTTAGTCATCCAATTAACTCATGATTGACATCACCATGTAATAGTCCCGACACCCAAGTTTTTGTAGAGTAACTACAAAATACGTACTTATTAATTAATAGAATAAAATAAGAAAAAAACCTATTATTAATACATTTTCAATATACCATATTTTTGCCATGTAGGTACATGATGGTATTGTCGCTGACAGCATTATGTTATCAACATTATTTGCATTATAGTACGAGTAGTTCTGATTGAAATATAGTTAAATCTTTTTGTGTTTCCCGATGCGTTGTTTAAATAAATGCGTCACTTTTGTTTTTCCAAAAGATCACCATGACGTAGAGAACGGATCTCTCTGGCCGTGTTACTTTATTTTTTAAAGACTATTTCGCTACCAATATAAGATAAGCGTAACAATGTCATTTTTACAAAAAAATAGAATGCTGATTTCCTTTACGTAGTAAGGGATGCAATTCCCTTTTTTTCTCAATACTAACTACGCCTGGCATGACCTCACGTCCCTTGTGGAATATTCGCCATATTAATATTTGTGATATTTCTCTTCGCTATTCAGCCATAACCGCTTTGTATCCTGGCTTGGGTAAATCCTTTCCATTCATAGCATCTTCTTTGTAAATGGTTTGGATTCTCGTTACGTAAATAAAGTAAGAAAATAATGTGTTTTTCTTTTGTATTTTTTTTAACTATATTATCCGTATTAAATGTTATTTAGCGGAGTCTAAGTATTAGAAACCAAACTGTGATTTCTTATGTCGACCTTTTTACTCATATATGACTAGTAATAACGTAGTAGACGTAGTAACTATTTAGTAATCTGTGGTAATGGTAAACGTTTGTCCTACCATGTAGAGGAAAATTAAGCCCATGAATGCATACCTATGGAACTTCATTATCATTTAAGTGTGTGAATTTAGAAACCACACACGCAAAAATAAATGGCACTGAATTATTTATTTATCTCAAAATTCTGAACACTATTTTTATCTCACAGCTTATCAATAACAAGCTTATGATATTAATGATTTCAGGAAAATACTTTATTACTTGCGTTCATCATTTGTTGTTTTAATAAATTTAACGCCTATGGTAACTAGTAGGTAGTAGATAGTGTAGAACTGACAATCTAAAGAGTGTAAATAATGAAAAATATTTGTCTCTTGAAACATGGCAAGGTAACTAAAAAACAATATCATGTCTGAGTAACTGAGGCACTAAATGAAAACGTTTCGTTTAACATCTGAATTCTGGACCAAAGGCCGGGAATCGAGCTGACAAGGTGCCCCATTACATCCACAACAATGGCGATTCCCGATTGCAGCGAAATTGCATCATTAAAACGAGAAAATAACGTTCTGTTTTACGGCAGAGCGGTGCGGGGGGAGCCTTCCCGTTTATATTGTAAAGGACGGCGCGTCCACGCCACTCGTTTGCTAACATTCATACACTGTGCTCTAGGATTGTCTTTTACAGTTAAACGTATAAAAAAAAACTTTAAAAAACAACTGTCATATGAAGCTTCTGTCAAGCTTAAATAATAGTTCCCGCGCTTTTTGTGTTGTTATCTGTGAAACGTTTTACTCAAGAGTACTATTTGTACTGAAGATAACGGGATGAACTGTGTGCTTCCCTAGTGCAGTGCAGTGCCCTTACGTTTCGTGTCCACGAAGAGAGCCACTAGGGCCGTAACCATGTCTTTACTATGGATGGGCGCTTTTAATCTGGGGTTAACCGTTGGAGCTACTTATGCTGTGGTCAAAGGGTAAGATTTTTTTTCTAATCTATTCTGATCTACTTTTAAGATGATTTAGTTTAGTGACTAATATAATAATACAGAATAATATAAATACTAATATAATACAGAATTACTAACAGAAGTCTTAGGAATAAGTTTTTAAAGCTTAAGGGAGAGGGGGGCCACTTTGAACACTTTTTACACTTCCTGTCATATCTTCTGTTCAGCTTAAAAATCACAATACATCACATAACGAAGAATGTGCAAATTATAACCGAAATATCATTTTTAATAGAAGCCAAATGTTCAAAGCTGCCTCAGTCCTCACTTAGGGCAGCTTTGAAAACGCATGGGGCAGTTTTGATATATCATTGAATTTGACGAAATTATGAGGATTCTTACACTTTTGAGTTACAACATTAATATACTCAACATTAGAAATGATGGAGATAAAATAATAATAGCAAGTATAAATTACACGTTTAGTAAAATGTAAAAGTAAATGGACATAACTTTTAATGGAAATAAGTTCCGAGTCTAATTTAAAAGTGTAAGTAAATGCTTGTGGATCAGCAGTCTTTACGTCTTGCTAATCAATATCTCATGCAGTTTTTATTTTTAGTTTAATCAAGTTTTAGCACTGCCACTTTGATGGTGTTCAAAGCTGCTCCAGGGGTATTTAAAAAATAAAAAACGTTTACTTTCCAAGTTGAAGTTTAAAAATGGTATTGATCTGTAGTCTATTGTTTGATATAAAAAAGCATTCTGACTAATAGAGGAACTAAAAGCTCCACATCCCTTGCATTGGGTGACCGCTATCCTTAAGCACTTATTTAAAAAGGTTGAAATTTACACTCGAAAACGAATACTCCTTATAACTCAACGACAGGCAGTCAAACGTGACCGTTGTGCGGGTTTGCATTGCCTCTTCCCCAAAAAATAACCACAAAATTTACTTCTAAAATAGCTTCGTAAACTCAAATGTTCAAAGCTGTCCCTTTTCAAAGGTGCCCCCTTCTCCCCTAACTTTGTTCTAAAATAGCAGCAAGAAGTTTTACTTTTTTTTTATCAAAAGTAAGTACTTAAAATCTTTTAAGACCTTTTACTGCTCTCATCGCTATACACAATCCCAGACCCGAAGCGTTGGAAAGTCGGTTAAACAAAGCCCAACCTTGACATGCTTCGTATCAAGTGCATAGAAACGTTTAACTCTACTTTAAAGGGTTGCTTGGGCTGAACAAAATACTAAAAGTGGCTAAGTTTGCGCAAAACTCCCCTGCCAAACGATGTTAAGTGACTGAGTTTGCGCAACAATTCCCCGTAAAACGTTTAAAAAATGCACCTTCAAACGCATATGCTTGTACACATTGGTTTTCCCGTTTATCGTCATAATATTTTCCTTTCAAGTGAGCTTTTCCACTTGTCTATCTATATCCTTATATTTAACTTGAATACCTACTACATATAAACATGAAAATAGCTGTAAAAATGTGTCTAATTAATGAACAAGTATGACTCGATGTACAGTTTGCGTGTAGCTACGAATTCTCCGATGAATACTTAACTTACAGCAATATTTTGACAATTGTATTATGCAATTTGATTAATAAATAGGGCTCACTTTATTGTATGAATAGCCTTGTGAACGAGAAGTATCAGAAAACACAACAGAGGTGTATCGACGTGCAGTTATAAGTTAACTAGCTTCCCGCAAGCTTCTTTGCCCGCGTGGATTCGGATATCAAATTTTTTTTTTCTTTAATATATTAAGCATGTTTCTTTTTGAATCACTCTATTTAAAAAATACTGCATCAAAATCCGTAAAGTACTTTTTAGGATCTAAGAACACATACATAGGGACAGACGCGGAAATCGACTTGCTTTATACTTGTGTGTAGTGACGATAGTAGACGGTAAAACGTAACTTAATTTAAACGCCCGTCTACATTTTCTAAGCCATTTCCCAAGAGAGTACTAGACTAAATGGACTTCTCGCTTTCAGACTGTTGTGACTGTAAAGTCTGAATTTACAGATGAAAACTTTTTCTGATGAACTGATCTGTATACCGTAATTTTTATATTGGACAACCTTGTTCTCCTCGACTTAAACTGATCTGGGTGTTATATGTATTTATTTTAGTGTATTTATAATACCACTGTTTCTGATATTCTGATATCTGTAACACAAGTGCTTAAGCTACTTACCACGGAGTCAGATCAACGTATGTGATGTTGTTGTTTTTTATTATTCCCGTATTAAATATTCGCTTTTCACTGCAGTGATGAGGGCGATGCAGTATATTAACCGTTTAGTTATATCTGATCTGATTTGTGATATCTGATCATTTACATGTTCGATGTATAAAATTAAGTTTCCCTTTTTTGGTAAAGTCAACCATGTTATTTATTGAATCTGGCTTTCTCGGCCTTTCAATAGTTCAAAATTATTAGTTACATATTGCAGGATACCTTTTATTAAAATTTTGTAAAGAAAAACATTATAAAAGATACATTATCGTAGTGTGAAAAGGCTCTTACGCTTGGACTCTTGCTACTGTGCGTTCCGTTTCACAATAATAAACTCTGTTGTCTCGTAGACAACAGAGACCTCTATCGGAAAATTCCTACATTTCCTTTACCTTTGCAAAAAAAACGCGTAGTTTTCTGGTCGATCCATTGATGTCACGAATTGAACCAATTTACGTACTAAAATCGCAATAAGGAAGTTCTTATTTATTGCCTTTGTAAAACAAAAACTTGTTTTAGCAACCCAAACACATCTTACTCGTACGTGCGTAAATTCTTGCAAATATTAATATTCCTCTCAATTTGGTTATTTCTTATTTTAGCTGATGCGTCAAACCGACTAATCAAATAACGCAATTAAATAAAGCCCATGAACTTGACTCATGCAGAACCTTCGCGCAGCTATTAAGTAAGTAGCCTCGGAGGCTGTACCCCTTAGCGCTACGTATAATATTCTCCACCTTAGCCATCTCGTTCGCTTGCAGTTTCGAGCTAGTGTGAGTGACAGGGACGGCTTCATTCGAGACTACGGTCGTTAAATTTAATAGTGAGGCCTTAGGCCAGCCAATGTCAAGAGCACTTTCGACCAGTTGACACCGATGAAACGTTTTCGTCACATACCAGTTTTAAGTACCAGGCGCTGGCGATGTTGGCCCAATGTTTTGGTGAGAATCGGGGCAATTGTTGGTGTTCTACATTTGATTTTGTTTGCAGGAATATAAACAATTGTCATTAGTAGGTACTCGTAGTTCAAAGATGCCTATCTCTATTAATAATGAGTATGTAATGGTGTCAGATAGAAATATGGTAATTTTTAATTAACAATCATAATAATGCTAAATAAATGCTGCATAATAGAGGTCCTTATGGCGCAGTGGACGCAACGCTTTGGTAGTGATTCCAAAACATAAGCAACCTTTGGTGCAGTCATGTTTGGGATGGGTGACCATTCTGATCATACAAGTGACGTCTATTTGCAAGCATCTCTGTGCTTCGGAAGGCACGTTAAGCTGCTGGTCACGGTTACTATCGATATATATAAGCCGTTAAGCCTGGTCAGGGGACCCTCGGGCGGCTTAATGACATCTAATGTAAGGTTGGTCACTTACCTTACAAACACCCCTCCACCAATCCGAACTGAGCCGGCGTGGTGGTGTATGGCTCGTACCACCTCATAATTTAGGTGACGCCTGTGCCAAGCAGTGGGACGTATATAGCTTGATGAGAGAATAATCCTTATCTTTTTTTTGCATGTCACACGTTACAATATCGTATTGTGCTTGATTTGACCACATTTTAATTATATTATTTAACTTTGTTGAAAATTTCCAATAATACTCGTACGTATTTATTTATAGAAAGTTCATTTGTAAAATTCTGAAAACGTAACTACATAACTACTAAGCTACATGGGCTTATCAATGCACAATTTTAGGAACATAAAATCAACTTCTAATGACATTTGATGTCATTACATTGACTCATTAGTCGCACTAATATAATATAACGTATAATACGTTATTTACGTAACTTACATGGTAATGGTGTAAAATACTTCAATAACCCGTGTATCATGTAATCTTTTCTTTGTACCTTTGTTTCTGAAAACAAAACATTAAAACACAGACAGGTATACAAAATATTAAAAAACCTTCACGTACCTACTTTGTACACAAATAACACACACAAAGAGCCGTATTGTAAAACATGTATCTACTTGTATTTTTTGTGGTGCGAATTTTCAGGCTCCGCAATCAATCCATCACCACTGATTGGAATTCTCTTGGCGCGAAAAAGCCTAAAAAAGGTCGGTTTAGATAGATAGACAGATTAACACTTTGTTGTACAACACAAAACAAAAATTACAGACAACTTTAACAAAGAACGATGTACAATTTAGGCGGTCTTATCGCTTAGATTCATAAAGATTCATTTTTAGGCACTACAAAGTCTGTTACTATATCTTAATTTAAACATACATCTGTTTCTGTATATGACTGTTTGATGCCAAAATAAATGAAAAATAAAAAACCTTGTTAGGATTTTATCAGTCAGCCCGTTCGTCCGTACAACATTTTCATGCGACTTACCTCAAAATAACGAATATTATTTTCAGGACACCAACACAAAAATTCGTTTCAGGTCTAAAAGTTCGCATCATGCTGTATTATCTTTGCCATTTGTATTTTACATGTAATGTTTAATAATTAGAATTATTTAAATAATTCGAACTTTATTTCAATACCTATGCAAAAAAACTGTTTTTATTTATTATTTTAATAAAATAAAAATGACTGTTAAGTCAAGCCAATTATGTATATTGTTATTGATCGCTAAAAAGTTTTCGACTCGATATTCACAAGGTAAGGCTTAAAATGAGTAATTTTACCATTTACATATAGCTCTTTACGTAAACCTGCACCAAATTAAATTTGTAACTAATGGATCAGTACCCGAAAAATATTTTCAGGGACAGGTATTATTAGGCATTCACAAAGTTGCAGTAGTTAGTAACAGCTGTCCCGAAGATCCACGCTCGGGTTTTTTGGCACAGTAAAGGAATATTTGAACAGATTATTGGTTCCACAAATTGAAAGAGTTGAAATTTATTTGTTCAAAATAAGAGGACAGTAGAGATTTTTGTCTTTGCTGTTTATAACGCGTCTTAACTGAAATTGTTAACAATACCTGTAAATACTATAAAAATGTTTAGAAAATTTATGATGAAAGTGCATTTACGAGTACTGACCTAAGATTTTGTGACCTAACTACAAAGTTCTGATAAGTATTTTTAGCTGCAAAAACTTGAAAGAAGCTGTAAAGCAAAGAATTTAATTTCATACCAGGAAACTTGTCGTTAAAGTTTTATCATCTGAGAACTTTCATGAAATCCGTTGACATGAAAAACCTTAAGAAAATGCATTGTACAGAAAATAAAATACTATCGCTTCAGGTCGAGGAGACTAATATCTCAGAACAAAAATAAAGGAATATGTATTTACGAATAAGTAGTTATGATAAAATAAAATACTTTTTTATAAAAACGCATTCAAAAAGAAACTAATTTAAAACAATCTACTATGCTATATGTACAAGTGTTCTTGAAGTAGTAGTAGCTACTAAGCTTGTCTATCACACTTATTATCTAAATATATATATCAAAATACCCTAAAAGATAGATCGCATCGTGTCGCGATTAGCCACGAACCTTTCTAATATTTCCTTAAAAAGGTAATTTTGAATATGATGCCCCATTTTTTAACGTCATTTGTTTTGATTCAAGACCAAGAGGGCACAGAAGCTTATTTTCGTGTCTATCTTCGGTTACGCCATCGCTCTTACTCAAATTTTTTCTTCCGTGCTGCAATAAAGGATCCCTATCGAGGACTCTTAAAACATAACATTTTTTTATAATACTACTTTATTTTATAAAATCGCTACCCTTCTGCTTAAAGATAATTCCATGCCATTATTATTTAAAAAAAAAAAACAAGAAAGCTGGTTACACAAGCTGAAAACAATCTGACTCGACGATAGGTAAAGAAAAACCAGCTACACAATAACACATGCTTGCATAAATATAAGTATCAGATATTTCCTTTAAAGGAAATTTGGTTGGAGCTATCAACATTTACGAAAAAAGGTTGTGTATTAAACGCATACCAAAGGGTAGCTTGTAGTGTCCCAGTGGCCCACTGGTTTCTCGTAAAGGCAAACTAAAACAATGGTGGAACGATCCACCGATATCTGGGTCGCAGTCGTAGCAACGACTGGAAAATATCCTTATATAAACCGACATCCAAAGGTTTACAAGGGAAACTGTTTAAGGATTTAGTTGATCTTGATTACTGTTTACTTTTAAAATGGACCGTTTCAAGATATTCGATATTCAGGACTGTTTTTGGTAGATTTAAGTTCATTCAGCTCATTTTTTTAGGTAGGTAGTAATTGTTCAGTTATTTACCTTTAAGCCGGAAACCAGAAGCATAACCTAAACACACTTAAGTTTCTTATGATATTTGTTTTTGACTCACAGGATTCAAAACCTGGACCAACTAATTAACTTCGGACAAAATATGTTTTACACGCTTTCCTGGTTTATTTTCCTTTGGCACACTTGGATATCGCTTAATCTTAACTTCATCAGTATTGGGACAGTAGAGACGAGAACCTCTTAGATGATATCTGAGGAGGCAGTAAAAATATCCGCGGCAGTGCCATAATTATTTTGATACATTTCACTTTTATCTTCACGTCTGAATAACCTGTAAATGAAATGAAGTGAGCAGAAAAATCTCAGTCGTAATGTAACGAACCCGCGATATTAACGATAGGGATTCATCATAAATCGTTGTTTATCCCCGCGTAGGCCGGCAGTGCCGCCGCGGTCGTCGCGCGCGGCGGCTCGTTGCGTTTCAGTCCGGGAAACTTGATGTTGTTTCGTTATCGTGCTGTATGAACTTGTAATTCAGTAGCAGTGCAAGGGTTAAAGTAAAAATAACTGCTTATAAATTTCAAAGATGGTTTTTACGGAACGGTAGCATAATTTTGGCTAAAATAACGAATAGGCTACCCAGTTAGCTCAAACTGCGATTATTTCTAAATAATAATAGGGTTAGTTAACTTGCTTTACTTGTGAAGTTTAGAAATTTGGGACATGGTGTATGTTGTTTTCTTATTTACTTACCCTCGTCGCCGTCAATGTCGCACCTTTAATCGTACACGTAATCATTCAAAAATTGAGATAATTGGAAAAACGCATTTAGGGTCTTAACTTTAATCTTAATTTTGAAATTATTACGCTTTAGTGTATTAATTATTTTTTCTAAAGTATTCTTAATTTTAAAATGATTTTATACTACAGAAACTTGTATAATACGGTAGAAACCTAATTGTATGGGTGATAAATGACTACCTGTCCGCTAACACGAACTTAATATAAGTTCCTAATGAACTTTACGTTGGTAGAGCTACGTAGGTACATGAAGTGAAGGTACTGAAGGTCTTATCTATGTCGAAGTTGATACAAATTGACCGAGGTAGATATAATTAGAAAGTCAATGATTGATTAGATAAGAGTACGTACCTAATGCAAAAAATGCGCTTATCAAACGTCATTTAGTAACTCAGTAACAGATGTATTCAGATACCCTATCAGTATCTACATAGCACACCTACGCTGCATATGAAATAATTTCAGATCATATTTTAATATCTTCTTCGATGTGACGAGTACATAAGAATGAATGTAATGTAATGTAATTAATTAATTATTAATGTACGAATACTTTAAAAAAGACTATAGTTACTATTAAAGGTGTCAATAATATTCAGTACAAAATCTATCTTACGTCAAGATATTCGTTGTGGAGAAGTGCTTTCAAACGATTTAATTAATGAATGAAATTCATTAATTATATAGCACTGAGCGAACGGAAAATCGGAAAGCGGGAAAACTGGGACCCTAGACATGACATGGTATATTGCCTATCGACGAAAATAGCGATGGCCATTGTTAGTTAAACGTACGAGAAACGACATTCGCCTTCGCTAAGTTGTCACGTGAGTTAGCAGTAACAAATGTTCTTACGAGTATTTCTAATAATTTTGCAAACGAAGTTGAAAGCGATTTTCGTCATAGACTATGCAATATAACGATGTCTAGGGTCCTGAGCGGTATAGCGATGAAAAATAAGCTTCGCAGAGACAGCTGATTTACTACTATGCTTATTATATAAGCGAAAGGCAATTGCTGTCTCAATATTCTCCTGTTTAATTAGTTAGGTTACCTGGTGCTTATTATGAATTTTGTAGAATTTTGAACTTTTTAGAACATTTTATGTTTATCTGCGTTCAAAACGATGGTTGTAAATTGTTATTGTAAAAAATGAATTCTCTCTTACCATATAATTGTCATAGCATTTGCTATATAAGCAAGAAAAACGTTAGGAGAAATAAGATATTTTGGCAGGTCGGAAAAAAGGTTAGTGACAATTGATAAAAAATGCCTTCAAAATTACGTACATTCTTATCCTGGCATACTTTAAATCCTTAAACGAATTTTCAGCCCTATAATTCATATAAAAAGTAATTAGTTATATTTATTATTCTTAATTTAAAATTAGATTATTGCTTAATCCCATAACCAGTACTTAACTGTCTAGTAAAACACAGAAGATATCGAGGCTACAAAAACTCTCAGACTGAGTAAAGTGGGTTTATTTCTTTAGTAAATCGTTTCAGAACTTTGGATGGGGATTAATTGATCTTAGTTAGAAGTTGCAGCGTCCGTGCGTATGATTGGCAGGCATTTAGAAGTTAAGACAACTTTGGTGCTTTATTCTATTTAGTAAATCCTAAGATAAAGGTGGAGGTAGATTCGTGTATTTATCGTATTAAATGCATGCAATGTTATAATATGTTATTCTGAAATCATAATGGTAATTCCTCTACAAATTAATCTAAATTTTATTTTTTTATTATACATAATACCTACGTAGGTACTTAGAACTACTTATTTTGTATAAATCTATTTAGTTTTACCTATTTGTTTTGTTTCTGCATTAAAACTTTCACAAAACTACTAAAAATAAACCATTTAGTAATTAAAACAAATTTTGTATGTTTTCGCGGTTTTGCGGCTTCACTGAAACCTCGATAATTTAATTATAAGTTCAAAATAAATAACCTACCTGGATTTCAGCTACACATAAAACCATTACATTAAGCTTCCAAAATATCGTATAACCTGAGTTTAATAAGCCTACTTAAACGTCTACCGTTTTCATTGTCAACATTTGCAATAAATGAGCCATCAGCAATATCCATTACGCTTAAAGATGTAACCTAGCTTTGTATGCTCGTGACCCTTATGTCAATCGTGTACAGTTCAAATTCCAACTAGGAACTGCGTGGGTAGCGAATGCGTCTTTATTTAACTTTCAAATTACATTTGCTACGAAGGAGCTATGTCAAGGACGAAATGAATGTGTGGTCTATTCAGTATTTGCTCTGGAAGGCATAAGTTAGTGTTTTCAGGGATATACTGTCACTGCTATTTAATTTACAAACACGTGTGCCCATGTATACTAACGAGCTCCTTAATTTTTACAGAGCTCCTTAAATTCGATACAGGTATTACCTTTACTAAGAAGTAGACTTTACGATGCGGTAGGTGATGGATAGCAAACTGAGTTATGGTGAATATAGCCATTTGGGGCAATTTGTTGACCACCATCGGTTCAGACATTGTAAATCATATAAATATATATATTTATAAGCCAGATCAGAATCTTTTATATGTTATTGATTGAAGTTAAAGTGTAACGGGGCCTCTCTTACACACTTGTACACTTTTCTCCCCAGTGACTCTGCGTGAATTTATAGATATGTGTGTAACATCTATCTTTTCTTTCCAATGGGATCAAGACCCCAATATTTTCCCGATCACGTCTTGTTTTGTTAGGCCATAGTATTGGTATAGAGGGAAAGTAATTAGTAGAATAGGGTATAAAGGGAATCCAGTTGCAAAATGAAATAGATATATCTCTAAAAGACTATAATTTACAGATATCCTTACCTACATTTTTAAGCCGAATTTAATCGATCTCTTTCAATTTAAAAATAGTTTTAAGTAGCAATAACTGTTGGCTATCATTTATTCTCAATCAATTATTTTGTTTGGTAATGATGTTCGTTCTGTATATTTATATTTTTCGAATCTTCATACATAGGTTGGTACAATTATACTTAACTATTGACTAAACATCTATTCAGTATTATTTGTTACTTTTCTCTTGGAACCGTATCTTGTTTCGCTTTAAGACTTGTCGGTGGCAGTAATAAGTAGGTCCCATCTACAAATATCTATTTTTTCTGAGGTTTTCAATTTATTCTGAGCCACGTCTTTAGGCAGGTACAAGAGGTAGGAAGGGCTGCTTCAATGATTTCCAGTTTCCACATAGATAAATTGACTTTCGTTAATGGGCACAAATGACAGACAATAACAAAATGTCAAGATCGAACCAATTAATTTTGATCGTCCTAGTTACAGCCCGCCTGCAACCTATTAACGAAGCTATGATTGCTTGTGTTTTACGGAAGAATCGTTTTAATGGACTGGAGTAAATGGTGCCTATAATAAAATAACCTAATGGTCCAAAGAAAGAAAATTGAGATTGAAATAAAGACCCTGTTTTCCTTTCTCGGACCCGAGGCTTGAAAACATTATTGCGTCTCTAACAACGTTTAAGAATTGGATGATGACATCGCTATACTTAATATCAACCCAACGATGTCACATACAAGGTGGTCCAATTGAGGCTTAGTGATTTAATGTAATAATAACAATAACCTCTTTTGAAAATTTCGTGACCATCTAGCTAACGCAATAAAAATCATTGGAATGATACACTTTTTTACGGCTTATATCGCGATTTATTCTCATTTTATTTTAACCTGGCGTTTCGGACCTTTTTCAGCGTCCGTGGTCACAGGTCGACTAAGGTGTTAGTTGTCATTACATAGTTTTGACTAAATTGTAAACTACCATCACTCAAAAAGATAGGATTAGTACTTTTGAGTGATGTTAGTTTACAATTTTTAGTTACTACACTACTGTTCGCGTAAACCGAAGAAGCAATAAAAATCAGTCAATAAAAAAACCATTCGTTATTTTACTTTAAATCAATTAAAAATACAATGTAAGTTGAAGAATAGGTATTTATGAATTAAATAGGAAACTAACTTCAGGTTAGATGTAAATCTCTACTTACGCAAAAGTCAACCCACATTACATTGATAGCGAGCGAGTCGCAATCATACCGCATTCTTATCATTATCATATTTATATCAATCCCTGTGTAAATACAGATAAATAGATCATAATAACTGAATAATGTGACTTGCGTGTACGTTTTAAGGTTGATAATACCCGGCAAAATAATTGTTTTTACGGTAGGACAGTTTCTAGGTTTGCAGTAGACCGTCGCATCTGCGTTTGTAAAAACGTCTAGGCCTCGGACAGTGATATATTAAACTGGCACCTTTGAATTTCGGCTTGAGTAAATTTTCATGCTTAAAATTATTTATACTATTGTAAAGTGTTAAATAGTGTAATTTTATTTTATTTTTCCTATTCGTATTATTAAAATTAGAGACAAGTTATTGTTACCGATACTTTTCTAACAAATCATTTGCAAAAAAATTAGTGTGCATTCTGTTATTTTGCATAAAATTGGTTCAATCTACAACTTCTAGATTTTTTTTCATATTACAAATAAATAATAAATTGTTCATAATTTGTTCAGCTTAAAAATTTGGGAAAAGTTATCCTGAAAACTTCAGTTTTACTTAGAATTAGTGGGCATAGTATTTCCTCAAGAATCAGATCAGTCTTTATGCGCTATGGTAGTACTTGTTTATTAATATCTTGATGCCTGATGACTTGTTCTCTCATACATTATGCAAAACACGTTATTAGCTTATTGATTTTCGCATCAAGTTAGTTTGATTTTTCTTTATGTAACAACGAGATTATGCGCAGTAGTGTATTACTTATAGTTTAATGAAACAGATGTTAGTATAGGTATTTATTGCTTTAAAATTTTGTTTATAAATAATAATATAATGTCGCAGGGGTATAGTGTTATCATATTTTAATGATCACCAATTAATTAATTTATCCACTAAATTATCGATATCCATCTCTCATGGCTTTCCCAATTTTGTGATAACATTTATCAATCGGTTACCACAAATTAGTACCTACGAGTAGTTTATGTTAGTGGTTTAAATTTAACTATAATTCGATATCGCGTATTCAATAGACGAAAAAAATATCAAAGTTATGCAGGAGAGTGCAACTATTTTACTTTTTAAACTTTACATACAAGACTATCTTCAGCATATTGTGTAATTAACACAAGTGGACAATATTTTAGTGACGTACCAAAGTAGTCTTCCAAAGGATAGTGTAAAAATAATTTGTTTAAAAGTGTTGTAGGTGTAAGTTACCTTTGTGATAGTTAGTGTGATTATGCAAAATGGATTTAGTAAAGTTGGCGCTCGTGCCGATAACTTTGACCATCGGACTCACCTTCCTGAACGTTAAAAAGTAAGTTATGCTATGATTGTTAGATAGTCTAGTTTTTTATGGCTGTTTGAGGTTTTATAAGATAGTTACAATTACATATAACATGAGATTAGGTAGTAATGGTGACAATGGTGTTTACATTCACTTAATTTACACACTTGCATAATTTTCTATGTTTTGTCTCGAAGCGCCAGTAGGGTTCAAAAAATAATGAGATTCCTAAAAGATATTTCAGATATGATGTTCTCATATGATATTTTACATCCAAGACAGAATAAACATAGGTAATTTATTTTCATTCGACAGCTCTACATTTGTGAATCGAAAATGAACCCATCTGTGAACCAATAATTAGCTTATCGAAATACCAACTATGCTTACTATGCTTATGAAGATAGCTGATCTTAGTTATTACCAGTACTTCCATACGCTTAATTTTTTTTGTGCATTTTAACTAAGATTTGTCGCTTTTACCACGTAATGGCATTGACGACCTATTTGGGTATAGTTATTGGATCCTCATTTTTGGTACTATACTTTAGTTTTAACCTTTTACAACAACTGTCGTTCTTTTTCCGTATTGAACCAAGAATGTTTAAATTGTATTTCTTGATAAAAGGTAAGACGGCGATCGTTAACATTTCATAACTGCTGCAAAGGTTGCACTTTTATAACTTCCTTTGTCTTGAACGTTTCGATTACAGTTAAGGTTTTCGCGTACCCGACCGTTTTGAATACCCGCGTACCGGGTATTTTTTTACAAAATATATTTTGCATATTTTCAGTATGGACGAAATGTCAAAATCAGGCAATCCAATTAAGATTGATTTTAGCGAAATTGACCCCTTGGTCGTCTGTCCATTTTAATTAAAACAATAAAGCATCGATTTTAAGATTAGTTTATATTTTTTATTTTTATTAATAATATGCCAATAAATAGATATAATAAAAAGATACTCACCGTCTACCACACGATATTATATTTTAAAGTCAAATACTCATAGACTCTTGCAAAAACAATACACATTTCCACTTAGTAAGTACGAAATAGTATAGAATAACAAAACGCCAACACATTCATATTTATTTATGAATTTTGATAAATTCCTTGATCGAAGTTGGTTTGATTGAAATAGTAACCACAAACGTTCAAATGGAATACATATATGCAGTTTTGCTCAGTTTTTAATCGCTTATTTTCTTTGTCCCACAGGAACTCTTACAGTCGAAGAAGTGTACAAGGACAGAGACCAGTTCGCGGGTCTGGTGCGCGAGGTGGCCGCGCCCGACGTCGGTCGGATGGGAATAGAGATTCTGTCGTTCACGATCAAAGACGTGTACGATGACGTGCAGTACCTCGCCAGCTTGGGGAAGGCGCAGACGGCGGTGGTGAAGAGAGACGCCGATGTGGGCGTCGCGCAGGCGAATAGGGACGCTGGGATCAGGGTACGTGGTCTCTTTCTCTCTTTATTATTTATGATGGCTCATCGATAATGCCTAACCACTTAAGATGAGACCCTAAAGGTGAAGTTGCAGCGAGATGCCGATATTAGAGGGGCAAATAAAGGCGCTCAGATTCGATAGAGGTCTCTTGCTAACCTAGTCTTAAGAAGACCACAGATTGTGCTTTTTATTAGTGATGGGAATCGCGACCCTGTCGTTCACGATCTCCTATCTCGCCAGCTTACGGAAAGCGCAGACAGCGGTGGTGAAGAGAGATGCCGATGTGGGTGTCACTTTAAACGAAGCATCAAATCTAAAAAATATCAAAAAGAGTGAGTTCGATAGCATCTGTCATTAGAGAATTCATCGCCTTTTCAATAAGTTTCACCGTATACATATTTCAGTTTTGACAACTGATAACAATAAAATGTTCCTCTTTTTCTAGGAAGCGGAGTGCGAAAAGAGCGCTATGGACGTGAAGTACTCGATGGACACGCGCATCGAGGACAACACGCGGCTCTACAAGCTGCAGAAGGCGCAGTTCGACCAGGAAGTCAACACCGCGGTGAGTGAACTAGAACTTTTTTTTTGTATTTTTACAAAAAAATAAGTTTTTTTTCTGTTGCCTGAAATAAATGAATTATTATTATTATTTGTCCGAATGATGGTTCTGACTCCACAAGGAATAAATGTTTTTGATATACATACTCGTAAACACATACGTTACAAACAACAAGGCTTCACAAGTCGAAAAGGTTAATTAAGTCTATATACGCCCTACTGCTGGGCAGACATACGTGGGTACGTATGTCTTATCGTTATAAAATCAGTCAATCTAGGGCTAATGATGAATGGTAGGTACGGTAACATTTTGGATGTGTCCAATAATTAAAGGACATCAAAGTTTACGAATAGTTGAACACCTTTACAATCCACTGTAAAACGAACCCCGAAAGCCTCGAAAATATTTTTAATTCCACTTATTTTTGTTTACAGAAAGCCGAAGCGGCGCTGGCGTACGAGCTGCAGGCCGCGAAGATAAAACAGAAAATACGAAACGAAGAAATACAAATCGAGGTGGTTGAGCGGCGCAAGCAGATTGAGGTGGGTCGCGGGTAGATTAAACAGTCTGGGCAATCCCTGGGAAATTGCACAGTAAATACTTTATTCCGACGGTTTAGTAGACATCGTTTTATCTTGATTGATTACACAAGAATCTATCGAAATGGTTTTGGGGATGGCTTAGTTATTTGTATTAGGATATTGTTTTGAAATGCTATCGCATGAAGATGATACCTTTTAGTCGTGTTTACAACTTGCACGCAGGGCAGTGAAGCGTGTTAAAAGTGCAACTTATAGTTATACTGTCGCTAGAATTACCTAGTTACGCCCGACTACGCAACTCTATCAGGTGTAGTACTGCTCTGCGATGATAACCGATTCCGTTGACACCGCACGTACCTACTATACTTAATGTACGAGGAATAACTAGGTTTTATATGATTTAATGTTTCTCCATCCTCAAAGTTACATTCGTCTTAACCATTGCATGGTATAGTGGCAACCATACTGATAAACAGTTTCTTAAGCCAGAATACCAGTATTATTAGGACAGATCGACTCATGATAAGGGCAGTTTATAAGATTTATTATTGCCTTTTTTGGGGCAAAGAGTTATTTTATAAAAACAATTATGTTCTATTATCTTACAAGCCTTTATATTGCCATCTTGATCAGCAATGATCTTATATAGAAGCTCTTTAGGTTAACTGCTTGGTCCCGTAGAATCCAGGATTTCCCAGATACTTTCAAGAGTGACTATGTTAGCTACCTCATCTGCGTGCGTGATAATTAATTAATATATATCATGTCCAGGTGGAACAGCAAGAGATCATGCGTCGCGAGGAGGAGCTGATCGCCACTGTGCGGCTGCCGGCCGAAGCGGAGGCCTACCGCCTGCAGGCCATTGCTGAGGGGAAACGGTAAGAAATGAATTGTATTTATTGCCACTAAAGTTACAAATCTATATAACTTATATGCCGACCAGTTTGTCTATTGGTGTAAGTTGACTATTAGACCAAGACAACGCGGTTTCGATCCCGGCACTGTACAAATATTTGTGTGCATGAACATGTCTGTTTGTACTGGTCTGAGTGTTACATGTATTTATTTAAGTTTATTTGTAATACTACTGTCGATTCTGATTTCTGTAACACAAGTGCACAAAACCACGGAGTCAGAAAAATTTATGTGATGTTGTCCTTTTAAAAATATGTGTAGGGAAAATATAAGGTCATTCTTTATGAAAAGAAAACGTCCCCCTATCATGAAATGTATCCGAAGCCATGATCATGTGGTCTAGTAAGCGCCAATTTTGGTTTTAAGTTTCACCGTTCGTTGCTTCTACCTTGGTGCTGCTTATTTACTGTTATTCTCATTTATTTTCTTAAACCTCGCATTCTTTCTTCCAGTACTCAAACTGTAGAAGGCGCGAAGGCCGACGCGGAACGCATCAAGGTCCTGGGTCTCGCTGAAGCCACAGCCATCGGAGACGTGGGCAAAGCCGACGCTGAGCGCATGCTGGCCAAGGCCAAGGTCTACAAGCAGTACGGAGACGCGGCCATCATGGCGCTGGTGCTGGAGGCGATGCCCAAGGTAAGATTCATTTGTTTTGCAAGTTATCGGCATCTATATTATAAGTAGTAGAGTCAAGAGGTCGAAGGCATCAAGGTCCCGGGTCGAAGCTACGGCCATCTGCGACGTGAGCAAGGCGGACGCCGAGCGCATGCTGGCCAAGGCCAAGGTCTACAAGCAGTACGGAGACGCGGCCATCATGGCGTTGGTGCTGGAAGCGATGCCCAAAGTAAAATTCATTTGTTTAGCTAGTAATCGGCACCTATATTATTAGTAGTAGAGTCAAGAAGTCGAAGGCATCAAGGCCCTGGGTCGAAGCTACAGCCATCTGCAATGTGAGCAAGGTGGACGCCAAGCGTATCCTGGTCAAAGCCAAGGTCTATTAGCAGTACGGTGACGTGGCTATCATGCTACTGGTGCTGGAAGCGATGCTCTGTTGATTTACCTGTTACTAAATATTAATAAGAGACAGAAGTTGTGTTGGTAAGCCACACACACGTATGTGGTCCACAGATAACAAGAACTTCTGAAAATAAGACACCTGTTTTAGCTTCATAGGTATGATAGAGTAGTTGTCGCATGTAATGCAGTGCGACTGTGCAAACTGGAGACACTGGCATTGTACGAGTGTGCTCGAAATTATGAAACGTTATATGACTGTCAATGATAGTTTTACCTATTTTAATTTGACATTTTTAGATAATGAAAACAAAGTAACCGAGTTCTCCTGATATTGCACCAAATCGATTGGAAAAGATTTGTTTCCTCAAAGGTTTGATAGGAGGCATGGATGGCTTTCGACACATTAACCATTCCGCCTCTTTTCCAGATCGCCGCGGAAATATCGGCGCCACTGGCCCGCACGGACGAGATAGTGCTGGTGGGCGACTCGGGCGCGACGGGCGAGGTGGCGCGGCTGGCCGGCGGCATCCCGCCCGCGCTCAAGACGCTCACCGGCCTCGACCTCACGCAGGTGCTCAAGCGCCTCCACCCTACCGGTGAGAAAGCTAAATAAGTATGTCCAGAACATTTTTTAATTGGCGTGTGTGTTTGTGAAACATACTAAATGTCGACCTCCTTATGTGTGATGACTCCATACCTGGCCCTACCTGCCGAAAAAAGTATGAATATCGAGTGGTGTATTATAGCAGAGTGACGTAAGCTTCCCTTTCCTGGTGCACAAAAGGGCACCACTCGCAAAAATAAAAAATGGGAATGGAACGGGCATTCGTGCGCCGTTCGTCTGCTCCGCTGCGAGCGAGCGCGATAGCGACTATTCCCTTGCGCAAACTCCTCTCCCGCGCTCAAGACGCTCACCGGCCTCGACCTCACGCAGGTGCTCAAGCGCCTCCACCCTACCGGTGAGAAAGCTAAATAAGTATGTCCAGAACATTTTTTTAATTGGCGTGTGTGTTTGTGAAACATACTAAATGTCGACCTCCTTATGTGTGATGACTCCATACCTGGCCCTACCTGCCGAAAAAAGTATGAATATCGAGTGGTGTATTAAAGCAGAGTGACGTAAGCTTCCCTTTCCTGGTGCACAAGAGGGCACCACTCGCAAAAATAAAAAATGGGAATGGAACGGGCATTCGTGCGCCGTTCGTCTGCTCCGCTGCGAGCGAGCGCGATAGCAGTCTAGCACAGTCTCGGCCGGTCGCCCACCGTAACCGGTCTTGCGAGCGCGCTTTGTTTCGGAGTAGCTCGATCGAGAATTTTATTTGTGCTTTATAAACAAACAAAATGGATGTTGTAAAGTGCCTATCGTGTAATATTGTTATAAACGAGGTTTTGGTGTTTATCCAAAACAAAATTAAAGTCATGGATAACAAGAGTTTAATTCGTCTTTGTGTAACGGGTTTTTCGGAGTCTGATGTTACACACGCAAAATCTTTACTGTTCGATGCGGTGAAGCCAAATATCAAGATGGTGAAGCGTAGAAGTGATGGCAAAATGCAGAGGGATTTGGAGGATATAATCACGGTTTTTAAAGAAACGGATCCGGAGAAATTTCCCATATTCGTTGCCCGCGATCTATACAAACTACCCCCAATTAATTTTGATCACATCGATGTCACTGGTCTTCTTAAAGAGCTGCTGGTGCTAAGAGAGGAGATTAACTCAATTAAGGAAACGTATGTCACGAAGGATATGCTTAGACGTGAACAAAAATCGTTTCCGTGCGTTAGTAGTCATTTTTCCCCGTCACCTCCCCTGAACCGCTACAGGAACATCAATACAAACAAACGCGGCGCTTCGAAGCAATCAATAAATCTTGATAGTGGTCCGATGGGTTTTCTTCACTCAATAAACGAGAGTCCAGTGCACTCTGATCCTCCGTCCAACGCAGGTCCCTGCATCAATGATATTTCGGGTAAAGATACTGAAGTTGAGTGCGCGCCGACGGCGAGCGGTATCAGTGCGGAAGCCACGAGCCTGCAGCTGCGACAGCAGACGTCTCCCCAGCAGCTGCCGCCGGCATTCACCAGGGAAACACCACCGCCCTTGCCGTCACCACCGCGGCAGCAACATACAAGTTCAGCAGGCAAAGGCACAAGGCCCACTATGACTGACGTGCTTGGTAAACCAGGAGAATGGAAAAAGAGCCAACCAGATCAAGAGTGGGTTGAGGTACAGAGACGTAGACATAGAAATCGCTTAGAGTATTGTACAGGAAAAGCGCCGAGAAAGCAGTCGTGCAATTTTAAAGCTGCAGACTCAAAGGTGCCGCTTTTAATTTCCAATGTTCACGTGGACACGACAGAAAAAGATATTATTGATTACATTTTAGAAAATACCAAAGAAAATGTTAAATTAATCAGTATGAAAATGAAGAGAGATAAAGGTTACAAGTCGTATAAATTGTGGGTTTCTAAAGAGAAAGTGAACTTGTTCTTAAATGATCAATTATGGCCAATAGGTATAAGTTTTCGACATTTTGTATATTTCAAAAGCTTTGATGCTGTAAATTTTGAACCGAAAAATAATAATATCTAATGGATAACACAACCAACATAAAAATGATTACCTACAATTGTAAAAACGTGAAGACTTCGTTGCAAGAAATAAGAAATATGTGTAAAACGGCGGATATAATTGCCCTTCAAGAGACGTGGCTCTTGGACTATGATTTGCCTTTTCTGGGAGAAATTGATGCAGATTTTGCCTACACCGGCTCATCAGCTGTTGACCTGTCGACGGGGCCGCTGCGCGGGCGATCGTTCGGCGGTGTCGCCCTCTTGTGGCGAAGGTCACTATTTCAAAACGTCTCCGTTATTCCGTCGCAAAATAATCGAGTGATCGCAATTAAAGTGATAACTGGTAAAAGTGCGTTTATAGTGTGTTGCGTTTATATGCCTTACGAGCTGACAAAGCATTTACCATTGTTTACTGAGTGTTTAGGCGCCTTGGGCGCTATTGTACAAAACAGTGATGTGGAATGTGTTTACATGCTCGGGGACTACAATGCACACCCAACAAAGACTTTCGGTAAGGAAAGTTGTCCTTTTCTTATGAACAAAAGTGGTTATGTGCGGACCTAGACTTTTTAGGTATAAATTCGAATAATTTCACATTCATAAGTGATGTGCATAACGGCAAAACATGGATAGACCATTGTCTTGTGACTAGCTTGGCGTGGCAAACAATAACAAATGTTTATATTGATTATAATGTGTACTCATCTGATCATTTTCCATTGATAATAGAGTGTAATACTAATGCCGTTAGATCTAAAACGCAATACAGATAACCAGCATGTAGTAAAATTCAATGGGGTATTAGAGATTGTAAACAAATAGAAGAATTTACAAAGTTATGTAATGAAAGATTGCGTGCAATTGATTTTCCTATTGAACTGAGTAAGTGTGCAGATAATATGTGTAGTTGTATTGAGCATAGGCAGGTTATAAATGTATTGTATACGAAAATTGTAAGTGCGTTATCGGAGGCTGCCATTTTAACGCATAGCGGGCATAGGGCTGGCACAAAAAGTCGTCATGTAGTAGGCTGGAACCGACACGTTAGTGAGGCTCACGGAGAGGCTAGGCGTTATTCGGAACTTTGGCAACTTTATGGAAAACCAACGTCCGGTCAATTTTTTGAATTAATGAGGGAATCTCGCAAAATATTCAAATCAAAATTAAGGTGGTGTATTAAACACGAAAATCAGATTAAAATGGATGTTATTGCTAGTCACCATAATAATAAAGATTTTAAATCATTTTGGAAATCCACAAATAAATTGAACTCAAGGCCTGGCTTGCCCGAGAGCGTCGAGTGTGTCAGTGACCCTACTCAAATAGCGAATCTGTTTATGCAGCATTTTAGAGTTCAGGCGTTGCCTACTAAAAGTGTACCGGGTTGTGCGGGGTCGCAGTCGGGGGCGGTCGACGTTGAGGCGCGGCGTGGCGAGGCACCGGTCAATTTCGCGGCTAAGGATGTCAAAAATATCATTAAGCACATGACCCGGGGAAAGTCGCCTGGCCACGACGGGCTCAGCGTCGAGCACCTCCAGCACGCAGGGGTGCACCTGCCTCGCTTGCTTAGCATGCTGTATAACCTGTGTGTTAGGCACACCTACCTGCCTCCAGAGCTCATGCGCACGCTGGTGGTTCCGATTGTAAAGAATAAAACCGGTGACGTAGCTGATAGGAACAATTATAGGCCTATTTCGTTAGCGACAGTAACTGCAAAGGTGCTTGACGGGCTCCTTGATAACCAACTAAGCAAGTATCTCTGTCTAAATGATGCGCAGTTCGGTTTTCGAGCCGGACTCTCCACAGAGAGCGCGATATTTGCACTCAAGGAGACCGTCCAGTACTACACGCAACGCGAAACACCAGTTTACTGCTGTTTCCTGGACCTCCCTAAAGCGTTCGATCTTGTTTCCTATCAGCTGCTTTGGGATAAACTCGGGGCCACTGGTATGGCCACCACCCTACCGGTGAGAAAGTTAAATAAGTATGTGACGAACATTTTTTTAATTGGCGTGTGTGTGTGTGTGTGTGTGAAACATACTAAATGTCGACCTCCGTATGTGTGATGACCAGAGATCGGATAGTCGGATGCATATTTACCTAAAGTTCATTTTTGCTTACATATTATGGAAGCGGCTTCCTCAAACATCCCGTTACTGCGGGACTTAAATATGAAAATAAGCATTATAACACCCGATTTTAAGATTTGATGATTCCAAAATCCCGCATTTTTATATAAAAAAGTGAACTCCTTTATTATTATCGCATGTAAGCCAACTTATCTTAAAATAAGTCAATATAGCCACACCCAATTTGATTCTATAGTAAAAAATAAATAAATTTGGATTTTTTCGATTCAAAAGCGCGTTCCATATGAGCCAACACCTCAACTTTAGGTAGATATGCATCCGATTATCCGATCACTGGTGATGACTCCGTACCTGGCCCTTTCTGCCGAAAAAAGTATAAATATCGAGCGGGGTATTATAGCAGCATGACGTGAGCTTCCCTTCCCTGGTGCACCAGAGGGCACCACTCGCAAAAATGTGTGATACAGCTCGCGTCATGTAACAAGAGCGCTAACGGTCACCTGTGCACTAGACGATACATGTATCTAATTGGTGGTACAAAAATTAGAAGAGAACAAGCTTTTAGTGCGCCGCTCGTCCGCACCGTTAAAAGAGAGCGAGATAGCGACTATTCCCGTACGCAAACTCCTCTCCCGCGTTCTTTTGACGTGACGCGGGCTGTACTGCACTTAGGCACGACTTAAGACGCTCACCGGCCTCAACTTCACTTAAGTGCTGAAGCGCCTCCACCCTACCGGTAAGAAAGCTAAATAAGGATTTGCATCCCTATCTATCCTAGATGTTAGTGGAGAGAGTGGTGTTCGCCCTGTGGCGACCTCTACCGTTCGCCATCACAAGAGCATGCCTAACGGTGGCAAGCGCAACAGCGAGCGCTGATACGGCTCCATAGGCTAGACGGCGCTGTTAGCCTAGAACCGGCCTAGTACTGCACATGAACCACGGCATATAAGATTTAGATTCTGAATAATATAGATAGACAAATCAAGATAATGTCTATCGGACCTTGGTCCCCGATCATAACACCCGGTAGTCTTTAGTAAGTCCGGTTTACTTACTAAAGACTACTGGCGAAAAGCTAAATAAATACATGACGAAGTTTGTTTCAAGAAATCTACTTGTTTCATTTAACATAGGTTCATTCGAAAACTTGACCCTCCTTCGGTAATCGGTGGTACAATATACTTACTTCTTAAAGTATCTTCCTAAATACCTACTCTTGTTCCTTTTTCAGAAGACTCCACCCTGGCCGCGACCACAAGTAAGAAGAAAGAGGTAGCGGCCTGCTAATCACCCTTCTCCCTCCCACTGACAGAAAGCTCGTGCCATACGTATTCTCTGTCTCGCTCTACATCACACTTTCTTACTGAAGACTCTAAAAAGGTGGGAGATGGTTTTTTTCATATACGTATTGTTAGATGAGATGTTCAGGCTACTAAATTCGGTGTTCAGTATAGCATTTTTTACGAAATTATTATAGGGTCTTTGTATTGAATCTCCTGTTGTTTTTTTTTTAATTTTCACATATGACAGTGAGTTGTCCGAAGTCTTAATATATCCCAAACTCGTGCTACGTCGTAACGGTCCTCGGTAAAGTTAAGGTTTCTTATTTGTAATGTTTTAAAAAAATTAATTGATAAATTACGTTGCGAACCATTCTTTTTTTAATAGTAACAAAACAGCTTGACTGAATTCTCATCAACTATTTCTCTCAATATTTATTTTATATTTTATTTCCCTTCTTTGTGTAATGTCTTTTCCTTAATACCAATATTATATTACAATACATTTTCATTACGAGTATATTTAATAATCGTTACGAACAAATACGTTGACTCAAATACTTGTGCGTACATTTTTGTAATTAAGTATATTTCAGTACAAACTAGTTATTAGTTTGTTGCATTTATTTTTAAGTACAGTCAACTTCAGTCATTAATGTATTGCCGTGATAGTAAATGTAATAATAACTTAATGTTCATATACTTAATATATTAATTAAACATTTAAGAACAGAATCACCACAAACAATTTAGGCAGTGTTTGAGCCTTGTCTTAAAACAGACAATTTAAAGTAAATGGCAACAGAACCAGGACGAAACCACAAGTGATATAAACTAATAGAGACATATAATTAAAATTGGTTAGATATCATAATTGTATTGTTGTCTTTTATTAACGCAAACAATTAATTGAAATAACACACAATTTTTCGAATCTATGTAAAGGCAACTAACACCCTCGTCTACCAGCGACGCTGAAAAGGGACCAAAACGTCAGCTTAATATAAAATGTAACTAAATCGCGATATAATTCGTAAAAAGTGTATCATTTTAATTGTTGGGTAGCTTTTACACATTGCCTAATTTATTTGTGGTAACGCATATAGTAGACAAGTAGTTGCTTAGAACCCGAAATAAAATTAAAATTTGATCATTATTCCCATTTCATTCTTCGTAAATTAGTAACTCGAAAGTCTGTATTCAACTCAATATTATTTTAGTTGTAAAATCTAGAAAACTATATATCCTTTTTATATGATATACGATATAATTGCGACTTTATATGTAAATTATCTATTCTTTGTACAACTGTAGAGTGTGTATTGATATTTTTTCAATAAATTAATTAAAAGTACAATGTGCTATCGTAAGTTACATTTTGTACAACTGTTTAGACCTATCATAGACAACTTGAAGTGTTCGACGTCGAGGCACTGCCTTTTTGATGTAGTTCGTTTGTAGTTTGATTTTGTGTGATTAGTACAATCCACTCGGTAAACTATATCGTGAAATTTCTTATTCGAAATTAGAAGTTGCTTTAATCGGAGATAGAGCTTTACATTCCTGATGCGCACTGCAAAAGAGTGGAACTCACTATCTGCGTCAGTGTTTCCATGCAATTACAACCTAGCAATTTTCAAAGTAGAGTGAACAGGCATCTTCTAGGTGATAGGCGTAGACTCAGTCTTTGCCTCGTTGGGCTTAGTTTTGGGTCAAGACCAAACCTACTCGTATCCCAAATAAAATTAAAAAAAATAGAGCATTGCGACTCTGTTCTTGTAAAAATCATTTAATAACTGCTTCTCAAGTAACAAACTCGAATTGAAATTAATAAATTAAACCTTACACATATTAAAAAAAATGAATAAACAATTAATTACTTACACGAATTAAGTATTTTAAGTCATGATCAAAACTATCAATATATGTACAAAAACCATATCGAGTGTGATTGTACTCAGTGTGAATTGAATGTTTTAGTAGGTTTTGCCAAAAATATCATAGGTGATTTCTGTGACGGAATCTTACGAGAAAAAATCTTAAGTTAGACATTAAATTCAATTATATACTATACTATTTGTACCACCTGACATTTTGTTAAATATCCAATACTTTATGGTTGTTTTTTTTTTAAATATAATCGTTATTTTGTATGTGTGCATGATACAAATAAATGTTTATTTTTGAATAATAATATATTTTATTACAAACATACCCTAATATGTACATAACATTATCAAAATCTTATACTAATTTGCTCTTATTCACTGCTTGGTCTGCTGATCATTAAAATGACGGATCTCATCCATCACTTATGGTTTGGATTGTTTAGTTCACCGCGTATATTTGTTTTCATTAACTGAAACAAAAAAACGACACATTACAATCTTGAAAAGCTTAGTTAGAGACGTAAACTAAACATCGAAAGAGATTCGCATTTGAAATCGCAAATTTAGGGCCAGCGAACATATGCGGGATACTGTCGCCGAGACTCGCTATTCGCTGTCAACAGCCAAAATCGCCACGACTCAAATCGCTGTCAGTTGTCGCACGTGGCTCTTACAATCTCCAAATTAGAGATAATTATAAAAATATCTGAATAGGTATCAGTTTAATTCCTTCTTATGATAACAAAATGAAGGTGCTAACCTTGTTTAATGTCTATTATCGAATAGCTTAAAACGAATATTGTCTAGAGGCCCAAGGTTTTTGGGTTCATACTTGTTTTTAAATAAATAAATAAATATACATCAACATCACATACATTGATCTGACTCCGTGGTTAATAGCTTAAGCACTTGTGTTTCAGATATCAGAATCAACAGGGGTATTACAAAGAAACTTGAATAAATACATATAACACCCAGACCAGTACAAACAGACATGTTATGCACACAAAATAGTGCGGGGATCGAACCTGCGACCTCTTGGTTAATAGTCAACTTCTTGACCATTATACCAAAGTGGTCGACAATACCACACATCCTTATGAGAGAGTGGCACTCATTGAGCCCAGTTTGAAAGAATCCGGCTCCGTAACAATAGAATTACATTGTGTCTGCTATCTTCACGATTCAGTTTTTGGACTAGTGTGCAGGCACGTCCGCATTAAGGCCATGAAATGAAATCTTACCTCGACTTTTTGTTCATAACTAAGTTCTGTTTTGGAGAGAACATAACAGAGCTTCGCCCACACTGCCTCGGACGTCATGTCGAAGGCCGGCACGACGCCGCATTCGATCAGGAGCTGAAATATCCAGCATTTAGATTATGTATCCTATAAGGTACAGGTTGGAAGTCCGCTACATGATGCCGCAGCAGACGACTTGTCACCGCGACACTTCTTTCTTTGTGTTTGGATGAATCACTTCGCTAACTTCATGTCGCTAGATCCCAAAGGTTTTTCATTTCTTCTTTTAACTTAAGTTGTAGCATAGAAGTCATACTTTTGAGCTTCGAAACGAACTTTACGGTGAACAATAAAGGGAGGGTAAAAGGAATAGTATTGTGCTTATATAACACTAATTACTCATAATAACTTTACTTAATTGAACGGCTTGTTTTATGTTTGTGATATTTTGGAACTATGAAAGTCTATGTCGTAATTAGTCATGCATGTAGAAATGTTAGATGCTCACCAGTCCAGTTTCATAGAGAGGCTTCCCCAACACCGTTCCGTTGATGCACTGCGTTACGTTTACGACTAGCACTTTGTTTTTCACTGCCAGCTCTATTTCTTTGTAGATCTCTTTTCGTTTGATCGGTATGTTACCATTTCCGTACGTTTCTAACACCAAACCTGGAAAATAGACGAAAATGTCAGAAATTGAGAATAGTTGAGCTTTGATTATTCAGACTAAATGGGTGATTGGATAATCGGAATACATGGATATTAGAGCCATTGATTTCATTTGATTATTAATTTATACGAGTATTTGTGTATCAGTTGCACACAGAAGATAAACCTAACAAACGATCATATGCGACTAGTAAGACCCTGCCTTTCTTTAAACAGTGACTCCTAAACTTTGCTTTTAAAGGTGAGTGCCATTTGCCTCTTTACCTATCCTACACTTGTCTGCAAGGAAATCTACCACCTGTTCTACTGACCTTCCATTCCATGAGCAGCGGCTCTGATGATCTCAGGTGTGATGGTAGGAGCCACCTTCAGCACATAGACTTTTCTTGATATGCTGTCGTGTATCCTGCACTCATCGGGCACGGAGCCTGCTGGATGGATCAGCATCTTCGGGTCTACTTCTAGTGTTGTTTTGGCTTCTAGTAGCGGCGGGTAGTTAGGCGTGTCGAATGCGTATATCCTTGTGTTTGATACTTTCTTTACTCTGTGATGTAAAAATAAAACTATTGACATATCTAAGCTTTTATCTCAAAGGAAGGAAAAAGCGGAAGACGAATTATATCACATTACAGTACAGTATAGTACAGATGATTTTTTAAGATGGGTAGAATTTTAAGTTTAAGTTTTATAATGTTGTTTTGAATATGACAGTAAAATCTACGTTATATTACTTTTAGGTATACTTATGTTGTTAAACTTGTTTCTACTCGCAAGTAGATTGCCTCGACATTGCTTTAATTAAAATCTACCTTATATGCCGCGTTGAACTAACCTTGTGCCTCTGAATAGCTTAGCGCCAAAGAAGACGGTAACCTCTGGAATGTGTTGTGTAGCTGCTATCAGCAGAGCACACAAGAAGTTGTTGTTACCATCGCTGCGAGGCTGGAAGATTGGGACCTGCAACAAAGTTATGCAGGTATGCAAACACCGTTTTGATTTTGTCACTCGCTAAACTTAATTGACACTAAGTATTGCGTAACGCATTTTTTTCTCTAAAAAGGTTACGATGCTTGACAGTAGTAGGAGGGTGTCTTTCTTACAAATCGTTACGTAACTTTTTTTTAAATAAAACATTTGAGACTTAAAACTCCTAAATTGGTAACCCTTTTTGTTTATGTTTTACGGGAATTGTATAGTCTCGTCATTTTTGATTTGGTATTGCAAGTTAGCAAACTTTTGGAGACTTTAGGGTAAATCTGGTCACTTGGGTGTTACATAACGTTTAGAGAGGGGGAGGAGGGTACAGAAAAACGTTACGGTGCGTTATAAAGGGAGGAAGGGGGGTCAAAAATCTTTAAATATTGCGTTACGTAATACTTAAACGCTCCCTAAGTAGGTATACTAACCTATTTGCTATGCAATATGTTATTAAAAACCTACTGATACAAGAACGCATCACATAGAGCAGAGATCATTCTTACCGCCAAATACATGATATTAGATACACCTTGCAAATCCCGTTTCAGGTTTTCAACATGGTCTTCTGAAAGACTTCTTCGTAGCAAATGGTTTTATTTGGCAAATTACTTATTTACAGAGTTTTTGGGCAGCTCTCGCAATAAAAAAGAGAGGATAGAGTTTTGTACCTGAGCACCGGTGAGAACCACAGTCTTCCCGACCGTCTCCATCATGAAGGACAGGAGCGAAGCACCGTACGCCGTCGTGTCCGTGCCGTGGAGCACCACAAACCCATCGTAGTCGTGGTAGTATTTCTGTAATTATATTACATCGATATTGGTTAATCGATATTTGTTTATTAGTTGAGACGCATCGAATCAGCCTCCCTACTTTCTAAGCCGCTCAAGCTTGACAATGCAATCAAACGAGCTGACTAAACCCGAAATACGAACGAAACTTACTCCCTAAGTAAGGACAGCCTCAGGTGTACTACGATATTCTTAATCTGCAATACGATTACTCGTTGTTTAATTGTGCATTATTAGAAAACACTTAGGATCCGTTAGGGTATAGATATTTTTGTTTGACTTAGGCCTTCTGATGTGAAATGCTGGAGACATGACGCGTTAATAAATCATATCATGAGTGTTCAACTTAAAAACCTGAATGCTAACGAAACGTTGATATACCGTACCTTAATATCACGAGCCATTTTAATCCAGTCGTCTAAAGTGAAATCTGACGAGTCCTTGAGTTCTTCATATTCAAGAATTTTGTAAAGCACTTTGACTTCCGTGTCTTTGCCATCTAGAAATAGACAAATGTTTGGTATATTAAAATGTATTTTCAAAGAATACAGTTTTAGTATCTACATTACATCTCACGTTGAATAAAAGATAATTATAGCTTGATGCGACGCATCAACAATTAGCGTAAATGAGCCTTGTGTTTTTATTGATAATCATTGATAAATCCATAGAACACCACAATATCTATAAACACTCATACATATTTCATCTCATTTTACTTACTTGGTAATACTAGATATTCTTTCTCAGCGGTCCCCTTGAGATGAGCAGTCCAATATTCGTTATCGTGTAGCTGGGGCAGCCTTCTTATCACTAGTTCAATGTCTTTTTGTGGCACCAATACTATAAAATAATAATAAATATGGTTAATTAACATCGTAATTAGTAAGGCATTTATTTATACAATAACTGAAAGGTAGCACTATATGCTTAACTCATTCGATAAATAACACGAACGCAACCCCAAAATCATTAAATCTTTACTGAGTTAGAAAGTTTGAAAAATTATATATTTCAACCACAAGACGACATATTTTGTGTATATCTTCCTGTCCCTATCAATTTTTTTTAACCAACAGTCATCCTTTTTTGTGTCCATAGGTGAGTGTAACACTTATTGCGTCATTTTATCTTAAAAATTGGGAAAAAAAACAATTTGTGTCAGCTAATTAAGCGATTTATTTCATGTCAACGTAAACTTTGTAAAATGTATCAAAACCACTTAGACGATTTATTTGCGGGGCGAGGGGAGATTGAAATATCAAATTTAGACTTTTAGTGATTGTATTATGTCGATATTTTTATCGACAAGTGATGAATGAATAAAGGAGTAGTTGAACATAGTTGATATAATACTCGTAATACTAAGTTATTAGTATAAACTAAAAATTTAATAAAATATTTTTATGGTAAGTTACATGTTTGTATAACTCTAAAGCGAGGCGAAAGTCTGCTCATGAAAGATTTTTGATAAATGCGACCTGACTATGGGGGGCTAAGAATCGATGGCAAAACACGTGACAGTTGTAAGAATATGTGTATGTTTATTTGTATCGCACATTACGTAAAAAATGGCTTAACGGATTTTTCTAAACTAATCCCAAAGTTTCCAAATTACCCTACTAAGCTATAATTTATTTAGAAGATTTGAATATCTGATATGGAACTCATGAAGTGCCGCTTAACTGTTAAATATATGAGCATTGTTTTAAAATAAAGTAAGTGCAAAATTACAAACTCGAATAAAGTAGGTATTCATTCAGTCACATGTTAATTATTTATCAATAAATATAATACAATTACTTAAATTCCAATTTATTTTATATTTAAAATATTAATCGATAAGTCGAAAAAAACCTAAGACCTAAGACAACATAAAATGTTTTTAAAAGAAAAAGAAATAACTTACCCCCTTTGTCATTTTTCAGCATACCAAAAGTGCCCCCAGTGTAGATCGCAAGCACTCTTTTAATTTCGGCCATGTTTTCTCTATATCGCACTTAACACAACTAATGAGTTGTTATGGACAAGATCTGTTGTTTTCTGATGATAAACGATTTCATCACATGTTTATAAATGTAAACCGTTCGTATGAGATCGTAATACTTTATCAGCGTCGTGTGTAAGATAATCATCATGAGACATAGTTTTCCGTATCGTTTGCGTTGCGCTCGTCGCACGCCTTTTGCCGCGGTTCGCTTCCCACCTTCGGAGGAGCGTTTGCGCACAATAAATCGTGAATATGATTGCGCAAATCTGTTTATTAAATAAAAAAATGTAATTTACGATTACACCACCCAGGAAATCGAAGCTGGAATAGCCATTGTACACAAATTGTTGGCTCTAAATATTCTACCCTTTGTACTAAATATACTAGATTTGAGCGTGTTAAAAAGTGAAGTGGCTATATAAACACCAAGACCAAGAGAGAGACCAAGAATAGTACCTACGGGCCGTGGCAAGGCTGCCGCAATTAGCATTGTTTACGGAATAAACCGTTCTCACATAGTAGAGTGCCCAACGCTCATGTCTTCACAGTAAGGGAGAGGGGGGTTAACTTTGAACACTTTTTTCACTTTCTGTCATGTCTTCAGATGCCTTTAGTTTTGGACCAATTTACGGTTCATAAATTTATTTAAAAAAAACATGATAGAGATGAAATATCAGTAGCAAGTGTGAAGTTAAATATTACAAAGTACTTGTTCATTAAAATAAAGGTTAAATATAACACCTAATAATAATTTATTTCATTTTTAACTTATACCTAATTACATGGTTGATTGAGGTCTCCATTTAAGCAAGTTATGCCTGTGTTTGGAGACCTCGCTCTTCCTTATCTACATACACGTAACAACAATATATACCCAAATTTAACTAAAAAAACAAAACAAAATCAGCCTTAAATCTACATAATACATTTCTTTGTGTGTGTGTGTGTGTGTGTGTGTGTGTGTGTGTGTGTGTGTGTGTGTGTGTGTGTGTGTGTGTGTGTGTGTGTGTGTGTGTGTGTGTGTCAGTGAAAATGTGCGTGTATGTGAAGCTAAGTTATGTGATGCGATACAACAGGAATTCAGTTTCATCATAGGTTTTAGTTCTTAGCCATTCATGAATAAGTTTTTTACATTCAGAATATGTTTTTCCATATATGTATATTTCTCTATTTATTTTGCAATAGAGAAACACTGAGCGAGAACTGAATTGCCTACCAGCAAACACTGTTCTGGTGCCAGAAGACACAGCCAGAACATCATTACGCCGCCTTTTTGAGATGCTTGGATCAAACGGTATTAATTTGTGTGCTTTAAGAGTAGTCATGATGATGTACAACTTCCTAACCTAAACAGTCCACTAATGTAATATAGATTTTCGGTAGGAAAACGTCTTTTTTTAAAATACATTATTTTAAGGAGGGTTCGTTGAGCTTTTTCCAGGTTTAGAAACTCGGTCTTTGCAGCGCCTCCCCAGATCGGAATGCAGTACGTAATGATTGACTGTGCAAGAGAGATGTATATTTGGTTTAGAAGATATCTAGGGGACACATAGCTTCATTTGAACAATAGATTCTTCTATTCTCTCAATCTCTTCAATTTCTCAATCATAATTTATTTTGGAATTTAAAGCGATTTTATTACTTCCATTGATAGTGTTCAAAGCTGTCCCAGGGGTATTCGAAAATTGAAAAACTGTTTATTTCCACGCAAAAATATTAAATGGTATAGATATGCAGTATGTAGCACACTAATACTCGTATAATGGAGGGAATAAACGCTCCACAAGCCATAATTTAGATGACCGAGATCCTTAAAAAGTTGAAATTTGCACCCGAAAACGAAAATTCCTCATAACTAACCGACAGACTGTCGAACGTCAGTATTGACAAGTGACATTTCGTTTTGCCTCTTCTCAAAAAAATACCTACAAGGTTTCCTTCTAAAATGGCTTCGTAAATTCAAATGTTCAAAGCTGAAAAAGGAGAATAGGGCAAGGGCTTGAACAAGGGCTTGTTCAAAGGTGTCCTCTAATATCCGTATAGCGCTGATGTGGCATGCATCTCATTTAACGAGTGTTGATCTTATTAATTAGTAACTGTGATCGTCAATTATAACAAGACATTTCTAGTATCTATGAGATAAGTGACTATTTTTCGGGCGTTCTACGCTGGGGATTGTGAACAGAAACGAAGGATGAAGGATGCCCATTTGCATAGATTTCTCATTTTCCTATAGAAACTTTAAATAAAGGCCCTATATAAGCATGTGGCGTATCAATTTGGAATGAATAACACCACGATATTGTTATCAACCACAATTTTACTGTTTAAATTTCGATAAATAAAATAATGTGCGTAATTAATATATTAAAACAATATTCAACCCTTTAACACCTTTACACATTGGTACCTACGTTATTTGTAAACTAACAATTTTTTAAATAACTTTTATTTCATACTTACAATTTTATTCCTACTTATGCTATACTTTTACCAAGTTTTTTTTTAAATTGTATTATTCTTAAATCGAATCACGAGCCTTTGTTTCTTACAAAATAATATAAAACAAACAAAATACCTACATTTTCCTTACAACAAAAATTTATGTATTGACAGGGAAAAGTATCGCGAACTGCGACTAATATCCACTTTATTTCCTGTCCACAAGCAAATGCAAAAGTAAATAATCTACATTTGATACCTTGAATTAAATTCAGCTAAAAGCTGATACTATTGAGTCAATCTACACATACTTATATGCAACAATAAGCAGCCTGGCCGCTTCGATTGCAATATACATACTAGACCTACATATTTAATAATTTACCATCTACTTAAAAATAAAGTTTAAAAACTAACACCCGACTACTTAAAAACACGCTCTAAAAAGTACGAAACAAGAAAACACTCTCCAATGAAATTACTTAGTATGTACAAACTATTAAATATTTACCGTTATTAAATAAACTAACTTATACATATTATTATATTTTAATATATTTTCAATTTATAATATTGATAGAGAAATGTTTTAAGGATAAAGCCGTGGTCGTATGCCATAAAAATAATAAATTAAAAAAAGTGGTATACGACCACGGCTTTATCCTTAAAACATTTCTCTATCAATATTATAAATTGAAAATATATTAAAATATAATAATATGTATAAGTTAGTTTATTTAATAACGGTAAATATTTAATAGTTTGTACATACTAAGTAATTTCATTGGAGAGTGTTTTCTTGTTTCGTACTTTTTAGAGCGTGTTTTTAAGTAGTCGGGTGTTAGTTTTTAAACTTTATTTTTATTTAACATATTTTGGAGTTCTAAATAGGTTAATCTTGGGTTCATTGATTTCTCAATCTTTCCAACTCCTCGAACGATCATTGGTTATATATATTACTAGCAAATGCTAGTAATATATATATATATATTCAAAATGTACAAGTAAAGCGCTTTCAAATGATACCAAACACGGCATATTTATCTTAACTTTATTTTTTTACTTCGTATGTTTTGTCCGCCAGAGGGCGCCACATTAGATTTTGTGAAATCCCATATAGCCTATAACCAGCGGACAATTAAGACGCTTCTAATGATATGTCATTTGTCGAATTCTGATAAGTAGTTTAGAAGTTACGAGGGAACAGATGAACATCCATACCCACATACATACATACATACATACAGGTCAAAATCATAACCCTCCTTTTGCTTCGCCGTAGTCGGGTAAAAAATATGTTAGTTGTATCAATGCAAAATCCGTGACGGGCATATAAAATATTGAAACTATGTAAACTATGTGTAAACTAAGCAAAGTGTCTTAAGTAACTATCTTTTTTCCTTCTTTATTACTAATTGGCAGGGTTTAAAGAAATTAAATAATATTTAACATTAATCCCAAAATCGGTATCAATAACAAACCACTTATTACGTGAACATTCGACGAACCAGGTGCGCCCTCGACTTCCTCCGGTAAAGGTTGTACTATTTCATTTTCTATGTCACCCTCACCCTCAATTGGTGGCTGGATCTCGGGATCAACAACCTCTGGCAATGGTGGGTCTGCATCATTACCATCTGTCAAGTAATACCTACCCCACACTGCAAAGGTATACAACTCCGCATTCTTATTATTTAAAATCAACGAATAAACCGTTCTGTCCCCTTGCTGATCTTCGCTGTAAGAGTAATACTCAGATTCAAGAGGCATGATAGAGACGTCCAGTGAAACTGGGAAGTACCCTGAGTCTCTAGAAGATACATCTTCGATGACAATCGGAGTGGGAACGGAGGCAACGATGCTGAGCTCGTCAAATATGGCTGTTGTGTTCGGGTTGTAAATGGAGAATCTGGAATATAAAGGGAATGGTTCATCATAGTGAAATGGTTAAAAAGCTTATGCTGATTTCCTGTGATGACATTACTCGGCAAACCAACTTTACAGCACTCGCAAATCAGGTATCCAAAATTTAATTAATAATCAAACTATTAAAAATTCCTCAACAATAAAAAAATCACACAAGCTTTAAAATTACGAGTATAAACATAATGAAATTACGCATTGTCATCCTTTCTAAACGTAAACAAAATTACTGAATTTTGTTTACGAAGTGGGTGAAATTTAGCTTGCAAGTTTTTATTACAAAAATCGGTGAATTTCATTAAAATCTAGTAAAAAACAGTCAATTATCAGAACTTTGCCAGTTTTCTCGATAACTTTATTAAAAAGTAGTTTTTATGAAAAATTCGTATTTTTTTTTAAAATAAATACTGACCGTTTAGCACAAGTGTCGATAGTGTCTCCTGTGCAGGCCACCACGGAACAGACCCTGGAACCGCCAGTAGCCATCCCGCTGAAGCTGCGGACGCCAGCAAAAGCTGCAGCCCTATACTTGTAAGGCTGTAAGATAACATATGTGTTTACTTAATAAAACCTTCAAGGGGTTATACACTAATTAATGTCCATCATTTGCTCCCGAACCTACTTGACTCGATAATAACTCTGTGAACCCTAGTGCTTACTTTTTTGTGATAACTACCTATGAAGGCTGGTTACGACCGTATTTTTACGAAACACAAAAGTGTGTATCTTACTTTGACTCCGTAAGCTGGTTGATTCTCTTTCAGATTGATTCTGAAGCTGCACGTCACCTCCCGGTCTGTCAGAGTGAACTCCTGGAATCCTGGTACTAGCCGCCTGGTCACATGGGATGGGAAAGATGGATCGCTGATGAGCACAAGGCTGTCGTGGTCCTTAGGCGGGTCGTATATTGGGCCGGGGATTTGGGAAGTAACCTGTAAATAACATGATTTAATTAGACTGAGTATTGTACCCAGTGCTCTGCGAAGAATTTTTTGTTCAATTGAGCTGTGAAGTTGAAACTTGTTAGTACTGAATTCAGTTTTTATTTACCTGGCCAGGTACTTTAGGGACTCTGGCAACGAGCAGTCTGGTGGTCGGTAGTCCAGGCATAGTGCTGGCTAATGCGCCTGCTTTCCCGGAGAAAATGCCAGAACCTGTCAAATTAAGACATTATATTAATGTTAGTCTTCTTCTTGTAAAACTGAGCTGCGTTAAAAAAAAACTTACCGCCACTACCAACTTGGACTCGATTCGCTCCAGAAGCGAGAAAGTTGATATCCATTGCGAATGCGTACGCTTGCTGAATTTGCACGGCTGAAAACATTTACAAGATAATAAAATACCTTACCATATGAAAACAGCTGGCACCGAATGGTCATGGAGAAACTCATTGTCAAATAATAACTGTTTAAGAAATCAATAAAAGCACCGTTGAAGATAGCAACCATATACCATTTAGATAAGGCATCTCCGAGAACCACATGGTAGTGAAGATGACGTCAGTGATGTTCATCTTCTCCACCACCTGCAGTGCTGGTACTTGGAACATCAGGTCGAAGCAGATGTAGTGGCCAAAGGTCACGCCGAAGTCAGTTTCGAACACGCCAAGGTCTGGAGCCAGGGCTGGCGTCCGACTTCTCTCGCCGAACAAGTTGATTTTGCGGTATCTGCGAAATCAATAACAGTATTTTAAATCGACCTTTATCGAGTAAATCATTCCGAAAAGCTTTAACTTTATTATTATAAATTTTGGTAAAATAAATTCGCAATCTTGGCTTGCATTGCACATTTGGAAATCTTGCCATGCAGTTATTAAACTTTCGCCCCGTTCTACTATCTGATGTTCATTATTATCATCACTGTTTCTTAAAATGTAAGTTCGATCATATCATTTAATCACTAGCGCTACCAGTCTTAGGTATCACTCACTCAGGTATCACTGTTACCTTTGATATAGTGAACAGAAAAGATACTTCTCTTCTCTGGGTTCACAACTCCGTGATACGTTTCGTCGAAATACAATTCATCGATGACAACAAGTGCATCATTTGTTTGAAAGATGCACTATATACCCGAAAGAAGTTACATCGATGGTTCTTTTGGTTGAATGCTTAAAGAAATTCGACGAAATGAACCCCACTTCTCTGGTTATAGAGTCTCCCTTCTAAATTCCACGTCTTACCTGTCAATAACAGCTCCATTTCGGTCGAACACGATGTTGGTGTTGAAGATGTATGTCTTCGATTCGGGGCAGTCCTCCCCGGTGGCGTTCCTCGTGCAGTCCACCAGCTCCTCTCCGTTGATGACCACGTAGATGGCGTTGTCCCGAGCCGCCGCTGATATTCGGACCATGATCTGTCAATTTTAGGAGTTTTGAGATGTCGATGGAAGATTCAGAGTAGCAATAGCAGTTCACTGTTTTGTAAATCATTTCTGTTTCAAAAGGCGAAAAGCGAAAACTATATTTGAAATACATCGTAACTGACCGATATGCTATTATCCCACAGAAATTAAACAGAGGTAGCTTTCGGGAAACACTTATTCTGGGGCTGTATGATTGCAGACCGCGACTCTGCCTGTAGGGCTACCTACAGGCTGAGTCGCGGTGGGGCCTGAATCATGTCATATCATAAAAGAAATCTTTGACACGAGTGAAGCAATATTTCAATAGTTGTTTTATTTTATTTTAATGAATACGTAATGTAATCGTTATTAGCCAGCAGAGAGGCATGGATTTAAGAACGCTCATTTAAACATCTTTAAGAATAACTACCTCATGGTACATGTCCGAGTGAAGCGCCGGTATGGGGTAGTCTACCAGACGACCGGCAATGGGCACCTCTACTTGGTCCCCTCTGCCCAGGGTCAACTCCGGAAACACGATGATATCTGCATTCTAGAACAATATCATAAACATAAAATTTCAACTAGCATCTTTCAGTTCAAAAATGTATCCGTCTTTTATAACAAATATTAACATTCTCATTAAGGAGAGTACTATCAGATATACATGGTGGCGACCACAATACTACAATTGACTTTCGGTTTGTTACGCTTTCACGCTTAAATCACTGAACAAATTATTATGAAATTTAATATATGGATATTTAATAACTTAATTATAAATGTTTATCCTCTTATCCGCCTACCTAAACTTTATGTTGTATAGTTCACCTGTTGTGCGGCGTTCCGTATGTGGTTTTCGTAGTTCAGCAAATTGGCGCTGGTGGTGCTCTCTGCCTGGTACTCCACCACTGCAGCCAAGTAGCTATCGTCTGCTGGTGACGAGCGCTGTCAAGTTAAGACGAAGGGTATGTACATACGACAGCACGTCAAGGTAAACGCTGTGGCATCATAATACGCCGGATAAAAGGTAGCCTGATTAACTGGCCACCGTACAAAAAAAGAGATAGATTGTAAACTAAAAAAAAATGACATCAAGCGCGGCAGAGCGCTGCGGCTTATAGCGTGAACGTGCATATTACGTCCACGGCGAGCAGCGTATGCAGTGTCGCCTGCTGTTCCTTGCAGTCTCAGATCCGCCTCCTAATTCCCTTGGTCTTGGATGAAATGTGCTATAACTGTGATAGCGACAAGCTGACAAAAATAAATTATAATAGGGGCAGTAGGGCTCTTTCTTTGCAATAAGTTTTTCGTTGATTCTATTTAAAGCGAGCATAAGCTCATTAAATTCCGGTAAAACTTCAACTGCATACAATGTAGCCATACATTACACCGCCCAGGGAACGTCTCCTCGCGACTTAGGCCGGTCGACGCAAATTCATTGGGTTTTGCTTGCATACTACATGAAATAATATAGAATTTATTATTTATATATATATATATATATATATATATATATATATATATATATATATATATATATTTATAATTAAATATTTATCTAGATGACGCGCTCGATGCCTATAAGAATCTTCGGAAAACAAAAACTCGTACTCGTAGTACCTACTACAAATATTCTTAAAAATAATTATGACGACTACGGTGCTACGGATGTTATGAGAGTTCTCACTCGTGGTTCGTAGCACTGGTAATTGGTATGCACAAAGTCTAGTTAACTTAAAAAAACATTGCTTTAAAATTTTACCACTTTTAAATTTTGTTGTAATGAAATTATGTGAGATGTCATTCACAGCTTTGCATGTGAAATGAAAATAACGGAACGTACGCACATAGTTAAGTTAACTACATACCTGTGTCGAAAACTTCAACAGACACGCGAAAACGAGAAAGTGCGATAGCGGAGCCATCTCCGCACCTTGCCGTGGTAACGTCGTGCCTATCACCCGGCTCGACTATTTGTAAGCACTTTACCTGTCTATTTATTTATGTGCTCAATTTAGATAAATCCGCTCGCGTTATTCCTTATCTGTCGTAAGACATGTGTCGCGCCCGACATAAAGATATTACTATATTCATGCCTAGGTTCAACTATTAGGTCGTATATACATGATTATCATAGCATTACTTCCTTCGTGTGTTCTGGCAGGAGACAAGGAAGTTCTCTTACATTTCTGTTTATATCCTACACGAGCGATGCTGGTCGCAACCCATCGCTTCCGAGACACCATGCGCGGTACCGGGTGATCTCGTCTCAACTGAAGTGCGTGGACTACAGCCCGCAGGCCGTAGCCCTCGGAGGCCTCCTTTTCCAACCCCTTCAGCCTCGCCCTTGCCACCACATCTACACCGACGCCGTCTACGACTCCGTCTGTATCCGACGCCGGCGCTTCCACGATTGAAGATCGCGGGAACCTGCATGGCCTGCTGCACCGGCCTTATCCGTGCGATCTGGCGTGCACGCATGCACTAGCCTTCAATCCACGAAGCTCGCGCCGGTACACACATCCATACAGGGTGCACTTCTTGCTTCATATCTCATTATCATCATTTCATTACTACTTGAACATAATTCGGAATGAAGCCCGACGCGGTTGTCGAAAGCTACGCTTTCCCGCTCCGCCATTACACACTCAGTCAGTATGGTACTTATTAAACAGTGATATTTCAAGGATTCACTAACCTTGTCTCCTTTATGCTCCTGATGGAGGCGCACCTCCATTTCTTACCAATTTCTATCTGCTCCCGCCAAAGTACTTCTTAATCTCCGCCGTCGTGACTCGTGTCTCGAACTTCGTCCAGACATACCCACATCTGTCACTACATTATTATCTTTTAGTTTTGTCACCGTTAAAAAGAAAAGCAAAAGCAGTGTGGCCATATACAGATTCAAATTTCTACTTACCGATTATTGGAAGTTCGCGGTTCTCCGCGACACTCCCGACGGCGAAGATTAATTGAGTAACACCATGAGAAGACGCGTCCATTCAGCAATTTTCTCTCTTGCCCGAATGGCTGCGTTGCGTTTCCGCCCAGATTCGTCTTCTTCTCGGTTACTCGGCACGTATGCTTCAATTTCGGGAATGTTTCCTCCCTGACTAGCCATCTCTTCCATTGGCTCGTCAGGTGGGAAGGCCAGGTCTCGAACTTCAATGTCGGGAGTGTTTCCTTCCTGACGAGCCACCTCTTCCATTGGTTCGTCATCCGGAAACACCAGGTCTTGGTCTCGACTTCTTTCGGGCGAGGGTGTGTCCTCGATTCTGACAGCTTCTTCAGATGCGACTCGTTCGCATACGTCCATATGTTCTGCTGAACTGGGTTCCATTGTAACGGATTCTGTTTCTAAAGTTTCGATGGGGTTGGACTTCTGAACTGAATTTATTTCAACTACTTCGTCTTCCAATGGATACAGGTGACCAATTGAGCGGGTGAATTCAGTGTTACCAACTTGTACTTTTGCTATTCTGACTTCACCATCATGTCCTTGAATTAATTCTGTTATCGTCCCAACTTTCCAGTTCTGTCGATTTTTATTTTCTTCTTTGATCTGCACAATGTCCCCAAGTTGCGGTACGCGATCAGACTTCACTCTAGGCTGCTTTGTAGAGTGTTTATATCGTTCACGAAGGTTGAGAAGATATTGGTCTTGGAACATCGTTTTAAACTCGTTTATTATTTTTTGTCCTCTTTTCCAGCTCTTGAGTAGGTCAACCTTTATCGCACTTCCGCTTGCTATTTGTTGATCGCTAGGAGTAATTTCCATACATCTTCCTAAATTCAAGAAATCAGATGGTCTTAGCACATGTTCAAGTTCAGTCCCCACACGAGTCAGGGGTCTCGTATTCACAACGGCTTCAACTTCTTTCACCACAGTTGTCAGCTGTGATTCGTTTAACAGGTGTTTGTCCAATGTACGTTTTAAGCAATGTTTCACGAGTGCAACCATCCGTTCATAAAAGCCGCCATGCCATGGTGCCAGTTGTGGTATGAATTTCCATTTTAACCCTTTTTCTTTACAATATTTATGGGTCAGAACTTTAGCAGTCAATTTAAACTGTAGGGCATTATCAGAGACAATCAGAGCAGGTGTACCTCTTGTAGAACAAAATCTTCTTAAAGCAAGTAAGCACTCTTCAGCAGTTAAATTCTTAACTACTTCTAGATGAATCGCTCTTACTGCTAGACAAGTGTACAAACACACCCATCTCTTTTCTTTTCCGCGCTCTGTGTCTACATATAGTGGTCCAAAATAATCTAGACCAGTATATGTAAATGGTGCACTGAAGTTTACTCTTTCCTTAGGTAGAGCTGGTGTAGGTGGGAGTTTGTAGGGGCCACCGCCATGTTTCACACATTGAGGACATTTTTTCAAAATCTTCTGTACTATGGCTCTTCCTTGAGGTATCCAATATTTCTTCCTCAGGATACTTAACGTGTGTGAGGCACCGACATGGTAGTTTTCCTCATGGATCTTTTGGATAAGTCGTGTTGTAAATTCGCATTCTTTAGGTATGAGAATTGGATGTTTCATTTCATATGTCCAATCCGTGTACGTTACTCTACCTTTGCTTCTTAGTACACCGTCAATGTCCAAAAATAGATTTAAATTTCTAGTTAAATGAGTCTCTTTACCTGCAACTTCATCTGGAAAGTATTCAGCTTGAATTGTTTTAATCTTATCCAACTCTTCATTTCTATTGTGAATTTCTTCTGCAGGAGGTGAAGATTCGAAATTGTCAGTCAGATCTTCAGGGAAGACTTCGTATCCTTTACTAGTCATTTCAGGACCATCTATGAACTCCAGGCCCTCCCCAACAGAAAGAGTAGTGGACATCTTAGGCAGATGTCTAGTATTTGGCCATAAACTTCTATCCTGTGAGAGAAAGTCAGGACCTTGGAACCAAAGATTACACTTCTGGTGCCAAAGTTCAGGTCTCGTTGCTAGATCTGCTGGATTTAAATCAGTGTTAATGTAGTAAAATTGCATATCTTTGTTTTGTTTGATTTCATTAACACGTCGTGAAACAAACGGCGGTAATAGTTTGTTAGTTTGCATCCAATTCAGTACGATGAGACTGTCTGTCCATAGAAACATCTTTTCAATCTGTAGGTCTAGGCAGTCTTTGATATATTTTATCAGTCTACTTCCAATGAGGAAGCCCAGAAGTTCCAATCGGGGTATTTTTAGGTCTTTCTTATCTTCTACTGGAGTTATTCTCGACTTAGCCATCAGGAAAGAAACGCGTACACCATTCTTACTTGAAACTCTGAGGTAAACAACTGCTGCATAGGCGTTTTTTGAGGCGTCAGTAAAACAGTGAAGTTCGTAGTGACTGCCTTCGTTGTGATTGAGGTCACCAACATATCTTGGAACTTCTATTTCCTTAGTAGACTTCAAATCCTCAATAATCTTGTTCCATGAGTCCTTTAAGTCCTTTGGTAGTGGCGAGTCCCATTTTATTTTTTCCATACAAAGGTTTTGGAATAAGAGTTTAGCTGGTAAAATAAGTGGTGCGGCTAAGCCGCACGGATCATACAGCCGTGCCACAGTACGTAAGACGTCTCTCTTTGTCTCCGAATCTTTCCTTTCAAAGATGATATCACTTATTTTCAGTCGCAATGTATCATTCTCGAGATTCCATTCCATGCCAAGTACCTTCTGTAAGTCCTGTTGTTTAGCTTTTGTAACACTAGGAATTTGTTCTAAAAATTCTTTAGAATTCGAAGTCCAGTCACGAATATTCATACCCAATTCCTTGAATATGTTGTGGGTCTTGTGGTATAACTGGACAGCTTCTTCCGTAGAATTTGCTGTTGTTACTAAATTATCCACATAACATTTATTTGCGATGTCCTTCATTAGTGGATCTTGGTTTCGTGATAGGTGGTACCTGATTGTAGCGGTAAGCAAGAAGGGACTTGAAATTATTCCAAAGGGTACGCGGCAGAATCTCAAGTAAAGTAGGTTATCCTCAGTAGGTTCTTTGGAAGGATCTTTAACCCACAAAAATCTTGTGACATCTCTGTCAGTTCTTTGTAGGCCAATTTGGAGGAAGGCTTTTTCGACGTCAGCGATGATGCCAATTTTCCCTGTTCTAAAATTCAGGAGTAATGATGTCAGGTCTTCGAGCATGGATGGTCCACTATACAGGCATTCGTTTAAGCTTTTGGTTTCTTTCACCTTTGCTGAGGCATCATATACAATCCTTCCTCTTTTCCCCTTTTGTTTTACAATGTGATGGGGCAAGTAGTGTATAGGACCATCGCTGGCTGCTTCCTTGTCAACCACTTCTATTATGCCAGCTTCCATTTGTTGCTTAAGGATTTCTTCATATTCTGTTATCACTGATGTATCCGATCTTCTCAGCAAACTCTTCAATCGCCCATAAGCAAGACCAAAGTTATTCGGTAGTTCAGGTGGATAGTTGATCCAGGGCCACCTGACTTGGTACCTTCCGTCTTCATATTTAACAGTCTCGTTGAAAAGTTTGACAACTTCTTCTTCCTTAGTTACTTTAGGAGAGTCAGTGATGCCGATACTTTCTAGGGCCCACAGAAACTTCATATCGATATTCCTTAAAGGCAGATCTGGTTCAGTAAAGTAAGTACAGCTAGGTCCATGGCATTGGCAGTAGGTTATTACTGAAAGAGAGTTGTTATTTTCTTTCTCTTCCCTCTGGTTTCCTGTCAGAAGCCAACCGAACTCGGTATTTACTAGAAACAGATTTTCTTGCAGCTTTATTTGTTCTCCTTTTATAAATGAGAAGTAATAATCATTACCTATTAATAAGTCAATCCTTTGTCCCAAGGTGTCATCATCTGCTGCCACATCCACATTGTCCAAAAGGGGAGACCTTATGACAGGCGCTCTGTCTGTTATATGTGGGACAATGTTCACTCTCATCATTTTCTCGGAGCCCCTTTTAGTCAAAATATGTATTTCTGCAGATGGGCTCACAGTCTGTTTAGGAGTATCCGAGCCAAAAGTGAAAATTGTCAGTTCATCCTCTCCATCCGGAACAATGTTTAGGGATTTAGCCAGTCTTGTTGTAATATAGCTTCTTTGGCTCCCCGAGTCAAGTAAGAGTCGACATCTAGTTATTGTCTGGTTTGCCTGAACTGTCGCTGTTGCTGTCTGTAAATAAAACTGGGTATTAACCGAAAGACCAATTATTTGCTTCTCAGAAACAAACATGGTTGCATCTTCACCCTTGTTTGTGGTCATACTAGTGTTTTCTTTACTCTTGTCATCTTTCTTGGAGGTTTTACTGTAGTTTTCCTTGTAATATTTTTCCGATGTCCCAGTCTCAAATTTTTTAGGGCATAAGGCACAATTGTGACGATGACGACAGTAAAAACATGTTCTTCCTCTACAGGCTACGCTCCTGTGCCCTTCCTTCAAACACATAAAACATTTTCTGCCAAGTCGCTTCTTCCTTTCTTCTATAGTTTTGTAGGTGCTGCATTTTTCACTAAAATGATATCCTTTACAGAATATGCAGGAGGGTTTAGATTTCTTAGACCTTTTGCTATCTTGAGATGATGTTTCTCGTTTTCTTTTCCTTTCTTGTCTATTTTCACTGATATAGAGTGCCTGTGTTGATGTTGAAGGAACTTCTGCCTTCTGTACTGAAACATCAGCACGTTCCATAGCAGACACAACTTTGTCTAGTGCTTTTCTTATATCTGAGACACTTGAATCTTCGGAAACTAGAAGGCGCACCTGATAATTTACATTTTCAGGGAATTTTCCTGTTATCAGCACTCTGAGGTGGTTCCCATCTGTGTTTTCTCCTAATGTATTCAAGACTCTAAGATGCCTCTCAATCATATTAAGAGTCCTGCGACAATCTAGGGCATTGTTAGATGCTTTTTCCAATTTATTCAGGGCGTTGAAATGTGCATCCACCACTGTAGTCTTTGACCCGTACCTCTTCTGCAGTAAGTCAACCGCAATCCTATAGTTTAGGTTAGTAGTGTCAAGCCCTTGTACAGTTTCCAGTGCTGGTCCCTCCAGGTAACTAATGAGGTAGGACATCTTTTCTGCATCACTCAAGCTGCGATTGTCAACGTTGGCTTCAAATCTATCCCAAAATTCTGTCCATTTAAGGACATCTCCTTTATATTTTGGGAGTTCTAGTTTGGGAAGCTTTGTACTTTGAGCTTGAGCACGTCCAGGATTTGATCGGCTTACTTCAAGACATGTCTCCAACGATGTTAATGTGTCTTCAGCCTTAAGTTGATCCTCCATATACGTTGTGGCTTCAGGTAGTGATCCAGTTGGATATTTTTCAAATAGGAAAAACATATCCTTTTGGAAGGAGTCTATGCTATTTTTTATGGATAGTCTTAGCTTTATGATTTCTTCCTCCGTCGCTCTACCCCTTTGAACCATCTCGTCCGCTGCCTGGAGACACTCCAGCAGCTTCTGGTGTCGTAACTGCAACCGCTTCCGAAGCATTTCCTCCATTTTGATGTTGACTGAAACGGAGTATTTATATTTTATACTTCTGTCAAAACCCTTCCTTATATATTTTTTTGTATCGTAAAGCACTATCAGTAATCATTTATTTACTTTCAGTCATTATCATAGAGGTGGATAAAAATAGACACTTTTATTATATACTAAGTAAGTACCTAAGTAATCTTTATTATCAAGTAAACAATCACAGCATAGATTTCAGCTGTGACTTCCACACTAGGCTGTGCCTGTGTCGTGGTAGTCTATAAACGAACACATTTTCATTGCTCATATAATAGTAGGGTCTATAAGTCTGCGAAACTTATTATTTCCTTTTGTTTTAACAACATTTAATCACTTACCCAAAGGTTCTCAACAATGAGCAAGGAGTACTTATTCTTCGGAATGGTCAGGCTGCGAAACCCTGCGATTTGATGGCCTTCTTGTGAAGTCCAATGAAATTGTAAATTCAGAGTTCGGAGTAAAATTGTCTTTCCAAATTGTTGTTTGTTGCTGCTGAGGTTGCTGCGAGGTTTGGACAGGTCTTCCCGTAATTGATGTCGACCTGTAAGGTACGATGGACGAGCACATAACACGTAATTTTTGTAAAGAGATAGCGTCGCTCCTGCATAGTATGGCGTGGTTTTGACGAAACAATTTATCACTCACCAAAGGGTCTTCGACAATATGCAAGGGATTATTCCTGTCCAATTTCCAAAACAGCACCGACAGAACGTTTTACACACAAAAAACTGCTTAATATGCACTAATTATCACTTTTTTGCAATAAGACGCACACGCAGAGTGCATCGAACTCGAACGCATACGCAAAACAAGAAAATGGCTGATCTAAAAATAGACTATAGAAGCGTAATCTATGTCAAGGCCACTTCCGGTACGGTGGACGAACGACGGTGGACCTAAAGCGGGCCACACACGATCGATGAGTATTCACGTACGCATAAAAAACGCGTCAAATATCAATTCGTAATTAAAAATCCGTCAAATATTAAAGAAAACGTATATAAATAAAACATGACATGCTTAAAGTCATAATTCCATGGAATTATTTTTCGGGGTTAGTACGGATAGGGATAATAAAAAAAGATAAAAACTTTTACACTGTTTATTAAAATCAAATGAAATAAAACACAGTTTCCTTTGATATTATTTATTAAAATCTGTAAAAGTACAAAAAATAGAAAAAAGTTTTTTTTTTTTTAATGAAAATTCGTAGATAATATTGCTGCTTTGGTAAAAAATTACCTCCATTGATTCTTCCATATCCATACGATAAGGTCAACGACCGTCACGTATCTCATCTTTTTTGTCATATCCCAGCACCTCCACCATTTTTATGTCGCGCCCGACATAAAGATATTACTATATTCATGCCTAGGTTCAACTATTAGGTCGTATATACATGATTATCATAGCATTACTTCCTTCGTGTGTTCTGGCAGGAGACAAGGAAGTTCTCTTACATTTCTGTTTATATCCTACACGAGCGATGCTGGTCGCAACCCATCGCTTCCGAGACACCATGCGCGGTACCGGGTGATCTCGTCTCAACTGAAGTGCGTGGACTACAGCCCGCAGGCCGTAGCCCTCGGAGGCCTCCTTTTCCAACCCCTTCAGCCTCGCCCTTGCCACCACATCTACACCGACGCCGTCTACGACTCCGTCTGTATCCGACGCCGGCGCTTCCACGATTGAAGATCGCGGGAACCTGCATGGCCTGCTGCACCGGCCTTATCCGTGCGATCTGGCGTGCACGCATGCACTAGCCTTCAATCCACGAAGCTCGCGCCGGTACACACATCCATACAGGGTGCACTTCTTGCTTCATATCTCATTATCATCATTTCATTACTACTTGAACATAATTCGGAATGAAGCCCGACGCGGTTGTCGAAAGCTACGCTTTCCCGCTCCGCCATTACACACTCAGTCAGTATGGTACTTATTAAACAGTGATATTTCAAGGATTCACTAACCTTGTCTCCTTTATGCTCCTGATGGAGGCGCACCTCCATTTCTTACCAATTTCTATCTGCTCCCGCCAAAGTACTTCTTAATCTCCGCCGTCGTGACTCGTGTCTCGAACTTCGTCCAGACATACCCACATCTGTCACTACATTATTATCTTTTAGTTTTGTCACCGTTAAAAAGAAAAGCAAAAGCAGTGTGGCCATATACAGATTCAAATTTCTACTTACCGATTATTGGAAGTTCGCGGTTCTCCGCGACAACATGTGCTACATTTGTATCTTCTAGTTTTCGATAATCACGATCACAATTTACGATAGAGGAAATTGCCTTTTTTTAAAATGCATGCGTCATAATTTAATTCATACAGGGTGTAAGGTTGATATAGACTTTAAAAAGGTTAAAAAATATTGATGTAAGTAAATGAGGATAATTTTACGTGCTAGTTTGAAAAGTATGACGTGATTGTGTAGAATTTATATAGTTCTTTAAACCTTGTTTGTGTTAAGAAATACATAAATTATATTATCTATGTTGTGTTTCCTTACATTTAAGTAACTTCAGTAGAATCTTTAAAAGACACAGTTTTTTAGGATTTTAGATACTTAATTTTTAATTATGTGAATAAGTATATCGTATTCCTAACCCAATACTCACCCTATATGTATAAGAAAATGCTCGTTCTCAACAATAATGTCCATTAACAGTGCGTTATCTCAAATGGTACCCAATAATGTCTACTGATAAAATCATTAACTCTTTATCAAAAGACAACGATTATAACACTAATCCCCATTTTCGTTCCTAGAGGTTTCCCGAAATATCTCCCGTAATTGAAGATGTGGAATTTCGGAATTGAGATGGATAAGCTTTTCAAGAAATAATCTAGCAGAAAGAATAAAAAAAACTTCAAAAATGTTAAATTTTTATTCTATTTTGACAGATGATAAGATTCGCGCTCTCCGTTATTTAATAACGATAAACATCACTCACTAATACAAAACAATGTTTAAATTATGACTTAGATAACGACACCTTTAATCTCCAGAATCATTTATCAAAAATCAGAAATATTAATCCCCTATGTTCCCAGAGATTTCCATAAAAATCTCAGAATCCGAACTAAATATCTCCAAATTGGTAGAGCCGATAAGGTTTTGACGATTTTTCCTTACGGACTGTATCTTTAAAAAAATGTTTTGTGGAGAAAACGAGTGGCAATGACGTCACGGTATAGATACTGTGCACTTGGCCTTGATAGCGAGACTTGCTCTTGATAGATAAGCCAAGACTTTGTCACCAGGTGTAGGTACCAAGTGGGGCTGCGGCCAAAGTTATGTTTCAAATGGAAGTACAAAAATAATAGGTCAACTAACCAGATATTCTAGATACTTCCCGACTCGGATGAATTCGACCGAGCTCCCATCATGCTAATTTGTAACATTATTTTTAGGTCTCTTTACTAAATATTTCCTATTATTTTATGGTCTCTTGAGATAAATAACCTACTTAGGCTAGCCCACAATTTGCTAGGACTTTAGATAAACGAAATAACATGACGTCACAATTTTGTAAGTGGCATAGAGTGGCTTATGAATTATATTTAGAATGCCTATGCAATAGTATCGCCTATATCGAGTCATGTTCATCGAAGTGCGCCTGCCTCGAAACTAAATGCAGTGCTACAATTTTGTGGCAGGCGTTGGAAAGTAAAGCTAAAACTCAAAAATACTTGTGTCCCGCACGTCATACACAAAAGCATAGTTTTAAACAAAATTCATTAATTTGTTTTATATAGGTATATCTTAACTGCATAACAAAATATGAGAAAGGTGGACTTAACATCATAAGGCATTCTCTAACTCTCATACTTTTGGGCTAAGAATTGATAGTCTGATTTGAAGGATAAATTTTCAAACGTTTTGTAGCTACGTACATATTCAGTTAAAGTACTTAGTTAAAACAGATAGCAGCAGGGATCGGGGCGTCCCCTTGCAGGTTCTGTCCACGCCAGATTGAGGTCAAGCGTGTTTCCACTGCATTCCATACAAGACCAGTTTGAATCATTCTTCTTAAAATACCAAGTAGATGGGATTTTTAGGTTATTTAAAAGTCCGTATTGGCCATTGACGGTAAGTCAAAAGATGCATGCAACCAAAGATGATTATTTATTTAAGAAAACGTAGTTAAAACGTAGTTTTAAGTTCCGTAACGATAGTAGAATGCAACCTTTGCCGTTGGTGTCAGTTAGATTGTCGGAATCGAACGCTTATTTTAAAATATATGTTTTTTTAACTAGATCGAATGGGTAGTTGGTAGTAACTACTCTTAGTGACGTTTCGTATCGTGTCTGAAAATGGAAACGTGTGTGTTTGCCACCCGAGCCCATATAAAAAACTCCATCATGATTCATACAAACGCAGTCTTGTATCATAGTATGCATGGAAGTTAGAGGGCCAGCTTTGTCCTCAGTTCCTCACTGAGTTTTGTGACGTGTGACTTCCGAAATTGACAGAGACAGCAACTCAATATTTTATCCTGCCATGCGCGCTGTGATATTCGTGTTATGTTCTTCGTTTTTAAGTTGGTCCATTCAGGTATAATTCTGTGATTAAGGTGCTGCTTATTTTAATACTTACTTATAACTTGATACATTGGTGTATTAATTGTGGTCGAAAGTTCGTATACAAAATCTATACATATAATAAGACTGTAAAAGATCGATTTCTGTACATTGAAGATTTTTATGAAAAATTGTTACAGGGGGTCTTAATTACCGTAATAGAAGCCAAAACAACAATTTTTAAAATTTTTGTCTGTCTGTCTGTCTGTCTGTCTGTCTGTCTGTCTGTCTGTTTGTCCGGGCTAATCTCAGAATCTACTGGACCGATTTTGACGGGACTTTTTTTATTTGACTCAGTATCACCTGGAGAGTAAACTGGGATATAAATAATCACGCCGATGAACTTAGGGGGCAGGCAGGAAATTGAATCTCAGAATCTACTAAACCGATTTTAATGGGACTTTTTTTTATTTGACTCAACATTACTTGGAAGGTAAAGTATCAACTCAAAGCTTACCGATAGGTGGTGCTACTTTTGAAGAAAACTTAACCACGCGGACGAAGTCGCGGGCGGCCGCTAGTATATACATATAATAAGACTGTAAAAGATCGATTTCTGTACATTGAAGATTTTTATGAAAAATTGTTTCAGGGGGTCTTAATTACCGTAATAGAAGCCAAAACAACAATTTTTAAAATTTTTGTCTGTCTGTCTGTCTGTCTGTCTGTCTGTCTGTCTGTTTGTCCGGGCTAATCTCAGAATCTACTGGACCGATTTTGACGGGACTTTTTTTATTTGACTCAGTATCACCTGGAGAGTAAACTGGGATATAAATAATCACGCCGATGAACTTAGGGGGCAGGCAGGAAATTGAATCTCAGAATCTACTAAACCATCCTTGAGTTGCGTACGCTGCGAAAACGGTTCAAGATACCAAAAATATAAATATGAAAGAATTATTCCTCTTGAAATGATCTAAAAAACTGTCTGCGACAGTACATGTCTATGCCCAAAATTACAACTCCACGCGGACGAAGTCGCGGGCACAGCTAGTATAAGATAAATGTAAAAAAATACTTCATGCAATGGTTTTATACGCATATTATCCATTAACCTTCAGCAAAAGCTTTTGGCTTCGAAACAATATTTCACGTGTCAAAACAACAAACAAAGACTTTGTTGTCTCTTAGGGATGGGTAATCGAATCAGTATTTACTCGAGCTAGAGAACTCGAACTAGAATACTCAGTAAAACTATTTTATGTACTTTTTTTACCATAAACTCAGTATTTATGAATTACCTAACTTTTAACAAAATAAATGCAAACTTAATTACAAAACACTTCATTACACATTACAGGTCCTACTTCTCCTATGTATTTTTATCAAATAAAGTTAAAATTGTAAATATGTAAATTAAAATTAAAACAAAATTGTGTATTGTTGCATTGGTTATTTATTTGTACTAAAACTTTATGCGTCGAAGTGCTTGTGGCACAGTAGTGGCAAGGGTTTGTTAGTGATATCAAAAGTTAAGCACATTATGACATATTTATAGATTAATTAAGTCTAAAGGGTCTGATGAGTAATATAGGACTGCAAGATAAACACCAAGATTCCGTATTCATAAATATTTAATTTATTCTAATAAATAATTTACAGAGCACGTACGTATTACTTGGTTCTAAAGGGCTCAATTAGTACATTCCAAATATAGCCATGATTCCAAATATAAATTTGAGCTCAAAATAATTTAAATATAAAAAAGATCAAAAAACTAAAATCCGACTGCTCTTTAAAAGTTTGACACGTTCTCGTTGATAACCGTGGTCTTATGGTATTTCTGTTATAACCAACTTTTCACGTAAAAAGGGAAAGTGACATACGATCTCGGCTTCTCTGAAAACCGACAAGTATCTTGTTTCTTACTGTTTAGGTGAAGTCGAATTCTAGACTTTACAATAAAAAATCAACAAAGCACAAGTATTAAAGAAAAAAATATGTTTTTCATCAAGCTTTTATAATCAAATTGTGCAAAGTCATCAAATTTCAGGTCAATTGGCCACTGGAAAGTGCTTAATTTGATTACAGACAACTAAACACATTACTGTGAAACTTAATAAACGCTTATAAATAAGTAAATAGAACGTTATTCAGAGTCAGCGTTTGAATAGATGCAATGTTGCACCAAGCTTTGTGTCCCACTTGTAGATCTCATCCAAATGTTTGTCGTCATCATCATCATTATTATTATTATTTACATAGGTACAACATAGACAAGAATCCGTGATCGGGCCGAACTCCACCAAGAAGACACTGAAAAATTAATTGCTCAGGATGTCTTCATTTTAAATGTTTTTCCTTGGATGAGATTGTTGTTTGTTTAATTTACTTTCACCGTATCCCAAAGACTATAAAAGGTTTTTACTGTCCCTGGTGAGTAAATACTCAGTCAATATGAAAATTAACTCAGTATTTACTCGAATACAGTATTTACTCTTCTCAGTTTTTACTGTCTTACCCATCCCTATCACACGTTCGCGTTAAGTCGACATTGATATATGTTTATTTATACCGAGATATCGATGAATACATAAAGTAAGCAACAACAACAAAGCGCATCCAGACGAAATGAGAACTTTGCGAACAATCAATCCAGTCACAAAGTGCATTTCTATATTTAAAAAATCCAGTGTTGTCTGAGTCTCTGAACACAATGGACTAGTCCTACTTTTACGCATTTAATTATTTGTTTACTGACTTTATAAATAACAGAAATTGTGATAATACGGTTTGTTTTCCTATGTGAAAATGCGGCATGTGATAGTGTTTTGTTTTTCTCTTTGTTTCGCTGGTTTATCCCATCAGGTGAGTTGCTTAGAATATATTTAATCGGTTGTTGCAAAGGTCGACGAACTGTGCGTGAGTTCGTTTGCTGAAATAAATAGGTAATAATTCTCTAACTTTAAACGGTTTTGATCTATGCCTAGTCGCCTAAATCTACTATTAGAAATGTTTTTAACTAAATATATTTAAAATGTATTAGGTATAAAAGAGGAAATTACCGTTAAGTTTACTACTTATTTATTAGCATAATCGGCTCATTTGTTTTTTTTTGTAACTAGGTTGAGTTTGAACCGTTTGTTTCATATTACAACTCGCAGCATTTTGTCACTCAATTTATAAAATATCAAAGTAGATACAGCAAATGATGTTCTTTTGATTTTATATAAAAGTGCACGAAGCTAACAGCCACAAACAACAGATTAGCTTAGCAACTACACGAATAATGCGCCTGTGATTACGTATAAGGCAAAAGAAGCTTACTGTTATATTAAAAGGCACTCAACGTGACATCTGCATTGCAGCACTTTATTTATTTGATTACAGAGATCTACGCCCGAAGATGACAGCTATGTGGCAGCCATCCTCGAGTACCAGTTCACAAGGAACACCACCCAGAATCTTCACAATTACGTCGATTACATACGACAGGCCGCAGAACAAGTAATAGTTCGCACTTTAATTAAGAGGAAAAATTAAGCTGAATAAATCTTTGAAATGATACACTTTTTACGGATTATTTCGCGATTTATTTACATTTTGTTTTAACCTGACGTTTCGGACCCTTTTCAGCGTCCGTGGTCACAGGTAGACCTACCTGTGACCACGGACGCAAAAAGTGTATCATTTCAATGTCTACTGTTCGCGTGAACCGAAGAAACAAATATGAATAAATCTTATCTTAAAGAACTTTACTACACATCTCATCTGACAGCAAATGCTCTTTTTACCCCGACGAAAAAGAGGGTGTTATAAGTCTGAACCCTATGTCTGTTTGTGTATAGTAGGTAGATGTGTTTTTGTGGCATCGTAGCCGAACGGATAGAAAGATCGATTTCAAAGCGATTTTGTATTCAATAGATAATTTAATCACGGTGGTTCTTACCAGCTATAGCTGGCCTTAAAAACCTCATCAACTATTTTCTTGGCTCATGACGATTTTAAAATTTTTGTCGAGTTACGTCTTGTTTTCTTTCTTGAGGAGACCAACCCTAAAGAACTGCGTCCCTCGCTACTGACTTCGCGAATATACCTACCTATTTTAACTTTTCCAGGATGCAGACGTCCTGGTATTTCCTGAGATGACGTTAACGAGAGGGGACAAGGTGAAAGTCCCAATACACGGCTTGCTCAAACAATATCCTGTTCCAGCTTTTCATCCAGATTTATATCACGAGGTAGGTAATGGCTGTTGGATATAATAATTATAAGTACCTAGCACCTAAGTACAATTTCAATGAATTCATTAAATGCTTGTCACCGACTGGCATTACATGGCTTTTTGTTTCCTACACCTACGAGTATTTAGTCCGAGCGTCATCATCAGTTATCATTTGCACGATCTTTTTGCCTTTCGCATCTCATTATCCCCTCTGTCGTGTAAATCGTCCACCCATCTGATTGATTAGGGTAGGTCTTTTTATGGGGGATCGCTACTCTAGTAATCATCTCGACCACATGTTTCGGTTTACAAGTACATAGTGCCTAATCACCGATTAAAACATTAATTACATGAACCTACCTAAATTCTATCGAATCATTTGATTACAGGTTCTCGTATCCCTTTCCTCAGCTGCTCGTCAGCACGGAATATACGTTCTTGTCAACTTGCAAGAGGAGATGGATTGCAGCGACGCACCGGGCGAGTACTGCCCCGACGACAAGACGTACGTCTTCAACACCAACGTAGTGTTTGACAGAAATGGTGCTGTCATAGACAGGTAACTAGCACAAACGCTTATAAGCCCATCCTTTCCTTTATTCCTTCCATTCCTGAGTAGGTAGTATAAAGCAGTACTAATCCTAGTTCAGTTTCGAAAACGTAACCACGCCTTAAGAAAACTATTGTTATTTGCATAAACTTGCTACAACACGTATTTCTGTAGGAATCTGTATTTACGGATTTTTAAACATTCATCTTGATCTTGTAGGCAAATATTTTAATTCCAACTGGAGTTACCGAATATACATTATAAGAATTTCACTTCTATTTCCAGGTACAGAAAGATCAACCTATTCGGCGAGTACACGCGGCATCCAGCTCTGAAGCCCGACCTGGGCATGTTCACTTCGGACTTCGGCGTCAACTTCGGCCACTTCATCTGCTTCGACATCATGTTCCAAGTGCCGGCCACGCAGGTCGTCGAGAGGCACAACCTGACGGATGTGCTGTTCAGCACCATGTGGTTCTCGGAAATGCCGTTTTTGACTGGTGGGTGCTGAAGACATCATGTTCTAGGTGCCGGCCACGCTAGTCGTCTAGAGGTATAACTTGACTGATGTGCTGTTTAGCACTGTGGTTCTCCGAAATGCCGTTTTTGACAGGTGGGTGCTCTAGGCTAGTGGTTCAGGTGCCGGCCACGCAGGTCATCGAGAGGCACAACCTTGCGGATGTGCTGTTTGGCACCATGTGGTTTTCGAAAATGTCGTTTTTGACAGGTGGGTGCTGAAGGCATCATGTTCTAGGTGCTGGCCACGCTAGTCGTCTAGAGGTATGACTTGACTGATATGCTGTTTAGCACTATGTGGTTCTCCGAAATGCCGCTTTTGACAGGTGGTTGCTCTAGGCTAGTGGTTCAGGTGCCGGCCACGCCCGTGGTAGAGAGGTACAACCTGACTTATGTGCTGTTTAGCACTATGCGGTTCTCTGAAATGCCGTTTTTGTCGGTTACGTGCTGAAGTTTTGAGCTTCAGTTTAAGTAACGATAGATATGAGAAATAGTATAGAATCCGGTAAGTACCTAAGTATATTATGATAGTAAGTCTGTCAGACAGTTCAGTATACTGAACATAGAAGGAGGATATGACCCCACTCACTCAGATTTTAAAAACAACCCTGGTTTACAATAATTAGGTATTTAGTTTTGTACGAGACCATTTTACGAGTAACACTTACATTTTCGAAGTGCTAGTCTGCTGTGAACTTTGACTGTCTACATAGATAATTCGAATATCTTGCACAACACAACACAGTAAAGCGTTTGATAAGATTAACCATTCTCTGCTTTGTCTAAAACTAGAACATTACGGTATTCACGGTTGTCTGTTGAGGTGGATTTCATCGTACTTGGAACATAGGACTCAACTTGTTACTGTGAAGGGTTACTCGTCGGCACCCATACCAGTGTCATCTGGGGCTCCGCAGGGGTCCCATCTGGGTCCACTCCTATTTGTTGCTTACATAAATGACCTGACTTATCGGTTATCACCTAACGCTCTTTTGTATGCTGACGATCTAAAAAAAATTGCAAGAGTAGATGACTTCGGTAATTGCATGGCGCTTCAGGGCGACTTGGATAGGGTTGCTGAATGGTGCGTGGAAAATAAAATGAGTCTGAACGTTGAGAAATGCTGCGTAATTTCTTTCACAGGTAAAATAAATAAATTGACTCACACTTATCACATACATGACAAGCCTTTATCCAGAAAAGATATTGTTAAAGACTTGGGTGTTCTTTTCGATGCACAGTTATACCTTTCGGCCTCATTACATCACATGGTAAAAAGGGGGAACAGAATGTTGGGCTTCATAATGAGGACCACCAAAGACTTTAAGAAGCCCCAAAGCACTCTTTGCCTCTTCTATAGTCTTGTCAGGAGTGTCTTGGAGTACTGTTGCCCGATCTGGTCACCTTACTATAATAAGTATGTGGATCACTTGGAAGGGATCCAGAGGAGATGTTTGCGTTACCTATCTCGAAAGCATGGCTTTGGTCGTTCTCTCAACAACTATGAGGAACAATTGTCCAGGTTAGGTGTCATTCCACTTGCCCAACGACGCAAAAGGTATGACTTACTTTACTTCCATAAAGTCGTGCACTCCGCCGTGGACGCGCCAGATCTGCTCTCATCCCTTAGTTTTAGTACTTGGCACAGGTCGCGTAAACGGAATGCGTTTGATATTCAGGTCTATAAGAATAATACTTCCTTTTATAACCCTCTTGTTAGAATGTGTCGCACGTACAATGAATTGGCCAATAGAAGCAAAGACATGGATATATATATTTTTAATGGCAATTTCCGTTGGTTCAAGAAAGCTATATCTGACACTCTATGCGCTGTCGAATCAGAATAGGCTCACTCAAATTGTCTAAATTGTTTTATTTTTATTTTAGTTTAGTTAAGTTCTTGAATCTAAAATAAAATTGTTTTTCTTTTTTTATAAAGCATGCTGTGTATACAATTCGTGGATTATAGTTCCGTAAATTTAATTAAGACTTGTATGTTGACCAAGAATTAACTGTAATCTGTATGTATACCTTAAATAAAATTTAAAAAAATTAAAAATTAAATTAATTAAAACAAAACCTGATTCTCGTAAATTCTACTTAAATTATTATATGCCTAGTTTACTTATATCTGCTTTCTTTCTAGCTGTCCAGACCCAAGAGGAATATGCCTACACGATGAACATCAATCTTATCGCTGCAAATGCAAATAATGTGAAAGTGGCTACTGCAGGTTTGTATGGATTTGAAATGTAATGTATTTGTGGTGTAAAATTATCTACAAATATGCTATGCGTAGCTAAATTTCTGTTATCGTTTTTCAAATTTAATCAACCTTTTTTAATAGTGCTATGATGTACACCAATGTTATAATGTAATATACCTTCTAGGTTCTGGCATTTTCTCTGGCAAAATGGGAGCATTGGTCAGCGTCATGCCCGGCACTCCATCTTCTAACTTACTCGTTGCTAGAGTCCCTAAGAAACCAGGGCATGTAAGTATTGGATCTTACTTTCTGTCTGGAGCACAGCACGGATGGTGTTTCTTTTATTTTTTAAACGCACTTACAGTAAGCTTAGTTATTCACTTACACATCTCCTCGTCGTCTTTGCCGATAAAAATTGTCTAGGAAATAATTGGTACCTAGGTACTTAAAGAAATTGTATAAAAACAAAAGTGCATTTACCTCGTCAACTGTAGTATGTTTGCTGCAAGCTTAATATTTCCTTCCTGTGAATAACAATATCCTTAACCCGAAGAATGTCTGGAAGAGTTCGCCCTTAGCGGTAAGAACGCCTAAAATGTGCATCTTCCTGTGTACAAAGAAATATACAAAGCTGTAGACTTAAGGGTGGTACTTTTTGTATTTTTTGTTGTGTGTGCAATTAAGACATGTCTACCTTAATATTTTTTTTAGGTCACATACAAATACCAAGGTCCGATCTACGACGACCCAAAGCACAACCAGCTCCACCTGAACAAAGACCTTACGTTGCCGGCGACAGTCTCCCGGCCTCTAACAACTGGTTTCCAAGAGTTCACACTAGCAGATAAGGGTGTCAGCTGCCGTTTCAGGGTTAAGACCAGAGTAGATGCCCCTGAAGGATCACAAACGGTACATGATTTCTATTTTTTTTTAACTATCCATCTCATTGCTAGCGAAATTTTCAAGTTTTTTCATGAATTCCTGTAACGACTCCTAGCCATTCGGAAAACTGTAGGTACACAATACATTGTCACCACCATTAGTAAGTGATATGAGTTTAATGTGCTATCTCTGTGCGATTGCAGCACTAATCTTAACGTCATTTAATAGCCGAAGAGCCATGCCTGTTAGTTGGCTGAGCATCGTTTGGTCTATAAGACCAGTTTATTAAAGTACTTCTATCTTACACTACCTATTTTATTAGGAAAAAACATTTATTTGGCTGTATTGCAGGTTCCGCAATACCGAGCCTTCGTCAAAGATGGCGGCAACACATACGCCAAGAGGCATGTCGGTGTGGCCTTCTGTGCGGTTGTCGCCTGCAAGGATGGCAATGCAAACAGCTGCCCATACCAGTAAGTCTTTCTACTACATAAGTACTACCCATCTATTTTTAATAAGTAATTTTTACATGAGATGTGCGTGGCATCTTTAAATTTCATGGAGTAAAGAGTAGTCCAAAGCTACACTACGTGGTTGACGGTAGTCAACGCTTATATATGTCTTGCCTAAAGTTATTCCTAGACTTAAACACTTTTGAGCTCATTTATACCTAGGTACGTTCGATTTTAGCTACGAACACGAAACTTAACATTTGTAAATTTTTATTTCAGATTTAGCAAAGAAGAGATGTTCACACATTTCGAAGAGCTGGAGATAAGCATGACAACTTACAGCTACCAGCGCAACTCTACTTTGGACTGCGATAACGTTGTCTACTACCCAACGTCTTTGAGAAACAACAAGTTCCCTCTTCATCCACATAATTATACTTTTACCAAGTCACAAAAGAACACTGAACAAAACTTCTTGTCACCAAATGACGTCATACCAAATGGTAATAATGGCTTCATAAACGAGAACAAACTTGAACACCTCTCCTTAAAACTGAATGCAGTCCAGAATGAAATAGTTTCCTTTGGCATATGGGGAAGACTGTACCTTAGGGATTCGAATTCAGTGGAAGAAGTGTCCGAAGAAGATGTTAATAATTATATTGAAATAGAGAACGTAATTTATAATGAGGGACACAAAAACATTGCGGACTAAGTTGATAATGTACAAGCTCATTTACACGTTTAGAACCGCAGTGGTCTTGATAAGAAATTGAAACTTGAGAGATTGCGAAAGTTCGAAATGATTTTACTTTATTTTTGTATAGATAAGCAATTCTCTACTGTTCCAAAATTGTTTATAAAATGATCGATCGATATTAGTCTAGATTAATTGACCTGGAAGAAAGAAAGAAATAAAACGAATTATTTAATTTTATTGAAGTTTTAAAACTGATAGGTACTATGATTCTTAACCCAACCCAATAAACAACATTATAATTAACAGTAACTAACAGACATACAGACAACAGAATTATAAGCAATGAATAAATTTATTTCCATATTAGAATAAAATTATACAGTCATTGGCTGAATCTATAAAGACCTATATAGTAGGTACGAGTATGTGTAGCTTTACAGCAGCGTAAGACTACTGGGGCCCTGCTAAATAGGCTCAGTTGGTATCTGAGGCTATTTGTTCAGCTTCTCCCTAATGGTTTGGAAACGCGCGCGACGTCATCCTGCTTTAGAGTGTAGCGAGGGAAACTAAGTAGTAGATTGATAAGTTATATTAATGCGAGCTGTAGTCTTTGGCCTGGTTAGTTTGCTGCATGTGGCTCTTGCTGAGGCTCTGGCAGTTAAGCTTCTCTCTGCGGATGACTGTCGACATACTGCCAAAGCCAAAGCAATAAATTAATTAATAACCTTTGTTGACTTGTGCGAAATTTCTGAGCTATAGTCGTTGACCTGCTTAGTATCCTGCATGTGGCATCTAAGGCTTTTTAGCTTGTCTCTCCAGATCGATAAGGAGCCTTAACCGCCTCCCTACTGCGAAGTGTTGACCGGAAACTGATGAATTATTGCGAAGCATCCGAGCTGTAATCGTAGGCCTGCTTAGTGTGTGTGTGTTGCATGTGGCTCCTGAGGCCCTGGCTGTTAAGCTTCTCCCGTCTGATGACTTGGGAGCGCGCGCGCCGCCGGCCTACTGCAGAGCGCTGCGACGGCCCGCCTCGCCTACGGCTAACACCTGAAATACAAACAAACAATGTCACTGTAATAAATTGATAAGACAAAACTTCTCTCTTTCTTAGAGACAGACCACACATGCGACTCTCGGAAGCCGCAACTCGATTCTGATAGCGTGTCAACTAATGACCTTGGCCAAATCGCTGTGATACAGAAGTCGCGGCGACAGTATGCCGCAGGCTTGGGCCTATTGTTCTTTCAGATGGAACAGATGTTACAGGTGGAATCGTGGTTTCGCAAAATTCATTATCAAAATAAAATTGATTGAACCGAACCATCTTCGATTTAAGTAAGGTTTTGAAAAACATGCCTGATACAACCAGGGGCAGATCTACTTAAAGGCTTTTCGGGCTTTAGCACATATTAATAATAATTATAATAATAAAACATTTATTTCGAGAATCGACTCATAGAAACATACACAAACACAATACAAGGAGTAGTAGTACGTAATATAATGCAAGGTTATTCAGGTAAATATGCGACAGCTCTAGATTTTGGGCTCCATGACGACCTGAGGGCCCCCTGAGCTTAAACCCTGGCAAATGTTACAGGCTCCATTGCAATTTCTTCGACTTCTTAATACGTCCTAAAGCCAAACTCTTAAACACTGGAAACGCTCAGGTATTATTATATCTGTGGCTTGGGCCCTCTTAAATATACCTTTTTGAACTTTTTTCAAGCGCTTGCTTTGTGCGCGAAGTAACTTGACTCTAAATAAATATGTCTCGGGGGCTCGCTTTGCTAGCGCACTTCCTTATGGGCCTTTTTGGTATTTGGAGAGGTCAGAGAGTCAGAAGATGGTAGATCTAAAAATACTAAAGGATCGTAAAGCACTAATTCATGCTGTAAGATATTCCGAAGGATGATCACAGCTAAAAACTTGGGCAGCTCGCTTCGCTCTCGAATATATTTCTGAACAATCTTTTTGAAAGGTACGTACTACGCGCTACATATAAAATTCTACTCTCGTGAACTTACTTTTATAAATATAAATAACAGCCTTTTTGTAATTCAGAGAGGTCCAAAGAATTTGCTGAACAAAAATCTTTTTATAAATTCTTCATTAATAAATATTTTTAACAGCAAAGTTTTTATCTTTTTAGTACCTACCAATACACTACACATCATAGAGAAAAAAATATAGCCCAAGTCACGATCCGCCCCTAGATACAACACCCACGCGGATCTGTGTTTTGATAACACACATACTCGCGTGATCAGTAGGCGCCAGTAGCCAGATATTATCAGTTATAGCAATGATCGCATTCCTAAAACTAGTTAATTTTAATATTGCAGTGAATTGAGGAAGATACAACTCCGGCCAGTAAGTCATTTATTTATTTCAGCTTTATCGCCTAGAAAAACTTCTCGCAAAAGGTGGACTTTACGCCATGAGGCACTCTATACCAGTCATTACCTTGGGGTAAACAGAAATCATAGTGGACGTTGCGACAAAGAACTTTGAAGTATGCTTTGGACAGTCAGGTAATTAGAACTGGCGGTGATAGTCAGCATGTTCTAATGCGTTTTCAGGCCTTTTATAGAATAAGATTTTGTGACTTGGGTACTTTGTAAGTAAAATACGACTTTAATTAAATAACATTCAAATCAAATTAATACAATTAATTACAATATTAATAATAAATTACACCAAATCACAATATAAGAATAATAAAAAAATGTCAGCAGTAAAAAATACTGAAACAATATATGTTTTTAAAAAACGACGTGGCGTGAGTTAAGTGTATTTTGTTTTGTGACGAGTAAAGTAGTAAGTAGTAATACAAACATAATTCTAAATTGCCATCATGCAGTGTTTTCTCTTATTTATTTACTAAAAAGCAAAGATGAAAGAAAAGGCCTTTTCCACTATCTTTGCTAAAGAGGTACTTTAGTCTGGAACCAACATTGTTATTAAATGACTTTTTGCGCAATAGAAATCTTAAATAACAAAGGATCCAGAAAAAATATTTTCTACATTGTCCCGGCCAGAAACTATAAACCCAATACCTCAGAGATGGCGACTTAATAAAAATTTAGTTACAAAACTGAGATTTTGCTATTAAAAAAAAAACTTCTGACCTCCTTGAAAAAGTTTGTAATTGTCTTCCCCAACGATCCTCCTGAGCCTGGTCTCATCTTCATCAGACGTTTCTTTCGATTCGTGTGTGACCCGCAGCATTTCCTGGTACATGTCTTGATACTGCCGATGACTTAAAATATCGTCAAGAGTCTTCTTAACCCCAAACCTATGAGTATTCGTTCCGATGTCTGCGCTGTTAATCTAAAAATATTATATTACTTATCTTACATCTCCTATCTGGTTTTGGATTTATGAAGTGATAAAATTTTGAGCGTGGCGGAAATTAATTCGCCGTGATAGAAATTTAAAAAATGCAATAAAAATAAATATTTTGCTATCATAAACTGTCAAAGAGCTGGTTGGTGAGCTGGCCCGCTCAATTAAACTAATGCTAAAAGAAGACATTACAAGCATAAGCATTACATTTCTAGCTATGTGCTATAGCTAGAAATGTAATGCTTATTCAGTAACTTACTACCTATACATCACTACTTGGTTAACTTAATACTTAAACACTGGCTCTTAATTTGGCTCTGTTTCATCTGTGCGACAGTGTGACCAAGTAACATAATAAATAACTACTTATGATTTACACTTATTACATAATTACACAAATGTAACTAAGTAAACACATACCAATTGGTTAAAGAAAGTCGAGATTTAGGTGTAAATTATACGTGCACGGTCTCAGTTTCAAACTACACCACAGAGGGAGCGAAAATGTCAAATTGTAAGACGATGATACCTCAAACAGGAACACTATTAAGAAAATCACAAATTGATAAGTAGCCATCCCAACATCACTTTACATGGGTGAACTTCACAAGTGAAATGGAAAGACTGAAAGCAATGTTGAGTTCTACGAAGGACCATGTCGAGTGATCGTCAGAAGCGCATCGCATTGCTGAAGTCTGAACAATGATGTTGTAATAGGAAGCACATGCTATTGTTTGTAATACCAGCGCACCTGTACAAAAACAAACACGAAAGACCTATTAGATCATACTACAGTACTCCGCAGACTACACCCAATGCGACACTCGTCAAATTAATTTAAGTTAGGTACATTACATAGGTAATAATAATGAAGTTTTTAAGAAACGTAGACTATTTTTAAGGATAGATTTGTATTCTTGCACGTTTCCAATGAATAAACTAGGTGCAGTATGTATGGCTATAGTATTTTAACCTATACCTAAGTGGCTTTAATGCGCAAAAGTACACCAGGAATTAAATAAGCAACAAGTGTTCATATTTCATTTATTTATCACTAAGCAATTACGTGGACTCTCAGTCGAAGTAATTATCATGTATAACTGGATAAAATTAGTATACACGCTTGGAAAATATTAACTTCAATTGATAGGGTATTATAATACATTAGTACAGGTCAATAATCTAATGATAAGTTCACGAAGGTAATTCTTGCTTCTTAACACACTTCATCTATATACTAAGTAATTGGATCTTTAAAAAGTATGGACCATTTTTACTTTCTTTTTCTTGGAGGAAATGATGACGTGACTACTATGGACTCACTCAACACCTGTGGTTTCCTTAGTCTGATTTATGTGGAGGTACACAACATGTTCTCACGGAGAACCTATCCGTCAAAAGTATTTTAAAAGACCTAATCAAAACAATGTTTTGATTAGGTCTTTTAAAAGACTCAGACACAAAATTTTACACGATTTCTTTTGAATGTTTTTAAAACCAAACCCATCGCTGCCCGAAATATGTGACACAAAACTAGTGAACTGATTTCGACTAAAGTTATCACTGTTTTCCTGACCCTAAACTGTTCGTCTTTAAACCAATACAAACTGGTTCTGGACATGCTTCTGCCTTATCTCGTGAAACAATTGTTTACTTAAGCTTCGTTCATGATTTGCGTAAATAATTTAAAATAGGTACAAACATAAAATTTTATAAGGTAAATTTGTTACTTGTGAATCGTAGTCGTTTATTACGAAACTGTAGAAAAGTTTTAGTAGGTAGGTAGGTAGTACTGTTTTAAACTTCCCTGTTGCATTATTAATACACTAAAACCAGTGTTTTAGGTAGGTAGGTAGTAGTTACTGATAACATTCCTCCCAAAGGGAAAAGTCACGATCAAAGCCTAATCTTTATTTAAAACTCTTCCATTAATTTTTAAAACTACTACTTAAAAACTAACATATCCTAAGCCCTAAGCTAACTCATTGAAATGCGAGGATGGTTCACATGTCAATGCATAAGAAATGGAGATTTTCGCGGGAATATCGATCGGATCACTACGGAGCACCTTACTCAATAATATTTATTGAATTTACTCCATTGTTTTCCTTCAGTAACACATTATGATGATAATTCCATCTCATATAACAATACGCCACGAAAAATAATTTTAGAAATTTAAGAAACAGAGCCCATCTTACTCCTTTCGTTTCTTGCGTAAAAACTCTGAAAAGTTTTATAAAATAGCCCGCCATAATTAGTATTTTTAATCTGTCAAAATGAAAGTGTTCATGACTCGACAACATACTTCTGCAACCCTTCAAACCAGCTCGCTAAAAATATTAAGTTTTATTACTTTTGATAAAAACATTACAATTTGTGCAAATCAAAGAACTTATATTTACTAAATTTTTACAGATTCATCACCCTAAAACTCAAAAAGGACTGGAAAAGATAATTATATTTCTGTAAACACAAAATGACATGCATGAAACGAAAAATGATATCTGGTATGACATTACTTTGACATTGACATTTCTTTCCCACACTCCCTGTAAAATTTTTTTGGGCGCCAGATGAAAATAAAGTAGCTTCTACTTTCATTACAACAACAATGGTTTCGTATTTATCTCTTGCAGATAAGTGGAGTCAAGGTTGGGATCTATGTAAATCGCAGTATTTATATATTAGCGAGCGGATGAATTCCAGTTAGTCAAACTTTGCTCCACTCGCACGGTAGTGGGGCCTCCTGATAAACTGTTTACTTACTAGTTTTGTATTGAAAATGCCACCGGTTTCGATATCAGAAGATGTAAGTATTCTCAAAAATATATTAACAGTATTGATACATTCAGTCCTGCATTTAAAAAAATATTGTGTATCAGTTTCTAATCGTTTTATTTTTCGTGCACAGGGTCCCAAGCAAAAGCTTCGTGTAGCCATAATCGGCCAGAGTACATTCGCCGCTGAAGTTTTTAAACTTTTGGTTAGGGATGGGCACGAGATTGCCGGCGTATTCACAGTGCTGGACAAGGGCAATCGAGAGGACCCACTAGGTAGGTGTAATTTTTTAAATGTTACCTCGATTTAGTTCTAGCAATTTATTTTGACTTATTTAAGCTGACAGATTGTTTATAGGTTTAATTTTTTTTTTTTAATGTTATAAATAGCTTCCAAATGTTTTTATCTTTGCAGCTACAACTGCGGCACAAAATGGTGTACCAGTTTACAAATACAAATCATGGCGGATCAAGGGGAAAATTATACCTGAAGTATTTGAAGAGTACAAATCTGTAAGTACTTACAATGCACATAATTATTTTTACTTTGGGATCGGAGCAATTATGGGATATTGTCCCTATTCATTTATTAAGATAGAACTAGTACCTAACTCCCACTAATTTAATCTGTAATGATTCATTTGAAGGGGCACTGTAGGAATAAATTAACCAGAACATACATTTTGTAACACATTTCCAAATGTATGTTTGGATATCTGAAGCATTTTTTCCTCATTTTGTAAGTTGGACTTCCTGATACTACATTTTAAAGATTAAGTAAACAAAATGTTATCTTTATAACTAAATAATCAAAACTGTTTGCAATAACAATATTTTTTATGTTACATAAAAATCTCATGATAAGTTTAATTGCTGATAGATAACAAAAGTTTGCATAATTATTAACATCATAATTTTTGTGAATCTACACACTTACAAGTTTGATGAAGTATAGTCTCTTTTATTCATCTATAGGTATTAGAATCCCAAGCAAACTCCATGTCAAGTTATCCAACTTTGAATTCAGCAGTAGTAATGTTGAAAACCACATGTTAAATAAATAAATAACTAAACTTAAGCAACATACAATTAAACAACACTCCACTGAAGAAGAAATTAGAGTTAGCTTACCATGCATTGTGACTGTCACCCATTTTGAGGAGCTGCTGACTGCACTTGTGACCCCTGATATCTTCAGCGTTTATCTGTTGTATTACATTATAATATGCAGTCACACAGAAATATGTTATAACAGGATATTTCCTCATTTTTTAGATAAATCCATCAATATGGTGGGAGATTAAAAGAAAGTTGAAGTATTTCAAGTTGAAAATTGCATACCCCAATAAATGACTTAAAGATTGGCTTACTTGCTAGTGATTTTCCTCAGGTTAACCAGTTATTGTCAATTCCGTTCTTGGACAGGTTACAAGCTACATGTTATAATTTTCCTATACCGATAACTTTCGCAAGAACTGCATGCGCATTCGTGAAAAGCTGTTATAACTCGAACTGGTTTGCATGAGTGGATTTCTCGCAGACAGGCAGATCAATATTTACTTTTAGCGCTATTTTCAATCACTTTACGGCAATATTTTAGCCTTGACGTTGAGCGTGCGCTACCGTTTAAACGTGTCGCTCTTTTGCCGAAAAACTTTAGTCAAAACTGATATCTATCCCCTCAGCACAAGTGTCTGTTTGTGAAAGAATGTATTTTTACATAGCCGATAATATGTGAACAATACAAAGGTATCCTTGAATTTAATTCTTGTGTACCGGGTGATCGTCAATTTGCCATCGCATGTAAAATTACAAATGTCTGAAATTCGATTGAGAGATCCCGAGGACATTCTACTCGTACACCATTAGTTTCCAAGTACCAATCAATAGTTATAATCAAAAGGTACTTTTGGTTCTATTTAAATGTAGAAAATACGTATCGATTTGTAAAATTCGTATTGCAAATGTTTTGGTATTTCCGTAAGGTTGTAAATTCTTTCTTTACATTGTATGTATGTACATAATTAATAATACATAATAATAGCATCCTGGCCGATCGCCACGGCGGCCAATCTCAATAGAGATCGGCCAACTACGCAGGAGATATTACAGTGCAATACACAGGTGCACTCACTGTTCCATCAATCTCTAAGTTCGGTGAGACGGCAATCCGTCATGACCGGAGAGAGATCATATTTATACTGTATGAAGAAGACACTATTTAAGTACGAGTACATATAACCGTGTTTGCCCTGTATATGACAAGATTACGTATAAGTACATACACGTGAAATCACTGAAATAATGTGTGCGCCATTGATTGAATAACTACGCCTCGATTGGCAAAGTCAAGGATGTTATTCGCCTTCTCCCGAGCCGATAACCCAGCCACACTCGTATCACCTTGACACAAACGGAATTTGGTGCTAAAAAAAATGTTATCTTTGTCGTATCTCCTATGCCATGGGTGTTGTTATGAATTTCTGATGCAAAAGTCGCAGAAATTAAACATGTTGAAATATTTAAGTCTTGAAGAACCTGAGTCGCTGGTACTAATGTAAAATAGTCAACTCGACTGACTCGTTGGAGTAGTGGCAAAGTTTCTGCCTTACATCCGAGAGGTCCTGGGTTCGAATCCCAGGTCGAGCCAAATTTTTTTTTGAGATTTTATGTCATCATGAATTTCTCAAAAACAGCTCGGAGTCGGGAAGTTGGCGGTGTTACACCCCCGTGCCTCGGAAAGCACGTTAAGCCGTTGGTCCTGCGCCTGATCTCTCTCCGATCATGTCGGATTGCCGTCTCACCGAACTTTGAGTGCACCTGTGTATTGCGCTCACACTTGTGCACTATAATATCTTCTGCGTTGTTGGCTGATCTCTGTTGAGATTGGCCGCCGTGGTCGAAATCGGCCAGGAGGACTATTATAAAAGTAGCCAAATACATATACCTACCTCATTAGTTTTCGGATACTCGAAACTCCTTGAGATGGAATCCTGTTGTAGGTACTGCGTATTTGCTGCCGGACTTTGATTTTGCCAAGGATGTTATTCGCTTCTTCCCAAGGCGATAACCCAGCCACCCTCATATCACCATGACATAACTCAATTTGTTGTTTATGATTTTTTTATCTTTTCGTATCACCCATGCTATGGGTGTTGTTATGTAATATTTCTGATGCAATAATAGCAAAAGTTTAACCTATTTTTAAATATATTCAGTCTTTATTATCCGGATTTGTTTTATGTAAAGCCTACTATCATCTACTATCAGTTTTCTGATCACATCAAACTATGTTTGGCACTAACAGGTTGGCTAGTTAGGTGCCTACCTTGAGATGGCATCACGTCGCCCTAAGTAAAATAGGCAGTTCTCAAACGCTCTTTAATACTTATAATACTACTTATACTAACATAGTATTGAATCTTTTTCTTCAGGTAAATGCGGACATTAACGTCCTGCCATTCTGCACACAATTCATCCCAATGGAGGTGATCACGTACCCCAAATACGAGAGCATCTGCTACCACCCCAGTATACTGCCCAGGCACAGAGGAGCATCTTCTATAAACTGGTAAGAATATATTTTAAAACCTAAGCACACATTATAGAAATAGATACCTTTGTTTATATAAGCTATGTTTAAAGTAACTTAATTTATACTGACATGTCAATTTAATTCTCTAAAAAAGTTCAACCGAGGGCATTAGAGTCGAATCAATTACCCGTATATACTATGATAATAAAGATCACATAGTAATTATTATTTTCGGGCATCGTCAGTTCGGAAGAAGAACCCTTCACTTCAATAGGCATAACATCTTGAATTCCTGACAAAATGTATTCCCTTGTTGAACCTGTCACCCTGTATTTAATTTTTTACCACCTGTATTTTATTTCTACGTTTATTTAATTTTTTGCGTGTGGGATTTAAAGAAAGCTTTCGAGTCCACCAAAAACCGTTTATTTTGTGTGACGTCTATGATTATCATGTATCATGGACAGAAAAGGACGATTAAAGTGTATTAGTTGTTAGTGATAATAACTAATACATTATAATAACAAATCGCAATCGCCCGGCTTGCAACAGGTGTGCAAGGGTGCGGATTCGATTCCCGTCTGTGGCAGTCCATTTTTCTTTATGTGTGTTTTAATTTTACAATGTAAAACATGTGAAAAGAAAAGTTATCAAAAACTGCAAATTTATTTTTATCGTCATTTTCTGTTTTAATTCCACGTTGTAAAGAAATATGCATTGTCAATGCTAATAAAACCAAGTAACTTCATATTTTATCAGTTTACCTAACTCCTTAGTTTGTCATACGAAAAGAATGTTTACAAACACAATGAATGGACTGCGTAGAAGTATTCGTTACATAACAAATGTCAACTTATTCTACGAGTATCTTAATGTTAGTGACATAACATGGAAATGTTTTTATATTGTGTTCTAGCAAAAACTACGCATAAGACACGGATATAACGAACAACCTGTTTAGTTTAGCCTATTTGTACTCGAATGCTAATTGTACTTTTTAAGTATATGAATTGAATACCTAAACAGCAAATCGTCAGTTCTTACGTAACTCTTGTCGACTAGTCTAGTAGTCTGTTAGTATATTTCCTGACGCTAACTTGATCTACATTCCATTTACTGGCCTTATTGGATGGGGAGAGCTGATACCTATAATACCATGTTTTGTTAAATTTCTGTTTATATTGTTGTTATGTGTATCTAATTAAGGAAGAGCGAGGTCCCCAAACACAGGCATAACTTGCTTAAATGGAGACCTCAATCAACCATGTGATTAGGAATAAGTTATAAACGAAATGAATTATTTATTATTATCATGCCTTGATGAATATGTGATTGTGACTTAGGTTTGTGGTCCTTCAATTATCACCTGTGTCTATACATCGTCCGATTTACTATGAGACTAACCGGCACGTTCGCTTGCGCGCTCAAGTTTGTAAGAGTATAACAGGGATACTTACATCCGAAACTACGGACTACGGCTTAGAGAATAGAGAGGCTTATACAGATTGAAGCGGGATAGACTACCGCGGTCACGTCTCACTTTTAGCTTGCATAGAATCATCATCACAATCATTATATCAGCAGTTCGACGCCTACTGCTGAGCACAAGCCTCCCAAAATGATCTCGACCAATAGGTCCTGTGCTTCCCGAATCCAGCGAATTCCCGCAACCTTCACCACATCGTTGGTCCACCTTGTAGGAGGCCTGCCCACGGAACGCCGTCCGGGACGCAGTTGCATAGAATAGGCTAGATGACACCATCAATCGTTAACATACTTTTTAATATCTGTCAAAACGGTCTGCCTCCATAGCTTTTGTATGGAAACACAAGAACGTGACGTCACCGTCATGTATCAGAAATCGGAGTCAATTGACCGAATATGTATTGAGTTTTGTGTGTTTGAAAATTGGTTTCTACAGATTTTTGGAAATATAATGGTGGTTTTAACTGCATAGGGGCTATGTTTTTAAACGCCATGGTCTTTGGAATGGAAAACATTTAAGTTAGGTGTCATCATGCTTTTTTCCCCCTCGAAAGAATGTAACATAAAAACGTTTCTACCATCAGGACCCTGATCGAAGGCGACAAGACATGCGGCCTCTCTATATTCTGGGCGGACGACGGGCTGGACACCGGCCCGATCCTCATGCAGAAGGTGTTCCCTGTCACCATCGACGACACCGTCGACTCCATCTACAACAAGTACTTGTACCCTGAAGGTGAGCAGAGTGGAATGAAATGTTGTTTACAAATAATTTTTAAGCTTATGGCTTCTTTCTTATACAAAACGTTGAAGCCAAACCTGTGTTTGGTGCAGTAGTACTTATCAAATCCTGTATACATTTTTAACGTACCTCCTTTCCATTCTATATACCAGGATCGATTTAGGACTATATCTTAGTTAGATGAATGGTGTGATGATGGAAGGGACGGATGATGATTGGCGAAATGATCTATGAAAATGTAGTTTACATATTTACAAATCAAGAGGTACTTACCTAACATTTTATTTTAACTTTCATAGGAATAAAAGCGTTGGCGGAATCTGTCAACATGGTCGCAAATGGAACAGCGCCAAAAATCATACAAACTGAAGATGGCGCTACCTACGACCCTGCTCTATTCAAACCAGAAACACACAGAGTAAGAAAGATCATTATTTTCAATACATTTTAATTAAATATTTTATCTTCTATGTTTAAAAAAAATACATTCCATAAAAATCATATTGAAAACAAGATAATGTGATCTCTCAGCCACTTAGAATCATATATTCACCACCTTATTGCATAGTGTAAATGAAATTATTATTTGACGACAGCTTTGGTCTAGTGGTCTGAGGTCCAGACTACAAAACTAGCGGTCGCGAGTTCAAATCCTGCTAGGGGCAAATGTTTGTGTGATGAGCACGAGAATTTTTTATGAGTCATGAGTGTTTATACATGCATTTAAGTATTTCTATCCGTTATCTTAGCCACCATAGCACAAGCTAACGCTTAGTTTGGGGCAAGGTATTTGGTGTGTTCTTTGAAACAATTTATTTAATTATTGCTTGACACTCAAAAGTCAATTGTATTTATTTTCTAGATCGACTTTAGCAAAGGAGGCGTAGCACTTCACAACTTCATCCGAGGATTAGACTCCTCCCCCGGTGCCACCATCTTCATCCAACCACAGACTAAAGAAGGCGTAGTGGAGGGCAGCGAGGCGACAGTCGAAGTGAAACTCTTCGGCTCTAGTCTATGGCAGGAAGGGGTGGAGACGGGAGGAGATAAGCTCGTGATTCCCGGATTGAAAGAAGCCGCGGTCATACATGACGCTGGACTGCTTATTACTGCTAATGATGGTGTTAAAGTAAGTTTAAAATTTGTTTAAGATTAAACTTAGTATTCAGAATGAATAGCCTGAAATAATAAATAAATAAGTAATAAATACACAACAACATCACATACATTGATCTGACTCCGTGGTAAGTAGCTAAAGCACTTGTGTTACAGATATCAGAATCAACAGTGGTATTACAAATAAACTTAAATAAATACATAATAACACCCAGACCAATACTAACAGACATGTTCATGCACACAAATGTTTGTACAGTGCGGGGATCGAACCCGCGACCTCTTGGTTAATAGTCAACTTCTTGACCATTACACCAAAGTGGTCGTCAGCTAAATAGAAACAAGAGCTATAACATTCAATTAAAAAAAGCATTGATTATTGCAAAGACTGCTTTCACTCTATTGTACATCTCACCTTATTTAAAACAAATGTCCTTTTTTTTTCAGGTAAACGTCCAAAGACTAAAAGTGAATGGCAAAATGATAAATGCACAGAACTTCTACACGGCCAACGAGAAGAAAGTCACGCTAGAGCTCACGGCCGAGGAGAAACAATTCGTCGAGAGCGTGCGAGACGTGTGGAAGGCCATCCTCAGAGTTGACATAGAAGAAGACACAGACTTCTTCGCCTGCGGAGCCGGTTCAATGGACGTGGTCAGACTAGTCGAGGAAGTCAAAGACCTGGCCAGCATAGAACTGCAGAACGAGGATATCTACATGAACACGACGTTCGAAGAGTTTTATACTGTTGCCATACTAAAAACGAGAGGCGGGTCGGGAGCTCAGGAAATAGTATACGACGGTTTAGAGTTAGAGGTGAACAAAATGAAAGTGAAATTCCCGACGCAACTGTTCATAAATGGAGAGTTTGTTAACGCGGACACTGGAAAGACACTATCCGTAGTGAATCCCACGGATGAGACCGAGATCTGCAAGGTGCAGTGCGCGTCGAAGAACGACGTAGACCGAGCCGTGAAGGCGGCGAAGAAAGCGTTCGAGGAGGGAGAGTGGGCGAAGATCAGTGCGAGGGAGCGAGGGCAGTTGCTATTCAAGTGAGTTTTGACTATATTTATTTAAAACTTTATTGCACAAGAAATATACAAAGTGTGGACTTAATGCTAAAAGCATTTTCTGCCAGTCACCCTCAAGGTCATGCAGAAAGAAGTAACTGCTTTATTTTCGATTCTATATTTAAACTTTCAAAATTTTGATTTATAGGGAGATACAATAATCAACTAAAACAGCATCAAATTGCAAAAAATTAGGTTTCCTTTTTTTTGTGGTAGCTTGTTTCTTGAATCTTTTTAACTCTTCCGTATTACCTTCGTAGACCTGGCATTCGATATCTGACGTTTACATAAAAAAAATGTTAATATGCGATAATACTATCGCATAAGGCTAGTTATGATTGCAAAACTTTTGTTTAAAAAAATACGAAAAACGATTAATAAAACCTATTGTTTTTCAAATAGAACAACTTCCATTATTCACAAGCATCTCTAAAAACATTTCACTTTCAGACTGGCCGACCTTATGGAACAACACAAAGAGGAACTAGCGACCATAGAGTCCATAGACTCGGGTGCCGTATACACGCTGGCTCTGAAAACACACGTGGGAATGTCCATTGAGACGTGGCGCTACTTCGCGGGCTGGTGCGACAAGATACAGGGCGCCACCGTGCCTGTCAGCCACGCGAGACCGAATAGGAATCTCACCATTACGAAAAAGGTTAGTTTGAGAGGGAGAAATCACATTTATTCGCATGAGTATAGAGTCTATAGATTCTGGCACTGAAGGCGCACGTGGGGATGTCCATACAGACGTACTTCGGCTGCTGGTGCGATAAGATACATACACGGCGAAGGCGACCAAGTACGCCGAGTACCGAGTACTCGGTCCATCTCTAATACATGTCATGAAAAAAGTGAGCTTTAGGTAGAAATTTCGGCCTTATACACGCAATGATAGTTGATTAACTCCGACACAGAATGCATACTGGCTCTGAAGACCTGTCACGCAATGTGAGAACTAATAGAAATCTATTGCCAAATAGCTCCAAAAAGGTATCTATATGGTGTAGGTACATAGTTCGTTTAAGTATAACAATTAATAAATTTGAACTTCTTATTAACAAGTAACAAACTCGAATGTTATTCAGGAGCCGATCGGCGTGTGCGCGCTGATCACGCCGTGGAACTACCCGCTCATGATGCTGTCGTGGAAGATGGCCGCCTGCCTCGCCGCCGGGAACACCGTCGTCATGAAGCCCGCTGCCGTGAGTCACTGCTCTCAACTAAATACAAATAATATAAATTTTCAACTGTTTTTAGAAGCTTAGCTTACATTACATTACAGTTTCTTAAATCAGAATAGCTTTTGCTGATGGTTAAATGTTTGACTATATTTCGAACGAAATGAAGAAATTAATGAAATAAAATTTATGTGATAGTAAAGCTCATATCACAAAAATTTTAATAGAATAGAAAAAGCTTTTTACATTATTTTTTTTAATCTAACAGTAATATAAAGGTCATCTACTCACCACGAGCCTGACGTAGATGCCTGGTCTTACGTAGATTGCCTTATAAAATAAAAAGAGCTGCTGCAAAGCAACAACAATTTTGGCAGTTAAGCAGTTTTTGCCAAAAACTTGAATTTAAAGGATAAATAAAAAAATACGAAGTACCATTTTCGTAATTACATACAATTGATAAGATGAATGATTGTTGATGAAAATCTCTCGTTTAAAAAACATCTGGTAACCACTGCTTCTCGCATACGGAAATTGATCTACGTGATGAGGCTACTCAGGTCCTCTGCCGACATGGATACGCTTCGCTTGGTGTACACGAGTTTAGGTGAATCTCTTTTAACGTACTGTATTCCGGTTTGGGGAGGATCTGGGGTCGCTTCAATGCTGGTCCTGGAAAGAGCCCAAAGGGCTGTCTTAAAGACAATGTGCAGCAAACCACTGCTGTTCCCTACGGAGACACTCTTTGCTGAGACTAGGATCCTGAGTGTGCGCCAGCTTTACATCCTCAAAGCGTGCCTAAAGATGCACCGTAAAGTGCTACGGTCGGTAGAATTCCCATCTTTAATCCGGAAAAGATCGCTTAGGGTGCCGACGGTAGCAGTAAAAACTGCCTTTGCGCGTCGACTGCCTGCACACATGCTGCCTTTCTTATACAATAAAGTAGCCAAATTTTGTGACTTTAAAGCCCTTACCTTAAAACAAGCCAAGAGTTCAATAACATCAAAGCTTTTGTCCATGTCTTACCAACAAACAGAGGACCTGATTAAGCACGTTATATAGGTACCCACTAATACACACGTTCGCATTTTCCAGATTCATACGCCCATGAAATTACATTGGCACACTCGCGCACACACAAGCACACATACACACAAACATATCCACATACACAACACATTCGCACACACGCACACACACACACTTTATCATCTTCAATACATTCATTACACATAGTTACTTGCATCCGTCGCAATCCTGTAAGAACCATCGGGTGCCCACGATACAGGAATTTCCTAGTGTGGGGCCCACAGTTAATTGCTAAATGTATTGTTATTGGCATAACATGATTTGCATTGTGTAATAATTTATTCTATAGTATTATATCTTCTGTACCTACCTTATATATGTATAATAACAATAATCTTGTTGGCAATAAAAATATTTGTATTTGTATTGTATGAATGAAATAATGTTTTAAGGCTCATAACACAAAACACGTCGTTCACGAATTCAACGAAATAATCTAGTTTTGTGTGGTCGCAATTTATTGAGTTCAACTGCTACATTGCCTCAACGGCACGCTCTCGCAGACGCTCGCGTGGAAGGCAGTCAAATGTGTAACACTACCGTACGTTTCAGGTGTGCCCCCTGACCGCTCTCAAGTTCGCCGAGCTATCGGCCAAGGCCGGCATCCCGCCCGGCGTCATCAACATCCTGCCCGGCAGCGGCGGCGAGGCGGGGCAGGCCATGGCCGACCACCCGCTCGTCAGGAAGCTCGGCTTCACCGGCAGCACGCCTATAGGTAACTTATGTTATAATTTGGTTCAATGACCTGGCAGCACACCCAAAATAACCGAGTCGATATGATTGAGGCATAGAATGTGATATTAAAACATACTTAAAGGAAAAAAGCAAAGAAGATATATTCGGATTCATTGTCTGCGGGCAAAGTTCACGCCGCGAAACTGAATAGGAGTTCAGAGCATATTTTCGACTTACATAAATAAATAATAATAAATATTTCACAACAATCACACCAATTCTCTAGTCCCAAATTAAGCTACGAGGCTTGTGTTAGTGGTACTAGACAACGGATAAAAATACTTAAATACTTTTTTTTCTAAATATATACATATTATACATCGAAAACACCCAGACCAGTACAAACACACATGTTCATGCACACTAATGCTTGTACTGTGCGGGGATCGAACCCGCGACCCTTGGTTTTTTAGAAGTCCAACCTGTGGACCACTGCACCAAGCGGTCGTCAACATACAGCAACTTACGACAGACATAGCCCAAACAAAACTGACTATCCCTACTTGCGATTTAAAAAATAGCAAAAATGGATGTAGAAACAGAAATGTTTATTTCATGAACATCTTATAATTTTTAGTCTTCCTTGATGATATCATACCATCTTTCTATTATTCACCATAGCTTAAACCTTAGGATTTACCCCTCTAATACGAGCTAGTATTTAACGTGTATATTTGTGACCAGGCCAACAGATAATGTCGTCGTGCGCGGCGTCCAACATGAAGAAGGTGTCGCTGGAGCTGGGCGGCAAGTCGCCGCTCGTCATCTTCGAGGACTGCGACCTCGACAAGGCCGTCAGGAACGTAAGTGATATGCTAACATTCAATAACTCGTAAAAGCGTAACGGACCCCTTGATCCAAATACTTTTAATTGCAGCGGAGCTTGTGTAGTATGAGCCAACGACAAGGCGATTTGATTTGCCAATTTTTGATGATGAGAGCAAGAATTTAATAAGTCGCCATACCATAGACAAGCTAATAAGAAAAAATACTCTTGACTGTAGTCTGAGTAGTTTGAAAATTATTGTTATTATTTTTGAATAAACGTCTTGCAAAGTTAATGGACCTCTTTGAATAATGAAGACCCTTTGTCAATACGATTATGACCAGTATATTATTTTAACACAGACAGATAGAAAACTCTGTCTTTTGGAACTAAAACACGAATTAGCTTATTATTTATATTGGCGATTAACGGCGATCAAAAACTGAAATATAAACTAGTATTTTACTGATTTTTAACGATAAAGGTCCTTAAAAAAACCATTCCTCACTTTCGGGTACCGGAGAGGTTTCTTACCCCTTGAACTTAATATATTTATTAACTAACTCGTACCCTCTACCCCAGGGCATGGCGTCAGTATTCTTCAACAAGGGCGAGAACTGCATCGCTGCGGGCCGCCTGTTCGTCGAGGAGACGATACACGACGAGTTCGTTCGACGCGTCGTGACGGAAACGAAAAAGATAGCGATCGGCGACCCCCTGAATAGGGGAACTGCTCACGGACCCCAGAACCATAAAGCTCATCTTGACAAGCTTGTTGAGGTATTTCAACTATTTGTTATACTTCCTTAAGAAAATGTTTACCAAATTTGTAATAAGATTCTATTCTATACTACACACTTTTTACTATAGTCCAAAATGCAAAATCATGTTACTTGTCACCTTTCAAAAGTGTACTAGTAATTACTAGATGACTCAACGAGAGTAGCAAAAAGGTTTTACTGTCGTACTCAGAGACGTCTATTAGTTTTAATACTCCACTAAAATTGGTGGTATCTCTTTCTTTTCCATAAAAACAAAAGAAGACAGAATGATGTTTAATGAAGCATTAAAAATAATTGACGTATCTGAGTGCGGCAGTTAGTGCACTTTTTGATAAAGTTCTCATTTCTTAATTTGTAAAAATGACAGTTATTTAAACAGTTTCAGTGAAACTCTTATAGCAATTATTGATTCTCGTTGGAAAAAAATATCTATGGTCAATCAAATCTATATATACTCGTACATATAAAAATTAAACCCGTTTTCCTTGGTCACGGCATCACGTGTGAATGGCTGGACCATCAATTATTTTTTTGTTGTATTTGTTATTATTAGGAGAAGGTTCTTACGGAAAAAAATATTAAGAAAATCTCTCAGAAATATTGAAAAATATACATTTAATTTTGCATATTTTAAAAAACGCGCGTAACTAATGTCATTCCATGACATTGTTCAATCATTGCAATGCTAAGGCGGTACGAAGTTCGCCGGGTCAGCTAGTTAAATAATACTTTTAAAAATTGTGTGGTAAAAACTATATGATCGTGACTGTACTTGCATCGTGACTTAAACGAAAAATGATGGCGATCCGCTGAATGGCTCATGAACCGCAGAATCGTAAGTCTCATCTTGATTAACTTGCAGAGGTACTTAAACTATTTGGTATACTTCCGCAAGAGTAGATATGTTAGTCGTATGGTGACGGAAACTAAGAAGATGGCGATTGTTGACCCACTGAATGGGGGAACGGCTCACGGACCATAAGGCTCATCTTGATAAATTTGTAGATGTATTTATTTGAAGTCTGGAAGTACATCGTTTATAACATAGTCAATAAAGACTCTACATAGACACGAATCTTTATTAGAAGGATGATGCTGTGTATTAGCTTCTAGCGGCTTTCATACAATTTACAAGAGTTAATTGAGTTACACACGACAGAACATCATGGGAAACATTACGTTATCTTGAGCACTTGGATTAAGGTTTTTTTTCGATTATGCAATAAAATTGGGTAGCCCGATGTGTTGTCGTCTGTTTTCAGTATATTTCAAAATTTAATTATTAATTTTAAAACTTTATTGCATAACAAAAGTGTACATACAAAAGGTGGACTTAACGTCAAAAAACATTTTCTTCTAGCCAAACCTTACGGTCGTGCAGATAAATAGCAATTCGTGCAATGAAAACTTGATTAATTTCAGTTCTGCGAGCGCGGCGTAAAGGAAGGCGCCAAGCTGGTGCTGGGCGGAGCGCGCGTGAAGCGCGCGGGGTACTTCTTCGCGCCCAGCGTGTTCACGGACGTCGCCGACCACATGTACATCGCGCGCGAAGAGTCCTTCGGGCCCATCATGATTATCAGCAAGTTTAGCAGCAAGTAAGTGGTGCCCTAAACTTGCGTCAACATTTTAAACCCCCGACAAAAAAGAAGGGTGATATCAGACTGGACGTGGTGTCATTATGCGACACTGGACCCGCATCCAGATCGCCAAAGACACAAAAAATGATTATATAAATTTATATTTTTAATGTATTATTAATTTGATGTACTAACGTAGCTCATAAAATTTATTATTACTAACAAATACTAGGTAGGTATATGGTCTGAAATAAATAGATTTTATTTTATGTGTATGTATGTGTTGTTGTGTTTTTTGTGTGTGTCTGTCTGTGGCATCGTAGCTCCCGAACGGATCGACCGATTTCAAAGCGGTTTTTGTTATTTGAAGGATATTTCAATCTCAGTGGTTCTTAGCTATGGCTAGTCAAAATATGTCCGGCCGCTAAACCTTCACCAGCTGTTTTCCATTTCGACACATTCGGCGGTTTTTTAACTAGAAAGTAAGTTGTGACCTAACTCTGTGACAATTTAAAAAAAGAAAAGAATGACTTGAGAAACTCATAACAGTCGGTTAAAATTCGTGCAAAGCCGAATAAGGCAGAGTCTCCGGGATGGAAGTGACAATCTTAAGAGCTTAAAACTTTAATAAGTAACTAAAACATGAGTGGTCGGAAAAAAATTACTATGGTAGACTATGACAAAGTCGCTTTCGACTTCAGTTTGTTAAATGTATGAAAATAGCACTAGCCAAAGCAAAGTGTCATTTTCATTTCCATACATTAACGCAGTATTTCCGTTTATTGTTAAGTTATAGTGGCATTTCGTTATCGATGACCGAAATATTCTTGTATTTTATTCTTCTTTGTAGGCTAACACGTGCAGCCTAAAGAGCACTTTTAGAAATTCGGATGCATGAGTGATTGTCACGATAACTTAATTTGTAGAGCAATCACCCGGGTTGCGAGAAGTATGGGTTCGAGTCCCGCCTGACCTGAGGCAGTCCGTTTTTTTTTCATTAAGTATGTTTTAATAACATGTATTTTTTTCACAAAAGGAACATAGACGACGTGATCCGCCGCGCGAACAACACGGAATACGGACTGGCGAGCGGCGTGTTCACTAAAGACGTGTCGCGAGCGCTTCAGTTCGCCGAGCGCATCGAGGCCGGCACAGTCTTCATCAACACGTACAACAAGACGGACGTGGCCGCGCCGTTTGGAGGCTTCAAGCAGTCCGGATTTGGAAAGGACCTTGGTCAGTATTATTATCCCAAGCAGCAAAAGAACGTGTTATAATGGTCGAGGGCACGTTCTTGTTTACTCTTTAAGCTCTATAATAGACATGAGAACAGTCGAGTGAAAGCGCTGAAAACGTTATATATTTTTACATAATAATGATTTAGGTTTCGTCGGTACGAGACCAATAAACCAATTCAATTCAGATTATTTTAGACACAGCTAATCTTTGCATTCTTACTATGCCTTCTGAATCAGAACTGATTTTAGTACTGTCAAAATCTGTCAAAATAATTGCAATTCTTGAGTCTACGGAACGACTCAAAATACTCGCGCTTGGCAATTCATTCATGCATTCGTTTTGCAGAATCTTTAATCTGTTCCAACATTTTTTTTTTAAATTTGTTCCCTTAGTTTTCCTTATCCTTTTTAATAGCAAAATACTCCAAAAAAACGTCTTCAAGGTATCGACCGACAAAATGGACGATCCTGTCCTGTTACTGTTTCCCAGAACTCTACAATGCTACTTTAAGCTGAGTATACTCGTATATCGCATACAGATCTTAATTACATTACAGCTCCTATATTTGTTCCCGTTTTTTTAACTATTATACGAGTTAGTTATTAAGCGTGCAGTAACAGCAGCTTTTATACACACATGAAAGAGAGATTAAAACATTCATTACAGCGAATCAGCATTAATTCTACAGCAATTATAGATCAAACGATCGAATTTTCACTTCAACACATTAATTCAGCATCTGCTAAAGAGTAGAAAGTACTAAAACATAGCGCTGTAAACGTTTACTCGACGTCCTTAGAGCACTCATTAGCAAATATTGCCGAATAGTCGAAATAACCGTTACTACGAGTATACGATAAACGAGTGTTAACTTATATACTCCTTGATTAAGACTTGACGTAATCTGTTGTGTTCTCCAATAAATAAAATAAAATAAGCATTATTTTAAGAACAAGACCAGAGTATAGATTTCAGAAACACTTTTGTAATTTAATTGCCGCATCTTCGCAGTTCGATTCTTCATAATTGACCAAGTCCAATTAGTAATTGAATAACGTGTTTTCTAAAGCAACCATAAAGAGACGAAAGTCACGCGACTAGTATTTTATCGCCGAATGTGGGTGGGATGGTTGATAATAACTTCTTCTACTGGTAAAATTTGTGTCGTTTAGCACATTTTACGATCACTTGGCTCTTTTCCTTTTTACATATTAATCCTTGTATAAGGTACATACCCTTCGCTCATGTCTCTATCTATATCGCCTCTGTTTCTGTTGCAAAATGTAAAACATTATTTCAAGTACATATTTTGTTTGTCCACAGGTCAAGAAGCACTGAATGAATACCTCAAAACCAAATGTGTTACCATAGAGTACTAAGCTGTAATTATTGTTAATTTATTAAGTTTTAATTGGTGTTGCAATGTTATCGAAACAATATTTTATACATATTATAGGTATGTTTTACTATGATCTGCCATTAGTTTATTTAATCTTGACATTTTAAATGTGTTTAATGTATGTAATATGAGTGATTAATTATTATGGTTGTATATTTAAATAAAATGCATCAAATAAAATTATGGCTGATTTTATTTCACACTAACAAATGTAGATAGAAAAAAACACATAACTATTTTATTAAATACTTTACTTCACTGTATTGGATTTGACTTTCTATTTTCGTTTGTATGTAACTGAATTATGTTTTAAGACATTATGGTGTTCTTCAGAAAACAAACCTTATTGTGGCCGGTCCTCGAAGTGCGCACCCATCGTTCGAATACGTCTTCTCTGTAACATAAACAATTCATTCATAAAATTATTCCCCATAAACGATTTCTAATACACATTTAAAAATGGATGAACCGATTATGATAAAAACGACTGCGTCGTATAGGTAGATGTGATTCATATCTAGGCAAGTATATTAACTAAAGTCAACAACGCGACGTTCGGAGTAGTGCAAGCACGAAAGTAGCTAGGTACCGTATTTTTTGATGAGCAATTTTCGGCAGTCTTGGATCTCCAGCTAGAGTCTGTATTGGAATCCTCGCTTTCATAGAAGACCGCACGGCTGACAGCATATCGGTCTCCAAGTTACTGAAGGAATTAACACACGTATGAACAAGAAAATTGTCATCATTATAATTCAGAAAATAAGCAGATAGTAGACAATCTAGAACTCACATTTCATCTCTGACCGGAATCTTGGGTTGAATTAAGTTCTTAAAAGTCCTCATAATCATAAACTTGTACTGAAATCAACAAATAACAGTAAGTAAGTAGGTAGTACTTATTTTTTTCACCTAAAGATTTTGATTCTTATGAGGGCCTAATCCAGTTAATCCAGCTGAATCTAACTTCTGGCTTGAAGAAGCTGGTTTAACTTCTGTTGTAAAAGTACCCTAAGATTCAATTCAATCGGTTCTACTTACAAAACAGTTTTTAAGGATGAGATTTGCTTTTGAGGGATGCATATTACTAATTAAACATACATAAAATTTTGGTGATAAGATTCGAAAGTTCTGACTTTGTCACAATGAGATTTAGAAAAGATGGATCGAAGTAGATTTATTCGACAATAAATATGACAAACAACATCAATATAAACCAAGTACTCTGTGTATGTATGGTTAAAGATACCTTTGCTTAACCTATCGTCTGTGAAAGCGCCGCGCCGATGACAGCCCGTCGTCTGTGGCGGACTTCACGAGCATCGCGCGCGTTACGCCCGTGTTCAGTTTATGTTGTAAATATACATATTTTTGTGTGGAACATAAAAATGCAGCATTTGTAATGAATACTTGGATAAATGACCTTATTTATGAAAAATAAGAAAATCCTCAAATGTTTCTCTTTTAATTTCTTGACGTATTTCAAAACAAAGTTTCACCAAAAATGCACACACACAAATAAAATGCACTATTTTTAGTATTATTGGAGTATTATTCATATTTTATTTTACTGATCCTTTTAAATTAACTCATTAGAATTCCATTCCTGTAATTAAGATAAGCTAAAACGATCAGAATATATAAATATTTCACTTTGAAATACATAACGAAAAAGCGCAATCTCCGACATTTTGAACTTGTTTTGATCTGGCAATTTGAGATAATTAACACTTGAAAACTTAACGTAATATGATTTTTAGTAGTCACTGACATAAAAAATATACTTATTATTGCGAACAACGCACAAAACCTTCATTATAAACAAAAAACATATTATTATAACGAAAATAGTAAAAGTACTGCGTAAAGGTTAGTTACGTAGTAAAAGTTGTCATCGTAACAGTTTTACGCAGTAACTCATTGGCTATGGTCATGTGATCATAAACTAGGAAAAACGAGCTTTCTATTGATATAAGTAACATACATCGACATTCAATCATTTTTTAGAAAATAAATAAAAAAGAGCGATGTTCAGAACGAACATACTTACCTTCAGTCGCGAAATTCTGTGCATGTGTGTGTGCATTTCATAAACCTTAGTCTGTGTATGATAAGGATCCTGACTTGTTGTTTAGAGGTTGTCTGTGTATGATACGGATCCTGACATGTACATAGGGTGTTCAATTTTCAGTCACACGAGTTCAAATAATAAAATGCTATTCTATAAAATGTTTATTTATTTTACTTACAAAGTAGGTAAAAATAATATCTGTAGACTTAAAAAAAATAAGGTTTAGAACATCTGATGTGAAACTCTACTAAAACTATAACTCTCTACTAATTGTATTCATACAGTCGCGATTTACGTTTCCGTGTATGTATTGTGGTACGAATCAACCTTGACGTGGTAGCAACAGACCCTCAACCAATTGTCACGTTGAATGCATTTAGAATTGAATATGATAGTCCCAATTTCGAAGTCGCTATCCACAAAAGTGTCATAGTCCCTATCAACCCTGTCCTGGTCATCATCAGACCTTCAAAGTAACTGTCACGGTGAATGCTATTAGAATTTAACATGAAAGTCCAAACCCAAAGTCGCTATCTTCAAAAGTGTCTTGGATCCTTTTAACCCTGACCTGGTCATCATCAGACCCTCGATACAACTGTCACGGTAAAAGCTATTAGAATTGAACATGAGAATCCAAATCAGAAGTCGCTAACTTCAATAGTGTCTTAGATCCGATTAACCCTGACCTGGTCATCATCAGACCCTCAACCCAATTGTCATGGTGAATGCTATTAGAATTGAACATGAGAATCTAAATCCTAAGTCGCTACCTTCGATAGTTTCTTAAATCCGATTAACCCTGACCTGGTCATCATCAGACCCTCAAACTAATAAAAATCACCATGAATGATATTGCAATTTAATATTGAATGAGTCCAAATTATCAATAGTGTCTTAGGTTATATTATTACTATCATACACGTTTAAAAAATCACATGTAATTTACGAAGAAAAAATGTCACACCATTCCCCAAAAATTATAATCACCCTGTAAGCACTATTCACAGTATCAACGGCTGTCAATTTTAAAATGACAGTTAGCCGTGTATATATACGGCGTCCGCCATTTTGTACTTACGCGTGTGTGCGTGTATTTTTCGACAACGGTCTCAATAATCTACATTTACAAGATTCTGATACAATAATTTGGACTAACTAAAAGATATTGTGAATCTCCATGAAATTAGCTTCAAATCAATATAGCTTTTGAGCAAACTAATCTATGTACAAATGCATAAAAAATTGAATAAAAAGACGATACGTTTCATTTCAAACGTATGGATTACTTTGAACCAAGATAATTTGTACATAAACAACTTGTAATCACTAGAATTTCTTAAATTCTGTATTTATATATCATGTAAAATCAAATAATATAGATTTCACTTAACTAGTTATTAGAGCACGATACACAAATCACGTTTTGCACTCGCGATGTTTCCCGTGATAGTACCGGTTGGTAGATTTATTTGAGAACCGCTTTTCAACGGTAATACCGAATGTTTTATAAAGTAATGCTAGTCTGTGGTAGCCCATTCATTCAATTGTATTTTAAATGGAATTGTATACCTTACTCTCACACAAAAACGGCTTAAAATTAGTAAAAAGTGGACAGATGTAGTCGCGCACGGATCCTTATCATACACATACGACGGGGTAAGTTAGGATCCTAAACACACACAGACTATAGGTTAAAAAAAAATCTCCAATGCGTCATCTGTCACAATGACGTTGACAATTGATATTACTCTATTTTCGAAATCGATTTGGTTTAGTGTTGGATTTAATTTGATATTCTTTATTGCTATTAAGAAAATATAATAAAAATGAGCAAACCAAAGGTTCCATTGCGTGATATTTCGACTTCACTGCAAATATTTAGAGATTTCCTCCTGGGTGTATGTGGTTTATATTGTTTTTGACATTATGTAATCCTAGTGTTTGTTGTTTACATATTTCTTTTGTATTTCTTTTAGAGAAAACACCACAATGCATTGCGCTTTGCTCCCCTATTGTCAGCCAGATCGCAGCCTCCACCAGAAATCCCAGACGGAGTGTCACACAAGTAAGTAGTTTCAAAACATAACCTCACTCATTGCTATCAGCTGTTGATGGTGCAGTAGCTGTGATTTACTGGCTGACCAGGTGACAAGCATTTCAATAAATAATGACTGGGCTACTTTTCTTTCAAAGTCAAATTTAATTAACTTTACCCTGTGCTAATTGTATTTTATTTATGTGATCAATTTAAAGTTTAGTAATATGAAAGTACTTATTTAATGGTTTGGTTTTCTCAGGCATGCTCATAATTACTACTACACTCGAGACGGCCGCCGTGAAGTGACACCGCCAGCTGATGTCACTAAGGTGTTGCTTGAAGCCAGCTCTGATAAAGGGTGTGTATCCTTATTTAAAATATTCCCCCCCCGGTCATGGTCCTGCTTTGAATGCGAAAAAAATTGAAACTGTTTTTAAGTCTTTTACTCTTGGTCTACCAAGCTTGAACAAATGGATGAAACCAATGAAAATGTTTATTCATAATTTATACATAGTTATTTTAACCATCTATTATTGTTTTTCAGGGCTCCTAAACAGGCAGCCAATGTAAGACCAACTCCAGGGAATGTTTACGCTTGGGACGAACACTACAAACATTAATGTATAAAACTGGCAATTGTGATTTAGTTATGATTTAATTTAATATAGGCCTGTTTTATTTTATCCAATAGTTTTCATTTCCACAAAAAAGTGACAAAAACCATCTCCAGATCCAAAACATTTCATATTGTAAATTAAACGAACTAGTGAACAAAATTTTATTTTTATTTGCATAAAAACCAACCCACAATTTATTGTTATGACTATAGAATTAATAACAACTAATTTAATTAATGCAACAAAAAAACAAAAACTTTGATTTATTGGCCTCACAATGAAAATTGCTTAGAAACAGAGCCTCAATTCCGCTATTCTACAACAAATTGCGATAACAAAGCCACGCAATTGATTTGTCAACGCCATCCATCTAAAATCGGTATTCTACTTATGATGACAATGGCGTGGGCGTATCGCTGGCACATAGGCATCACGACAGCTTGGTCTCATACCATATATAAGAATGATGTTAACTAGCCGTATTTAATCAGTGTAGAAACATCAAACAGCCTTAATTAAAGACCCTACTCCCTATCCTACTACCCTCCGTTTCGTTCGTTTTTTTCCGTTGTAGCAATCGCTTTCGCTCGCACGGCGACAGTTCGGCCTCTAAAAATTACTGTTATGACTATTCATGAAATATTTAAGAAGTTTATTATGCATTAGGAATTGAGTCCACCATTGCTTAACTCTTTGACGGACGGTGGACTGGTATAGCAGTTATAACAATAAAATTTCTATAGTGTCTGGCTACCGTCCGTCAAAGTGTTAATGAACTTACGAGTATATATATATATATACAAGTTTTGCAATAAGTGAATAAATTATGATCTTGCAATTGGTAATTAAATAATGTTTAATCAAAACTTACTTAATAACATAACGACGATATCTCGTAAGACATTTTAACTGATGAGGTCCATTTAAGAAATTCTGTAATAAATAATAGTACATACAAGGCTTGCGCCCGTTTACCGATCCTCCCAATTTACCATATTTCCATCGTAGTTTAAAGATCTGGCATTGTTAGAAACGTTTTTATCTATTAATTGTTATTTTGTGTCTCGTCACACAATTCACGGGGTATTAAAATGAAGGAGAAAACTTATGGCTGCACAATTGCACCGTGATGACTAATTTTGACAGCCGCAACGATTCCAACCAAGGAATATACTACTCTCTACCGAGAGCCATTCCAACGCTCTCGGCACAAACGTCAAACAAGAGGAGAATACGTATTCCTTGCCGATCTTGCGCTATGAGGACGATATTGGCCGCTATCCAACTTTCATATTTACAGTAGAATAATACCATTAGTGTCATTTTATGCAATTGACATGCTAACGCTATGCAATTGACCTACATTCGATTTAGTAGAATTGAGGCCCAGGAACAATGCAATTTATTAAAATCTTTGGCCCTGCCACAGATAATGATAAAAACCTAATTTATACAAAAATCGTGAAGCAAGCAAAAGACACTGGCTGATAACAATCCCAAAAACAAATAATGCTTAGAATACACACCTTGCTCAGATATACCAATTACCAAAGACAAACAATTCTAGTATAAGCGATATCCAATATTTGAAATTTAACTTCAATTCTAAGTTGATTTAACGATTTACCTCTATATACTAATGTTTAGACATCATGATACAACACCATTGGATTATATTCTAACAAAACTAATTTCACAATTACCAAAACCTATTAATGTTAGAATGTTATATCCTTAAACAATTTCGAAAAGTTTCAATTTTAGAATTATTAATATTCGAGTTATTTTACCATATCAACTTTAAAAAATTTAGACCTATAGAAATCGCAAAGACGATTTAAACTACAAGAAGTTCTGATTCATATTACTTTCACTTTAAACCTGTTACATGTTACCATCATATAACACTCAACAATCTAAAGTATACTTTACCACAATTCTACTAGCGATATCTATTGTTACACAACGCCGCCAACTCAACCATCCAAATCTGCTAAACTAAACCATACAAGATCCCTGTCCAGTATCCATGTCATCATATCAATGATCATTACATCACAATATGGTAATAAGCAGATGGTGCATTTTCTTGTTTGGTAAAGTTCAACAGATAAAAATATTTCTGGAGTCGCTTTACATCATTATTACTGAAAAGGATTTGATTATGTTAAAATTATTCAATATGGAAATTCATACAAGTGTCTTTGAACTATTCCTCCATCACTCTAATCACTGGAGTCAGTCGTGTCCGGCGCCCTAATGTTCATAAGCGAAAAGTTCCCGAAGCTGAAGGTGTTGTTACGCGGCCGACGCGGCCGGTACCTAAACCTTTGTCATTTATCTCCGTCCACCTGCTTCCTGAACTGCATCGCGTCTCCGTAAGCTTTCTTGACCGCTTTCCGGTCGGTCGGTTTTCTTGATTCTACCAGTTTCGCTTGGTCGACGCTCTTGTCGATGCCTAGCAGTTCGAGTTTGTTTGGCGGGAGCCACTGCCAGGTTCTTTTGACGTCGAAGAACAGCACTAGATACAGCACGGGCTCGTGTGAGTGGTTCTTCTTGAGGTTGAGCACGTCCTGCGGCGGGACCGGCAGAGGCACGCCGTTGTAGATGAAGCCTTTCGGAATTTTTGGGTCGATTATCAGTGCTGGGTACCACGGGTAGCCTCTGTAATTCAATCAAGACAGAACAATTAGAATATTTTTAACTGAAGTGTATTTTTGAGCTGTGCTTGGATCAAAATGAGAAATCAATTATTTCTACGTATTTATGGAGTGTTTATGAACGATAAAACAGTTGAGTTTTACCGCCATAAAAATTGAAACTAAACCGAGTTTCATGTAAAGTACTATGCCGCGTTGCATAGGGCCCATTGACAAGATAAATAAATGACTGCAGGCTGCTTGCAAGTACTCGTTAGAGAAATCTAAAGGCCTCATGCCTATATTGAGCAATTGATGATGATAAAGACCAAGCCTACGGTCAAAAGCGCATATAAATAATATTATAATAATGTTTATGACGCCTCAGCCTCAGCTCCCATAACTTCCTGTTGCTTAAAATGATGATGGAATTAAATTATTACAATGATGATTATGAAAGTAAGTGAGGTTGTCGTCTCACTCACCGGCACTTGGCCCAGACGAGCTGCAGCGGCTCGAGCGGTGCCTCGGCGGCGCCCGACGCCTGCGCCGGCGTCTTGGACGACGACGAGCGCGTGCCGCGACCCTGATGGTAACGTATTATTACTGGGATTCTTCATTGAAAAGATTTATCTAGCCAAGCCTATTCAAAATCCCAACCCTAGATCGTGAAGAAGGCCTAAGGAGGTCCAGGACTTGATAAATTAGCCACAACGCCTCCATTGAGTATGCTTCGATTAAAGAAGACAGATATCCGTAGACGAACGCTCCTAACCTATTGGATAGTAAGCCCGCTTATAATGTCGTAATTCCGTCCCTTGCACCAAATCTTATTGTCAACAGAAGGTATTTTCAATACTATACAGATTGTCTCTAAAACAATGGATAACCCTGTAAGTATCGATAGGCTACATCATGGCCTCTGTGTTCTCGTAACAATATCGTGGTTTACGAGATATTTAATATTTTTCCTTTTTTTTTAAATACGTGTGTTTATCGTGCCATTTTTAAAAATCGAGTGGTTTTACAATGTAGCTTTTTTTAAAACTTTCATAACGGAAAGTTCAGTTATCAAAATCAAATATTAAAATTGGACAAACCTCTGTAAGTGCTTACAAAAATTAAGGCCCCAAAAAAATTACAGGTTAAATTTATTTTTATTCATGTTTGATAACTTGATAAGCAACGGTGTAAAAAAATGGACACTCTTCGTGCTCATCGCCTTAAAACCTTTCTTAGTTATTCTAGATTCTAAAAAGGTATCATAAGTCTAAGTATACTGTATTTTAAATTTAAACGCACGTATGATTTAAAAAAATGAATGATGATGCCTATCGATACTTACAGTCGGTCATCCATTGTTTTATCGACACCCTGTATATCTTTTTGTAATCACACCGATAAACTTCCTATAATCATCCTTACAATTAAGAAAATGTCATGAAATCTCCATGTACGTAGTTTTATAACAATATCTTAAATAGGTACCCAATAAATGTATGCACGTACCTTGACGGGCGTGGAGGGCTCCTGGTCGGCCGCGTCGGCGTGGCGCGTGCGGCGCCGGCCCGGCCGCGAGGTGCCGCTCGACCTGCACCAAAATACAATTTTGTTATGGAACTTAGACGGATAAAAATATCAATATGCTAAACGAAGCTCTCAGGATTGGCTGTATAACCGAAGAAGTCGCGAAGCAGAAAGAAAAAGATACAAAGTTATTTATTGTCTAGGGTGACGAGCTTACTATCGAAAAAAATCACAAGAAGGGTTGCCAAACAAAATATTCCCTTACTTAACAATAATATACAGGGTGTAAAAAAAACCTTAACGAAGCCGAATACCACATATTCTACCAATTGTTACGATCATTTTTTTCCTTCACACCATACCTGGGAAGTTAACGGTTACTGAGATATTGATGGTTAAAGTTTGAAAAAAAAATTGATGATTTTTACAGAAATGACTTCTGTCCCTTATAACTGAACTTTTTTCCAAAGAAACATGATACAAACTTTCACCAGTTCTTTCATAAAAAGCCCCTAAATGGCACACTCCGCAATGAACAGCGCACACTCGAACCGAACCGCGTCGCGGCGGCGTAAAGCAACACGCCCCGCGGTGACGTTTTCGCGTGCGCGCTGTACATTGAGCGTTAGAATTAAATTATTATTTTTGATGTCAAAATATAAAAGTTGTTTCCCAGCCAAAATTTCTTTTTTATACGATTTGGTTTGATGTACTGAACGCGTGGTTGACGGCTTCGTTAAGGTTTTTTTTACACCCTGTATAATAGTAGATAAAAAAACGGGGGAATCAAAACCTGCCACAGTAAAGGTAACTATGTCCAGCATAGCATGTCATTGTGAATTGAGACCGTGGCATAAATCAAGTTCTTGGCGTAGATTTATCCGCGCATTCAGTTATTTGTATCTACTGCAGATAAAAAATAAATTTTATGGTGTGGATAACCAATGGTGAGCCGGGAACCAGCTTTTCTTCCTTACGTGAAAGGGATAACGGACAAGATTGGAACAGTACTGCACAAATACTCCATTAAGACTGTATATAGTCCGCTATCAAAAGTTACTAAGGAGATTCGCTCACCAAAGGACGTGATACCTTTGCAGACGCCGGGTGTATATAAAATCAATTGCAGCTGTGGTAGTTCTTATATAGGACAAACGAAACGTTCAATAGCCGAGAGGGTAAAAGAACATATCGCAGCTGTAAAGAATCGACAGACGTGCAAATCCGCAATAGCCGAACATCTACTAAATTCCAACGTTAATCACTGGATGGAACTTCATGACCCATAAATCCTCTCAGCTGATCGTCATTATTATACCAGATTAGTACGTGAAGCCATTGAAATAAAAAAGCACAAAAATTTCAATCGTGATGGTGGATTCAACTTGTCATCTGCGTGGAATCCGGTGATTACAAAATTTAAACCGCGTTTTAGGCCGTCTCAAAGAAACCCGGACATTGTTAGTTTAGTTTGTCGGACTGACTGTACTGCAGATATAAATATCCAACAAATGCGGGTGGAAGAAGAAAACTCGACGCGCCCGAGTAGACGACGCCGCCAGCCTCCAGTTCGTCCGCGACCATGATCTGTGCAACCAGATCGAAACGTCGGGAAGATAAATACCAAGTTTTTACCTTTTAAAAGTGTTTGTGTTGCGTAAAACCCGTGAAAAAAAAATCTGTGTCTAAGATGTGACTCCCCTATAACTCGCCACCTTGGCTAGGTGTTGGTCAAAAGAAATACTGATTGACCCGCCGTGGCTTTGTGTGTTATCTCTCTGTAGTGTATTGTTTTTAGTTTTTCTTTTTTTCAGTTACTAATATAGCTTGTAAGATTATTTTACTAACAAAATGGATCTGCGGTGTCTGATAACCTAAAATAAAAAATAAAAAATCCAAAGTGTCCGACTCACGCCGTGGAGGAGCTGAGGTCGCAGGAGTGCGTGGAGGCGTTGTCGTCGTCGTAGTGCGTGCACGACGAGCACGACTGCGACCACGCCGAACTGCTGCTCGACGATCTGGAATTACAACGACAGACTTACTAACTCTATGTCGAGTACGCGAGATCATAAAATGTGCTTTGTTACACTCCTACACATTTAATTTAATCTGATTCATTTACATTCAATGTAAATAGATCTTAATAATTTGTATAACAACATTGTACTTATATGATAGGTAAGAATAGATAATAATTAATTATACATTCAATTCATTAAAAACAAGCACCTTACAGCAATAGGTTCTTGAGTGACCATTGCATCTGGTGATCTAATCTGTGTGATTCTAGAAATTATTGGGGTCGGGTGCTACCGCAGGGAAGGGCAGCGCTGCCAATAAACAGGGTTAACGTCTGTCGCTTCGCAAAATTCACGCATGATTGCATACATTAGATGCTTTTTGACTTTACCTAGAGAGCGCCAAATCGCTGTCGGAGCCGACCTCCCCGGGCGGCCCGCGGTACTGCAGGAACGACGCGGGCACCGGCGTCGACAATGGTTTACCTTCACCACCTTGCATTGACCTACAAATTAAATTAAATAATACAAACACATCAGGCTACACATTTTTGTTGGAAAACCACCCTTATTACAAGCGCATGAGAAACCGCAGTGTTACCCGTGACGGCCGTGACGTGCTGACCACCCTTCTTCTTATTTAAAGAATGAGCTGACGAATGGTAGCTCGTGTAATTAAGTAGAAGAATTTCTACTTAATTTACCGCTACTATTAATTTAGTATCTAAGTAACCTGACAAGTGCAAATGGATTTATCTAACGTATATCTAACAATACAATTAAAAACTAACTTTCCAGTAAAAAAATCTCAAAACGAGCCAGAAAAACAGCTGGTGAGCTTGAACGATGCCTGATTTTGAACAGCTATAGATAACAACTATCGCAAATAAATTATCTTTCGAATGAAAAAAAATGCAAAAAACATATACACACACAAACAGGCAAAATATATAGGAATCTAAACTTATATCAGTCCTCTTTTTCTTCGTCTTGTAAAAGTAAAGAGCACCAAGTGGAGTTACTACAAACATATCGGTACTAAATGCTCACCGGAAGAGGTCGGGAGATCCCTTGTCCTTGTCGGCCTTGCGCGGGCGGCCGCGGCCCTTCTTCTTGGGCGACGGCTCCGCGCGGCCCATGCTCGCCGAGAGCGTCGGCAACGTGGCTGCGTTATCAAAACATGGTTTATCACTGTACTGACACGTGCAGTCAACGGCAAAAATGCTTATACCAAGTCATTTTATACGGGTCACATTCAAAGAAAGTTTGGTAGCTAAATAAAAGTCGCTGGTACGAGATAATAAATTGTTCTATTCTGGTAAACTACTACGCGAATGTGGTAAATGGTATGAATGAGCATGCGCGAAGGGTTTGGTAGTTCGTCGAGTACGTGAAATATTGAAACTAATTGCGAATGGAAAATTTTATGATTGACCTGAACAATGCTGACGGCGCGCTGATGCGCCGCGATTGATGAAATAATGTACTTAGCTCGTACACATTGCGTACATCTCACCCCCTGTTATTTAACGTAAATGACATTGCGGACGTGTAAATAAAACAATTTACGAGTACTTTTAAGTACGCTGTTTTCCGACTTACAATCCTGATTGAAATTTATAGAATATTTGTTACTTTCTACAGCTAAAAAAGGGATGTTCTTTTTGTTAAGATAGTCCTGTTACAACCTATCAGTTGGATTCAATGGTGTTTTTGAAGTTTTTTGCCATATTTAAGCTTTATTGCACTACTAAACTATGTACAAAAGGTGGACTTAACACCGTAGCTTTAGGGCATTCTCTACCAGTCATACCTTTGGGCTAAGCAGAAACGATAAGTGCACCTTAACATGCCATTAACTCTAAAAAACAAAGAGTTGAAAATTGTATATGTGCTCACCATCAGATCCAAAGCTTTTTGGTGGCCCCGACCCCGTGGATGGCGGCAGCAACAACGTGGGCTTCCTTAGGCCGCCCATCAGACCTAAACCTACACAAATATTAAGTTTAAGATGCGACTACCAGAGTAATTTGCCAGCAGTCACAGATGATTAAGTTGACAACAAATTGATTGGAATTAAACATTCCGGTATGAGTCTAGGCCAAAAGCTTCTGAATGCGCATTAACTCACTGTGCATAGTTACGAGGACATTTCAAGTGTACCTATCTGAAGCATGAAGCAAAAACAAAGAGGAGCTGGCCTAAGCAACTGTGCACTGTGATTTTCAACTAGGTCCTGACGTCATCATTGTGGGCGGGGCCTAGCTTAGTTTGTTGTCAGCGTTCGTCAGATGCACACGTAACGAGACTCGCATTGTAAGTGTGTTTTTAGCGTTTTAACAAAAAAAAGGATGAAGTGTTGTGTTTTACAATGTCAAAGTTACTCAGACAGACGTTCTGATAATATGGATGGCATCACATTTCATTTGTAAGTAATTTTAATCGTAAATTAAAAATAACAAGTCTATAACATTCTCAGCTCTCAGCTTCAGTTCAGTTCAAATTATTCTATTTGACACTAGATGGCGACAGTTTTGGGAAGTAAAAACATAAGTTTACGTATCATTTTGCAGTAGTATATTGTAATACTCATGCGTTTAAACTGAAAACTGTTATAAACTTAGTATTAAATACCTTTTAGTAGCTAAAACAGTACTTTTATAGCTTTTATTATTATATTACTAACGGGCCGCTATCTGTCGTCGTCTAGAATAACTATTTTAAATATAACAAATATCCAGGACCGTATTAAGAATTAAATTAATGATCCTGTGAAAAGATATTTATTTTTATATGTTCGTTTCAGATTTCCATCTGACCAAAATTTAAAATAGCAATGGATTTCAAAACTTAATAGACCGGATTGGACACCAACAAAATATACGAAGATTTGTTCTGGCCATTTCATTGACGTGGACTTCATAGTGACAAAAAAGGGCCTTAAAAAATTGAAAAAGGGTATTTTACCTACTTTAAAACTGGATTTATCGGTTTGTTTAAATATTATTTGCGTGACCGAGTTTTATTTATTTTGAAAAAATAACTAGTTAATTTTATTTTTTTATATTGTTACGCCGGTAGGCTAGTGCTAAAACTTTGATCGTGTTTTTCCATGCCTTGGAGGCGTTTTCAGCAGGCTGAAATACCATTTCATGCCGTTTCAGAGAGTGCTCTAACACATACTAGTTTATCGAAATTTCACCCAAGTTGCCGTTGTTTTCAGGCGCCTGAAACATGTTTTCAGTCCGTTTCAGGCCACCCTCTATCAGATGACGCCATAACCTGAAAACCCGTTTTCAGGCGTTTTCAGGACCCCTTATGGGCCTTTGAAGCCCACTTCAGTATATGACGTAATTTTCAGTAGGAGTGAAAGAGATAGCACGATTAGAGAGAGGCAGCTATACTAAGAACATTCCAGAAAGGTGTGACAGAGACAGCACAAGACAAGGATAGCACTATGATTCGAGAAAGGTCTAGGATAGGCAAGACGGCATTTGGAAGGATCCCGAACAGTCTCGTACTGGGTAGTAGGTACCTACCGAATATTCGGGAGTCCTTGACGGCCGGTATATAAGGAGCCCGGGAATGCGACCGAGTTTGAGTTTAATTTGGGAAAGCGACGAGTAAACATCGAAGCGAAAACTGCGACAAGAAGATTTTGGAGTGCGATATAAGTGTTTGTGTACTAAGTGTTGTAACGTAAAGTGTGTACAATAAATCCTACTCTACTTCATCGGTTTAGAAGTGCATTTCAATCTAGATCCCACACCCCTAGAACGTAACATTGGAGGAGTCTTGTCACAGAAGAAGGGTGATCAGGAAGTTGTGATCGCCTATTTTAGCAAGTCGCTATCGAAGCCGGAGAGAAACTACTGCGTCACTAGGAGAGAATTGCTGGCAGTCGTCAAAACTCTGCAGCATTTTAGTAAATACCTGCTTGGACGCAAGTTCCGAATAAGAACTGACCACGCTGCTCTAAAGTGGTTGTTAGAGTTTAAGAACCCTGAGGGTCAGGTGGCACGCTGGATCGAACAACTGCAGGAATATGACTTTGTCATCGAACATCGCAGTGGAAAGTCACATGGCAACGCAGATGCCCTCTCTCGAAGACCTTGTCCTGATGATTGCAAACACTGTTTAAGGCAAGAGGGTAAGGACTGCGTGAAGATGTTGAGGACAGACACTGTTAGCGAAGAATGGAGTGATGAAGCAATGCAAGAAGCACAACAGGAAGATTGCGATGTAAAGCCCATTTACGATTGGATCAACGCTGGGGCGCCCAAACCAAGGTGGTGTGAGGTAGCTCCGATGAGTACCGTGACGAAGAGCTACTGGGCGCAATGGGAAAGTCTGGTTATGCACAATGGCGTACTGTGCAGGAAATGGGAGTCAGAAAACGGAAAGGATGCTCATCTTCAAGTGGTTGTACCAAGAAAGAGAGTTAGCGATGTTTTAAGATCCTTTCACGACGGCGCTTCCGGTGGACACCTAGGAGTAAAAAGGACTCTGATGAAGATTCGGCAACGTTTTTACTGGATAAACTGTCGGGACGACGTGGAAGACTGGTGTAGGAAATGTACTAGCTGTTCGTCAGTTAAGGGACCACATACACGTAGTAGAGGTGCGCTTAAAGTTTACAACGTGGGAGCGCCTTGGGAAAGAATTGCTTTAGACGTCGCAGGCCCGTTCCCGACCTCTGACCGTGGAAACAAGTACATCCTGGTGGTCATGGACTATTTCACCAAATGGCCTGAGGTATTTGCCATTCCGAATCAAGAGGCAGTCACAGTAGCGGAAACTGTAGTGACTGAAGTGTTTTGTCGGTATGGTGTGCCTCTTGAGATCCACAGTGATCAGGGAAGAAATTTTGAGTCTCTGGTGTTTCAGGAGACTTGCCGAGTCATGGGAATTCATAAAACTCGGACTACGGCCTATCACCCACAGTCAGACGGAATGGTTGAGAGATTCAATCAGACTCTGGAACGACATTTGGCCAAAGTAGTTGACAACCATCAAAAGGATTGGGACAGGCATATTCCGCTCTTTTTAATGGCATATCGGACAGCAGTTCATGAAAGCACGGCCGTAACTCCTGCGTGTGCTAATTTTGGAAGAGAACTACGTTTACCTGCAGACCTTCTGACCGGACGTCCTCCAGATGCACCAAAGACGGTTTCGGAGTATGCAAGTGAACTGCGAAACCGGCTTGATGATGTTCACAGGCATGTTCGTGAACATGGATTGCAGGCCAGCGAGAAGGTGAAGACCAGATACGACCGGAAGTCTAACCAGACGAGGTTTGAAGAAGGATCATTCGTGTGGCTACATAACCCTATGCGTCGAAAAGGAAAGTCACCAAAATTGTCGCCGAGTTGGGAAGGGCCGTACAAAGTAGTCACAAGGATCAACGACGTCACTTATCGGATACAGCGCAACGCACGTAGCCCCTGTAAGATTGTTCATGTTGATCGGTTGGCCAAGTACCATGGAACGAATGATGCTCGGGACGAGCATGTCTAAGGAGGGGGTAGTGTTACGCCGGTAGGCTAGTGCTAAAACTTTGATCGTGTTTTTCCATGCCTTGGAGGCGTTTTCAGCAGGCTGAAATACCATTTCATGCCGTTTCAGAGAGTGCTCTAACACATACTAGTTTATCGAAATTTCACCCAAGTTGCCGTTGTTTTCAGGCGCCTGAAACATGTTTTCAGTCCGTTTCAGGCCACCCTCTATCAGATGACGCCATAACCTGAAAACCCGTTTTCAGGCGTTTTCAGGACCCCTTATGGGCCTTTGAAGCCCACTTCAGTATATGACGTAATTTTCAGTAGGAGTGAAAGAGATAGCACGATTAGAGAGAGGCAGCTATACTAAGAACATTCCAGAAAGGTGTGACAGAGACAGCACAAGACAAGGATAGCACTATGATTCGAGAAAGGTCTAGGATAGGCAAGACGGCATTTGGAAGGATCCCGAACAGTCTCGTACTGGGTAGTAGGTACCTACCGAATATTCGGGAGTCCTTGACGGCCGGTATATAAGGAGCCCGGGAATGCGACCGAGTTTGAGTTTAATTTGGGAAAGCGACGAGTAAACATCGAAGCGAAAACTGCGACAAGAAGATTTTGGAGTGCGATATAAGTGTTTGTGTACTAAGTGTTGTAACGTAAAGTGTGTACAATAAATCCTACTCTACTTCATCGGTTTAGAAGTGCATTTCAATCTAGATCCCACACCCCTAGAACGTAACAATATTACAGCTTAAAAGAAAATCACCAGAGCCTGTAAAATCATCTGTGCCTCACCCTACCACAAGTGATTTAAATGAATTTCTGATACTAAATGATTCGCCTAGAAAAAAGAAGCTAAAGCAAGAAATAGGACAACTTCGATCTAAAGAAAAAAGGGCTGGATTAAAAATCAGAAGACTACAAATGCAAGTTAAGCGCTTGAAAAAGTAGGTAAATGAAGGCAAAGAGTTATATGCTGATAATTATAATGATAGAGACCTGGATTTGATAAATATAAAAAATATAAAAAAGGGTGGTCTTACTTTGCCATCTAGAGATGTCATAAAAATAAGTATTCGGACCGAATGCAGTATTCGTTCTGTTAAATCGCAATCTTTGAATACTCCTTACTTTCGTAAACATACCATTGTATCGTATACATTACAATCTCTTATTCGACAAGATTGTTTCAAACAATCGGCCAATCATATGTTTGACCAATCACCTACAGCTAATTATATTGTACTTCTGATGAAATCGATTGCAGAAAAATATATTGATATTCGTTTTAAGCACTTTACAACAATACAAAACGAACGGGCAACTAACCGACAACAACTAACCAAAACTATTATTTTTACTGGTAATTGATTTTTTTAAACAAAGTTATGTTTGGAATAAAATTTTGTCTATTATTTTTAAATCTACTCTAAATATTTTAAAATTAAGTTTACTCGGTCAAAATGTCAAACCATCTCTTATTTAGGCCCAAGGATCGGTCTTAGGGCCCCTACACTTTCTTTCATATGTCAACGACATGAACAATTACAATAAAAATAGTAAATGCTATTAGTTTGCTGATGACTCCTGCCTAGTGGCTGCCCATAGTGGCCCTAATGAAGCATGGGCTATGCTGCAATCGGACTTTAACGCTCTTTTGATGTAGTGTTACGATGTAGGACTAGTTGTCAACGCTTCAAAAACTAAATTACTGCCGATTAAATCACCTTATATTAAAAGCGTTCCCTTAAAGCGCATTCTGGCTCATGACCATTAATACTTTCACTCATCTCTTTCGCTTAATTGTATGTGTACTCCCGTAGAAATAGTAGATTGCCAAACATGTATAGGTCTACAGATTGACAATAAATTTAACTGGTACAATCATAATGAATATGTGTGTAATAAGTTGAGATAGGTTTTGGCAAACATAATTATTCTTAAAAACCGGATCCCGTACAAAGTGAGGATGATGCTGTATAATTCTCTAGCGGAATTGTACATCCAATACGGTTTATGCAGCTATGGACGCACCTATAATACATACTTAAATAAATGTAAATAAAATATACGATCTTCAAGTAAGAATACTAAAGAATATAGTACCAAAAGGAATCAGGCAACAATATAGTGATGACTATTCCGGCCTTTTTGAATATTGGAAAGTAATCAACCTGTTCAAATCCAAGTTAAATTCATTTTGCTAAAAAATCTGTTCTTCAAGACGTGTAAAAATGAGCCACAAACAAACAACCCTGTATATACACGATCGGTAGCTTGGCGTGAGTGGAGGTGCAGCTCGACTCGCGTAAATAATGACTACGGTAAGCGAACTTCTGATTTTATTGTGCCTCGCCTAATAAATAAACTATCAAGAGAATTACGAGATAATTTATATTTTAAAAATATTAAATTAAAGCTTAACTTTCTTGGTTATCTTTCCTGTAATTAGCAATAATTACATTATTAAATTATTAACCAAACGGCTGACATATATTATTTGTCCAATTCTTGTTTTTATGTATTTATTAACTTTATTTGTAACCCTTAGTATAATTATTACAAACCAAAGTGGTTCACTTGTACTAAGTATGTTAGTTAAGTGTTTTGTAATGTAACGGTTATTTACATGATAATAAAGAAAAAAAAAAACACGGGTTGCACTCCGGGAGTGCCGGCAGAAGTGAAAACTTAACAACCGTCTTACGGTTTTTCGATCAGCATCACGTGACCTGACGCGAGTTTCACAGTTTCTACCCATGCCACAAAAGTGCTCAACGCCGCTAAAGAAGTTTTCACTTCAAAAATCATATTACATTTTTTTTAAGCTTAAAGTTCTGAGTACGTCCCATCATATTCAAGACTTTCGACATCTAGTGTGAGATAGCTGAACTAGTAGTAACATCAACAAACACCTAAACTAGTAGTTTTGCTATTAGCCGATAGATTCAATATTGCGAAGTGGGCGGAGCCACGGGCAGAGCTGAACACCCCCGCACCCCGCAAAATATCACGCGTCGTTTCATAAAGAAATTTGACTGTTACGACTCCTCTTTGTTTTTGCTTCATGATCTGAAGTATAATTTATATCGAAATTATTCAGTCAAAAATAATTTGTATCGAAAGTTGGCTTTGAAATAATGTTTGAAATCTAAAATATAAAAATGAATCGCAAAATGTGTTGGTAAGCGAACGCCTGGACCAATTTGGCCAATTCTTTTTTTATAATATTCCTTAAAGTATGGGGATGGTTCTTACGAAGAAAAAAAAAAAATAAACAACGGGCAGGACAACGTCTGCGGGGTCCGCTAGTTTTTGTATAAAGTACAATACCAAAGTGCCACATACGACGTTTACCCAACAGGGAAGATATGAGAGGAAATAACATCTGGTTGGGGACCTCGTTGGCACTTGACTTGACACATCAATGTTATTTTTTTAATGTTTATGTATTTAAATGTATAGTTAGTTCCAATAAATAATTTTTCTATTTCTATCTTAATGATCATGAAATTAATGTTAAGCAGCTCAGTTATATTTATACTTACTAGGCGTAGAGTCTGCTTGCTTGCTCGGCGATTTTTCGGGCGTGACGAGTTTGTGCGTCCTCTCAACGGTCTTCCTTAGTGGGATCGGAGTTTCAGATCCTGATGTTGGTGTTTCTGTATGAATAAAATAATATATTGTTTTAATTAATACACTATTGATAGATACAACATTAATAACAATACACAGCTTGCTGTGTATCTGAGGACCCTAGCATACATCGTATTTCAAACGTGTATGCGAATTTCCGGCGCAGTAAATATTGATTCGTAAAACTCTTAATACGGGTTTTTGTGACTATAAGGGACTTGCGTACAAAGAGCTGTTATAGGTGGAGGTTGCGGCCGAATCGCGTTCCTAGCGCTTGATGATCGTAACAAGCATTTCTCCTGGGCAATCTAAATACTGGTTATTAGAGACGGGCCGAGTATTCGGTTAGTAATCGGTACTCGGCGTACTCGGTGGTTTTTTAATTACTCCTACTCGGCCGAATAACTCGGTTCAAGTGACGGTGAGTGAGTGGTTATGTAAATTTAAAAACAGCACAGGCCAACTGGAGGAATTAAAGTATGTACCTGAATGACCACATACTTAAGTCAATCAGCCGCTGATCTGGCGTTTTTCAATTCCTATTGCTTAATTATAGGACAGTCAGGCCGCTGCGGATCGACAAACTGTATTTAGTTCAAGGGATATCAAATATCATAAAATCAAATACATATTATGTTAATTAGTGAAGTCATGATTTATCAATTAAAAAATACAGTGAGTAGGTATTGCTGGCATCGCGTTGCGGTCATGTTTGATCTTGTTTTAGGACCGCAAATTCATTTGTTAAGTTTTTTTTGCGTTCACAACGCTATTTTTTAATTTCGAAAAGACAACACTTAAAAAATTCTTTTGAAAATATTTTTTTAAGTGTTGTCTTTTCGAAACCTCAAATTCAACCGAGTAACTCAACCATATACTCGGTACTCGGCAAGCTTTAAACTGAGTAATAGTCGGTACTCGTTAATAATAATAATAATAAATATTTTCTTTTTTCAACTAATTTCTAATTACATAATTTCTATATTTATTTTCTAATTACATTATTTCTAATTAGTCGGTAAAACCACTGCTCGGCCCATCTCTATTGGCTATGCTGTGTCTCTTACCGTTATCGCACGCTGGGCGCGGCAGGCTGCGCGGCGGGCGGCCGCGGCCCCGGCGCCCGCGCCGCCCGCGCCCGCGCCCGCGCCCGCGCCACCACCCGCGCCCTGTGCCCGCACCCGCGCCGACGCCCGGGGAGTTGTCGCGCTATATACACAGTAGGTTTTAGTGTAGGGTTAAAGATGTTTATTATCATAAAGAACACAATATACATTTCACTTATGAAAAAAATTAAAATGTTATTTATTTAAAAACACACTTATATGTATACAATATTTGATCTACGCTCGTATATGGTTTCCCAGTGCTACGAGAGTCAGCAAAGTAATTTTATTTATTTATTTAGTGTGTGTGTGTGTACGTACGTGCGTGTGTGTGTGTATGTTTATTTGTGATACCTACATTTGTATTTTAAGAATGACCGGTAATTGAGTAGATATTTTTTGTAAGCTGTCGTATGTGAATTGATCGAGCCATTTTATGGTAAGTTGTTTAAATCAATTAAAATGTCATTATTTAATGGTATTAGCATGTTGTAAAGTCGTGGCGTCATATAAAGGAAGTGTCGTTTTGCTAGTGTGAATCTAACACTAGGAGTATTATATCTTAGGATTCTTCTTCTTATTAAAGGGAATATATGAGAACAGTTTACAATTAAAACAATAAACAAATACAAATATGTAAAAAACTAACAGGAAGCAATTTATAACTATCTATGCCAATTTAATGGGTGACCGTACAAGTAACGTATATTTACAGGCATCTCCGTGCTTTTGAAAGGCACTTTAAGCTGTTGGTCCCGGTTAGTATCAATAGATGAGTCGTTTAGCCTGGTCAGAGGCCCTCGGGCGCTTAATAACACCCGACAGTAAGGTTGGTCACTGACCTTACACACGCCCCTCCAACAATCAAGAAGAAGTATGGCTCGTACCACCTCATAGTTGAGGTGAGGCCTGTACCCAGCAGTGGGATGTATATAGGCTGATGAGAGATGGCAATTTAAGCGTCGAAGCGGATGTTTGAACAATTAACGTTTATTTCCGTATGTAGATCCACAGAGGATTATTATACACGGCCGAAACAAGCCGATCAGTACCCTAGGATAGATAATGAACTAGCTAATCATACTTCATTAATATTTACCATATTGTCTTCATCGGAATCCCTGCGAGGACTCAGCCGTCTCCTTTCGCTACGCGCCACAGAAACGCTACGTTCACTACGCGTGTCTGCAAAGTATTTAAGACACTCAATGTAAAAGTAAAGGGAAGCAATTTGTATGACGAATGAAACCTCTAGTAAACCGCATTACCTAGCGAAAAAAAATCCAAAGTAATCATAAATCATTGAGCAGGAGCCATATTCGGTTTTGTTCACAGCTTGAGCCATATTCGGTTTTGTTCACAGCTTAACGGAAGTGTTTTTTAATCATAATTTAGTTTTGATTTTTTAAAATAAGAACGCTGAACGGAAAGCAAGATCGCAATACGGCCCCATTTTCGAATTCCATGTTAGAACAAGTGGTATTTTTTTTCTCATTATTCCTAGGCTTTTAAAAAATAGAACAGGTGAGACTCTTGTGTCTCCAGTGTTCTACTGAACAATTTTTCCGATAGTCATTTGTTTTTCCTTTTCCAATAGTCACTCGTTTTTCTGATAGTCACTTGTTTTTCTGATAGTCACCTGTTTTTCTGATAGTCACTTGTTTTCCTGACAGTCATCTGTTTTTTCAATAGTCACTTGTTTTTCTGATAGACATTTGTCATGTGACATTTGACACAAAAGCCTAGGACTAAGAGAAAAAATATCAATTGTTCTACCATATTCAATAGAACAGGTGGGAACAAAGGGGTTATGCGAGGTATACGAACGTGACAGCTGCAAGCGCAATATATGAAGCCACTTACCAGCCGTGTGGTCGCTATCGCTCGCAACAACTCGACTTATACGTCGCCCTCTCTTCTGTCGCTCCGGACTCCGGCGGCGGCTAGCTCTCTCCCTTTCAGGACTGATACGACGACTAGCTCTGTCTCTTTCGGGGCTGCGACGGCGGCTGGCCCTCTCTCTTTCTGGGCTGGATCGTCGATTAGTTCTGCCTCGCTCAGGACTGTGACGGCGTCTCGTTCTTTCTCTTTCCGTACTTCCGCAACGACTGATTCTGTCTCTGCTGCTGCTACCTGTGATTGTAATGTTTTATACATTTGTTTAACCTTTATTGCACCGAAAGCGTTCAATTTGCGGACTGCATGAAATAAGGCAAACACTGCCAGTCATCGGATTGTTGAAGTAAATAGTTGTTTGTGTTGATTTTAATTTAAATTTTCAGCATTACCATTAGCATTAATTAGCTATGTTTGCTATGTTAGACTGGACGTCACTGTACTAGTTTTACACATAAAAATCGTAAAACCTCACTGTAATCTGTTACTTACGATAAATATTATACTAACGATTATGGTTACCTCGCCGGCTGATTCTGTCTCTGCTACTGCTTCCTCGCCGACTAGTTCTGTCTCTTTCGGAGCTGCCTCGCCGACTCATTCTGTCTCTATCCGGACTTCCCCGCCGACTCGTTCGGTCTCGCTCCGGGCTGCCTCGCCTGCTAGTCCTATCGGGGCTGAGTCGACGGCTTCTCTCTAGAGGCAAAAGCTTGTATTAATGAGTCTCTTGTATTAACGTTGATCAACCCCGAGTGAATCTGAGGCGCTTAAATCATATCTCTATGACTATTATATTTGTCTCGGAAAGTGCCAAACGCCTATAAATGTTTTAATTATTTAATTAAGTCAAATAATAAAACAAAACATTTTAAGATAGGGACAAATTTTGGTGTACTTTTTTGTTGAGTGGGGTGAGCACGAACATCTATCGCCATAACGTATTCGTAGCGTTCACCTATCGTTAACTTGTCAATTTGTATGGGGAAACTGTCAGTTTCTGACGTTTGGACGACACGAATACGTTGCGATAATGTTCGTGCGTAAGCACGAACCACGGATCGAAGATAAAATCTATCTTTTGATACCTCTTTAACGTTGTTTGGGATTCGATTCAGTAAAACACTGATGCAACGGCACACTGAATCGTTTCAGTAAAATGTCACTCACCTCTGCTTCTCTCTCGCTCGTAGCTGCCTCTCCGGCTCATTCTATCGGAGCTGCCTCGTCTGCTCGTCCTGTCCCGACTTGTTCTATCCCTCTCTGTTCGGCTAGGTCTCTCGCGCTCTGGACTAGAGTCTGGCAGAGGCCCGTCGCCTGCTAACTCGGGCAGTCCAGCCGCTAGTATGTCGCGACGCGCTTGACGGAAAATAGGAAGGCATTGCTCGCGCATTTTGATGCCGGCCCTTGGAACAGAAATATGGAAGTCTTAAGTATTTAAATTAATAGATGCTTCTCATGATTAATTCGCTCTTCATTTTTAGTTCAAAGCATGAACAAACCGTTAAGTATCCATCAGTAAAAATGAAGTTTTGGACTGTGACGCATGAAAATGCGCGGTTAGTGGCCGCGTAGTGCGAATTGTGAGTGCCTAAATTCTCAAACATACAGTACCGCAATGAGGCGAACGATATCACTATATTTTTGCAGATATTTCACCTAATCTGTTTGTCGTATAATATACAACAACAGATTAGGTGATTTCATTGGGGCCCACAATAGCAGCATACCCAGAGGCAACACATAAAAAATACAGCTATAACGAACGATCTCAATTAGTTGCCAACTGGTAAATTTTGGAATTTATAACTAAGACATCTGTTCTAACACCTGTCAAAAATGAGGATATTGTAGTTTTATTGCTTGTTGACATAGGAGCGCACTGGCGAGGGCGCGGACGCGAGCTCACTAATTGGACTTTCATATGAAATAACTTTGATATCACTGGATATGGTTGATCTTCGTGCCCGCGCCCGCCACCCCGTCCGCGAGTCTATGTGTACAAGCATTTAGGATTTTTTTTGTACTGTTATTTACTTGTAAAACACGGTGTCCTTGCTATTATAGGTGAGGCAGTTGTCGATCATGAGCCGGAAGTCGGCCTCGACGTCGTCGACGCTGCGGTACGCGCCGCGGTCCAACTTCTTGCCCATCGTGCTCAGGTCCATCGGGTGCTTCACTACGGTGCTGTAGTCTGGCACCTGGGAAAATAACATTCATTAAGAACAGGCATACCAAAAACTAACAAATACAGATGTAACAAAAAGGCGACATAAAATTTATAGGACGTGTACAGTATTAAATGTGTAGTTCCTATGCAAAACCACAAACTCGTGCGAGTATAAATTACTATGTAAATTGATGCTAAAGTTTTAACAAAAACTTATCGGTGACAACCCTAAATATCAGCTGTTAGGTGTAAACAAACTCATAAATCGAGATCAAGTAGGGAAATGTTTATAAGTTATGACTATTTGTGTAAAAATTTACGACGCTTGTTGCTGAAAGAATAATTTGTATGTTGAAATGAAAATGTATGTATCTCAATAATGTGCATGTACTTTTTTTGAATAAATAAAAAGATAAAATAAATAAAAAAGTAGGAAACAGATGTGAAACTTTCCTAAAATGTGCAGTGATCCTCTCAATGATCATTGAATTAATTAAATAAATAATAAATTAGCCGTTTTAGGTATTTCGGTTTCTCACTGTGTTGCAACGCTAAGACGCTATATACCTGGTGAAGTATTGATTGTTGAACATTACCTAATAAAATAACTTTAAGACGATATTTGAGATTATGAGATATCATGATTTAAGTCGTAGATGGGCTTTATTCGAAATTCTGGTGCTGCATGACTTAGTACTGATAAACATCCCTAATTATTTCATCCATTCACTCTACTTTTACCACCACCAATAAGACAATTACCGCGACTACTTAACCTACCGGGTGGTTTTGGTAAAAATAAGAATACAATTTAAATTTAATACAATTCAAAAATAATAACACAACAGCAGTAACATGGCAAATACATTCTACCAATAGTTTTAACTCAGTGGCTCCTCTGCACTTATTTTATCATTGACCAAACAATGCAGTCCACGTGGACTGCGGCGCCATTAAGTCAAAAGTCAAAGTACGCCGGACCAATCAGTAATAGTTCCGAAAGAAATTGCAACGATGCGTTTAGCCAATAATATCCTGTCACTTGACTATCACCCACGCCTTAGCCCCGCCTCCCGGAAATAATTAAAAATATTATTACGGGATCCGCATATTCGAAAAGATGAAATTTAAGGCAATTACGAAAATGTTTTAATAAAAAAAGTGTGTTTGACAACTTTAGTTATTTGTTTGTTTAACTCAAAATAAGTTTTGTTATTCCTACTTTCTTAAAAATAGTAGTGAAACTTTAATTTAGGTTAAGCGTTTTTCCATTACTTACATCGAACCCTGCGAAATGTCCCTACTTTTTGTTCTACAATTTTCTAATATTTTTTTAGTTGCGTGTCTTCGATCTCGTTGCGCAGTCGCTATCCAAATTATCCGAATTTCGATCTCCGATTTCGATCAGTATGTCTCGTGAAGAACATTCTTCGTATTCAAATAGTGAATACTATGAAATGAGTTTGTGCGTTTGCGCTTTTTTCGGGAGCATCAATGGTGCTCGCGAGTTGTATCTTCAGCGGTTCATCGATGGCAGGCCCCTGGCGGAGCAGCGGCGTTTACCTTCCTACACCTGCTTCAGGAACCTGTGTCTCCGGCTGCAGAGCACTGACTCGTTTAGACCGCCTGCAAGTGAAGGTCGTCCAAGCACACGGGAGCGGTCAGACCTGGAGACCCAGATTTTGTCGCATTTCGAACGTGATCCACGAACAAGCACACGTCGAGCTGCGGCAGCGTTCAATGTGAATCACATGATAGTGTGGCGCACGCTGTGGTCTGATAGATTACATCCGTACCATTTCTCCCGAGTTCAGGAGTTGACCCCAGCGGACTTCGGTCCATGGCACGACATGGTGCTCAGTGGATTGGCAGAGGGGGTCCAGTGCCGTAGTCTGCCCGTTCTCCCGATCTTACCGCTATGGACTTTTTTTTGTGGGGCTACGTGAAAAACCAAGTGTCCGCAGTGGAGTGCAATAGTGCTGACGAAATGCGAAACAAAATACAACAAGCGTTTCAAGCCATTACGCCTCAGATGCTGCAAAACGTGAGGATATCAATGATTCGCAGAGTCGCTGCTTGCATTGAGCACGGTGGCAGACATTTTGAGCCATTTTTGTAAAAAAGTTATAATAATATGAAGGCTTTTGTAAACTGATAATAAGGCGAACTTTCTAAAAGTTATTACGTTTCAAGTGAAGCTATGTGCGTAAAGTGTTGGTAGTATGTTACACTAAGCAGATCATATGATCTGAATTTCTGAAATTTGATGTTTGTTTATCACAATTAAAATATTACTAGTTAGCAAATTATGTTGTGGTTATGTTGTGTAGATTTTCAGAGTGAGTAGGTACTAGCTATCTACCATCAAATAGTTACCTACTTCATACCTATTAGTTACATTGTATGAACTTATTATTAGATAATTCTATCCCGTTTAAATTATTTGCTGGGTAAAATTATGAGGTAAGAGGTAAGGTAAGTAATAGTCATAGTTGGTGTTATTGTCCTAAACATAAATTACTGTTTTCTGTACATAGTTTTAGAAAAGAAATGTACCTACCTGATATTTTTGATTTGTCTCTAAATAATTTTGCAATTAAATGCATTAATATGATTACGTTGTTATCATTCAGTACCATTCCCATCAAAGCTAACATAGGTAGGTACTTAGATAGTTTTGGGTGGGCGGGCTGTATGAAAGCGGTGTGTCGCGGCGCGCGGCGTCCGCGCATCAGCTGATCGTGCGGCGGGCGGCGGTTCGCTAACGAATGACCGCAGATTCAGGGTTGTCAACGCTTTCGGTAAAAAAATAAATTATTTACTTAGTATGGGAAAAAAAAGTTGTTTATTTTTAACTTAAACTTTTACTACTTAATGTTCACATTACATACATACCCTTAAATATTATTTCGCCTTTTTGTTACACCCTGTATATGAAACTCAGAGGTGAAACGCACAGCTCAAACCACTTGACGGATCGAGCTGAAACTTGGCACGCAGGCAGATGTTATGGCGTAGGCATTCGCTAAGAAAAGATTTTGATAAGTTCTACCCCCCAAGGTGATAAACCGTAGGGGGGAAACTTTGTAAATTTTTAACCGAACGGGCTGAGACTTTGCATGCATATAGCTACTATAACGTAGGCATATCCTAGAAAGAATTTTGATAAATTCCATCCCTAAAGGGATAAAATAGTAGATGAAAATTTGTATGAAACTCGGTTGCCAAAAACTACAGTCTACGCGGACGATGTTGTAGACGGCCGCTAGTAATTCACACCAGCGAAACTCCTGTTTCGCAACAGAACGAAACTTTCAGGGCAGACTTAGCTCACTCAGATCGACGGGCTCGGGGAAGATGTCGCGAAAGTTGCGCTGCCGAAGCAATCGCAATAACTTGTGTAGTACAGCTCTTTCGGGTCGCAGCGAGTGAAGAACACAGCGCTCCCACACGCGAGTGTATTCCGCCTAGCTCACTTCTGCAACTACCTAGTGGTTACACTCACCTCGCTCAGGTCGACGGGCTCCGTGAAGATGTCGCTCGCGTCGCGCTGCCGAAGCAATCGCAGAAGTTTGTGTAGTACAGCTCGTTCGGGGCGCAGCGAGTGAAGAACACAGCGCTCCCACACGCGAGTGTATTCCGCTTTGAGACGCTCGCGTTTGCGGACCAGCTCGCACAGCAATCTGTTGTAAAAATAAAGGGTGTAATATACTTTTTTATGTGGTAGCTAGAAGGTAGCTTTGGTGTTGCTAGTAGCGACAGACATTGGCAGAGATGAAGTACAAATTCTACAGGATGTCCCAAAAATAGTATCAAGCCGACGTCACACAGGACCCTAACAGGTACCCGAATCACTCCGATGTATAATCTATCTGCGATTTAAGGTAGTTCTCGAAACATTACTACTTCACCCCTTTCACGGCTGCAACTTCACTCCATTTGGTAAAAAGAAGGTGGTGCGGTGCACAAAATTGCCGAACTATGCTTGTTTACTAAAACAATAATGAAACAGTACCTGGCTCGTTCCAAATCTTGACGAATTCTCTGCCAATATTTCAGCTGGTTACATAGTTCTCTAACGTTGACTGTACCATCTTGGATGCCTCTTGTACCTGTTAAAACAACTGGTGTTATTTTTATGCGTCATCATCACTCTTCCAACTTCCAACTTACTTTACAAATATTTTACAAGCAAAGATTGAACAGGCATGTGACTCGTGCCCCAGGGACGGCCGAGGCCGTTGCTAGCCTCAGCACAAGTTTGGCATCAAAAGATATACTGATATGAGTCAAACGAGGCCGCCAGGCTATGAATTAGGTGCGCGCGGTACTAGGGACACATACCGTGGTGGCTGGTGACGCTCTGCAGGCGACGCAGCAGGGGCACGCCGTTGCGGCTGTGGCGCTTGAGCGTCCAGTAGGCGAGCAGGCGTCGCATGAGGTGCGCGCGGTACTAGGGACACATACCGTGGTGGCTGGTGACGCTCTGCAGGCGACGCAGCAGGGGCACGCCGTTGCGGCTGTGGCGCTTGAGCGTCCAGTAGGCGAGCAGGCGTCGCATGAGGTGCGCGCGGTACTAGGGACACATACCGTGGTGGCTGGTGACGCTCTGCAGGCGACGCAGCAGGGGCACGCCGTTGCGGCTGTGGCGCTTGAGCGTCCAGTAGGCGAGCAGGCGTCGCATGAGGTGCGCGCGGTACTAGGGACACATACCGTGGTGGCTGGTGACGCTCTGCAGGCGACGCAGCAGGGGCACGCCGTTGCGGCTGTGGCGCTTGAGCGTCCAGTAGGCGAGCAGGCGTCGCATGAGGTGCGCGCGGTACTAGGGACACATACCGTGGTGGCTGGTGACGCTCTGCAGGCGACGCAGCAGGGGCACGCCGTTGCGGCTGTGGCGCTTGAGCGTCCAGTAGGCGAGCAGGCGTCGCATGAGGTGCGCGCGGTACTAGGGACACATACCGTGGTGGCTGGTGACGCTCTGCAGGCGACGCAGCAGGGGCACGCCGTTGCGGCTGTAGCGCTTGAGCGTCCAGTAGGCGAGCAGGCGTCGCATGAGGTGCGCGCGGTACTAGGGACACATACCGTGGTGGCTGGTGACGCTCTGCAGGCGACGCAGCAAGGGCACGCCGTTGCGGCTGTGGCGCTTGAGCGTCCAGTAGGCGAGCAGGCGTCGCATGAGGTGCGCGCGGTACTAGGGACACATACCGTGGTGGCTGGTGACGCTCTGCAGACGACGCAGCAGGGGCACGCCGTTGCGGCTGTGGCGCTTGAGCGTCCAGTAGGCGAGCAGGCGTCGCATGAGGTGCGCGCGGTACTAGGGACACATACCGTGGTGGCTGGTGACGCTCTGCAGGCGACGCAGCAGGGGCACGCCGTTGCGGCTGTGGCGCTTGAGCGTCCAGTAGGCGAGCAGGCGTCGCATGAGGTGCGCGCGGTACTAGGGACACATACCGTGGTGGCTGGTGACGCTCTGCAGGCGACGCAGCAGGGGCACGCCGTTGCGGCTGTGGCGCTTGAGCGTCCAGTAGGCGAGCAGGCGTCGCATGAGGTGCGCGCGGTACTAGGGACACATACCGTGGTGGCTGGTGACGCTCTGCAGGCGACGCAGCAGGGGCACGCCGTTGCGGCTGTGGCGCTTGAGCGTCCAGTAGGCGAGCAGGCGTCGCATGAGGTGCGCGCGGTACTAGGGACACATACCGTGGTGGCTGGTGACGCTCTGCAGGCGACGCAGCAGGGGCACGCCGTTGCGGCTGTGGCGCTTGAGCGTCCAGTAGGCGAGCAGGCGTCGCATGAGGTGCGCGCGGTACTAGGGACACATACCGTGGTGGCTGGTGACGCTCTGCAGGCGACGCAGCAGGGGCACGCCGTTGCGGCTGTGGCGCTTGAGCGTCCAGTAGGCGAGCAGGCGTCGCATGAGGTGCGCGCGGTACTAGGGACACATACCGTGGTGGCTGGTGACGCTCTGCAGGCGACGCAGCAGGGGCACGCCGTTGCGGCTGTGGCGCTTGAGCGTCCAGTAGGCGAGCACGCGTCGCATGAGGTGCGCGCGGTACTAGGGACACATACCGTGGTGGCTGGTGACGCTCTGCAGGCGACGCAGCAGGGGCACGCCGTTGCGGCTGTGGCGCTTGAGCGTCCAGTAGGCGAGCAGGCGTCGCATGAGGTGCGCGCGGTACTAGGGACACATACCGTGGTGGCTGGTGACGCTCTGCAGGCGACGCAGCAGGGGCACGCCGTTGCGGCTGTGGCGCTTGAGCGTCCAGTAGGCGAGCAGGCGTCGCATGAGGTGCGCGCGGTACTAGGGACACATACCGTGGTGGCTGGTGACGCTCTGCAGGCGACGCAGCAGGGGCACGCCGTTGCGGCTGTGGCGCTTGAGCGTCCAGTAGGCGAGCAGGCGTCGCATGAGGTGCGCGCGGTACTAGGGCCACATACCGTGGTGGCTGGTGACGCTCTGCAGGCGACGCATCAGGGGCACGCCGTTGCGGCTGTGGCGCTTGAGCGTCCAGTAGGCGAGCAGGCGTCGCATGAGGTGCGCGCGGTACTAGGGACACATACCGTGGTGGCTGGTGACGCTCTGCAGGCGACGCAGCAGGGGCACGCCGTTGCGGCTGTGGCGCTTGAGCGTCCAGTAGGCGAGCAGGCGTCGCATGAGGTGCGCGCGGTACTAGGGAGACATACCGTGGTGGCTGGTGACGCTCTGCAGGCGACGCAGCAGGGGCACGCCGTTGCGGCTGTGGCGCTTGAGCGTCCAGTAGGCGAGCAGGCGTCGCATGAGGTGCGCGCGGTACTAGGGACACATACCGTGGTGGCTGGTGACGCTCTGCAGGCGACGCAGCAGGGGCACGCCGTTGCGGCTGTGGCGCTTGAGCGTCCAGTAGGCGAGCAGGCGTCGCATGAGGTGCGCGCGGTACTAGGGACACATACCGTGGTGGCTGGTGACGCTCTGCAGGCGACGCAGCAGGGGCACGCCGTTGCGGCTGTGGCGCTTGAGCGTCCAGTAGGCGAGCAGGCGTCGCATGAGGTGCGCGCGGTACTAGGGACACATACCGTGGTGGCTGGTGACGCTCTGCAGGCGACGCAGCAGGGGCACGCCGTTGCGGCTGTGGCGCTTGAGCGTCCAGTAGGCGAGCAGGCGTCGCATGAGGTGCGCGCGGTACTAGGGACACATACCGTGGTGGCTGGTGACGCTCTGCAGGCGACGCAGCAGGGGCACGCCGTTGCGGCTGTGGCGCTTGAGCGTCCAGTAGGCGAGCAGGCGTCGCATGAGGTGCGTGGTACTAGGGACACATACCGTGGTGGCTGGTGACGCTCTGCAGGCGACGCAGCAGGGGCACGCCGTTGCGGCTGTGGCGCTTGAGCGTCCAGTAGGCGAGCAGGCGTCGCATGAGGTGCGCGCGGTACTAGGGACACATACCGTGGTGGCTGGTGACGCTCTGCAGGCGACGCAGCAGGGGCACGCCGTTGCGGCTGTGGCGCTTGAGCGTCCAGTAGGCGAGCAGGCGTCGCATGAGGTGCGCGCGGTACTAGGGACACATACCGTGGTGGCTGGTGACGCTCTGCAGGCGACGCAGCAGGGGCACGCCGTTGCGGCTGTGGCGCTTGAGCGTCCAGTAGGCGAGCAGGCGTCGCATGAGGTGCGCGCGGTACTAGGGACACATACCGTGGTGGCTGGTGACGCTCTGCAGGCGACGCAGCAGGGGCACGCCGTTGCGGCTGTGGCGCTTGAGCGTCCAGTAGGCGAGCAGGCGTCGCATGAGGTGCGCGCGGTACTAGGGACACATACCGTGGTGGCTGGTGACGCTCTGCAGGCGACGCAGCAGGGGCACGCCGTTGCGGCTGTGGCGCTTGAGCGTCCAGTAGGCGAGCAGGCGTCGCATGAGGTGCGCGCGGTACTAGGGACACATACCGTGGTGGCTGGTGACGCTCTGCAGGCGACGCAGCAGGGGCACGCCGTTGCGGCTGTGGCGCTTGAGCGTCCAGTAGGCGAGCAGGCGTCGCATGAGGTGCGCGCGGTACTAGGGACACATACCGTGGTGGCTGGTGACGCTCTGCAGGCGACGCAGCAGGGGCACGCCGTTGCGGCTGTGGCGCTTGAGCGTCCAGTAGGCGAGCAGGCGACGCATGAGGTGCGCGCGGTACTAGGGACACATACCGTGGTGGCTGGTGACGCTCTGCAGGCGACGCAGCAGGGGCACGCCGTTGCGGCTGTGGCGCTTGAGCGTCCAGTAGGCGAGCAGGCGTCGCATGAGGTGCGCGCGGTACTAGGGACACATACCGTGGTGGCTGGTGACGCTCTGCAGGCGACGCAGCAGGGGCACGCCGTTGCGGCTGTGGCGCTTGAGCGTCCAGTAGGCGAGCAGGCGTCGCATGAGGTGCGCGCGGTACTAGGGACACATACCGTGGTGGCTGGTGACGCTCTGCAGGCGACGCAGCAGGGGCACGCCGTTGCGGCTGTGGCGCTTGAGCGTCCAGTAGGCGAGCAGGCGTCGCATGAGGTGCGCGCGGTACTAGGGACACATACCGTGGTGGCTGGTGACGCTCTGCAGGCGACGCAGCAGGGGCACGCCGTTGCGGCTGTGGCGCTTGAGCGTCCAGTAGGCGAGCAGGCGTCGCATGAGGTGCGCGCGGTACTAGGGACACATACCGTGGTGGCTGGTGACGCTCTGCAGGCGACGCAGCAGGGGCACGCCGTTGCGGCTGTGGCGCTTGAGCGTCCAGTAGGCGAGCAGGCGTCGCATGAGGTGCGCGCGGGCGGCGGGCGGCCCGTGGGCGAGTTGCGCCACTTCGGATACCCGCTCGGCGGGCAGGGTGGGTACTAGGACTACAGGAGCCCAAGTGCGTTTCATTGCGAGGACTCGACGCGCCTGGGGAGAGAACAATTGTCAACATAAGTATTATATAGATTTTAGAAACTTTTGCAACTCTTTTTTGAACTAAAACTTACAATGGCAAACTATGAATAGGTATACGTATCTTACAAAATTGCCGATAAAGAAGACACCGTAGATTTATCTAGGCTTAGGCATATCAACAATTAAGAAGATTATTGGTAAACCAATCGTAAGTGTAGGTATGTAAAGCCTGTTATTGACCCACCTGGATGATTTTTTCGCGTCCCTTTTGTCGGACAGCAGACAGATCTGTAGATTTTGAATCGCCTTCGGATTCTAGGGCACGTCTTTCCTATGAAAAAAAATTTCTCGATAACAAATAAAACTAACTTTTCAGTTAAAAAAAACCCGAATAAGAGGAAAACAGCTGGTGAGCTTTAACGGCTAAACGGGTTTTGACCAGCCGTAGTTAAAAAAAACCGCTTTGAAATCGGTCCTCCCGTTTGGGAGCTACGATGCCACAGACAAAAACACATTCACACACAAACAGACTTAGCTGACAAACCTATAGCACCCCCTTATTTTCGTCGGGGGTTAAAAACTGACCATATATGTAGATATAAAAATGTTGGAAACGAAATAATAAGGAATCTTCAAAATAAAGAATCGAATAGGTTTACATCATCTACCTGTAGCACATGAGCGGGCGTGTGCGCGTCGCAGTACGCCATCTTGGCCACCTGCACCGGCTGGCTGGGGTCGCGGCCCGCGCCCGCCGCCTCCATCTTCATGTATAACCTACATTCAATACATATTAAGTACTTAAAAAAACGTCATGTCAACCACTTTGGTATAATGGTCAAGAAGTTGACTATTAACTAAGAAGTCGCGGGTTCGATCCCCGCAGGTCTGGGTGTTATATGTATTTATTTAAGTTTATTTGTAATACCACTGTTGATTCTGATATCTGTAACAAAAGTGCTTAAGCTACTTACCACAGAGTCAGATCAATGTATGTGATGTTGTTGTATATTTAGAGCGTCACCACAGTCCAGTAGCTACGAACTGTTCAATGTGAGTCTTTATTTAATAATGAGCATATAAAACTTAAAAAAAACTGCATGTAGTTTATTTCATGTCACAAGAAGATGTGATGACCAGACGATTAGGTTCGACTAAAAACGAGTTCGTGTAACTTTTAGGTTCAGAGTTTTATACGGATTTTACTTAATAACTGTAAGGGTGCACCCGCGCGGAGCGAAGAAACTGAGAAATTTAAAGGATTACAAAAAATCTAAGCTCTTCTTCCGTGTACAATCCTTTTATTAATACTTTTCTGAACTGACTTTAAAGCCGAAAAATATTTCCATTGCGAAAACCGATATTTTGTTATTGTGATACCTGCCAGACGGTTGTTACTCCCTGAACAGTTGAAAGCCACTCACCCGGCCTGCTGCGCGCACGTGACGTGGAAGGCAGAGTAGCAGTTGCTCTTGTGGCACTGGATGCACGCGCCCGCGCCGCGCTGCTTGCACACCATGCACTGCAGCTTCCACCGCGCGGCCGGGATCATTTCGATTGAATCTGTCCACAATGTTTTGCATCTTCTACTTTTAAGTGTTGAATATAAAAGTGCGGCAATCAACTAAAGCATTTAAAAAGAGGAATCAGGAAAAAGCGTTCTGGAATAGGTAAGAGCGTGTGAATGCCTGCACCCATCCAACGTATTCAACTGTACAACGATTTTCGTGCTCAGGGTGCTTACTTATAATTGATCATCTAAAATTACGCTGTAAATAATCAGAAATATCTAGGATATGGAAATTATCTTAATTGAATGAAATAAACATTATTTACTCACCAATAGGCTCCAGAAATACAGTGTTGGCGAATCGCACTTCCGGAATCCAGAGAGCACACACCACGTGAGCCCATGTGCCTTGATCTGTTTGCTTGAATGCACCTTTATAACAAGATAAAAGAGAATTCAAATACAGACAGAAATAGTTAATTTTGAGATTAAGCACAAGTTGTCATTAATTAATTATTGATGAGTTTTTTTTATACATACCTCCAGTGTTTGGACATAGTACACAGTTGACAAGGCGCGAAGGCGACTGAAGGCAGCGCCGACACAGCCACTGACCTTCTGGGATGTATGGAACCTACAAAGGGTTAAATGATGTTATATCCTACATCTACATAGTAAAAGTATTATTTCGTCATTTTTTGGTTTATTCACATTTCAATGAGAATTAAAGTGCGACATAATATTAAAACATGTTTGAAGAAGTAGCTTAAGTGATTTACTTATTACCCAGACAAACACTTTCATTTGTGAAATTAGACTTCAAAAAAATATTAATCTTCACATTTATCATCAGCATCTGAGGATGAAGGTGCTTGTGAAAGCACCTCTAAAAAAATAGTAATCTTTACATTAATTGTCAGCATCTGAGGATGAAGGTGCTTGTGAAAGTACCTCTCATTATCTACTTGTTACAGCTCTATTTAAGTGTTGTGGATGTTTGCTTTGCCAAATAGTAGTGCGATGTTGTACAGCAGATATAAATTCTTCTGTATCAATTTCCATGATGGTGCGGGTGGATCAAAAAGTTTATAAACAGACGCGCGAGGCACTAACAGACGCCAGAACACTGTGAAAGCCACAGGCAGACTGAGCCAATAGAATCACCCGCGCGATAGCGCATTTGCGCGACCACTGTGAAAGCAAGAGGCGTCTAGATACATTTGATCTACCCGTACCCGCACCTGGGCCTGCACTCGCTTTAACTCTCAAAGAGCACTTAGACTCCGTCCATATTTAACAAGTCCCACTTACTCCGTAACAATCCTGGTGAACGGCTAGGTTGCACATGTCACAGAAGAGAATGACATTAGTGTTCTGACACTCCCCATCCATGCATATACAGCACACCGCATCTTCATCCACTTGGGCTGCTGTCTGTTGCCCACTCTGTGATGCCTACATACATTAATTCATTAATCATCAAATGTACAAAATTCCTGTTTCCTATACAAAATCTTGCAACTGCATGTTTGGTTTATTCCAAAGATAAGTGTTAAGAATGTATTTTTTGACAAAAAAAAAACCAGTATTCAAAATCAAGCTATGAAAAAACAAAACTAATATTAAATTACCTGAAAATATGACTCCTTTTCTAACCTATCCATAAGCAGTTCTAAAGTGTCCACAGACACCAGCGGCAGGTTTTGCTTGGCCCTCATTTTGTTGATGAGAGCCAGCCATGCTGTGTCCTCCTCATCCACATCATATTCCACCTCTCCATCTAACTCCTCCGCTGATTTCTCAATGAAACGGATGTACGCATTGGGACGAGGAGGAGCATCAACTACCCTTTCATTGTAATCTGGGATCAGCTGGCGACAAATGATAAATGTTTACAAAATACATTTCAGACATTCCAGGCATATATATAAAAAAATACATACAATACAAAACTATATCATAACAAAATGCATGTATATACATGGAATTCTTTTTGCTATAAGTAATATTTATTATAAGGAAAACATTGTAAGTTTTCTTAAGAGTGGTGGAGTTGTGTGAAGAAAATAATATAATTAGAACTAACCATGTTCATAACATACCTTGAAACTGGCTTCAGGAAGCTTAACATGTGGTTCAGATGGAGGCTCTACAAATGGTAAAGGTTTTTCAAGTTCTGCATTCTTTTTCTCCCATTCTTCCAACGACATAATAGGCAAAGGTTGGTCAATAGGAATCCTGCTTATTTTCCCATCTATCTCAAACTGCACCACTTTCTGAGCTTCAGCGAACGTTAAAGCTTCTTTAGGAGGGCTCTGGAGGGCGATATCTCCAGTCGGCACTGGTGCCCTAGATCTACCACCCTTCTTACGGTTGTTCGCGACCGCTGGAGTTGCCGGCGACGGGTTGTCATGATCGTAGTGCACTAAGTGGTATTGCAATCCACACAAGCTTTTGTACACCTTGTCACATTTCTCCAGCGGACACTGGTACGGTGGCGGGCGGTTCTGGCGCAATTTCTTGCAAAACTCCAAAACGTCGAAGTCCAAACCCATGTTTACAAGATGCAATTATGGGCCCATCACATACTCATTACGTATCTCTTTATGTCGTACTAATCCAGAACACTCATCACACTTACTCGTATTCATATGCATATATCGTTCAGCGTAATACAGTGAAATCAGTAGATACTAATGCAAAATCCAGAAAAACCAGCGCAAAAAACCAAGCGTTGTAATTTGATTTGATGACAGATTACAGAGCGACATTGATTGAACACTGACACTTTTTTTTTATCAGTTGGCAACATTGAATAAAATTAAGCTCAATTTCGATTGGTCAATAGATTCGTACTTTTTTTAGCGAAACGAACGAAACTAACTTCTTGGTATACGGTTACGGCTATTTCGCCAAATTGACATTCGATGCTGCCAACTTGTAATATTACCTAGCTTTAAGGGAAAACTTCAGAAACCAAAATATAATTTTACTGTTAAATAGTATAAGGACACCGGATCTAATGAAATTTGAAATTTCAGGTAAATAAGATTTTCATATGGTAATAACGAATTGCGATTGTAGGCTTAAGTCAAACTGTAACATATTTAAAACTTGAAACAGCACATTACTTACAATTTTTGGAATATTTTATTATTCATGTAGTATTAAATTATTTCTTTTCCTGATCATTTTCCCAGCTTCTCTAATTTTTTACTTGATAATCTATCTATCTATATATCTTGATATAATATCTCTCACAAAACCATGAAGAAAAAAATGCAGGCAGCCCCTCAGTCACCTCATCACCTGTCGGCCAATGGTCTCCAGGCCAAGAACTTCCTCAATTAAAAAAAAACTCATCACCTGTGACAATAACATACACTGTCAAACGTCAGTGTCAGTTGTCAGTCATGTAGTTGTACGTCACGTCAGTCATTTTGTGAGCGTGTTGTTTACTTCGTAATTTTTCGTTTAATAATTAAATGTGTAAAATTAACTAGCACTATAATACACAATTATATTAAAATCATGTCGGAACAGATAGAAAAAACACCACGACCTGGTGCAGCAGCTTTGAAGAATATGAAGTTACTAAAAAAAGAAAGCAGTGTATTCAAAGTTCCCAGAGTGCCTAAAAAAAAACCTAATTATAAAAAGAAAGCTCAAGTCTTGGATGAAGATATCTACGTAGAGGTAATAAATACAGACCCTCACTGTGACACTAATATGCAACCACTACTGCTAGCATTTAATTAAGGGGAATTATGAAATAATTAAATAACTTAGCTCCTGATGATGGCATACTGTCTTAATAACTTGAGCACACTTTGCAATTTAGCTGAAATTAACAACACCACCACTGGAAGCACAAATTATTTCCATTACCAAAAAGCTACTGAATGAATTTTGATGATATTTAGTACTTTTCAAAGAGGTTTTGCTATTTAAAGGAATTCGTTGAGGATAAAATGCCGCTCAGTATAAAAAGTACATTTGCCAGATATTGAAAACAATGTAGGACATAACGTTAGCGTCCGAATACATATAGGGTCGCTCAAATATTAAGAAGCATCTCATTGTGTATTTTGAGTAACTTAAATTGATTGTTGACTTAAAATAATTGTAAGTTGCTGTTTTGTTGATTTCTCATTTAATACTATCCTTTTAATAATAAGCTTGGATAATTAGGTAAGCAAAAAAGATTGTTGCAACATGTATTTGTATTTTAAACAAATTTTTACTAGAATTTTGTCAATTTCTTATAAGTTAAATGACACCAAGTTGATCCCTGCATTTTTAATTTCAGGGAATCGGAAAAATAATTCAAAGAGACTTTTTTCCTGATTTGGAGAAGTTGAAGGCACAGAATGAATATTTAGAAGCCACTGAGAACAAGGACTACAGCAGACTCCGAGAGCTGGCACAAAAGTACAGTGGCAACAGACCTCCTACTGAACCTTGTAAGTACCTACCTCATGTTAATCATACAATTATTTTTGAGAAACATACCTACTTTATACAAATTCACTTAAATTGAAATTCCTGTTTTTGTTTAAAGTAAACCGTGAGTCCAAAACTACATTATGATTTCAGACAACACTCCTGCAACATTTGACACCCCGGGCCCAGATAGGCCTTACTCACCCTCAGCACCCACTGTAAGAGAGCAGAGACCAGACAGTGATGATACTGCTTCTGTTGCCAAACCTAAAGATATCATTGATAACCATACTTTAGGTAAGTACTTGCTTTATAAAAAATATTATGTGTGTGTGTGTACCTTTCATATTATATGCATAATAGTATTCTCTCCTAATATTATGAATGGGAAAGTCAGTTTGTTTGTTTTACCTACTTTCACGACGCAACGGAGCAATATTATGATATTATTTTTTTGTGTAGAGGTAGTTAGGAGGCAGAAAGTGATATTGGCTGCTTTTTTCCGCGACAAACCATCTCAAACCCATGAAAAAATTGAAATATCAACTCAAAGCTTACCGATAGATGGTGCCATTTGGTGAAGTTTTGATGTCTATATAAACTAAAGGCCACGAAGTGGACGAAGTCGCGGGCGGCAGCTAGTAAGTTATAAAAATGTACATGTAATATGATGGCTGAAGAAGTTATGACACTTCTTTTATGCTCGGCAGAGTGGAATAGTTGATAGTGCCATTTCTCATAAAGCCTTTGGTTTATGGGAGAGCTCACATTGATTGGCCTTGCTCATATAAGTTTAAAAAGTGTTTGGTGTCTAAGACATTTTTTAAGTAGATTTGATGTATTCTTTTTTGCAGACTCATTTTTGTCAAGTCACACGAGTGAAGACAATGCCAGCTACGACAAAGTGATCGCGCTAGAAGACAAGAAACGGGCAGCGAAGCTCGCAGGCCAGCTGAACGCCGAGGTGTCCTCGTGGGCGCTGGCCGATAAGGCTCTCGAGCTGCCCTCTATTGAGCAGCAAGCAGACCAGACTGATAGACCGCACGAGGTACACACTTGACTAAACCTAATAGTCCTCCTGGCCGATTTCAACCACGGCGGCCAAACAGAGATCAGCCAACTACGCAGGAGATATTATAGTGCACAAGTGTAAGCGCAATACACAGGTGCACTCACTATTCCATCACTCTCAAAGGGTGGTGAGACGGCAATCCGACATGACCGGAGAGAGATCAGGCGCAGGACCAACGGCTTATCGTGCTTTCCGAGACAAGGGGGTGTAACACCGCCAACTTCCCGACTCCGAGCTGATTTTGAGAAATTTATGACAAAAAATCTCAGAAACAATTTTGGCTCGACCTGGGATTCGAACCCAGGACCTTTCGGATGTAAGGCAGAAACTTTACCACTACACCAACGAGACTAAAGAATTTTGCAACAATCTTACATGACAGTAGCGAAATTTAGGGATACCACACTGAGCATTAAAGTGTTGCCATTAGGGAAAAAAATATAATTGATTATTATTTTTCGATTTCACTTAATTTTTTATTTTGGTATGTACCTAATAACTTTGTGTACCGTATGACATGTTATTAAAATACTTTTGTGCCGTACTTTATAAGAAACGTGTCTCCATATGTCCTCTTCTGACGCACTTATCACCCCACAGCTAGACACATGGCGATACAAAGCGAAGAACTACATAATGTACGTGCCGGACGGTGCGCCGGGGCAGCCGCCGCCGCGCAAGCCCGACCTGCTGCGGCACAACACGCGCCTGCGAGCTGAGCCATTCGACCATGTCAAGAATAAGGAGGCTATCAGTGCTATAGCTAGGACACAGGTATTATAAACAAGTTTTTTTTTACCTGTACACGATTAAAAGCAGAACCATTTGATTATGACAAGCATAAGTGTACAGTGTGTGTGTGTGTGTGTGTGTGTGTGTGTGTGTGTGTGTGTGTGTGTGTGTGTGTGTGTGTGTGTGTGTGTGTGTGTGTGTGTGTGTGTGTGTGTGTGTAATGGCGCATTTGTACGGTGCCCGCTGTCGTTACCGCACTAGGCTCGCAGTGTAAACCCAAACAAACTAAGGAGGCTATCATTGCCATAGAAAGGACTCGGGTAAAGTTTGCTCTTAACGGCTCAAAAATGTAAGTGGTGGTCAAACGTAGTTCGTAACGTAACGTATTTCTAACGCCAGTGGCAGGCCTCTTTTTCGTAGTGCGAAGCGATCTCTTTGCGCCTCTTGCGTCTGGACGCTGACCTGAACTAAATCTGGATATGAGAGGCAGCCGTCAGCGCGAAAGTCCATGCTGCTAAGACACAACACGCGGTTGGTACCATGTGAAGAGTAAGGAGGCTATGAGCGCGATAGCTAGGACTCAGGTATTTCAGGTATCATTCTAGAAAGGGTTACTCTGTACGTCGGGTTCGTGCGTAACCCTCCAGCGGTCGGATGACGCTAGCCGGCCTCACAACACGCGGTTGCGGGCGGATCCCTTCGACCGTGTGAAGAATCCTTATTCGTAGCCTTTTTAGGCTATTAGTGCTCTAGGACATAGGTAAAATTGCGAATTATTTTAGGTCTGTCTCGGGCCCGCCGCTAGTTTGAGCGCCCGCGTGTAATACTGATCATGCCGCCCTTGCTTTGGCATTAGTTGGCATAGTCACATAATCGTCAAAAATTCGTGGTCGAATAATGCAAGCGCGAACAAAGCGAATTAGTTCTCGAGCTAAGCGAGCACCCGACATTTTGAACTTAATTCTCTTTTATATGCCCGGAATGACACTTAGATTAGTGTGCAAACCAGTTACCTCAGTAAAACGGTATATAAATTATAGCGCGAGCAAAGCGCGCGTTCCAGATTTTTGGCATGGTCTCAAAATTGCTAAAAGACCTAACTTGTCTAACAAGATTAACAACTTCTAAAAATAATAGGATGAAAATTCGTCAGCTTGTGTTGGGGCTGGTCTGTTATCTCTTTTCATTTTATCAGTAAAGGCAAATTCACTGGAAAAAAGCAAATTAAAGATCCCCTTTTCCAATTAAACTACCCACTCTTTATTGCTTCCCTTTTCTTTTACAATAGCATCTTTATTGCAGGATGCCACAGCCACAGGAAAGATAGGAGTCGACGGTGTCAGCATATCAACCGAAAAACCCAACGGAGGGTACGAGTACCTAGCGACGCCGTCCCCGCGCCCCGGCGACGGGCCCGACCAGTCGCCGCTCATGACCTGGGGGCACATAGAGGGCACGCCCTTCAGGCTCGACGGCGGGGACACGCCTTTACCTGCGTAAGTTCATCTATTTTATGACGCAATCTTAGGAGAGCACTAGCCAATTTTGTTGGAACTCAAAGGGTACGTAAGAGTACCTGGCAACAACGTCTTCGCGACTCGGGGACGGGCCCGACCAGTCGCCGCTCATGACCTGGGGGCACATAGAGGGCACGCCCTTCAGGCTCGACGGCGGGGACACGCCTTTACCTGCGTAAGTTCATCTATTTTATGACGCAATCTTAGGAGAGCACTAGCCAATTTTGTTGGAACTCAAAGGGTACGTAAGAGTACCTGGCAACAACGTCTTCGCGACTCGGGGACGGGCCCGACCAGTCGCCGCTCATGACCTGGGGGCACATAGAGGGCACGCCCTTCAGGCTCGACGGCGGGGACACGCCTTTACCTGCGTAAGTTCATGTATTTTATGACGCAATCTTAGGAGAGCACTAGCCAATTTTGTTGGAACTCAAAGGGTACGTAAGAGTACCTGGCAACAACGTCTTCGCGACTCGGCGACGGGCCCGACCAGTCGCCGCTCATGACCTGGGGGCACATAGAGGGCACGCCCTTCAGGCTCGACGGCGGGGACACGCCTTTACCTGCGTAAGTTCATCTATTTTATGACGCAATCTTAGGAGAGCACTAGCCAATTTTGTTGGAACTCAAAGGGTACGTAAGAGTACCTGGCAACAACGTCTTCGCGACTCGGCGACGGGCCCGACCGGTCGCCGCTCATGACCTGGGGGCACATAGAGGGCACGCCCTTCAGGCTCGGTGGCGGGGACACGCCTTTACCTGCGTAAGTTTTTTTTAAATGACGCAGTCTTAGGAAAGCACTAGCCAATTTTGTTGGAACTCAAAGGGTAGGTAAGAGTACTTGGTAACGACGTCCCCCCGACTCGGCGACGGGCCCGACCAGTCGCCGCTCATGACCTGGGGGCACATAGGGGGCACGCCCTTCAGGCTCGATGGCGAGGACACGCCTTTACCTGCGTAAGTTTATAAATTTTTTAAATGACGCATTCTTAGGAAAGCACTACACAATTTTGTTGGAACTCAAGGGTAGATAAGAGTACCTGGCAAAGACGTCCCCGCGCCCCGGCGACAGGCCCGACCGGTCGCCGCTCATGACCTGGGGGCACATAGAGGGCAGGCCCTTCAGGCTCGATGGCGAGGACACGCCTTTACCTGCGTAAGTTCATCTATTTTATGACGCAATCTTAGGAAAGCACTAGACAATTTTGTTGGATCTCTAAGGGTAGGTAAGAGTACCTGGCAATGACGTCCCCGCGACTCGCCGACGGGTCCGATCGGTCGCCGCTCATGACCTGGGGCATATAGAGAGCACGCCGTTTAGGCTCCACTGCCTGCGTGAGTTCTTTTTTTAACCCCAGATGAAAAAGAGGGGTGTTATAAGTTTGACCCCTATGTCTGTTTGTATTGTTGTGCTTTCTTGTGAGTCTGTCTGTAGCATCGTAGCTTCTGAACGGGTGAACCGATTTCATAAGCGTTTTCTCATTTTATTTAAAGAATTTAATCACGGTGGTTTTTCTGTGGTTGGTTAGAATTCGTCCAGCCGTTAAAGCTTACCAGCTTTTTCCTAGCTCATTCGGGGGTTTTTAAACTGGGAGAATAGTTATAAGTTATGTTGAGTCTCTTAGAGGAGGGTCAATATGAGTGTCCTAGCTGGCTAGTGTAGTAAGTTTCTAAACTTTATCTATAATTTCCACCCTGAAAATGATAGATAAAGTTTAGAAACTTTAGGTTACTGCTGATACACAACGATAAAAACCCTGAACTAACTTAGTACCGTCTACGGAGGCGTCCTGAACGCACTCTTCAACCCTTCATAATAAATGCCGTAAACAGCTAAATCCATCTATTATTTCCACCCTTACACTATTCAGCTAGGACACTCATATTGACCCCCCTAAGGGACTCAACAGTTGCGAAGCTCAAGGAAGCGCTAGCTAGTTTTTGTCTGAAAGCCAAGGCAGCAACGAGCACCTGCTGGTGACTTGCGGTGATGCCGGGCGATTGGCTGACTGTACGTATTTGATGAGTACTTAAAAAGGCTTGTTAGTTGTTTTTTGTTGTTGTGCTTAGTTAATTCAGTAAATTGTCCAGACGGTTGATGGAATAAGAACTACGTCTTTCCTGTTTGTAGATTTATTTGCGACTAAATTAACCCGGCGGACGCAGCCGCCGATAAAAACATATACTACCTACATGTATGTAGGTAGAAGCATGACGTGGTTACCTACGTGTCTAATTTCGCGTAAGGCAAAAGTAATAGAACACTGTCCCTACACTGACGTTCACCAAACGTGGGGAAACATAGAGATCTTGCCGTTCAGACACGAAAGAGAGGATACGCCTGTGTCTGCATGTGTTCTTGATTTTTAACCGACTTATAAAAATGGAATTTTGCACATCTACACGATTGACTAAGAGTGTTATGCCAGATCCACACCCTGGCCGGATAGTTGGCCCGAAAAGTATTGCTATCGGCCTCTTGCAAAATACACCAATCAATGTTGAGGCTATACTTAGAGGCTATAGCTTGTTTTAAACTCCTGCCTATTGTGCGATACGGTTTAGGATCAGTGTTTGGATCCGGGGTTACGGTTCGGGCCCACGTTTCCGCTTACCTGTAAATTCGAGATACCGCCATTGCAAATGTGACGCGAATGTCGCGAACATTCTACTACTAATATGTATTATAAATGCGAAAGTTTGTAAGGATGTTTCTTACTATTTCACGCCAAAGCTATTGAACCCATTTGGCTGAAATTTGAGAAATAGATAGATTATAACCGGGAATAACACATAGGGTACTTTTTATACCGTAAAACTTCACAGTTCCTGAGGGATATGTAGAAAACGGGTTCTATGTGGGTGAAACTGCATGGCAGTAGTTTGGTTATAATAGTAAAGTAATCGTCAAATTATTTGTTGCAGTGTGGGAGCAGGCGCAGCCTACCGCATGCTAGAAGGTGGCGCGCGCGAACGTATCGCACTACAGCTCGCCGAGCAGGCCGCGCGTCGCCGCCGCCCCACCACGCCGCGAATAAGTTCCCCACACACGCCACTGTGAGTTGCTACCAGGGATGCTTAGTCTTTTCTTAGTGGAATTAAAGCTAGTGTAAATTACCGTTTAAATGTGACCGTTGATTCGTCTGTGATTTTCGGATTCGGCCTCGTAAATGCTTACTAGACATTTATGTTATTGTATCTAGATTACGATATGCTATCAATGTATAGGAACGAATTAATAACTGTTCGAATCAACTGTAAAAATAATACCCTGCTCACGCAAACCATTTCCTCTGCTAAGGTAAGCAGAATCGGCTATTTAGTTCGTGTGGGTACTCATCAATAACTCTTTACAGTTTCAGAACGAACACAGAGCGTCTCGCTAGCATGTCTCCAGCGGCACGCAAGTTGGCTACCAAGCATCTTCTATCTCCACGCCTCAAGCTCACTCCCCACGACATGGGCATTCTGTCGCACTCCCGCACACCTACACCGAGACGAAGGCCACTCGTGGCCACGCCCACAAGAGACAAGACCACGCCCACGAGATCAGAGAACATGCCCAGCACAGAGGGATCCACGGAGAACAATATCACAGATAATCTGCTACAGATCAATGTGGCGAAAAGAACGAGGTTAAAAGCGCAGGATTTCTTTAGTGGCGCCTAATATATCATTATTTATTTGAATATCTTCGTTTTATTTCATTATACATGCCATTTTTTATGTCCAGTAGTTTGCGCAAATAATATTCCGCTTTAAATGTAGACTCCGTCTGTATTCTGATACTGAAATAAAACTGTAGAACATTTACAAAAATTACATTATATTGGTAAAAATAATTTCATTTTTTTGCAAATAAAAAATTACAAATACTTACACAATAATTAAATTTTTATCAATATTATAACATAATAAAAACATTGTTCCAAAAAATATCAGCAATACATTGATTTCAATTTGCTAATAAAACAATTGAAATAAAATATAATCATTAAACTATTTGTGTCGACATAACTCACGATTAACTTTATACATAAACCACAACCTTTATCAAAGCTCCAATACATGTACTTAAAACTTTTCAGACATTTTAACAATACTGTCTATCTTAAAACCTATTTAATTTCAAAATATGTTACGCAACATTAGTAAACAAATTTTCAAGTCCCTATGAGTTTAATTATAAAACATTTTAAAATTGCTTTGTTACATAAGGCAATATTATGTAATGACATTCTAGAAGCATAAACATATATCGTGTTTAGATAACAATAAGGTCGATAAGGTCAGTGGACCTTTACTAGTTACTAGTGAGTAATCTCGCGTAACTCCGCGTTTGGATATTTATGGTGTGTTCCTTAATTAAAGGCAAAGACGGTGATCCCGCTGAAACAACATTGCAAGTCAGTCTTATTAGATAGATGTCCACTCAAAAAGATTGAACCTAGAAATAGATCCTCTTTTTACAATAAAAAATGCTACACTATTTTTATCAACATTTTTACGCAGGTTCATAATTTTATTCCGTTATCACTTAAGACGATATTGTAGATAATCTAAGTCATTTTGAAAAGCTAATCTTTTCGCGTCCACTTAACTAATTGGTCCTTAGAATACCTGAAAATGTAACGTCGAATAATGAATTAATTAATCTTAATTAAACTAGAAATCATGTAAACGGCATTTATCTCATGCAAAGTAGTCTTATAACTATATTAGAAACAGATTCGTCAAAAGCGGAACTTTGCTAGTTTAATTAAAGATATCTTGTATTGTACCATTAGAAATGAGATTCAAATCCATTGAGCCATGCATCCATATATATGCATATATATATTCTTTAAAAGAAGAACACAACACTACTGTATGTTCTCATCACTAACATTTTATAAACAGTGGGCTTAGTAGCTGATAAAACGATATTGGAATTCCTACTGCAAACATTCCTACAGCTTAAAGATAAAATCGGCAAAAGGTACGTAATGTACGCTACATTTTCCTGTACTTTATTTCACTAATCCAACTAAAGTGACCCACAACATGCTAAAACAACATCAGTCACATCGTCAAATAAAAAAAAAACATAACAAAAAGTTACATGATATGTCACCAAATAATTGACCACAAGGCCTTGTACCAGGGCTCGTCAAGCCTTATTCTGTTGTTATACTCTGAGTTAGGTATCAATTCGCTATCATCAGTGGGATCCTCCTCAAAAATGTTGACTAATGACGCCTTAACGCCGAATCTGAAGAAGGCTAAGTACGGGAAATACTTCATGAGGAAATGGCTAAATACAAAGTTCCAGTTGAAGTAAAGTCGGCCTAAGAATGTTGAATAGATTGCTGCTACGATATGGTTGAATGCCAGCTTGTACTTTCCTTTGAAAGCGAGTTTTTTGTAGTGAGGAGCGGATTCCAGGGTGTCGTAGTCACGAAGGTATAGGACGCGTGGGGGGATGTCCGGGAGCCCCTCTATCGCAGGCTTCGACATCAGACTCCTCGAATCAACACCTGTGAGAGTGAAAAAGAGGCAATTAAAAAATACTGAATTAAAAACTACCTATATTGGTTTCTTCGATTTACGCGAACAGAAAATAGTCCGAAACGTCAGATTTAAAATTAAGTAATTAAATCGCGAAAAAATCCGTAAAAAGTGTTTCATTCCAAAAACTACATGTATCAATACAATAACCTTTACCCAACAAATCTCTGTTTTTATGTTGAAGCTACAGATTTAATTTAATTGCGGTTCAACACCTGCCTAAATCAAGCCACTTGAATGTCATGGAAAACAAGTCACTCCGTGAAGGTCAAATATAACTTAGATAAGCGGGTTATTGTTTATTATTTAAATATTGATTACTATTATTCATTCTTGAATTTCAGTTTCAAGTTACCATACAATTACGGGTCGCAAAACATATATTACTTATGGTGAGCCACTTTTGGTTTGGCCCCTAATGTGGATATTGTTTAATGCTCAGTAAACCACAAGCAAATAACTACCAGAAGTAAAATTTACACAGTGCGAGCAAATAACTGACATTGAGAAGACCTAGACTAGATTTCATTCATTTCTAATTGCTAACTTACCGACGTCAATTTTCTTCCCATCTAGACATTTCATCAGCCTTCTCTGCAGGTCTATCCTGTCGTTCTCCGTGTAGATATAACCGGGCACATCGGCTAGATGGCGGCACCAGTATAAGGTAGCCTCCACGTCGACTGTGGGATTGACTGACCACATGCCGTCCAGCATGACCCTGGCGGCGTGTTCGAAGTATTCCGGAACGTTCTCTAGGCACGGCGTGAACACGCGGTCTTGTAGTATTCGGAGAACTTCGCGAGTTTCCGGGAACGTTTCGCGACAGATGTTGTATCTGGAAGGGGAGGATTGGGTGAGAAATGCGCGTGGCTGTCTGTAGTAGGAAAAGTTGAGATAAAACAATATACAGTTGTGGACATATAATTAGAAACACGTTACACTAATAAGTTGTTTATAAATGTATCCAACTTTTATATGACAAGTTCTTATGGTTGAATATTATTAGTTATGCTCTAATGAACGTATGTGTATCTAGTTGACATAATAGACACTCAAAGAATAATTACCTTTGCGTGACTATTAAAAAATAATAACAATTTATAGACGTCCCACTTTTAGTGCTGGCAATCTGGACAACTAATTAGAAACAGAAAGGTTCATACGTTCGAAATTCAAAACCTGTTGGAAGTCCGCCTAATATTTTTCATTGTGTGAAATTCCCGCCATTTTTAAAACGTTCTGTGAACTTTTTGTGTTGGTTTATCAACTTTTCTGTCAAAAAATGGGTAAAAACAAGAGTTGTGATGCATCGACTAGAAAAATTATTGTAAACTTACATTTTAATCGAAATTTGAGTTACAGAAAGATTGCAAATTTTTTGGATTGCTCTGTAAAGAAAGTATTTAATGCCATATCGTACTACCGAAAACATAATACTACTGATAAAGTGCCTAGAAAAAATCGACCAAGGAAGACCACGGTTCGTGAGGACATGCATATGATTCGTTTAGCGAAACTGGATCCTTTTAAAGGGTCAAATGTGATTAGAAAAGAAGTTTTTCCCGAAGACGACCCACGTAATGTATCCGCACGATTAGTTCGCAGGCGCTTAGTGGAGGCAAAATTGTTTGGGAGACTCGCCAGGAAAGTACCACTTCTTACCAGACAGCACAGAGAACAACGATTAGCTTTTGCTAAAAAATATTGTAGCTGGACTGTCCGTCAGTGGAGAAAATTTTTATTTTCCGATGAAACCAAAATTAATTTAATAAATTCGGATGGAAAACGGTATGTGCGTCGTCCAGTTAACGAGGCTTTAAATAATAAATACACAAAAAAATCAGTTAAACACGGTGGGGGAAATATTAAAGTATGGGGATGTTTTTCGGGATATGGTGTTGGTCCCGTTAAAAAAATTGATGGTATAATGGATCAGTTTCAGTACAGAAGTATTTTAGAAGAAACTATGATTCCATACTCTGAGGAGAATTTACCAGTAACATGGATTTTTCAGCATGATAATGATCCGAAGCACACAGCGAAGTCGGTGAAAATATTTCTTAGTGAACAGTCGGTATCAGTATTGGATTGGCCTGCAAATAGTCTGGATTTAAATCCGATAGAAAATTTATGGCATATGGTTAAAAAATCACTATCAGAGAAACGTATCACAAACGTCACTGAACTTTTTGACGCCTTCGTAGAAGTTTGGAGTAGTATTCCCCTGGAGATGTGTGAAAAATTAATAGAATCTATGCCCCGACGTTGTAAAGCTGTAATCGATAACCGTGGCTTTCCAACTAAATACTGATTGATTGTTTATTACTATTTTTACTATTTGGTTAACATTACTTTATAGTTTTGTAAAAAAATTCTCATATTTTTAACCATTTACTTTTATGTTTCTAATTTGTTGTCCACCCTTGAGCATAGCTTTGAGATATTTTACTTTTTTAAATAATATTTTTCTTACCATATTCGCTGTGTTTTATTTCCAAAATCATCTTTTAATATACTGAATAATATCTACTTCTCACAAAAATAAGTATGAGCATCCTTTGATAAGCAAATCATTAATTATAAGGTTATGTAGTATCTGAAACATAACTTTTTGTTAGTGTTTCTAATTATATGTCCACAACTGTATCTAGAAGCAACTTATGTACCATTTTTTTGCATTTGCCAAAATAGTAACCCTTGTTTGTCGCATAATTGAAAATTCTCGGCACGATACTAAACTCTAAATCTTAATCGTTAATCATAAGAATACGACGACAAATAACGATTTCACAATATATTTTTAGGGTTCCGTACCTCGAAAGAAAAAAACGGAACCCTTATAAGATCACTTTGTTGTCCGTCCGTCCGTCCGTATGTCAAGACCGTTTTTCTCAGGAACGCGTGGAGGTATCAAACTGAAATTTATATATGATACTTAGGTCTACTGTCCCTGGAAGCTGTAGAAAAATCAACCTTCTAAGCCAACGCAATCAAAAGATACAGCGAAAATTTGCGGCCTAAATGGCCGCAAATTTTTGAAACTCGCACGGGAATCAAAACCTACAGGGTACTTCCCGTAAACTTAGAATTTTCAAATTTAGTACGAAGTCACGTCTTATAGTACAGATATAGGAAAAATTACGAAAACCGTAAATTATCAGTTTAATCATTAAAAAAAATATTTTTGACAATTTTGAAAATTTCAAAGTTACTACTTCTTATCTATAGGTTTGTACGGAACCCTCGGTGCGCGAGTCCAACTCGCACTTGACCGGTTTTTTTTCCAAAAACTCACATTTTGTCACTTTAAAATTACTTACTATGTTTTTGGAAAATGTAAAAAAAAGTGCTCTAAAGATAGTTAAATGTAGTCTCATTAGAAATTTATTAATCAATAGAATGTGCGGTATCTCTGTTACAGTCTCTAAGGGAGAATTAGATAGGTATTCAAATATCGATACTTGATTAAGATATTATCGACTTGTAGACATAACTATGAACTGAACATACTTAGCTATATTAATTTATAATACCTAAAGTTCCTTCTTAACATTGATAACGCTGGATAATTTATTATTAAGATAACTTGATATGTGTGTAAAATTATTTCCATTCTTCAGATTCTACAAAACAACATAATTATTATACAAGAATATGTCTGCCATCTAACAACGAGGTCGGCGATAATAGTAGATAGAAATCCGTAAGATGTATTTACTGCGAGTCTACAAGACTAGCAAAATAACAATATGAATAGAGCATACTTACGCGTATAAGTAGATAAGTACCTATGATTGAAGGATGCAGCATGTGTTTACAGAAATAAATAACTAAGTATAACCCACAACAGTTGTCACAACTCGTTTATTTTTTCAAATCTTAATGAGACTGGTAAGTGACCTAGCTGTGATCAGAGTTTGCGTCTTGTTTGTCTGAAGTTTAACAATCATTATTTGAAATGGTTTTTAGTAAGCAGCGAGTCGCGGCGTCTCTCTCATATGTGCGCTGGCACGAAATTTCACCTGTGCTCCAACCCGATCAGCCTATGACGCGCCACACCCAATTGTAGTCCTCCTACTCGCTCGGCCGCAGACGTCTGACGCCGAATTTGTCACGTTTCAGCATGGGGAAGTCACGAAGCTGAATTGCGTGAATCCCTAGAATGGTCTACTGAAAGTTTGTTTTTTAACTCACCTGTCCTCCAATCCGATCATGTGGCCGAGAACGCGCCACACGTAGTTGTAGTCCTCCCACTCGCTCGGTCGCAGCTGGCTGACGCCGAACTTGTCGGGTTTCAGCATTGAGAAGCCGACGAAGCCGAACTGCGTGAGCGCTAGATCACGCTGCGAGACAACTGCCCCGCCCTTGAGCTTGGACGCTAGGCCCGCGCGTATGTGACGTGCGCGCACCGCGTGTAGAGATTTCCAAGACCTAAAAATAATGATCTTATTAGAGACCAAGTGAGGAGAGAGATAAGAGTGCTACTTTTTGCAAGTCGACGAACTGGCAAATGAGTCTAATGATAATAAGTACGAACACGCTTGCGATTTGAACATTAGTAGCCCTATTTTTATGCTTGTCGCAGCAATCTTGCAAAATAGCTAGGTTTTCTCTACAGAAAAAAAAATCCAGCAGCCTCGACTGCAGACCGTCTTCTCACCTGTTGCCAGGTTTGAGCTCGTACTCGAACCAAGTGACGGTGTGCAGCAAAGTCGACAGGTATCGCCTGTACGCGGTGAACGTCGAGTTGGAGCGACGCGTGCCGACCAGCACCTGCAGGATAGAGGGCACCGCGAACACCGCCACCAGCCCGAGGAGCATCGACGTCGTCAACGCGTAGCTATTGTCCCAGAAGAAGCGTCGTCCTCTGCCAAAACAATAGGTATGTGAGACAAGACTAAGAGTTTACCATCCACAACACCCGATAGTGGAGGTTTTAGATCTTCATGAATTTTGAACATTTAATCATAATCATTTATTCATTCATAAACATAGGTACATACAGAGGTTGTGGGTTGTTTAAATGCGAGCTCTATGTTTCACCTTTTGAGGTATATGAAGTATTTACATTTTAACAATAGTATTTAGCATAATAATAATATTTTATAATTGAAATTATATGTACATAGGTATATGTATGTATGTAAGTATATATAGGTATATGAGAATTTACATTTTAACAATAGTATTTTTGCATTTTAATAAAAGAAGAACATTATTTTTCTATTGATTAATTATATACATTTAATAAACTAAACTAACTTATTTTTTTTTTGAAAGGGGAGTTTTTTAGCTATAATTCTGTGTTGTTAAAACACTATACATTTTAATTACTGTCAAGGAGTGAAAAGGCTTTTATACTCGTTCCTTACTGCTTCACTTACCTGTTAAATTTTTCTTCGTCAAAGTCATCAGGCAATTGCATTTCCACATCATTTGGTTTCACATTGTCTGAAGGTTGCTCCAACGCTTCTTTCGTCAGGAGCTGATCCACGAACTCTTCCGCTATACAAACAACAACATTCAATACAGAGCAGAGGATATTTTTTACGAACTAAGTAGGTTCTATTTTTAGAATAATAATTAATCTCCACCTGATTACATTTTACTAAATATATGAATTTGTGATGGTTCGTTTCTTATTTATTTTTTCAGGTACGGAACCTTAAAAAGGAAATAAAATGAACAGCACATCTGTTCAACTGATTCTACAAAAAAAGAAGAAACCTTGTCATTGAGGCATGGTGCACCTGCTCAATTCTTCAAATTGATTATTTCAATGTAGATTCTTACAATAGGCTTAGAACATTCACCATTGGTCTAACCTTATCGGGAAGTTTGTAAACAATTCCAACTACTGTAGGTTTCGTTCATTGTGGAGACACCAAAGTGGAAACACTGGTCACTAAGATGTTTGAAGGAAAATTCGCTCTGTTCTCATGTGTTTTACATTTGACTTCGTGCGACTGGGTAAGAACATAAGTGGTGTGATGAAATTCTTGACATTTTTCTTATTATTTCTTTAAGCCCTGCTAATTTTGTCACTGGCTTCACCCGCTGGCACCCGAATAAGCTTTTTTCTTCCCGGAAGTGGGGTTTGGATAAGAAGCTTCTTATTTAAATAAACGAGTTCCATGACATTTATTTCAATAAAAAAATATTTATTATGCGTATCAGGTTTCGGAATGGATGTCCCCGGTTCAGCATCAATTGTAAGTTTACAAAGTTCTATCTTGCTATTTTATGTTGAGTTTCCTTTATATTTAAGGATATTTAAGCAGCGAATTTTTTTAAGCAGCAAAGAACACTCGTCTCGCAGAAGCAACGACTTTGGCGGTATTCTCTTCGAAGACGACAAGCACATGGTCCAGATAATGGAGACGACCGAACGGTTTCAGGACCAGATGTTGAAGAAATACGCCGTTTCCAAACCTACGAATGAGCTAAGCACTGGCACCTTGAAGACCAAACTGGAAAACACTCTGAGCAACGCCAGGATGTTGGCAGAGACGCTGCGAGCGCAAATTAAAGATGTATCAGAACGAGAAAACTTACTGAAGGAGGCTATTGTTAACGGGAGGTAAAGTGCACTAGGAATCAAACTTACAAAAAACTAATGTTGTAATTGTGCAATGTAAACATGAAGAAGTCCTTGCTTTATGCCCGAGCACGTTATTAAAACCGTCTGTAAAAATGCCCTCAGGAGAATTTACTGCCGAACAAAAATGAAAAACTTTCTTTAGCCTTTGTTAAAGTCTAAAGATAATATCATTAACTTCTTGTTGGTCTTTTGACCAACTTTTATCGTACCTATTTAGGTATGATATGAATTGATTGCAGTGAAATCGAACCTGAAACTGAGAAATAATAACCCCGAAGCCCCGAAGGACTAAAATAATACGAAATGTTATCAGGATCCTCACTGCTGAATGTCAAGAGACTTGATAAGAAAGTTCTAGTCGTAACAGTAGTTTTGAAATGGCAGGTCAGGCGTATCAGCGGTGGTGGTGTCGATGATGGACCGGACTCCGCGGTCGTACATCGTCAGTGACGGGATCTGGACCGAGTGCAAGGGTGTGCTGCGCGCTCGACCTGTTTCCTTCGAAGACAACTCTTATGTGCCCAAATGCTTTGGACAAGAGGTCAGAGTTTGTCATCGTCATTAACCTTTTAACTCTAAATAAGTTATTACATTACGAGACGTAAGAAGATAGAAAAAATTAAGCTAAATGTTTATATCTTTACGCGTATTTTACGTATTACGTAAAAACAACATGGTTTTTAAATCGAATTTGCAGCTCTCAACGCAACAAGACCCTTGCATCTTTAACTCCGTGGTCAAGTACGAGACGCTGCCCACCGTCCGCCGCTCGGAGTACGTCGAGGAAGACTACCTGTGCCTCAAGAGCACCTTCAACAGCACCCTCGAGCGGTACCTCAGCGTGCCAAAACTGATTATAACCAAAACCTGTCAGAATGGTAAGTTTACTTTTTTTCAGACTGGCTGCATATAAAAAAAGCTGTATGGCCTTCAGGTTGACTGACAGAATATTGAACCCTTATATTGCAATGAATGTGGCGCTGTCCACACATAAAAAAATAAGCAAAGCAGATTTTAGCTGAATTCTAAAAGCCATTATTTCAACTACATGTCTTAGAATACATTGACTACACAACCATTTGTGGCAGGTTCAAATTCTGCTACAAATTTTGTGTGATGAGCATGAGCATTGGTACAGCAAAATCATGGGTATCTATCTATTTAAGTATTTCTATTGGTTATTAACCATAGCACAAGCTTACGCTTATGTTCGCTACTATCAAAATTGACACTATGATGATGACCAAAAGAATATGTAGTCTGGACTATTCATTAAAATAAAACTGATGTAGACCTCTCACTTACAGGTACTGTTCGAAGTTTAGAAGATAACATAGAAAAATGTGGAATACGAATGATGTCAGAATATACATACTACCCATCTAAAAATTCTGCCCAGGGTTTGCCTTTAGAATACTGTGCTGAGCCTGATGGTGCATGTAAGTTGATAACTGCATGGCATGTCTCTAATTCAACTATAGAGAATTTTGAATTCCTCAAAAATGAGCAAGGTTTCAAAAAGTATTTCATTAAAACCAGAAGTGTTGAACATTTACTATAAGTTAACATGGTAGGCACATTTGTAATAATATTTTTTTATGTAAAAACATAAATTTTATTGGAATACTAAAAGGGTGCATCTTTCAAATATATACAGGGTGTAAAAAAACCTTAACGAAGCCGTCAACCACGCGTTCAGTACATCAAACCAAATCGTATGCAAAATAAATTATGGCTGGGAAACAACTTTTATTTTTTGACATCAAAAAAAATAATGTTATTCTAACCCGCAATGTACAGCGCGCACGCAGGAAAGTCACCGCGGGGCGTGTTGCTTTACGCCGCCGCGACGCGGTTCGGTTCGAGTGTGCGCTGTTCATTGCGGAGTGTGCCATTTAGAGGCTTTTTATGAAAGAACTAGTGACAATTTGTATCATATTTCTTTGGAATAAACTTAAGTTATAACGGACAGAAGTCATTTCTGTTAAAAATCATCAATTTTTTTTTCAAACTTTAACCATCAATATCTCAGTAACCGTTAACTTCCCAGGTATGGTGTAAAGGAAAAAAATTATCGTAACAATTGGTAGAATATGTGGTATTTGGCTTCGTTAAGGTTTTTTTACACCCTGTATATTTTATTAAAGTCCAATAAATAATAAATTCATCTTAGTAGCTTAGAAATTAAAACTTTTAGTTAATCATAAAATCACAACTAAAAATAAAAGTTGCTATAAAATGTAAGACTTGGAAGAATTTTTAATTACATTTGTTAAGAATACCTCTCAATACTTTTTTTCTTTAGTACCTTTATTGTTCTATTTATTTACATAGTATGTATACATTGTATGTATTGGAATTAAATTATGGATCTGAAATGAACTTCCATATCACATGTAATAAACACATACTAATTAAACTTATTTACTTCACCAACAATACTCTACTTGAATACAAACCTATGGTGTAGTGTTGTGCAAAACATTTTCTAAGGTGCCACCATCTCAGAGGTCCCGGGCTCGATTCCTGGATGAAGACAATGTAGAAATACTTTTTTTCAATATTGTCACAGGCATGGGTATTAGTAACACCTTCATTGTGTATGATTTTCATTAGACAAGTGCTTAAGCTATTTACTTTGGGGTCATAGCAATGTACCTATGTGATGTGGTTACCATTTATGTGTTCATTTATTTATCAACACGCTTATGTGCTTGTTGATAAATAAATGAACATGTGGAACATTGTCGAAAATAATATTAGGCCGATTGCCATCGTTCTATAACTCAATAGTTACTACTTACCAGTTAGACCCATGGTTTTCTAGCTTCTACTTTTTCAGTAGACAAAGTTTTTTGAAGAGAACATCGAAATATCGAGCAGTCAGAGTTACCAGTTACCGTTGCTGTGACCCACTTACATTTACTTTTACACTAGGTACTCAAAATCTGGCACAATAGCATCACAAACACACAGAGTAGAGTAGTTTCGATGTAACACTAAATTAATTAATAGCTTGATAATTTTGTACAACTGCGAAGAGTTCAGAACTGCACGGCACTGAACTCAAGACCATAGACGGAACAATCCAAAGAATATTTATTTATATATACTCAAAAAGAGAACAATCCATAGAGTAGTATAATACATTGGGAACAATCTCTATCTAGCGAATGCTAGCGACACACGAGTTTGAGGAGAGAGACATGACAGACAGGTGACTGACTTTGACAAATAAAACAATGTTAAAAAATCTACCAATCAAAATTGAGCTTAGTTTTTCTGTCAAAGTTGTCAATTACCGTTAAAAAAACGTTAAACGATAAGTAGTGTCTCGTCTCGGGCCCATGTTACATATTATATTCAGCCGACTTCATTCAGCCTTCATAAAAGGCACATAAAAGGGTTTAAGTGGTATTGGGCATCATCTCCGATGCATGTTCTCTTGTATCGTACGTACGCGTGATGATTCTCTGCGATGATAATATAATTTTAAGGATATATTGCGGGAAGAATTGCAAGATTAAAAAGAGATTCCACGGCTGCGCAAGCTTGCCAAAAAAAAAATTAGTTGAGACTTTGACATTTTACCGCCGCTTGTTTTGATTTCATTGCTGGTGATCAATTTTGCATTATTGTATTTATTGTTTGTGGAACTGCAATTTAATGAAATTAATTGAAAATGAAACAGGTTTCATATTCTTTTATATAGTATATTTTTTGGTTTAAAAATAGTGCTGGAGGCTTGGAGCAAAACCAAGACAAGATGAAATGTCACGTACCCGGCGCCAATGTAAAAGGTATTTTATTTCTTTACATTTAACTTCATCCAACTGTTCAAAGTTGATTATTTACTAACATCGTGTGCTTAGTTTTAGGTAGAACAGTACACGCATTGGCTAGATTTGGAGATGAATTATATTTGGAATCACTTCCCGATTGTATCCTGCTGAGAACACTCAACGCGGCAGAGTCCGCCTACGCTATGATAAAGTTTAACAAAAGTTTTTTTTCCTACTTCAACTATAATTACTATTCTACAGAAGATAATGAAGGGTTGAAGTGTAAAATTTCTATGAAATCAGCACTAAACACATTTAAGTCTCCCACACATATGGATAAACAAGTTGAAAATTTAGAAATAAAGCTAGATCCAGATTCTTGTAAACTAATCTTTCAGTTAAAATGCAAGCATGGTATAGTCAAAACTCACTACATATCCATATTGGACTGCAAAGCAATGCAGGCTGTATATACTAAGGACTTGGTGCCTAATAGGTAAAACAACAAAGCTGTATTTTTAATCCTATTTATTTAAATGTATCTTCCTACAAGATGTTTCAAATAATACTTTGTAACATTTTAGAATAACCTCACCCCAAAGAATATTATCAGAAGCATTGAGCAACTTCCAGAGCTCAGACGACCAAGTGACACTTGAAGCCACAGCTCAATCACTAGTGCTACGGAATTATCTAGACACTAACATTGATTTGCTTAGGGTCATTAGAACTCAGATAAGCCTTAAACCTGCAGAGTTTGATAGTTACACCATAGGAGAAGAGACTGCTATTACTTTTACATTAAAAGAATTCAAGGCACTGCTAGCCTTTGCTGAAGCATTAAGTTTACCTCTTCAGTTACATTTTGAGACCACTGGCAGACCAGCTGTCTTTATAGTTCATAATGGAACAACATTTGAAGCACATTTTGTGCTAGCTACATCAAAGGCAGACAATGCTACTCAAACAACACAGAATACAACTAAAACCGAGAGGACAAAGAGAAAGGATTCTAGTGCTCAAGATTCTGCAAGAAAAAAGCCCCACCTAGAGACAGACATTTCAAAATGTTTAGATGAAGACTCTCATTTATTCAATTTTATTGATATGCCTGAAGACAATGGAGCAACTAATGGACCATGTAATGGCAGTGCTACTAATCAGATGGAATTACAAAATAGTAATCTTATAGATGCCATGGACTGTGACAATATTCCTGGGTCTCCAACATCAAAGACAATGATAAAATCAGTGTTCAAACGGTGTTTTGAAAGTACTTTTGATCCACGAGCTATACAAGGCGTTGTCCTAGCTGAAAACTCTGACAGTGAATGAGTGTTTTGTACCTGGTTATATTCATTTATTAAGTGTTATGTATGTTTTTTTCATAATAAGTATAAACTTAATTAAAGTGTTTGTTGACATAAAATTGATTATTGTCATAATGCAACTTTAACATACTACTAACAAATGGAAAAATATCGAAATTTTTAAGTTTATTTTAAATTATTTTAATCTATACATATAATAAGACTGTAAAAGATCGATTTCTGTACATTGAAGATTTTTATGAAAAATTGTTACAGGGGGTCTTAATTACCGTAATAGAAGCCAAAACAACAATTTTTAAAATTTTTGTCTGTCTGTCTGTCTGTTTGTCCGGGCTAATCTCAGAATCTACTGGACCGATTTTGACGGGACTTTTTTTATTTGACTCAGTATCACCTGGAGAGTAAACTGGGATATAAATAATCACGCCGATGAACTTAGGGGGCAGGCGGGAAATTGAATCTCAGAATCTACTAAACCGATTTTAATGGGACTTTTTTTTATTTGACTCAACATTACTTGGAAGGTAAAGTATCAACTCAAAGCTTACCGATAGGTGGTGCTACTTTTGAAGAAAACTTAACCACGCGGACGAAGTCGCGGGCGGCCGCTAGTTTTAAATAAAAGATGCTCCCTATTAGATCCCCAATCTACCAGGCAGATTGGGGATCTAATAAGAAGTGTTCCCTGTTTCCCAACTAGAAACTCATAAAACATTTGAATTCAAACTAACATAGGCAACATATAATCTTTACTTACCGCAACTAATAACCGAAAACGAGGAAATATCACACAATCAAAAAACCAAAGTCACTTAAACTAAGCTTAATCAAATTGGAAGGAGAAGAGATCGCCCCTTAGCACACTAGCTGGACAACATAATCAAGTGAACTGGATCTGGAGGGTACAAGATCAAGCAAAGTGGCTGTCCCTGGAAGAGGCATTTACCCAGAAATGGGGTTCCTGTTTATTTATAAAATGTATTTTTAAGATTACTGTGTAACTTACAAATGGGAATTATTATTATAATAGATGCTATATAATTTTAGACTAAGTTCGAAAAACAAGAGGAATGCAAATGAAATAGCACTATCACTGCATTATAATTTTATAGCAAAAAATATACATACACAGTAAAAATATTCACACTTCACAAATTACTGTTCGATGCTATAAACATGAGATTTGGGGTCATTGTTATTCAAATTGAGATTTGCAAAATGGTAACATTCATTTTGTCTTACTATGAGTTTTTGCTCAGCAAGACAATATCTCTATCTTCATAACATCATTGATAAATAGCTCTATTGAAGGTTTAAGAGTAGAAATATGAAAGAAAAGTATATATTATAAATGTAAATACACAATTTTCTTAAGTTTTTCTCAAACCAACAAACATTAGTTAGCAAAAATGGGCAAGGTGGAATTGAACAATGTTACATTTACAAAATTTTGTTTTATTCAGTAAAAATTATAATTAAGTTACTACTAAAATTAGCACTAGAATAAAATTGTGTTTTAGAAAAGCTATCAGTGTACATATCCATCGCATTGTTTCGGTAACTAACATTTTTAATGCAAATATAATTTTTAGAAAGAATGCTTACAATTTTTTCATCATGGGGTCCAAATATTGCATGACATTACAATATACAAATTTTAAATTGAAATAAATATTAATTGTTGATATCATAATGCAACATCAGATTTGGTTTTTACTATACAGAGATCAAACTTTATCATAATAAGAGGAAGGAATTAACAAATGCAGATGTGTTTTTCATAAAAAAAATTACAATACACATTTCATTATTATAACAATAGCTAGCTAACATGTCTTAAAAAAGATGAAAAAGACCTTGAATTCTATTTTTAATTTATTATTTATAAAATACGGCAGCAATACCATTTAATTACAATAAGTATTTATGTTTAAATCAATTTCAATATTGTCTCTGGCCCAGATGGATGGGGCTTGCACTAAGGTTACGCTGGGCCTGCTCTCAACGTCCTAACTGAATCACCAAACACTCACTATCCAACTAAATTTATGAAAAAGGGCACTGTTATTTAGGAACAATCCTCTTGGCTTTTTCTCACACACTGTGCTACTTTTCTTTTAAACTCCGAATATGATTCTCTCCATTCTTTCTGCAAAAAGAAACAGAATGAGCACTCTTGTACAAGTGATATGCGTCTATCGGTGTCGGCGAGACCCGCGGGCGCGCGCTGCAACCTAGTACTGAGTGATCTCGACATGGTGTGTATGATGATTGTGGTGTCATGAGGCCCTTCTCCAACATTATAATCTGTGATCTAAATCCCCCACGAGCTCCTAAAAGCAATCTTCTTGACTTTTCCTAACACATCTGGCAACTTTCTTTTTGAAATCCGAATACCGTTCCCTCCATTCTTTCTGTGGATACAAACAACAGGAGAGTCAGACAAATATAAAAATTATGTACAGAATATTGAAAAAAAAGCATCATGCATCATGCCGTTGGGCACAGGCCTTACCTAAACTATGAAATGGTATAAATATATGTACAAAATTATAGGCAGTGGAGATATTACAATTAATACTAAGATAAGCTTTGTGAGTGGTTCTCTTTTTGAGAAGTGTGGTGAGTGAATAAAAGTAGATTTGTAAACCACCATGAAATTAGAGTAAGTTAGGATTTACACATAATATATATGTATATTTTAAGAACATCAACAGGGGATGATAAATTGGATATACTGCATGAGTTTCCCACTCCAACATAGTAATTAAATAAGTGTTTGCTACTAAGACAGTTAAGCAGTTTTTCTATTATGTTTCAACATAAAAATACTCCTTAAAAAGATCACAAAACCTAGAACAGTAATACCCCAGACTTACGCAATAGGTGGGACTGAGCGCTATCCGTGTAAGTCGAATTTGCTTAAGTCAGGGTACAATTTTGCATATAAAGACATACAAAGTACATATGTTTAATTGGGACTGGAGACTAAATAAAAAAAATTCAGGAAATAATTAATATCCAATTGGGATGATGAAACCTATCTTAAATATTGTCAAGAACATGGTGTCTAAAAAACATAGCCCCTATGAAGTTAATACAACCAATATATTTCCAAAAAGCTGTAGAAACCAATTTTTAAACACACAAAACGCATTTATTGCGTTTTGTGTTTCGGTCAATTGACTTCGATTTCTGACACATGACCATGACGTCACAATCATTTATTTCCATACGAAATCTATGGAGGCAGACCGTTTTGACAGATAATAAAAATATGTCAACGATTGGTGGTGTCATCTAGCCAATTCTATGTAATATATTAAACCATATTAATAAAGTGTATAAATACAATCCGAAGGTATTTTGATGTAGAAGGTTTCATAAATTGTAACAAAGTCTGTCTCTGCTTAATATCTACTCGTAGCATCCTAGTATTTTTTTTATTCCATGTTTTGTAACAACAATGCCCTCTTCATTGGAGTCTATCTTTTCCAAAATTGTTAACCCTTTTTCAATTGAACTGAAGGCTTGACTGTGAAGTTTCCAACAATCATTTGATCTTCTAATTGAGTGTTACTCTAATTGAGAGGTAGCGTAAGTCGGGGTATTACTGTAGTGATTTTTTTTTATTTACACACATACATGTGGAAGTAAGTATTCAAAATGATAATGTTACAAAACAGTTATTAGCTTGCGCCTGGATTCTGCATATCAAAAAATGATTTTGTTTTATTGTAGAACAGAAATAAGATGTGACACTCACACTAACCAAACAACTCTATATACTGATTGCCTACTGTATGATATAGAAAATACTAACCGCAGCATCAACATTGGCAGGACTCTCATCATTTGGATCAGCCAGCATGGAGATTACACTTATAAGTATTGTCTCCACAGTGTGCACTGGTAACCATCTCTCTGATGCCTTCTCATAACCCCATTTATCATCTCCAGGTTCGTGCAATATTGATATACACACATCACCATTCTTTTCAACTGGAAATTTAAAGTAAAATCAATTAATAAATTAGTTATAAAATACATCAGCATGAGATGTGTTTTATTTGAAAGCTTTGCCATATTATTAGGTAGAATCAATTTTTTATGAAGACTTTTTTACTTACTATTAGGGTGCCATATTTCAGTAACAAATTTCATCCGTGGTGGCCTCAGAGGATACTCTTTTGGAAAGTTTAAATGTGCTTTGAAGAACCCACCTTCACTGTAAGTCAATAATTTGTTTGTTACATAAATGTAAACAGCACACTGAGTGCATTTTGCATGAGTTAAAAACAGAAAATAGGTAAAGTACTTGGTATGTTAGAAAGTTTATGAATTATACAATACTTGCTACTCACTATAATGTATCCGGAGGACCGATGATGAGCACTTCCCATCTATAAATATCATTGTCGTCTATCAACCCAGCAGAAAAGCCTTCTACTGGATTCTTGTTCAGTTCTGTAAAAAACGAACAACACAATTACACGAGATTAAATAACCCATGAAATTCTCTTCTTACATTTACTTCTACCCTGCTAAAGAAAAGTGAATCATTGCCAAGTATGAACCGTAAATACACTTCGAAATAGGTAATCTACTCTGGCTTTGGCAGTGGATAGCTGTCATCATAACCACTCTATTGATTTTATTCTCAACAACCGGGATCTGATACAATTTGCATGAATTAACCAGTGGGTAGAACGAAGAGAGACTTTAGTTTAACTTACATTATCATTAAATTCACAAAGATGCCAAAATTCGACCCGCTAAGGTCAATGATTCCACGACAAGTCATTTGATGCTTAGTGCGAAAGTGACTCGACAAATTATTTTTGACCGCAATAAACACGTACCTGCTAGCTGCTTTTTTAGTAAAAGCGAAGACTGTGGCTCTGACATTAATTACAATTGTGAAATTTACCCTGACGACACGAAACAAATGATTTTTCCACAAAAGATGGCTGGCTGAGTTTTGGGCAGGTTGTGAAACATATGAGTTGCAGCTTGTTTCCGGTGCAGTGTTGCCAGTGAAATGACGGAAAAACGAAAATGCCACGGGTAGGTTTACGAGCTCATTTATGAATCGGGAGCTCAGTTAAAAAAATATAATGTCTATATACAAAATTAAAGGCACAGCACTAGCATATTCTTATCGGTTTTTTTTTCGGGATTTGCTGTGATGAATGGTACTGGTATTAGGCCTTTCGATTCTACAAATCTAGGTTGGATGAAATGATAATGGTTCAATCAAACGAGGAATGATGCTCCTGCCGGTGCCCCCAAATCTCAATGCGTATCGACAGAAGATCCAGCCTTAGCAAGGGTTCTTTCAGGGCTTAGGTGCTCGCCAAGGCGGGATTTTCCGGAATCCTACTCCTAAGGGGTTGTGTTTGGGGTTTAAAGTTTTTATGAAACTTCATGGGCTCTTTGCACATGGGTTCTTTTCAGGATTCATAAAAATAATATTGTAATAATCGGTCCATCCGCTCCAGGACCGCTATCGCTGATGTGGGCAACAAAACCGCGAAATTGAAGTGGGAGTGGGCGGGTCACATCTGCAGGATGCATCCAGAGAGGTGGGCCCGAATCATCACCATATGAGTGCCTATGCCTACAGACGGCTATCGCCGAAGAGGCAGACCCAAGAAACGATGGTGTGACGACTTGGTCAATACAACAAGGGACTGGGAAACGTTAGCAATGGACAGGGACTGGTGGAGAGATTTGGGGGAGGCCTTTGCCCAGCAGTGGGATGATATAGGCTAAACAAAAAAATAATAATCGACTGCCTCGTTGGTGTAGTGGCAAAGTTTCTGCCTTACATCCGAAAGGTCCTGGGTTCGAATTCCAGGTCATCGGTGGCGGTGTTACACCCCCGTACCTCGGAAAGCACGTTAAGCCATTGGTCCTGCGTCTAATTACTCTCCGGTCATGTCGGATTGCCGTCTCACCGAACTTTGAGAGTGATGGAACAGTGAGTGCATCTGTGTATTGCGCTCACACTTGTGCACTATAATATCACCTGCGTAGTTGGCTGATCTCTGTTGAGATTCGCCGCCGTGGTCGAAATCGACCAGGAGGACTATTATTAAATAATAATTTAGGAACATAGTTTTCAAGGGCGAAGTCACAAGGGACCGCTTGTTTCATTAAAGAGTATTTCTGCTTTTAAAAATAAAGACTTGTGGAGTGATAGAATAAAATAAGAACAGAAATAAGGTTTTTTATATTGTACCCTTTAATAAGTATCGGTAGAAGGAGTACCACTGATCAAGGGGTTTGACACTGAAGCCACATATTTTATTCCTACAAAAGCAACACTTAAGAGACACTCAAAAGTGTTAAAATCAAACACTGAAATATCAGTAAAAGCGTGTATTTTACTGTTTACTTAATGTTCTTAAGGTCAATTTCAGTCATTATCACTTTCATTAATATTCTTTTTCTGTTTTTTCTTATGAGGTTCACCATGTCCATTTACAGTTTCATTCCTCCTTTTCACCTTTTTATTTTTTTTCTTTTTACTCTGTTGTATTTGATCTTCATTAGTCTGATTCTTGTTTTTGACTTTAACTGTGCCTTTGCAGGAGCCCACAATTTCAAGTAGTGACTGAAAGTCTAAGTCAGTTTTAATATGTGTGCTTTCGTGAAACATTTTTATTGTGCCTATCAACTTCTTTAGAACAATAAAGAAGTTATTTTTTACTTCAATAGATGGTTCGCCTTTTAATGTTTTTGTCAGAGTATTCGCAAACTCTGTTTCTAGGGTGGATAATTTAGTTAGTACTTCATCTGATGTAGGTTTGTTTCTTTTCAAAGCTCTATAAAACCCTGCCATCAATTCCAGCCCTTCGTTGCGGCGGAATTGCCGAACATCCTTATTGAAAATGTTTTCTATTAAAACTGGCACAAGTTCAAAGGTCCCATCCCATTCCATTTGCAATATATTGTGGAAAAATATAATGGGAAGCATACAACTACGATTTGTGAAATAGTTATGCAGGGCTTCCTTTAATATTTCTACTAAAGGTGAGTTGGTCTTTTTCTTTTTGGGTGATTTTGATTTTTTTACTTCAATCTTCTGTGAGCAATTGATAATAAATGTGGCGAAAAAAGTAATAACATCACCAATAGCTTGAAACAGAAAATGGGATCTATCGCCTTTATTTATAGTTGATTTTAGATAGTCGCATAAAATATCCATATCAATGCCTTCTGTCGAATTAAATTTTCGAATTTTAGTTAAAATTTTTATTGTCTTCCGAACTCTGTTCTCTAACTCACTGAACTGGTTGTCTTGAATACAGAATTCTAAGCATCTCGTCAAAGGTGCAATCATGGACAAGCAAACATCCATTGATGGATCTTTTTCGAGATAGATACCCAGTAGATCGAGAACCCTAATTCGGAAATCTGATAGCGCTTTCTTATCTTTTCGTTCTTTCTTATTTTTTTTCCCTTTTCCTTGGCCAAATTGTTTAAATGCCTCAGCAAGAGCTTCGTCAAGTTTTCTACCTTCTTCTTCATCAATCATATCCGCATCCACGCTTTCAGCGTCGCTCTCAATAGCGGCGCCACCGAGAGCTTTTTGTACCGCTATCCTCAGTTGATCAGGTATCTTCATTTCATCATCCTCGTCTTCCTCTTCGACCCCACTGTCGCTTTCGTCACTTTCTTCGCCACTCTTCTCGTCAACGCCATCATCATTCTCCTTCTCCTCATCGTCGGAATCAGCTTCATCAGAGTCGGCATCTTGAGTTAGTGGATTGGACTCGCTCTCTGGATCTAATACAGATACTATTTGACCGATTGATGTTGGTGTAAGAAATTCCCAGAGAAGTCTGAATACACATTGTACCACTGAGCGTAAAACACTCGATTCAACAGATAAAATAGACAGGAGGACTTCCAACAGAACTTCTATCCATTCGGGTTCATCTGAGTCATCAGTTCCTGTAACCTTTAGAGACTTCTTCTTTTTCCCTTTTCTGTAGTGTTCATAGCAACTTTTCAGCTCCTTAATGGAACTCCTTGCAACTTTGGTGTGAGTCGGTTCAGAAAACAAAAACAAACCAAGTTGATACAACAAAATGAGAAAAACTTTGTCCACTTTAGATTTATGATCGTTTTTCTCCATTGTCTGACAGATGTCAATCACTATATCCCAACACTCCATGCTATCCTTTGGAAATTGTTTTTCCAATTTTGTGCGGATTTGCTCTTTTTGTAAGCTAGAGCCAATAAAACTGCACAATGAAGACAGCACCGAAAGAAGGTCATCTACATTTGTGAAGCGCGATGCAAAGCACCGGTAAAAACAGGACTTGATGGCACCTGAAAAGGAGATTTTTTTTATTGATCAATACTTTTTATATTTCATTAAAATATACTTAAACAACAATTGATATGCATACGAAATTAATGAATTAAAAATGCAAACAAGTTGTTGTACCTGAGAGGTCAGTACTGATGGCCACACTTTCATCCCCACCGATCTTGAAGAAGCCAAAACACATTAACAATTTCATGTATGTCAGCTTAAATTCAATATCATCTTTCACACTTTCGTGGGTTACTAGATATGACAGTAATTCTGCTGCTTTCAGCCTTTCATTATTATACCAGTTTCTCTCAAAATCTTCTTTTACAGTTTTCTTTGTGGTGTTTAGTAGAACCCCTTTGAATAGCTTAGCCATTTTCTTCACACCATCCTTTTCCAGATCAGAAATTATGGCTTTCACAAGAGTGGTACCTGTAGCTTCAGTGAAATTCATCTCTCCTGGGTTAAATAAAAGTTTCTTCAAAGTTTCTACCCTAATTTGGTTTGTGATATTTTTGGACTTCATAAGTTTAGCTAAACTTTGAAGGACCTCTTTTTCTTTTTTTATCATAGTTTTGTGATCATCTTCATTGTCTCTTTTGTTCCTTATTTTGCTTGCTGTTTGCAGTCCTTTGAACCAATCCATGAATAGTTTGAAAAAGTTTTTGCTTATTAACTCTGGTATGACTTCTACATTTTCAGTTAAGTTGTTTAAAATTGCGTTCAGTATGTGTAATGCAGCAAGCTCCCTATTCCTATTATGTTTAGTTAGTTGACTGTCAATGCCTGAAGTCCAGAAGAGTTGCAAATGAGGTGAGTTAGCAATCTGCACACCAATTTCATGATAAATTGGATGGTTGACAGTGTTGTAATCAATTCCAGCCTGAAAAAAAGGATGTACTGCTACTTATGAATGCTATTTTGACTATAAACATATTTTAAAAATTGCTTTACTAAAACATTTAATGAATAAACTTACCAATAGCTTTTCACAAACATCAGTTATATTGTCTTCACAAAGTAGTTCAGGTACTCCAATAAGTTTTCTTAGTTTAACTTTAGTTGGGAATTTTTTGCTGACCACCAAGAGAAAATAGAGGGAATCCAGCGTGTGCTCTTTGATATCCTTTTTGAAGTCTGCTTTAATATTTGACCATAATACTAATGAGAACTGTTCTTCAGTTAGCTATAAAGAACACAGGGAAACAATGTTAAGATCATTTTGTATTTTTAAAGTGATAGTTTGACAGATTGCAGATGTGTGATTGATTGCACACAATAGAATATACAGGGACATTGTATTTTTTTTTACTGTCATACCAAGTACATTCATGATGTGTTAATTTTAAACTATAACAAACAAAATGTACTGACAAACAAAATCATTCTGGACATGTTTTTATTAAATAAAAATGTTGAAATGGGCTTCAGATTTGCAATCAGTGAGTATCAAATAGTAAACAAATAGTATCATCTGTGAAACTTCATAAAACAAAACCCCTGTTCCTCAGTGTAATTTTTGTTTTTGTTCATTTTGTTTGACCAAGTGCAAAATTAACACATTAGCAAGCAAGCCACAAATGCAAACTTTTAAAATCACTTACATTGTTCACATAGTCCATAAGTAGCAGGTATGCAACGGTACTAAGGTATGACTTCTTCTTGCTTGCTGTAAGAAGAAGAGTGATCACCTCCTTTTGTTCATCTTCTGTGCTCTTTATCATGAGCCCAGAACGAAACACTGCACCACAAACAAGGATTTGGCCAAGTGCTACATCCCCCACTTCCTGCAAGAGGACAGTTAAATGATACCATTGATTTTAATAGACTAGCTGGGAAAAATGTTGTCATGAATGAATAAACCAGATATGTACAAACATATTATAATAATTTAATCATATTTAAGCCACCAAGCAGTTTGGTGATGTCTGTCTATTGCAAATAATGTATATTTATTGGTTGTATTTTTTTTAATATGATGATAATTTTAAAATACTAAAATATGTTAATGTTTACAAATGTCATATCATTTCTACAATCTAAAACTATAAATCACTCTGTCAAACACCCTGTAATAAAGAACATACACTCTTTGATGCATTGCTAGCATGCAGCTCCTTCTTTACTAATGCCAACAGTTCTGTGACGGTCACATTTTCTATTTTGGTGAGAAGGGCAACAAGTGTTGCAAAATAACCTATTCTCATTTCTGGCACATTAGCTCCTAAGCTTCTCACTAGTCGTTTCAAGACATATTTGAAATCCTTCTCATTCTGAAACAAAAAAAATCCATTTAATTAAATTCTTCTTTAATAAGTTTGCATAGGTATATTGAAACAAACAAATCGTACTAGAGCACGGTATTGCAATAATATTACCAAAACCCTCTTGATAAACATAAATTTAGAGGTTATGATAACATGCTACAAGGATTCGAGCTAGGTCAGCGCTAACAAAAAATAAGTGTTTCTAATGAGAATAATAGAGAAAATACCTCGTTGTTTTGTAATTGTGCTATTATTTTCGCACCACCGGTAAGCTTTTGATCATCTTTCTCGGCTCTTAGTAAATCAAAGGCATCCAACACCGACGATGTAACTTTAACATCTTTTTTTAGATTATCAGGAACCTCCTCATCTACTACTTTAATCTCCATTGTAGACACTTTTTTCTACTAATCGCAATTATTGTTAATTTACATAGCAATATTATAAAAATGAAATTTTAAAATCCCATGTGTGCAAACCACATAGCTTCCACGTTTTTTTGACATTTGTCAAGTTAGCAATGACAGCTGATGTCAGAAAGTTTTTTTTTTAACTGAATTCCGCATTTTTGACTTATGGTAACCCTATATGCTATAAAAACTTGCACTAGAGGTGATCGTATTTGAGTGAGCTCAAAAAGAAGCTCACAAAAATCAAGTAAACGAAATTTTCTTTCAAAAACTACATTAAAGCTATTCTATATGATTTTTAATGCAAATTTTTAAAATTGTCCCTCTTTGTCAAGGAAATAAATTATTTTAATTTATTTAAAAGTCCACCCATTGTGGATTATGAATGGATTGCAGAAATCCCGCGTCAGTAACATCACTAGTCTCCAAACATGGCAGGACGTAGTGGTTTTGATGATGGTAATCCCAGGTATTTATTGTAAAATATTATTACAATTGCTTTTCTTATTGTTAAAATAACACTTAAAGTGCAAATAAAACAAGAACTATGTATTTAAAACAATTGGGTAAGCCGCCTATTGTTCATATACGATCTTTCGACGATGCGCTAATGTTGAATAAAAGTGCGGTTTTTAGTAAGGTTTCGGTGTTAATGATGGTTCATATGCTAAATTTAGAGTGCTGAGAAGCCAAAAAATACAACTATTCTCCCAGGATGTCTGGGTATGTTGTTTGCTAGGTTATATTATTTCATGGTTGCGGTTATGCGAACAGGGACTTCGGTGGCGGCAGGAGGACACTCGGCGGCCGGCCGCTCCCATCCGAGCCTCCTTATAAGGCATATGTCGGAAATTTACCCTCTGGAATCATTCAAGGCGATATCAACAGAATTTTCCCTGTAAGTGAAAGTCTTCCAGTTTCAGATATAAATTTATCTATTTTAGCTTGATATCCTTTTTCTACTATATTATATCAGTATTTAAGTAGAAGGAATATACTAACACTTTGTAAACATATATATATAGGTTACTAGCTGACCCGGCAAACGTTGTTATGCCATATAAATTATTATCACTAAGGTGTATGAAAAATAGATGTTGGCCGATTCACAGACCTACTCAATATGCTCACAAAATTTCATGAGAATTGGTTAAGCCGTTTTGGAGGAGTATGGCAACGAAAACTGTGACACAAGAATTTTATATATTAGATAAATATATGAGCCTCAGGCACAAGACATACATTCATACTCTCATCTATAATAGGGGCATTTTTTGTTATCTGCTCCAAAATCTTATCACCTTGAAATATGATTATGTCATATAATGTCTAGGTCACACATAATTAGCAAACTATAGCTGTGATAACACTAACAGACTACCATTAAAGGTCTTAAACAACATCTGGTATTTATTTTACTTTTTGATATAGTTTAGTTAATGTCCTGCTAAGATCTTTCAGTTAAAAAATATATTTGGTAATCATACAACATGTTCATTGTTTTCAGAACCTATCAATAAAAAATGTGAGGTTGGTAATGGATAGAGAAACAGACAAATTCAAAGGCTTCTGCTATGTGGAATTTGAGTATCTGGAGGACTTGGTAAAAGCAATTGAGATGAATGGAGCCCTTAATGTAGATGGTAATTTTATAAAAATTGATGTTGCTGAAGAAAAAAGAAATGACCGGTGAGTGTTGTTTATATAATTTTGATATTTAATTATCTTTTCTATGATAGCAGTTCTTGCAAAGTTTGTAAAAAAAACTTTTTGTCTGTTTGCACATAAACTGTTGCTGCTACACCCTATGTGTCACTCGCACTAATTTACAAATGCTAGCAAAGTTAATTTAATATTATTATTTATTTATATATTCCATCTTTGAGCTGGTCATTAACAATTAACTGCTATTATTATGTTACCATGTAAATAAAAATATTTCTGGATAAGCATTGTTATCAGTCAATTCAATTGATAATAGAAAATCAACCTTGAGTTGTACTATGTTCTTTCTCCATTATAAATGGGATTATCTTACAACGGGTCTCAATATTCCATCTAACTTTGACTGAGATTTAGACAACTGTCATTCATAGACACAACTGTAAACTCAGATTGCTTTTAGTATGAAGCTTGTCAGCTTCATACTAAAAGCTATCTGAGTCAGTCAAAGGTATATAGGATATCAAAACCAGCTGTTAGAAAAGGTTGCTGGTTCATTGCTAATAGTGGTAGATTTACACTTCAGATTGTCACCATAGCTGCCCTTAGCAACCAACTAAGATTTATGTAGTAAAACCTAAACCTCAATGTTGGAACTACTAAAAAATATAGCTTGAATCATAACAGTTAATTGTCATCATGCTGCCTAAACTATGAGTAATGTTACATACAGGCCATGTAAGAGGAAGCTGAAAATTTCTGTCAATTTGATGTTGTAGAGCCATAAGACTTAACTTTCCAGCTCAGATACAGTTTTGAGAGACATCATTAATGAGTTGTTCGGTAACAGGCCCGGCGGGTTCGCCGGTGGTCGGCGGGACGGGCGCGACGGCGGACGCGACGGCGGTCGCGGCGGCGGCGGCGGCGGGTTCCGGCGCGAGGGCGGCGGCGGCGGCGGCGGCGGGGGCGGGGGCGGCGGGCGCGGTATGTACGACCACTTCGAAGCCGCCGACCGCCGCGCGCCCCGCCATCAGGGTGGAGGGTTCACACATGGTAACACCGCACCACTAACAAGCTTTGAACCTAGTTTACATTATTACTTAAGTTGCAACGACGTACCTGTCGCCACACGGTGAGCGCTAAACTATGTTTAGTGTGGAACTAACAAGTTCGTATTAATGTGACGAAGACCTTGATTAATGTGACCCCCACTAAAAACTCTAAGGAACACAAATTAGTTACTCTTTTAGATGGTGTGGGAAGTGACTAGCTAGACCATTATTAGTTCATTTGACTAGTGTTTGAGAAAACTCGACAAGGTGTTATTTAAAAGAATATTTCACAAATAGTAATGTACTGGTATTTGTAATTTTAGATAACATGTTTTATAATAAATAGCTCAATTAAATAATTGTTTCTATCGATAAATCTACCAGAAATCAAATTTAAACAGTCAAATATTTTTTGTAACTTTTTCATAATGTAAACTAGGTGTAACTGATCAACTTTAAGAAATATGTGATTTAAAATTTCATCAATCACATACATTATGTATATCTTATTGCTGTGAATATGTTACATAGTTTTCACATTTTATTCCATGTATTATTGCTACATAGAAGTTGATCAGTTCAACCCCATTAAATCATTGTGCTTCTAATTTTTTTTTGTTTTTTAACTATAACAATATATTGCAAAAGAAGAATGTCACTCATCCAAAGTAACTCATCATTACTAATTAATCAATCTGAGAATGTTTTCCATCTTATTAGATTTTAATCTGAGTTGGTTTGGCATTGATAAGAAATAGCTATGAGAATGTCTGGTGAATGTAATATCTGCTTTATCTTTCTGGTCGTGGAGTGTCACTTATTATAGTTTCCGACCTTGCACTATCATTTCTTTTAACCACTAACACTTGACTCATTTCACTCATGACGTTCAAGTCACTCTGCCATGTCATTATCTGTCATTTAAAAGTTATCATAATCATGGTGAAAAAAAGTGGAAGTGAAGTTTTAAGAAATACGGAATTGTTACAGGCCAAGCTCGTTACTAACGACAAGTAACAAGGTGGAATAGAAACCCACCTTTCGTATAGCGCCGGTTGCGATGATGCGTTTTTGCAGTTAGACAATAAAATGAATCTTTATTTGAAGAGCAACTTTCTGAACCTTTCAGTACTAAGTACGAGAAAAGAGGTCCCTACTCCCTATAGGACCTACCGATTCGTGTCTAAGTAAGTTTACGGCTAACTAACGCCCACTCAGACGAAGGACAAAAACCTAACAACAATGATTTACAAGTCGCGTTACGTAAACAGCGCCTGGAGCGACCGGGGAGGAGCATATGTGTTTGCGTATGAGTACAGTCGCTCGCTTGAAAACCATGACATAGCTCGCATGTCTCCCCAATTATTGTACCACCAATCGGAGCTAAATAGCGGCTCGTGTGTAGGTTGAATCCTATAGTGCCGTTTGTGTGACGCGATCTGTCCCTACTTTTTGTTCAGACCGCGAGCGAGGAGCGGGTGGCGGCGAGCGGTGGGCCGAAGGCGGGCGCGGCTCACGCGGGGGCTCCGAGGAGCCACGTGGAGCTGGCGAGTGGGGCCGCATGGGCCGCTCTGGCGGTGGCCCCGGCGGCGGCGGTGGTGGCGGTGCGGGCGGCGGTGGCCCCGGCGGACCCCCCGGAGCCCCTGCGCAGCGCCCGCCGAGGCGCAACTTCGATGATATGCCGCCTTCGCGTCCAGGTACTTATTTCGTGCAAATTTATTTATCCCATTGTTGTTTTTATGTATGTCGATTGAGACCCTTTGAGGCATTAAGCTTGTTTTGTTTTCTGAAAATCTCTTAGCAGTGAAAACATTTCGTCTCTTAAATTTATTTTTAAAAAGGCAACAATATTTTTAGTATTTTGTCAACCGACGCATATAGCTCTTGTCACGAGAACATAGACGATCGACTGTCAGTAGCACCGGGTTAGTGAGTCCTAGACGAGACGAAGTCGTAGTGCTGGCTGGTAACGTGCGCTCGACGTTCGTTGCAGATACCACAGGCAGACCGAAGCTGAAGCTGGAGCCGCGGACGGTAAAGGAGCCCGTGAACTCGCTGGCGTCGACGAGCCAGGCGTCGTCGATATTCGGCGGCGCGCGGCCGCGGGAAGAGCGGCTCAAAGAGCTGTCGGGCTCGGGCGAGTAAGCGGCTCAGAGCTCTCGCTCCACCTCTGTGTAAATGTATCTCCACACCCAACACTGATCCTTTATGTGTGCCCCGGTATTTAATTAATGTGCAGACTAAAATTGTATATGAACTCGAAGGATTTTTGTTAAGTTATGATGAGGTTGTAAATCATTTTTATCGTATATTTTGTTAGCATTATTATGTCGATGAGCTTACCGTTTCGCCGCGGGCGCCGCTCGGGCAGCGGAGCCCGCGCGCGATGCTTCGTTACTCGCAGTGTTAAATTGCTAGCAGACGTTTTCCCGTTCTAATCTCTCTGAGCTTGTGTGTTCGATATAGGCTTGCATAATATTTAATGTCTCAAGATAATATGAATTGTTTTCGTTCGTAATAATAACATTTGCATATGTTTCGAGTATGGCAAAGCGTTTATTTTTTTTTAAGTCTGTGGCGATATAGAGCTTCGTAAATGATTCTCTGTTGTAATTGTTTATCATTTTATTGATTGTTTAGTTTTATAGGTTGCGAAAATTAATCATTGATTGAGTAATTATGATACATAATTTAAGAGTTGATAATAATTATGGTGATGTAATAATTACGGTGTCATTAATAAAATTAACTTCCACGTACTTGGATTTCTACTTTATTAGATATTCTGTAATGTATTAAGATACGTGGCAAAGAAATTGAAAAAAAATCGCAAAATTGTAACAGAACATAGCAAAAAATAAATAAAAAGTGAACTCTTTATAATTGAGAGTTTGTTTGCATACCTTAACTCTCGAGTCCCCACTACTGATCCACTACTTCCTATCCATCCTAAATACCTTCTTATTACTAAGAAAGCGGAAAATTAAACAAAAAATATTTTAATTAATTACATAATCATAGTAAATGGCATAAAGCTTAAACAATATCATTGACTGTACAGGCTTAAATTTAAATATTTATTATTTAAAATATTTCAAAGCTTACTGGGGTTTTAATATGAGGCTCTTCAATTGCACAATGATGAAAAGCATTGACATTGCAAACTTAAGATATTTTTATACAGTAGAAAAATATTGATTGATTACATATCATCATAAGAACCCATCATTGAGAATCAGTAAGCTCAAGTGGGAATGGGCAGGGCACATAGCGCGTAGAACTGATGGCCATTGGGGCAGAATGTTCTGGATTGGTGACCTTTCGACCAAAAGCGCAGCATAGGACTTCCACCAACAAGATGGATAGATGACCTTGTAAAGATTGCAGGATCACACTGGATGCAGACCACTTGTTATTGGTTGATGTGGAAAACTGTGAGGAAGGCCTATGTTCAGCAGAGGATGTTCTTTGGCTGATATGATGATTAGAACTGAATTTTCATGCTTATTTATACCAAAGAATACTTGCAAACTTATTCCACACTAAGCAAAGGGGCCAGGATAGAACCTGTGTATTAATACAAACAACTCAATTAATTAACATGAATTTTATTCATATGTCCAAGTCATCATCTGGATCTTCCTCATCCCAGTCATCAACAGCATCAGGCTCGTAGTATATCTTGCTTTCTCCTTCATTAATCTTGCTCATGTAAGGCAACTGAAGCTTGTACTTTTCTAGTTTGTCAGTTTGGTCCACTTCTATTTTAAATGTAGTCAGATGTTCTGGCAAAGGTTTAGATGGTTCTTCTTCTACTTTCATTTCCTTAACAATAGGTGTTGACTTCAGAGTAGATGTACATACATCAAAGGACAGCATTTCAGTACTTCTTACTACTTTACCACTCTTTTTTAATAGAACATGAACTTTATTACTGGATACATCATCATAGGTTACTACTGCACTAGCTAAATGATTTAAATGAATTCTGAACTTGGACAAGGAGGAAAGGCAGTCTGTGTGGTGCACTAAAATAAGCTTTTTGACGTTGCTGCTTTTGCTAAGTTTTTTTATCACTTTCAAACACTCATTCCAACCTAAAATTAGGGACATTTGATTCACAGACTCAATTATCACAGAGCAGTTTTCACCTGTTAACTTATCTGTTGAATCATTGTCCAAGCCTTCATGATATACAACGTTCGGGTACGCTCTGAAAACATTCTTCCAGTGGGAAATTGGTTGTTCATAGCAGAAAAAATATATGTTGTTTTCAGGAGCAGTCAACTCCAAAAGCAATGGAATATCATTTTTATTGATGTCATCTTCTATAACTAAAAATGGTGCAGTTTTTAATCTTAATAAAGTCATTGTAATAGCATTTATTTGTACACGAACTCAGGTGAGATGAAAAATAAAACTTAACATTCTAAAGTGAGGTGAGATTGATTTAACAAATGTCATTGTGACATTTATTCATATGTGACATTTTACTTTTCTGAAGTAAAAAAGGGCAAGGATTTCCATTAAAGTACAGCCAAAAAAACACCTTTGAAAACGTTGGCTTTTTTTCTATGTGCATGTTTCTCGTGCGTCGTGCGCGTGCGTGAGAGGGAACACTCGAAATTGTTAAAGTGACCAAGTTCTAGCGAACCAAAACGGCTGTTATTTACAAATTATATAAGACTAGAGTAAAAAGCGTAGATTCGGGGTAAATACCGGGAAAATATCCATCTTTAGTTATAGGAGTGCAGAAAAACATTTAATTAATCCTTTTAATTCGTCTTGTAGTTTTAAACCAAAAGTACCAGGCGATTTCGAGTTTCGAGGATACTTTTGTAAAAATATATTGAAGTTTAGTTATGAATATTAGTTATTACCTTCAAGCAAAAATGTTTTTATTAAAATTTGTAAAATGTAAAATGATGGATTGTTCTATGTTGATAGACCTTTAGAGTTCAAATTTGCGCCTATACTAGGACATTATGAGCTCGATACATCGCAGCTGAAATTAGAATCGCTTTCATAGATTATTTAAGTTAGGTAGTACGAAACTAAAGTACTAGGTCATCATATTATAATTGATAAGTTATAGAATAGAGTATTAATAAATAAAGTGTTTTAATCGTTTTATTTTTCTTAAGTTTTACACCATGCTGGCAAGTTATTTAAGAAGAAGGTTCGGTATTATCATAGATATAGTATATAAGTTAGGGTTATGTAGGGTTTTATTCATGAAATACATTATGTCTATTTTAAAGTGAGTGACAATATCAAACATTTTGAAGTGTCACAATGAAGAGGGGATGTCGAAGTGATTTGGTACCGCAAATATTTAATGAAAATTTGTGGTAGGGATATAACGGCCATCGAAAGAAACCTGCTTTCTCTCGATTTGAACTATGGACTCCCAGTTACTAAGACGGTCGCTTATCTCGATCGGCTGTATCATCCTTGTCAGCCATGACATAGGGGAGAGGGGGGCACTTTTGGGGGCAAAATTGCTCGTTTAAAGGTAATAGATTCATGCAATAATATCCTTGTTATAAAAAGGATTTAGTTTGAATGGTATTGTGAGCATAATACATAAATAATAATAATAACAATCCTGATACATAAATAATAAAAAATGATGAAGTTAAGGCCCAACTGATATAGTAAATGGTAGATGCGTGGATACAGTTCTTTCTTTAAAATTATATCGAAATATTAGTTTTAAGACACAATATGTTTGCATGCTGAAGTTGTACGGCTAAATAGGTACCTACCTATAAGTGACTTTAAATTAAATGACCAACTTTGTACAACCCTATTTATCGCAAATAAAGATGATTGATGATACGATGTAACATAATAATTATGACATTGAATCACCCACTGTCCTCTTTCAAATTCCATTGCAACGGATTGCAACCGTTGTAGTTGTAACGCATTGATTACATGCTCCAATAATTACTTGTTTAATTATTAATTTCAAAAACTTTTATCGTGTGCGACTTATTTGGCCCTCATTTTGGGGGCGCTTAATGGAAAACCGTCTGTTCCGGTTTCAGGTATCTCAGGTCTCTAGTGCTAAATGACGGTGTTAACGACAGGGACGTAAAGACCCGAATCAATGCTGGTTGAATGAAATGGAAACAGGTCACAGGTACAACATACGATCCGGATTCCCTTAAAATTGAAGGGAAAAATATACAAGACGGTGAAATATGAAGTTTGATGTATGGAGCGGAGTACTGAGCTGTTAAGAAGACGGATGAACAGCGATTGCATGTAGCAGAGAGAATGTTGATATGGATGTGTGGTGTAAACAAGAATGGACAAGGCTAAGGGACGAAGGAGCCTCCTTTTGCGAGACGATGATGTCCCAGAAGGAAGCGGCGGAGAGGGAGAGGGTCTTCCCTCTCCCTCTCTCCCTCTCTCGATCCCTCGGCGCCCCCGCACCGCAGACGGAGGAGAGGCAGGACGCGGCGGTTGTATGACCGCTCTCTTGCCCCTCAAGGTGGCGTACAGATTGGTGGTGGCACGGGGGTGCCCCAGCATGCATTGCACACGCCATCGCGCCACCGCCTTCGAGAGGAAATAGTGCCGTTTCCCCGTCCCCCTATCCCCTAAGGGATGACGCGCAAGAGGGGCGCGCCGGGCCCGCCGCGTAGGCGGGCACGCTATCGGAGGTCGTCATGGACGCAAAGAATTAGCCAGCACCCATTTTTTGGTGGGTATAGTCCCCGCTCCGGATTGTCCCTGGAGCGGATCCGTGTCCTTTTCAGGACGCTGGGAGTCCCACACACGGCTTAGGCCCCCCGGCTTCGGTTATGGCTCTTAAAAGGGTTTTCCAGCGAGAAAAAAAAGTTGGGGACATTTTATGAGGAGGAACGACGGCCACGTGGTGTGGAGAGTGATGATTATGCAAGTTGAGGGCTGGAGAGGAAGAGATCGACCACGGAAGAAATGGATAGAAATGTGTGAAGAGAGATATGTGCGTTTTCACACATTACATGACTCAGTGTCATGAGTCAGATACGATATGGTATCGAAGGGAAAAACATACTGCGCCGCCTCTGGGTATAAACTGGGGAAAGGGTAAGTGAATAATGTTAATGGTAACCCGTACAAAACCTGCTGTAATATTTTATTAAATAACAGACAACATCCATGTGGGGTGAGAACAAGGTGCACTGTATTTAGGCAGGTACCTACGTTTCTCGTTCAAATAACATCTTATAAAACAAACGTTTCCAACTTATGTCATCCTGGTCACATCCTTGTTTAGAAATATAACATAGACAATGACAATGAAAAAATACACTAGACAAATCATTAAATACTGGTAAATAGTACTCTTTCTGTACCTAGTGAACGAACCTACCATTTCAAAGTCATGTATTTCCTGCTCATTATGTACGATTTTGTATATAGAGTGAGAGCCCGCGAAGCCCAGACCTTCGTTAAATTATAAAAGCTGAAAATTCTATATATGTCCCCTATACAGGTATAAGCAAACCCAGCCAATACAACCTGGGTCGCGGTGGCTTTGGCAGGTAACAGGTAGTAAAGGTGAGTAAAATTGTGTTTCAAATTTGTGATAGCATTAAACTTAGTTTGTATATACACTGCTCAACAAAGTCTAGGGAACAGGAGGTTTTTAGGGAATATTTTTATCCTACTACTATTATAAAGGCGAAAGTTTGTAATAGTGATGTAACGAATGTTGGATTTTTCACATTCGCGAATGCGAATGCGAATGCGAATATTCATCTCCAATATTCGCGAATGCGAATGCGAATGTTAAATTTCAAACAAAGCGCGCGCAAAATGGTTGACATTTCGTGTCGGCCATGTTTAAACTGAACATAGCCGAGCCGATACAAGTTGAATGAACGAAGTTAGTCACAGAAAGTTCATTCGAAAAGTTTTGTTTTGATTTGAGGTTAGTTTAAGGCATGGACTTTCATTATTTTTTCTGTGGTGGAGTTGAGTTGTGATTTTGTTATTTTAATTAGACTATCAAGAACAAAAGAGAAAGTGTTTCTAATTTAGTTGCTTACCAAGACTGTTCCATTTTTTTTTAATTCGAGTATGATTAAATAAAAATATATAAATCTTATCAGTTGTGTTATCATTTCATATGCAACCATATAATAATTTCCTTTTTGTTTGTTAAATACATTCGCTAAATATTCGCATCGTTTTTTGCGAATAAGAATGCGAATGCGAATATCGAAAAATATGCGAATATTCGCGAATGCGAATGCGAATGCGAATATTCGTTACATCACTAGTAAGTATGAGTGTATGGATGTATGGATGTTTGTTACTCTTTCACGTAAAAACTACTGAATGGATTTGAATGAAACTTTACCACAATATAGCTTATACATCAGAATAACATATAGGCTACAATTCATAAAGAATTTTTAAGATAAAGGCTTTCCACGCGGACGAAGTCGCGGGCGGCCACTAGTTTTTATATATTTTTGTTTTAAAGTTTATATACCAATCGATGCGCAATTTAATGCTTAATTACTTAGTTGCGTATATAAATAAGATTCAGTTTTTGAATTACGATGTAATTTTAATGAAAAACAAAGAAAGTGTATTACAGAACTAAACAAAGAAATTTAATTTAATAAAATTTCTTAAAAATTAAAACATTACCTACAGTTAAGAACAAATATGCGGGGACTTTTTTAATAATCAGTTGGACCCCCTAAGGCATTAACAACAGCTTGACATCGTCGTGGCATACTGATTATGAGACTATCGATTGTCTCTTGAGGAAGAAGACTCCATTCTCTGGAGAGATGTGAATAAAGTTCATCTGCTGTGTTCAAATTTTGAGGGAGATTTCTAAAAGCCCTTCTCTTTAGTAAATCCCACGCGTGTTCAATGGGATTGAGATCCGCGGACTGAGCAGGCCACTCCAGCACTTCGATGTTGTACTCGCGGAACACATCCATCACCTGACTCGCAGTATGTGGTCGTGCATTATCTTGCATAAAAATAAAATCTGCGCCCAGATTTTGTCGGTGCGGGATGACCACGGATTGGACTACCTGTTCGCAGTATCGCTCTGCATTTAAATTTCCCCTGATCAAAACGAGATCCGTCCGTCCACCCAGGCGGATTCCAGCCCACACCATGATTGTACCACCTTGGTAGGGATGCACCTCCTGTGGGTTTTGAAGCCGACTCTGCCGACCAGGAATCCGCCAAACACGCACTCTTCTTGAATCTGGATGAAATCCGAAGCGAGATTCATCGGAGAACAGTACATGTGCCCACTGATCTACGGTCCACTGCAAATGTTCACGTGCCCACAATAATCGACGTCCTTGATTTCCATGACGCAGCGCGGGCACTCTTAGTGGTCTGCGAGCACGAAGATTAGCTTCATGGAGTCTCCTCCGAGCAGTCTGGTCACTGATAGCAACCTGGTGCTGCGACTGGAGGTCTTCTACCAACTGACGAGCCGTAATGGTGGGTTGCCTCCTTGTGACATTTTGCAAAAACCGGTCTTGCCTTTCCGTAGTAACCCTATACCTGCCTCTGTGCCTTTCGGCTACATCGCCAGTAAGTCTGTAACGTGCCCACAGTCTGCAGATAACGCTCGCGTGAGAATTCGGAGCAGCTGCAACTTCGCGTTGGGGTAGCCCAGCTTCCAACATTCCTACAGCTCGAATCATTTCTTCCCGCGTTAAATGACGTCGTGACATAATGGCCGTAGTCGCAAAAGTTACGAATAACAACAGTTAATTTTGTTTTTCAATAAAATCATAAAACAATAAAACAAATTTTTATCTTTAAAATTCTCATACAGTATCACTACACAGCAATCAAAGTGAAAGATTCCCGCCTTTTACGAAAATTCTTTTGTTTCTAATTTTTTTTAATAAATTCGAACAACGTTTGATAAACATTCAGCCTACCTGTTTACCTCAAAGAGATCAGTACTTTTTTAAAGAAGATTTTACAAATAAAGTCATATAGTTGGCTTGTTCCCTAGACTTTGTTGAGCAGTGTATTTTAACTTACAATGATATAGGGAATGGTTGCATGAAAATTTGAACCGCACGGCGGAAAAAGAATCGACGTAGGGGTAAAATTTCTTAACACTTTTTGTTTTAAGGACGGTGTCACATCACTAGTCTAAGTTACGTTACATCCCTAATCCGCTATATTGTCGGTGTCTTTGACAGATGTCATTCGTCTATACACATGGTTGTTAACCTCACGTTTTTGGTCTAATATTAAATATACTGTGCCTGCAATCAAGCCTTTCATTTAATAGAACAGACGGAAACTTCGCTATGACTTGCCAAATAATGCCGGCGCATTTTTATTTATTAACCCTAATACAAAAGCACAATTGACAGGAGTACTTGTTTTCTTTTGAGTTTTATATTTATAGACCTGTATTTTTTCCCTAATTTTGTAAAACGTTCTCTGAGTATAGCTTCGGGGCCTTCCATCATCTTTGCTTCGGGGTAAGGTAAATGAAATGAAACTCGTCATTAGGGGCTTATATTAAAACATAATAATTTACTACCTACTTAGTCTTAGATCTATTTTTCTTCAAGATATACTCCTTGATGTAGAAGTCGGAGAAGAGGAACAGGATGAAGATGTTGTGCGGCAGGAACATGAAGGAGATCCACTTGGGGTACTCGCACGAGGGCTCGAACAGCACGTGCCCGAAGTGCAGGATCAGCAGCACGAACTGCAGCTGGAAAACGACCGCAAACGTAAGCTTACACAGCATACACAGCATACAGGTTGGCCAGAAAAGTGAGGTCCAAAGTTTTCAAAATAACATTTTGAGCATTCACTTTGTCAATCTGTTGAAATCTGACTTGTTTTTTTGTCATTGCACGTCACATTAAACACTTCGGTATCTTATGCTCCTACGATTTTGCAACAAAATTGGGTAGCCTGATGTCCTGGCTACTATCGTCCAGATCAATGCGGCTATCGTCCAGTTCGATCCGGCGAGAAGAACGTTCTCCCACCCAAATAATGCGTTCTCATGATGATAACGAGTACTCACAATTTGCAGCTGCGTGATGTACTTCTTCCACCAGTGGCGCACCCACTGCTTGCGCACGATCGAGACGAGGTAGTAGCTGTACATCACCGCGTGCACCATCGAGTTGATGAAGCCCAGCATGATGCCGTGACCACCTGAAACCGACCACGACAGAAATATAACAAAAGAAAAAATAATAAGAACACACTCACTTCAGTTCAGTTCAGTTTCAGCTAAATAAACTTCAGGTCAATATAGCTCTTACGTTTTGTAAACTTGTTCTATTGTGGTTCTATAATAGTACATTATGGTACTAGTGTGTGTGTAACATTGGTGATTATAACCGCCGAGGCGCCTTAAGAGAGTCGACGACGGTACGGTAATCATCAATACACACGTGTATCATACGAGGTTTTTCAACACACTTGTGAATAAAATAACAATTAAAACTCATTTTATTTAGTAGATAAAAAGTTTATTTTCCGCGCATAGGGGTTGCGCCTATTCTGCCACGTACAAAAAGGGGACTTTAAAGTTTTCTTTTTTTAAATCTATAACTCACTAGTGAGTTATAGCAATGAAAAAGTCACAGTTTGATTATAGGTGTTATTATTAGTCTAATTGCAGTGAAATTACAACCACTTTATGAGCAAGTGTGTTGGAAAATTATTTTTTCACTTCTCATGCTCGAAAAAGTACTACTTTATGCAGGATCTAGGCGACATAAAGTTGAATTTTATGCACTTGTGCATAAAAGTAGCTTTTTAAATGTGTCTACACTAAGGCAGTGACCATTTAGCCCATACAGCCAAAAACAATTAATTGTACATGGATAAAACTTGCCAATTTATAATATTTCCTTCCCTATTTGCATTTTTGATTTATAATAAGATAATACGAAAAAGAAACTAAATATCAAAACGTGTTTACCACAAAAAAAAAACATTATTCCAAAATAATTTAAGAATAGGCTGTATATTTTTTTTCATTGCCCGAAAATTATGCAGGAAAATTAAAAAAGTAAAGTAGCGGGAAAGAAGCCGTGAACTTTTCGTATTGAATTTTCTCAAATTATTGTTTTATTTTCTCGCAATCGAAGTGAAAAGCAGAGTTTACAACTCGTGCACAAATCATTTTTATCCTCGACTTCATCATCTGCCCTCGCCCTGCGGGCTCGGGCATATAACGATCTCGGATAAAAATGACTTGCTTTATGCACTCGTTGTAAAATCTACTATTTGATGAGGTTTTCTGCGATTTGAGTACTAAATAATCACCTAAGCTAGCTGATATAATGTGTTGTATGTTATGTGTGTATGTATATTAAAATTATAGCAGTTGGTATATGAGGCTGATGGTGATGCAAATTCGTATGCACGATTCGTATGTGAACTTAAATACATAGTTCAATCATGACGCAAGTCGATAAATAGCATAGACTCTCATAGATCATAATAAACGAAATGTAATTACATAATGTAAGGTTTCTTTGAACATTTGTAATCATGATAATATGCATGCTTCCAGTTTCGCCTGGCACGGATTTCTCCTCAATATTGCAAGCATAGAAATGTATCGCAATGATTATTGGGCGGATAAGAGGAGGCCTACATTTGTGTCTTAAGTAGGTAGTTGTAAATCTAGGCCTACTATAATCTGTCACGTTCTTACCTCAAAGTGGCGTGTGGTGATATAATTATTTTCATCTTTGTTTGTTAATAGCAACTTGTACTAAACTGTTAGTACTGTTATTATAATTTAAAGTTTATGTTAAGCATGACGTCATAAAGCCCCGTGAACTGCTAGGTATGTGTGGTACCTACTCGTATTACAAAATGTTAGAACTTACCTGGAACATATTTAGTTCCTATGAAGCCCAGTAAGCACATGCCCAAATGATGGTACACGTGTAGGAATGATATTTGTGAGTATTTCTTCCGCAATACGAAAAATACCTGTGAAGCAAGGAAATAATGATGAGCTTTAGTAGTTATGAAACATATTTTGTTACTACTTCGTCCGCATAAGGTAGTGTTTTTGGAATGCGTTGTTTTCCCGTAATACCAATTTTAACCAAATAAAATTTAAATCTTTGGTAATTTAGAAATGAAAGCGATCAGATTCCCCGAAAAATATTTTTTCCCATGGGAGTGCGTAGTTTTCCCGCAGTCAAAAGTAACCCATGTCCTTTCTTAAGTCTAGAACTATCTTCTTACCAAACTTCATTTAAATCTGTTTAGTAGTTTAGGCGTAAAAGCGATCGGCCCACTTGAAATTTCCCATGGGAATGCGCCATTTTCCCGCGGTAAAAACTAGCCTTCTTTCTCGGGTATCAAAATACCTCCATACCAAATTTCATGCAAATTGGTTCAGTTGTTTAGGCGTGATTGAGTAACACACACACAGACAGAGTTACTTTGGCATTTATAATATTAGTATGGATATTAACGAGTTTGGTCAGATATTAGCGGGTAAATATATATTTTTGAATTTTAACTACTTAAAATTGTTTTGAAGATCCGCAATAGGTTCATAATATACCTTCTGAGTACCTACTCGAATAGTGCTCGATCGAGCTGTTTCCGTAACTAGACGTCATTGTAAATGATGATTTTGGACACACAACACTGTCGTCTACACTATCATTCATTGCCTATCATTGTCTGTCAGTTGTCAAAGCTATTTAATGAAGTGAAGGCTGTATTACCCCAAAAAAAATTGCATAACAACAAAGAATAATAATTAATATAATAATTAAAAATTTAAAACCACTCTCGAGCGAGTCCGAACAGTTCGACACTAAGACGATACGGTATCGCTCTTCCCTGAGATACTTTACTACCGATGAGTTTTTTTAGAAAGGCAATGACAATCATTGTGACTGAATTTGATGCGCTGCTTTTTCTCAGCACTGGACTAAATCGTCCCGAAGCAGTAGTAGGGTTAATTAATATGTTTGGATGTTAAGGTATGACTGGTAGAGAATGCCTTACGGCGTTAAGTCCACCATTTGTACATAGTTTTGTTGTGCAATAAAGCTTAAATAAATACATAAAATAGACGTGTAAAAGTGCCCCTTTTAATTGCAGGAATAAATTTATTATATTATTGATTTTTGTGAGCCTGCTGCCTAAAAACAAATTCGTTCGTAATTGGCTTGCATGTGCATGCAAGTGCAACACGCTGAAGATTGCAACCGATCTGACCTAATCTAGGCTGCAGCAGCATCGATGCCCGGGCCGCTGGAGCGCGACCGATGGCACGCATTGCCCTCGTTTTTATTATAAAATATGTGTGCCATTCAACACTTGGACGTTTTCCCACATTATGAAATGCAACTCGATGATTTTACAGGTTTTGGTATCGAGTTGCTTTCTCTAGTCCAAGAGGATTTGTTGAGTTGAGTTGAGACTGATAATTTTGTACCGGTCATTTGAGTTGATTGATAGGGATAGGATTGTTTAGCGCTACAAAGTATTTTTTTTCCTAACTTGGTGATTCATAAGCATAATTTCTTTTGCAACCTAAATTGATGTTGAATGTTTCCCAACCATACAAGTATACAAGTGATTAAAAGGGCATTTCCCGGCGCGCGCACCATTTTTCCGATCGGACATCCGCACTGATTTCTATTAACAAAAAAGTTTTGTAACCTATTGCTGTACGAGTATTAGACTTAAAGCGTTGTTTATTTTGTCTGATAGGTATAAAATAGAGTCTCTTAAGCCCAATAAAACCACATCTCTTAAAACCGACGATCCTCGCAGCATCGTTCGTATATTTGATAAAAAAATACTACTGCCCGTTATTTTTTTTTACTTTTTCTTCCTAAGAACTATCCCCGTATTTCAAGGAATATCATAAAAAAAGAATTGGCCAAATTGATCCAGGCGTCCTTGAGTTTTGCGCATACAAACACATTTTCGATTCATTTTTATATTATAGATAGCACAGCAGGCAGGACACCGTCTGCTGTGTTCGCTAGTTTTTTATATAAGTAGTGTACAGATGCATGTAACGATACGCACCGTGTCTAATAAGTCAATGATCTTGATGATGTAGTAAAGCCAGACGCGGCTAACGACGACGCGCTCCAGCGGCGTGTCCTCGTAGATGATCTTCTGGCACCACAGGCTGTAGTAACCCGGCAGGTACAGCCTGGTAAGACACTGGAACAAACACTTGCATGTTACGAAGACAGAAAGAAATCTTAAAAGGTCAGCTAAAATATCACCCTGGAAAATTGGAAGCCTGTTACCCTTTGGTATTCCGTGAAATTCACCCAACCTTGACTATCATTGGGATGATATGATTATTTGCCGATAAGATGCCGTATGATATGAAATCACGAATGAACGCGTCTTTGCTCACAATCTCTCCTAAAGTAGGTACTTAATAGAATGCTGGTTTCATCTTTAGTTTCAAGTTCAAAAGGTTTTATACTCATTATATAGAAAAAAAGCACATTATAGCGCGATATGGGTTTTATGCGTGGCACAAAAGTATAAAGGCCTTGTTGCCAATGCGATAGTCAGATCCTGCAGAGTTCTCGCTGATAGGCATTGACCACAAACCACCGACGATTTGCGCAACTGTTGTTTAACCTAAGCCCTTGGCTGCATTGCCTCAGAAAATCTAAATAATGCATTAAATGAATGTCAAAAACCAACGAAGTGCATCTTGAGAAAGATCGATACCACTGAAAGCGAATTGATTGACCTCTCGAACCTTGCGTTCGAGCCCCCAGTGCAATCAAAACCTGTTAGTTTAATCGGCAATTTGATAACCTCGCGAATTTGTTACTGACGCGTGTTAGTACATGAGCAATGTAAGGTGCTAATATACAAAGGTGGTTTGATTTCGAGACCTCTGCGAGTTCGCTTTGTTAATCGTCGATCATCGCACGCCGTCTGAACACGCGCTTACGTAAAGGAAACCGTTTTCAGGCGCCCCCAGTACTGTATCCAGTAAACAGGTTTTTGTTGTAATAATGTCGATGCGCGCGGTATTGAAATTTCTTTTTTTTTTCATACAAAATAGAAGCATCCACTTCTGAAGAGCCTGAGCGCGGTTACTACAGGAATCCATCTTATATCAACTTTGCGGCGAACAACCTCGAATGACTGATGATTCAATAGTTTCAAGACTATACCCCACGTCTCGATTTACATAAACTGACAGCTTTATTGATTTTAGGGATTCATATTGACGAGTACAATGGATGTAACCGGTGTTTGTACTGATAGTAAAAATAAAGTATTTACATTATCTACACAACAATGCGTTGCTGCTGAATGCTGATGATAATTTAGTAATCTGTGCTTACGTACGTAACATTTTGGCCTTTTCATCGCATTCATCTCCATGAAAATCGCTAAATAATTAATTTTAGGGTCAATGTATATTTGAACTTATCACTAACTGAAAATTACCTGCAGAGCTAAGTACATCGACAAGAATATCTGGACCACGTTGTAGAGGACGATGGGCCCTTTAAGGTTGTAGGGGGGCCGGTTGGCCATGAAGGCGGGCCCCCACGAGCGCACGAACCGGTGGTACACGTACATGATGGCTATGATGGGCAGCGGGTTCGACACCAGGGGGAAACCGTTCGTCCGGGGGTCTGTGGACAAACCATAACCACAATTACTGGGATGGAAGACATTGTAACTTCATGAAGCCCGCTACCACATTGTACCTTAAGCTCTTCTGCTTGACCGTAATATTACTTCATCATGTCATCGTTTGGTTACTGAGATGCAGGCTCTATTAAAATACTTAATAATATTTTAAATGCAAAAATGTGAATAATTTTCTTGAATTGATATATAATTTTTAAAGGTATTCAAAATAATGAAGTTGTATCTTTTTATAATGGAGTCACGGAATTTCGTGGCTAAACTTACCTGCAAGGTCTTCATTGAGGTAGTGGTAGTATTGAGTTATGTTATCCACAACCGTCCCCATTTTGATGGTGGTTCTGCAAAAGAAATAAAAGATGGTTTAATGAATCTACGTATGTCTATAATAAATAAACTAGGTAGGTACTTAGGAAGTTTAAAGTATTAGTTTAAAAGTCAAGTAGATTGAATACTAGATTGTTGTATGTATTGGCTACGGCGGATTTGTTAGGTACAAATCCGCCGTAGCCAATACGAGTACATACATCTTTTTTCCAATTTTATTTCATAAATCGATAAAGCTAACTATAATTCATGAAAATTTTATGTTACATTCAAATTAATTTGTCCTATTTCAAGAAACGACTTTGTAGTATGACAAAGCAAATTCATGAAAATTCCAGTAAAGAATATTTAACAATAACGGTAGAATCCCGATAAATATTCATGTAGTCCCTAATTAATTCAGGGGCCAATGACTCGACTAATATAATCGAGGGAATGGCACTTGTTTACGAAAAAAAATATGATTTTACTATGTAACTGTAATTCTTATGATTTTTTTTGATCACAGATACAGGTATTATGTTTCTACAAAACCACTTAATTGCTCAGACGTTACTTCTTACCATTCTGTACGCAAAAATTTGCGTTCAGTGTGCCTTCAGGTCAGTGCCGGATTAGCCATATAGCAGGAGGCAGCAAATGCTACGGGCCCCGCGCCAGTGCCCAAAAAACCCAGAAATGCAGGGTGTAAGCAGTATTGCTTTAACTAAAACCATGGACTTAGACCATAATTTTGAGCAAGTTTCCCATAGAAACTATAACATCGGAAAAAAAAACATTTCATTATAGATTGAATTTAGTATAATATAATAATTAATGTACTACAAGAACTATTGTATGACACAAAAGTAATGAACAGTGAATTGATTTTTCACCTTACGCCGATGTGAATGTAGCGAAATGGCCAAGCCACATATTTGGACTAAGGTGTAGAGTTTGTGAAGTTAGGCCTTGTAGAGTTAGGGCGTGTAGTGTTAGAAGCTTGGCTCTACATGAGATCTGATAACTTTTTGACAGTGCGAGTCATATGGGCTCGTCTTGGCAACATTTTACATGAAAATGATTTTGGTGGGATCTTAGCTTTTCTCAAAGTAAGCGTTGACCACACTGTAATTATAAGGGTATATTATTATGCTGCAAGTTGGCAATACTTATAGGGGGAATCCCCTTATATTGTTTTCGATTCGAGCTGTTTGTATAACCGGACCATGTAGAATAGTTTTCAAATGATAACCAAAAAGAAAATAATAAATTGGATACTTAATTTTGTAAACCTACTTTTCAAAGTCTTCAGTCAGTGGACTCAGTCGTTCTTTCCTAACTACCACTATTACATAAGTTTATTTTCTTTCGATTTAAGAAATTTTGTTGCTTTTTAAATTGATGGACTACGTCTACTACGTATTGATAGGTACGTCGCATGATATAGTTTTTAATTATTACGTGCTTTTCTGTTTTCGTTTCTGTTTTTTCGACCGCGGTGGACTAATACAAAATTAGCATAGTTCTACTGTTCTATAATTATAACAGCAAAATTATGCATTATATCACCATAGTGAAAACGACGAAAACGATTAGCTCTGAAATTTTTGATAAGTAGCTAACTTTTTTGTTCATATATCAACCTACTGTACAAAAATCAGAATCCGAGACACTTAAGTTTTAGAGTCGAACATTAATGGGGGCGGTACGACGCTAAATTACTTAAAAAGGGGGGATTGCATTGATTAAACTAAGTTTCCCTCAATTCAAATTCTTTTCAACAAAAACGTCATTGGAATCGTAACCAAATGTAGAAATAGTGTTTCGCATTTATTTGAGTTTGATGATCACAAACTGCAATGGAGAACGTTCTTTTTCAAGATTGAAACGAATAAAAAAATCCTTAAGGAACACAATGGGACAAGAACGCTTGAATGACCTCACTATAATGAATATAGAGAATGATTTACTTAGAACGACGACTTGACGAGTGTTATATCTAAATTTGCATGCATTAAATCACAAAAATCTTTTTTGTAAATGCTCTGTTTTGTTCACATCCTAAATTTCAGTAGTCAATGTAACTCTTGGGCCCCATAGTCACATTTGCTACGGGCCCCGCACCGGCTATATCCGGCGCTGCTTCAGGTCATGACATTCATTACATATTTTAATTACAAAGTAAAGCACTTATGTTTTATGTTAAAAAGTTTACTTTAACTTAGTTTCGTTAAAGTAATAAAATAAAATCGTGAAGTTACTTTTATATTAATCTTTGATAAATAAGCTATTTTATTTATAAGTATTGTGATTTTACTAAATTATCAGAACAAACGCATACAATGTATGTAATAAGCGGGATTGGACGTTACTTGGGATGCGATAAACGCATACTAGCTATTTAGATATTATAAATGCAATTCAAAAACTTAAATTACTGATCTTAGATAAATAAATACCTACCTAGTTTGGATGTTATGAGATAACAATATTTATACTGTCTGATTTTAAAATTTCGCTTTGCATTGTAACACTACCTAATTACTTGTTTTCGGGTCAAAACGCGATATATTTTAAAATGAGTATTAAGTACTCGGTAAAATTTATCGCGTTTAGACCCTAAAACCAGTAATTCATATAGTCACCGTGTTTTTTTTTAAATTTTAACATTAATTCTAACAAAACCTCTTTGTTAATGAGGCAAAAGACACCTGTTAATGAGTAGTACCTACTTGTAATTAGCACTATTTTGGCAGTTTATTTATATTTTATGAATATCGACATCTATTATATAAAATTCTCGTGTCACAGTTTTCGTTGCCATACTCCTCCGAAACGGCTTGACCGATTCTCATGAAATTTTGTGAGCATATTGAGTAGGTCTGAGAATAGGCCAATATCTATTTTTCATACCTCTAAGTGATAAAAAAATAAATAAATGGCAAAACAACGGTTGCCGGGTCAGCTAGTTTTAATACAAATTTATCGCGTTTAGACCCTAAAACAAGTAATCCTACTACTATTATAAAGGCGAAAGTTTGTATGTATGGATGTTTGTTACTCTTTCACGTAAAAACTACTGAATGGATTTGAATGAAACTTTACCACAATATAGCTTATACATCAGAATAACATATAGGCTACAATTCATAAAGAATTTTTAAGATAAAGGCTTTCCACGCGGACGAAGTCGCGGGCGGCCACTAGTTCAACAATAATTCTAACAAAACCTCTTTGTTAATGAGTCAAAAGACACCTGTTTATGAGTAGTACCTACTTGTAATTAGCACTATTTTGGCAGTATTTTATGAATATCGACATTTTAATACAATTGTGTGTACGATATTTAGGTACCTACAATTCATTTACTTCATTGCCGACTTTGAAAGATACATTTGCGGCGTGGGGTGTTGTATTGTTTTGTCTGCTGCCAAGCCGAAACCAAAGTAAGTTTATTTTTATTAAGGTAAAACTAAAATATCCTCGTTTGGTTGAGTAACAATTAATTTTTGAATAAGTTTATCCTTGCGAAAGGTACCTATCATGTTTTATAATAGTGATTGAAGTCACCGCACAGCAGCACTGCTAAAAGTTAACTTTTATCGGATCGAAATATAGTAAGTAGATCGGAGATTTTCCAACCATATTGAGGCATATGGGTGTACGGAATACCTTTTTTTTGATAATCGAATCGTATGATAACATTAAATTTATCCACAAATTAATAAAAGTCATTTTGCGTATTCCCAAACCAACGAAGGCATTAAATAAGGAAACTATTACACTTCTGAATTACGAATTTCAATGTTATTTATTTTATTTAAACTTTATTGCTGAACAAAACTTTGTAAAAAGGCGGGCTTAACGCCGTAAAGCATTCTCTAGCAGTCATTTTTATTTGTCATGAAGTCAAAAAATTTGGTAGCCTGTTCGGATGGATAGTCGACGCTCTACCCGTAATTCTTGTCATGGATCGCATTTTTGTTGGTTTAACGAAGTCAGTGTTCATTCTACCTATGTTTAAGTTTATTTTTCAGTATACCCAAAAACCATACCAACTACGCTTCAAATGCTGTTATGACTCGGCTACCCTCAACATACAATGCTAAGTACAGCCATATTGACCTTTTCAACATGAGCAAAAGTGCATTTAAGAAAAGATCTTTGTTGAAAACATCATATTTTTAAGATTGTCTACAACCGATTTGATACATCCATTTAGTTTAAATATATTTGAATCCATCTATTTTTTGTTTTATGTCTTGTGATGTTTGTTGTCTTTATACCACAAGTTTTTTAAGTATTTTAAATGTATGGAACTAAATGCACGCTATGAAACTCTATTATTGGCTTAAGTCATTAGAATACTGTGTACTACGCAATGTAAAGTGTAAAAAGGGCTGTTGAGTTTCTCAATAAATAAAATAAAATAAAAAAAAAATAAACCAAAAGGGTATGTACTACCTAATTTGTAGTAGGTAAGTAAGAAATAATGATGTAACATTGAAAACTTTTGCATTTGACGTATTATCGTTTAGGGTTATTATTTCACCCGTAGGAGCACATTCAAACAATTCATGCTTCCCGCAATTTTTGAATTTGGTAAAATGGGCAGGAAACTATTTACGTAGATAAATCCTATGGATGAAAATCTAGTATGCGCAGGCGAAGTCGCGTAAGACATTAAAAATCAAGTTGTTTCTTTAATGATATCAAGTTTTCTAAAGTTTAAATCCCGATTGGAGCTATATCAATCAATACCGCCACAAAGTATATTAAAAGTTAAAAACCGCACACTTTAAACTTTTTACATTAGACGACCTATCTGTCGCAACTAGTGACCCACACGTAATATAAGTATATTTATGAAATCACTTGAACTAAAGTTTAATAGTATAGTTTTTACAAAGTGTAAATAAAAATAAATAAATATAAAAAATATCGATGTACCTTTGGAACGTGCTCGCCGCGCCGCGCTAACCGCAAGATTGAGCCGCGGGTTGCTTCACCCGCCAGAACCTTTGGGCTGCCTCGCGATCGTGAATGGTATAATGAATACAATTAATTGTAATAAACCGCTTTATTTATTTATTTAAGTTCTGCACAAACATGTGTACAATGGTGGATTTAATGTCGGCTTTAACTGGACGCTGGTGGCTCGAACAGCGAGAAATCACACTAAAATTAGGCCCCTATTCGATAATGCAGCTACGCGGCTGTCTGCGCCCGCGCACCGTTATTTTTTCGACTGGAAAACGCTTTCTGCATACCCACTTATAAGGGTGACGATAGGTAATGTGGGACTCCCAAACTCAGAAGGAGCTTGATCACCTACTTAAACCAGTGCCCTCCGGTACCATTAGAAGAGTAGGTATATGAGTGTGCACCATGAGTACTTATTTTATAATGTAATCGCTGGCGTTGCGTGCTGCTATTGTAAAATTCAAGTTAGTAGGTAAGTACTACGAGTATGTACGTGTAAGAAATACAAATTTATTGTTAACCAAAGTTACTTATCTCAACTTATGAAAATAACTACCCAGTTATTTTCATACAGTTCGTTCGGTACACGAACAGTACATAAAACAAGGAGTCAGAGATTATTGTAACTTTAGTAAAAAACTTTATTGTCATAAAGATGACAGAAGTTAATCGTTTGGCAGCCCATGACAATATTATGACATAAAATTCTTCAAAATTCACAGGGATGGCTTCTCAACACAAATAAAATAATTATATGGAAATGGAATGGAGACTGTCCTCAGTGCTCGTTCCTATCGCTACACTACTGAAACGCGTGATGTCCTCAACCGTGATGGTCACTCGACCTTCTGTTAGTTTGTCTTACAAAGTTCTGGGAGACGAACAAGATGTAGACGACGAAGTGCCTCCATTATTTTTATTCCACGGGTTGCTGGGCTCAAAGAAGCACTGGGAAAGTTTGGGAAAGACACTAATGCATATGACGAAACGGCCTGTAGTTTTGGTGGACCAGAGGAACCATGGAGACAGCCCTCACATCGGCTCGCACAAGTACAACGAGATGGCTGAAGACGTCACACGACTCCTCGAGAAGCTGGCGGTGGACAGGGCGTGCCTCGTGGGACACAGCATGGGGGGCAGAACGTGCATGTGTGTGTCCCTAATGGCTGTAAGTTCCTCTTTCAACTACACTACTGATGTATTTGAACATAAAATTGTTTGAAGAGGCATGACAAATTGCGATTATAAATTAAATGAGAAAAGCCGGAAAAAACAGACAATTCTGAAGCTACAATTAATATAAATTTAATCTTTCGTTAATTTTAGAGAGTGACTCTACATAGGACCGTATTAAATACTTATTTCATTTATTTAATTCCATTTTGGCTTGTTTACCTGCTCGATGTTTTATTTCTCCATAATGTGTAATTAATTTACCTTTACTGTTTTCCCCTAAAAAAACTTTGACTTAATTTAACACTCTCATATTGTAATTCTCTTCTTGCAGCCTGAAAAAGTTGCAGCTTTGCTAGTAGTGGACATATCACCAGTGTCATCACCCCCATTCCTCACAGAATACTTGTACAAAGTTCTGGGCGCGATGGATTCCGTCGAATTCGACCGACCGAAGACCATTCGTAAAGCGAAAAAGCAGGCAAAGAAACAGCTGAAGAGTTTAATTACCGACGACATGCTCATGAAAGCCGTTCTATCGAACATCAACATCAAATCTGACAGCACCATAGGATGGACGTGTAATTTGGATGCGCTCATTCAAAACTTCGAGGACATCTCATCCTTTCCAAAGGAGATGAAAGGGAAAAAGTATCGCGGCCCTACGTTGTTCGTTGGAGGGCAGCTGTCGGATTTCATTCCGTACGTACGTAAAGAGGGGTATTGTTCTGGTGATGTAGGATAGGACGTCTAGGTTTAATGAGGTTGGAACTTTTTTGCCATGCATGCTTTGTTCGGAGGGATCGAGTTTCGGACTTCGCCTTGTTGGATCAGACATGTAACGTGCCTTACCTATTACTTACTAAGCTCACTGTATATTTTTCTTTTCAGACCAGATGACCTAACGAAGATCCGAGAGTACTTCCCGCAAGCTGTGATCCACTACGTGCCCAAGACTGGACACAACCTTCACATAGAAGATCCTCAATCGTTCCTAGAATTCGTTCTAGCCTTTTTCAAAGGTGTTAAGTGACTGACTAATGACCTACTTAATTTCAGAAAACTGATTTCAATTTCTCATAAGCATCTTATTCTTGCAACAAACCTTCCCAAGAAGGTAACTGCTAATTAGCGATCGGGTGACTAAGTTAGTGAGTACTTTAACAGAATAAGTAGGTAGCTAGAGGATATATAGATTTATCTAAAATAAATAAAGTTTTAAGAAACTACGAATTAACTATGAAAATAACATAGGTAATAACAAATATCTATTCACGACAAAAAAGTGAAAGAATGTATGAGATATTATGTGCAAGATAATGTCATCATGACAGTCATAATGACACCAATAGTGATTCCTATTTCCTAGGGAACAGAAAGATAATCCAAATCGAAAACGAATTGCAAAAGAAACGCTACCAACACCTTACCACCATCGTCTAGGGTTCCGCAAATAAATTAAACAGTGTTTGAGCGTTGTCTTAATATAGGTTTAGACAGTTGCAAAATATCTTAACAATCAGTTTTTCGCGTCTTTCCAAGGAAATTAAGTGAGACCTTTGTTTGAGTCCAGCCGTAAACATCTGGCGTCCACTGCACTCCAAATAATACAAAGCCAAATATAAGCCAAAGGCAAAATCAATGCTTCACTAAAGAAAAACTCTCCTTTATAGTGGTAACGCTGTTTTTTATTATTACACACGGTATTAGGTGAATGGGTGACCATTATAACCATTTGAGCAAAAAATGGTCTGATTTCGTATGATGGTTCCTGACCCGACCACGGCATGGAACGTACTCTTACAGTAAAACTCAAAAAATAAAAGGACAAATTCACGGAATATTTGGCAAGTCACAATTAATATGACGAATTTATCCCACAGAAAGTACTCCGTTTCATGCCGTGGTCGGTTCCGGATCCATCACACCAGATTTCGGCTGTAACGGCCAACCACCCTGTATAATTAAATGAGGTTTATGTTGAGTAGCGACTTTTTGTATTGATTTATCGTGTGATGCTCCGCAGCAGAGTATGTTAAAAACGATCATTTATATCTTAAAAGAATATACGTGAAACGAACATAACGTACGTATGCCGTTTTAGACTGTACCTGCCTTAGATAATGAGAAAAAAAGACATTGGTTGTGGCTCTGCTGCGGAGCATACTCCCTAGCAGAGCCACAAAAAATAATTACTCAGGAAAGGTATACTGATGTACTTGTACTATTTAATGTGTACCTGAGTAAAAATGACAGTATGATACAGTGGTTACATATATTTTACCTTAAATTTATTTCTTAGAAAGCGCCTGCTCGATTTATGTTAGCAAAATGTTACGTGACTAGTGTTGCAAAAAAAACGTTTTTTTTTCAAAGTTAAAAAAACATGAAAAAAACATTTTCAAAAGTAAAAAATCCATTTATTTATTATTGAAAGATATTTTCTGTTGATATTATTTGATATGATATTATGATTTATAGTTTGTATCGAATAAGTACTTAATTTTACTGGTTTATCACGAAAATAATAACGGTAGGTTCTGGCAACATCAACCGCAGTTTACGTTTGCGTACGGGAATTCCCTGAACAAGCTATTAGTGGACGATGAGGAGTTCCCTTTTTTCGTTGTTTTGTTTGACTTGATCTGCGGTGTGATCATTATTATGTGCGAAGTTGCTGCCATTTTGGTAGTTTGAAACCTTATTTTATTGTTAAAATATTAGTTAGGAAACTAATATTATTAAAGCGAAAGTCTGTCTGCTTGTTTGTTTGTCCGTCTTTCACGTTAAAACGGAGCAACAGATTGATATGATTTTTTCTGGGAACATCGGTAGGTGGCTGGAGAAGGCAAGTTTTATGAATTAAACAAAAAGTATCACATTTAAATCTTTTTTCTTTCCTTTCCTGAGTACCTATTTTTAACACGCTTTTATAAGATCGGGATGTATGTATGAATGTACCTCGTGTGTTCATAAGTTTTAAGACAAACTTTGTGCTAAAAAAAAAGAAATAAAAAATTACTGGCTGCTATTTATTTCTTTTTCTAATTTTGAATTTCGAATGTTAACTTTTAATACCTTTGATTTTTAAATTCATTTCTTTCAATTTTCTCGTGATGGAGAGAACAAAAGAATTGCGTGCGACCGTGATTTTGCTATTTAAGGCGGGAAAAAAACCAATGGAGATTTTCTGTGAGGTGAAAACTTCTGGTGTGAGCCGTAACTTCGTGTATTACACTATTAAACGATACAAGGAGACAAGTTCTTTGCAAGATCGCCAAAGGAGTGGTCGACCGCGCTCTGTAAGGACGCCTGCGAACATCAAAATCATCCGAGAGCGACTTCGCCGAAATCCATGTCAAACTCAGAAAAAACTAGCTCTGTAGACTAATATTTCGCGCGTTTCAGTCAACAGAATACTGAAATATGATCTTAAGGTGAAGGCGTATAGCCGTAGGAAAGTTCATTTTTTAAACGATCGCCTTCGTAAATTGCAACGCGAACGTTGTCCAATACTGCTTAAGAGACACGATGCGAGGTAAATACTCTTCACCGATGAGAAATCTTTACTGTCGAAGAAAAGTTCAACCGACAAAACAATAAAGTGTATGCAAAAAGTAGCAAGGACGTCCCAGCTTCAGCACGGCATGTCTCGCGTACTCATCATCCGGCTAGTGTGATAGTATGGTGGCGAGTTTCGTATGAAGGTGTCACTCCGCTCCATTTCTGTCAACAAGGCGTCAAGGTGAAAGCCAAGAACTATCAAACTGACATCTTAGAGCCTGTTGTGAAACCCCTGTCCCCTACTTTGTTTCACAACAAGGATTGGGTTTTCCAACAGGACTCAGCGCCATCCCATAAAGCAAAAACCACCCAAGCGTGGTTGAGGGAAATGTGCCGGCCTTCATCGCGGCGAACGAATGGCCCTCTTCCAGCCCCGACGTCAACCCGCTGGATTATGCTTTATGGGCTGAGCTGGAGCTCAGGGCCTGCCGAAAGTCCCACCCAAACTTGGAGTCACTGAAGCGAGCTCTTGTCCGAGAAGCAAAGCGAATCCCGCTGGAAAAGGTTCGTGCCGTCATTGATGACTGGCCAAATCGTCTAAGGGCCTGTATTAAAAACAAGGGTGGTCATTTTGAATAATAATAATTATTTTTTGTTTATTATTATCTACTAATTGTTTTCTGATAATTTTAGAAATATATGTTAATTATTTATAAAAAAAGTTATATGCAACTTTTATTTCGTCTCAAAACTTATGCACACACGCGGTATGTAACGAAATTTTTGAGCTCAATTTTCATCAACTTCCAGAAATCGGAATAATTTGAAACTTTGCACACGTATTAAGTGCCGATGACAATGCAATAATTTGATAAGAGTTTTCCATTACCCTTATTAACTAAAAAAATAAAAAATAATAATAGTTTAAAAAACTAAAAAAAAAAGTAAAAAGCGTGGGGTGCTTGGTATAGTAGTATGTGAAAACCATCCTATTATTGTATCCTATCCCATCCTACTGTAATATAAATTCCGTGTACTCAGAAATTATTTTCTCTTTTTTAGTTAGCAATAAAAGTTTATTTTTGTGGCTCTGCTAGGGAGTATGCTCCGCAGCAGAGCCACAACCAATGTTCTTTTTCTGATTATCTAAGGCAGGTACAATCTAAAACGGCATACTTACGTTAAGTTCGTTTCACGTACATTCTTTAAAGATATAAATGATCGTTTTTAATATAGGTGGCTCTGCTGCGGAGCATCACACGATTTATCTTACAAATAAACACGTCAGTGATGACGTCTTTTTGAATGACTTTGACGTGCATCTTTTGTCAACAAAACATAAAATCTTAAAATTTATTAATTTCTAATTAAATTTAAATGTAAAGTGTATGTAGGCATGAATGGAGATACTACTACGCCGAAATTTGTGCCGTCCCGCGAGCTTCGTGCTGAAGCAGATGAAAACAGCCCACTCTAACAGAAGGACTGCTGTGGATCTGGCTTACAAGCTCCATGGGCAATGCTCCGACAAATCTCTTCCTGTCATCGTGCTCCATGGCTTGCTGGGCTCGAAACGAAACTGGGACAGCATGTCCAAGAACATAGCTGAGATAATGCGCACCTGCGTCTATGTGGCGGACGCTAGGAATCACGGAGATAGCCCCCACGATGGCTCGCACTCGTACGTAGATTTAGCACAGGATGTTGGTGCATTAATGGACAAAATCCCTTTAAAAAGAACCGCTATAATTGGGCACAGCATGGGCGGGAGAACGGGTATGGTCGTCGCCTTAACTATGGTACCTGATCAATTCACTTTAGCTCTCTTCTTAGCTTAGATTTGTTAAAAAATTGTAAATATATATTATGTTGCTAAATATTAAAAAAAACGTTCCAGCCAGATAGAATAGCCAAATTGGTAGTGGTCGATATATCTCCGGTGTCGACGGCCGGCATTCTCAACGATTTCTTCCCGAAGCTCATCGACGCCATGAAGTCCGTCGACTTCGCCGGGATGACGAACGTAAGCAACGCCAGAAACGCGGCCAAAGAGAAGATACTGGCCTCGGGCGTGGTTGAAAATATGGAAGGCATGCACTTCATACTCATGAACATAGGCGTGAAACAGGACAAAACTGTGGGCTGGTCCTGCAATTTGAACGCGCTACGGCATTCTTTCAATTCTATCGCTACGTTCCCTAGTAAGGAAATGGAAAATAAAAAATATTACGGACCTACTTTGTTCATTGGTGGAGAGAAGTCCAATTATATTCCGTAAGTTATTGAAACTTTCCTTGGTCCTATCAAGTATTGATTCATTTTCTAAAATATTACTTTTCACGCTTACGTTACCTAAATAATAGGTACCCCACGAATCAATGATCCTAAAGGCATTTTTAGTAGAGCCAAGTTTCTTATTGATGGCTTCATTCCAGGTCGAGTGACATTACCGGTATTAAGAAATATTTTCCTAATGCCGATTTAAAATACGTCCCAGGAGTTGGACACAATGTGCATGCTGAAGATCCGCCCACATTCTTTAGACTGGTGACAGAATTTTTATCTGCCAAATAAATAAAGAATTATTTTCTCTCAATTTATTATTTCGGGTAACATCTATCTACACTAGCATTTTAGTTATTTTAATAAGCGAATAAAGTTTTGTTTAACGGTCAGTCATCCCTTTTTTTGACCGCTATCTGCCGCACGTTTCGGTATTGGCTGTCGGCTCGGGCGCTAGCTCCTGCCACCTACCCTACCTGCCTGCATACCAGGGCTTGATAACGTTACCAATTCCAATGTTTTAGATGTGGATTATTGGATTTTTTAGTTTATTCCGACGTTTCGGCGCCTTTCCAGGAGCCGTCGTCACGGAAACTCCACCACCGTACTCCAGCACCGTATTCCAGTTTCCGGGGGTGATTACGCCTAATCAATGGTTTTGGAATGAGACCCAAGTTGCTTGATGAATAAGAATTTTAATATTTAGAAAATACAATGTATCGTTATGGATGTAAAACTGAAACGTAAGTGAGCTCCTTAAGCACAGATTACTAAATAAGGTCTCAGGGCGCAATGGCGGGCTCGCCGCCTCCGGTCTGACGCGCGGGTTGTGACGTCACACTAGTGTTGTGGCGTTAACATCTTGCCTTCCCTCGAAATCGTCAGGGTTTCGAGATCTTTGAAGATGATGGATCTGAAGCTGAATCTGGTAGCAGACAGAGGTTCCGTACTGCTCGACGGATGATGCCCTTTGCGGTGTATACGTCTGCTACCCTTGATACTCCATCAGAGCCCGGGAGGTTTGTGAACTCGGGCCATACGCCATTTGAGAGGTGGCGCGTTGGTCTCCTTTATGACGACCAAGTTTCCTTCATGAAGTCCTATTTGACTGACTTGCCATTTGTGTTTTTGCTGCAACTCGCTTAGATATTCATTCCGCCAGCGATCCCAGAAGTGTTGTCGCATTTTCTCCAGGCACCTGTAGCGATCAAGTGTGCTAGGCAGTACATCCAGTAGTCTTTCTGACGGTAATGACGTGAGCGGTCGGCCGATCAGGAAGTGTGCGGGAGTCAAGGGATAGAGGTCATTTGGATCCGATGAAAGAGGAGTTAGAGGCCGGGAGTTAAGGATTGCTTCGATTTGATAAAATATGGTCGATAACTCTTCGAAGTTTAAATGTTTGTCACCTAGGATTCTATCTAGAGATATGGAACTTTGCAGATTTAACTCCTACTTCCCATAATCCACCGAAGTGGGGAGAGTATGCAGGTGAGAACCTAAATTGGATTCCTTCATCGGACGCAAAACCAGCAATATCTGCACTATTTGATTTTAAGAATGTTGTGAATTCGTTATTTGCGCCGACAAAGTAAGTCCCATTATCGCAATATATTTCAAGTGGCTTCCCTCGTCGGGACACAAAACGTCTTACATAAAATGAACGCATCAGTGGTTAAATCGCTTGCGACTTCCAAATGTAAGGCCTTTGTAGTGAGGTAAACGAATAGGCACATGTAGCATTTGGAAATTTTACAACCACGACCCTTTCTGTCCGTGATGTGAAAAGGCCCGGCGAAGTCTACACCACTCATGTTGAAAGGAAGACTAGGAGTCACCCTGCTGGAAGGTAAGTTTCCCATAATGGGATTTAAACCTTGTGCTTTCATGACTCTGCACAACTTACAATTGTTAACAGTGCTTCTAGCTAAAATTCTTCCTCTAATAGGCCAATAGTTCTCCCTTAATGAGGTAAGTAAGAGTTGTGGACCTGCATGTAAAAGTTTTTTATGACAATGTGTAAATAATAATTTTGAAAAATTATGACGTGAATCTATTAACATTGGATGTTTTCTTTCGTAGGGCTCACTTGAGTTATGAAGTTGGCCACCTACGCAAATGATGTCGTTTGAGTTGACGAAAGGAGTCAAGGATAAAAGCCGAGACTTTGAAGGTAAGTTTTTTTTATTTTTTAACAATTCGATTTCATCAGGAAAACATTGATTTTGATGCTGTTTGATTAAAATGTTTAATGATGCATTTAACTCATCGGTTGTTAGTGCACCTGAAGTTTTATTTTGTTTGTTTTTAAGGTTATTTATGAATCTCAACACATAAGCTAAAGATCTTTGTAGAGTGCTAAATTTAGAAAATCGCTCAAAGTTGATAATGTCTGATGAAATTGGATTTGTTTGTGTGATATTACTTTGTAAGGTAGGGTAAGCCGTATTAATCTTGGCCCCCTCCCAATCATTGGCCTCTTGACTTTAAATCTATTTATTAAGAGATTTCTTTGAGTGAAAAGTAAAAAAAAATATTAGGATTTTTCTTTGCTAACAACACTACAAAGTGTCATCGGTAATTTTCAAACATACCTAACAGCTGGAAACACTTGAAAAAAAAAAACATTTTGCAAAAACCTATGCGACCGGTGATTTTGTTAGCAAAATCATAAGAAGTACCTAAGTGCTTTTACACTGTTATTTACCTGTTTTCTTGTTAGTCAAATTGTGATATTTGTATTTCTGTATGTTAGTTATATTTCTAATTAGCTTTATATACCGTAATATGTGAAAAAAGACTCAAGATAACTTAAAAATGGATAGGCTAAGGTTAGTACCTATGGCTTATAAGAAAGATTAGTTGATTGGCCTCCGTGCCAATAATAGTAGTTTGAGATCAAAGTTAACCTTACTATTTTATTTTTTTATTAGAATCTATTGATAACCCGTTTTTTTAAAAAAATAATCAATATATTCTAAAATAGCTGTAACTAAATTTTGGCAGGGCCAATCATTATACTTTCTTGTCATTGGCCATGCTAATAATTATACTTTTACCTATGCCCATCTCTGTACAAAGATATCTAAAATACGTAATGATGTGCCGATGTCGATCCTAGGTATTTGTAGATTGTATTTCATTCAAATAAGTAGATAGGTAGATAGGTGTATATCTCAATTTTTATGGTGTGGTATGGTAATGAATGATATAGGAAGAACATGTACTTATACTATTTGTAGATAATATTTTATTCTAATAAGTAGGTAGGTATATCTCAATTTTTTCTTTTTCCACCTCGTAGTACCTACAGTACCATATTAAATAATATAAAGTGTTATTTTCTATATACCAATATTAGCACAACGAGGTCGAAAATTAAAAATTGAGATATATAACTACCTACTTATTTAAGCAATTTGGTTTTCATAACTTGATTAGGGGGTGATAGTTAATCACTTTTAATAGGCTATTTGACTCAAAATTTGGATCAAAATTTACTGAAATATAACGCGTTAAAGTTTGAGAATCGGGCTTGTGACGTCACTGGCAAGTACAATTTTTACTTGCAGTAGCAAGAAAAAATTGTACGTCACAAGCTCCCACTCTCGAACTTTAATGCGTTATATTTCAGTAAATTTTGATTGTTTCGTAAAACGAATAAAAAGAATTTTTCGCTAATCTAAAAGACGGACTAATAACTTTTTTTTTGTCAAATAGTATATTCCTGGAGTCTACATTCAGTCGGTTTAAGTAGTTAACTAAATGTAAACAATCTAGGCATGATGTCTAATGTCTTCTAATCTAAAGGTTGGCTAAAAAAATATCTAAAAATGGTTACAATTAGATATTTACCTAAATCAAAGTTAGGTAATAAAGTAAATTTAAATAATCTATGTATGTCTTTTATACGACTTTCTTGAAATAAAAAGACCAACCAAGATTGTTTATGTTTAGTTAACTACCTAAACCGACGGGCCTAGAAGATTTTCCTTAGTTTAATTTATAACAGTTTATAAGACACTCGCTTTAGCCCGCAGCCATTACCATACTTTGTAGGATACCCTGTATATTCTAACATAATTATGATCAAGAAAAACAAAGTTATTTTCTACTCTCTCATAATTATAAGTAACGGTAGCTGATGATCACCATGAGTCGTATAGATAGTCGACTCTGTACTACCTACTTTAAATTGTGAGTTTAATTTATACCAATTAGTTACGTTATGCTACACTGGAGTATCGTAGATATTGTAAATTTAATTATTTTTCTCTGAGTCTGTTAAATCTATCTCACTAGAATGAGAATTTCTGATAGAGTCTACAATATGTAAAATTCTCGCATACACACATGCAGGGTTGGATAAACTGTAATTCTGCTTGTAGTAGGCGTGAAAAATTCTCATTTCTCCCATCATTACCACCACAGTTATTAAATATGACACAGTCTGAACTGGTCTTCTCGGAGGTGCATTCCTTAACCGTTTTAGGTTTTTTTTTGGTCTCACATTTACTTTCTGTAACCATTCCAGCTACTTCTTTGTTCTCACATGTATCTTCTTGCTTCATTTTTTTCTGAATTGTCTTCCGTATTTCCGTTTTAAGTGCTGCGTCTATTTCGAATTGGTTATTCCAGTCACATGTAAATACGTCAGGTGACATGTTTCAGCAAACTGAAATAAAACCAAATATAATTAGGTACGAGTATATGCTAGGTACGCTTAACGTAGAAAAAAAACTTGAGAGGTGTCAAGGGACACCCGGATGGAACGGGGTACGTATTATAATACCGAAAGTTCATAATACCTACAAATGAAATACCTTCGCTTGAAACGTCGAAAATCAAAATACCGAATGATTGAAATACCTACACCCGATATACCGAAGGTCAATATGCCGAATTTCGAATAACCGAAAGTTCAAAATCTCGAAAGGTCGAAATCCCGAAAGTTTGAAATACCGAAGGTTCATATCCCGAATGTTTGAAATCAAATAATATAATAATATACCATCAGTTACGAGTAGTATACCGAAGTTCAAATCCCGAAAGTAAGATTATCTTTGCGGTAGGCGTTTTGTTTTGCAGCATGCAAGCAATCAAGCAAGCAGGCATGCAGCATGCAAGCAATCAAACGGGCATGCATGTAGCAGCATGCATAGGTTTTGCTCTTCTCCGGCGCTGCGGAAAGTGCAGCCCTTTCGCCTTAGCGTAGCAAATCTCAGGCACCCACGCTCGCTCTGGCTTTTGAATTACACTCTAGTATCGGGCAGACTAGTACCACGGCGAAGGACCACGGCGAGTGGGGGTCAAACAAAATTTGTTTTTCATAATGAACCTCAATCTCAATGGTCTACAATTTGTTTGGCGTTTTGTTCATAGTTCTAGTAAAATTTGGTATTTTTAATCATCAGGTTTTAAATTTTTCGGTATATTAAACTTTCGGTCATATAAACAGTCAGTATATTGAACTTTCGGTCATATAAACAGTCGGTATTTTAAAATTCGGCATTTAAGTATTCGGCATTCCAATAATAGGTCTTATAAGATTCGGTATTTTGTATTTTCGGGATTTCAAACTTTCGGTATTTAGAACTTTCCATCATATAAACATTAGGCATTCTAAAATTTGGCCTTCCGTTCGTAGGACTTATGAAATTCGGTATTTTAAAATTCGGTATTGTAATACGTACCCGATGGAACGAAGTTAACTTGCTATCGTTAAGCAAATATTTTCCGACCTTCAAGCGATTTTCGCCCTTATTGACATTGATGTAAACATTGGATTTTTATGAAGGAGCAATGTTAGCTAACGAGAATGTGAGAAAAACAAACTAAATTTTAAATGTCAATAAGGTCGAAAATCGTCTGTTTTTTTTACTTGCTTAACGATAGCAAGTTAAAAAAAAGGTTCAAGCAATTTTCGACCCTCACCCCCACTCCACCCCATTCCACTCGACTCCGCGCCTCCGCTCGACTCCACTCGATTCCATTCCAGTCCAGTCCAGTCGTCCATTCCATTCCATTTCATGGTAATAAACACATTACCCTCCTTTGCGTCGCGCAGTCGGGTAAAAAGTGTCGTGACTAGAGTTGTAAATCTACCGTATCCTACCAAATCGTGAGGCAGGTTACCGGTAGCCTACATAAGCTACCGTAGGAAATGTAGATTATTCAGTAATCGTAATTTTGGTCAATTCATAATATTTAAGCGAATACTATTTGTTTTTGGCGATTAATTAGTTAAGAGAGCCTCAGCCAAATAGGAGCTCTGTGGCCTCAACAATATTTTAGAGGATGTAAAATTCAACCTAGAATGCTAAAAAGGACATCGCGTCGGAATTCAAACAAAACAGTTAACAGGTTATCTGTGCGACTTTTTCCTTTTTTGTCCTTTTAAGCATTCTAGGTTGAACTTTATTTACTGTAAAATATTGTTGAAGCTATCGAGCTGTTTAATCACCACTTACAAATGGTATCCGCCTTAAGTATCATGAATTGGCCAAAATTACCATTACAGAATAATCTACATTTCCTACGGTAGCTTATGTAGGTTATCTGTAACCTACCGTAGTTTATCGGTAGGATACCGTAAGCAGAGGTAAGCTACGTAGCAGGGAATTCCCGTTTTCAAACGCGGCACAGTTCACACAATGAAAAGGATAACTACATATACTTTCTTGAGTGTAAGAGAGATAGTTTTCTATTGAATTGAATGTCGAGTGTTTTTGTCTAGATTTTTGGATTAGGTTAAAGTTTAAACCAGTTCTTTTCAGGAACGTTAGATAGTCAGGTTACTCACAGTTGTTTCTCGATTAAGCGAACAAGTTATTATAAATACCTAATATAATTATGATATACCTAATATAATGAGGTGCTTGTGGCGCAGTGTTTGCAGCGCTTTGGTAATGATACCAAAAGTTAAGCAACCTACGGCGCGGTCATGTTTGGGATGGGTGACCATTCTGACCATAAAAATGACGTCTATTTACAAGCATCTACGTGCTTCGGAAGGCACGTTAAGCTGTTGGTCCCGGTTAATATCGATATATATTAGTCGTCAAGCCTGGTTTGAGGCCCTCGAGCGGCTTAATAACATCTGACAGTAAGGTTGGTCAATACGGTAGTTGACACCACCAATCGTTGACGTACTTTTTATCAACTGTCAAAACGCTTTTCTTCATAGAGCTTGTATGGGAATAACACACTTTGACGTCATCGCGTGCAATGCCGACTGAGTGACTAATTATCATTTGAATTCCAATTAAAAATCAAATAATACGAACTGCAGAAAAATATTAGTGTAAAGGCATCTAAAATTATGAATTATTTTAGAGAAAATCAGTTTTTGAATATTTCTTTCATAGTGGAAACAAGCCTATTGCCTTACACACACCCCTCCACCAATCCGCACTGAGCCTGCGTGGTGGAGTATGGCTCTTACCACCTCATAGTTGAGGTGAGGCCTGTGCCCAGCAGTGGAACGTATATAGGCTGATGATGATGATGAATATAATCATATAAGTAATTGTTTTTTTTTCAATAATATTTTTATAAAAAAATGTGATAATTAAAGGAATACTACTGGTAGTGCTGCAGTTGTTTCATTAACTATACCTTCGTCTATATAACTAATACTATGTCCCAATTGAACGGTTTTTGTGACAGTAGATTTAATGTTTTGAAAATGTAATTTTACTGTTTTCTACTGTTTTTTTGAGATTGATCTGCTGCTTTTCTATTCACTGGGGTTGGCAACACTGCTTACGAGTATAGGAATGCTTTCTAGTTTGGTCATTGGCGTTTATTTAAGTTTCCGACCGAGACGGTCGCACTAGTGAGCTCCGCTCCCTCTAGGCTGTCTCGCTAGTACTTTCATAATTATATAATTAATTGTGAATGTTGAGGAAATATTCGCAATTTAAATTTAATTTCGAAGAAGTTTTAGACATTACAATTAGAAGGAATTATGTTGTTTTTTAACGGTTTTACCGTTCGGAGATAGATTTTTTGCAATCTACCTACCTCAAATATTTTTATTTTATTTTGATCAACGGTAAGTTCTAATGTGCAACCGTTAGGCTTATAAACGTTTTTAGAAGTAATGGGTCTGGTTACGTGAGGAAGAATCATCGCGGGACTCTGGATAGTTAAGGAGGACACAGTTTGGACAAAACATCGGTGAAAGCAATGAACGAGCAAAGTAAGTTTGTTCTTTATTATCGTGTCAAGGACGTGTTAAATCACGTAAGTACCTGCAGATGTACATATTCATAGAAACCTGTTAAGTATTCAGTGAAAATCATTATTTTGAATGTAACTGTTTATAGTACTTACACGTACACTTCTTTGCATATCATAAATAAATTAAGTGAACATAGATATGTTTGTAAAGCAAACGCAGTGCGAGACATAATATTCAAACATACTAATATTTTTAATACTTTCGACACTCTTAGCACTAAGTGTTTACTCTTTCAGAATCTCTCTTTCAGAAGGAATTTTCATTCTTTTAGAATCGCTGTTCGAATGTTTTAATTTGGTGTTACGGGATGAGTATTCACATCTGCTTAAATTAAATATTCTGCGTAAACTGTTTCAGAAGTTGCTCTCTTTTCAAGAGGCATGATATGGTGGGAAAAAGCAATCTGAAAATACCTTCATAATTGTGATTTATTGGATCGAAAACCGGGATCGCGATTCTACTTCGTAGACCGATCCACGGGTGTTGCATTCATGTAGTAACAAGTTTGGTAATTATACGTTTTAAAGGTAAGTCCAGAATAGATAAACCACATTAACCGACTCGAGTCGACTCTTCCTTATCCCACCGGGATAGAAAAGAATGCTTGATGCTTGAAAGCGTGATTGCCTGATGTTAGGCATAAACTTTGCTAATAATTAACGTTCACGTCTGTTGGGCAGGAGGCCATACCATGAGTATAAAGGCATCGCCTAATCAATCTTAATCTTACAATTCAATGCAGTGGACTTGTAACTTTATACCGGGTTGGAGTTCTCCAGAACCCTCTTGCACTCTTCCCGCCGGGATGATGAAAATAAGATAGTCAGGTGTAAATTGAATGCATTCTATGGTAAATAAATGTGTCACATGCGATACCGCCAGGGCCTACACGGATAATTAGGTCGAAGTGGAGTTTCACTCCTCAAATGCCTTGAGACATTCCATAACATAATGTTTCTGCTAGTATTCATAAGAAGAGATGCATGATTACGCGTACACTGGCTAAAGCTAGCTTTGTAGCGGAAAAATGAAATAACCTGCGCCTTATCAAAACCTGTCAAATGTGAAGTCTGGTGAAGTCACTATACTATGAACACATTGACTTCAAAGAATAACGAATCTTATATTTTACATCCTTGAGACAGCGAATAGACGTTCTTCTTGGTAATTTCAAACTACACTTTTTTGAACTGAAATAAAATTATTTATTCTTTACATATAACTTATTCATCATACTGATAAACTTGGTGATAAACACCCAGACGGGTCAATAAACACATAGAAGTCTATTCCGCATGAACAACTTTTTGCCTTGCTACTTGCCACAGCTTTTTATTGGTCCAAACACAGCTTTAATTTGACAGAGAGGTCGTCGTGCCATGCATCTTTGTAACCATGCAGTTCACGATCAAGTACAACAATTTTTTAGATGAAATTAAATTCACTTTACATGTTGGTAAAATGGCTTCGCTTTTTAGTAAACCATGTCGATAAAAAATATTAATAATAATGATTGGTTGATGATACCTGATAATTCTAGATTACTGTTAACGTGCAACGGTGTTTAGTAAAAGGGTTGACTTATTACCTCTAACTACAGTTATTAGCCCAATTCAGAAGTTTCCCGATGGAATAGTTTACAACTAGTAATGGTGAGCCAGAAGCATGCTGTAATATGCCAGATGCCAGAAGCATGCTGCATAACGATGGCACGAATGCTTGGTTTATTTGCAGAGAATCTACAAATGAATCTCAATTGAATGAACAAAATACCGGGCTGTGTAGCCGAAAACCATAATTTCATTATTCTGTTTTACTACGCAAGAGAGTAATTACTAATTACACAGAGGGTGTTATCAAGGAGTTGTAAGACAGACTCTCGCCGCAGCTAACATCAATGTCATGCCCTGGCCTGCTCAGTCGCCAGACTTGAACCCGATTGAGCATGCATGGGATATGCTACAGAGAAGAGCTCTGCCGAATATGGAGGGTATCCAGTCGCAAGAAGACCTTTTTTTGTTGTTGCAACGAACATGGGCGGCCATTCCACAGCGTGATTTGGATGAACTCATTTTGAGTATGCCAAACCGATGTTCTTGTGTTGTTAGTGTTCGCGGTAGAAACACGGATTATTGATTGGTTAAGTTACCTAATAAAATTTTAAAGAAAACTGTTATTTCAGTCTTTTTTTCGAACTTTAATGTTAGTGGTTCAAATGTCAAAAATCGCTTTATTAGGAAAATGGCAAATTTCTTTATTAATGCAAAAGTGACTTGGTTTATCGTTACTGTAGACAAACGAAAACACTTTATTTGATGAATCCTTAAAGAAAATTTTAATTAATATCAATCAGGAGAAAAGTTATTGTAAAAATATATGTTGATCCCTAGACACTTTTGATGTGTGTAGTTTAATGATTTATCGTGATAGGCATTCACCTGGGACTCGTAAGATAATATTTGTTATAAGGTTTTATTCTACTGCAAAAAAACATTGCCAATTTATTAAAGTTTAAGAATTAAGTATAGATGTAGTACTGCGCGTATTTAGAAGTCATAGAGTCAATATTAGAAGCTGAATTATATATGTACATTTTTTCCTATGGAACTAGGATGGACGGCGAACAAGTATGGTCGCTATGCGTATGCCTACATCCGCTAACCTCAACAAAGATTAGTTACCTGCAGGGTAACAGGGTTGCAATGGTACGCAAGTATGTGCAACATGCCATAAAAATATTATATGAATCTCCTCCCTCATTGTTTTTGGAATGTTAATCCCTCCAAGCACAACGGCGCTGTCGGGTGCTTAGCTTACTATTTGTATAAGTAGCTGATAGAAAAATGATTTTTAACACTGGATGATCTTTTGTTTGGCGAATAACTCCATATGGCTATAATGTTCTTCCGTACAAGGGTTATACTACCTTTTAATACACTTACAGCATTTTTCATTTCACTTTGTAAGATGAACATTATCGATAATGATTAGGTAAGTACACATTGTACGGTACGGTGCCATCTTATTCCAAAGTTTCTGAAAATGTAATGTATTTATATAAAAAATACTATACAAGCATGCATAATTTTTACTCATAAGCATGCCGGGCGATTATTCATCTTTTTTATCACCAGGTTAAGCGTACGAAGCTAAATCCAAAGGACATGCCGAAGCTGGCAATAGTACGTAACTCGAAAGGGTGTATTAGATTGTCAACATTGACACGATCTTGATCGGCTGATTGCTTTCATAAAATATATTTTGTTGAGTCCCATTGCCATTTGGCTCCATCACTATCTCCATATCCACCTCATTGTCCAGCACCGTTAATAAGGTAAACAAGCCTCTTAGGTGAAGCCTACAGGATTTCTTAGGTGCTTGTTTTTATTTTAAGAATATTATTGTAAATGTGTAGAATCATTATTCTTAAGATGCGAACCTTGAGGTCCCATACATCGATGAACACACATAGCAACTTGGCACCTCGTACTTCTGCACTTTACTAGGCGTGCAGCACGACAAAAATGTTTCAACCTTTTTGGAATACCTACGCAAAATGACCATAGCCATAAGCCCCATGCAATATACCATCTAAGAATAAGAAGGGCTCGCAAGTTTAGGTCAGGTTGTTTTCTATACCTAAGACGTTGTGTACGACGTACTTAAAAGTTTTCATGTTATTTTCAAAACTCAACAAAACAATAGAACAGTTACAATTTTGTTTCACAAACACAGTATAACCCTTGTTTCTTACGTGTAGACAGAATTGGTTGCATAATAGTACATTATGGTACAAGTGTGTAATGTTGGTGATTACCGCTGAGGCGCCATTGAGACCCGAGCCGTCAGGTGAGGGTCTTAACAGAGCCGAGGACGGTAATCATCAATACACACGGGTATCATACGACGTTTTTCAACACACTTGCGAGGAAAAACAAACATGTATTGCATAAATCGTTTAATTATTAAAACAATTGGTGAATGTACAATTTTCAAAACGATATTGGATTGTTTTTGATGGCAATTTCACAGTTTGTGTTACATTGGTACTTGCCACTTCTTTAGTACCTTCATTTACTTCTTGTGTAAATGTCGGCGACAAAGGTAAATCATACAAATTACTGGAAGGAGAGGGCACCAAATAACTCATGCTAGTAGATGTACATGGTTGTGGTTCGGGGCAAAACTTATTTGCCTTTGGCTCCAAATTAATGGCTTGCGTTATTTTGTCACTGATTTTCGCTTTGTTATGAATTGAGTCTTCTATGTACGATTCAGCGACTGCGTCAGAACGCCATCCACCATGTCGCTTCAAAGTTAGTATGTCAGCCCCCGAATCAGCCAACATTGTAGCCGACGTTCTTCTGAAACTGGGTCCAGTGTAAAAATCGGCCTCAGGCAAACCTAAATACTTCGCTATTTCTCTTGGCATATTACCAAATTTGTTAATACCGATTGTTTGTGCAGTACATTTTCCTTTCTGAAAGTTTTGGAAAAAGCGGTCATTCTTTGTTTTTGTTGAACGGAGATCTTGGTATTTTTTCACTATTTCACGAAACGTTCCTTGGATTGTAAAATATCGTGGAATCTTGGTTTTAGTCTGGGTAATTTTGACAAGAAGCATATCTCCGTGGATTTCTACATCTTTTGTTGTAATATTGTACAGCTCTTGTCGTCTACAAGCACCAGTAACACCGAATATTAAGACAACCTGCAAAGAAATCAATTAATTAGTTCTAAGAAGTTATGCTAAAGTTACACACTTGTATATTGTAGATTCGTTTCGATTAAAAATATGAAACGTACCTTTGTTGCTAGATACTGACTATCCGGAGCCTCATTCAAAAACTTTTCAACGTCGGCTGGTGACAAAACTTTAGATTTCCGACCAATATATCCATCCGAGCGTCTCTTCAAAAATGCCATCAGGTTACAGTACGTTTTGATATCAACACCATGTTTGAGCTTAACCATGCTTCTTAACATGGAATAGATGCACCACAGGGAGCTAGGTTTGTATGTATTGGCGAGTTCAGAGAAATACGCCAAAAACACATTTTCAGAAAATGACTGGGTTTTTTTGTTGCTCTTCCATTGCAGGAAACTATCGTAAGCAGCTAAATACTTTTCTCTAGATTTTTCAGGTATTAGGATTTGCATTTTGTGCTGCATTTAGTATTTCTGGCGGGGTTAAATCAATCAATTGTTCATCTTCTGTACTAAAACCTGTCATTTTTACAATTATTTACAGTTCTTGCATTTCACGAAGGCGAGTAGTCTTTATTTGTTTTTAAACGTGTACATGCATAATGCAATAGTGTGCGTGTATGACGACGCGGTCAGTCGCGAGCGCGCTGTCGCTCAGGTTAGTTGTGTTTATTGTTTCCGGACGCTAATTGCCGTGAAGTACTGTCAGCATGTCAAAGCGCAAAGTTATCCATAGCGAGGTAAATACTTTTTTTCTAGTTTTGACATTAAATAAAAATGATTATTTTTTAATTTAAGTAATAGTTTAGTTTTGACTTTTGATACTTATTCAATTGTATATTTTATTGTTTTTAGGGTCGAGCAATCATTGCTAAAGTCTTTCACTTTCTAAAAGATGAATATAATTTTATGAAAGCAAATAACACTGATGGATGTGACCTAAGTCCATTAGCAAACATATTAGAACGAACTGCCCAAGCAACAGGCGTCAGTGAACGCACAGTAAGTAGGATTTTAAAAGAAGAGAAAGAGTTGCCATCTTCATCAACCAAGTTTACTTCACCCATGAAAAAGCGACGAAAAAGAGACGGTAAATTTAATTTAGATAATATGAATCGAGAAATTATTCGAACTACAATTCAAAATTTTCATATAGAACACAATGAACTTCCAACTTTGGCAAAACTTCAGTCAGCATTAAGAGAAAAAATTGGTTTTGACGGATGTTTGAGCACATTACGTTCGTTGCTTATAAAAATGGGCTACGAATGGAACAAAATTGAAAACAATCGTAAATCTTTACAAGAAAGGCATGAAATACAATTGTGGAGATTTAATTTTTTGAAAAAAATTCATGAATACCGTGAAGAAGGCCGTCCCATTATATATACAGACGAAACATATGTGCTAACTTCGCACGTACGTCAAAACACGTGGAATTTAAAAAAACTAGATACTAAGACAAAAGACAAGTCATTTTTAAAAAAATTGAGTACCGGTGCTCGTTTTATTATAGTGCATGCGGGTAGCAGTAGTGGATTTATTAAAGATGCTTCGTTAATATACAAAGCATCATCCACAACTGGAGACTATCACTCAAATATGAATTTCAATAATTATAGCAAATGGCTGAATGAAAAGCTGCTGCCAAATTTACCAGATAAATCTGTTATAGTGATGGACAACGCATCCTACCATAATACTCGAAGTAGTAGTATACCTACGTCAAATTCGCGCAAGAGCGACATGCAAAAGTGGCTGACGGAACACGGTATTCCTTTCAATGCACTGTCCCGCAATGTAGAATTGTATGATTTAATAATCAGAAATAAGCAGCGTTTTATTTCATATAGAATTGACGAGATAATAAAAAGCAAAGGTTTCGAAATACTACGACTGCCACCATATCACCCCGAATTAAATGCCATTGAAAACATCTGGGGTATTCTGAAAAATAAGATTGCCTCGAAAAATATTGGTCAAAATATGACAGAAGTTCAAAATTTAATAGCTGAAGGTTTAAACAGTATCGATAACAACATCTGGCTTAATACATGCAAGCATGTCGAAAAAATTGAAAAGGAGTATATGAAATATTTTGATTATGACTTTGAATTTGTAATTAATGTGGGTGAATCAAGTGATAGCAGCACGACTGACTTTGAAACTAACGAAAGCAACAGTTTTTCCGAAGAAGATTAAGGCGACACATTTTTCACATACGTAAAAATAGATAGAAATTTGTTATTAAATAGTTCCAGCCTAGCCTTATTTTCATAATTTTGCCATATCTTGAGTTCAATTGTATATCCTTATTTAAGTCTTATGTTTCGCTTAAATTAAAACTTAAACCCAAATGTAGAAGAACATAATTTTATTTTAATACATTCCCTTATTTATTATTTATTTTAAATAATAAACATTTTAGTTTAAAAGTTTTGTTGTTTTATTTTATTATCAATTGAACATACAAAAATATTGGTATTATTTTTATGCTAACCATACCCGCTTTCGTTTTCACGCACACATCGACACATATACGGACACATATTTACCACAAGTAAATTCTGCTCGACTTCGTGATTTGAAAGAACTATACCACACAGCAACAAATGCGATACAAACAAAATACCCTAATAAAATTAGTCTGTGCAAAATACCTATTAAAAGTATGGGAAAATTGGGAAAAATGGCGCGCAGTTTTTTTTTTTTGCACGCGCCAAATGTAAGGTGATTGATTACAGCCATACAGCCTACTTCAAAATGATAATTTTAGTGATAAAATGCAAATATTTTATAAGAAATTATTGTGAATTATAAATAATTTGATAATAATAAATGTTTTTTCGTCTTAGTTAGGGACACATTTATTTATTTCAAAAATGTAAATGAATTTTCGGTGGCATAAAACCTCTTTGTTGTTACAAAACTGTATTACCCGGTTAAATTGAAAATGCTCTGTTTACTCGCATATAATTTGCAGTTAGGTACTAACTTAACTTTGTAGGGATCATTCTATTATGCACTAGTGTGTAATATTATTATGCACGTGTATGTTATAGTTCGGTTTATGGCCCTAAGAACGATATAATAAGGCTCACTTAACGAGCAAGTGTGTTGAAAAATATTATTTAAGGTGGTTACTCATCAAATTCATATCAACGAATTATTTATCAAAACAGCAGTCAGTACCTATTTGTCCATCATAAGAAGATCGAAAACAATTATTCATTGTCATGTTCCTACAAGTGCTTTAAGAGGTTAACTCCTTTTATCATATAAGAGGAACATGTTGTGCCTGCAGTTTTACATACATATCACATTGGCGAGCGAACACAGCGCCACCAGACGAAAATAAACACGGATCTCAATATATAGGCTTTGAATAACGGTACAGTACTGTTTAATAGCGACGTTTTACCTGAAAATAAAACATTTATTAAACATACTTACCTTATTCAAAGCCTACTTTTATTCCTGCCTGGTGACTTTAAACGCAATGACCAAACTAGAAAGCATTCCTATACTCGTAAGCTGCCTGAGGTGTCGCTAGTGTTGCATCGTGGCGTGTTAGTTAGCGGATCATGTAACCAGACAAGTCAAGAAAAGTACTAGAATTGACCGGAATCGGATACGCCGCTCTCAATATATAGGCTTTGAATAAGGTAAGTATGTTTAATAAACGTTTTATTTTCAGGTAAAACGTCGCTATTAAATAACAATATCTGCATGAAAAGGCTGTAACGATACCATATTTTTAACGGTATGTTCATATATATATACAGGGTGAATACGAAATCGTGTAATTCCTTTAAACGACATGTTCAGCTGCTTATATAGAACGATTCTGCAAGGGTCATTTGCCCATCAGAAATCACAAGAATAAAAATCAATTTAAGATCGCAGTAGAGAAGATGAGTGCTTACTTAATCATATGATATCATTTAATGAGAAAAAAAGTAAAAAAAAAAACTATCTATCAAACTAATTCAAAATTATTCTTAATTTATTACGCGCAGTGGACGGTTACCTTTTCAATGACCTTGGATTTCAATGCACTCGGGCGTTTGACAGGACGCGAGGTGCGGGCCGCGCGCGCAATGATTAAAACAGTCTTCAGATCTTTCTTTTTATGTGTAACTTATCGATACGACTATTGACTAGTTTCTCAGTTAAAAAAGCCACAAAAGACAAACAATACCATAAACTTGCTTGATTCCATTAATTTATCGTCAAGCTAGAGTCCCAAATTGTGTTTCGAAACAATAAATTCATACTGAGAAGCAAGAAAGAACGTCTGTTTAATGAAATGTGTAATTCCAGCTTGCTTAGTAAACCAATCTCTAAACATTGCTCACTTAAGCTAAACGTAAACTCCTAAATAAACCTAGCAGGAATTAAAGCTCAGCTCGTGATAAAATGAGACTGATTGATTGAGCACGTAGGTACACCACAGACCAGTCACAAGTCTAGTCACTGAGCACTACCTACTGTGTTGTTTACACCAAATAAACTAATCGAAAAAAAAAACTTACATGTAGTTCCATGGAATATTCACTTACACAATCATCACCACACGTGCACGTCCTTTTGTGACATACCTTATGATAAGAAAATACACCACACAGCACTAGCTAAACAATAATGAACTAGGTATTGTTACAGTATTGTAACAACCTCTAAAACACACAAAATTTACGTCGACTGCGCAAGCGACGCGGGCTTCCGGGTGCAGTGCAATGTCAAACTACGACATCAACGACATGTTAATTAAAATCTCACTAACTGATAATCTCCATTAAACAAAACCTCAAAACGGGAGGCGCAACGCGACGCGGCGACGTTCCAATCTGCACTACTGCATGCATTGACCGTACTGAACTTTCACATTTATTATTAATAACAACAACAAACCAGTAACAATTTGAGTTTATGCAAAACATAGCAAAATTAACTCTTATTCCCTTGACATAGGATAGTTATGGACGCTTTGGCGGCGAAATGCTTTTATGACGGCACGAGTATTTGCAAGAGTATTTTTTAGGCGAAATTATGGCAAGGCAATAAAAGTGATTTCAGTTGTTTCTTATCTTACTCATTTCTTCAAACACTTGCTCACCACAGCACAGGCTTTTAAGTATTGCAAGGCAATAAAAGACCACTTTTATTGCCTTGCAATAAAAAATACTCTTGTACAAAGCAGCCGCCTCGACACGTGCTATCATGAAGGCATTTCGCCGCCATAGCATCCATAACTATCCTATGTCAAGAGACTAAGAGCTAGTTTTGCTATTTTTTTGCATAAACTCAAATTAAATTTAAATTGTTACTGGTTTGTTGTTGTTAGTAATAATCAGTGTGAACGTTCAGTACGAAGAAAGCAGTAGTGCAGATTGGAACGTCGCGTTGCGTCTCGCGTTCATAGTTTTTGTTTAATGGAGATTATCAATTAGTGAAATTTTAATTAACATGTCGTAGTTTGACATTGCACTGCACCCGGAAGCCCGCGTCGCTTGCGCAGTCGACGTAAATTTTGTGTGTTTTAGAGGTTATTGCAATACTGTGACAATACCTAGTGCTTTGTGGTGTAATTTCTCTTCATAAGGTATGTCACAAAAGGACGTGCACGTGTGGTGATGATTGTGTAAGTGAATATTCCATGGAACTACATGTAAGTTTTTTTTTTCGATTAGTTTATTTGGTGTAAACAACACAGGTAGGTAGTGCTCAATGACTAGGAACTGGTCTGTGGTGTACGAGCTCAATCATTCGATCTTATTTTATCGCGAGCTGAATCTGTTACAATAAAAGTGATTTCAGTTGTTTCTTACCCATTTATCCAAACATTTGCCGACTGGCTTTTTGCAAAAGACCTTATGGACTATGCAATAGGGTTTTTTTTGACATGTGAAGGTACTCTAATGTAAGTACAAATTTTGCACTTGTTTCGATCGGTTGCATAATTTATCGCGATGCCGCTCACGAATCGGGAGCTCGCAGAACTTGTGTTTGAGTACTCTCGCACTCAAAATATGAGCGAGACTAGGGAGTGGTTCCGGGTTCGATACCCAGAGTCGCAAGTGCCATCTGCTCGACGAATTTTGAGAATGGTTCAAAATCTTCTCGATTTCGGCCAACTAACCGTCCCTGGCCAAGCACAAGCGCGTGGCCGTGCACCTGTGTACCCTAGAGCACTTTATCGAGCCATACGCCGATTTTTTATGGCAAATCCAATGGCAAGCACACGGGAGGCGGCACGGAGGTTTAGAGTCAGTCAGGGCTACGTCTGGAAGTTATTGAACTTATCGGGACAGCACCCCTACCATTTCCAGCCAGTCCAAGACCTTACCCTAGCTGATTATCCTGCCCGTGTATCGTTTTTTTAAATACGCCAAAATTATGATAAGCCTTATTTCTAAATAAGACTCAGTAGAAAATACTAAGAGTAATAGTTTGTATTTTTTTATTGACAATTTTGACCGTCCTAAGCCGGAAAAAAGTATGAAGGGAAAGTTGGAATTCAATGTAAACAATACTAAGAAGTCGAGAAGCCCGTGGTGTTGTAGATTAACAAAGAGACTATTCGTAATTGCGCTTATCGCAATCGAGTTGGTAGGTACCTATCATGAAACCTAATTCACTGCTTTTTTAAATTTCATTCGAATTTTTTACACATCAATTGCCAAACCAAACATTTGTACAAGTAAAAAAACCTTCAAAGTATTCTTATTTTTCAGTAAAGCATTGTTTTATTACTTATTTCTTGAAATAAAACAAAAGAAATAGTAGGTTTCCAGTGAGTTCGAACCCATTGTTATTAACTGACAAAAGCCCCAATGTTATCCTCCGAGCCATAAGAACACGTGCGAAAGTGGCTAAAAATGTTCGATTAGGCCTTTAACTGCCGAGAGACTAGACACAATATAAATAATATTATTTGGGGGTCACCAGTGTCCACCATGGCGCACAATGTGTTAACGCCTAGTTTTGTGAGTCAAATATCGGCGAGCTATCAACCGTCTGGCAAAAAGATAAGATTTAAATTTGCTTGCGTATTCATTTTGGGTTGGGAGCAGACAGCCTACTCCTAAACAACGCTTCATTCGGCTCTATCCGTCCCTCTCGCACATGTCTGCAGATGAGTGCGAGTGAAGTGCCAGGTAGATCCGACAATAACGCTTTAGGGGTAGGGCCTCACTCAGGAACAAAATGAGAAATTAAAACTAACAATATCAGTGACACAAGTAAACGACAAACAATGGCAACGATTTATGAGCGAGTCTTTATTTCCAAATGTACGAATGTGAGTCGTGTGATGTGATAGTATGTTGCAAGTGTCGAATTAGGTTAATTTATGTTAAGTGTACAACATGTGTTATGGTGGTAAGTGTTATTTAAATGCCCTATTGATTTACTTACATTGGAGTACAGTGATCGTGTTCATAACTCACACATTTGTCTTATTGTGGTGTAAACAACACAGGTAGGTAGTGCTCAGTGACTAGACTAGGGACTGGTCTGTGGTGTACCTACGTGCTCAATCAATCAGTCTTATTTTATCACGAGCTGAGCTTTTAATTCCTGCTAGGTTTATTTAGGAGTTTACGTTTAGCTTAAGTGAGCAATGTTTAGAGATTGTTTTACTAAGCAAGCTGGAATTACACATTTCATTAAAACAGACGTTCTTTCTTGCCTCTCAGTATGAGTTTCTTGTTTCGAAACACAATTTGGGACTCTAGCTTGACGATAAATTAATGGAATCAAGCAAGTTTATGGTATTGTTTGTCTTTTGTGGCTTTTTTAACTGAGGAACTAGTCATTAGTCGTATCGATAAGTTACACATAAAAAGAAAGATCTGAAGACTGTTTTAATCATTGCGCGCGCGGCCCGCACCTCGCGTCCTGTCAAACGCCCGAGTGCATTGAAATCCAAGGTCATTGAAAAGGTAACCGTCCACTGCGCGTAATAAATTGAGAATAATTTTGAATTAGTTTGATAGATAGTTTTTTTCTTTACTTTTTTTCTCATTAAATGATATCATATGATTAAGTAAGCACTCATCTTCTCTACTGCGATCTTAAATTGATTTTGACCCTGTATACAGGGTGAATACGAAATCGTGTAATTCCTTTAAACGACATGTTCAGCTGCTTATATAGAACGATTCTGCAAGGGTCATTTGCCCATCAGAAATCACAAGAATAAAAATCAATTTAAGATCGCAGTAGAGAAGATGAGTGCTTACTTAATCATATGATATCATTTATTGAGAAAAAAAGTAAAAAAAAAAACTACCTATCAAACTAATTCAAAATTATTCTCAATTTATTACGCGCAGTGGACGGTTACCTTTTCAATGACCTTGGATTTCAATGCACTGGGGCGTTTGACAGGACGCGAGGTGCGGGCCGCGCGCGCAATGATTAAAACAGTCTTCAGATCTTTCTTTTTATGTGTAACTTATCGATACGACTAATGACTAGTTCCTCAGTTAAAAAAGCCACAAAAGACAAACAATACCATAAACTTGCTTGATTCCATTAATTTATCGTCAAGCTAGAGTCCCAAATTGTGTTTCGAAACAAGAAACTCATACTGAGAGGCGTCTGTTTTAATGAAATGTGTAATTCCAGCTTGCTTAGTAAAACAATCTCTAAACATTGCTCACTTAAGCTAAACGTAAACTCCTAAATAAACCTAGCAGGAATTAAAAGCTCAGCTCGTGATAAAATAAGACTGATTGATTGACCACGTAGGTACACCACAGACCAGTCCCTAGTCTAGTCACTGAGCACTACCTACCTGTGTTGTTTACACCACAATAAGACAAATGTGTGAGTAATGAACACGATCACTGTACTCCAATGTAAGTAAATCAATAGGGCATTTAAATAACACTTACCACCATAACACATGTTGTACACTTAACATAAATTAACCTAATTCGACACTTGCAACATACTATCACATCACACGACTCACATTCGTACATTTGGAAATAAAGACTCGCTCATAAATCGTTGCCATTGTTTGTCGTTAACTTGTGTCACTGATATTGTTAGTTTTAGTTTCTCATTTTGTTCCTGAGTGAGGCCCTACCCCTAAAGCGTTATTGTCGGATCTACCTGGCACTTCACTCGCACTCATCTGCAGACATGTGCGAGAGGGACGGATAGAGCCGAATGAAGCGTTGTTTAGGAGTAGGCTGTCTGCTCCCAACCCAAAATGAATACGCAAGCAAATTTAAATCTTATCTTTTTGCTAGACGGTTGATAGCTCGCCGATATTTGACTCACAAAACTAGGCGCTAATAACGAACATTTTTAGCCACTTTCGCACGTGTTCTTATGGCTGGGAGGATAACATTGGGGCTTTTGTCAGTTAATAACAATGGGTTCGAACTCACTGGAAACCTACTATTTCTTTTGTTTTATTTCAAGAAATAAGTAATAAAACAATGCTTTACTGAAAAATCAGAATACTTAGAAGGTTTTTTTACTTGTACAAATGTTTGGTTTGGTAATTGATGTGTAAAAAATTCGAATGAAATTTAAAAAAGCAGTGAATTAGGTTTCATGATAGGTACCTACCAACTCGATTGCGATAAGCGCAATTACGAATAGTCTCTTTGTTAATCTACAACACCACGGGCTTCTCGACTTCTTAGTATTGTTTACATTGAATTCCAACTTTCCCTTCATACTTTTTACCGGCTTAGGACGGTCAAAATTGTCAATAAAAAAAAATACAAACTATTACTCTTAGTATTTTCTACTGAATCTTATTTAGAAATAAGGCTTATCATAATTTTGGCGTATTTAAAAAAACGATACACGGGCAGGATAATCAGCTAGGGTAAGGTCTTGGACTGGCTGGAAATGGTAGGGGTGCTGTCCCGATAAGTTCAATAACTTCCAGACGTAGCCCTGACTGACTCTAAACCTCCGTGCCGCCTCCCGTGTGCTTGCCATTGGATTTGCCATAAAAAATCGGCGTATGGCTCGATAAAGTGCCCTAGGGTACACAGGTGCACGGCCACGCGCTTGTGCATGGCCAGGGACGGTTAGTTGGCCGAAATCGAGAAGATTTTGAACCATTCTCAAAATTCGTCGAGCAGATGGCACTTGCGACTCTGGGTATCGAACCCGGAACCACTCCCTAGTCTCGCTCATATTTTGAGTGCGAGAGTACTCAAACACAAGTTCTGCGAGCTCCCGATTCGTGAGCGGCATCGCGATAAATTATGCAACCGATCGAAACAAGTGCAAAATTTGTACTAACATTAGAGTACCTTCACATATCAAAAAAAACCCTATTGCATAGTCCATAAGGTCTTTTGCAAAAAGCCAGTCGGCAAATGTTTGGATAAATGGGTAAGAAACAACTGAAATCACTTTTATTGTAACAGATTCAGCTCGCGATAAAATAAGATCGAATGATTGAGCTCGTACACCACAGACCAGTTCCTAGTCATTGAGCACTACCTACCTGTGTTGTTTACACCAAATAAACTAATCGAAAAAAAAAACTTACATGTAGTTCCATGGAATATTCACTTACACAATCATCACCACACGTGCACGTCCTTTTGTGACATACCTTATGAAGAGAAATTACACCACAAAGCACTAGGTATTGTCACAGTATTGCAATAACCTCTAAAACACACAAAATTTACGTCGACTGCGCAAGCGACGCGGGCTTCCGGGTGCAGTGCAATGTCAAACTACGACATGTTAATTAAAATTTCACTAATTGATAATCTCCATTAAACAAAAACTAAGAACGCGAGACGCAACGCGACGTTCCAATCTGCACAACTGCATTCTTCGTACTGAACGTTCACACTGATTATTACTAACAACAACAAACCAGTAACAATTTAAATTTAATTTGAGTTTATGCAAAAAAATAGCAAAATGTCAAGACATAGGATAGTTATGGATGCTATGGCGGCGAAATGCCTTCATGATAGCACGTGTCGAGGCGGCTGCTTTGTACAAGAGTATTTTTTATTGCAAGGCAATAAAAGTGGTCTTTTATTGCCTTGCAATACTTAAAAGCCTGTGCTGTGGTGAGCAAGTGTTTGAAGAAATGAGTAAGATAAGAAACAACTGAAATCACTTTTATTGCCTTGCCATAATTTCGCCTAAAAAATACTCTTGAGGGCGCTCCACATTCACGCGAGACATTCACGCGAGAATCTCCGGAGATTCTCTGCGAGAACTGTAGCGAGAACTTCTTTGGGTACACACTCTCACAAAGTTCTTAAATAGTTCTCACTACAGTTCTCGCGTTCGATGACGATGGACGCAGAAGTAACCGCTGCGACAAGTTTATTGTTATGCGCATTCGCATATTATAATTATGCGTATGCTAAAGAGAAAAAAGTTATTAAAAAGAAGTGGCGAAAAAGAAGATGGTGGATGACAAGTATTCATCGTAATAGAACAAGGTAAGTACTTTTTGAACGACTATGTAGGTATTTTATATTTTTTATGTCTCATCACACGTTAAGATTTATTAATGCATCAACCAAAAATGATCAACACTTTATAATAATCATGCTAATGAAATAACTTTCTCTTTTTACAGCCTAACTATGGATCAGCAGTTACATGAATTAGTGGCCGAACCATCAAATGAATTTAAAAAGTTTACTCGAATGTCTTCGGTGGATTTTGAATATTTATTGAATAAAGTGTCAACACAGATTTCTAAGCAAAATACTTAATTAAATCCCCAAAAAAAGAGTCTATTATTTCGTATGCGAACCATATCGGCTTGTAAACATCGTCGACACCTGCTCCAGAGTTTTCTGATTTCTTAACTTTATTTTTGTACCCTCTGTAGCTTGCAAATAACGATGTTTTTTTGTTTTTTAAGTCATCAATGGGTATTCCCATCAGTTCACTTAGACGACACCACGCATCATGGTTTTTTAGTTTATTTTTGTAATCTTTTAAATTTGTATTCCATAGCACGGGTTCCGCTTGGAAATATTCCAAAAATTTCAACTCAAGTTCGTTTGTCCAAGTTACGCTCATATTGACCCCACAAGGTACACAATTACTTCCGTTCAAGTCGGCGGCGCGCGCGCTACTGAGAAACATGCGAGTGTGGAGTCAATACACGTTCTCGCCTGTTCTCACGTTCTCGCGCTCCTTTGTCTCGCGCCAAAAAACCGACAAAAAGTGGAGAAAAGCTTGAGAACAACGCGAGAACTTGAGAAATCGCTTCCACATTCACGTTTCTGGCATGTTTCTCGCGTTCTCGCGAGATTCTCTTGAGAATGTGGAGCGCCCTTTGCAAATACTCGTGCCGTCATAAAAGCATTTCGCCGCCAAAGCGTCCATAACTTTCCTATGTCACGGGAATAAGAGTTAATTTTGCTATTTTTTGCATAAACTCAAATTGTTACTGGTTTGTTGTTGTTATTAATAATAAATGTGAAAGTTCAGTGCAGTGAATGCATGCAGTAGTGCAGATTGGAACGTCGCCGCGTCGCGTTGCGCCTCGCGTTTGGAGGTTTTGTTTAATGGAGATTATCATTTAGTGAAATTTTAATTAACATGTCGTTGATGTCGTAGTTTGACATTGCACTGCACCCGGAAGCCCGCGTCGCTTGCGCAGTCGACGTAAATTTTGTGTGTTTTAGAGGTTGTTACAATACTGTAACAATACCTAGTTCATTATTGTTTAGCTAGTGCTGTGTGGTGTATTTTCTTATCATAAGGTATGTCACAAAAGGACGTGCACGTGTGGTGATGATTGTGTAGGTGAATATTCCATGGAACTACATGTAAGTTTTTTTTTCGATTAGTTTATTTGGTGTAAGCAACACAGTAGGTAGTGCTCAGTGACTAGACTAGGGACTGGTCTGTGGTGTACCTACGTGCTCAATCAATCAGTCTTATTTTATCACGAGCTGAGCTTTAATTCCTGCTAGGTTTATTTAGGAGTTTACGTTTAGCTTAAGTGAGCTATGTTTAGAGATTGTTTTACTAAGCAAGCTGGAATTACACATTTCATTAAAACAGACGTTCTTTCTTGCCTCTCAGTATGAGTTTCTTGTTTCGAAACACAATTTGGGACTATAGCTTGACGATAAATTAATGGAATCAAGCAAGTTTATGGTATTGTTTGTCTTTTGTGGCTTTTTAACTGAGGAACTAGTCATTAGTCGTATCGATAAGTTACACATAAAAAGAAAGATCTGAAGACTGTTTTAATCATTGCGCGCGCGGCCCGCACCTCGCGTCCTGTCAAACGCCCGAGTGCATTGAAATCCAAGGTCATTGAAAAGGTAACCGTCCACTGCGCGTAATAAATTGAGAATAATTTTGAATTAGTTTGATAGGTAGTTTTTTTTTTTACTTTTTTTCTCATTAAATGATATCATATGATTAAGTAAGCACTCATCTTCTCTACTGCGATCTTAAATTGATTTTTATTCTTGTGATTTCTGATTGGCAAATGACCCTTGCAGAATCGTTCTATATAAGCAGCTGAACATGTCGTTTAAAGGAATTACACGATTTCGTATTCACCCTGTATATATATGTATATATATATATATATATATATATATATATATATATATGTATCAAGCCCTGCTGCATACGAGTACATCTATACCATGATGCATACTTTAAAAGTTTATTCATTTTAAAAGGAAAAGAACAAAATGTTCTTTTGTTTTGTTGTTGCGAAATTGAAAATGCAAGCTCAAACCATTTTTTATCAATGAAGTAAAAAGTCACCGATGACAGCTTTTTAATTTGTCAACGTCAAAAAATATGCGGTGTCAAAAATAACAACCTTCAAAATTGTATTTGTGTAACAAAACAAATTAAAATAAAATGTTACTTACAAAATTAGGCCCTAGAAATGTGTTCAATTCGTTAAAAATATGTTTAGGTATGTGTCCACGGCATGTAACGTCCAATATCGAAAGTTCTGACACGGTAGAATTGGCCTATGCATCTTACGAAAGCACAGCTGATTCGGTGGGTTCTTCACGGCCACCTCTAGTAATATTGCATGGCTTGTTAGGCTCAAAGAATAACTGGAACAGTATGAGCAAAGCTATCCACAGAACAACCGGGAGGAAAGTGATAAGCATAGACGCTCGGAACCATGGCGACAGCAGGCACTCCTCGCAACACACGTACGTTCACATGGCTCACGACGTCATGAAGCTGCTGAAGAAACTAGACCTGTCTAAGGTGTCTCTACTCGGACACAGCATGGGCGGACGCACCGCCATGGTGCTGTCACTGCTCTGTGTAAGTTGTACGTAGTTTTGTTCATGTACATAAGCTAGTAAACAAAGTTATTTAAGACAAGTGTATGTGGTCAATAATTTTTTACTGATTCCAGTCTGATTTAGTATCCAGCCTGATAGTCGTGGACATATCACCAGTAAAAACAAGCCCACAGATATTTTCAATGGCAAATCTATTTGATGCTATGTCCTCTGTGGCTATAAGACCTGGTATAGCCATGTCAAAGGCTAGGAAGCTTGCAGATGACCAGTTGAAGGGCATTACACCTGATGTGAACCTGAGGAACTTCCTCATCACAAATCTAGTGCAGACCAACACTGGAGCATATACATGGAGGGTGAACATACCTGCACTGAAGGACAACTTCCAGACTCACATATCAAGTTTCCCAACAAACCTGAGGGGTCTTCAGTATTGTGGGCCAACACTCTTTGTAGGAGGTTCCCTGTCTGATTATATTGGGTAAGTCTCTCCTAGACTAAATAGAAACAGTATTATTAAATGTTAATAGGAAAAATTATGTCACTGGTCTCATGAACTAAATAAACACAGACCTGCAAAGTAATTGAAATTCTATCTTTATAATTTAAACATTAAAATTTTTAAATATGTTTACTATTTCAGGAAGAATGACCTACGAGAGATCCAGGAATATTTTCCTCTTGCTGAGCTGGTGTTCATAGAAGGTGCTGGCCATTGGGTTCATAGTCAGAAACCTGAAAAGTTTCTAGAAACTGTTTGCAAATTTTTAACCGAAAAATAGCTAGTATTATTGATTATGTTGTACAAATACAATTGCATGCATGTGATCCTCAAGCTCCAACAATTATTTTTTCTGTGATTTTATATTACATTTTAGTGGCAAGTCATTTACTTCATGTTACATAGTTGTATTGAATAAATTTTATAGTTAAAATAACACTATTTTTTTTCTTCTTCAGGTACTTTATGTACCTGCCAATGAATGCACTTGTTATTCGAAGGGTAGGACTGTAAAGAACAAATCTGTACTAACTCAATTTACTGCTTGATACATTCCATTTTATTTTGGTACTGAACAATGAGCAATAGGATTTGTTTTAACTCTCCTTACACTTACTACTAGTAAGTTACTGACAAAGTTAAAATAGGCATCTTTTTTACAAGTTTCACCAATATTAAAATAAGTTTAACAGACAAACACACACACAAACACGCACACACATGTACTCACTCTCAGGCACATTATGTTTATTTTTAAATTTTATTTAATGTGACTTAGATAGTTCTATCTTTTTAAGGAAGAGCAGTTACTCCTGGCACAGGCTTTATCAAGCTTAAAAGGAGATACTGGCCACATCTTGTAAGGCTCATCTTTGTAAAGAAAAATAAATATTATTATATTATATCCTTTACACTACCAAATTAAATATTCAAATAGGCACAAAATATGTAGTTTTAAGATTATAATTTTGCCATGGAGTAGGAAATAAAATTATTCATATACTCTTGACGACATATACCTGGAGATTATCATGCATAGATTTGAATCCTGTGGGTCAAAGTAGGTAGCGGGCCCGGCGCAACTGATGACCGAGTCCAAATAAGCGTTAAAAACTCCTATACCGCTGAGACTAAGAATAGTTACATACCAAAATATTTCGAAAAAAAAAATTACCTATGTTACAGTGTTGTTAAAAGCCCTATAGCCCCGAGGCAGCCTCGGGTCGAGCAACTGGCACCCGAGATTACCTCTAGAGGCTTGAGGCACGGCACAGCAAAAACCGACAAAATATGACTCTGCTCGAGGCAAAGAATTTGTCTCGCGTCTCGTGGTACCTCAGGTTGAGGTACCACTCATCTTCACTTGCGCGGCTTCGGAGCGAGGCAGCTGCTCGACCCGAGGTGTCAAGTGAGAACGAGGCTTATCTTTTCGACTGCTAAGGAATAATGTAAACAACTTTAGCTGTTGCAGCATAATTGGGAGGTATGCGCAAAGTAAAATTTCCTACGCGGGCATTGGGAGACACAACTATCGATACCCTCAGCTATCGCGACCAATAACGCCTACACAACTTTGCACGTGCCTGAGAAATATCGATGCACTAGGCCAGCTAGACCAGTTATCGGTTTCTCACAGGGCACACAATAGAAAAGATAATTTGTGGTTTTTGCGCTCTGCACTGCATGCACCACTCTTCCCTGGGCGCTACGACTAGTATAAAAGACCCTCTCTGGCATACACCAATCACATACCGCTTCACAGTCTCTGTGAAGGGAAGAAGTCTTATTTTAATTAAACTATATAAAATTACTCCAATACAATGACGGACGTTGCAAAAAGCTTTGAGCTGTTGTTCGACCGTCCTAACGAGCCGTTAATCACTCCTAAGGGTGACAATAACGCTCTGTTCCAACTTACCGAACAACTCTTGGTAAGCTTTTGTTATTTTACTATTGTTTGTTGTTAACTGTATCATTAGTTCACCTGTTTGTGAATCAAGCAAGAGTACTATCGGTGCCGCATCCATAAAATATTATGTTCTCTCGGATATACCGTGGATCACGGGATTAATCGTCAAATTTCTGTTCGGCGCTCGCCATTATATTTTTATTTTAATAATATCTTTAATAGCTTAGCATGCTGTGTAACTATAGGCCTCTATGTTTCATTCGCACTTTTCAGCCAAAAGATTACGAGAGCAATGGCATCGAGTTAAACGACCGTTTCGGTGACGATGCCGGCGAGAGGATTCCCCTGCAGACCCTGAGCAAAGTTCCGCAGTTCCGGGTCGCGTCGCAGCTGCCCACGGACTCGGACTTCTCCCTCTTTCTGCCAAAACACCAGGAGATGGCCAATGAAGTCATCGACATTCTTATGGGTAAGTTTATTTTTTTGCTTTTACTGTTAACGGTGCTCGACTAAGCCGGGTGCACTCTAGGCGTGGCAATTTTCGTTAAGCGTAGGTACTGCTTGAGGTGGCCAATATAAACTTTGACTGGGCGGGGGGTTAACGCACTTTTCCGGACGAATGGATGATCCAAATCCAAGGTAATGAAAGAAAGTTAGATTGTAAAAGTTAATAATATATTATGTAAATCAAAATTAAATGAATATAAAAGCTAGCATGTTACAGGTACATATCATTTCATAATTACAAATTTAAGTAATGTGTATTACAAATTGTAATATTTATTTTAGCTGTACCAGAGAATGAGCTTCAAGAACTTCTATCCACATGTGTGTTTGCCCGGACCAACCTTAACCCACAGCTCTTCAATTACTGCTTCTCTGTTGCTTTATTGCACAGGTAATAATAATATTGTATGATTTTTTTTCTAATATATTCTCAAATAAAGGTGTCCTTATTTTATAAAGCTTTTTGTGAAAAGTAATTACCTATTTAATTATTTTAGGCGTGACACAAGACAAGTCAAGATTCCAAACTTTGCTGAGACATTCCCATCCAAGTTCTTGGACTCCCAAGTGTTCTCACAGGCACGAGAGATGGCTGCTGTTGTCCCACAGAATGTCCCAGTATGTATCATTTTACTTTTCTTTACCATTACAGCAATTATCACACTTTTTATCAGTCCCAGAACAAAGAACAGGCTTGTAATTAGGGGTCCACGGCCCCAAGCTGTCATTTGAATAGAAGTCCATAGGATAAGTCCCTTCCTCAGTCAACCATTTGCTATTACCCAATGATACAGAAAATTCATAAGGAGTGAGAAGGGGCCTTGGAAATGCAGTCCCCCAATCTATAGATAATCTTGGGCAAGCTACTTGAACAAAGGCATCTAAATTAAATAGTGCTAATTTGCTAGGGAAGATTTCAGATAACAATATCTTAACATATTTTTTGTCAGAGTTCCTTATTTGTTTTTCTAAGTTAGACAAAACTTTTGGACTACCCTGTCTCCCCAGAGTGCCAAGTATGAGCCCAAAACTGCCAGCTTCTTCAGCAGTTTTAATTTGATTTATTCTATTAGCTTGCATCACTTTGTGTTCATACTGTTCTGAAGTAAATTTCTTGTCATATGGGTCATACTTATATGCTGGAATATTTGGATTAGCTATCATAATGGATTCCAAGTGAAATCTACCATCACCAAGATAAACTATAATATCTGCTGATAATTTAGGGGCAGTACAACCCAGTATCTCACCAGGTGACAGTGGCTTACACTGGGGGACAGTTACAGTGTACTCATCGGTTCGAAGATTCTTTGCCACAGAATGTAATGTAGTGACAAATTGAATTGTACTTACTAATGCTAGGTGTGTTCCTTTGGGGAAGTTATGTTTGATGGTGTCTACAAAGTGTGAGGGGTCAATTTTGATGTCAACAAATATATAGAGCACTTTCACATCTGTGGTCTGGTCAATGGGGATGAGACAGGAGTGCCCGTAGTGCACGAGCAGGTCGACTCCGAGCGCGAGCGCCGTAAAGTCGTCTATGCAGCACGCTCCATAAGTTACGTCGCCCATTATCACAGTATCAGCGTCAGTGAATGCCTCTATAATATCACATAGCGTCGTAGCGAACATTGTAAGTCCTGAAAACAAAAAAAAAGAAATGCAAATTAAAATTGGATCCAGAAATCCTGCAAAAATTAAGTTTAGAACCTTCTTAAGATTTGGTAAAACTGTACATTAAGGGACGCGGGGTAGGGGGGAGGGGGGTGGGGTGGGGCGGAGGGGGGGGAGTGGGGTACCCCCTGATACCCTCCCCTCTTGAAGCAAGCTCTTGGTTTCTGAAATATTTATGATTGAAGTTTGAGGTTATGACTGTACTAAAAGGGTAAAACTGTACATTAAAGGACGCGAGGAAGGGGGGAGGGGGTGAGGGGGAGGGGTGGGGGGAAGTGGGTTACCCCCCCTCTTGAAGCAAGCTCTTGGTTTCTGAAATATTTATGATTGAAGTTTGAGGTTATGACTGTAATAAAGTGTTAAAATTTAGTTTTATCATCAAATTAAGGGGTGGGGGGAAAGGGGGATAGAGAGGGGGAAGTTTTACCCCTTGGGGGGGAGGGAAAAGTGGGTAGTGGAGAGTGAAGACTTGCCTATTCCCTACAAAATTGCTTATCCCCTTTCAGGAGTATAATAAAGAGATTACTGTTGTCTGTTAAAAAAAAAATAACCACGAAATTCAAGGCTCACGCTCCGCTGCGCTTCGCGCTCGCCTTAAATTTCTAACCTATCACAAGACCTACAGGACTTTGGCAAACTGGAGCCTTCCGACAAAATGGCGTCGTTGAGTTTCGTTCTTGCACAGTAGAAACACGATATTTCATTTAAAATTTAATTTAATTATTACATAATCTTTTCAATAAATTACACGTAAATACATATCATTTTACATGTAAAATGTATTTGCAACATAAATATCCCAAAAAGACCCCAAAAATTGTGTCCAAATTGACTGTGTAGAATCAACTTTCACGTAACGAAACGCAACTGTCAGATCGTATAGTTTTTTTAAGGTTGGTAGTCAGTCATGGTGACGTAAAATAGTCGAATTTTGATCTAATTTTGCGATTTTTAATAATTTATTTCTCGAAAACTACAAGGTTGCTTCAAAAAACGACTTCACCAAAAGACTTCTTGCATCATGTAGTTTCTGACAAAAAATTACGAACCGCCAGACCAGCGTCCCTTAAAGTACAGTTTATCCTAAGATTTACCTTCTGGTAACTGCAGCGCAACTCTTTTCGCTTTGAGAGAGCGGATCCTCCATATCGTCTTATGCACCTCGAAGTTATAGTTTTGTGGCAAAGCTTCACATGCTCGATTGAGAAGAGGGTCATTCAAAAGTTCATCGGGTATCTTATTCAAGGAACGAACATTGGGTTTAAATGTTTTCCTTTGCCCTTCGGGTTTCGCTCGCACGACAACCACACCCGGTGTTTGAACAAAGTCTTCCATCTGTATGAACTAACAAATCATGACAAATACACCATAAATAAGAGGCACGGAGGTTGTTCAACACAAAAACAATAACACGCGCGATTATTTTCGATCAGGGGCCTACGTGACTTTTACAAGATTTTACGTTCCATTCTACGGTTATTATTTTTACTTTCAATAGTCAATTTAAATATTACTCTATTAAAACTACCTTGATTGGTAATAAGTATAATGAAGATATTTGTAATAATTTATAAACTAGAATGTAAATAAAGTGTTTTACAGCTTTTTGACGTAATAAAAAAGCATGTAAGTTTTATATACTACCTACACGTAAAATGGAACAACTTTGGACTTTAATGTCCAAAGAGATAGTTAATGTCAATGGCAAAACGTTTCGATCTACGCAGTAAGCGCTAGTCTCTTACTTACCATTTATCTCAGAAAAATATTCCTTTGAGTATTTAAACTATCAAAATGGCTAAACGGATTCTGGTAAAAATGGTGCATTCTATAATTATAATTATTCATTGAAGATCATTTTCTATTATTTCTAGTAATCCTTCATATTTCTATAATGTTTTTGTTGTTTTCAGCGAATTCCAATCATTATTCCAAGGGATTTCACAGCTTCAGACTTAGAGCAAGAGCATCGATTGGCATACTTTCGAGAAGACCTGGGCATCAACCTTCATCACTGGCACTGGCATCTCGTCTATCCCTTCACCGCTTCTGATAGAAAGATAGTCGCGAAAGACCGTCGCGGTGAACTATTCTACTACATGCATCAGCAGGTTGTGGCCAGGTAAAAAATATTAACAACGTATCAAAGGTAGAGTTCTATACCTACCCTGGTAGCTTTTACTAGCCAGAGCGTGCGCGTGTAGGTAAAACAACTTGATCATTTTAACAGCAACACATTATCTTTAGGTACAACAGCGAGCGTCTTTGCAATAGCTTAAAGAGGGTTGAGAAGTTCAGCAACTGGCGAGAACCGATCCCAGAAGCCTACTACCCCAAGCTGGACAGCTTGACGTCGTCTCGCGGCTGGCCGCCGCGGCAGGCCAACATGCGTTGGCAGGACCTGGACCGCCCTGTGGACGGACTGAAAGTTACTGTCCGGGACATGGAGAACTGGAGGACGGCCTTAGAAGAAGCGATAGCTACTGGGATGGCCAAACTTGTAAGTGGAACCACGTTTTATCAGGGATTTTTGTTTCCTCCCGTAAAACGAATAAAACTATGCTTATGTTTAAATAGTAACCAGTTTTTTTTCTCTGTTTACGCAATATATGTCTTATAGCTACAGTTGCCAGCACAGCAGGCAACCCAATTTTTTTGCAAAGTCGCCCGTATCACAAGCACATGAGATACCGCAGTGTTTACCGTGACGTGCTGGCCGAGTGGCCGCCGTACTAATATAACCGTTTAATACACCGCAATGGTTAAACGTTCCCAACAGCCCAACGGCGGCACGATGGACCTGGACATCAACCTGCTGGGCAACATGGTGGAGTCTAGCATCCTGTCCCCGAACCGCGACCTGTACGGCAGCGTGCACAACCACGGACACATCTTCGCCTCGTACATGCACGACCCCAATCACCGATACCTTGTGAGTTTACTTGACTATGTATCTTAATACTGTGAGAGGGTGGGGTTTTCAATTCCAGTTCGATGCAGGCCTTTAGATCTACAAAATCGACAACCGTCAATACGATAGTCATTATGTTGTTTTGCATACTATTAAAATCTTCGCACCCGATATCGGATCGGCGTGCGTATTTTGGCCTTGAGTGACCCAAGCGTTGATGTTTGAAAAATGAAAATGTTTCGCAGTAAGATCAGTTTTTAGATTATCGCTTGTTTTTCGTATCATACGCTATTTCATGCTTCTTTTTTCGTAGTAGGCCTTCTTAGACAGGCATGTCTGACGTCATGCGTGATGTGATGAATCAATCAACCAGTGGCTTTTGGCGTCAACGCACGTAGGAACCAATTCTGTTACCCCCGTAGAAAAGCTGTTTACTCCTTTAGGACGAACTACCCCCAGGAAAATGCATTTCCTGCTGTGATTGAATGTTTTTATAAGTACTTAGTTTGAAAATAATCAAAAATCATCTTAAACAACTTTTGCCTTAGGAATCTTTCGCCGTGATGGCGGACGAGGCGGTGACGATGCGCGACCCGTTCTTCTACCGCTGGCACGGGTTCATCGACGACCTGTTCCAGAAGCACAAGACGTCGGCATTTGTACGCCCGTACACCCAATCAGAGGTATCTGATTTCAGAATGTTGATATCCTTTAGACCCGGATCTTTATATACACCTCTACTGCAAAATAACTTTTGTAGGCTGTAATGCCTTGATTAAATATAAGCCAGCCAATTCAAAGTGAATGACAGCGCAAATAACATAACCTAAAGGAGACATACGTTTCAAGTAAGTTGGATATCATTTAAACAAGAGATTAATTCTGCCTATTTCTTTTCTAGTAGAAGGGATTTCCGCTGGACCTTGTTTATACGAGTATATCTTGGATATAACGATCTTGTTTAGGTTCAACAGAAGCTCTGCGATAGTTCTGTAAATCGGAATATTGTTCATTTTTTTAAAATAACAATGCTGCCAGTAAGCGGAAAGCAAGGTCGTTATACGGCTCCTGAACAGTGACTCCCATCGCCTAATGTGTGGATTTAAAAAAGTGCACCAACTAGCTTTTTCTAGATAGGTAATAAATAATTGGTAAAAATACACATTGAGCGAACACCAGGCCCTACATACAAGTGAGGATATTAGTTATGCACATGCTTAGCTTAATGCCGATGTCAATGTAATGTTTGTCTTGGCTCCGAGAAACAATCTACTTTCCATACCATAGTCTCTTAAAGATAACAGAATCCCAGCTGCTTATGGAATGGGTTGAAATATTCCTTTATTGAATTTTGGACTTCTTGCGCTGATTACCGATGAGTCCGATGACTTACTAATGAAAAAGCCATAATATTCATAGCCATAAGCATATATAGCAATAGTATAACCCTTTACGACGTAGCTATGTGATGATGACTTGGTGAAAGTTTTCTCAGCTCAGCTAATCGACAGATTTACATACCTACTGCTTTGGAGTGACTTGAAAAAAGGATTGTCTTGAATGGGTTAAATGTTAACAGTTGAGCAACCCAGGCGTGCAAGTGACGTCGGTCGCCATCCAGACTCAGGGCGCCCGGCAGCCGAACGAGCTGAACACGTTTTGGATGAGCAGCGACGTGGACCTGTCGCGGGGGCTCGACTTCTCCAACCGCGGCCCGGTCTACGCGCGCTTCACGCACCTCAACCACAAGCCTTTCCAATACCAGTAAGTGGAGTTGTTGTAGAGAACTGGTACATTTTTTTAAGATGAACGTAGCCTGGTGATCCCATTCTCAACTTACACCTTTTACCTAAGTTTGAATTATTAAAAAGAAGTGAGTTCAGTAAGGTAGGTAGGTATACTTATTAGTGTGGAACTGTGGACCTGAAGCACGTTACTGCCTGGTTTCATGATTCCAATCTTAGTATAAGTTGGGAGATCAAATCGATTCTGAATAATAAGTTAGACACTGTTTAAAGCTTCACTAAACTACTAACTAACTACTACTAGGTAGTTTTGCCGTCATTATTTACTCCAATAATTCTGTCTTGTAATTGAGAAACGGTCAATTTAAGTCTTGTCATAAATGTTTTATTATGTACTAGCGACCCGCCCCGGCTTTGCACGGGTGCAATGCTGATACGAAATACACTACAGAGAAACTGTCAACTTTGTATATAAAAACATAGCGGCCTGCTCTGGCTTCGCATGTATGTAGCATAGGTCACTCACTGAAAAAAATATCTTCGAAAATATTCATCTTGTACTGAAATGGATGTTGCTGATGATGCTGTGACCATATCGACCTATATTAAATCAACAATGTATGTTAGCTATTTAATTGGATAAGGATAAATGCTGTATTGGTTAAAATCGCTTCGAAAATTTGCCATTATTTGTCGGAAAAAGTCCTAAATGACAAAAAAAAAACTAACACGGGTTGCACTCCGGGAGTGCCGGCAGAAGTGAAAACTTAACAACCGTCTTACGGTTTTTCGATCAGCATCACGTGACCTGACGCGAGTTTCACAGTTTCTACCCATGCCACAAAAGTGCTCAACGCCGCTAAAGAAGTTTTCACTTCAAAAATTATTGTGGGATATCCATAAGAGATAGACATATACCATCGCGGAGTTTTCTGTAGACTTTTTCAATGTGTACAAATAAGTAGTACATTATTTTTAATAAATCTCGTAGGGTTGCACCTGCGTTTGCAATGTAACCTGAAATAAAATGGTATTATTAACGACATCACATTAGAAACCTCAAAAATAACAGTATTTCTCCACTATTTATTGGATGTCATCATACATATAAACCTTCCTCTTGAATCATTCTATCTATAAAAAAAACCGGCCAAGTGCGTGTCGGACCACGCATAAAGTAGGGTTCCGTTGTCAATTTTGGCACCGCGCTGTTTTGCATTTATTGCATCATCATCATCTCCCTAGCCTTCAACGTCATCATTGTAAAGTTTTTTATATTATTTATAATTTCGAAAGTATTCATCACAGGATACCCGAAACCATTTTAAATAAGAGTTTCCGTGCCTGTTTCTTTACGTGAGAGATTTGAAGTTTATAGGTCCAAGACATTAGAAATTACAGGGGGGGAGGACACCGTGTAAACGACTTTGGCGGGCTAAAACTCGTAAATGGTAAAGCTGATAAAAAAGTGTTGTATGGGAAAGGGGTTATTTTAATTTTTCGTATTTTTAAAAATGAGATGTATGTATCTGTATGTGATGTATCCTCGAACCAAGTTACATGCAAATCAGTCCATAAATGTTGAAGATATTCTGTTGTGACAAACTAGGACGGACTGAACTAACTTATAAGGGTTCCTTAAGGACTACGGAACCCTAAAAACGCATCAAAATCCGTTGCGTAGTTTTAAAGATTTAATCATACAAAGGGACATAGGGACGAGAAAGCGACTTTTTTATACTAATTTAGTGATGGCATGGCTGTAATTTAACTGTATGATACCAAAGTAAGGTCGTCTTTCTTGACGCTTAAAACACATGAGACATCGGTTAAAAATAACAATACTTCCAGAATCTCCGTAAACAACACCGGCAACGCACGACGCACCACAGTCCGCGTCTTCATTAGCCCGAAGGTGGACGAGCGCAACCAGCCCTGGCTGCTGGCCGACCAGCGCAAGATGTTCATCGAAATGGACAGATTTGTCACTCCGTGTACGTATGCATATTATTACCTACAGATATCCAGCTGTAAGAAGTCATACATGGGACACCTTTGTGGCCAGGTTCTATCTATTTGCAATAAATATCCATCAATAACGAGCAGTCTTTCCCAAGTAAGATAAAAAGAAAGAAACCAATCACAAAAAGGCATACGATAGATGTTCTCGAAATGTATAATAATGTAATAAGTGTAACACACTGCGATTTTAAGCATCGAAGCAGCCCCACGCCCGCACCGATGCAGTCGCCATGCTAGGTACAGTTTAAAGGCCAAGTAGTAGAAGTAACGCAAGTCAGATGGACCATTTGTGATGGCATCGATGCTTCATCGCACCACAGCCGATGTCTTACTAATGCAAAAAAAAACGTGTAGCGTTCTACGAAGTCAGGCCCTCTTGATCTTGCAACAAACGATTTCCTTTTCCACCAGTGAAACCAGGCCAAAACAAAATAGTTCGCCAGTCCACCGAGTCTTCGGTCACCATCCCATTCGAGCAGGTGTTCCGCGACCTGTCCCCGCAGGGCGACGACCCGCGGCGCCCCGAGGTGGAGGCGTTCAACTTCTGCGGATGCGGCTGGCCGCAGCACATGCTGGTGCCCAAGGGCTCGGAACCTGGCACGCCCTTTGTTCTCTTCGTCATGCTCTCTAACTACGAATTCGATGCGGTGAGTAACTAACTTCCTAAGCGACCACGACCGCGCAAAGTGCGCGGACAGTTGCTGATGATTTCAATACCTCCAACAATTAGCGTTGATTCAGACGACGAAGAATACATTTTTCTGCTTGGACCTATTGTTCACGGGTGGATGATGCCTTCGGCATTAAGTCCACCACTGTACACATATTTGTGCAGAACTTAAATAAATACACATATTGTTAATCATCACAGGAAAAGGCTGAAATACAAACACCCCTCGTTGGGGCGCCTTATACGAGTAGGTATAACAAAAACATAATAAGGTGGCCTATGCACCAGCGCGGAGGGAGGCCTTGGAGCGGTAACATGGTACTAAATCGCCGCTCCTCTTTACTTGACAATCCTATCGGTTAATATTTCTCCATTTCTCAGCTCCGCACCGTTGGACAGGCACCCTAATGCAAAATATTAATTTTAACTTACTAAGGTACTTTTCTGTATTTCAGGTACCACAAAAGGACGGCAGGCCAATGACTTGTAAGGAGGCATCAAGTTTCTGCGGGATACGTGATAACCTATACCCAGACAAGCGCGCCATGGGCTTCCCGTTCGACCGGCCATCAAACACAGCCACCAGCATCGAGGACTTCATCCTGCCAAACATGTTCCTGCAGGACGTCAACATCCGCCTGCAGGCGCAGCCGGTCGTGTCTAACCCCAGAAACCCGACACAGTAATTTTACAATATTCAGAAAACATGTAGAAGTCTCAAAAGGTTTACCTACTTTTTGTGAGAAAACGGAAATACGAGTACCACCTACTTTATGGCAGTACAAAACTAAAAGACGTGCTAGCAGCTATTTCAATAGCATCATTACACCTAAGTTAACTGTAAAACAAATACAAATGTAAATAGAGCAATAAAAAAGGCATATATCTATGCATTTACAAGTACTAAGGGTACTTGTATTATAATAAGTTCATTTATTATCACAGATATTATTATTATTCAAGAAAGGATGATAGTTTTAGTTAAATGAATTGTTATTTGTACAATAAGTTTTTACAGAGAATCTTACTGATATTAATGACCCATTTTAATTATGTAACACCCACCGCACAAAATAAAAAACATACTATTAGCAAATTATATTTTTATTTCAAGTAACAAATATACAATTTCATATCACTTCCTACCACTATGTAATTATAATTAAACAATTGAAAAAGAAATAGTTACAAGTTTGAAATTGTTATCATTATATTACTACAAACTAATGTTATTCTCTTGTACGGAATGACTCCTCACCTCAGTACCTAGAAATAAATGAAAAAAAAAAATTTTAAAAATCTTTGAAATATTTCTGAAATCAAAGTATAATAATAAGTTATAATCAGACCTATCATTAAATATCATGTTGTTATCAAGATAACACATATTAGGCTCGTGTATATTATCATCATAAGACTTGATGGTGATGGAATATATATATATATATATATATAATATGTTTATCTAACGCTAAATAAAACTTCTCTAATGTCATTTTCTTCAATTCACCTTTTTTAAGTTAAATAGTCTTTTGTATTCCAAGATCTTACCTTTGTAAATGAAACTGCCTGTCCTCGATTCTTACCTGTAATGAATATACATACTTATGTCAATATAAATTGGTTATTAAAGGTTGATATCAAGATTTTCTTAGAATAAATCAGCCCTATCATTTGATATCATGTGTTAATCATAAAAACACATATCGGCTCGTGTCATTGTCATCATAAGCTTAGTAATCTTACTAGGTATCTTAAAAAAGGTAGGCCAATAAATTGATCATTAAGTATAATCATGTGCTCATATTAGTACCGAAAAGACGGCATATGATGGATAAGTATTTAAATCAAACAATAAAAATGCGAATTGCTGCCTTACAAACAAGTAAATCAAACATCGTTATCGTCCTAAATCGGTAAAAATTTGACAGCTTTAAGCCCTGTTTAACTATCTTATCAATCAATAAATCTTTTTCTATGTAGATAACTAAGAAGTTATGTGGTTAAATCATGTTTTCAGACCATGGGTTCAGTACCTATTCCTACCTAACCTAGTTAGTTCGCACGTGGTGGAAGTGAGCACAAAAGACCACATGGCGCGTGGCAATTTCATTTTGATAAAGGTGAACCTTATTGTTTCATAGGTAAGCGGAAACAAAATGTTATCAACAATCGACTTAACTAAAACGAACAATTGGTAAATACCTGAACTTTAATCCGGAGCAATGAATCTTCACATCCATCAGCTAGCGTAGCGACGCGAGCAGCTACTAGGCTTGTCAGCTTGTGAAGTTGTGCAGCTTGCTTTAGGTTAGGGATGTGAAAAAATAATCAATTTTTATTTTAATCGATTATTTTTGAAAAATAATCGATTATTATTGGCCGATTATTATTTATAAATAATCGATTAAAAATCGATTTTCCTTTTATTTAACGTCATCGATTTTTTTCGAACAAAACAAAGAAGTAAGAGTAACGTACGGCCCGTATTTTACGACACGGATTTCATGTCCTTGTAGGCAAGCTCATGTCACGAAATACGAGCCGTAAAATACGGTGTCGTACATTACTTTGTCATCAATTATCATGTTGTACAATATAGTTACTCGCCAACAGTAGGTAAGGTAGGTACTTTTTCGCACAAGGCAACACTGCTACGGGAATTCCCTGCCTACTCCTCACTCACGTTTTTCTTGTTAGTTATTAGATGTCAATGTCGTGATCAGTGATCTTTATATTAACTTGTGAATTTCGTAATTCGGATTTTGTTAGTAGTATGTCGAGTAAGAAACCAAAAAGTTGTTGTCGGCAGTATTTCGAGATGCAAGGTGGTGGCAATGCCAAGTGTAAATACTGCCCAAAAGTGTTAAAAACGTGCAGTAACACTACTAATTTAAAGCAGCATATGGAACGAAAGCATTCTGCTATAATTATAGCTAATCAGGTAACAAAGCAAAGATATCAAAATGCTTATTTATATTTACCTACTTGTCAATAAATAATGAAACTATTTCGTGATAACGATGATGATATTTGGATTTGGGCCATTCTTTTTTTGCCGACAATGATTTATTCTCAGTGATGTATCAATTTATAATTACTTTACTTATGAACAAAAATTACTTACTTAATTACAATATTTTTAGTTTATCGTAATTACAATCAAAACTACAACAATTAACATTGCACATTAAGCACAAACTTGTAGGTACTTCATTTTATTTAAAGTCAACAAGGAACCCTTATAGTTTTTGAAGTGAAAACTTCTTTAGCGGCGTTGAGCACTTTTGTGGCATGGGTAGAAACTGTGAAACTCGCGTCAGGTCACGTGATGCTGATCGAAAAACCGTAAGACGGTTAACGTTAATAATCAAGTTTTCACTTCTGCCGGCACTCCCGGAGTGCAACCCGTGTTTTTTTTTTTATACAAGAGCCCTTTTATCTTAAAATATTTTTTGGGGTACCTCCCCTACCTACACGTAATGTGGGGATGGATGGTTTCTTTTCTCGTCTACATCATGTAGTGGGATGTCATTGGATAAGAAAGATCTTTTAAAAATGTAGCAGGTCTGCATTTAGTGATGGGGCATTATGTCATGAATCGATAACTTTTGAATCGATACTTATTAGTGAAAATTTTAAAGTTAGTCCTAATTACCAAATATAAACACGCCTAACTCGATGTTTATTGAATGATAGATTCATTCAATAAACAAACTATTCAACTTCGTTTCGAAGAAAGCCTTATGTTACCGGTATCTTTTATATTATTTGTTTTCCCTTTTTGTAGGACCAAAATGTTTTACTGACGGAAGACACAGAAGATACCTTGATGGAGATAACTCCACAAAGGCCAGGAACAGAAAGTCAGCCCGTGACTTCCACACCGAAACGTTGCAAAACGGGTATAGAAGCCTCTTTTTCAAGAATTTTGGAACACGCCCCAGACGGGAATAAAACTAAGCAAATCACACAAACTATTGTAGAAATGATATGTCGTGATAGTCTCCCATATAGTATTATTGAAGGCGAAGGTTTCAAAAAACTGATGAAGTTACTTGCACCCTTGTATAAAGTCCCATGTCGAAAAACAGTGACAGATATCATAGATAGCAAATGTGAAGAGAAAAAAGCCCTTGTTGTAAATAATTAAATTCGGTTAATCACTTATGTTTCACTGTGGACGAATGGAAGGACTTGCAGATGAGGAGCTTTTTAGGTGTCACAATTCACTTCGTTGAAAACTTTGACGTAGTTGCATTCAACATCGCATGCGAACCACTAACTGAAAACCACACAGCGGACTATCTATCAAGCATTTTGAAGAAAATTTGCAGTGAATGGGATATAACTGAAGATAAAATAGTTAGTGTCACTACAGACAATGGAGCTAATATTGTGAAAACTATAGAAATCACATATGGACGAGCTAAACACATTCGATGCATCGCCCATACGTTGAAACTGGTTGTGGAAAATTCAGTTTCTGCAACAGAATTAAAATGCTTTCTGGAAAAAGTTCGTAGGATTGTCACTTGGTTTCATCAAAGTGGTGTAGGCGCTGACGAGTTGAGAAAAGCCCAAAGAGATCAAAATGTAGCAGAAGGAAAAATAAAGAAATTAATAGGTGATATTTCCACTCGCTGGAATTCTCAGCTTCACATGATTGAAAGATTTGTGATGATGAGTGCAACTATCGGATCCATTTTAGTTAACCACCCAAATGCGCCACCTATGCTGCAAGCCAGCGAAATAATAGTTCTAAAAGAGTTGATAAAAATACTTAAACCCTTTGAAAAAGTTAGCGATGAAATGAGCGGTGAGAAATACGTCAGCGGAAGTAAGGTCATACCCATGATAAAATGCCTAAAAGTGTATTTAGATTCAATAGATCCAGTACATGATTTGGCAGTTAATTTGAAAAATTCACTATTGAATGAAATAAAAAAAAGATTGACAACATACAAAAAGTCCACTTGTTTTCAGTGGCTACATTCCTAGATCCCAGGTTCAAAAAGATTCATTTGGACGATGGAGTAGCATTGGCAAAAACAATCACCTATATCAAAAGATATTTAAATCAAGAAACCCCTGGTCAATCGGAATGTAATGAACCATCGACGTCGTCGTCTGTCGCTTTCGATGATGGTGATATATGGCAAGCTCATCAAAAGCTTAAAGCTACTGTGAGTAGATGTGAAGAGTCTGGGTCACAACACACACACAACTTGTGTAGTACATGTCCCCAAGAAAATATAAATACTACATGTCCTACGAACTATTAGGAACTCTAGTTCCTTCATGTGAACGAGAACGAACTATTCCGTTTCGTAGAACCCAATCGGTCATCTAGTACACTGAACTAACCACCAATGAAAGAGCAGAGTCGCGGGAACCTAGTTCCGAAAGAATAAGTACACGAGTCGGAGCAAGAGAAATAAGAGATGAGGACCCGCTGGCGTGCGAACGAGAGAAACAATAATGAACGATTAAGACCTGACGAACTACAAAACTAGTTTTTACTTAATTACCTTTGTAATAAAGTCAGTGTTGCCAACCCCAATGAATAGAAAAGCAGCAGATCAATCTCAAAAAAGCAGTAGAAAACAGTAAAATTACATTTTCAAAACATTAAATCTACTGTCTCAAAAACTTTTCAATTGGGACATAGAATTAGTTATATAGACGTAGGTATACTTAAGCACTACCAGTAGTACTTCCTTAACTATCACATTTTTTATATAAAAATATTATTGAAAAAAAATAATTACTTATATAATTAATTATATAGGGTATTTATAATAACTTGTTCGCTTAGTCGAGAAACAACTGTGAGTAACCTATTATCTAACTTTCCTGGAAAGAATTGGATTAAACTTTAACCTAATCGAAAAACCAAGACGAAACACACTTGACATTCAATAGACAAATATCTCTTTTACAGTCAAGAAAGTATTTAAGCTATTCTTTTCATTGTGTGAACGGTGCCGCGTTTGAAAACGGGAATTCCCTGCCAGAGCGCACGTCGAATCTAAAAAATTCGGATACACGCATAAACTATCAAAAACAGTAGAAAATCGTACTAAAACAGAAAACAGTGTTGTCTTGTTAAAAACAGTAAATCTACTGTTAAAACAGTAGGGTTGGCAACACTGAATAAAGTCCATAATGAAGTGAATGAACTACAATGAACTACTAAGACAAGATGACCGAACGAGTTTTACGATTTTTACTTTATTCTGCATGTAATAAAGTCTATAATCATTAAAAATGGTTGCTAGTCGTTCTTTCTGGTCATTGATTTTTTTTACAATTTACCCTGAACTGGGAAGGCAAAGGGACTAAGCCCATACAGCATGAAGAAGAGTTGGGAGGAAAATATTTATGAATCACTATAGTCTGAGTAATGGTTTGAGTGAATAAATTAGGAAAACATATGCATTTGGAGACTGCGTTCGTTGCTTTCTTAAGTATCAATCAATGAACTAATACGAGTAGTACTAGATGACCGAAAAACTAGTATGTTGCACGAAATTTTACGTTATATGGTTGTAATAAGGTCTATAATTATGTGAATGAACTACAATGAACGAATAGTACTCGAAGACCGAACTAGTTCCTTTGAACGACTGTACTAGTTCGGAGCGTTCCTTTTTAATGACCGAAATGGAACAAGCATAAGCAGCAAACTTCAGCATCAGCAAAGATAATGGAAGGCATCAGCAAGCAAAGTATTCTTACTTTAGATAGGGACAAACGATACATCGATGTTTAAAAATATCGATGTATCGTTCATAAACATCGATGTTTTAACATCGCTGAAACATCGTTCTGCAAGAACGTTGTTTTATTGAACGATATTTTCCAGCGCCAGCTATGTATTGGTCCGAAGACTAATCAAACCTCTTACATAGCAAAATGATTTTCTGGTGTAACATGTAATTCCTAGCAGCGTTTTTCACATAGTCAAGCCGTGTCCGGTAATCTAGAAAAACACCGATAAAACATCGATACATCGTTCAAAAACATCGATATTTTATATATCGATGTTTTTGAACATGTTGTTTTTAACAACAAGAACATCGATGTTATAACGTCGAATATTTTTCGTAGTAAAGAGGCCCAACATTTTCAATATATCGATAACATCGACAAGTTTATGTCAAGTCAATAAATTCAATGACCTTTTTGTGATTTAGGATAGCGAATATGCAAAGAAAGAAAATAATAATGGCTGGATTGGATAATTTATTATATTTGGGGTGGAAAATTTTGTGTTTCATGCATTTTGAAGACACGTACAGCCCGACTATAAAGTGTTGGAAATAAAAAAGGGCGCTGGGTGATGTGATGATGTGATGATTTGATGTAAAGAACAATGACCAGTGTTAATAACAATGAGGAGAGTCTGGATAACGGATCTTTCAACGTAACTACTCACACCACTTTTTATCGTTTTAAACTTTATTTTGATACTAGCTGCGGGCTTATTCGCTAACTCGAATGACAGTTGAGAATGATGATCACCGAGTATAGTTTCCAACTTTCAACTGTCAAAACTGTCATTTCGTATTCGCTAACTTCGGTAAGGAACCGTAAAGTTTCAAGATGGCGTGTGGTTCAGTGATCATCACTTTGATAGGTCGATATCCACTGAATGCCTATCGATTGCCGGTATTTGGTATTCAGTAAGCTCGGTGTATAACATTATGACGTTTAACTGTGGATCACTCAAGTTGTCAAAATAGAAGTTAAAATCACTATTCGACAGCAGTTATTTGTGAGTGGACAGTGATAATCACTCTTAATTCTAACTTTATTTGTTTTAGATACACAACTTGGAGCTACCTCGCTAATTTAGTAAGTATCTTTTTAATAGCGACGTTTTACCTGAAAATAAAACGTTTATTAAACATACTTACCTTATTCAAAGCCTGTATATTGAGAGCGGCGTATCCGATTCCGGTCGATTCTAGTACTTTTCTTGACTTGTCTGGTTATATGATCCGCTAACTAACACGCCACGATGCGACACTAGCGACACCACAAGCAGCTTATAGGAATGCTTTCCAGTTTGGTCATTGCGTTTAAGGTCACCAGGCAGGAATAAAAGTAGGCTTTGAATAAGGTAAGTATGTTTAATAAACGTTTTATTTTCAGGTAAAAGTCGCTATTAAACAGTACTGTACCGTTATTCAAAGCCTATATATTGAGATCCGTGTTTATTTTCGTCTGGTGGCGCTGTGTTCGCTCGCCAATGTGATATGTATGTAAAACTGCAGGCACAACATGTTTCTCTTATATGATAAAAGGAGTTAACCTCATAAAGCACTTGTAGGAACATGACAATGAATAATTGTTTTCGATCGTCTTATGATGGACAAATACTAACTGCTGTTTTGATAAATAATTCGTTGATATGAATTTGATGAGTAACCACCTTTAAATAATATTTTATGCAACCAATTCTGTCTACACGTAAGAAACAAGGGTGTAAGTGTGTTTGTGAAACAAAATTGTATCTGTTCTATTGTTTTGTTGAGTTTTGAAAATAACTTGAAAACTTTTAAGTACGTCGTACGCAACGTCTTAGGTATAGAAAACAACCTGACCTAAACTTGCTAGCCCTTATTATTCTTAGATGGTATATTGCATGGGGCTTATGGCTATGGTCATTTTTCGTAGATATTCCAAAAAGGTTGAAACATTTTTGTCGTGCTGCACGCCTAGTAAAGTGCAGAAGTACGAGGTGCCAAGTTGCTATGTGTGTTCATCGATGTATGGGACCTCAAGGTTCGCATCTTGAGAATAATGATTCTGAACATTTACAATAATATTCTTAAAATAAAAACAAGCACCTAGGAAATCCTGTAGGCTTCACCTAGGAGGCTTGTTTACCTTATTAACGGTGCTGGACAATGGGGTGGATATGGAGATAGTGATGGAGCCAAATGGCAATGGGACTCAACAAAATATATTTTATGAAAGCAATCAGCCGATCAAGATAGTGTCAATATTGACAATCTAATACACCCTTTCGAGTTACGTACTTTTGCCAGCTTCGGCATGTCCTTTGAATTTAGCTTCGTACGCTTAACCTGGTGATAAAAAAGATTAATAATCGCCCGGCATGCTTATGAGTAAAAATTAAGCATGCTTGTGCATAGCAAAGCATAGTATTTTATATATAAATACGTTACAAGCTCAGAAACTTTGGAATAAGATGGCACCGTACCGTAATCATTATCGATTATGTTCATCTTACAAAGTGAAATGAAAAATGCTGTAAGTGTATTAAAAGGTAGTATAACCCTTGTACGGAAGAACATTATAGCCATATGGAGTTATTCGCTAAACAAAAGATCATCCAGTGTTAAAAATCATTTTTCTATCAGCTACTTATACAAATAGTAAGCTAAGCACCCGACAGCGCCGTTGTGCTTGGAGGAATTAACATTCCAAAACAATGAGGGAGAAGATTCATATAATATGGCATGTTGCACATACTTGCGTACCATTGCAACCCTGTTACCCTGCAGGTAAATTATCTTTGTTGAGGTTAGCGGATGTAGGCATATGTGGGCTAAACTTATGATGAACTTGCAACAAAGCGACCATAATTGTTCGCCGTCCATCCTAGTTCCATAGGAAAAAATGTACAGATATAATTCAGGTTCTAATATTGACTCTATGACTTTTAAATACGCGCAGTACTGCATCAATACTTAATTCTTAAACTTTAATAAATTGGCAATGTTTTTTTGCAGTAGAATAAAACCACTGTGTGAGGCAGGGATCAAACCTTAAAACAAATATTATCTTAAGAGTCCTAGGTGAATGCCTATTACGATAAATCATTAAACTATTTTAATAATTTGGTAACGTTCAGTTAGGTAAGCTTCCACAACAAATGACTAGCTTTCACTGTTCGGCATTTTTGCTCAGTCCAAGCCAGAGGTTTTGTCTCATGAGAGTTTGGTAGCAAAAAAGTAATAAGTGTATCAATAAAGAATCTTGTCCTGACTAGGCCAAGCCTATCGACGCAAATCGGACCATGTTAGCAATGCAAGTGGGACACTCGGTCAATGTGGCTTGCGGAAACTAAACTCGTATGTGCCAAAGCTTCTGATATGAATCAGATAAGTTTTTAAAATCAAAGCTCAGCAGGAAAAATTACCAAGTGTTTGGTTTTAAAAATTAATTACACGTTAATAACAAAGGCGCCAGTGAGCCATGAAATGAGGAAGCTCGCCCTTTTCGGCACACACACACATTGGGATGTACTTAGCATCACGCAGCGCGGCGTGGTCCTTGATAACACCCTCTGTGTAATTAGTAATTACTATCTTGCGTACTAAAACAGAATAATGAAATTATGGTTTTCGGCTACACAGCCCGGTATTTTGTTAATTCAATTGAGATTCGTTTGTAGATTCTCTGCAAATAAACCAAGCATTCGTGCCATCGTTATGCTATTACAGCATGCTTCTGGCTCACCATTACTAGTTGTAAACTATTCCATCGGGAAACTTCTGAATTGGGCTAATAACTGTAGTTAGAGGTAATTAGTCAACCCTTTTACTAAACACCGTTGCACGTAAACAGTAATCTAGAATTATCATTCTACTACACAAATGGTAGGTATCCTCAACCAATCATTATTATAAATATTTTTCATCGACATGGTTTACTAAAAAGCGAAGCCATTTTACCAACATGTAAAGTGAATTTAATTTCATCTAAACAATTGTTGTAATTGATCGTGAACCTGCAAGGTTACAAAGATGCATGGCCCGACGACCTCTCTGTCAAATTAAAGCTGTGTTTGGACCAATAAAAAGCTGTGGCAAGTAGCAAGGCAAAAAGTTGTTCATGCGGAATAGACTTCTATGTGTTTATTGACCCGTCTGGGTGTTTATCACCAAGTTTATCAGTATGATGAATAAGTTATATGTAGTTTGTGGTTTTAAATTACCAAGAAGAACGTCTATTCCCTGTCTCAAATATGTAAAATATAAGATTCGTTATTCTTTGAAGTCAATGTGTTTATAGTATGCCTATACTAGGTATAGTGACTTCACATTTGACAGGTTTTGATAAGGCGCAGGTTATTTCATTTTTCCGCTACAAAGCTAGCTTTAGCCAGTACACACGTAATCATGCATCTCTTCTTATGAATACTAGCAGAAACATTATGTTATGGAATGTCTCAAGGCATTTGAGGAGTGAAACTCCGCTTTTACCTAATTATTTGTGTAAGCGGTGTCGCATGTGACACATTTATTTACCATAGAATGAATTCAATTTACACCTGACTATCTTATCAAGTTTCATCATCCCGGCAGGACGAGTGCAAGAGGGTTCTGGAGAACTCCAACCCGGTATAAAGTAACAAGTCCACTGCATTGAATTGTAAGATTAAGATTGATTAGGCGATGCCTTTATACTCATGGTATGGCCTTCTGCCCAATAGACGTGAACGTTAATTATCTAGCAAAGTTTATGCCTAACATCAGGCAATCACGCTTTCAAGCATCAAGCATTCTTTTCTATCCCGGTGGGATAAGGAAAGGCCGGCTCATGTTAATACGATTTATTCAAGACTTACCTTAACCTTTACCAAAAGTCGCTAATTATAATAAGGTACCACGCTTACTCTCCAGGAATACTACGATATCCATAGATTGATTTACGAAGTAGGATACCAACAATGGTTTTCAAGTCAAACACGATTATTCCTCTTCTATCCCGGTGGGATAAGGAAGAGTCGGTTTCAAGTCAAACACGATTATTCTTCTATCCCGGTGGGATAAGGAAGAGTCGATTTCAAGTCAAACACGATTATTCTTCTTCTATCCCGGTGGGATAAGGAAGAGTCAATTTCAAGCCAAACACGATTATTCCTCTTCTATCCCGGTGGGATAAGGAAGAGTCGACTCGAGTCGGTTGATGTGGTTCACCTATTCTGGACTTACCTTTAAAATGTATAATTACTAAACTTGTTACTACATGAATGCAACACCCGTGGATCGGTCTACGAAGTAGAATCGCGATCCCGGTTTTCGATTCAATAAATCACAATTATGAAGGTATTTTCAGATTGATTTTTCCCACCATATCATGCCTCTTGAAAAGAGAGCAACTTCTAAAACAGTTTACGCAGAATATTTTGTAAATACTCATCCCGTAACACCAAATTAAAACATTCGAACAGCCATTCTAAAAGAATGAAAATTCCTTCTGGAAGAGAGATTCTGAAAGAGTAAACACTTAGTGCTAAGAGTGTCGAAAGTATTAAAAATATTATGTTTGAATATTGTCTCGCACTGCGTTTGCTTTACAAACATATCTATGTTCACTTAATTTATGATATGCAAAGAAGTGTAGGTACTATAAACAGGTACATTCAAAGTAACGATTTTCACTGAATGCTTTACAGGTTTCTATGAATATGTGCATCTGCAGGTACTTACGTGATTTAACACGTCCTTGACACGATAATAAAGAACAAACTTACTTTGCTCGTTCATTGCTTTCACCGATGTTTTGTCCAAACTGTGTCCTCCTTAGCTATTCAGTCCTAACTATCAGAGTCCCGCGATGATTCTTCCTTTTTTTTTTTTCGCTGTGGAAATGCTTTTACGCATGCCCCCCACACATCTGCAGGGGGGTATGTAGGACTCAACGGCTGGTGTGCAAGGCCGTAATACCCACTAAAACCACAGCGCATTCCGCCACTCCGCCATTGTGGGGCGCCATGGGGTCGCGTGAGCATTCACCACGGCACCCCGGCGGATAGCCCGAGGGCCACAAACTCCTTGGCGGCGGAGCAAGGTGTTGGGCTCCGCCACCAAAACTAACTCCCACACGGCCGCAGAGGATAGGGAGGACAGCAACGACACACCGCATCTCCTCTTCTTCTGCGGCCCCACCGCAGCGCCATCAAACGGTGCGCCCCCGTTTGGTCGCGGGAGATAGGCCGCACCGCAACGACACACCGAGACGTCTCTCCTCCCGCGACCGCACCCGACTGCGAGGAACAGCCAAAACCGTCCCCCACACCCGCACCCTTGGACGCATCCTGCGCAGGCCTCCTCAAGCCCACGTGGAGCGTCCCCTCCCGGGATCCCGCTTAGCTTCACCGTGGGTGGCAAAGCCACGGTTACTGAGCCCCCCCACCACGACAAGGTGGAGATCCGACAGGGGGGACGATGATTCTTCCTTACGTAACCAGACCCATTACTTCTGAAAAACGTTTATAAGCCTAACGGTTGCACATTAGAACTTACCGTTGATCAAAATAAAATAAAAATATTTGAGGTAGATTGCAAAAAATCTATCTCCGAACGGTAACACCGTTAAAAAACAACATAGTCCCTTCTAATTGTAATGTCTAAAACACCTTCGAAATTAAATTTAAATTTAAATTGCGAATATTTCCTCAACATTCACAATTAATTTATATAATTATGAAATTACTAGCGAGACAGCCTAGAGGGAGCGGAGCTCACTAGTGCGACCGTCTCGGTCGGAAACTTAAACGCCAATGACCAAACTAGAAAGCATTCCTATAAGCTGCTTGTGGTGTCGCTAGTCTGGCATCGTGGCGTGTTAGTTAGCGGATCATGTAACCAGACAAGTCAAGAAAAGTACTAGAATCGTCCGGAATCGGATACGCCGCTCTCAATATATAGGCTTTGAATAACGGTACAGTACTGTTTAATATGATTGTTAAATAAAAAGTGAAGTGAAACAAAAATTGCCTTTGTTTTATAAAGGGAGACTAAAATCTTATTGGAATTTGTTAAGATGTTATTAGAAATTTGTATTAAATATTTTTTTAAGTTAATCATTATACAAACTTAAAACATGGATAAGTCATTAATAAATATCTAAATCACACTAATATTGTTAATTTTAGGTATGGCACGCGCATATTTATTGGGACTTGCAAGAGCAAAGGCAAATCTATGTCTTGCCCAGAGAACGTCGGGCAAGGCATGTTTTATCCGACCACATGCACCGGCAACGCCGTTGTTGTAGTTCCAGCCAATGTTGATAGGGCAAGAGACAATTTAGTAAATAGATTGTGAAAGAAACGAAATCATATAAAATGTATAAATCCTATGTATTAGTTACTTACTCCTTTATTTTACTATACTTACTGTGTACAACTTTTGTTAAGTCTAAGTCTTAGTTTGTGCCAATTAAAGATTTGCTATTATATTCTATACCCGACAATTCTAGACTTGAATAATAAGCTGTGATAGCTCTCGCACTGCGTTTCCCTTGCTCCACTAGGAGAACTTTCCTCTACCCAAAGGTTGTCTGGAAGAGATCGCTTTTGGCGATAATACCACCTAAATTGTGTATGTTTTTACTGTATTTTGTTTCTGTATGTGTGTTTTGTGTACAATTAAGAGGATTCTATTCTATTCTACACTTAATATTTTGATAATAAAGTACAAATATCAAGGAGTTCTTTAGAACTTTAGAAAAGCTTTTTGCTGCAGTAATAGGGTGAATTGCGCAAACAGAAAAAACACACGGCAAACGTGAGAACGGGTGTACAAGATGCTGATATAGGATTATGTATATTTATTCTTAGTAGAATAAGACCTCCTCTACCTTGGCAAAAAAATTGGTTGAGTTACAAAATCGGATAACATGCGAAAAAAAATTAGAAAGTGTCATTTTATCATAACAGTGACCTGTCCTAAACTCTATTCGACTCACAAAATAAGTTTTCCTGCAAATACGAATAATTAATTGAATGTAAGTATAGTTTAATTTCATTGAAGTTTATATTATCTATCTACAAAAACTATTTTTGTTTATTTAACTACGTTGTTATAGATTTGACAACCAGTCAACTTTTGTCCGGCGAAAAGTTATCATTTTAGAGGACAGTATTTTTCGTAGAGATATTCCGTCAACATGGCGCCTGTTGTGCTCCCCTTTCCTCTCCCCACCTCGGATCAGTGCGGCTTAACCCCTTGGCGCGAACGCACCGGTCGTGACGTGTTGTGGTTTCCCGTCAAAAACGTAAGTTTATCATTTCAGTGATGTGGGGACAAAAAAAAATTCATTTCGGTAGCCGTTATAACTCGTGTTAGATTTATTTAATTTATTTCAAAGTTATGCATTAAACTCGCCGTAAGGACTGCTAGTTTGAGAAGTGTTGATATTTGGATACTGATTTTGGTTCTAGAGATAATGTAAATTTAAGGTACATTTTATCATTTCAGTTTTATCATTTCAGAGGATTCGGTGGACTGTAATACTGATAACAGTCCACGGAAATGAAATGCACCTCTGAAATGATAAATCAGGGATCCCGGTCTCAAATATTTATTCATAGTTCCGAAATGTATTTTAACCTAGAAGAAGTCAGAATTATTGTGTTTATTTGGTATTTTGTTCGTGACGTGCGTGTTTGGTGGTTTGATATCTTACTAATAATGAAAATGTAAATACCTGTAAAAATCGTACTTTTAATCAAAGCGTTTTAGTATAAACTGAATAAATAACAATGTAAGAAACCCCAACTTGCATTTCGGTTTGCTCTTAGCTATATCATTCCAGTGGTCATTAATAATATCGGTGTAGAGTTATATCATTTCAGTGGACAAATTTTCATTTCGGTGGACATTTTTATCATTTCGGAGGATACTTTTAATTTCAGTGGACCTATAAAAATTCAATCTTGAATATTTCTCTGAATTTTAATGATATTTGTTGCCCGCTCTCACACATGTTATATAATGGGTTACACTTTTATTTGTCATCAAAAATCTGTAGAATAGCATTGAAATAAAAAATCTCACCGAAGTGATAAAAAAAAATCTACTTGTTGAAATTTACCCAATAAAACACAAAACTTAAATACTAAATGTTTATTTACTAACTATATCTCAGTCACAGTCATCAATTTGAGCCAGTCTTCTGTCCACTATAGCTGATAATGCCTCAAGCACTCTTGTATGCCTCTCCTCAACAGTTATTCTCCTCTCTTCTAAGCTGCAAGCCCATTGAGGTACATCACGATTGTGTATGACTGAAAAAATGATAATTTATTTTAAAAACTCAATTAGAAAATCCACCCTGACATTGCAAAGGTAGCTCTCTAGACTCTCTTTAAATATAAACACAAGCTTTAATAATTTTGTAACTTAAAGTCATCTTAGATGTGTATTTTTATCTAATATTAGATTAGATGTAGTATATTGTTAGATAAAAATGCACTATAATATAACTTATAAGCAATTTAAATTCGTAATTTGTTTATTCTGTGACAGTATTTAACTGGGATTTATCTCCTTTCTAGAGAATATTCTACTAGCTTTCCAAATAGGAGCTTAATTAATCAGTCTTTACATGTCTCATTCATGATGAAAGTACTGATAATTTAAATATGCATGAAATACAGACAAGCATTTAAACATACATAATATTATTTAATTAACTTTAAACACATTGAAAATGTCTTCAATAACAATGTCGTCTCGTGTTTCAAGTCAAACACGATTATTCCTCTTCTTTCCCGGTGGAATAAGGAAGAGTCGGTTTCAAGTCAAACACGATTATTCTCCTATCCCGGTGGGATAAGGAAGAGTCGATTTCAAGTCAAACACGATTATTCCTCTTCTATCCCGGTGGGATAAGGAAGAGTCGATTTCAAGTCAAACACGATTATTCCTCTTCTATCCCGGTGGGATAAGGAAGAGTCGATTTCAAGTCAAACACGATTATTCCTCTTCTATCCCGGTGGGATAAGGAAGAGTCGATTTCAAGTCAAACACGATTATTCCTCTTCTATCCCGGTGGGATAAGGAAGAGTCGATTTCAAGTCAAACACGATTTTTCCTCTTCTATCCCGGTGGGATACTGTGGTTTACCTATTCTGGACTTTATTGCATTCATGTAGTAACAAGTTTGGTAATTATACCTTTAAAATGTATAATTACCAAACTTGTTACTACATGAATGGAACACCCGTGGATCGGTCTACGAAGTAGAATCGCGATCCCGGTTTTCGATTCAATAAATCACAATTATGAAGGTATTTTCAGATTGCTTTTTTCCCACCATATCATGTCTCATAGTTAGGACTGAATAGCTAAGGAGGACACAGTTTGGACAAAACATCGGTGAAAGCAATGAACGAGCAAAGTAAGTTTGTTCTTTATTATCGTGTCAAGGACGTGTTAAATCACGTAAGTACCTGCAGATGTACATATTCATAGAAACCTGTAAAGTATTCAGTGAAAATCATTACTTTGAACGTACCTGTTTATAGTACACTTCTTTGCATATCATAAATTAAGTGAACATAGATATGTTTGTAAAGCAAACGCAGTGCGAGACATTATATTTAAACATAATATTTTTAATACTTTCGACACTCCTAGCACTAAGTGTTTACTCTTTTAGAATCGCTCTTCCAAATGGAATATTCTTTTAGAATCGCTATTCGAATGTTTTAATTTGGTGTTACGGGATGAGTATTTACAAAATATTCTGCGTAAACTGTTTCAGAAGTTGCTCTCTTTTCAAGAGACATGATATGGTGGAAAAAAAAGCAATCTGAAAATACCTTCATAATTGTGATTTATTGAATCGAAAACCGGGATCGCGATTCTACTTCGTAGACCGATCCACGGGTGTTGCATTCATGTAGTAACAAGTTTAGTAATTATACATTTTAAAGGTAAGTCCAGAATAGGTAAACCACATTAACCTGAGTCAACTCTTCCTTATCCCACCGGGATAGAAGAGGAAAAATCGTGTTTGACTTGAAATCGACTCTTCCTTATCCCACCGGGATAGAAGAGGAATAATCGTGTTTGACTTGAAATCGACTCTTCCTTATCCCACCGGGATAGAAGAGGAATAATCGTGTTTGAATTGAAATCGACTCTTCCTTATCCCACCGGGATAGAAGAGGAATAATCGTGTTTGACTTGAAATCGACTCTTCCTTATCCCACCGGGATAGAAGAATAATCGTGTTTGACTTGAAACCGACTCTTCCTTATCCAACCGGGATAAAAGAGGAATAATCGTGTTTGACTTGAAAACCATTGTTGGGATCCTACTTCGTAAATCAATCTTTGGATATTGTAGTATTCCTGGAGAGTAAGCGTGGTACCAAATTGAAATTAGCGACTTTTGGTAAAGGTTAAGGTAAGTCTTGAATAAATCGTATTAACATGAGCCGGCCTTTCTTTATCCCACCGGGAAAGAAAAGAATGCTTGATGCTTGAAAGCGTGATTGCCTGATGTGAGGCATAAACTTTGCTAGATAATTAACATTCACGTCTATTGGGCAGGAGGCCATACCATGAGTATAAAGGCATCGCCTAATCAATCTTAATCTTACAATTCAATGCAGTGGACTTGTAACTTTATACCGAATTGAAGTCCACCAGAACCCTCTTGCACTCGTCCAGCCGGGTTGATGAAACTTGATAAGATAGGCAGATGTAAATTGAATGCATTCTATAGTAAATAAATGTGTCACATGCGATACCGCCAGGGCTTACACGGATAGGTAATTAGGTCGAAGCGGAGTTTCACTCCTCAAATGCCTTGAGACATTCCATAACATAATGTTTCTGCTAGTATTCATAAGAAGAGATGCATGATTGATTACGCGTGCACTGGCTAAATAAAGCTAGCTTTGTAGCGGAAAATGAAATAACCTGCGCCTTATTAGATATCTCGGTATCACCAAAACCTGTCAAATGTGAAGTCACTATAGTATAGGCATACTATGAACACATTGAATATAACGAATCTTATGTTTTACATCCTAGAGACAGCGAATAGACGTTCTTATTGGTAATTTCAAACCACAAACTGCATACAACTTATTCATCATACTGATAAACTTGGTGATAAACACCCAGACGGGTCAATAAACACATAGAAGTCTATTCCGCATGAATAACTTTTTGCCTTGGTACTTGCCACAGCTTTTTATTGGTCCGAGCATGTCACAGCTTTAATTTAACAGAGAGGTCGTCGGGCCATGCATGTTTGTAACATGCAGGTACCTGTTCACGAATGGCTTCGCTTTTTAGTAAACCATGTCGATAAAAATATTTATTATAATGATTGGTTGATGATACCTACCATTTGTGTAGTAGAATGATAATTCTAGATTACTATTTACGTGCAACAGCGTTTAGTAAAAGGGTTGACTAATTACCTCCAACTACAGTTATTAGCCCGATTCAGAAGTTTTCCGATGGAATAGTTTACAACTAGTAATGGTGAGCCAGAAGCATGCTGTAATAGCATAACGATGGCACGAATGCTTGGTTTATTTGCAGAGAATCTACAAACGAATCTCAATTGAATTAACAAAATACCGGGCTGTGTAGCCGAAAACCATAATTTCATTATTCTGTTTTACTACGCAAGATAGTGTTACGTTCTAGGGGTGTGGGATCTAGATTGAAATGCACTTCTAAACCGATGAAGTAGAGTAGGATTTATTGTACACACTTTACGTTACAACACTTAGTACACAAACACTTATATCGCACTCCAAAATCTTCTTGTCGCAGTTTTCGCTTCGATGTGTTTACTCGTCGCTTTCCCAAATTTAACTCAAACTCGGTCGCATTCCCGGCTCCTTATATACCGGCTGTCAAGGACTCCCGAATATTCGGTAGGTACCTACTACCCAGTACGATACTGTTCGGGATCCTTCCAAATGCCGTCTTGCCTAGCCTAGACCTTTCTCGAATGTTCGGCATCATAGTGCTATCCTTGTCTTGTGCTGTCTCTGTCACACCTTTCTGGAATGTTCTTAGTATAGCTGCCTCTCTCTAATCGTGCTATCTCTTTCACTCCTACTGAAAATTACGTCATATACTGAAGTGGGCTTCAAAGGCCCATAAGGGGTCCTGAAAACGCCTGAAAACGGGTTTTCAGGTTATGGCGTCATCTGATAGAGGGTGGCCTGAAACGGACTGAAAACATGTTTCAGGCGCCTGAAAATAACGGCAACTTGGGTGAAATTTCGATAAACTAGTATGTGTTAGAGCACTCTCTGAAACGGCCTGAAATGGTATTTCAGCCTGCTGAAAACGCCTCCAAGGCACGGAAAAACACGATCAAAGTTTTAGCACTAGCCCACCGGCGTAACACTACCCCCTCCTTAGACATGCTCGTCCCGAGCATCATTCGTTCCATGGTACTTGGCCAACCGATCAACATGAACAATCTTACAGGGGCTACGTGCGTTACGCTGTATCCGATAAGTGACGTCGTTGATCCTTGTGACTACTTTGTACGGCCCTTCCCAACTCGGCGACAATTTCGGTGACTTTCCTTTTCGACGCATAGGGTTATGTAGCCACACGAATGATCCTTCCTCAAACCTCGTCTGGTTAAACTTCCGGTCGTATCTGGTCTTCACCTTCTCGCTGGCCTGCAATCCATGTTCACGAACATGTCTGTGAACATCATCAAGCCGGTTTCGCAGTTCACTTGCATACTCCGAAACCGTATTTGGTGCATCTGGAGGACGTCCGGTCAGAAGGTCTGCAGGTAAACGTAGTTCTCTTCCAAAATTAGCACACGCAGGAGTTACGGCCGTGCTTTCATGAACTGCTGTCCGATATGCCATTAAAAAGAGCGGAATATGCCTGTCCCAATCCTTTTGATGGTTGTCAACTACTTTGGCCAAATGTCGTTCCAGAGTCTGATTGAATCTCTCAACCATTCCGTCTGACTGTGGGTGATAGGCCGTAGTCCGAGTTTTATGAATTCCCATGACTCGGCAAGTCTCCTGAAACACCAGAGACTCAAAATTTCTTCCCTGATCACTGTGGATCTCAAGAGGCACACCATACCGACAAAACACTTCAGTCACTACAGTTTCCGCTACTGTGACTGCCTCTTGATTCGGAATGGCAAATACCTCAGGCCATTTGGTGAAATAGTCCATGACCACCAGGATGTACTTGTTTCCACGGTCAGAGGTCGGGAACGGGCCTGCGACGTCTAAAGCAATTCTTTCCCAAGGCGCTCCCACGTTGTAAACTTTAAGCGCACCTCTACTGCGTGTATGTGGTCCCTTAACTGACGAACAGCTAGTACATTTCCTACACCAGTCTTCCACGTCGTCCCGATAGTTTATCCAGTAAAAACGTTGCCGAATCTTCATCAGAGTCCTTTTTACTCCTAGGTGTCCACCGGAAGCGCCGTCGTGAAAGGATCTTAAAACATCGTTAACTCTCTTTCTTGGTACAACCACTTGAAGATGAGCATCCTTTCTGTTTTCTGATTCCCATTTCCTGCACAGTACGCCATTGTGCATAACCAGACTTTCCCATTGCGCCCAGTAGCTCTTTGTCACGGTACTCATCGGAGCTACCTCACACCACCTTGGTTTGGGCGCCCCAGCGTTGATCCAATCGTAAATGGGCTTTACATCGCAATCTTCCTGTTGTGCTTCTTGCATTGCTTCATCACTCCATTCTTTGCTAACAGTGTCTGTCCTCAACATCTTCACGTAGTCCTTACCCTCTTGCCTTAAACAGTGTTTGCAATCATCAGGACAAGGTCTTCGAGAGAGGGCATCTGCGTTGCCATGTGACTTTCCACTGCGATGTTCGATGACAAAGTCATATTCCTGCAGTTGTTCGATCCAGCGTGCCACCTGACCCTCAGGGTTCTTAAACTCTAACAACCACTTTAGAGCAGCGTGGTCAGTTCTTATTCGGAACTTGCGTCCAAGCAGGTATTTACTAAAATGCTGCAGAGTTTTGACGACTGCCAGCAATTCTCTCCTAGTGACGCAGTAGTTTCTCTCCGGCTTCGATAGCGACTTGCTAAAATAGGCGATCACAACTTCCTGATCACCCTTCTTCTGTGACAAGACTCCTCCAATGCCAGTATTGCTTGCATCAGTGTCAACAACAAACTCGTTCTCTGGGTCTGGATATCCCAAAATCGGTGTTTCACAAAGTCTCTGTTTGAGGTCTGAGAAAGCTGCTGCACACTGATCATCCCAGTTGAATTGTCTTTTCTCTTCTGTCAGCTGGTGCAAAGGCTTTGCTATATCTGAGAAGTTCTTTACAAATCGTCGGTAGTACGAGCAAAGTCCCAAGAAGGCACGTACTGCTGTCTTGTCTTTCGGTGTCGGCCAGTCCTTAACTGCACTAATCTTCTCAGGGTCTGTCTGGATGCCATCTGATGAAATCACATGTCCCAAGTAGTTAACCTTGCGCTTGAAGAATGAGCATTTCTTCGGACTTAGTTTTAAGTTAGCATCGCGCAACTTGGACAAAACTTGTTCCAGCTTCTTGAGGTGGTCATCAAAATCTTTGCCTACAATTATGATGTCATCCAGATACACTAGGCACGTATCACCCAGGAGACCAGCCAGTATTTGCTCCATCAACCGCTCAAACGTTGCTGGTGCGTTGCACAATCCAAACGGCATTACATTAAACTGCCAAAGTCCTTTACCGGTTGAAAAGGCTGTTTTCTCTTTGTCCTTGTCTTTTATTTCCACTTGCCAATAGCCACTTTTCAAATCCAACGTGGAAAACCATTTCATTCCATGCAGAGTGTCCAAAGTGTCATCTATCCTAGGCAATGGATAACTGTCTTTCTTAGTCACATCGTTGAGTCGACGATAGTCTACGCAAAATCTCATGGTTCCATCCTTCTTTTTCACCAAGACTACTGGAGAACACCAAGGACTTGTCGACGGTTCTATCACTTTATGTCTCCTCATTTCCTTGATCATTTCTTCCACTTCCTTCTCTCGAGCTACTGGAACTCGCCGCGGTCGTTGTCGAATAGGCATGACATCTCCGGTGTCGATCTCGTGCTGCACTACTCCAGTTCTCCCGATATCACTGTCATGTGCAGAGAAGACGCTCCTATAGCGCTTTAGCAAATTACGTGCCTTAAGAAGTTCTTCCTTTGTGAGATCTTTTTGGCAGTTTTCAAATAACTTTCCAATTTCCACAACTTCTTCTTGTAACTTGTTCTCCTTCGACCCATGGCAACTCCGTATCCAAGAGATTGCCTCGCATGTTCCCATAAGGGTTCCTTTACTTATGACGTGTTGAGTGTCACTTAGATTTAGCACCCTTATAAATGCTGCAGATGACGTCGTTACCACTGTGCGAGCTGGCATCCATGGTTTACTGCCGTCCATTTTCTCTATTAACACGCAGGAATGAGATCCTTGTCTCGCACCGTGCGGCAATGTCACCGGAACTAGGGCTTGCGATCTCGGTTGAAGTGTAGTCCTTCTAGCGCAGAAGACATGTCCACTCACTCCACCTTCCATAGGAACTTCATAAGCCCCAAATTTCAGCACGCCTCCTTTCATGTCGATCTTACACTCGTACTTCCTCATAAAGTCAAGACCAATAATGCAGTCATCTACGATGTTAGCAATGATGACTTTGTGCCAGTACTTCTTTTCTCCAATCTTCACTGACACTTCCTGCTCTCCCTGGACGGAGATGTACTGGCCGGTAGCCGTTTGCAGCTGAAGATGCATTGGTCGGACTAGATGATCCCTGGACAGGTGTTTCAGCAGTCGAGAACTGATCACGGTCCGACAAGCTCCGGTGTCAATAGTAAGGTGACATGGTACTCCACCAATTTCTCCTTTGACAGCCAGACTGTTCCCGTCGTTCGCCTGCGAGATCATAACTGGGACATTTTGACCACCAGCCAGCACTCGTCCCTCAGTCCTGGCTTTTACTCGTTTCCCTGCTGCTGCCGCTCTGAACTATCAGAGCTTGCTGGCCTCTCCGTTCGGTCCGAGTCCCGTTGCCTCCAAGATCTTTTTGGGCAGCCTGATTGTATGTGTCCTCTTTCCCCGCAGTTGCAGCATCGAGGCCCAGTTTCTCGAGGTGGAGCAATCGGCTCCCTGGCCGCAACTTCGCGCACCCTAAAGGATTTTGTTGAGTCTTGGCGTACAGCTTCCACCTCCAGGGCATGGGCGAGCGCATCCTTCAAGGTCCCATGGTGTCCCAGCCGTACAGCAGCCCTCACTTCAAAGTCCCGAATCCCATCTATGAATGCCTGTACTAGCGTTCCATCGATGAAAGTCGCTGCGGAACCTTGGTACGCCTTCCGGACGAGCTTCTCTATCTCCAGTGCCCACTTTTGTAACGACTCATTATGCCCCTGAGTCCTATTCTTCAGCTGAGCTCTGTAAACGTGCTCTAGATGGTTGTCACCGAAGCGTGCCTCTAAAGCTTCAAGAAGACGGTCGTATGTCTTCTCCTTTCCTAACGCTTCCAGAACAGTGAGAGCTTCGTCCCGCAGCGCCAAACTCAGTGCCGTTTTAGCATAGTCCTTGCTCCAGCCATTCGCTTCGGCAACCATCTCGAATTGGAGCTTGTATGCGGCCCACGAAGAGGTACCATCGAATGGAGGTACCTTTAACTTTTCACCTCCTGTGGCTGGTGCACCTGATACACTGGTGGTGCCGTTGGCCACTTTGATCTCCAACTTCTGGAGGCGATTCTCCTGGCCCTCCACTTTTCCGTTCAGTCCATTGAGGCGCTTCTGGTGGTTTTCAACTTTAATTTCAACGCCCACAATTTTGTCTTGCACCTCAGCCATCTCCTTTTTCCATTCTGCAGCTACTTCGTGTACCTCACGGAGGACTTCTTTCTGGTCCCGTAGCTCTTGCTGCAAAATTTTGGCTTGTTCCTCGTGCCATCTAGCCTGTTCCTCCTGCTCTGTTCCTCCTGCTGAACCCGTAGCTCTTGTTGCAGGATTTTGGCTTGTTCCTCCTGCCTTCTGGTCTGTTCCTCCTGCTGAACCCGTAGCTCTTGTTGCAGGATTTTGGCTTGTTCCTCCTGCCTTCTAGCCTGTTCTTTCAGGAGGATCAGAATGGCGTTGACGTCTATCTCCGGCGTCCTTGAAGCTGGTACCGCTGTGTCTGACGTTCCGGCGGTGCCCGCAGAGTCTCCAGCAGCGGTGCGGCTTCGGGTCTGGCATCCCCTCCTTCTCTTCTTCTCGCGGAGTAATCGGCATTTTCAATCCCACTTCTGACACCAAATGTTACGTTCTAGGGGTGTGGGATCTAGATTGAAATGCACTTCTAAACCGATGAAGTAGAGTAGGATTTATTGTACACACTTTACGTTACAACACTTAGTACACAAACACTTATATCGCACTCCAAAATCTTCTTGTCGCAGTTTTCGCTTCGATGTGTTTACTCGTCGCTTTCCCAAATTTAACTCAAACTCGGTCGCATTCCCGGCTCCTTATATACCGGCTGTCAAGGACTCCCGAATATTCGGTAGGTACCTACTACCCAGTACGATACTGTTCGGGATCCTTCCAAATGCCGTCTTGCCTAGCCTAGACCTTTCTCGAATGTTCGGCATCATAGTGCTATCCTTGTCTTGTGCTGTCTCTGTCACACCTTTCTGGAATGTACTTAGTATAGCTGCCTCTCTCTAATCGTGCTATCTCTTTCACTCCTACTGAAAATTACGTCATATACTGAAGTGGGCTTCAAAGGCCCATAAGGAGTCCTGAAAACGCCTGAAAACGGGTTTTCGGGTTATGGCGTCATCTGATAGAGGGTGGCCTGAAACGGACTGAAAACATGTTTCAGGCGCCTGAAAACAACGGCAACTTGGGTGAAATTTCGATAAACTAGTATGTGTTAGAGCACTCTCTGAAACGGCCTGAAATGGTATTTCAGCCTGCTGAAAACGCCTCCAAGGCACGGAAAAACACGATCAAAGTTTTAGCACTAGCCCACCGGCGTAACAATAGTAATTACTAATTACACAAAGGGTGTTATCAAGGACCACGCTGCGTGATGCTAAATGCATCCCAATGTGTGTGTGTGCCGAAAAGGGCGAGCTTCCTCATTTCATGGCACACTCGCGCCTTTATTATTAGCGTGTAATTAATTTTTAAAAACCAAACACTTGGTAATTTTTCCTGCTGGGTTTTGATTTTAAAAACTTCTATGTATCAGAAACTTCGTCACATACGAGTTTAGTTTCCGCAAGCCACATTGACTGAGTGTCCCACTTGCATTGCTAACATGGTCCAATTTGCGTCGATAGGCTTGGCCTAGTCAGGACAAGATTCTTTATTGACACACTTATTACTTTTTTGCTACCAAACTCTCATGAGACAAAACCTCTGGCTTGGACCGAGCAAAAATGCCAAACGGTGAAAGCTAGTCATTTGTTGTGGAAGCTTATCTAACTGAACGTTACCAAATTATGACAATAGTCGAATGATTTATCGTAATAGGCATTCACCTGGGTACATTTTTTCCTATGGAACTAGGATGGACGGCGTACAAGTATGGTCGCTTTGTTGCAAATTCATCATAAATTTAGCCCACGTATGCCTATATCGGCTAACCTCAACAAAGATTAGTTACCTGGGTTGCAATGGTACGCAAGTATGTGCAACATGCCATAAAAATATTATATGTATCTCCTCCCTCATTGTTTTTGGAATGTTAATCCCTCCAAGCACAACGGCGCTGTCGGGTGCTTAGCTTACTATTTTTATAAGTAGCTAATAGAAAAATGATTTTTAACACTGGATGATCTTTTGTTTGGCGAATAACTCCATATGGCTATAATGTTCTTCCGTACAAGGGTAATACTACCTTTTAATACACTTACAGCATTTTTCATTTCACTTTGTAAGATGAACATAATCGATAATGATTACGGTACGGTGCCATCTTATTCCAAAGTATCTGAACTTGTAATGTATTATATATAAAAACTATGCTTTGCTGTGCACAAGCATGCATAATTTTTACTCATAAGCATGCCGAGCGATTATGCATCTTTTTTATCACCAGGTTAAGCGTACGAAGCTAAATCCAAAGGACATGCCGAAGCTGGCAATAGTACTTAACTCGAAAGGGTGTATTAAATTGTCAACATTGACACGATCGGCTGATTGCTTTCATGAAATATATTTTGTTGAGTCCCATTGCCATTTGGCTCCATCACTATCTCCATATCCACCCCATTGTCCAGCACCGTTAATAAGGAAAACAAGCCTCTTAGGTGTGAAGCCTACAGGATTTCTTAGTTGCTTGTTTTTATTTTAAGAATATTATTGTAAATGTTCAGAATCATTATTCTTAAGATGCGAACCTTGAGGTCCCATACATCGATGAACACACATAGCAACTTGGCACCTCGTACTTCTGCACTTTACTAGGCGTGCAGCACGACAAAAATGTTTCAACCTTTTTGGAATACCTACGCAAAATGACCATAGCCATAAGCCCCATGCAATATACCATCTAAGACTAAGAGGGGCTCGCAAGTTTAGGTCAGGTTGTTTTCTATACCTAAGACGTTGCGTACGATGTACCTACTTAAAAGTTTTCATGTTATTTTCAAAACTCAACAAAACAATAGTACAGATACAATTTTATTTCACAAACACAGTTTAACCCTTGTTTCTTACGTGTAGACAGAATTGGTTGTATAAAATAGTATATAAGGAGGTTACTCATCAATTTATATCAACGAATTATCAAAACAGCAGTTAGTATTTGTCCATCATGAGAAGATCGAAAACAATTATTCATTGTCATGTTCCTACAAGTGCTTTATGAGGTTAACTCCTTTTATCATATAAGAGGAACATGTTGTGCCTGCATTTTTACATACATATCACATTGGCGAGCGAACACAGCGCCACCAGACGAAAATAAACACGGATCTCATTATATAGGCTTTGAATAACGGTACAGTACTATTTAATAGCGACGTTTTACCTGAAAATAAAACGTTTATTAAACATACTTACCTTATTCAAAGCCTACTTTATTCCTGCCTGGTGACCTTAAACGCAATGACAAAACTAGAAATCATTCCTATAAGCTGCCTGTGGTGGCGCTAGTGTTGCATCGTGGCGTGTTAGTGGCTGTTAGCGGATCATGAGTAACCAGACAGGTCAAGAAAAGTACTAGAAATACTAGAATCGACCGGAATCGGATACGCCGCTCTCATTATATGTATAGGCTTTGAATAAGGTAAGTATGTTTAATAATCGTTTTATTTTCAGGTAAAACGTCGCTATTAATCTGTGGATACGTCCGTACAACAGTCTTGTTGACCGAAAACTCTATCACCTATTGAGTGGACCTAGCCGATCCCGAGACCCTAACAACAGATTACTAAATAGTCACTACGTAATACTAACACTGTTTACATACTTAACTATGTAATAAAATAGGTAGGTAGTGACGTTCGTGAGTCTATATTTATATATTTATTAAAATATACAGCAGAGTATCAACCCTATATACAAAGAACTTAGAAACAACTTAATAAAGGTTGTCTCTCCGGAACTGGCTAACTGATTTTGAATAGGTAGATATGCTGTAAGCTAGTAGTTAAGTTGGCAGTTCGTTCATTTGGATAAAACACAGATTTCAGCCTATTTTCGCGCGGACAAAGTTGCAACAGACTGCAAGTAAATAGGGTGAAGAGAGCACAATCTATACGTTTAATAAAGCTGAAGAGGAACTGAGTCTGTACTTGGAATATTTTGGAGTTTTCTTGACAGATTGGTAAAGTTTTTATTTAAATCTGTTCAGCCATTTTCAGGTTATGCGCGTACATATACACCGACGAGCAGACATAAATTCAGCTGTTTTCAATTTGTTGGTGGCCGCGGTCGTATGTCAAATGAGAAAGTGGCATACTTCCACGGCTATCAGCTGAAGATCAATAAGAATCTTGTTTCATACTTTTGAGTAGTCTGGTTGTAGTTTTGGAACTTATTGTTTTATTTAAATAATTTTGGGGGCGTATTTATTGTAACAATGTACCTACATATTTTTGAATTGTGCTAATCAAGCCCTTTCATTCGATACCCAACTCGACCTTATACGTTATTCGGTCATGACATTGGTCATGATGACTAAATGTGTCCTATAGGGCGCCACATGCAATTAATACGCTTAATATTAGATAGGTTATAACCCTATAGGCCTTTACTTACGCACCTAATGACACCTCATTTGGCAAAATGAGGGAACAGATGAACATACAAACATACATACCCGTCAAAAACATAGCCCTCCGTTTTGCTTCGCCGTGGTCCGGTAAAAAGCTGGGTGGATTTGATTGCTTTTTTATGAAAATTAGGTTAATCAGAAGACATGTATATTTTAATGTTTTGTCCCCATGTGGTTTCCATCATACATTTTATTTAATACTTACATACAACTTTACAGAAGGAGTAGGTAAAAAGTATCGATCCATATTCCGTCTCGTGTTGGAACGAGGTTTTGGTATTAGTATTGTTGGGAGAACATGAAATAGCTGCAGGAATATCTACGTAGTTAAATATCGAGGAAGCGACCGAAGGTTTTTAAAAATAACTAAGGAGAATGTTTTCAGCTCGATGCTTTATTACAGACTGACTTAATTCTAATACATGGGTCCTAAAGCTACGGTGCTTATCTTTACAACGGATGTACGACAGACAGCTGCGTCAGCGTCGCCCGCCCGTGAGATTCTCTTCTACGGATTTACAATGTAACAGACAGCTGCGTCAGCGTCGCCCGCCCGTGGGTTTCGGAGCTTAACACGGAGTCAGCGTTATAGAGCCTGGGACTGGCTGCATAACTCTTCCCCCCTCAGATTCGAAATTATCAGAGGAATTTCTATCACTCTGATTATTTCGATACAACATTTTAAAGATATTATATTTATACATTACAAAAATCAAGATTACTAAAACTAGGATTAAGTATAACACAATTGTAGGGACGCTCACACTTTTCACATTAATGACCTTTTCGTATTTCACTTCACTTTCACTGATTTTCAACAAGTTGTTCAGGTGTTGAAGATTTGTCAAATCGCTGGTGTCCAAATTAATAGGTTCTCGTTGTACTTGTGGCCCCATAGGTGTTATTTCCGGTAAACTGATTATCGGTAATTTCAAAGAGTTCGTAGAGCTTGCGGTAAGGTGATGCGATTTTAGGGTAATCTGGCCTATTTTCACATCACAGTGGTCGTCGAGAGTGAGGAGGTAAGTACCTTTCAAATTTTCCTTTGTTTCATCATTATTACATATTTTTGTTAATATGTTTTCCATTTTGCTGTAAAGAATCCATCTCTGTTTTCCAAGTGACTCTACTTTCACTGAGTTAATTTCTACTAATATGGGATTACAGGAACTGGTGTTGCGGGAAAACTTCATTAATGATGTTATACAGTTGTCCTTTAAGGGTAGCTGTGATTCGTCTTCATAGCATAAGTACGCCGCCTCGTGGTGCTCGTGGCAAGGCTGGGAGAGCGAGACCATGTTGGAACCTTTCACCAGGAGATAGGGATATTTAGGAACCACTATTTTAGTTTGATTTAGGGAATCGGTCATGGGTATTGGAATTGCTTTATAATAGATGTATATCTCGTCCGTGACAATGGGTACGTCTAAAATGAATGTTATTTGACTTCCTGTTGAATACACCTTTAACTCTATACAATGCTCTATTTTAACCAAATTATCGTAACTTACGGGATAAACAAGCTTATTAGATTTCTCTATTTCCTTCAACAGTTTTATTAGTTCATCAGGCTTTACAAGTGAGTAGTGTAACGTTCTTAATTGACTAAATGTAATACATGTTTCGATCTCGTCTAAATGACTATACAATAACTGAAAATTATGTAAAAACAGATTATAAATATTAATAAAATTCTGAATCGTAAGATTGACCTTTGTCTGATTAATTGGTTTCCTTAATTCCCATAATTCCCTATCAATGTGGACAAAATTACTGTGTGTAGTATTCGTTATTTTAACAAGATTTTTTGATATTTCAGATACAAGTGTCACCTTACTAGTTAATGTGTCTTGACGTGTCTTTAAAGAGTTAATTAACTTCTCATACCTTATAGCGTCTTCATAGTCAAGATTACCGGTAATAATTTTAATTATAGATCCAAGAGAATTCAGAACTCCACGTTTTACTCGAATAGACGGGATTAATTGTTTTAATTTTTCAATAGTAGAGTTCATGACATAGTCGGTTTGAGCTTTTACATTGAGTAATTGAAAATTCGGAGTTTGGTTATTCAAATATATTTTTATATGTTGATTTAAATTTGCGTACCGGTTTAAATTAAATTCTAATTCCTCTTGTATTTTACTTATATTTAAAACCTTAATAATAGTCCATTTATCGTAACTTAAACTAGCTTGGCCCTGTTTCATCAGCAGCACTCCAGGATTTTTGTCAATCCTTTGAAGTTGAAGCGCGTGGCTCCTGATTGTCAGCACCGCGAGCGCGAGGCACCTGTGAAGGTCGTTTAATGTCCTTAATAGGTACTTTAGTTTCGCGGTTTTTTAACGTAACAGGACATGTGTTTTTCCTTAATTCGCCTGAAACTTGAGCCTTTTGGAAGCGAGGCTTATCCTTGCTTCTTCTTGTGTTTACACCTTTTACAAATATTGTATCTCCTTCTTTTATATCGAACGACGTCTCACCTCCACGTTTTTCTATGACCTTTTCTTTGTCGGTTAGCAATTTGTCCGTTAGATATTTATAGAGGAATTTCGTACGCTTTACATGGTCACTTACTAATTGTTGGGTATAATTTTTATTAAACTCTACATTAAAAGTACTGTTCGAATCTGTGTGTCCGAAGACAGCTTCAAATGGCGTAAGGCCGGTTGCGGAATGGATAGTCTGATTATAAGACATTATCGCATATGTCATTACATCAGCAGCGTCAGTTATCTTTCGTTCATATTTAGCAATACGGTATATCTCTAAAATAGTTGAGTGAAAACGCTCTATTAAACCCATAGAGTTTGGGTTGTGCGGAGTACCGATGTGAAGGTCTATTTTGTAAAACTGTAATGTCTCCTTGAGTAAAGTGTTATTAAATTCGGATCCGGGGTCGGCACTGATTCTATTTGGCACGCCATATAATGAAAAGAATTTAATTAGTGCGCGGACTACTTCAGGTGTCGAACGATTAGAAATCTCAAACGCTTGTGCTAATTTACTGAATGCATCAATGATAGTAAGGAAATATTTTCCTTCTACAGAAAATAAGTCCATGAAAATTTCGGCAAAAGGTCTAGTTTGTGTTTGGGTTAGCTGTAATTTTGGTTTCAGGGGTTTCCGGTCATATTTTTGTGTTTTACAGGTTTCACAGGAGTTTATAACGGAGGCGACTGTTAAATCCATATTATTCCAAAAGTAAGTTCTTTTTAGTTTCATAAGAGTTTCTTTAATGCCGCGGTGGGAAGTTATACCATTGTGATATTTGAGTATAATATCGCGTTGTTCGTCTTCATTTTCTATATATATGACTCTTTTCGTGCACTCATAGAAATGAACTGTATCCTTTTTAAATAACTTGATTACAGCGTCTGTAAACTGAATGCGGTGTGTCTGATCCTCGAAATAAAGGAAATATTTAGTTTTAGGTTTTATGTATTCCAGGAGAAACTTTTTTACTAGTTCCGGGTTATCAACAGGTAAGTGGACTTCCAAGATTTTTTGTTTATCGTTATTTAAGTTTTTTACAGTTAATTCATTTCTGTACCAGGTGTAGACGAGGATTTGGTTTGGCTTTGTATCTACGGCTTCATCTAGGATTGGGATACCGTTTGTCTCGATATCCTCGGCTGAATGTGCAGTTTCAGGTAATGAAGGTGCAGTGATTGTACTTGAGGAAGCAGAGCGAACTGGGTAAGTTGATTCAAGGTCTAGTGGTGCAGTGGCTTGTGAGGCCTCCGATGAGTCTGATATTGCTATTGGGCTGTCGGATCTTTCGGTCTCGCCGACATTTCCCTGCATGGAAATATCATCGGGTGCGGTGGTAAGTACATTTAATTTTATACGTGAAAGGGCATCCGCGTTGCTATTTTGTTTACCCTTCTTATAGGTGATGTCAAAATCAAATTCGGAAAGCCGTAACTTCCATCGGGTGAGTTTACTTCCGGGTTCCTTGAGAGAGTTAAGCCACGCCAAAGGGCGGTGGTCGGTGAAAATTGTAAATTTGCGCCCATAAAGATATGGACGAAAATGTTTTACGGCCCACACTATAGCTAATAATTCCTTCTCAGTGGTACTATAACGCGTTTCCGCATCGTTCAGAGTGCGACTCGCATATGCTATAGGCTTGTCGTTACATACTACTCCTTGTGACAACACAGCTCCTAAAGCATAGTTTGAGGCGTCTGTAGTTAGTATGAAAGGCTTAGAAAAATCGGGAAATTGGAGTATTGGAGCGTTCACGAGAAGCTCTTTGCATTTTTCAAATGCTTCAATATAAGCGGGAGTTATCTCTACTTTGTTTCTCTTTTTGAGACAGTTCGTTAACGGTTGTGTGATCTTGGAAAAATCTCTTATGAATTTTCTGTAGTAACCAATCAATCCGAGAAAACTTTTAATTTCTGTAGGCGTTCGGGGTAGTGGGAAATCTAAAACGGCCTTGACCTTATCGTCATTTGGTTCCAACCCATTTTTTGTGATTTTGTGTCCAAGATAGAGCACTTCCTTGCGGAGGAACTCACACTTGTCCAAGGTTACCTTAAAGTTGGTTTGTCTGAGTCGTTCAAAAACTTTCCTGAGTTTGTCTATGTGTTCCTGTAAGCTATTTGAGTATATTATTATGTCGTCGAGGTAAACTAGACAATGGATACCCTGCAGACCTCTAAGCACGTTATCCATTGCCCGTTGAAACGTTGCCGGGGCGGTTTTCAGTCCGAACGGCATACGGGTAAATTCAAAGTGTCCTGATGGAGTGGAAAATGCTGTTTTCGCTCTATCCTGCTCTTCTACCTCTATTTGGTGGTAGCCACTTGCAAGGTCAAGCGTTGTAAAGTACGTTGACTTTCCCAATTTATCAAAAAGATCGTTGATATTTGGCAAGGGATATTTATCATCTGTCGTTATTTCGTTAAGACGTCTGTAATCTATTACCATGCGGTATTTAGGCTCGCCTGACGCGTCTAATTTCTTAGGAACGAGGTGCACCGGGGCACTCCATGGTGAGAATGACTCTTGTATTACGTTATCTTTCAATAATTTTTCGGTTTGTCTATTTACTTCCTCGTTTTGAGATGGTGGAAGTCGATAGGGTCTAATAAAAATGGGATCTTCATTTTTGGTGCGTATCTGATGTTTTACTTGATTACTGAATGTCAGGGGCAATTTATCACAGTAGAATATATCTCTATATTCAAAGCATAGTTTTTGTATTGCATCGCGTTCCTCGGAATTTGTATGATCAAGACGTAATTTGGATAAATTTTCTTTTAACAACTCATCGATTTCGTATTGATTTGGCTGATTATTATGGGTAAAATTGATTTCGCATGTATTATTATTAAATTTAGTTGTGGTGAATGGTTGAGTAAATGTTATAGTTACACTATTTTGTGAAGCGTTCTGAATGACGGTTGTTGCAAAGGAATTCGTGCATGTGACTATAGCACTGGGCATACGTACGCCATTTCCAAAATCTTGAAAATTAATAATCGCTTCTACATTACTCAAATCCGTGGGTATTTGAACACGAGTTTCGGTGCGGGGTTCTAATGTGATTTCGTACGCAGGGCTGTAAACTATTGGTATTTCTGTGTTTTTCGTTCGTAAAATTTGATTTTTCATGTCAATTGTAGCATCTAACATTTTCAATAAATCAGAGCCAATCAACCCATCATATCGCCCGTCGACGTTATAAACGTAAAACTTGTGTTTGCTCATACTTTTAAATGATTTTGGCAGGGGTATATAAATGACCTCGTCATGTATACTGCGCGCGTGTGTACTAATCACCTCAAATGGTTCATAGTATTTAAAATCGGAAAAGAACTGATCAGCTTTAGTAGGACTTATAAAACTCCTTGTACTTCCGGTATCGATCATTAAACGTGCATTAATTTCGGGTAAAAATATGTGAGGCAGTTTATTTATACCGTTATAATTTAATTGTATCATTTCGGCTGGTTTCTGTTCGAGGCTTCTATGTGAAAATTTACGCTTTCTTGGGAATTTTCAGATTCGCATACCGCGGGTTCCGCATTATCTGCATAAAAATAGGCATCACTATTTTCATCGGTAAAATAGACGTTCGGTTCGTAATTATTGGCATAGTCAGGTAAGTATTCCTGACCTTGGGGTTCAAAGTAATCTGTCTCATTTCCTTCATATGAGTAAAATAAATTGTTGCTCTCGGCATCGGGTATGTGTGTAATCATATTTTGCTTTACAGGGCGAGCAGTGCGCATAGAAACATCACTGTCCTGGAAATGTGGTGGATTATTTTGTGGCTGACGTTGGGGTGGTAGCCCAAATTTAAATTGCTGATTTTGTGGTGGCAAACCAAACTTGAATTGGGGATTTGGTCTAAACTGTGAATTATTGAATTGAGGTTGAGGTCTGAAGTGACCTTGTTGAGGAATGCCAAATTTAAAATTATTTTGGTGATTGCCTGTGTTTGGTAAAAAGCCTTTTTGATTCGGTAAACCAAATTTAAAATTTCCAGGAGGCTGTGAAAATTGCTGGTTTGGGATCCCGAATTTAAATCCAGGTCTAAAATTATTTTGCGTCTGAAACGGATTTGCTGGTCTGAACTGTTGATTTCCAGGAATGCCAAAGAAATTTGGCCTAAAAGCTGGTTGAGTTCTATGTAATTCGTGATTTCCAAATTGTTGAAATGGTTTTAATGAATTTGATTTATTTTTGTTTTTCGCGTTATATTGCGTTTGAAAATTAACCTCTTCCATGACGACGCTAAGTGCATCTTCCAAAGTTGTGATCCCTTTAAGTCGTACTATTCTAATCAAATCCTCTGGTAAATTATATAAAAACACATTAAGACACATGTTATTATAAATGATCGTTTTGGCGGCTTTTATGCCCGTGTCGGTAAGCAAGTTGACCTTAGAGAAGAGGGCGCTACGCATTTGCTGAATTCTAACACAAAATTCTAAATAAGTTTCGCCTGATTTAATTTTTAAGTTTTCCAGCTCAATTGCTACGCATTCCTCCGATCTAGGGTCTCCAAAATGCTGTATAAAAAGGGTTTTTAACTGTCCCCATGTAGTTATGTCGTCGCGCTCACTAAGTAGAGCCGCTGCTTTACCGCACAGTTTGCTAGTAATACAATGAAAAAGGTATGTCGTCTGTGCTGCATGGTTTGCTCCATTAAAATTTCTTATAATGTACTCACACTTTTTCAAAAATAAATTCAATACACTTTGATCACCGTCGAATTTCGGGATCAATTCTAAAAAATCTCTAGGTACCACTTGAACAGTTTCGTTTGCTTGTGCCATTTTTCTTTATTTATTAATATATCTTTATAATTATTATATTATATATTTTTTTTATTTAAACACACAATGCAGGGTGTATTTTTACGTAACAATATAGTCAAACACTTAATTAATTCTTAAATCTAAGTCCACCAATTTTAGTGCAGGAGTCAAATAACTTTCAACGATTTTTGTTTAAAAGTCACGAAATAAAATATGGTACTACGTTAACAACCACGGGAAATAGCCGGGAAAAATCAGGAAAGGTAAAAAGGTTCACTTACAGTCCGCTCAATCCCATGCCTTCTCGTAGAGCTGCTCTCGTAGACCGGAACTTTCGGCGCCCAAGATTAACTAATTTATTTGGTTCGAGGATTGCCTTTATGCGCGTTAGAACGTGCAACTGTACCACCCGCGATTGTCTAGGATAGTCGTAATTCGAATTCGGCGAATTTTCACGACGTTTTCACAGTTTTTCCGCGATTTAGGCGTTTATTCTGCAAATTCCACGGCGATAGTTTACGATTTCGGTATAACTTTTCGCGAATCGCGTCTGGTAACAGCCGGCAATCCTACCGGCTGCGCCAGTTAAATATCGAGGAAGCGACCGAAGGTTTTTAAAAATAACTAAGGAGAATGTTTTCAGCTCGATGCTTTATTACAGACTGACTTAATTCTAATACATGGGTCCTAAAGCTACGGTGCTTATCTTTACAACGGATGTACGACAGACAGCTGCGTCAGCGTCGCCCGCCCGTGAGATTCTCTTCTACGGATTTACAATGTAACAGACAGCTGCGTCAGCGTCGCCCGCCCGTGGGTTTCGGAGCTTAACACGGAGTCAGCGTTATAGAGCCTGGGACTGGCTGCATAACTACGTACACTTTGTATATAACATTATTTGTTGTACATAACTATAACTGAAAGTCAGCTATGTTCTTTAATTACTAATAATAAGGTAAAAGCAACGAAGCGCCTAAATAAAAAACACTCGACTCTTACCACCTTTCCAAACAATCAACAAACTGAGAGGCGTTTACTAACTTTTGCAACTGGCTAAGCAAATACTAAATTTCAAAAAGAGAGGCATAAGTAATAGTTATAGTTGCAACGGAATTTATTTTTTGAGCTTATTAATTCCAATTAAAACGAGTTGCTTGTTGCTTAAAATTTTGTAGTTGAGTCAGCCTACCTTTTTGAAGCACTTCTTAGTACGAAACAGTTACCTCCCTACATACATACGACTGAATGCAGTAGGTAAATAACTGTAGGTACACAAACAACATAAGTACCTGGTACCTACCTTTCTATAGTTTTAAGCCCACGCACGAGCACGACGTAAACATGGAAGTTAAAATTTATTAACCCCCAACGGAAAAGAGGGGTGTTATAAGTTTGACCCCTATGTCTGTGTGTGTCTGTCTGTTGCATTGTAGCTTCCGAACGGATGGACCAATTTCAATGCAGTTTTTTTAAGTCGAGAAATAACTTAATCACGTTGGTTTTTAGCTGCCAGCTACGGCTGGTCAAAATCCGTCTAGCCGTTAAAGCTCACCAGCTGTTTTCATGGCTCATTCGGGAGTTTTATTAGTCCTGTTTAACGTACATAATGATAGGAAATCTTATGTATTGCGTATGTATGTAGGAAACGCACATCTTTCTATTAGATAAGTTGCCTTCTATTTTTGTGACGTCACGAAAGGTTTCGTAAGCAACCTATAGCGGGAACGAACCGGTCAAAGGCCAGGTATACACTTTAGGTAGGGGGGCCCGCGCGAGCCCGCGCCATGCGGCGCCGTGGCGTCCTTGGCGAGCTGGCAACAGCAGTCCTCACTTACCGACTTTTCATAATTATTTCAATTGATACCAACACGAGTTCTTAATACGAACTTCCAAAACCTTAAAGCATATTAGTTTGTCAAAAAATAGGTATTATTAGGTACATGCTTTGTTGAAGCTTTCGTAACCTTATGATAAACACAGCGACATTAAAAAAAATGTAGAATAACTACTGACAGAATACCTGCTATGCAATCTTGCCGCGCCACGCAATGTAGCTTTTTTAAGAAAACATATTTGATTTTAGAGGGGTTGCTTTAGAAGAGGCTATTGCATTTATACATAATACACATTTCATTCATACTAGTACACGTTCATAATAAAAAACCTAATTTAGTTACAATGGTCTTTTTTATTAAATAAAAAAAATACATCATTTTCAGTTCTATAAGTACATTTAACAATTTAGTAAACTTTTACCAAATCAACATTCCAGTCTGTTGACCTGAGTGAGATCAGAATAAATAAGACCGATGTGATATTGAATATTTCATAGGAAATTGTCTGCAGGGCGGGTTGGGGGAGGTGTTTAAAATGGTAGTGGTCAATAAAACAAGTAATCTTAAATTAAAATTAAATCCTTAAGTAATCTATAATAATCATGATTTATTATTATACATTCATAATGGAAAGTCTCTACCTAAATTAGATTTCTTTACAATAATCCTGAAATCATTTGACCAACTAATGTAATTATAAATTAAAATTGGCCAAACAATGATTACCGACTTTCAGGTTACAATCATGATTAGCGGTTTCGCAAATAAATAACATCACTCGAGTTTATGAAGAAGAATTCGTGCTACTTGCGCATTCATACACTAGCCTTCCACGCTAAAATAATACAGGAGTACAGATCTTTACATGAATTTATTATTTAATTAAATTTTGTGACAATCAGACATCACGCAGCGCGCAATCGCAAGTTCACAGAGGAAAAAACAGCCTTAATTTATAACTCACAAAATACAATTTGTTTGCATAACTATACTGTAGTTTTTTACACTGAATTTACATCTTAAGTTTAAAGTTAAATTTGTTTTTATTTATTAAAAATAACATTCAATCTTACTTCATTAACTAAATTGTCACTATATCTCCAGTATTCCCAACATCAATATTTTAAATAAGAATGTTATAGCTTAGATTTATTTACAAAATACTGCTCAAGTCGCGGAAGTGCGTAACCGGTGAGGCAGTTTGGTCGCGCCGCGAACCGCTCGCCCTCGGCGTTAACGTTATTTGCCTTTTGCGGTGATTGTTAGCGACGACTTCGCGGGTTGGGGTATTATGGTTATTTCATCGCTTATCTTCAGCGGCTTTAGCAGCGAATCGGAATCCAAAGGCTTAGTTGGCGCACTGGGCTTACTCTTGTCCATAACACGTTTCGCCACCACACTGTGTGCAGAATACACGTGGTTTTCAAATTGCTTGTACATACCAAAAGTAGCAGTGCACACTGTACATTTGTAGGAGAGATGCGCTGGCTTGAGAGTCATATTGTGGTCTCTGGAAACATGGTTGAGCAGCTTCCACTGATAGACCCTTCCGCAGACGGGGCACCTTCCCGCGTCCTTGCCCTTGTTCGCAGCCTCCTGCATGGAGCTGGTCACGAGCCCGTGGGAGCCCAAAAGATGCCTTTCGAGACCTTGATCCGTAAAGAATCGGAACTGGCATTTTTGACAGTTTAATGGTGGCCTATTATAGATCATTTTTGGATGAATCTTTACCTTATGAATCCATTGCATGTGGTTTCTGAGTTGCTCCAAATCTTTTATGTAACCATCACAGATTTCACATATCACAAAAGTAGCTTTGGAATTCTGAGATGATTGCGAAGAAGACGGCTGAGGAGCACGAGGGAGGGGTGTTATCGAAATTTTTGGTGTGGCATTGTTAGCTTGGTTATTCTGAGCTATGGGATAGTTCGAAATGGTAGTACCGGCTGGAGGTGTATTGTGCATAATCATTAGACCACTGCGAATGATCGGGACCCCGGCTACGGTGGTGGGGCGCGCGGGCGCGAGCGGCGGCCGGCCGCGCGGGCGGCCCAGCACCGGCATCCCGCCCGCCATCACGGACGCCATGTTGAGCGGAGGCCGGCCGAGGTTGTTCATGCCCACTTGGGCCCTATTGAAATTAGTTTGGTATGGCCCGACCATAGTATTCCTGGCCCTTGTCAACTTTGGTATCTTTGCTGGAGGTTCCCATTCGAGAGGCGGGCCCAGATTGAATTCGGGCTTGAACTTTTTGGCACAAGCAATAAGATGTCGTGCCAATTTAGTTTTACTATTGTCCTCGAAATGACAGTTGGCACACTGCTGATATGCTGGTGCTCTCTCCAATCTACCCCTGATATTGTGTTCAGCTTCCATATGAAATAATATGTCATGAGGACTGCGTATTTCAAACGCACATGTGTTACATTTATAAATATTGTTCCTCATGTGAGGTGCTTCTAAATGATGAGCCATGACCAACATGGACTCTGTTTTAAAGCTACAAAACTCGCATCTCTTCTGTTTTAGAGAGTAAGGAGCATTTGTCCTCTTACTAAAGTCCAAGTTCTGCGTAAGAGACACAATTGCAGCTTCAGTGGCGCGGGTGCTGCGACCTGATTTCTTTTCTCTATATAACTTACGGTTTTGTTGTTTTAACAGGTCACTTTGCACAAATTCTTGAACTAAATTTAAGCCTATATTAATAAAAAACTGTCCCAGGGAACAGTCAAAGTAACTGTCAGATTTACCTGACAGGCCTTTTGCTATCAAGCTGATGGGATCTTTCATTTCTTCCATTGTGTCATCTTTGTCTTTTATCACTACTGTGTCATCATCACTAATGACATCTTCATCGGATTCGGAGCTCGACTCGCCGTCCCATGAGTCATCATCTTCCTCGGTGCGTCGTTTGCGTTTTTTCTTCTCCTCTCGCTTTTCTCTAACTGCATCATCTTCTTCCTCTTTGTCTTTCTTCTTGTTGTCGTCTTCTTCAGGTACTATTTCACCCCTTTCAATTCTTTCCTTCCTTTCTTTCTCTTTCCTCTCTTTTTCTGCTTTTTCTTTTTCTAATTTCTCTTGATCTTCCTTTATCTTAAGCTCCTCAAGTTCCTTACCTAGTTTATCCACAAACTCTCTGAAGGGTTTCACGGATGGTTTTTCATACACATAAGGAACTATAAATGATGGTGCTTCAACAACAAACATATCATCTGTCAGAGATGGTAGAATGATAGGTTGCATTTGTGGTGTTTGAGTGCTATTTTGTGTCAAAGTACTCTGGGTGTTCTTGCTGGTGACAGGAGTTATTGTGGTACCACGAGCAGCAATACTTTGACATAAGTTTTGTGCATCTATTGCACTAGTTTGTACATTCTGCTTGGACTGGGAAGGCGTAGAACTTTTCCCTGATAGTATAGAATTAGTGTCTATTATAACAACAGTGGGTTCCTTTTGGTCCCCGTTTGTCTTTAATTGTTTGGAGGCCAGCTCAGCCAAACCTTTAGTGTCACTAACAACTATGGGCTTTGACTTGCTTTGAGTCTGGTTCAATGGATCTTCCATGGAAACTTCTTCAATATCAGATTCATCATCACCATTTTCAAGTTGATCTTCCAATTTTTTCTGTTCAATTGCTTTATGGCTCTGCTGTGACCCCTCAGAGCTATCATTGCTGTCCGTGCTGGAGTTTGATGTATCATCATCATCATTGGACACACCTTCATCATCATCACTGGTGATCTCATGCACTTCAGGGCTAGGGCTGCCACCATTTTGGCTGTGAGGATCATTTTCATGATCATTATCATTCTCATTTTCATTTTCAGAGTCACTACTGTCTTCTTTTGGCTGGCTTCCTTGTGACGTGTCATCATCACCTTCAGTTCGATCATCTGTGAAACCAACAGAACCAATCTCTAAGAAAAAACAATAATAATAATAATAATAAAAATATTACTAGAAAACATTCAGTAAAATGTAATGATTTTACCCTTATAATGAAATTTTACGAATTCTAATTATTGAGATGGTTAAGGGTCAAGTAGAGTCACCCGTCAAGAGCGTCCTCTACGCGAGAGGACGCCAGATAATCCAGAAAAAACTAAATATTCAAAGTAACCTAAACGCGGTACAGTGATACTTTGTAGCGGTAACCTCACTCGTTAAAAGACATATTTATGAATGGATAATACAAAAAATACATTTTAATTTGTCAAATAGCGTCATTATATCATGTGGTGTGTGGACCGCCATATGGGATTCCATAGCATTTCTCCGAACACCTTAGTTTACCAGGTTTGATGGTAAACACATGATTACACTCAAGTAATTTTTTTGATAAACATGGAATAATACTAAAGGCTTACCTGTAGCAGCAGAAATCGACATTATCTTGCGATTTTTATATCCAAAACCAAAAAATAGCACAACAGCACAGTAGCGGAAACCAAACCAAATCAAGCTGTCATTTAAAAGGTTCTTTACATGTCACGTTTTGACAACGTAATGGGGTTTTTAAGTTTCGTAATAATTTCTTTGACATACGACTTAAATCTATTAGTGAGTATTTTCATTCAATAAAGCTAATGTTTTTTTATCGCAATTTCTCCAAAACAACGTATTTCATAATTTTATTATCATTGATATGCACAAAATATTTTTAACACAAAATGGCTCCTAGAAAAGACTCTTACTTAAAATGGGAGGGAAATCGGAGGGGGAAGGACGCGGTATTCCATATTGGAAAGATTGGAATAAAAAAGCGGCAATTTCAAAAATTATTCCAGGTTCCAAAATGTTTTGGTCAAATATAACTTTTTTAAGAAAATACGATATTAACTATACATTTGTACCTCATATCTTTTTATTATGTTTGTTTTTACAGTAAATAAAATGAACTAGTATGATGAGTCATCATACTGGTTCTAATCTTAAAATATGCCTTAAGTGGCCTAGGTAATTGTGCCTAAAATTTTATTGTATTTACCTATTTACTGTAAAAACAAACATAATAAAAATATATTGATGAGTTACATTAGGTAATAAAAACACACGTTAAAACATTTAAAAACCTTATATTTTATCATACAAAATTACATAATGTTACTGTATACACACTAATAAATAATACACACTTAGCATTTTTTTAACACCTTACATAATTAGTAAATATCTTATTTTTAGTATGAAGTAAAATAAAGCAAACATATTTATACTTTAATCTCTGTTATAGTTACATACTGATAAATAAACTATACATTTAAAAGTGAGAGAGTTTATGTAGCACCATCTTCTTCATTTATTTCCTCAACTTCAGCTTCTTTGAATGGATCAAGTAGAGCATCCTGCACCTTACTTGGATCAGGTTTTCTTATAACTCCCATCTCCTCAGCAGCATCAAGACATTTCTGAGCATTTTCCTTGATCTTATTATACTCAGCATCATCGAGTTTGGTCAATGCCATTAATATTTCCATCACATCTGTTTCAAATATTTTTGCAGCACTGTCTTTGTCATCTTTGATAATATTTAGAAGCATATAAGTTCCTCTGTACTGTATTTCTTTGTCTGGATTGGCCAATAAGCATCTTAAAGTTTCTAACCAAGGCTGCACATCAAACAATCTCCTGCAGCAAACTTTGCTGACAGACGTCAATACACAGAGAGCTCCAGCTGCTGCCTTCACTGTGTCAACATCTTCTTCTTGACACAAAAGATACAAAAACTTAGCTTTGTCATTGTTGGCTTCAAATGTTTTTATAACTTCTTCTGACTGTACCAAATTACAAATGCATTGTGTGGCAGCTCTCTGCAACATCATGTGGTCTTCATACAAGTAATGCTCAATTTTGGAGAGGCCTCCTTCTTTCAAAATTCTGTTTCTGGTGGTGTCATTCATCCCTGCTAAATTGCAAAGTGCCATCATGGCTTCAAAGTTTTCTAATGCGGTGCAATCTGGGTGAAGCAATGCCACTAATGGTCTGACTACTTCTAAATTTCTTTGGCCTGGAAAAGCTACTTCTGGATTGATCGTAATTCCGATTCTGGCTAAAGCTTGTGTTGCTTGTTTCTTTCCTTTATCAGTTCCTTCCAAAGACATGGGTAAGAGTACTTTAGCCCCACCTTGCTGCACTACTATTCCTCTTAACTCTGGCAAAGCACAAATAGCATTGAAAACTCTTGCTATTAACTCCCTTGAATTGTGACTCTCTGTTTTCGCTAACGCAACTAAACCTGATGTTACTCCAGCCTTGGCTAGGACGGTTATCCTTTTGTTGATAAAATCAGGATCATCTAATTCATGCTGTTCAGGCACATGGTGTTTTGCAAACTTGGCAAGCTCTAGCATTTCTGGTAACATTTCTTGCTTTTCATATGCATTGCACAAATTCACAAGTGTTGTAACAACACCATAGAGACAAGACTGATCTCCAGTTTTAGCCAGTTCTATCAAAGACTGAATTGCAGCCCTGTCTTCTACAAGTTTCTCTTTAACATCAGCATCTAAAGTGAGGTAAGAAAGCCCCTCAGCAGCCCACTTCCTGACATCATTTTCTTTAGCAGGATTCACTAGGAATTTTTTACATGCTTCAGCAAGCTTTGTTGTAGACCCATCAGCAAAAGGTCTTATGGAGGCATCATCTCCTCCAAAACTTCCAACTTTACAGAGTCCAACTAAGGCTCTGACTCTCACAGCATCATTTTTGCATGTATACAGCTTTTTGAGTATATCAACTCCTTTATTTACTATGGACCTTGCTTTGTCTTTCTTAGATGCAGCAGCCACTAGACATTCACAAGCAACCTTTTGTTGGAGTGGGTCTTCAGTTTGAGCCATTACAAGGATCATCTCTAAAATACCTTCTTTTGAAATTACATAATTTCCTACATCAAGAGGCCCACGGAGTAAGGATGTTATTGCCACAGTGACCCTAACTTTGGACTCAAGATCCGGAGACATAAGTTTGTCCTTAACATACTCATCCACTTGGCTATTGAAGCGCTCCCTGGCTTCATCATAGTACATGTTCTCATAAATTCTTGCCAAGCAAGCAGCTGCTATAGTTCTTGATGATGGTGTGATGTTCATGGCAGACTCATATTTATATTCTTCTAGTTCACTGCACACAGCTAGTAATCGTTGAAGTCCTTTAATTTCTACAAACCTTGAAGCCCAGTTGATTGCGTTGTAATGGCAGTTTCTCATGATTAATTCCATAATAGCATCCCTTGCTAGGCCACTGATAACTGCATCTGTAATGGAGTATGTCAAGCAAGTCAAAAGAACATCAATTTCACTTTTGTTTTCATCACATAATTTTGGGTCAGGTTTAGTATCCTTTTTGTTATCCATGCCTGAAAAGGTGTTAAGAATCACTTGTAGACAATACTGGGCTGTATTAACTCTCTCCTCATTGGTACTATCAATAATTTCCAGAAACCAAGGAATGCCAACAATTTTGATGATACTTCTAGTTCTCTCAATGCTTCTCTTGCAAAGTTGACTGATGGTACGGACTGCATTGATGTAAATCTCCACATTCTTCTCCACTTTTAGTAGTTGTTGAATTTTATGGACAACCCCATTTTTCAGCATGATATCGGCTCCAGCATTTTCCTTAGCGAGCACTAGGAGATTGGACATGGCTTTTTCTCGTTTTTCTGTGTTCTCAGTGATATCAAACGCAAGTTTGAACATCTGCTCCACTTTGCTACTGGTTTGCGCATTTTGTCGCGCCCTTTCTTGCACCACAGCGTGTAGCCTTGACAAAACTGGTTGCACTGCCTTGTTGGATGGATCCACAGTGAAAATGGTCTTAGCATCCCGGTAGGCTTCCTCGAACCTGTTTAAGCACTCTAAGGCTTGCGATCGGCGGAACAGAGCTTTTGGGTCTTCAGGTACAATTTTTAAGGCTTCATCGCAATCAGTTATAACCTTTTCGTACTCCTTCGTCTTGAGATATGCAGCTGCTCGATTTTTTAAGTATGTGGCCAGATCCCGGCTATCTTTTTCGGCAAGGTTGATGGCTTTAGTGTACAGAGATATCGCCTCATCGTATTTCTCCAACTTGAAAGCTTCGTTTCCTTTGTTTTTGTATGTTTCTCCTTCTTCGTTATGTCTCATTTTGATTTTTTCTTAGTATTAAACTCAATTGGAATCACCGATTCCGGCTGCGCTTTTATAGTACACTCAGACACAGTTCTGGTAAGTTCTCGTGTGTTCCTCTCGTGGCTTCATCTCAAGTTTTCGGCCTAAAATAGAATTTTATTTTTGTTCACCGAAAAGGGATACCTGCTGTATGTAGGTTTATGACACATGACACACATGTCGTGAGTGACAGGTGACAGTCATGCCAAAGTATGCACTAGAGTAGAGACTTTTTTTAAACATCGTACACTTGGACAGTTAAAAAGGCCACCGGTCGCCGTGTTCAGGGGAATCTTTCCAATTAAATAGGTACTACTGTTACTTTTGTTTAGAATTCACTGACCTCTTTATATACAAGTTTAATTGGATCCACGAACTGGCCGAATGATTGGCCACAGAGAAGCAATCTGACTTTGGCATAAGTGACAGCTGTCTTTTTAAATAAAAGTCCAACTCTGTTCGTTTATGGTTGCTTTGTTCGTCGTCCTCGTGCACCGGAATTTCAATTAACTAAAATCCCTTGAAATATCAAAATGTCTGCAATTAGTTTGTTAAATCCTAAAGCCGAGTTTGCGCGGGCAGCTCAAGCCTTAGCGGTAAATATTTCAGCCGCCAAAGGTATTCAAGATGTCATGAAAACTAACCTCGGACCCAAAGGCACACTAAAAATGTAAGTTTTAAATGATATTATCCTCTAATCTTTATTTTTCGCTTCTATTTAATTTATTTTCACCGTGATAATGTGTATTCAACTATATTTTTTTATGTACAAATATTATATTTCCATAAAACTGAATGTGAAATGTCATATGATTTGTTGTGATAAGGTTGGTATCGGGGGCGGGCGACATCAAGATCACGAAGGACGGCAACGTGCTGCTGCACGAGATGCAGATCCAGCACCCGACGGCATCGCTTATCGCGCGCGCGTCCACCGCGCAGGATGACGCCACCGGTGACGGCACCACCTCCACTGTGCTGCTGATCGGGGAACTGCTGAAACAAGCCGATATTTACATCAGTGAAGGTATAAATGCAGACACCTAATTCAACTAGTCCTATGTCATTATTGCCATGTTTTACCATGATGTAGTCACTAACACAACCCTAGACAGACCTGGCGTAAGTATTGCGCCCAGAAGTGTGTCATGCACACCTAAAAAATTGTTAAATAATATTAAACCATCATGTACCGTCTCAGGTTTACACCCAAGAATAATCACTGAGGGCTATGACCTGGCTCGTGCTAAGGCCCTTGATATCTTGGAAACCATGAAGATTCCAATTGAAGTAAAGAGAGAAAACCTGCTAGATGTTGCAAGAACCTCACTCAAGACAAAGGTGAGATTTGTATTTGTTTATTTACCATGTTAATTAACTACAGTGGTAACCATAAAAATGGACACACCTTTACACTGAATAATTTTATGTAATTAAATTACATATTGTGTAAGATGTCAGTGGGTGGATATTTGTGATGACTAATGTAGTTCCAATAAGTCTGAATATTAGGCACTAAAATACTATGATTGCTCAGGTGGTTTTATAACACAACTTTGTTTTTAAAAACAACATTTTTTTATTTTTTTATTTATTTAGCCTATGTCATCCCACTGCTGGGCAAAGGCCTCCCCCAAATCTCTCCACCTGTCCCTGTCCATTGCCAACGTTGCCCAGTCCCTTGTTGTATTGACCACGTCGTCACACCATCGTTTCTTGGGTCTGCCTCTTCGGCGATAGCCGTCTGTAGGCACCCATTTGGTGACGACTTGGGCCCACCTCTCTGGATGCATCCTGCAGATGTGACCCGCCCACTCCCACTTCAATTTCGCGGCTTTGTTGCCCACATCAGCGATACCAGTCTTAGAGCGGATGGTAGTATTTCGGATCCTATCACTCCGTTTTATACTTAATATGCTCCGCTCCATGGCCCGTTGGCAGACCTTGAGTTTTTGCTTTTGACTTTCAGTCAATGACCAGGTTTGCGCCCCGTAGGTAAGAATGGGCAGAATGCAAGTGTCGACGAGTTTTCGTTTCAGCTATATAGGCAAGTTGCCTTTCATATACGCTTTCATGGACCAGAAGCTCTTCCAGGCGTTATCGATGCGGCGCTCGATTTCTTTATCCTGCCTGTTTCCGAAGGAGACTATCTGGCCCAAGTATACGTACTCGTCAACATATCGCATCGCCTGCCCATCCAATACCACAGTGTTTTTGGTAGTGTTTGTCATGATTTCGGTCTTTGACCTATTCATCCTCAGCCCAACTTCAAGGCTTGCTGATCTCAACTGTTCGAGCATGGTCTCGAGATCTTCAGACGTATTGGCAAATAGTACGCTGTCGTCAGCGAATCGGAGGTTTGTGAGCGTTTTGCCTTCGATGGTTACTCCTTTATTGCTCCAATCGTCTGTTACCCGTCTAAAAACCTGTTCTAAGGCACTGGTAAATAGCTTTGGTGACAGTGGATCTCCCTGTTTGACGCCTTTATTTATTTGGAATGATGGTCCAGGTGCATGTAACTTTATGTCGGCAGTGCTTTTCTCATAGATTAGCTGGAGAAGCTGTATGTAAGTAGGTGGAATGTCTTGGTTTCCAAGCGCATTAAAGATCGACCCGTGATCTAAGCTGTCAAACGCCTTGGAATAATCGACGAAGGCTAGGTATAGTGGTTTGTTAAACTCATTAAATTTCTCTATAATTTGATTAATTACATGTAGATGATCGGTGGTAGAAAAGTGTGAGCGGAAACCTGCTTGTTCAGGGGGCTGATGTTTGTCTAATATGTGTGCTATTCTGTTTTGGATTATTTTGGTGAACAATTTATAAATATGGGATATCAGACTGATCGGACGGTAATTATTTATATCGGACTTGTCACCTTTTTTGTGCAGCAAAATTATATTCGAGTGGCAGAAATTTCGTGGTAGTGAACCAGTTAGTAAAACTGTATTGAAGAATTTAGCAAGATGTGGTCGCAAAATTCGTTTCCCAGCTTTAGAGCTTCTGTGGTGACACCGTCTCCCCCGGGGCTCTTACCGTATTTAAGGGTTTTAATGGTGGCGTTGACTTCTTGTTCGGTTATCAGTGGAATATTATCGCTGCATTGATACTCGATGGGCTGATGGGTGGACAATGTGTATGCTGAGTACAGGGACTTGTAAAATTGTGTACATATATCCATGATCTTATCTCTACTACTGTGCTTTTTTCCGTCTGTATCTTCCAAGCTAGTAATCCAAGTCTTGCTTCGCGAGAAACCCTGTTTTGCTGCTCTCAGCGATGTGTTTCTTAGGAGAGCTGTTTCAACCAAGTGGGTATTGTAGTTTCTTAGGTCTTTTCTAATATTCTTCTTTACTCGTCTGTTTATAACCCTGTACTCGTCTGTCCAAAAAACAACATTATCTCTGATTTATTTTATGACTAGCGTGTCTTGACTTTGCATGGGTGGACAAAATTTTCTCATGAAACTCCATTTTTCTTATGTTAAATATAGGCTATGTTTGTCTGGGAAAATGTAGGATTCTAATGATAGAAGATTTTTTTCAAAACCAGACCAGTACTTTTGCAATTCAATTAATGCAAACGAACAATCAAATATTTCCTCTTAATAATATATATATGTATAGAAAATGACACTCTATTTACTTAATATTAATTTTGCTTTAGGTTCACCCGAGCCTCGCGGAGGTGCTAACAGACGCGTGCGTGGACGCGGTGCTTGCCATTCGCGTAGCGGACAGGCCCGTCGACCTGCACATGGTTGAGCTCATGGAGATGAAGCATAAGACTGCCACTGAGACCACACTTGTCAGGGGTAAGTGTTCAACAATAATGCTAGATATCTGTAAAACCCTTAAACCAAGGATTCCTAAACTGTGCGCCGCGGCGCCCTGGTGCGCCGTATAACCCTTGTAAAAAAGGGTGCCATGAAGCGATTTACATAATTATGTTCACAAGTATGTTTTTGGTACCTATACATATTTTTGACTGTTTCTTTTTCAAATCCGGCTTGGGTAGGGCACTGTGACAAAGACTTAACTTGAACTAGTCACTTGCCACACTAGTCACTGGTGTGAAAATGTAATTCCACTTCTACAAGTTTTAGTTGGTGTGTTACCTTAATACCTTTCAGAAGTTTCAATCTCCTAAAAATACTTCAGAGTCTCAATTTCTGTTTCGTTTATCATTATTAATTGCAATTAATTTTTCACCTTTACAGGTTTGGTTTTGGATCACGGCGCGCGTCATCCGGACATGCCAAAACGCGTGGAGAATGCCTACATTCTCACCTGCAACGTTTCCCTGGAGTATGAGAAGACAGAGGTCAATTCTGGATTCTTCTACAAGTCCGCTGAGGATAGGGAAAAGCTGGTGGCTGCTGAGAGGGACTTCATTGATCAAAGGGTTCAGAAGGTTGGTTATAAGTTTTGTTAAATTTATCTTTTCAAATTTCTCAAATCCTATAAAATAGGACCCTGATATCTTTTTTTCTTTTCAGATTATTGCTCTTAAGAAGAAACTCTGTGATGGCACTGACAAAAGCTTTGTAGTGATCAACCAGAAGGGTGTCGATCCTTTATCTCTAGATGCTTTGGCTAAGGAAGGTATAATTGCTCTTCGTAGGGCTAAGAGGCGCAACATGGAGCGCCTGGCTCTAGCGTGCGGTGGTACCGCCATGAACTCGGTGGATGATCTCAATGAAGAATGCCTCGGTTATGCAGGTTTAGTCTATGAACATATCCTGGGAGAGGATAAATTTACATTTGTTGAACAGTGCAAGAACCCTCTGTCAGTCACCATCCTCATCAAAGGCCCCAACAAGCACACTCTCACTCAGATTAAGGATGCCGTCCGCGACGGCTTGCGAGCAATCAATAACGCTATCGAGGACAAGTGCGTGGTCGCGGGAGCGGGCTCCTTCGAAATCAAGGCCAATATGGAGCTGCAAAAGTACAAAGACACTGTGAAGGGGAAATCTCGCTTAGGCATTCAAGCTTATGCTGAAGCTTTGCTTGTCATCCCTAAGACTTTGGCGGTTAACTCGGGTTACGACGCCCAGGATACAATTGTCAAACTCCAGGAAGAGTCACGCCTCAGCCCTGACCCTATTGGTTTAGACTTGAGCACCGGAGAAGCCATCAAACCCACAGATATGGGTATATATGATAATTACATTGTCAAGAAACAAATCCTAAACTCTTGCTCAGTGATTGCCAGCAACCTCCTCCTCGTTGACGAGATTATGAGAGCGGGAATGAGCAGCCTTAAAGGATAACTCAAAAAATTCTTTTATTTTATACCACAAATAATTATCGCTCACAAAATGTGCTTTATGTTAGTATAACTACATACCACTGCATTCTATTTTTGCATTACATTCTTCTTTTAGCTCACATATAATAATAAAAAATGCAATTAAAATGCTTTGTGCCACATTGCATATTTTACTTTTAACTTGGTACTAATAAATTGTCTAAAGATACTATTTCTTTTTATTTCTTACAATGAAACACTGCCTTCAAAAAACTCAACTCAACTCGGCTTAGCGTTAGAGTTGGTGCCACTATTAATAAAGAAGGTTCTTGTGGCGAATCAAGATCACATTGACATTGTTAGTAGTTTCTGTATGATAGAAGAGTTTCACCGAGTTTGAGTCTATCCACTAGCAAAGATAATGGAAAAGGCCTTTCCATTATCTTTGCCACTAGGCACAAGTGTTTGCTTTTGGTGTCCTACACTCACTACACTATACTATACGTATAATAAAAGTCTTTTAACCTCATTTAATAATTTATTCATACTGTTACATAAATTTAACTAGATTTCAAAATAAAATGAGGAAACATTTAATATTAGTTGTAACAAATAAACTATTCCATCAATAAAACAAAATGGAATATTTGTAAACAATAGTATTGTGTTACCCAAGAACTGAACTAGATGTTGGTTAAGTTACACTGCTCATCTTATTCACGACCCAAAAAAATATCCGAGTTGTAGTCCGCATTGTTCTCACGGCGCGCTATATACATTCATTCGCGTTAATTCATATAGAGGTGGCCCCTTAAGCACGGTAATTAGATAATATTACCGTTTCTTATGAGCGTGCCAAACAGGCGACGATAGTTAACGCGTCATTTAAAAAGATTGTATCAACTTAAAACGATACTTGTACTAAACAAGTTTTGATTGTTTTGTTACATATCAATCATTTTACCATTTAGTTTAGCACGCTCTTTATGGGACACTTTGTAAACTTCAATCATAAAAGCCTGTAGAAAAATCATTTCAAATCCTTTTGCCATATCCATTTAACAAATAAATATTAAACTTACAATATACATATAACAATAAAGCTAACATCAATCACTAAACACAGAAATACCTTCATAACAGTACAATATTATAATAGACACAAACTTAGTTAACTAACAACAGAATTTTATTTGTTTGTTAAATATAACTATCGGTTTTGGGTTTCAGATTAATAGGTATGTACTTCTTATATCACAAAAGCAGATTAATAAAAAATAAGAAATAAATGCATGTACATAACACAAAAGCTTCAATTTGAAAAACCAATGACTTAGCTATAATATGGTATTTTAGGTATAAGTATACAAAAATAACTTTATCTGGAGACAAATAATTCTTATTAATTTTAAATATTAGGCATTTGCTTATTATGGGAAAAGTACTTTCATTTATAATCTAACATCCAAAGTTGAGACCTCAATATAATGCTTAAAGTTTGTGGTAATTAATATAAGTTTTTAATTATTACATTATTCAACCAGAATTTTAATATATTATATAAGCATAAAAGTACATTATTTCATAATCTATCATAAAAATTTTTTTTTCTTATAGTAGATAGCAAAATAAGTTGGTCCCAACTTTGTATGTCATTTTCATTATATAAGCTTCCAAGGACCTTACATGGTTAGGCTTATTATATCTACATAGTTATTTATACCAGAAATCTTTGTCTTGCTTAAAAATCTAGAAGATAGTTCGTGGCCTGCACCTTGCGCGTCTTGCACCATTTGGCCTTGTTAGTTTCATGATTATACTAGGCTTATTTTTACTACATTGCCAATAGTCCAAAATAAAGTACAAACAAGATCTCTATACCCTCACGGAAAACCAGCTTCTAACATGAGATGCTACTTTAACTGGTTCTATTAGCTTTTATCAGTATGGAGATCATGCCTGCCCTGTGTACACATAAGCACGAACATCATAGTAACGTATTCGTGTCGTCCAAACCTTAAAAACTGACAGTTTTGCCATACAAATTTACGAGTTGACGATAGGTAAACGCTACGAATACGTTATGATTGTAGTTCGTGCTCACCCTACTGTTATATAAAGTCGCGCCATATGAATGGAATGCTGGAGGGGAGGCGCGCATGAGACCTGTCACTACCTCGCTTGCTTATAGCGGCGCGAAATGCCCCCACACCCTACCACCAAATAGACCCAAGAATCGTCTTGTACTCTGGTGACTGTTGTTCTTTTTTATATGGCGTGAGTTTTATAGTTTTACGCATGTATTTAGTTGGTCTGCTTGGCGGCGATCTCTGCACGCTCGTTGACATCTATGGTGGCCAGGTTGAGAGATGCCACGCACATGTGCAGCACTGTGATGCCGGTCTTCACGACAGCAACTGGCATGCTCACAAGGGCGATCAGCTTGAACAGCCCCATCCCCATCACTGAAACACATGAAATTAATGATGTTTTACCTTATTTGTCCATTAAGTCCTGTAGTTTCAGCACACTGATAAATAAATTGGATTATTTAAAAAAAAATTGTTAGATAATTAGAATAGGGGTTAGAAAACTCTTTGTCTCTTGTTGAGACTCTTGTAAGAAACTCAAGTTAGTACTGTGCTAGGTTAGGGTACTTAAAATACAAATATTTACCGATAGGCCCAGTGTAAAAGTACATCACATAGAGGGCTGCATAGAAGGCTTCATTCCCAGCACACATGAAAAACAATACTGTTTTGTTCATGTAGTAAAGGCGCATGATAGGGTTTCCTGACATGTCTATGAATTTGTGTGATGTCTTTCCCTGTAGGGTAGTGGTGTGCAAGTATAGCCAGTGTCCAGTGATGTCAATAGCCATGGACAACTGGAGCCAGAAGGTGTACTGTGGGTAGAATGTTGCCAGGGTCATCATGAGGCAGCTAGTGCCAGCCCGGTCTGTGAGCTGGTCAAGCATAGCACCAAACTTGGTACCTAAAAATACATACAATACATTAAAGATTTCATGTCTATTGCTGTCTCAATTATATACCCTACATATCACTTTGTTAACACGGTTACTCTGAAGTTGGTCATAAAATGATAAATGATTAATAAAGATAAAACATGCAATTATCTGCTTCAATATTTATTTATATAAACTTTATTGCACTGAAAGTGTACAGACAAGAGCACATCAGGCTATCCCACTTTGACCCTTTCTTTTCTTTTTGCAATAAAAACTAATTTTGTAGTTGACATTGGTAACCTGATGGGCTGTTGACAATACAATTGTCGGACTTAAGGCCCTTAGGCATTGTCTACCAGTCAACCAAGTGGGAATGCAATATAAAGCAAAAGTAGAAACTTAAGAGAAAAACTTTAATTATCTTTCTTCATTTATAAAAACAGTAACCTTAACCTTAAAATTGTAATTGTTTTAGAACATGCAAATTATTTTGGCTATATAAATAAATCATGAATAGTACAATTAATGCGGGTGGAATTAATTTGTAATTTTAATTAACTTTGAGATGCTTCTTTTACAGAATCAAGGTATATTTTAATTGATTGTAAGCATGGTACTTAATTCAATTAAATGATGCCATACAAGGATAGCTGTGAGACTTACTTTGATTAAAATATCTGGCGGCGTGTCCATCAAAAGCATCGAGTAAAGCAGATGTAATATAGCACGTACAAGCTACAACGCAGTGCGTTGGCATGTAGTACAAGGATATAATAAGAAGGATTACTCTGGCAAATCCTGAAACATAAAAATTAAACCAAATGTAAACATTGAGGTAGACACGGAAAACGCTAAAGATTTCCAATTTTATTTCTTACCAATAATGTTAGGCACAAACAGGAATATATTCTCCTTAAGTTCTGCCATCTTTAACAATATTTTGAGATTTAATACGTCTGCAAAATGCGAGTTTTGAGTGAATTTAATAATTATTTAGATGCAGGTCGATGGTGGGTAAGTACACAAACAAAATCAATAAATTTTGACATAACATTTTTTTTTCTGGTGACTTACTAAAGTGATTCACCGAGTCAAAAAAAAGACAAATCACAATCGACGTTGTTTATTTGAGCTCAGCATGAGCTATTCGAAAAAAAAAGTCGATCTTAAATGAACTGCTCTATTCGAGTCTCGGATCGTAGTCGAGTGTTGCCATATCTGCTATGTTGTGGCAAAAACTAGAACATGTAAAAAACAATACAGCTTGACACTTTTATTTGGAACTAGCGCCGTTTCCTGTTATATTTGCATTTTATTTTATCTTTGGTAACTAACAATTTCTACTATTTTCCGCTGTAAGCCGCTAGAGGGCGTTCATGTAGTCGTTAAAAATGTTAGTCTGAAGCTGTCGAAAATAATGAATTCGGTTTCGCAAAATAAAAGAACTTTAGTTATGTTGTAGAAAAATACGAAATCATGATGATTTAATAGATAGGCTGTGTATAATTACATTAAAAACGGGGTAGAGAGTGATTTGGTGTGTAAAAGTCATAAGACTTGTGTCATCTGACTGCTCTTCCTTCAAGATGGCTCCTCCGCCGGAATATGATAAGGAACCGAAAGCCCCGGATAAAAGTGCCCCAACAATTGCTAATGATGACTCCAAACTTCTTCACAATATCGTAAATGACGAGCTAACCAATTCGGATCACAAACCTTCAAACACGGCTGCCAACAATGAAGTCGAGGTAAGCGAGTCTAATTTCTTTTAATTTTATTATTATTTGCTCATTTATCGGCTAAATACCCAATTTCGTATCTAATATTATTTAGTACGCGTGTAAAAGATGGTTTCATTTGTATATTTTCATAAACATGTTTGCGGAAACCGAAAATATGCAGGCAAAAATGGCGAAGGCAAAATACGTCAAAAATAATGCATTTTGTACCTACTAAAAGCATGATATTACAATACCGTACGAAATGTTTATATTAATGTTGTTGGCTATAAATATTACAGATTTGCACAATTTTTTTTTCAAATTTTTCGAACTTTGTTGCATTTTTTTTTCTCGAAATTAGTATTATGTTCTTCAGTGGCAATTATTGGGACTTCAATGAAAGTGGTTTACAGGTTTTTCTTAAAATTGTGAGTTCACAGAATGAGAAATTAAATTATAATCAGCTTTTATAAAAAAAATATATTTGCTAACTTCCAACTTTATCCTCGTAAGACCGAAGGTATATTTGTGCCGAGTTCTACTTAACGCCTAATGTTCTATAAGAAGAACAAATACTTTGTAGTCGGTAACACCGAGCGCTTCAAGGGTGGATTTCTAGATGTTATTGATTTCCTACTGTACTCAAATTTACAGAGGCAATAGGTAGTAACATATAGAACACATCTTTGGCAAAAAAAGAAGAAAGTATTTGTTCTTTTAAAAAACACTAGGCATTTCTTACTATTAAATGAAAAAAATAACTAAATTGTTTTTTTAATTAAAATGTAAAGGATTTGCAAACAATTCATAGTAAATAAATTCTACATAAATATAAGGTTCTGTAAGTAGTAAATATATTTCAACTGATATTTCTTTTAAAATTATATTTAATCGTTTATTATTTGTTCTTTTGAAAGTACTATTGGTCTTAACGATGTCTTTATTTGTGTAACTAGTTATAGATATTGAGGAACTTATAATTGGGTATATTAAAACAATGACACCCACTCTGTTTTCATAGCAATCATGTTTATTAATTAAAATAAAAGTATCGTCGATAGAGTGTCATTAGACTTGTATCAAGTCTAACTGGCAGAAAATATGTCAATGTAAGCACTTCTATAAGACTGATAGTTCTTTGCAAGGAACAAATTAATTAGTAATTTTGTTCTCGGAATTACATATTGAATATGGAAATGTAATCTTTATGTTTAGTTACATCAAATACAATATTAATTTAATTCAACAAACTATTAATGTTCAAAACGAATTCTTTAACTGTAAACCACGCAAATCATAAGATCTTCAGTTTTAATTGTTAAGTAGTATATATATTTGTAACATACCGGACTAATTTAATTGTGTTTAGTTAGACATATGGCTGGTTTGGATATCCAATCCACCATAGACTGAAAGACTAACTATTTATTAATCTGTGCTGAAAGTTATAATTAACATTTTCATAGAAAATCTAAACCTCAGATAGCTTTTAGTATGAAACTAACAGTTATTTAACTTTCAGTCAATGGTTAATAGGATATTGAGACTGGCTATTAGTCTTTCACACATGCCATAATTTGAACTGAAAGGTTTTTGTCTACATCCTTAAAACTTGGAAATATTTCATAAATAAAATGACATGACTAAATCTAATCCCTATAATAACTGCGTAAAAGCCTTCGGCAAAGAAGCGCACGCAGGCAAGGTGCTCTGTGTGCCGTGCCTACTTGTGAGTTGAGACAGAACTAGAACAGCACAAGCAGCACTGCTTATGCATGCTATCATGTTCCGTTCGTTATGGTGCCCTCTCCATAGTTTATGGGGCGAAGGCTTTAAGTGTTCATTTACACTTAAACTTGAACTATAATTTCGAAAATCCGACTTTGGAAGCTTTTTGTCTGTTGTTGAAGATATTAATTTGCACATTATCTGCGTATGTTAGCGATTCGGTCACAAATACTTCTATAAGATTCAGGAACTGGCGATCGACTCGTGATCGGCTCGACCTGAACGTATACGAGTAAACTAGATTTGAAAGCTTGACGAGACGAGTATTTGAAAGCTTTTCAAACGCAATTGGATCGCTGCGCTCCTTCGTTAGCACACGGGGCGTTTTATGAAACGCTTTTCAAACTAACGTCGAACGCACCGAAAACGAGCAGAAAACCAACTTTCCAGTTAAGAAACCCCCGAATGAGTAGGGTTCAACGGCTGCTCGTATTTTGACCGGACATAGCAAAACACCACCATGATAAAATTGTCTTTGAATTAAATGGTCACTGAAATCGGTTGGGGAGATACGATGCCACAGACAGACACCCAAAAACACATCAAAACAAATATATATTGTTTGTGTGTACAAACAGTCATAGGAGTCAAACTTATAAGTATAACACCCCTTCTTTTTAGTCGGGGGTGAAAAAAGTAAGTGATTTAGTCGTCACAATTATGCGAACTTTTTTTTTTTTTATATGAATAACCAGACATTTGGCCGCGATCTCACCTGGTGGTAAGCGACGATGCGACCGAAGATGGATCATGTCTGGCTATTAACAGCCTATTCCCTCTTTTCTTGAAAGCGTCCAAATCATAATGTTCCGGAAATATTTTAGGCGGCAGCAAATTCCACTCCCTAGTCGCACGCATAAGGAACGTAGATGCAAAACGTTTTGTACATGTAGGCATGTCTACGACATAAGGGTGGAGACCTCGACTGCGTCTTGTGTCCCGGTAGTGAAAAGGGGCTGGTGGAATTAATTCGTGCAATTCCTTCTCGAATTAATTCGTTCAATTCGAACAAATCGTTTGTTCTGTTCTTATGAACGCAACGGAAATAAAAATAAGTCTAATAGACAACGTTTGAGGAAGATGTTTCTCTGAAACTGTGAACGAGTTTTCCATGGTTCACTACTTGGTACATCGTACCCAATGTAGACCGCGGTTCAGCTATTTACGCACATTTTCTTTCTATCTTCACTTTTATCCACTTAAATCTTTGTGACTTGGCTTTACCTTAATACATTCACACATACATTTTAATGTTAAATACCACCAACACAATTGAGTTTATAACATTTCAATAGTGAAGTTCCTAATTAAAACAATGCAACTCACTCTAAATGTACCGTTGTGTAAAAAAATAATGAGTACAAAGATCTGGTACAGTGTTATGTAGACATTACTTGCTTAGAGTTAGTCTCCGGAAACAATAATTATTTAGCTGTTACATTTTAGTTTTAATGAGTTCATCACATCACACGCTTCCGACGCCTGGATGTGACGAAAAATGTTAATAAGCCCTTATATTTTTATTTCATCACAACAGGTATGTCACGTTGTAATTCGCTACAAAATAGCAGGAAAACACGTGAATTATACACAAACGCATAAAGAGAGAGAAATGTATCCCTACTAATATTATAAATGGGAAAGTCAGTTTGTTTGTTTGTTTGTCCTTTTTTCACGTCGCAACGTAGTAATGTTATGATATGTTTTCTTGGTGTGGTAGTAGGTAGGAGACTGAAGAGTGACATTGGCTACTTTTTTCAGCAATAAAACATCTCAATCCCATTTAAAAATGAAAATCAACTCATAGCTTACCAATAGATGGCATCACTCGGTTTGGTTTTGAGGGCTATACGCAGCTAACTCACATTCACTACGCGAGCGAAGCCGCGGGTAACAGCTAGTTTTTAGATAATTCATAAACTAAACTTAGAAATCAAGCGAAGCCCCTATAGGTAAAACTATTTTCCCCTCTTAAATAAACTTGAAGTAATGCTTGGAACTGTTATTCCCAGTTTCGGTCGAATCACACAAAACTCAAAAGACATTTTGAACCTACGAAAACAAGGCAAAAGGTGGGATAACTATTCCAAACTTACGTCAGGGAAAGGAAATCGTCACCAGTACAATACAAATCCAGTGACGTTTGTATACGAGTCGAGTCGTCGTTGGACACTAAAAGTAAGTAGCGAGTGTCGGATATTTGCGTAGCCCTGCGTACAAAGATGTATTAGGATTTCCACCTATTACACATAATCTAAATAAAAGTTTCAATACCCCAGCTCCCTCGAAATTTGAATGCGTAGTCATGCTTACGTTGTAGAAGCTTCTTGCATAGGAAGCTTAAGTAGTCTACAGAAACACTAATCTTTCTTCAGATATATTTTGCCTTGATAAAATTACTAACCTGCAATGCAATGCATTAAAAAGCTGTTTCAATTTAAAAAAAAGGCATAAGTAGCTTTTTTAAACAGCTTAAGTGTACCCTTGCTTCAATGGAGATAGGCAAGCCCAATTTCACTGAGTAAAAGAAATGAAAAATGACTTTTATTTATGTATTTATTAAAGGTACACTTACAGATCACAGTCAGATCAGACATGTTAATACATAATTTTTTGTTAAACTTAAGGCTAGACGGCAACCTAAAAAAAGTATACACATCATGTTTATATAACGAACAGTTTACATAAAATATAAATAATACTAATTATAATAGTACTAGATGTGGAACATTACAAGCTTGAAACATAGTAAACTAAATATTTTATTTTATACTTAGTGAGGCTGAAGATGCTTCGGCCTCCAAGATTTTTAATATTTATTTCTTGATGACCTTTAAAGAAGTTTTGAGAAGTTATATCGTCTGTTTGTTTAAAATACTAGCTACTACGAACGCCATATGTATGCCATATATGTCTCGCACCTACTATCTCATAATTCGTCACCAATCACAATGATCCAGGAATGTCCAACCACGTCAAATTGCGAGACCGAAATAACGAAATAAAAAAAGACTTTATCAAGAGTATGTAATGTTTAATATATGTGTATGATAATTTAATAAATCATGTATATGATAATTTACAAACGATGTCGTGTTAGTTACCGAAACAGATGGCTCGCTGAAAATAGAAGATGGCTACGCAACAACCTCACCAATTTTTTGGCCGGTGATTGACACGAACGGGACGAACGACTTCTCGTTTTGGGATAACAATAACAATAGTGATGATCGGCTTGGACAAAAAATGCAGGCTCACGAATTTTAAATTAGAGAAGTGATTGCAATGGAAAGCTAATTTCTCCTCGGGTTTGGTTCTGCGAAATGTGAATCCCTGTCTGGGATATTTGTGTTTCGAGCATGCCATATAACGGAAGCGTCCTTGTTCGTCACAAATATGATTAAACCTGTATCGTCTTTGGCCTAACTAGAGGACTTAGAGATTGAAATATTCAATATAAAAATGTAGCCTAAAAATTTTATAGTACTGCAAGCGAAAAACGTTCCACTATCACGCTAAACTAATTCCGTTTTACATGAAAATTCCACCATGTCACCTAGATTTTTGTAGAATACAGTAATATGCTGTGTCGTTATTATTTATCATTGTTTAGGCTGTATGAGAAAAGAAAGGAGCAGAAGGGAGGCGTGGTAGTTTCTAGTATCTAGTATATACCTTTTTGATGCAAAAATAAGTTAAATATTTAGTTGATAAAAGCGATATCTTCATCCCAGATCGATTACAGTTTGGGAAACGTTTTCAGAATATCTAAAGCACAACTTCCCGGGTGTTAATATATACCAACAAACCAACTTCTATCCGTTTTATGCATAGTCCGGTCCATAGATAACAATGGACGAACCCTGTTTTTTATTACCATACTAAATCGACCTGTAGGTCCAAACTGCTCTCCAGGCGCCTCGTGCCTGTCAGAAGACGCGGTTGGATTGTCCTACGATTGTATTACTTATAATTCATAAGCATGAACATAAAGCGACAATTGCCTTGTCACTAAATGCTCCTGAAGTTCGCCGTGTACCGTACACAAATGCATCCTCGGACCTTTTATTATATTTAGTTAGCAAACAATCTGACGTTTCTGAGTCATATGAGTCTCCTAACAAACACGAAGGACCTAGTTTCACTTGGTTTCTGAGGCTGGCGGTACTGGGCGCCGCGAAAGAGCGTGTCTTCCCAGGCGTAGTGTGACAGCGTTGGCGACAATGGGCGGCTGCTTGCGGTGTAGGCTTACGCGGTTTGACGGAAGCCCCGGCGCCGCATTGTGCTGAGGCGCCCGCCGCCCGCGCCGTCACGCGCGGCATGCTGCTCTATTTCGTAAATGGGCTAGTGGCCGTTTTCACCAACAGTCCTCCAAGCAATAAAAAATGGTCAGGTCATACAAGGTCCCCTAACCCTTAAATGGTTTTACCAGCGTTTAGATGTTTGTTACTAAAGCTTGGGAGTATAGAGTTCAGGATGATTCGCGGTACCGTAAAATTGCAGTGAAGATCCCTGCCAGTTTCCATCATCATCGTCATATCAGCCTTTCGACGGCTACTGCTGAGCATAGGATACCTAAGGATTACCACCGCGATGCGCTTCCCGCATCCAGCGGCTTCTTTCGATTTTCACCAGATTGTCGGTGAAAGAGCCTCGTCAGGCACGCGGTTATCGGTTCGTGGCGCTGTGTCCCGCCCACTGATACTTCAGCTGAGAAATCATTCGAACAATTTCTGAATCGATCGCGCATAGAAATATTAAGCATCTCTTTCTCCGTCGCTCGCTGGGCGACACTGAGCTTTCTTATTAGACCCATAGTTAGGGACCACGTCACAATTCCATCACTGACGCTGAGGCATATTGGACGCAGTATTATATGCCGGAGCTTCTTGAACGCTGCCCATCCGAACGGGATTCGATGACATATCTCTTTCTCGAAGTTTGACTTACCTTATTGAAATGTCTGTCCGATGCCGTATTCATTTTAGTGCAAGAGCTTGATAATTTCCTCCAACGCAGCTGTGAACAGTTTCGGAAAAATAACGTCCTTCTGTCTCACACCCCGCTGTATTTGGATAGGATTAGAGCTCTGGTTCTGTACTCTAACGAACATGGTGGCATTTGGATCGTATAAGTTTGAAGCTATTTTATATTTTCGTTTAAAGATTACTCTAATTGCCAACATTGATAATACCTGCCTCGTTTTCCTGTCGCTGTTTGTCATGTTCTCCTGAAGATTATCAGTTGCCGAAACTCCACTTAACCTGAAAACGCGGAGGTTGGCGTTCGTCCAACTCAGCACGGCTCCGGTATTGGCACACGTATGGGGTAGTTTGTTCTGCCTTTGAACATAATGCTATTGCTTAAAAAACCAACTCTATAGAATTGGGAACTTTGCACAAAAACAATGAATAATTTTATGTACTCCAGTGAATTCGTGGTTGATTAAATACGTGATATAAAGGACAAGGGAACTCTAACAATCAACGCTAAAATAAACATTTTCTGATTAAGATTTCAATTAACAACTTATTTAGTGTCATTATTTAATTTTATAACGTTTGGTGGTGCTCTGCACCGAAATGAAAGTAAAATAATTCAATCATGAATAAAACAATCAACATTTCAATTCCTAAGCTTCTGTTTCGATATAAAATCAACCTTGCAAATCTAAAGAATTCTAATTAAGCGATCGTACTAGCCGTAGCCCACCAGCCTTAGAAGGTCTCTAAGAACGTTTATGCAATGACTGATAGCACGAATGCAAAAGATTCGCATCGCATGGTACGTTCCTAGGTGCAGAATAAATAATTTAATAGACGTAATTTAACATAAGAAGTTATAAAAAAAAACAGATTAATATGCATCGGTTCAGGAATCGGGATTGTGTAGAGAAAAGATCAATTGGCTAGACGACACCACCAATCGTTGACATACTTTTTATTATCTGTCAAAACGGTCTGCCTCCATAGATTTCGTATGGTAATAAATGATTGTGACGTCACGGTCATGTGTCAGAAATCGGAGTCAATTGACCGAATATTTATTGCGTTTTGTGTGTTTAAAAATTGGTTTTTACAGCTTTTTTGAAATATATTGGTTGTATTAACTTCATAGGGGCTATGTTTTTTAAACACCATGTTCTTGGCAATATTTAAGATAGGTGTCATCATCCCAATAACGTTGTTCGAAGTGCCAAATGTACGGCTATATCGTTCATCGAACTTCATGGACGATATGTATACTTTGGACGGGTTGGTTGGTTAGGTCAGAGGGCTGTGCTAATTATTATGTCTCATTGCGGTTTCATTATTGCCACGCAGTAACCTTAAAACCGCAACTGTTAAATCGTTCTCATTCAGACCTAGCTCTGTCATTTATTTAGACTCAAGATTATTTCTTAGTTTGCTTATAATTTGCAATTTTTATTTTAATAAAGTTTCCGTTTTTTGTGACTGTTATTACTACAGACACTCTCTACTTAAGTGTCGTAATTACCTCACAAATTAACAAAAACTTGTTGCAAGGTTAAACCGGTATTTCGCTTAACTCGTAATGTAGGTAAACGGATTAATTCCAAAATCAAGGCGGATGTTTTTATGTGTAGTTTTCATCTGTGATTTGTTTACAGCAACTTTCACTATCCGTGAAATTGTTAGTGGTAAGTGGATAATATTCAAACGAAATTTATTTTCCGTTAAAGTTTTTTCCCTCCCCCGTTTATCAAACATAAATCAAATCACTCTCTTCCATATTTTTGTTTAGCTTTCCGCAACAGTGAGTAGGAACTTTCTTTGAATAGCAGATGATGCATAAAATACTAATTCCCCGTGAGAGCTCTTGCGAAAAGATGATGAATACGGAAGCTCTTGAGTGCCGTATAATAGCACAAGGGCGGGCCATCGATCCCGCGATCCTGGCCCGACCCTGACCTCGGCAGGAGACTCCCTACTCAGTACCTCTTTGCCCATGTTTTCTAATCTAGCTATCCCGTTCGCTCACGGCTGGACAAAAATCAGTGATGGAAATCTTATATAGAAGTTTTAGTCGTCAGTGTACAGAGTAAGGCCTGAGGTCCCGGCTGGCGATGGTGAGGGACGCTCGTGACGTCAAACCACCCGGCAATACACGCGCGGACGAGACACGCATAAACAGCAAACGACATCATAAACCACCGGCCGGGTCGGAGGTAGACAAACCTTGAAAGTAGATAATGGAAACATTTTGAATTGAACTAATGGTTCTAATTTGAAATGAGTGTGAAAGTACAAACTTGGCTTTGTGTGTTCCGCCGCTCTAGCTGATGTTTGTTGTTTATGATGAGTCGGTATATCGGCAAGAACAATGTTAGAGCCTAAGTTGTAGTCAAATTTTAGTTTCATACAAAATTTCAAAACTCTAAATCAAAGCTACGCTTACATTGGTTGTACAACTTATGCTTGTAATACAACTACTGGTAAGCCAAGCAATGGTTTAAGTTCATAAAGCTTTTTATACACAAAATAAATGGCTAAAATCTTGAGACCCACACGGATCGAAAAAGCACTAGCATTAGTATGACGTCACTTCTTATTAATTTATGAAGATGATAAGCGGTGATATGCGTTATCACTCGTAAGATAGTACTAATGCAATTGTAAGATAAGAAATATCGATACCAGAAGTATGAATTAAGGTAAGGGACAATTTGGCCAAAATGAGTTATATATACCGTTGGACTCGGAATTTTGCGCTTTATCAACTGACGTACTTAGAATTTCAATATCGAGCAAAAAATGTCCCTTACAGTACATATTTTTTGATAGTCTAGACTGATACTTCACTAAAAAAATGCTTTAAGGGGCTTGAAATTGTTACCCCTTTACGAACAAATAGAGTAACTAACCTTATAAAAATTTGTCGTACTTTACCTTATACTCATATTTATAAATTCATAAATCATGACCATTACACCTTTTTGCAAAATGGAGTTTTTATATTGCAAGTCCCTTACATTAAAATGTCTTACAAAAACATTCACAGAATGGACTTACGCTAATATGTTTAAAGTTTATTATCGTCTCTTGTGTCCTTTACATTACGCTGGCGTCTGCAAATTTGGTGCTTCCATTATTTGACCATATTAAAACGTATTCCTGATATCTTGAATGACCTAAAGACTAAGGAAACTGCAGAAGTCTTCAAAAATTACAAATTAGTTAACGGTCGGGTTTATAGAATACTTGATGACTCTAGCGTACATTGGTTAGTTCCTCGTGGTGCGCGGTGGCAATTATTAAAAGCAAACCATGATGACATAGGCCACTTTGGCTATGACAAAACGTTGGGACGTATTAAGGCTCATTACTGGTTCCCAAAAATGAGGCGGTTCGTTAAGAAGTATGTAGCTGCATGTTTAGAATGTGCCCATCATAAATTGCCTAGTGGGAAAAAGGCAGGTGAGTTACACCCAAATCCTAAAGTGGAAATTCCATCTGACACTGTTCATGCAGGTTGAGCGGTACAATCGCACCATCTTGGCAGCTCTTGGAGCCATGAATCATGATAAACCAAACGGAATTTGGGATAATCATTTACCGACATACAATTAGGAATTAATACGACTGTTCACTCTACAACAAAAAAGACACCAACCGAACTTTTTTTTGGAAGAACGGTTACAAACCCATCTCAAAGTATTTTTAATGATGTTATTACGGCAACTGCCTCCTCTACACCAGTATCGCTTCCAGAAATAAGATCCGAAGCTAGCGAATTAATCAAATCTCAACAAATTAAAGACAAATCCTCGTATGATGCCCGACGAAATCAAGATGTTAGATTCAAAGGAGGCGATTTAGTTAGGGTTATACGCGCACCTACTGGAATAGAGGGTCAGTCAAAGAAACTTGAACCTAAATGTCGAGGGCCATATCGCATTAAAAAGGTTCTTCCTAATGATCGGTATGTTGTTGAGGACACCCCAATCACTCGAAAGGGCAAACGGTATGAAGCTATTATAGCAGTAGACAAAATCTTCCCATGGCTCTCAGTCACTCAATCACCTTCTTCCCATGATGAATCCTCTGATACCAATAGTTCTGATCATGAATGATTGCTCCCTCATGATCCTTAAAACACTTTTGATTTTGCCCTCAATAATCACTGTCTCTCCTCGATTTACTAGTTCAGTAATTCCTTGCAAAAAGCTATATTTCACAATATAAAATGATTGATGTTTCCAATTACTTAATTATTGATATGATTTTAATAATTAAGTAACATATGTGTAGACATAAGATATGATAATACATGTTGTAATAGGAAGTTATGATCATTAAAGTCATGGTTGTGTTAGTTAAAGTCATGAACTAGCACAGCTACATTAAGGTAATTGCCGGTAACGGTCAGCGTCATGGACCGGGATGACCACATCATGGACATCACCAGTGATCGCCTTCCGGCCCTCCATGGCATCATTCGCCAATACGCAAGGGCAGGGAAAGAGCTTACCTTTCTTTTAGACAAGAAGGAGCCAGTTATGGTTCCTCTTAACAGATCCGCAGCTGCCGGCGTGATATTAGCTTTCTTCAATGGAAGAAAAGATCCCCTGGACAGAATTCGGGATCTCTTCCAGGTTCAGTCCGATACCCTTGACGGTTCAATAGGTAGAGTCCTTATTACATATTACTTAAGTTGCATAAAATATGTTACGGACATTAACTTCATTGACCAGATTTGCGAAGATAAAGGTATGACAATTCTCACCGACGACTTGTCTCTAATACCCCGGGAGCACCGAACCGTTTATGGGGAGATGAAGAGGGAAGAGAAAGAGATCCCCCACAGCATGTAAGCCTTCCAGGCTGTTTATGGTGCTTACAGTATATGTCGTCCCGATGCAAACAAACGAGACTTCCGGACGTGGATCATGAAACGGTATGAAAAGTACCCGTCCGACCATATTCAATATCTTTACCTCATAATGCCTTATACCCAAGCCTTTACGGCTTTTAAGTATGCTGATCTTGTGGTTACAGCACAGGTTATGGAGGAGGTGGAGACACACAAAGACTACCTTAGAGCAATACAAAGCCAAAATATCAACTGCTACAATCAACAAAAGACAACTGAAGCTATTCCTCCTCACCCAGTCGCAGCAAGTCGGTCTTAATATCGACGAGTAGTCAGGGCAGAGTCTGCCCTGACTACTCGTCGATACTAGGGTTTGGAGGGTCTGCCCGGCAGACCCTCCAAACCCTAGTCGGCGGCAGAGCCACTGACCTCTACAAAGAAGCAAAGAGGATCCTGAACCTCATCAGCACCCAGAGGAGGATCGCCTAAGCTTTCTCATCCCTATTAGTATAGAAAAACCCGAATTGGACTGTAATCAAAACAAACGACAAAAGACATTGTTTTTAACTACTTTCTCAAATTAGCATTTCAATCAGAAGTTGAGAAAAACACTAGTAAGAGAACCCAGTAGAGATGTCAAAACAGAAGGAAAAGGCCACCAAACTTGCTTCTCTTGCCCGGAACGAGATTCGAGATTTAGAAGAGCAGATATTAAGAACTGCCCCCTTGGAGGATCCCATACATGCAGTTTTTGAGCTTACAGATTTCGTGGAGATAATCCTGCCAGACGAAGAGTTCATTCTTCCTCCAAACTCCTCGACTCCCAAGAAGACATGCAGAAAAGAGCCATTGCAGAATACGTAGATTCAAAGGTTGAGAAGCAGAGAGAGAAACTTCGCATCTCACGACTCAATGGAAGAGGGGTACATGGAGTCTGAAGCAGCAATCGTCAATGTAGGAACTGACCCCGTGATTACGGGGTTATTTTCTTTCTTACTTTTTGTTTTAACTCTAGAAATTAGAGATTATTATTCATTATTCTTTGGAAAATACGAAAGTTGATTATGATAATATTTGTTTTTTTTTGTTGATTATGACATAATTTTAAAAACAAATTTGTAATTTATGGCACTTTTTAAAAATAAACACATCACCCTGTCTACAGAAAACACTTCTTTTGAAATTAAGCTTTATTAAATAACCCAATATAAGCTGTATTGCTATACAGTTAAGGTCCTGCTATAAAGTGCAATCTTTATGTTATACATTTGTACTTACATAGATTTTTTTTAGTAGAAGTTATTTACCTTATTTTATTATGCAAGTTCTCGTATCTTTGTGTTACTTACATTATTTTGACTTTGCCTTGAACTCAAATTCGACTAACGTAATGGATAAGTGATTCACATTTTTTAAGGTAAGGGACAGGCTATTTTCTAAACTATAAGATTTTATTGTATTTAGCTTTTATAGCATAAAAGAACATTAAATTCTAAGAAACTTTGCCATAGACCTCATCTAAATCGGCCTGTAAACAAAAAAGTTATACACAGATTACAAAAAGCAAAAACGTTTTTTCGCTCTCCTGTAAAGTCATGTTTTGTCCCTTACCTTAATTCATACTTCTGGTATCGATATAGTTGGAGGTCCGCGCCGTGCTTCAAACTCAACGACTGTCGTTAGTTGTCAGTGACAAACATACAAAACGCGATAGAATCAAAGAAGTTAGCAACTGTTTGTCCATTATCTGGTTAAACGATAATTAACATGTTACTACGGACTTATACTGACCCCGTGCAGTCGCAAATGTTCTGAGCATACATGACTTATCAAGAAAAATGGCGAACTGTGTTTTGTACACGAAATTGATACCATATTATCTCGATTTGTTTACGTTTTCGTCACATTTCTACTACACAGCTTTCAAGTCCTTGTTTCCGTTGGGTTTTGGGTATGCAATGCATTGATCAAAGTGACTGTAATATGCCGTAGTATACGTAGATATCACAAGACTAATTCAAACTAGCCTTTGCAATCAAGTTTCCGTTTGCGTAATAGTTGATCCAAACACTTGAGTTCAGCTGTTATCTACGCGCAGATTCTAATTATTTCAAGGTTGGCGTAGTAGAAATACTACTGAAATACGCTACTGTTAATTCAGTAAGTTTGTACACTATTATTTGTATTATTAAAATGTAGCTCTGACCAGAAAGTAATGCCGAAACATAAACAAAACCCGTGTCGTGTTACGTACTCACCTACCTGTACATGCACAATGGTCCAGTAATGATCTACCTCACGTGAATAGACTCCGTGATTCACATAACCTAGAATAAGATCTTATTTGCGTGATTAATCTGGCTAACGTGTGAATATGTTTATATCTGCGAGACTGTGTGTCTCGTTTTCGTTGGTCGGTTGGCATGTGTCCACGCATCCCACATTTGACATAGCGGCTCTGTGACGCGGCGTTGTCGCTGCTTATCAGTATCACTACCATCCACCGCTAATTACATACACCGTTACGATGTCAGATTAAAAGACATTGATGAATTATATCTTCACACCTAAATAAAAATGCGGATCAAAAAATTCTCCATAGCCGACCAAAATCGTCTTGAAGTCATATGCCACATGCATTTCAAAAATAATAAAACATAATAATATCTTGGTTGATGATTTAGGATATGTTTTTTTTTGCAGAAGCTTAATGCATTGAATGTTTAAGTTTAATTGACTCTAATTTGTCTTTCAGGCTATGTTTGCCTAATCTTACAATTTAGTTTATATTTTGATTGTTTTGTTTGTTGCGGCTGACTCGATGCGTTACCTTTTAAGAATACTCGCACCTAAATTGATCTTACATTTGGTTTGGTGGTATTGGGAGAGTTTAGTAAGTTAAATATGACTTAGAAATACGATGTCATTCAAGCCGTTATTGTTTGCATCAAACCAAAACGTTTAAACTTTCTCAAATCTATAAAAAAAGCGGCTTGTGATAGTTCATATTGATTGAACGTGTTAAAGCTTTGGGGTTTGGGTAGGTGGTTAGTTTTACTAAGTTTTTCCGGCCGTCGTCAAATAGGCATTGATCGACAGCGCGTAGTGAAGTGGCAGCCGTGTAATCTGGTGTTTTATTATGAAAATCGGGTGCTTAGCAGGGCGAGTAGCGTGCGGCATGACTATCGTGCCGCGACCAAGGTGATGCAGACATTATCTGTCTAGGCTCACTCGACCTCCACCTCGCTCTTAGCTCAGATTCACTAGAATTTGAAGTTTGTGCATAACAAAACGCGAGTAGTTGCAAAATAAGATGAAACGTCATATTTATGACGGCTTTTAGCCTGACCTAACACAATGAACTTTTTGTTTACACTATCCATACAATAATGAAATGAGTCCCACCAGCTTAAGCACAAAATTATAATTAAGAGCGGCTCGTTTGTTTCTGAGGTTTTCCAACCACTTTAGGGCTGCCTAGAATCTCGAAAACTAGTTACACAAAATCTTTTGAAAAGGCTAGAACAAGATAGAAAATTCTATGATTCCCATCAAAGAACCAATTTTTTTATAATGTGTAGCCTTTCCGTGCGGCGTTTGAAAATGAGAAAATATTTTTTTTACCTGACACAGACAGGTTTAGGTTACTTTTGCGTTTTAATTTTACTGAATTGATTGAAATAAAACACAGGCATTTCTGTTATTGCCACAAAAGATCTTTACAATCACCATTTGGATTTCCCCAAACCCACTTCCCGAACCCCACGAGGTTTCCCCGTAGTCCGATCGATAATGTTACAATAATTGTATTTAGCTTGGTTACCCGAGCTATAGTTATAGGTAAATTCACTTTTTCGGAATTTTGTTTATTGAATTTAAACCGTATTCAAGGTAGGTAAATATTATATTTGATTACAATTTAGTATTTGTACACTATTAAATTCTATTTCGCAAACCGAACGCTATACCTATATACGGCCGCGTAGTAAATGTCATAATTTACAAAAAGTTATCAATTTACTGATTATTAAGTTCATATCGATATTATATGTATGTACTGTGCGGAACCTTGAATCAATTTCAAATGTGCATTGTTGTAATGATAATTGCGAGTAGGTAATGTATGAATGACTAACGAAAAGCTGTTAAATTGTTATACATGCATTATTATATTTTGTTTAGGGATTTAAAAAAAATGTAATTGTTTTTATTTGTTTCATTGGGCGCATCGTTACTGATATTCGATTTTTTTAAATAATGGGGCATAGAATCCACTCTGATTGGATCTATATCTGTAGCTCGCCATACATTCAGTTCCAGCTTGCTGCAAAAGTGTCTGATATGATTTCAATCAATGCTGTTTAGCAGATTGTTATCTGTTGCATATTAGTGCAATGTCACATCTGGTTATGTCACACGTTAGCTAGTAAAGTTGCCATCTTCGGTTTGAGGTCTGCGCCGATAAGAGAGGCCGGTGTCGACTTTCTAGCCTTGACATTATTGCAGGCCGATACATGGCCGCACTCGCCGCTCATATGGACATTATTTCTTTTTTGCGCACACTGATTTGACCGAAAACTAATTACGATTCAATGAACACAGGAAACCTATGTTATTATTATACAGTCACCAGCCTAAGCAACAAGCTAAACAAAGCAGTATGAAAGAGTTACATTTTCGAGTCATAAGATCGTATGTCTAAGGAACGCTTCATGATAATATTTCAATGATTTCCCATCTCATTATGTATGATATCCAAGGGGCAATTTAGGTTTGTATTAAATATAATTTTGTGATTTAAGCTTATGTTATGTATGAATATGTATTGTTTCAGAACAACAAGCAAGTGGTGAACCTGGACGATGGGCAGCTCCGCGCACTCCTCGACGAGGCTATGAACTACAAATGTCCCAAAGATCTTGAAGGCAAAAGCAATTTATTCAAGGTAGGTAAATCTTCGATCTTACTTATCAAATTTAATCAAGGAAAATTTGGATTTAACAATAAACATTATTCTTTGTTTGTTGTTATCGTCACGCTGAAATCGTTATGATTATTCTAAAATAATAAAAAAATAATCCATTCTTATCATCGCGTCGTTGCGTTGCACAGTGTAATGTAAGTAATGACGCTGACAAAATTGAACCTCACCCCAGGAAAAAATGCTGTGACAAAGTATTGAGTTAAAAATGCCGTGTCGTTATTATTGTTGAGAACTCGCTGTACGTTGCGATATTCCTTGTTGACCGGTCGCAAATTCGCAATAGTCCGTCATTTGATACCATTGATGATCGATTGACCGATACACGACGCACTTTCGTGTAATAATTTTGACAGGAGCTTCTCGAGGAGGTGGAGCAGCAGGACGACCAGGCGAGCGAGGCGGCGGTGCGGGGCACGGGGGCGGGGCGGTCGGCGCGGCGCTCCGCCGGCGGTGGGGCTCGCTCCCGTCACAGCCTGCATTCGAACTCGCTGCAGGACCTCGTGGCGGCGCTCGCGGCGGAATCGGCCCCGAGGAGACACCAGCGCCATCACGCTCCTGCCCCCGCGCCCGTGTCCACGCGCGCTATTCAGGGCGGCAGTCTGCCGTCCGGCGTCGATACTTGTAAGTTTAATCAAATAAACAACAATTACCTTAAGCTCTTAGGGCCGATCCATACGTCGAGAGACTCGAGAAACTGTGTGGAAAGGCCTATTCTCGCCAAAGCCTGCAGCCTCAGACTCGCTGCAGGGCTTGGTGGCGGCGCTAGCTGCGGAATTGGCCCCAAAGAGACACAATCGCTATCACGTTTCTGCGACCGCCCCACGCCTGCCCTCCGGCGTCAATCGTTTTGAGTTTGATCAACTGAATTATTATCATAAGCTCTTAGAGCCTGTCCATACCACACTTCGAGTTGACTCGAGGGTCGATATGGGCCACTCGAACTCGCTGCAGGATTTGGTGGTGGCGCTTGCGGCGGAATCGGCCTCAGAGATACAGCAGCGGTACCTCCAGTGTGGATACTTGTGAGTTAGATCAATTTAACGAACCTGGGGCCTGATTCCGGTAATCAATCGTAATAAATTTTGACATTTTGTCCATACCGAACTGAAATTTCAAAAACAGGAGGTTTAATTACAATTTTATTACGATTGGTAACGTAATTAGTACTTGAACCTAGAATCTTATATCAAACTTAACATTTCTTGTGAGGGTTTTTTAACGTCAAATATTTACAGCATGGTAAATGGTATCACTCACACATCTATTATATAAAATTGAATCGCAAAATGTGTTGGTAAGCGCATAACTCAAGAACAACTGGACCAACCAAGGACCAATTTGGTAATTTTATGATATTCCTTAAAGGAGGGTGATGGTTACTACGAAGTAAAAAATAAAAACAAAACTGGCAGGACAACACCTGTGGGGTCCGCTAGTCTATTATATAAAAATGAATGACTTATTTACTCTGGTTACCCTCTGCTGCACTACCCAACCAGCAAACGTCGTCATTTCGGAGGACGGTTTCCCACAAATTTGACGGACTGGAGTTGTTACCTCTGATGTAGAAGTGGTTAGTCCTTACTTTAACAATGCTCGTATGCTAATTGCAGCTTTCCTGCTCGGCGAGGAGCGAGAGACCGGCGGCGCGCGCTACTTGGCGACGGTGCGCTGCGTCAATCCGCCGCCGCTGGGCGAGCGCCGCGTGTCCGCCAGCGACGCCAACTGCCCGCAGGAGGGGGAGCCGCTCACCGCCAGGTGCTCACTGCACACGATACTAGTTCCCTTAGCGAGGGCGCACTTGTGTGCACTAAGCATTGTTGCGGATAAACAGATATAGAAAAGTTCTATTATCTCCATAGCGGTCATGCAGAAAATAATACATAATATCATTTGCATATTCATCAAGTCTTCTGCGGAATGCTATTTTAGCTAGCTTTTATACTTACCAGAAAGATTTTTGACCGCATCTTAAAGTAAACGTAATAAATAAATACTTAGCATAAAAGTATCACCATTCAATCGGGTTCGTAAAAGTATCACCATAAGACCTTTGAAATGTGAATGACAACTCGCGAATAGTTTCGCGTTCGTTGACGAGACAATGGCGGCTTGTTCGCAGAAGGAGTAAGCCGGTGTTCCCGGTGACGTACACGGCGCGCGCGACACTCGAAATCGGCAGCGGCAGCGTGTGCTCGGGCCGCGCGGTCACCACCACCACCGCGTCCAACCAGGTGCGTACCCCTCCCCGCCCCGACGGCCCCACCCCGACGCGACTTAACCCCAACCAGAGGAAACTCATGGACGCCCTTCATCCGAAAACTGAACGAAAACTATCTAACCCTTCCGCCGACGCCGAAACAGAACCGCGCGGCCCGAGTCCCGACCGAAGTGACCCTCGTTGTGTCCGTGCCCCCGAGCAGGTGCCGACCCGCCCGCACGTCAGTCCCGTCTCCGAACAGTGGATGAGCGGGGTCGACAGATGGTACGAGGGCTTGGCCGCCTACCAGGACGCCTTCCAACAGATGGCTCGAGCCGGACCCCCGCTACGGCGAAATAATAGTCAACCTGCTGCAAGAAATGATCACTCGGAAAATAAGCTAACGATTCACCAAACGAGTAACCGAACGATCGAACTTCCAACCTCTAAGAATACAGGCCCCAATATTCAGAAAAATATTGTTCCGGGTAAAAGTGTTCACGACAGGTCGAAACCCTCTAGCTCCGGAAAATATATAGTGCCAATTCTCACTCGTGATTCTATTAAATATGTTCCCAAAAAGAAAACTAATCGAGTCCCAAAAGAATCTCAAGCTGATAAAATTATAATTATTGATGAAAGCCAAGAATTTTACAGGGTAGGTAGGAAAACATGTGATAAAGACAAAAGTGATATTAGAATTAATCAAATCTATCAAGAGAGAGTAGGTTATAATTTAGATGCAATAAATAATTTAGCGAACCCTAGAAACATTCGGAAAATGACGATTGGTTCACCTGTTATAAACATTGGTGCACCGCTTCAAAGCTCAGATGTGATACAAACTATTAGCAATAACAAACATAGCAATATGCCAAGCAGCAACAGTAAATTTGTTAAAGATGGTTTAAGCAAAGTTGAAACTGAAAATAAAGAGGTTGAAACTTATAAACATATTGATAATAATACTGTTCATAAAAAGGACAACAAATGCGTCAAGGATATTGAAATGATTGAAATTCCGAAGAAAAAAGATGAAAATCGAAGCTCAAAGGATCGCAACGAAACTGATATGAAAACTGTAAATAGATCTTATGTTAAAATTGATAAAAAAAATAATAACGACGTAGAAATAACCGATTTTGTGTCCAAGTGTCAGCGAAAGAGACATGAAGATGACTTCTTGCAATTTTGTGCTTCTCAAGAAAAGTTGATTCAAGCCCTAGAAAATGCAGAAGTTGATGTCAATTTTCATTGTCACATTGAAGATACAAAGAGTAATTCCCTGGGTGAAAAAGTGGTAAATAGTGTCAAACCTAACTATCAACTGCTCAAAGCTCAAAATGAAACTGTAGTGGAAGATGCTGTGCCAAGTGACATTGATTTAAAAACTGAAACCGAAGATTGCACTAGTCAAAATCAATATGAAAAACGTATCAGAACTCCAGAGGCGAAGAATTCCATTGAAAATATCGTAAAACCTAAAAATGAATTGATTAATCAACAAATGAAGGATACTACCACCACAGACACATTTCCAATGTTAAACGTTCTACTTTATGATGTATCCGAAGACACTAGTAAAGGAGATCAGCATAATGAGTTCCTGAAGATTCCTCAAAATAAAGACGTTGTCAAATATAATAATGAATACCTCGACCAAACATTCGGAGCAAACGTAAGCGAAAGTGCTTTGAAAAAAGCTTATGAAAATTTTAAAGACGAAATTGGGTCCTTCGACGACGAAGACCAAAACGAGTATGTGTCGGTTAACTTAAATATAAACGAAAGCGAAGAACCAATCGTCGAATCAAAAATAGTGATGATTGCTGAACAATTGAGAGAGTCTGCGGCGGAAGGAGTTGAGCCAAATATCGAAGACAATGCTGAAGAACCTTACGAATCAATAATTCAGTTGAATTCACCCCAAACAAAGGTCTCAGAGGATCAATATGTTTTAGCAAAACTACCTAACAATGCTTATGTATTTCTAACACTACCAAAACGCTTACTCATACCCGTTCATAACAAAGACAAACTGCCACCCCTGGAGTCACTCGAAATGCAAAATAACACGAATACCCAAGCTGACACTTTCGAAAATAATACCATAGTGAAAGTTACTAATAAAAAGAAGAAAAAGAAAGTTGTAGGTGTAAGTGATGAGGCTAAAAGGAAAGACGCAAATAACAAAACAGCCCTCAGAGTACTTTTGTTTGAGAATTTAAAGAGGGATGCTTCAGCGAAACGGGTTGCGTCCACCGCCGGTGAAGAGGTAGGCTCTCAATTCGTTAATGAGTTACTTTTTTACGATGACCACACTGTTATTTACGATGATACTGATCGTGTTTTGTTTTCGCAGGGTGATTCCGCGATACCATTTAGTTGCATCACAACACCAGAGGTTGTGACCAGCTGCAACACGACGTCCTCCGCGCCCCAGACCGCCGTCGCTGTCGATCCCAAGGTAATAAAGTTCCTTCTCCGCTTTGCGATGTACGCCTTAACTGTGAAAGCCTGAACACCATTTGCATACTTTTTGATACAATAACCATCGATAGATTTTAATTATAAAACTGGACAGTTGTTATGGAATATTACATAATGATCATTGTAAAACCGATTGACTCACTCACTCATGACAGCACGCTTTACTCGTTATCAAATAAATGGCAATGTCGAAAATCAGATCGGCAATGGAATGTTAATTGTTTTAAAACTTTGGTGTTTTTTGTTTGGGTTTTGGTTACTAAACAAATTTCAGACTAGACACGACTCGGATATGACTTGAGTTACCATCTGTCATAATCTTAGAAATAAATTTCAGCAAACAAAACCTGACTAATTAATTTTAGAAAACAAAATAACGGTTGTAATCAATTGTCAATCTGGATCTGTCTACCCCCATAACACTATTACAGGGCATCTCGTTTCTGTAAAATACGCAGAACTCACATACTAACTAAAGTTTGGAACACTATAGCAAGCCAGACTCTCGCAGATGCACAGGTAAAAAGTACAAGTTTGGTTGGCTGCATGTGGTGGTAGTCGGACCGCAACGCATAACTTAATATAGATTAGTAAAAAACATATGTATTAAGAATCTATAAAGGATGTCACTGTTAATTAAATTGGCAGGTATTTCTTCCGTATCTCTCTGTAAAGTTTTGTCTTCCAAACACCAAAACTTTGTAGGTTAGCTTACCACCGAAACTTTCACGAAATTGTTTTCTGGGCAAATTTTTTTATTTTATTATTAGCCTATGATTGCGATCGACACCATTTTTATGCAGACGAACAAAGCCAAGGCAAAGCTGGACTCGCCCCAATAAAAATGTACAATCTGTAAAAAAAAATACAACGCGCTGACACTGTCAGACGAACAGCTGATTGTTAGTTATAGACGGCGTTGAATACCCCAAAAAAAGAACAAACAGTCAGCCCCGGTCGATATGCGTTGCGGTCCGACGTGTTGTGCGCGTGTCGCGGCGCAGCGGTGACTGTGTTGCGTGGTGCAGCCGCTGCAGCTGGGCTCCGGGTACCGCGCCGTGGCCAGCCTCACGGGCAAGCCGGCGCCGCCCGCGCCCGCGCCCGTCGCCGCCCCCCCCGCCCCGCCCGCCGCACGACAGCTCCAGGTATTCGTGCCGAGACTCGGCCTGCAGGTACGCAATGCGCGCGATACACAACACACATACACTTACTACACTTACTTATTGTCGCAGCTGATTTGTAACTAAACATCGATTCCTGACATATACCTACCTACGGTTTTTTTTAAATAAATATAACGCGATACCTTGTTTGGTTACCTCAACGCTATATACAACGTCGTGTACGACGTCACAGTTTCTTTTCTGATTGTGTTGTATTTCACGTAAAGTAATAGTTTTAATATGTCCAATTTATTAGTGCATTGAATCTTATATGTTATAATTGAAATGATTTCAATTGATGATTGACAAAAAATCAACTATGCATAATGCACGTAGCTACTCATTTTGTCACTAAAATAAATTTAAATATATCAAAAAGTTTGTAAATGGTGTATGCTTTTGAACGTGAAATCAAAATGCTGAGAATATTTTTTTTTCTTGATTTTAATAGAGGTAATTTTATAGTTAAAATAGTGGTGAAACTGTTCACTTTTTATTTGCCTTGTTCTAAAAGGTCTTGTTGGTTGTACGGGTTACATGTAATGAAAGTTTGGTAGCTAAATGAAAGTCACTGGTACGAGATAATAAATTGTTCTATTCTGTTAAACTACTACGCTAATATGGTAAATGTGGTAAATGGTATGAATGAGCACGCGCGAATGGTTTGGTAGTTCGTCGAGTACTGGTGAAATATTGAAACTAAGTAAGAATGGAAAATTTTATGAATGACCTGAAAAATGCTGACGGCGCGCTGATGCGCCGCGATTTATGAAATAATGTACGTAGCTCGTACATTGGTAGTGATTATTTTTTATTTTTTCCAATATAAGTTGTAGTTAGCAGTTTTTTTTCATTTACTGTATGTTGCAAAATAATACAGTGTCTGGATGCCAATGCTATGCCTAGTCTACGTTCGCTCGTTTCCATTCCTAATCAATTTAAGTGTGTTAAGATAAATGTCGTAAAAACCTGCTACAGAAGGCAGATGCATTGATATCCGGACACACGTACCTTTACATCGGTGCACATTATTAAATAATAGAGTTTAAAAATGAAAGGTTTTTACTCTTATCATGAGCCTTTACTGGTCTGGTCGGTTTTTTTATTAAAAACTCAATTATGACCTAAAATTCAATGTAGCAGTTCAATTCGAAAGCGTGTGTTGATTCATCAGTCCCAGGCTTGCTGAAAAGCTGGTTTCTGAGTCACGATTTCGGCAACTGATAACGATGCATATACGTGACGTGCTATTCTTAGTCGCCCTCATCATCATTGACTCCGCTACTGCGGCTAAATATATATTTTTTGACGTACGAGTATCAGAACGATTTTGTTACATTTTTATACAAATACATACTTATCTCTCAGTCATACAAATTCAAAGTAGTTCGAAATAGGAGTGATGAAAGTGGAGGCAACTACTAGTAACCTTGTGTGCCGGTGAAACCAACTTAAGAGCTCACGTCTACCAAAAACAACATCCGTCAAAACCGAAATACGTAGCTTCATTGCTACGTATTTTTTTATTGCAGTATGCGCATAAATTGTCACAGTTTTTACTTTGACGTGCATGCGGGGGCATGTGTACGTGTGTCATGTAACAAAAGAACTATGTAGTTACAGTTCGACAAATTCATGTGGGGCTACAGACGAAGCAGAGGGCGAGGTAGCACGACATTTGACAAGACCGCTTCACACGTAATGATTTGTGCCTGAGATGTCTGAGACACATCATGATGACTCAGCGATGACATGCAAAGTTAAATTTGAATACGTCGTGTTTTTTCTTTAAATATGAAATACGCATGTCGTGTCAAAAATATTATCGACTGACAATAAGTCACACAGGTATATCCATAGATTTAGAATGTACAAGATACACGAAGTCGACATGGAGATGTGACGAAAAAATTTTTTTTCATGTGTTGGTGAATGTCTATGTGTGAGTTAAAAATAGTGTTGTCCAGGCAAAATATGCCATACTTTTACATTATCGATTGTTTCAGTTGGTAGGCATTTTTAAAGCAAAACACATCATGATAACAATATAATCTTATATATAAAAATATAATATAAAAATCCTTTACTGCAATGCAGAAACTTAAGAAATCTTTACCTACTCAAAGACGCTCGTAATTTGTTTATTATTTTGACAAACTTCTTCGAGCAAAGCAGGATTTGCTTCGCTATTCGAAATCTGTGCAGCAATATTTATACGAAATTTTATTAATGTAGTGATTTTAAGCCAGCAAAATCGTTCCATACATTAGATATCACATTATAATAAACAATAAAAACGTCATAAGTACAATTTTCTAATATTTATAGCTTGTATAAGGAAGTTAGGTTTGAGTAAATGGTCAGTCAGAAGTTGATTATTGGTAATGAACTTGTTAATTAACTATTAACCAAGATTTTGATTCAAATCCTTGAGCCTGAGTAAATTATTTATTTTTACTAGCGACGATGGATTGAAGAAAAGGAAGAGTAGAAGTAAAATAGAATTCACCAAATTTGATTGTCTCATTTTCCAGCAATGCTCTGTCAATATAGTGGAGACGATTCGGCCAAATCAATAATTAATACTAAATGTACAAATAATTAAAACACCTTACTTTTGATTAATTATTTATTGCCCAAGAAATATCACAGTTTTGTTTAATTGTGTTCGTAACGTTTCCCTATTCAATTTTAAGAATTTATTCTCATGTTTTAATCTGACATCGAAATAAGTTTCAATTATAGCTTTCATAAGTAGATCTGTGACTTTCTAAAGGGTCTTGATCTAAAATATGAGTTTGTCCAATCTGGTCTGTCTATAATCCGTATCCATTTTTCACGCAATGCTGGATTGCTTGGAAACCTAGAAAAAATTATAATAGTAGATTAACAAGTTTTGAAATCCTTTTCGTAAATAATGTGTTCCAATGTGTGTGAATACTTATTCAATTTCAACTACATTTCAGGAATACATTAGAAAATGTATGATTTTAGTATTCTGTCCTTCCTATTACTCGTACTTGTCTATGAATTCAATATACCTTGTATCTTTAATACATACAACATTATCTAGCCTGCTTGTACTAAGAGTGCTAGACAACTGATATATTACATAGTAAAACGTTAAAATCGAAAAATTCAATCCGCAGGCGGGATTTGAACCCACGACTTCTGCTGTACCGTAGCAGTCCTCTAACCAACTGAGCCACCGCGGATTCACACGTGATAAATACATACTTTTTTTTGTAAGTAGGTACCTACATACACAAGACACGATGATTACATATATTTGTATATAGATCTGTACGGTCGAGAATCGAACTCGCTACCCTCAGCTCAGAAAGCAGATTCACTACTCACCTTATTATCGGGTTATATTATTAACATTGTATATGTTACGGAAATGTATGTAATCCTAAAAAATATATTTTTTGATGTCACAAATATTTTTTTATCGATACTCATGACATGACGTCACCGCTTTGTCAAGCACTAGCGTAATCTAACAATTTATTATTTTACATAATTTCTTTGTAAATTCTGTCTTTATCGCAATATACATTTAAACAGATCAATGAAAATTAATATACTATTTATAAACATCTTTTTCTGAGCCGATTACTATCAGAAATTACACAAAATATGGTTCGAAAACTTCCAATATCAAAATCGTATTTACCTGTGAAAAGTGTGTTGATTCGGATTATTTCGTCTTGTAACTTCACATTCACGTACAGAACACGTCACCATTATTGTATTTTTAAATATTCACAATTGTATCGAAAGATTACTTTAGAAATTCACAAATTCCACCGCGACGTTAAACATACTTGGACGCTATGGCCTCTTACTCGCGAAAATAATGACATAACGGTACTTTATTAGCTATCTCTTTTTCTCTCGGGAGGTTTGAACTTGATAAGAATTTCTCGCTCCCACGCTTCATGCATCTTTTGCGTAGCGAAAAAATTCTAAATCTATGGGTATATCTCAATGTGTTTGATATACAAAATTCAACATTTTGTACGCTCTGACAGTTGATTTTATAAAATACTAGTTGACCCGACAGACGTTGTCCTGCCCGTTCCTTTTTTTTTAATTTTAGATCTTTTAAACTTTCCCTGGACTTCCACGAATATTTCAAGACTAAAATTATTCAAATTCAGCCATTCTCGAGTTTTAGCGAGACTAACGAACAGCAATTCAATTTTATATATAAGATAATTTGTGTATTTTAGTGTAATAAATCCACAGATATAAGATAAGACTAGATACCTCATATTCACTAAATAGTATAGGAACCGAGCGTGCCATTTTTTAAATACCTACTATGACGTCACACTAGCAATTTAGTGATGTACATAGAGCCAACGGAATCGCATAAATCGTTTTGATCGATCGAGTCAGTCAGTAAACCTTAAAGATGGGCAATTGTTAGTGAATCCAACAATCGAATGGTTTGATACTACTATTTTTTGGAATTAATTTTAATATAAGAAAGTATATATAATAATTATAAGAAAGTTATATGGTTTTTACTTTTTGTCAAATTCGAATGATTTGCAAGGTTATTCGAATAATTCGAATGACTTCCACAATCGAATAATTCGAATAATGTCATTCAAACACAATCGCGCATCTTTAATAAACCAACACACTTCGACGACAGAGGACGTGCGTGCAGCCTGTGAAATATTTTAATGTAGGATAGCATTAAAGCTTGGTGTAACTTAGTTTTTACATGGCGAAAATCATTGACTACAAACATCTTATATCTGTAGATGGGACAGATGATCACCTAATATTGGTACCTACCTATTCAACATAAAACTCGTCAAAACATGTAGTGTATTTAGTGCCTATTATTATCATTATTATGATGTTTTATACAATATTTATTTATGTGTACAAAAACGATAATTTGCATAAAAATATTTAGGAATGTCACCGAAATAAATAATACGCTGTCCAGACAGAGTATAATCATTTTCTTCTCATTGTCGAGCTAAAAAATGTTGATGACAAATTTTCTATAAAAAGCAACATTATAAATTTCATTTTAAGTCGTACAAGAGAGATGATATACTACTATTTATCTACATACCTCTTCATTTTCTATACCACACAGCACCTGGACTGTCGGATATGCTATTTCATGTAACCTTTTTGCGCCTGCGCTTTTTGTTACTAAAAAGTCTTCATATCCTTAACATGTGCGGTAAGTTATCTCTCATTTTCCTGTCAATTGAATGGAATATCGATTAATCGTTAAATGGACTTATTTAAAAAAAATATACATCACTATTTGCTTAATTTGACAGGAAAATGATAAAAATGCCGCTACCATGAACATTGCTAGATTCTAAACGTTTCTATTTTTTGCATTTCATTGCTTGCTAGCTAAATACTGAGTAGTGATCTTACCTAGTAACAACGTTAATGTAACACGTGTAAAACAAAGATATTTAAATATGGAATTATCGAAGTAAGGTATCAAGAGTAATACATGCTATCGTTTTAAATGATTTTAAATTAAATTACCGACTCTTGTGCAATAAAAATACTTACCGATGAAATGAAATACCTCCATGAACACGACTCAGTAGTTTTGAACAGCTTTTGCAATTAATTATCGAACAATTTTGCATTTCGAACACTTTTGGTCACACGACTTGTCGCAAGCGCGGTTGAAACGTGACGGAGAAGTAAATGCGCGCGATGAGTGATCGGCGCATATCGGGGGCACGCATGGATGGTCGATATGAGGTATCTAGTCTTATCGTATATCTGTGAATAAATCGTTCATATCAACTTCTATTTACCATCTCGTTCAGTTATTTAAATTTTTTCTAAGCTATGGTTTTTGCAACTGTCGTTAAAATAGTCTCAATAACAGTTTATTAATATCTGTACTCTTGGTACACAACATCTTTTTACTTTTCGTCACCTGACTCATCTTGCGACCGCAATCTCATGTGCGTCCGACAAACTTTGCTAGGAGTCAAGAACACATGTAGCCGTCTTGACAGCGCGGTTGCGACTGACGTTCGAAATCGCGAAAGGCGCTCGTTTCCCTGACTTCTTATACCTAGCCCCCCGCCTCGTCTGTAGCCTTGCAGGAAGGTTCCTGACGATTTTGTCGCACTGTAGTAACTATCGCTTTGCCGGACTTTGTTTTTTCTAGTCAGCTCTGATTTGTTACCGTCAGCGCCGAAGCTCCAAAGGGGGGTGATAAGTAAATCCGTTATGCCCGCAGCCGCGCAGCGTGATCTCGAGCAGCTTCAACGGGCTGCCGCTGACGCGACCCGGATACGGCGCCGCGCCCGCGCCCGCCAGCGACGAGTACAAGGCACGTGTCCGCTCGCGGGGCCATCCACTAACACGCACAAACAATGTAGTGACCTGCCGAAAGCATGCTTTTATGCAAAATAGACTCTAGAGAGAGCTCTGAATTCGAAGCGAAGTCGTTATAATCTGCCGCGATATCGCATGCGATTCTGATAGTTCCTTAGATAAGGATCGTGTCAACACGTAAGAGCCTCCATACAAGTAATGAACGTACTTATAATTCTGCACCGCGTTATGTCGCAGTCCGGGGGGCGATAGTTTTATTATTTGTTTGCAAGTACCTCATATTGTATGATTAACAGGCGCCCCTCAACACTGACAACGCGTCACCGCGCCGTGCCATTTATACTGCGCAAGCAGAATCTGTGGAGCGCGGTGCTGTGTGACAATTGCTGTAGAGTTCTTAACTATTTCGCTTCGTGTTTAGAGCCCTAGGACCTATGATTGTTTGATCGAATTAAGCTGTTAGTAAGTAGAATAAAAAACTTTTCACAATCTTATTAGAATTTACGTTTCCATATTTCTCAAGTATCGTTTTGAAAATTCCTGGCCGGGCATTACTAGCTATTTGCACCTTGACGCACACACACAATCGAACCGCGGTCACACCCGAACTTTGCTTATGGATGACCCCGACCGCTTCCTACCCTGTGGAGTGTCTTTCGATGTGTTCTAATGCGTGTCGTTTTTCCTTCCTATTCAGGTGCCTATATTCACTGTGCACTACCGTTTACAGAAATCTCTAGACGAAAACGGCAACGCGGTACAGGGGTTCAGTTCGCCCGTCTCGGGGTCTAGTCAACACAAGAAGCCACGAAGAAAAAAGTCGTCGAAGAACGAGACGGTAATCAAGTCGCACCAGATAGACGGCTACCAGGGGAACAAGGACCTCAACGAGGTGCTGCGCTTCATCGAGTCCAACGCGGACGCCGGCCGCGGCAAGCTCGCCGACAAGGGCAAGAAGCGCTCCACCGAGCGCCGCAAGGACAAGGACAAGCCCAAGCGCGCCAGCTCGCTCGAGGAGCTCTCGCGCACCAAGCTCGAGGACCTCACCGCGCCCCGCGCGCGCCCCGACCCGCCCCGCGCCCCGCTCGCCAAGCCCGAGCGCCGCTCCTGGGGCGACGACGCGCGGCCCGCCTTCTACTTCACGCCCGACGCCGAGCCCGAGCCCGCGCCCGCCGCGCCAGCCGCGCCCGAGCCCGCGCCCGAGCTCACCGACTTCCAGACGGTCACCAAGCGCCGCAAGCCGCGCCGCCGCACCGACGACGCCGAGCGCGAGCCGCCGCGCCGCCCGCGCCCGCCCTCGCCCTCGGCGCGCCCCCGCCGCGAGTCCGCGCCGCCCTCCGACCGCTCCAACGACTCCAACGACGACCTCGACTCCGTGCACTCGCTGCCGCCCACGCAGGCGCCCGCCGCGCCGGCGCCCTCGCACGCCTCCTACGCGGACATCGCGCGCACGCGGCACAACATCCCGGACCTGATCGAGTCGTGCAACTTCTACGCGGAGGGCGAGGGCGGCGCGGGGGCGGGCGGGGCGGCGCGCGCGGGCGCCGAGGCGGCGGCGGGCGGCGCGGACGAGTACCCGGCGCTGGGCCCGCGCGCGCGCCCGCCCGCCAAGCCGCGCCCCCCGCGCAAGGACCGCCCACCGCCCGCACCGCCGCAAGACTGTCCTGCGCCGGACGTCGTGAGTATACTTTATTCTTCTTTTACTTTTTTCCATATTATCTATCACCAGTCGTTCGCTGAACTTTCCTCATAGTTTTCCGAACCTAAATGTCCTAATCACTGCAGCCTACATCTGATTAAACCTATGACCCCAACCCCTATAAACCTAGAATCTGTTCAACTCAACAGTCCAACAACTATTTTTTATTTCGTTTTGTTAACAGTTTTAATAGGTTTCGCCTATTTTAGATCTATCTGCCACTCACTATTTGAGATCAAAACACTTACGTAAGTAAAACGAACCTCTATTTCACAGATTTCCGAGTATCTCATTTCTCACCGTACGTTGTAGGTTGGCGAGCGTCGGCCGGCAGTGATCTTGCTGGACTCGAGCGCGCAGCCGCCGGACATGGACGGCGTGACGTTCGGCTTCGACATCAACGAGCAGCTGCTGACGGGGCCCGCGCGCCGCCCGCGCTGCGACCTCGTGCGCGACGCCCTTGAGGTATAGTGTCACGTAACTAGGGTTCCTTGCAACACTTTGGAAATGTTGATCCGATTTTTTAATAGATTTTGATCACTCTTTTATTCAATACTTTTACTTAGAAGTTTGGAGTGCGATTTCGTCGTCTGTTGGGTCACGGGCCGTTGGCCGTTTGGCTCCGAACTAACCTACCGATACGTCAAAATGCCAAAAAGGTGCATGTATATTTTCGTGGTTTGGAAGTCGATTTTGACGAGTGTCCTTGTGAAATTATATAAGTGCTAAGGTATGGGGGGCGCGTCACACTTTACACTATTATGTAAAAACAATTTTACTAATACCCAACCCATTCTATTTCAGCTTTCGGCGGACAGTCCAACGGCACTGCCGGCGGGCGCGGGCGCGGGGGCGGGGGCGGGCGCGGGGGCGGGCGCGGGGGCGGGCGCGCGCGGCGTGGCGGTGGCGCTGGCGACGTGCGCGCTGCGCTACGTGCCGCCCGCGCCGCCGCACGACCCGCGCCCGCTGCACCAGCTCGTCGACTACGTCGGCAGCGGTGAGTCACTGTGCAATGACTTCTCTCAAAAACCTTTTATATGGAAAAACTCTTATGTACAATTAGCGCAACGACGCTCCATACAACAGGCTGTTCACACACTGTACCGCGCTCTGACCCGATCTCCGGTTCCGCTCTCAGTCCCGGTCCTCACTGTAATATACAGGGTGTAAAAAAAACCTTAACGAAGCCGAATACCACATATTCTTCCAATTGTTACGATCATTTTTTTCCTTCACACCATACCTGGGAAGTTAACGGTTACTGAGATATTGATGGTTAAAGTTTGAAAAAAAATTGATAATTTTTACAGACTTCTGTCCGTTATAACTAAACTTTTTTCCAAAGAAACATGATACAAATTTTCACTAATTCTTTCATAAAAAGCCTCTAAATGGCACACTCCGCAATGAACAGCGCACACTCGAACCGAACCGCGTCGCGGCGGCGTAAAGCAACACGCCCGCGGTGACTTTCCGCGTGCGCGCTGCACATTGCGGGTTAGAATTAAATTGTTTTTTTTTATGTCAAAAAATAAAAGGTGTCAAAAATTCTTTTTCATACGATTTGGTTCGATGTACTGAACGCGTGGTTGACGGCTTCGCTAAGGTTTTTTTTACACCCTGTATGTACTAAATTAATTACTTAGGTAATATCTATTCTTCTATGTGTTTTCACTTGCACAGTGCAAGTGAAAACACATACAAACAAGTGTCTTTTCACACTACTTACGGTTAATAACCCTCGGTTACCAAAACACAAACAAGTGTCTTTTCACACTATTTACGGTTAGTAACCCTCGGTTACCAAAGTCCATCCCATAACACGTAAATCCTCAAGTTTGGTCACTTCACTTTACACCCCACTGTTTCCGTTTTTACTTATCACTTCCTATGCACTCGCTAGTCCGACTCGATGGACTTCTATGGTGCCCGATAGCACCGACAAATAAAACACCGATTGTAGAATTATGTCTGTACTAATAACTGAATGAAAAAAAAGTATATAAATAAGGGAAAAATCGCTTCTATTGCGCGAGTCAAGCGACTGTCAGCGCCATTTGTTTAGTAGATGTTGTAAATCACGCCGACCATCAAAGAAAAACATATCCCAGACTAATCTGTATCAGTAAACAACAGCCGTTTCTTGGCTTCAATTTTAATAAAACGAGAGTACTCTTTATTTTCATTTCTTTTAATTTGAATAAGACATTGATGGAATATCAAATAAATTATTTAAATGTTTTTCTCTTGCAGCGTGGGAGGACGTGGTGCGGTGCGGCGGCGGGAAGGTGCGCTACTTCAGCGAGTAGACGACAGACGTTTCTCTCTATTTTAAGTATTGTCACGAACCAAAAACGCGCGTGAACAGTGCGACGAGTGCAGTGTTGTACACATACGCGCCCGACGGGGCCGGACGTTAACGAGCTAGTGAGCATTTATTGAGTAAAGTTGCGCTTAAAACCCAAAAATATGGAATTGTTATCAGGCAGTCGCCGCGGAGCCCCGGGCGACCGCCGGCACCGTTTTGACTCCGAGGAGGCATATAATTATTTGTTTCTGTTGATGTTTATTGTGCTTGAATTTTGTTATGTAATCACAAATATTTGGTAGATTTTTTCTCTAACTAGCCACTCATATCTATTTTGTTATGTATTTTTAAGTTTTACCGTTTTGAAATGTAAATATAAAGATCTTTTAAGGTGTAACTGGCCATTACGCTATACGGAGCGGTGGCGCCTCATTTAGTCACGTCTTCATTGCGCCCGCGAGAGCGCTCGTCGCTATAACACTACTCTCATACTTTGCGTCCTTGCTAAAGCCCATACACCGGCGTCGGTAACAGTTGAGTTTTAACTAGCGAAACGTGGATTTGCTGAGGAAAGTTCTTTATTCTTGAAAGTTTTTTTTAAATTTATGCGAGACTTAATTTACTTACTATTTGTTGTAATTGTCGATTATAATTTATCAATAGAAATAAATCAATTGAGTGCGAAACAAAATTAGGAGAACTTGACCAAATGAGGTGGTGTGTCTGAAGCTAATAAATAATCCTAATAATGTTAAGTGCAATGTGGGCAGCCGCCGTTGCGACACATGGACGTGGACTTTTGAGACTCGCCAAAGGTTCAGTGACCAAATGTACTGTTTGTGGTTGTACATAGATCGCGAGCTCGATCCGCATTTACGTAAACTGCTCTGTAGTCACATATACTTTGCTGCTGTTCGCTTGAAATGTACATAGATGAAGCCCACATTTTTTTTTATCGTTCTTCAATCTTCATAATATAATTTTGGTCTTGCTTGTTTGAAGTTTGAACCAATAATTTTCCATGTGACAATCCGTGTGTGCATACATAACCAAGTCTGAGAAACTATAGGTACTTTTTTTAAACTGTTGCTCACACAATATTATTGAAAAATCTATAAGATACACTGTGAATAAACAGATCATTAATTGTGAAATTCAAGCTCCATCTATGTTTATTTCTTTTCAATATCACTATAATTTTCCCATACAATCAATCTTAAGAACTATTGTCTCAATGTTGCATATATCACCAATTATATTAGGTCCTTACCTATGAAATTGGCGTTTTGTATGGGAGGAACAAAAAGTCGAAATTTTTTTTATATAGCATATTTATTTAATCAAAGTATGAGCCATTGTAATCTATGCACTTTTGCCATCTCATAGGTAGTTCATTGATCCCTTTACTAAAAAAACCATTCGAACGGGAATCAATAAAATCTTTGAAGGCGACTTGGACTGCCCCATCTGAGTTGAACTTTTTCCCTTGCAAGAAGTTATCCAAATTTCGAAAAAAATGGTAATCTGTTGGAGCAAGGTCCGGGGAGTACGGTGGATGCCTTAGAGATTCCAATTGAAGTTCTTCTAATTTGCTAGCCGTCTGTTGTGCAGTGTGTGGTCTAGCGTTGTCGTGAAGCAGCAGTGGCGTAGAGCGATTGACCAGCCTTGGTTGTTTAGCAACTAGCTTTTCCATCATGGTTTGCAATTGCTGACAATAGATATCTGCCGTAATCGTCTGGCCAGATTTGAGAAAACTGTAATGAACGACACCGGCGCTAGTCCACCAAACGCTTACAAGTAACTTTTTATTGGTCAATTTTCGCTTGGAGCAGGCTTTGGCTGGCTTGCCAGGGTCCAGCCATTGCGATGAGCGCTTCCGATTATCGTAGAGAATCCACTTTTCATCACAGGTAATGATTCGATTTAAAATCCCTTCGTTATTGTGCCGGTCAAGTAATGTAACGCAGCAGTTGACGCGCGTTTGCCGGTTTGCTTCACTCAATTCGTGAGGAACCCACCTTTCAAGTTTTTTAATCTTCCCAATTTGCTTCAAGTGGATTAAAACAGTTTTATCACTAACGCCAAAGCCTGCAGCTAACTCGGACGTGGTTTGCGATGGATCCGCTTCCACAATAGCCTTCAATTCTTCATTATCAACTTGGGTCTCCGGCCGTCCACGGGGCTTGTTTTGCAGGTCGAAATTTCCAGAACGAAAACGTTGGAACCAAAAACGCACTGTGTTTTCTTTTGCGACACAACCGCCATACACATCATTAACCCTTCGAGCCGTTTCCGCAGCACTGGTGCCACGGTGGAACTCGTACTCGTAAATAACGCGATATTTCAAATTTTCCATTTTGTAAATTGAGCGATGCAAACAGAAAAAAGATAAGTAAAAAAACAAATGAATGACGGTTTACGAAACACAACTACATGTGGAAATAGCTGTATAAATTTGAATTTCGAATTCCTAACCAAATAGGAAAAATTTGTGATCAAAGTGGCCAGTACGACAAAACGCCAATTTCATATGTAAGGACCTAATATTAGATGCAATGCTAGTCGAACGATTTTAAGTATATAAAAAAAAAGTTTTTGCTTTGAGATACAGTGTTATAAATGTGATGGTAAATATTTAAATTTTAGTTTATAATAGGTCATAGTTCGATATAATGCTAATCTTTATAATTAAGGGTTGTTCGATCAGGATACATCCCTCCGCCGTCCGTTAGAAACAAAAAACATTAAGTTCTTTTGGCGAGGGCAAATCATAATTCTGTAAAAGCTAGATAAGATGCAACTACCACACTGGCGTAATGTGTCTCGGCCTTTGATACAAAATAACGCCACGCCACCCGAGTTCGCGAGATTTATTGAGCATTAAATCTTTAATCTTCAATGCTTTTCTTTCGAACTGCCAGCAAATTGTATGCAATGTTATGTATCTAAATCGGGTTGATTGCATTAAATTAACTATTCATCCACGTACCTGGATCGAACATCCCTATTATAATTAAGAGTTGTGGTCTATCTGTGTGATTAGCTTGTAGATAACTTAATATTCGAATCTTAATGCTAAGGATGTGGAAATCGATTAAATACATACCTATATTTGCAAGTAACTAATTCTTGGTATTGGCGTAATTTAGATATATGTATTTTTTCACATCTAACAACCAAGAATTTAGTTTTATCCTCCATTTTTTTTAAATTAATTGCTCCTGAGGTAAACTCATGACCACAGCTGGCATTGTAAATAAAATGTATATTAATACCATTTTTCATTACGAAAGAAATGTCTTTGATTATTACTACAATGTTTGTTGAGATTGATATCTTGTACTGAAAGGACGCTCATATCAAAGGTATAGAAATATTATGTATAGTTTCTTTCCCTTGTAAAATATGTAAATAGATATGCAGAATTGTTTTTTTTATCGTTCTTAGTGCATACTAGACGTTTTAGATGAAAGATCTCTTGGTTATGACGTTGAGACAATCTGCCGCCGCACGGCACCGGCCAGCTCCAGTCGTGATACCCACTCGTGCTACTCCCACCACCCACCAGGAGAGACTCACAATTTAGTAACATAACAGCTATATGCCTGGTGTGTTCCCACTAATGCAACATAACAAAATGAATAAGTATATCATTTTCTATCATGCAACCAATGAAAGTTGGTATAAAGTGTCGTTAGCCTATTCACGATCTTTTAATTTTTGGCTATCGTAGTCGAGAGATATAATAATTTGGCTTTTAGTTATACTAAAAATGCCTTGAGATCTTATTAAAATTATTTACCTATGTATGACTTACTACAACATGGATGAGCTGAAATTACTTTCGGATAATGAATGTTATTTTTTTTTAGAAGAGTGATGTTTAGAGGAAGTATTTGGCAAGATAAAAGTGTAAATGTATAAATATAAAATTAATGCTGAAATATAAGTTTTGATTGTCTCATTATCTGAGTAAGTCTAACAACAAACTTCCAAATAGGATAGATTGATTCAAATTATTTATGAAGGCAGTCATAAAAAATAGATTAACTTAGTTGCTTTTGCAGTTTACTTTTTATTCAGAAAATGAGATGATTGCCCTGTATTATAATATGTATATCAATATGAAGAATTATTTATCTGCTTTACATCTAACTGTTTGTGCTACATTTTACTTTGTTCCTATTTTAGCCCTAACAGTATTGTTTTATAATTATTTTATTCCAAAATATTGTCACAAGTTATAAAGTAGATATTGGTTGTTTGTCACCATTTTAAGTTAAAAGTAAGCAAAATAGTAAATTTCCTTTGTATTATATTATTTTTAAATAACAAGAAATTATAGTTTAGTATGTGAGTTAGTAATATAGGAACAGAGTACAATGTAGTGTAAAATTTTAACTGTAAAAGAATTGTTGTTTATACAGGGTTTTTGTTAATACATTATTAATTTTATAAGGCCTGATTCCAATGCTCTGTTTAAATTAAATCATACTGTCAGATAAGCACTGATAGTCTTTTGTTTGATTCGGGTAGAAGATTCCTCCAGCTTCAACGCCGCTTGTTCCTTTAAGCATTACAATGTAAACATTTAAAGTAACCCTGTGTAAACACAATATTATAACCAACTGCAATTTACAGTTATGTACTTTTTCACTGTTTCCGTTTTCTTAATAAAAATGTTGAAAATATTATTTCTGGTTTTGTATATTGTGCGTGTTTTGTTTTGTAATACAGAAAATAGCATACACAGCACATTGACAAACTTCACAATACAGCACAAACAAAACACTACATTCATACGTCACATCTCAATAAGTATTTTTTCTCCGAGATCAGCAGAATATATTTACCGATAAAAATATACACACTGGAAGAGAAAACAGAACATAAGTTTTTTTTTCTCTTTCCCAACTGTCAAAATAATGCATATTAAAAAGAAAAACCAACCATGAAGTTTTCAAATTTTGTAATCACGTAGCGTAATTCTTAAAAGCTACTAATTTGTTTCGATATCAGATGGTTTCATTTCATATCAATAAAACATTCTACTGAAGACTTGGCTGCATGCGCATAGTTCCCTTTGCTTACTAGAATGGGTGAATAAACAAGGGCGCCATCAAGCATAGAGTACTTTATATTCCATCAAGGAATATACTACTCTCATGCTACTCTCTACCGAGAGCCATTTTCCAGTTTGTTGTCCAGTTAATTTGTTTGAATTGACACCTCAGCATATAATGCATCGGAGAATATTTTACCGGATAGTCAAAAAGTCGCTACATATCTCGAAGACCACTCTATAGATAGTGAGTTCGATCCCTGCACTGTACAAACATTAGTATTTACACTGGTCACATTTCTGTTTGCTTGTTTACATGTTTGTTTGTTCGCTTAAGTTTATTTTTAATGCCACTGTTGATTCTGATATCTGTAACACAAGTGCTATAGCTACTTACCACGGTGTCAGATCAGTATTTATACAATGAATTTATTGCGTGGAGAGAAGAGAAAAAAGCAAATAGTTTTTCAGAAAATATTATGTTGGCATACTACTCTGAAATTACAACTAAATTAAAACCTGGTCGAGGTTTTCGATGATAAAAAGTATGCTGAAAATAAGGTACAACGTGGATATAATACCCAAAATTAAATGCTTTCTTAAAACGACATTTAGACGGTTTTACAAGTAAAAAGTCGAAAATATTAACATCGAATAAAGTGGAAAGGTTTTTTATAACAAATAAATGATTAATTAGGTAGTTTATTGTGTATTGCTTCATTTTTTGGCAACTGTATTAAAAATAGTCGTTCAGTACACGTGCGACAATAAAAAACGAAATAAAGTTTTAGACATAATAATATTTTATTTTCATAATAATTAACATGATACAGATGTTATGGCTTTGTATTCAAATATCATTTTATTATTTATTATAATAAAAATATTAACAAATTATCTTACATCCACTTGAAAATGTACAATTTGCGATAGATCTTACAGATTATCCTAGAGCACTACAAGTTGATAACAACGGCTCGTCGGTCCGATGGCCGACATCGCGGGCGCGCGCTATCGACTCGCGGGGGGCGGGGCGGGGGCGGGGGGCGCGCGCTAGAAGATGTCGGGGCAGTCGGCCCAGTCCTGCCGCTGCTTGGCCTCCCAGTAGCGGTTGTTGTAGAGGTGCCGCAGCGGGTCGCCCGGCGCCGCGACCGCCTCGCGCGTGAACCACAGCGGCCGCGGCGTCGCCGGCGCCGGCAGCCCGCGCGCCGCCGCGGTCTCCGCCGCCTGGGAAAAAAATACCATCGAATGTTATTATAAACTGCACTCAAGAATAGATGTGATAACAATCGTGGCTTATTTCTGAAGGTTGTCATTATGACACACGACTACTGTCTTGTGTATATAAGTTTATCCTACCCCTATCCAAGTTGAATCGCAGCTATGCGCGGAGATCGGGGGCACTTTCATTTCGAGCAGACACTCAAATATGTAATTGTCATTTAAGGCCATTTCGCTGCTTCTCGAGCCGCAGCTTCTCTGCGTTGGCGTCGTCCCAGAGCCCCTCCTCCATGAGCCGCTAGTCGGGGCGGCGGAACAAACGAATGTCGTATGCGTACCTGTTCGAGCTCGCGTCGCTTGGCGCGCTGCTTCTCCTCGAGCCGCAGCTTCTCTGCGTTGGCTTCGTCCCAGAGCCCCTCCTCCATGAGCCGCTGGTCGGGGCGGCGGAACAAACGAATGTCGTATGCGTACCTGTTCGAGCTCGCGTCGCTTGGCGCGCTGCTTCTCCTCGAGCCGCAGCTTCTCTGCGTTGGCGTCGTCCCAGAGCCCCTCCTCCATGAGCCGCTGGTCGGGGCGGCGGCGCGAGTCGGTGCGCGCGACGCCGTCCTCGGGCTCGTTCAGCTGCGCCGCCAGCAGGGTAAAGTTGTACCATCTGACAAATAAATTAAGTCGTTTGGCGCCACAGATTTCAACTTAGGCAGCTAAAGAGAACCGCTTCCTATTGATCGGGTGTTATGGTCGGGGACCAAGACATCATTTTGATTTGTCTATCTATATTATTCTGGAACTATATCTCTTATATATACTGTGGTTCATGTGCGGTACTAAGCTAACAGCGCCATCTAGCCCATGAAGCCGTATCAACGCTCATCTTTAGGCATGAGCTTGAGATGGCGAACGGTAGAGGTCGCAATAGTCGACGTTAGACGTTTGCATGGGGGCATGCCCGGCATGCAACACTTCCCCATGTTTGCGTAGGTGTACACTCCCGAGTGTACACCTATGCAGGAAAAAAAGTCTAAATGCAAATTAAGTCACCATGTTAGTGGTGATTCCGTTCACATCTCGCTGAGAAACTGGGTCCTATACCAGCAAGAGACACCAGTTGTATAATAATTTGGTACAGATAAATTACCCTAAACAAAACCGCATTAAAGTTTTCGGTCGCGACTTTACCACAAAAACACGCGGAACGCGGAATAAATTACTGTTCTGTTAAATAGATTGCGTTAGTGTGGTAATTACCAACTACTACAAAAAGTACAGGCCTTCAATGATTGATTGATGTAAGGCCGGCACCGACGCTTACATCGCGGAGCCGGGAGCACTCACTTGTCGGAGTCGGGCGGCGCGGCGACGCGCTGCCAGGCGACGGCGAACTTGCCGGTCTTGCACACCGTGTTGTCGGGCGACGCCGACGTCACCGGCGCCACCTCCACGCGGCTGTCCCAGTGCCCTTGCAGCACGTACCGCGGCTAACAAAGCAAAAGCATTGTTACAAATGCAGTTCTTACAAAGTGCCCACGCGATAGCAATCTGAAATCCTGTAAGTGCTTGTTCACCTCGACTCGCGGGCGCGATGGTGGGTGCGGTAGCGAAATATCAAACATGTGAAGTGACTAGCGGCTGTCCGCGATTTCGTACGCGTGGACTTTAGTTTATATAGCCCTCAAAACTTAACCGAGTGGCGCCATCTATCGGTAAGCTTTGAGTTGATTTTTTCAATTTTTTTATGAATTTGCGATTTATGTCGCGGAAAAAAGTAGCCTCTCCAGTCTCCTATAGTCTATTTTTTCCCATAAGTCAAAAATGTAAACAAACATGAAGGCATAATTTTACGTTTTAGATGAAAAACTATTTTAAAACACATGGTTATTGTTTTGATATTTGATATCGAGGTTAATTTGACGACAAATATGTTGACCTATGAAAATTTCTAACTATAACGTTACATAATGACCGCGGAAAACAGCAAACAGTCTAGTAAGAAAGGAGTGAAATTTCCACGCCTTACAGTGGGTGGAAAATGCTAATCAGGAACTTAAGGTTTTTTCGACAGAACACGATATTCTGATGAACAATGGTCGTATGTTTTCCTGTTGTTAATGTTTTCCTTAAATCAGATGGTTGGACCGAAAAAAATATTTTCCGTTTTCTTTGTATGCAATGAGAAATAAACTGCTCGATTACTTAGTTTAGACCGATCCCGCCTTCAAACTACTTGAACCTTATATTACAGCTTATTGCCTATTGTTATAATCCTACATTAACAGTCGCTCATTAGCATTTTCGACCCACTGTGCGCCGAAGTTCCCGTAGGGCAGTACTTGAGGTGTAGTTAACGTCAGTAAGGCTTCGCCAGGACAGTGAGCTATCGCCTCTTCTAAGAATGTTCACTCACCACTCCCTGTGGGTCCTTAATCACCCCAGTGACTTTTCTCTGCGTGTCCTTGCTGAAGTAGCCATAGGGCAGGTACTTGAGGTGCGCCACGTAGCCGGCCGCGGGGCCCGCCTCGCCCACGATGTCCATGTCGCCGTGGTTGTCCACCCACAGCTTGCCCACTATTATGTTGTGCACTGTCGTTGTCACCTGGAACATTACATTGTTTATGGTTTGTTGTCGTCTCTAGATTTGTGGTAATGAGCAAAGTTCTTGATCATGGTGTATCGTTTTCTGGCCTGGTTTAGACGTCGTACTAGTGGAGTTAGATACTTTTGGTCTCTTTTAACTGACGGACTATTGTATTGATCGGTATTACCCAATCCGGACTACAACACGGGTGGGTGCGTCTTGTAATCCCGTGTAAGTGGCGAATGTCTATCACTGAATGTCACAAGCTCACGCTTAGTTTGGACCTAGTTAATTGGTGATTATTTGAATACATGAAGATGTCTGAAGTAGCTTAGAATTTAAGGAATACTTTAGCTGTTCAGTTAACCAGATTAACAATTAAGACAAGCTGGAAAAAGTATATTTACTCTGGTATGCAACTGTCTTATGAATCTACTATAAAATAGAAAATCGACTAAAAACTGTTAAATTCAAATGAATAATTAAAAATAATACTAAACTAATTAAATAATAATAAAGTAAGTAATTAATTACCCGATAGATGATGATAACAATAGTCCTATTTAAGTAGAGAGGATGTCTCTTTTGATATGATAGCCTAAATACTTGCACAAAATATTCAATGGATATTCTCTACAATAATGACCCAAAACTAAGTTATATCAAATTCGACTGGCATCACTATAAAGGACTCACAGCGGAGCCTGACCTTGCCCCAGCGGTACTTGCTGCCAGCATCCGTGAACAGTACGTACGACTCCGCGTTGGGGTTGATCGCGATGAACTGGCCGCGGAAGAGACTATTCACCGAGAAGCACTGCCACGACGTCCAGCCGCTCGCGCCCTCGCAGTGGATCGACGACGTCGGCGGGTAGTGCAAGACCTGAACGCCGCTACGTAAGGGAATAGGGTCGCACGCCATATGCGATATTGGCGCACCCGTCACCCATTAGGTGCGTGCACTTATAAATAGGCTCAGCTCAAGATTTGACCAGGCAACAGAAGTAAAATTGTAGCAGAGTATTGGCGTAGTCTGTTGGCGGGTCGTGGACAATCTAAGAGCCGCTACGTAAGGATAAGGTTTGCAAGCCAAATGCGATTTTGGCGCAACAGAAGTAAAATTGTAGCAGTGTATTGGCGTAGTCTGTTGGCGGGTGGTGGACAATCTAAGCGCCGCACAGTGGATCGACGCCATACTAGCAATGGGACATAAGCAACTTAAATATACCAGTGTCAGTTTTTGAAAAACAAATCATTCCATCGTATACGCCTACTTATAAGCTGTAAAAAAGATAAGTAGCATTTTCTTATTAGAAACTTAGTTTGAGAGCTATGGCACCAAACGTGATTTATTTGTATGGGAAATGGCATAAAAAATAGTGTAATTTCCGATTCCCTTCGTGTTTCGATTTGATTTTTATATGTTATTTAAGCATGCATTTGCTACATTTTCTCCAAACAAACATGGTGCGCCACACGCACCCCTTAGGAGGTACAAGCGTTGACCGTTTTTTTCTTTCTTATCTACAAATTGATTCATAACATTTTATTTTTTTATTTATTTTTATTTAGCCTATATCATCCCACTGCTGGGCAAAGGCCTCCCCCAAATCTCTCCACCTGTCCCTGTCCATTGCCAACGTTTCCCAGTCCCTTGTTGTATTGACCAAGTCGTCACACCATCGTTTCTTGGGTCTGCCTCTTCGGCGATAGCCGTCTGTAGGCACCCATTTGGTGACGACTTGGGCCCACCTCTCTGGATGCATCCTGCAAATGTGACCCGCCCACTCCCACTTGAATTTCGCGGTTTTGTTGCCCACATCAGCGATACCGGTCCTGGAGCGGATGGTAGTATTTTTGGCTTTTGACTTTCAGTCAATGACCAGGTTTGCGCCCCGTAAATAAGAATGGGCAGAATGCATGTGTCGACGAGTTTTCGTTTCAGCGATATAGGCAAGTTACATCATAACATATTATTTTGATTTATTATATCTCTGAATCTCACTTTAACGGTGACTTACTGATAAATGGTCAGGCCATACATCATCGGTGCACTGTCAAAAGATGTTTACTGTACCCAATTTCTGGAATCAATAAAATTGTGTTGTTAACCACCTTACTATAGATTCTTGTTAAATTCTGTAAATCGATTGTTATATTTTTTATTACTAATGAGGCAATTTCCTAATACTCCCCCCTTATAATTACTGATTAGCTCACCTTTTGTGTAATAATTATCTTTTCGATGTAATTGTAATCACTAGCTAATCTCTCTAAACGGTTTGTTTCTTTAAAGTCAAACTTGACCATCATTATAAAAGAATCGATCATAAGCTAATTAACTAATCTGTTATACTTTTGTTACACCCTTCTCATTAGTGCCAAATTTTAAACCATATAAAATGGTGCATTACTTGAAGTGCATCAGTTTTAGTTTCATCCTCACCCGAGTGTTGTCATTATGTCTTTCCCTGGTTTCGGACTTACCTCGACCTTTACGTTTCTCTACGTGATGGTGGTGATCTCCGAGACTATAATCTATTATATACATCTTTAAAAACAAACTGTAATGTTCAGTTAAGTGACAGTGTTGATAAAGAAGTCTTCCTGGTTGCAGACAGAAATTCAATGGCCGGAAAATTGGAAAGAGAATTGTGCTCTTCCCGAAGAAAGTATGAATGAGTCGTCTGAAGAACCAGCTGCGACAACATCAGATTCTTTTACAAATATTATAATGAACCTGGTATGTCGGGTTTCCGACGCATCTACGTCAACTTCGATAGACAGCCGCAAATCTTTCGAAGACCTATCAAACAAACAAAAAAGAAGACGTACAGAAACAACTTGCAGTACCAGCAGTAGGGAAGAAATCGTCTTCTCAGCTCAAACCAGCCTGAAAAAAATATGTTGCTGAAATACTACATTACCTTATGGAAAACCCAGATCAAGTTTCTAAAGTGAAACAATTTATTCGCATTGGAGACATGAAAGAAATTTCAACCTTAAAAGCATTAGCATTATTTATCACTTTAAGATTATCAAAGTTTCGCTACAATAAGAGATTTCAGTGAAAAAGAAGGAATTTGTAAATATCCTAGTTATTATAAACTTCAAGAAGAGAAGAAAAAGTGTAACCCTACCGAAAGTGCAATAACTGTTACAGAAATCTTAGTTAAAATAACATTACAAGCATTGTTGGATTTAACTGTAAAGTGAATTTTACAGTCTTTGGGCAAAAGTGTTGATAAAAGTAATCTTCTGCTCATAAGCAAATGGGGTTTTGATGGAGCCTCAAACCAAAGCGTGTATCAATAAAAATCGGATGCTTCAAATTCAGATTCGCAAAGTGTTTTTATGGCGAGTATTGTACCATTGAAGCTCACAACAGAAGATGGATGTGTTATTTGGCAAAACCAACGACCCTCCTCAACGTCTTACTGCCGACCAATAATGTGGAAGTTCATGATAGAGACTGAGTTTAATGTCAAAAACGAAATGGCTGCTATAGAATCTGAAATTGAAAGTTTAAGTTCCTCAAGTTATGAAAATGCAAATATCACTCATAAATTGCTCTTGACAATGATAGATAGTAAGGTGGCATCGTACATCTCGGGTACTTCTGCAGCAGTTTGTGATTTGTGCAAGGCGCGTCCGAAGGAAATGAATAACATAGAATTAGTACAGAAAAAAACAGTGAATGAAGATATGTATAAATATGGATTAAGCAGCCTTCATGCAATGGAATGTTTGCTTCATATAGCATATAGATTAGACATTCAATCCTGGCAATCAAGAGGAGAAGATGCAAAACAATCAGTAGGGAAAAAAAAAGAAAATTCAAGACAGATTCAGAGAAGAAACTGGTTTGTTAGTAGACGTTGTAAAGCAAGGCAGTAGGACGACAAACAACGGAAACTCGGCTAGAAGATTCTTTCAAGATCCAGACAAGTACTGCTGATATAACTGGACTTGACGTTGATATAGTGCGTATATCTGCCAGTGAAAAAAATTTAGTTAATAAATTTAACAACTACTGTATAGACACTGCAAAAATGTTTATTAACCTTTATCCGTGGTATTATATGCCTGTAAGTATTCATAAGTTGCTTATTCATGGAGCTCATACAATTGAGCATTTATCGATAGTTCCTATCGGTTTTTTGTCAGAAGAGGCATCTGAAACATGAAACAAAGATTTTCGTAAATTTAGAGAGTCTCACTCGAGAAAAAACAGCAATATTTCTTGTAAAGAAGATGTACTACATAACCTTTTACTTACTTCAGATCCTGTTCTGACAACCATACGACCAAAACTCGATCAAAAAGAAAAAAATGTTTAAAGAAGTTTATGAGATGTTAGTTTTAGAAGACAACCAGGTAGAATTTTGTGATGTTACAAATTTAATTCCTGATAGTGATTCCGAAGAATCTGAAATAGAATCTGAAGATGATATTTTCTGTGACCAAGAATTGTCTTTATTCTTGATCCATTAGATTATTTTCGGAATTTATAGTATAGCTGTTTTTTGTTATTATGCTGTATGATGTTGTTAGTACTGTGTTTTTAAAACTGTATAATTCGTTTATATTTATTGCCTTTTGTGTAGATGATAGCAAGATTATTTTGTAGCAAATTAATGATATTTTAAGATTTTATTGTATTTATTACTTGGAGATTAACCGTAACAATACAATATTTACGTACTTGATCAAAAACGCCTTTTTTTCAATAACAGCTAAGTTATTAAAGAAATAAAGCCTCTAAACATTTATAATGCAAGCTTAGCTAATAAGCTTAACGACTCATATATATTACACACCGTTAATTAACACAATCGTTTCCAGAGATTAGGTACAATAAAAAAATCTGGGAATATGTTATCAGTGTACCGTACCGATGGTTTATGGCCTGACCATTTATCAGTAAGTCACCATTAAAGTGAGATTCAGAGATATAATATGTCAAAATAATATGTTATGAATCAATTTGTAGATAAGAAAGAAAAAAACGGTCAACGCTTGTACCTCCTAAGGGGTGCGTGTGGCGCACCATGTTTGTTTGGAGAAAATGTAGCAAATGTATGCCTTAATAACATATAAAAAAATCAAATCGAAACACGAAGGGAATCGGAAGTTACACTGTTTTTTATGCCATTTCCCATACAAATAAATCACGTTTGGTCATAGCTCTTAAACTAAGTTTCTAATAAGAAAATGCTACTTATCTTTTTTACAGCTTATAAGTAGGCGTATACGATGGAATGATTTGTTTTTCAAAAACTGACACTTGTATATTTAAGTTGCTTATGTCCCATTGCTAGTATGGCGTCGATCCACTGTGCGCCGCTACGTAAGGAATAGGTTCGCATGCCAAATGGAACAATGTTCGCACAGTCGCATGATTTTTGTTTCGAATTTGACTAGGCAATTGTTATTGAATCGCGCGTCGGTACAGGTGGTTGACAACCTGAGTTCCGCCACGTAAGGGAAAAGGGTTGAAAGTCGACTTCTTAAGCAATAGATACGGCTCAGGATGTTACTGGCCAACAGAAGTAGAACTGTTGCAGTACTAAGAGACTGGCGGTTGGTGAACTACACGACAAATGCGACACTGGTGCATAATGGCACAACAAGTGGTTGAGCCTAGATTCGGCCCAGGATGTTACTGGACAACAAAAGTAGAACTATGCTATTACTAAGAGACTTTGGCAGGTGGTCGACCACCTGCGTACCATCCCACGCGTACTGCGACATTAGCGCACAGTCCTACAGGGGGACGCTTTAAGCCAGAACAGCCTTACCTCCTGCCTGCCTTTGACTGCTTGATCATTTTAGGTGCCATAATAAATATATCTCTAAATAAAAGAGCGATAGGGACACATGTTTAACGAGAGCAATGACAAATCCATTTCGACAAAATTATATGCGTTTGTACGATTCATAATACAGAAATATCCTCGTTAACATATCATGCATGAGAATAGCAACAATGTCTTACCTTCCTCCACGTGTATTTGTTCCCGCTAGCCGGGAACATGGCCGAGGCGCCGCCCAGCGGTATGACCTGCAGGTACTTCCCGCGGAACTTGGTGGTCATCGTGAACTCCTGCCAGCACTGCCAGCCCGATTGTCCCTCCGTGAACTGCGCCACCATGGGCGGGTGGTGCGACACCTACGTCACGGGCTAATTTTGAGATAGTGGCCGAAAAGGTAGGTGCGGATGTGGGTGGGATTCGAGTCGGTATGTAAAACAAAAAAATGCAGGTTCACGTATTTTATGACATACATCTCTGCAATTATAGCTAACTACCCGTGTGCCTCAATCAGGGGTCTAATTCCACTTATCCATCGTAATTGAATTGCCTGATTGATCGCCTATTTTTATACGCAAAAATAGGCGATTCAATCACAATTTCGTTTCGATTGAAAAGCAGAATTGACCCCAGGCCATTAAGACGTTTTTTTTTCTGTCTGTCTATTTAATGTACCTACCTAAGTAATTATGTATTATTCATGTGTTTGTGACGTTCATTGAAAAAGTATACATTTTTCTTTCTTTCAATTTGCTGAAAATCGCATAGCTATGAAATATTCACATTCTAATTTACATACCGAATTAAATTGTGTGTAGAAAAAGTCAATGTAATCGCAGCAATTCGTGGCGGTTTATTATTTAGTTTTACCGCTTTGTTCGCGTTCATGGCCTACTAAAGTAGAGGTTTAACAAGGCTGGCATTTAGAAGATAGCGTGTCGTGCCGCCTGACAATATTTCCACAGTACTCATTTGGTATTACTTGCGTTTATGCCTGACACGCCACCGCGACCGTTCGTTGTAAATTATTATAGAAAGTTCCAAAGGTCATTTTCATTTCAGTTTTCTTTATTAAGATTCTAATATAAAACTTCTGTGGTCGACGTCCTCTTCGCGAGAATACATTCAATACAAAAAAAAGATTGATCCTTAAAAATATTTGTTATAGCTACATCTAATTTTCCTACACACCATTCGTAGACGAATCCCGACACATACATCCATTTAAAGGAAGGAATGGCAGATCAGGATAGGCTAGTGCTGGGAGGAAGGAAAAAGGCAGGCAGGAGGACACAACAGCAGGACTTAGGATTTAATTTAGAATACTGTACACTATCCGTGGTACACTTATCATACAAATATAAAAGAGTCCAAAGTGCTAAGGGGTCATCCATAAACTAAGTCATGCTTTACATTGTTGGTCTTGTACCCTTCATAAAATTATGTCTAACGGACATGATTGTCAATCACTCACCATCAGATAAGCTTGGAGCCCGAGTTTGCATTCTCAAACAATAAAAACATTTTTGCTGACATGTCTTATGGATAACCACCTCACAGAATGATTTAGTTAATTTAAGCATTAAAATTACTGATCGAAATAATATTACGTTTCGAGAAATAGAAAATTAAATAACTAAGTTCAGTTTTTTACTTGTTATTAAGTACCTACAAGTTGGAAGCCCGCTTCATGAAGCAGTAGTAGACGTCATGTCATCGCGACACTTCTGGGTTCTATATGATTTCATGTATCACGTTGCTAATGACCGCTTTTCACCAAAGCGAGGAGACGAGAGGAGATATTTTTCGAATAACTAATCAGATTTCGTTATTTCCACATCTCCTCTCCGCTTAGCTTCGGTGGAGAAGGAGGCGGTCTAAAGAGGAGAAATGACGAAATCTGATTGGTTATTCAAAACACATCTCCTCTCGTTTCTCTCTTCTCCGCTTTGGTATAAAACATGTTTAGTTTCAAAAACGAAGTCCCTTCGTATTTCATACCAACACAGAAATCAGAAGTGGCGCGACTACATGTCGCCTACTTCTGCTTGATGTAGCGTGCTTCCAACTTGTGTCCTTAATAAATCGAAATAAACATTTAGAAAAGTAAATTTGTTACTTGCCTGTTCCGATATAGACCGCCAACCGAGGTCCGACATTCTATCACATTCGTATGTCTCACCAAGGAGAGGGTTAAATGGTTTATTCGTTCTGAAACAAAAAAACTTATTTTTAGCGTAAGGTTATGGGAAAACGTTTCCTGTGCTTTTATTTATGGTTAAACCCTTATTACCAACAGAAAGGAGAAGCTGTAGTTCGTATTCTCTAACTTGACTTGATCAGCTTACTTAATTTAGAATGAAGCCATCCCTGTCACTCTTACCCGTTGTCCTATGTGAGTGACGCAACAGGACAAGTGCGGCAACGCGACAAAGGGACGAGACGCCATTGACATTGATATAGGGCGATTGAAATATGGGTTGTGTCGTGTCGCAATAGGATAGATGACACCACCAATCGTTGACATACTCTTTATCATTTTTCGAAACGATCTGCCTTCATAGATTTTAGGCATGAAATGACTCTAACGTCAAATCGGAGTCTAACGAAAAGTCGAAAATAGAGGCAGGATCGTACGCGTTCTTACAAACGTAAAAAAACTTTGAAGGCCAAAGTAAGTCTTCTTTCCAAAGTAGGTCACAACAAAAAGAATTCAAAGCATTACTCGACTCACCTATTCGATGTAGTCGCATACGAGGACACAGTGAAGGCGGCGACGTACGCGAGCTGTTGCGCGGGGTCGCTGAACTGCGCGGCCTGGTCCAGGATGCTCGAGTATTCGTAGTCCTCCGTCAGCCGCTGCAGCATCGACAGCGGCTCGCTGAAGTTCACTGGGATCGGGATCTTTGATAGCTCCTTACCTGAATAAAAAAAAAACTCATTAGTCGCAAACTTACGGCTCTTGTTGCAAAGTGGGCCCGGTCCTATTATAAATTTGCGCCACGTACAAATAACGCTGGAGGGAAGGAGTTTGCGCACGGGAATATAGCGCTTGGTGCTAATCAGGCCCATATCGTCTAGTGCGCAGGTGACCGTTCATTTTGTTTTGCGCGACTTGTACGAAATGGTGTCTCTTAGGAAAAGAGTATATTTTCACAACTAAAGACCACTCATAGATCTTTATCAACTCTTAACATCAGGCGTTATAGGGCTAAGTGCTTCGCGTTGTGCATAAAATATACTTCTGAGATAACGCAAATAGTTTATTACTTGTCTCTAGATAGATAAATGGTTATTCTTTATAGAACACTTTAAAGAACATTTGACAAATTAAAATACGTTTTAAATAACTTAAACAGTTCAGGCGGTATTATTGCTTGCTCAAGTTCTAATTAATTTTGGGAACATAATTAAAATCTAATTCGGCAACAGTCGTTTATTGAATCATAAACTTGATTGATTTTATCAACGACTTAAAACATAAATAAACAAAATCAATTCTCGACTTTCAGATAAAGATTTATTTGTAGACATAACAGTTTATCGTATTCAATAAATAACATTACAAGCCCGATAAGGTTGGAGCGGGTTTACTTTCGCCTCGCGCGATGTTGCATGCGGCTCACGTGCAAGCGCTCTGCGGTCACCGTGAGTCATGAATGATAAAAAACATAGGCTATGGAATTAGTCTAAGGTGAAACGTAGATTACTACACCATGCGGTGACCTCGCAAATGTTTGGATTGGTGGACACATCAAACGTGTGAAAAACGATGTAGTAGTCATGTAGCTAAGCTGTTTAATACATAATCCGAATCATCTCTAACCATCTGTTAGTTTATATACCTAAACTGAGGAAATTATATCGATAAATATATCATAACAACGTAGATTGGTTTCTGTAGCGAAAGTAAAACTGGAAGAGGTGAAATAGGGACAAGTTTCCACAAAAGCAGCCTCGGTTGTCGGTGATACTCTACTCTGTATGAAACGCTTTCGATGAAACGATTTCAATTCTAGACATCTCGCTCGCACCGCATTCAAGTTATCCATGACTGACAGAATTAAGTACATTACGGAGAAGGCGTGCAGAAACCTACTGTATCATTAAATGTAGGTATAGTGTAGTATAGCACATGAATAATAATACAACCATTGTTTCATAAAATTCAGCGTGAAAAGACCGCGTTAAAATATTCTAGAGCAAAGTATAATATCGACCAGAGCCAAAGTAATTTTAATGGATCGTACGTCCGTTCGAACTTTTATGACTGGCCTCATAATAAGTAGTTCAGTTGTTAATTTAAATGCCAGTCAACTATTGCAGTTCTGCAATGTATTGTAATACGATATGTGTTACATAGGATCGCTGATTAATTATCGCAGTAAATAGACAAAGTCACAAAGGGCACTTTTAAGGATAAGTAATGTCCATTGTTTACAATGATTTTCATCGAAGAGCATCTCATATTGTGTCATCCGTCAGTCATTATCTTTCCAAATGGCTGCAATAACGGTTCAAAGTAGTCGAATCTCATCGCCTCCTATTGGGCAGCTAGTTATAATAGAAATTGATATGACTTTTCATTAATTGAAGTCTGTATTAGTCAATGAACTCTTGACCTTTGAAGAGCAATTTCAATAAGATTGAACTAGCAACCGATGAAACGAGCGTTTTAGCTTTATCTGCTTTTTTAAGGTCTCAAACAGTGCTTTTATACGAATCGCCACTAGGTAATGAAAAAAGCTGATCAATTTCACATCACGTCAAAATATAGTTCTTCATAAAGGAACAGAGGCTGAGGCCTAAGCGGTTGCAAAGGGTTCTACCGGATCTGGGGGGTTGAAACTGCAACATTACGCGGGGTCACCAAAATGACATCCGTATTCTTAGTTTACCTGTACAGTTTTTCATGATCGACCACAGACTTAGCGGATAGTTGAGCTTGTAAGGGAACTACAGGACCAAAGGGTTAACAGAGGCCGCTAGATCTCGCGGGGATACCAATATGCTTTGCATGTGTGCTTACCTATACAGTTCTTTATGACACCACAGACTTAGTGAGTAGTTTAGTTTGTGTAAAGGGTTCTACAGGATCAAGGGGTTAAATTCACTGCATCATTTCGGCACCTACATGGTATGCATAATATGTGTGCTTACCTATACAGTTCTTCATGATAGACCACAGACTTAGCGGGTAGTTTGGTTTATCGGGCACGCGCGTGCGCCGCGGCCGCCCCTCCAGCGTGCTCTGCACCGCCGACACGTGAGGCTAGAGAATGAACACATTATTTTGTTTAGATTCTGGTAGATTTTGCTGATTGATATCTTAAGTTTATGTTCTTGTTTTATTTACATATTTTGCAAATCTCTACTTCGAATACTTTGCTTCAGTAGCGACCGATAATTTGTTAAATTCGGATCCGAAAGGGATTCTGGGATAAGAGTACAAGGAAAATGTTGAATTTAACTTCAAGTTTAGGATTCATAAATAAGGAAAATAATAACTGATTCAAAGGTAGAAGATTCAAATCATAACATTTAGGAAAAATATGGAATAAAACGGTATTTTAGACCCCAGGGGAACATGAAACTTAACTTAACATATTCAATGACACATGACACAAACCATGAATATTGCAAACAATATATGTAATCATTATTATACTATAGCTGCATCATTGTTGTCTTCACTCATTTGCTATCAAGTGAGATTGCAGGCATGGTTGGCCATTTAGATACATAGAAATGTTTTTTTTAATACATAGCTCACCGCATACATAGCCGTTGGACCAGGAGAGTTATTGAATGGAGACCCAGGACCGATACCCGCGGTGGAGGCCGACCACCACAACGATGGGTTGACATCCGTAAACATGCAGGTCAAGACTGGATGAGAAGGGCAATAGAAGGAAGGAAGGAAGGGGAGGCGGCCCATATCCAATAATGTATGAAACAGGGACCAACATGATGATGATGATGGTGATAGCTCACCCATATTTTGATGTCGGGCTTCTCGCTGTCGGGCGGCTTGCTCGCGGTCGCGTCGCTCGCGGCGACCTCCGCGCCCCCCATCGCGGTCTCGGCGCGCGGCTCCTTGTCCTCCACGAATATCACCTAAATAACGGAACACTTGTATAATTATTTATTTATTTAACCTTTATTTCACCGAGATAATTGGTGGCGGAAACAAAAATTCACAAATAAATGTAGATAACTAAGTGCTAAGAAATATTAATAACTCATTATTGGTTGATTTTGTTGATTCAATTTATACTGTGGCCATTTTTGGATGTTGCTACATTTAGGCAGTGTCGGCCTGTTATTATTGAATGAAAGAGACAAGATTTTTAAGTATAGTGGTAGATTGCTCATAGAAAAGTCTGCCCACATCTGTTTTTCTTTCTATGGTATCTAACAAACTCTCTGATTTAGTACTCTTTTCAATGCAGTTAATAATAAGTATCATAATTTATTAATTAAAATACATTTCTTCTTGAACTATAACTACATATTCTGCTTTGTTTAAAGTATCATAGTAGATAATGCAAACTATGTACTATATTAAATACTTGTATTATTCATACCCATGTAACAAACATGACTCAGATGTTTCAGACTTTACAAATATCTCACAAACAACTTTTTGTTTAATGCTAATAAGAATGCAAAGGACAGACAGACACTAACAAAAAATCACGGTCAATAACTTAAGAGAGAACTAAAATTAAAAGATAAAAGCAAAGATGAATGAGAACCAAAATTAAATTTTAATATCTATTTACATTTAGTTTTTTTTTAAATATTTAATAACATTTATATTTATTAAACATTCCTTTGTTACTAACACATACTATGGATTAATCTTGGTCCGAAATAAATGATTTTGAATTGTTTTTTTTTAACTAATATAATGAAATGGCACTTACCTGTTGAGTTTCCGTTACAGTTTCACCCTCAGATTCATCAGAGCTTTCGCCGCTCTTTACTTTGTTTTTCCTATTGACCTGTAATATGACACTTGTGATATGAGCGGTGTTGCGCTGGGGTCATGGTCCGCTGGTTCCAACTATTGATGCAACTTCTGTGTTGCACTTGGTAAATATGAAAGTTGAGACCTTGAGAAATTTTTGTTATCTATGAGGGCAATGTTACATTTAATGACCTTCAATGAGAATGCTACAATTGAAAATAGACTAATGCCTTGAAAATTTTAGCAACAATTTGTTTTTAGATTTAAGTATACATTACTTGATCTGCTAAACAAATACTTTACTAATGTCAATCAGTAGGTAGGTATGCAATTGATACTGAATGCAACAAAATGTTAAAATCTAAAGATTGCATATTGTAAGCGATTAAATAAAGGTGTCACTGTAAACATGAAGCCATGTAACATACATATTTTATGTTAAAACAACATAACTGTTTCTCAGTTCTTTACAAGTGCATGGTCTTGAAACTAGCATCATTCATTAACACACAATAGAGGAAGTGATCTAGTGTTTACATGCAAATAACAGTAATTGTGGAGTTTGGTCTTTGTCTTATCATCAGATGAGATCACATAAAGATCACAAATTGTAATGTCAGGCTTTTTAATGACTTAACAGTAGATGCAATTTTGACATAAAATTATGCTTTAGTCATTTCATTCATATGCTTTTGTGAATACAGAAATACTTACAGGCACTTTAATCACAAATGAAGTTTTATCCTCCATGGCAGAGGAGACACCCTCCTCCACAGCATCAAAGAATTCATGATCTTCATCCTCTGTATCGTTACCCTGGCCCGAACCGTTTCCTCCTAAGACATAGGAATAACAAATCAATCCAAATAAGATTTCATCCACATACTACGAAATAATTATATCAGAAAAATCAAAGAAATAAACATTGTTTTTGTTTCATATTTTCACCTCTGCACACCATTTTGTCTCCTTAGTGAGATATAAAGAGTAGCTAGGTAGGTATAAACACAAGCGATCAATTCACAAAAAAACTTTTTCAGTTAAAATTTGTATGAGTCATCTATCAACTAGCTGGGATATGGATAACTATTTACAAACATACTCAACTGGCAAGCTTTATGTAGACATCAAATTGGCTATAACTGCATGCTTTGATAACAAATTAAGGGCAATAAACTAAATGAGTTCACCATTAGCTAATAGTGTGCTAAGTGAACTATAATTACCAGCATAAATTACATGTGAGCCAAAATATTTGATAAATTTTCTAGTTACTGAGGCTACAATAAAACAGGTACATCACTTTCAACACTCCTGAATGGTGTCAGTATACTGAAAAAATAATTCCACCATTCTAATGCTCTATTCATTTCCTTTAGCTAAAGCCAGAATTGTATGTATACCTATAATGAGAAAATCAAAATAAAAATTGAATGCTAATTATTGTGGCAGTAAGCACAGCCTGGTAGGAATATTTAGCCATGTGTTTGTAGGTATATTATACAAAGAAAGAACCTATGTATTTCAGTGACAGTTGTCCTGGTAACAAGCATATTGTGGTGTTTGGTCTATTGCTGGTCAGCAGGCGGCATATGAGTGGGAGTGATAACGTAAACAATAGGAATGACTGTACAGCCACGATCGAGGCGCTGGCCAGGAAGCCAACTAGATGATCGAAAGCCATTCACAGCAGAACCAGTGCATTCTCGATTATAAACCACCACTTACCGGCCATGACGTACCTATTGGAATGATGTTCATTCAATTTGTCATAGCAAATAACCTAAACAGAGTGATGTTATCGCAAAGCTAGCGCTACGCAAGGCCAAGATCACAACAACCGCGGTGGTAAACCAATAGGCGAACTAGGACACTGCCCAAAGGTAACACTTCAACGCGGCAGACGATAATTAAATAAACGAATGCGTAATGTTCTACCAATTATGACTGCAATGCTTTGTAGAGTAAAACAACCTTGAGATTGTCCAAAACTGAAAAACTACCAAAAGAGACACGGCGATTACAAATCTTGTTCAAACGATCGCCTTACGTACCGAAGTCAAGTTTAATTGATTATCATTTTTATCACTGTATGTATCACATTCACTATTTCTAATTTTAAAACACGTTTAATATTTTTATGTGTAATTTTTAGTCGGAAATTTTGCCCATAAAATTTTACTTGTCGTTCGATTTTTACGTCCGTCGTTTTTTTTTCAGTCAGTTGTACGGCCTTAGAACTTGCCATCTAGCCAATTCTTTTTTAATGCAACGTTTTACGGCTCTGTGTTTCAGCCCTTTTAAGCCAATTGTCATTCATATTCCATTCATTCATTATTTCGCGTGCAAATCGTCTAAAGGTTTGATTTGTATTGTTTGTTGATATTGTGTATTTTTCAATAAATGTACTCTGTGATCTTGATATTTTAAAGGTATCTTCCAAGTTTAAAACTGTGCCAACTGTTGATGTTAATATGAAGTTGTTAATAGCCTTGAAAGCCTTTGTTTCTCAGGTCAGCCTCTTTATGAGAGTTGGGAGTGTGACAATGGCAAAATCTTAGCCTGTTTAATTTTGTATAAACTTTATGTTATCTATATGATTATTCTTTTGTTGGTACAAAGGTTTGGTGGGCGGGCTTCTTTGAATCGTTACATACCATTTTCCCTTTTCTGGGCTTGTTATATTCCAGAATGCTTTTCATAATGTTTTCAGGTCCTACTTGATGATGAAAATCCGTAGAATAGACGACAAAAACGAACTGCGGTGCGTTCCGTTTCACGTAAAAATTAATGATACGAATGCGACAAACAGTTGTCCGTTCGATATTTTTTGTAATTTACGGTTCATTAATAAATGTTACGGGCGAGATGGGCGTCCTTAGCATTGGTCTGCAACCTGTCTAGGAGAAGGAAAACTCCGAAATCAAACCCGGAATTGGTGCCTTCGTTAGGCGCAAGTAGGATGCAATCTGAAAAGCGGCAGTCGTCTGCAGCCAACCTGGTGGTTTCGCACGTATTGGCATGCCATTCCTGTGAGCCAAGCTGGGGAGGCCAAGAGGGTGGCGTAGGTCTTGGGCAACCCTTCGTCGTCATCAACTGCGTCCCAGGCGATGCAGCGTCTGTGGAGAGGACACTTAACCCACGTCGTCCCGCGGCGTGGATAACAACACGGGGAGTGGCAGTCACCGGCTATAAGCTTGCGCGCATGGGCGTAAGCGCGGGCGCCAGAGGTCGCTCTCGACAGTGGTAGGGTCCATTGTAGGCCCACTGACCAGTTACCGCCCGCTCCAAACTGGGCAGCCCCCAGTCAATAAGGTACTGGTCCGCCTCGCCGTCGTTTGTTCCTCTGGGGTGTTGGGAACACAGGGGCAACCCGGAAGACGGCGCTATGCAATTGTACACCTGCGACTAAACAGCCATATAAAACAAACTTAAAGCTAGAACTAGCGCCAGGCCGCGGTACAGTTTGTCGTCCTTCCATGCGCTTTGGTTCTTGGAATGTCCGAACTATGAGGACAGGTCTCCCGGATAGCTCGGAGACTTCAAATTACGCTCAAGATCTGCGTAAAACGGCTGTTATCGATCTTGAAATGACACGCCTCAAAATATCTATTGCTGCACTTCAAGAAACCAGACTTCCAGATGAGGGCTCATTGCGCGAACAAAATTATACTTTTTTTTGGAAAGGCAAGGACTCTGGCGAAAATCGCGAGCACGGTGTGGGCTTTGCAGTTCACAACACTCTTTTAAGTGCTATAGAAACACCTCGAGGTGTAAGTGAGCGTATTATGGCCTTGCGCCTTAATACCAAAAGTGGCTTTGTTACTCTGATTTCCGCCTACGCTCCAACTCTCACCTCGACAGCAGAGTCCAAGGACGACTTTTCTATGATAAGCTCTGCTCTGTTGTGGCCAATGTACCGGCCGGGGATCGACTCTATATTCTAGGGGACTTTAACACCCGTTTAGGGCAAGATAATACCGCCTGGCCCGGTTCCCTTGGGAACCATGGCATAGGAAAGCAGAATGAAAATGGCCAACGCCTGCTAGAGCTCTGCGCCAAGTTTCAGCTTTGCGTGTCCAACACATATTTCAAAGAGAAATTAATGCGTAAAGTCTCCTGGAAACACCCTCGGTCCGGTCATTGGCACCAATTGGACTTAGCCTTGACCAGAAGGAAAGATTTAAATGAAGTTACTCATACTAGATCCTACCACAGTGCACAATGCGACACTGATCACTCCCTGGTAGTGTGCAAAGTTCTCATGTCGCCCAAAAAGATTCACTCCTCCAAGAACCCCGGAAGGAAGATTCTAAATCTTCCCAAGACTAAAAACCCTGAGTTAGTGGATACTTTCAATTCAATGGTGCAACGGATAGTGGCTACCTGGGATGCGGATGCGCCCGTAGAAACAGAATGGGAATCCATTAAAGACCTCCTCACCACAACAGCCGGCGAGGTTTTCGGATATGGCAAGGTGAAATCACCGGATTGGTTTACCGAAAATAGTCCAACTTCAGCCCCTAATTGACACCAAACGCCAAGCTTTGCTAGAGTACCGCTTTAGTTCCTGTGACGCCACGCGCACTAAACTCTGCACAGCAAAGTCGTCCCTACAGCGAACTTGTCGCCAGCTCGCTAATGCTTACTGGATAGAACTGTGCAGAAGCATTCAAGATTGCGCGGCCTCAGGAAACTTTCGGGGGGTATACGCAGGGATAAGGGTGGCTCTTGGTCCAGTGCAAAAAAAGACGGCCCCTCTAAAAGAGATCGACGGCACTGTTATCACTGACAGTACTCGTCAACTTAATCGGTGGGTAGAACACTACTGGCCTTTATTCTCGACCAGTTAAGATCAGTCCTGTAGCCGTGGATTTAATTCCGAACCTACCTATTATGACTGAGCTCGATGATTTACCTACCGTGTGGGATCTTCGTACGGCCGTACTACAGCTTAAATGTGGAAAGAGTCTTGGGATTGACGGTGTACTCACTGAGCTCCTAAAACTCAAGTGCATATTACCAGTATTGCATAACTTCTTGGGGAAATGCTGGGAGAGGGAGCTATTCCCACAGGACATGCGCGATGCAAATATTGTGACTCTTTAAAAAGGGAAAGGTGACCGCGGCGATTGTAACTGCTATCGTGGTATTTCCCTTCTTAGCATTGTGGGTAAGCTTTTTGCAAGGGTCATACTGACTAAACTGCAATATCTTGCCGAACGCGTGTATCCTGAGGCACAATGTGGCTTCCGCTCCCAGCGTTCCACTACGGATATGATATTCACCATCCGGCAACTTCAAGAGAAATGCCGTGAGCAGAATACTCCTTTGGTGATCGCGTTCGTTGAATAAGGCCTTCGACACGGTCAGAAGAGAGGGTCTGTATATCGCACTTGAGAAAATAGGATGTCCCCCAAAGCTGCTGAAGTTGGTGAAATGCTAAAGGAAAAGTTGGTGAAATGAAAGGCACCGTTGTCTAGAATGGTCAAACGTCCGACGCTTTTGATATGCGTAGAGGAGTTCGTCAGGGCTGCGTCTAGGCGCCAACTTTGTTCGGCATATTCTTTTCACTTCTGCTCAAAGTAGCCTTCAGTGATGCGCAACAGGGTGTCCATCTTCACACCCGAGCAGATGGGAAATTTCTTAATGTCGCCCTCCTTAAGTCTCGCCGTAATCGCAAGGACTTATTTGTTGCAACTTGCTGTTTGCCGACGATGCAGCCTTTGTCGCAAAAACTCCTCAAGAGCTCCAGGTCCTACTGGACAAATTTCACCACGCTTGTGCCCTATTCTCCATGTCCATAAATGCAAAAAAGACCGTAATCCTAGCGCAGGGTAACACCTACCAGCCGACCATCTTGCTGGAAGGTGCAACCTTGGAGGTAGTCGACAAGTTTTGTTACCTGGGGTCGACCGTGTCAAGCAATCTCTCCCTTGACTGTGAGATCGATACTCGCATAGGCAAGGCGGCCACGGCGTTCGGCAAACTACGTACAAGAGTATGGAATAATAAACACTTAACGGTCAGGACAAAGGTAATCGTATACCAAACTTGCGTCTTAAGCATACTCTTGTACGGAGCCGAAACCTGGACGTCATATGCAAGACAGGAACGTCGACTTTACACCTTTCATATACGCTGTCTTCGTAGCATTCTCAACATAACATGGAAGGAAAGGGTAACAAACGAGAGAGTGCTAGAGATTGCACAGCTTCCTAGTATCACCGCCCTATTAAAACAGAGACGTTTGCGGTGTCTCGGGCATGTGCACCGAATGAGCAGCACTCATTTGCCCATACAAACCATGTTGAGCGAAGTCGCTTTCTCGAAGCGTAAAGTTAGACGTCCCATACTGCGATTCAAAGACTGCGCAAAACGCGACATGGTCGCATTCAACATCGACAATGACACGTGGGAGGATCTGGCTATCGACCGCGATGGGTGGAGAAAAGCCATCTGCGAGGGCTGTGAGACCCATGATACAGCCTGGTTTCAAATTCTGGCCCAAAAACGGGAAAAACGACATGCTCGTGCAGAGGGTTCCGTCACAACGGACTCTCAGTTCACGTGCCGTAAGTGCGGATGAGTGTCGTTCGAGGATCGGTTTATTTAGCCACCAGCGACGATGCTCTTCTCGCGTAGACGCTGTTTAAATCATCTGACAAGATGGAAAAGGCCTAATGATGATGATGAACAAAATGTTATCTTCTTGACTCTTGTTTCTTGTGGTTGTGTTACGTTATAACAATATTAAGTATAGTATTAAATTACGCTGCCGAATTTGACAGTTTTACACAAGTAAATAACAGTAGCTCGTGAAATGAGTCGAAGATTAGAATGCGCATCAATGGTCCTTTTTTGTCATATCGGCAAGGTCAGCCCTGCTAGAGTATATCGTTCTGTGGGTCAGCCGCACCACCACCACTGACTGTACATTTGTACGGGTACGGTTGGCAGGACTACCTACCAACTTAAGATAACTAGTTGTTTAGTCGGATGTAACACCACTTTTGTAGCCAAATCTTAGCTGCTCCACTATTTAGCTGCTCAAGCAGCTGTTCTTTCATGCTGTTTTTCTTTAACCTTTTCTCTCGCTCAGAAGTATATGGCGTTTTCACGCGGTAACAGTCTTCTCAAAATTGTCGCGAAGTTTCGGCTCTTACACGTCCACGGGAGACTCGACGGGGGTCCACGTAAGCGTGACCGAAAATTGGGGTCCAGAACAGTAATGGGGGGTCCACGAGAATTTATCTGCCTGATATAGTAAAAATAATAAAGACTACACGTACTATACTAGACTTCACGTACCTATCTATCGCTGAAGGCAGATAATACATTTAAGGACATTTAATACGTTTGCAACTGTAATTATTTTAATCTCTCGTGCCTTTTTTATTTAAAATATTGCCGAATAAATCACATTGACATTTTTGGTCAACTTTTGTAAAGTTTAAAAAAGAAATTCATAACTTGCCCCAATAATAAGTAATGTGTAATGTTATTTCATTGGCATTATGGTCATGTTTTTATAATTTTACTAGCGGACCCTACAGACGTTGTCCTGTCCGCTGTTTTCGCAATGTTTCCATATTTTTTTCATCGTTTAAGCCTTCCCTGGACTTTCACAAATATTTCAAAACTAAAATTATTCAAATCGGTTCAGCCGTTCTCGAGTTTTAGCGAGACTAACGAACAGCAATTCATTTTTATATATAAGAAGATAGTTTCACGTTTTTTAACCTTTTCAACATTTTAATTGGTTTACTCTATGTATTATTTAAGCTGAGGAAACTTAATTGGTTTATGTGTTATTTTAATTACCTATTTCGTTATGTTATGTTAATGTTAAAACTGTTTGTTTCCCAAAACTTAATAAACTAAGATTTAAAAAAAAACTTTTCGTACATCGATTTAGATGCCGTTTGCGAAAATTTAAAAATAAAATGCTAATGTTTATACGCGAGCCCATCTTTTCAGAAATAATATGAAGAAGACGGACAGAACGGAAGACTAAGGGTCCAATTATTTTCTAAAATTGAAAGGGAACAAAAAAACCTACAATCTCGTTGCACGAGCAGTCTTTTCGGACGTATGACAGAGAAAAGGGCCAAAATTTTGAGCGCTCGCGCAATAATTTACAAGTCTTGGGCTCGCTTGTCTTGTGTGTTTATGATGATGAGTTTCAGAAATACTGAAAATTTGTAGGTCTGATAGACGTTAAAGAAAAATATCGTGATCGGGCTCAAAATTGAAAACGCCCCGTGCCTCAAAAAGTTCCGCGTTTGCAGGAGGTCCACCGATACCAGAAATTTTTTGAAAGGGGTCCATGAGTAAAATAAGTTCGGGAACCTCTACTTTAAATCGACAAGTTCATGCGGGACCCTCCTGACGGGGGGACAGAACTTATCGGACATCAGATGATACCTGACACAGGTGTGTGGCGTGCTGCGAGCAGTAATAGTCCTCTCGAGCATGTCGTGCTGCCTCGCCAGCTGCTAGCTGCTAAACTGTCTCTTGAAGGCGCATCTTCTGGTCCCTCTTGTGTTGCAACGCTTGGCTCATCCGAGCACTTCAATAGGGTGCAGTGTTTTGCTTTAAGCCAACAAGTTTATGCTGGACCCGGGGTCGAAGGAAAGTGAAGTGCACGCAAGAACTTTGGAAGAACGACAAGGATAATATAGATGTGAACTGACCTGTGTGTGGCGTGCTGCGAGCAGTGACAGTCTTCTCGAGCGTGTCGTGCTGCCTCGCCAGCTGCTCGACAACCTCTTGAAGGCGCATCTTCTGGTCCCTCTCGTGTTGCAACGCTCGGCTCATCCGAGCGCTTGATGCAGCTGCTGCGCTCATAAATTCTGAACATGCCTATGAACAAGTTATTGAATGAGAACACTTTTTGTTACTTATTGGGTTGTAAGTAAAGAAATTATGTTTGACCTTGTAAAGCAAGGTTAGAATTAGTTACGTCCAGTCCCCATTACATGTTGATAAAAATATATAACCACATACCTAATTAAATAAAAAATTATGAAAACCATCCTCATTAATAAATGTTATTTTAATATGCAAGAGTTCTTTATTGACAAAAATATGTATGATCTGATAGATATTTGATGTTAATATAATCATTATGATGACTTAGGTAAAACATTCTGATGACTTAGGAAATCATCATAATACGGTAGTTGACACCACCAATCGTTGACGTACTTTTTATCAACTGTCAAAACGCTTTTCTTCATAGAGCTTTTATGGGAATAACACACTTTGACGTCATCGCGTGCAATGCCGACTGAGTGACTAATTATCATTTGAATTCCAATTAAAAATCAAATAATACGAACTGCAGAAAAATATTAGTGTAAAGGCATCTGAAATTATGAATTATTATAGAGAAAATCAGTTTTTGAATATTTCTTTCCTAGTGGAAACAAGCCTATTATAAGTATGCAGATATTATGTCAAAATATATTTATGTATTTGGACTAGTGCGATAATTATAATATAATAATAATGCGATAGTTAGTTAGCCCTCAAAATTGTAATGTGACAAGCAATAAATGATTTGAATTTGAATTTGCACAGATCCCCACTCTCTAAGCCGTCATCCATAGTTTCGTATTCAGCCATCCCTCTCTTTTATAGAGGCCAGGGGTCGGCAGGCCGCGGCTCGATAGCCAAATGCGGCTCTTAATAAGATTAAAAAGGCTCTTCTTACACTCTCTCACTGCCTAACTGTACCGCTTTAGCACAAAAAATCACCTAAACAATATGAAACAACTGAATTCATCGTCAACTTGCGCGCTCGCACTCTATTACCCCGCCGCCCGGCGTGTCCGGCCGCTCTTTGAAAGTATGGGAAAATCTACAAACTGGATATTTGGCTCATCTGATTGATTGGTAAGTCTGCCGACCCCTGGACTAGACTATGCGAGAGAATTGGGTAGCTAAACCCGAAAATACGAACAAAACGATACAGAGTACAGTCGAGATTTACACTTTTTAAAGTATTTGTAATTTTTCACAAAATGGGTACTTGATTCACTGAAACTTTTTCTTTAAAACTGTTCACGCATCCATAATTACTATTAAAGTTTTTAATAGAAACCCAAAACTTGGCAAAGCGTTCAAATTTCATCGACGGCTTGCCAAAACCACTCACATTCATCATAGCGTTGCACGATATTCTGAATAGCGTGGCGCGTTCCGAAACTTGCTTGGTTGTGTCTGTGGGCGGGGTCTCCAGGTCTACTAGCGAGCGCTGCAGGGCGGCGCCGTGCCTCGCGACTAGCTCGGAACAGGTCCGCAGGTCGTGGAAGCGCGCGGCGAGCTCTCGGGCGATGCCGCCCGCGTCCTCTCCTTCGCCCTCACCGCTGCCCACCGCCGAGGGGCCCGAAGACAGTTGGTCTTCGTCATCGTCAGATTCTTGTGCACGACTATAATAATATTGACACCATTTTAATTTGTCAAACAGCATAAAAAGAATCAGATTAACATAACAAAAATCTCTACTTTAATAAAAAAATATATTATGTAATTTGGATGTTTATTAACGTATTTTATAAGGTGCTGATAAATAGATTCTGGATGATGCACTTATTTTAAAATACTTCTTGGCTCACTTGCCTTAGATCAGTAACTTAGCTTTTAACGGTTGTTAAAGATTAGAAACAATATGTTTGCATTGAGGAAATAAGTAATCAGTAGCTAAGTTATTTAGTTTTGATAGACAGCCAGCATGCATGTTGATGATATCTCTAACTGTATTCAAGCAATTAAATAAATACTGGTTGAGTGGGATTTAATTAAATGTATTATTAATGTTTGCAAAGGGTCAAGGCATTAGATTCTAGTGCCTCAACTGTGTGTGTCCCAGTAAAGACTGGCAACCAACTAACACTAACATTGCTTTTGCCTTCGCTAGCTCAAGTGCTGTCACCCAGCTCTGTCTCTCCACTTCATCGTGGGCACGAATATGGAATGTCTGTGTTCCTCCATTGCTGATCACAAATGTGCAAGAGTCAGCCGTGTGGATCAGTGCACCAAGTAATGAAATGGTCCCACGGCATGTATGAGCCATTTCAGCCTGATTTCTGAAAACAAAATTTTACTATTATTTATAAATATAAATTCAAAAAGTATGTACCTACTTGTTAACTAGGCCTGAGCGTTTTTTGACAAAACTGTTTTCAGAAACACTTATTGACTATGAAGTAACGAAACGCTTATTAGTCTTTGGCAAAAACAGTTTTTAAAAAAACATCATTGTATATTATATTTATTCGGTACTAAGCAATGTCAAAACGAAAAGCGAGTGAAAAAAACTATATTCGTCTCATTCGAGCTTGTATGTACACTTTCTTTATAATATTTTATCTCGCTCACGCAATGAAACGCTTTTTCTAATGGGTTTGATCCATATTTATAGAAAAATATGCTCTATGACCCATATAATAAGGTAAATGATTTTTTAAAACATTTTCAAGTAACTGGTTTGCAATGGCCTTTTTGTAAAAGAGATTTTCCTCGTTTGAAACAAAGTTGATATTTTATTGGCTAAAATCGTAGGCCAAAGAAACAGGTTTCTTTAGGTGGCATTGGGTCGGGAAGAAAGCGTTTTTTATGAAACTGTTTCTTGAAACTGTTTTTGCCCAGAAAAAGACTAGTTTGTTTCGTTTTTTATAAAAAGCGTTACTTCCCAGCACTATTGTTAACAATAAATAACAAAATATGTTACCTAGGGAGGTACTTATACAACTATAAAAAAAACAATGTTCAACTGTCAAAACATAGTTGTAATTGGTAAGAACTGAATCACACAGATAGAAGCAAAAGTCATGTCAGATTTCTGAAGCAAATCTTAGAGCTAAATAATGTTGTTTAGTTCTAAGATATCCTTCAGAAATCTGTAAGTACCAAAAAGAAAAGTGAGTGCAATTGTCCAGCTTTATATATATAATCACTATATATATAAAATTCTCATGTCACAATGTTTGTTCCCGTACTTCTCCGAAACGGTTTGACCGATTCTCATAATATTTTGTGAGCATATTGAGTAGGTCTGAGAATCGGCCAACATCTATTTTTCATGCCCCTTAGTTTTAAGGGTGGTCCACCCTTAACATTTATATGGCAAAACAAAGTTTGCCGGGTCAGCTAGTAATATATAATATAATAATATTAATAGCTTGTGACAGGTTATGGGTTTATGTCCCACCTGAGGTAGTCCAAATTTTTATTTTGTGTTTTAATTTCACATGATATCAGAAACAAATTAAGCAGACACCAATAATATTAATAAGTATCAATAACATGTCTTACTTTGAGACTTGTCTTGAATGACTAGTCCACATTTTTGTTGGTTAAATGAAGCACGTTAGTAATGCTTATAAGATTTTAACTAGAAATTAATCAACTTAAAAATAGGAAAAAGTAACACTGCGTCATTCTGCGAAAATCATAGGAACAGTTTTAAGAGTCCAGATGTAAAGCTATAATTTATAATATAAATTTTCGCTTTAATGCAGTGAAAGCTTGGACCATCTAGAAGCATAAGAAAAGTTATTTATTTACCTGTAGTACGACAGTAATCCATTCGATAACACGAACCATCTCCGCTGATAACCCTTAAGGTAATTCGTCCATTTGAAGAGCCAGCCTTTCTTTTCTGGATCCCCAGGAATAGGCTGACCCTTAGGTACAATTGCGTCCGACATTTTGGTTATGTTTTTCACTGTTTAGACAGGAAAATACAGGAAAAACATAATACAAAATTCCATCAGCCACGTCCGTCGTCCACCATCACACGACCATAGATAAAATATTTGACTGATTGATTGATTGTCAAAATCTACAAAATCATTGATTGTCTTTTTGATTGATTTGACGTTTAAGATTTGAACAAAAAAAAACAATTTACAAAAAATATATGAACTTGATGTGCATATAAGTATCCAAGGTGGAAACATTATTAAAATTATCACTTTTCGCTTTAAATCCGTTGGCATTCACAGCATACCTACACCAAAACATTAAAAAATAGCTGTCACGCTTGATGACAGTGACAGTCAGCTGATTCTTCTTCACCTGTCACATGTCACATTTGCCAGCAAAAATTATGCTTGTAGTGCCTTGTTTGAGTGCGATTAGTTACATTAGTATCAAAACTAGTGGAATAACAGTCGCCAGGGTCGTAAAACGGATATTATACCAAGGTTAAGCCTTTCCCTTTTTATTAATTGACTAAATATTAAACCATCGTTATTTAAATCTGTTCATAGTTTTACAAAATATATTCCTGCATAATTTATACAGGATGTTACTATTGTAGGGTGGCTTTCACTTATTTTGTTTATATTTTAGGTCCATATTCCAAGATGGGCAGTTCACTCTCAAGATCTTACTCTCCCAACTGCAGCAATAAAGGAGCCCCTGAAAGAGGTGAGTAATAATGATGGATCTGGAATTAAATATCTCATATATTTTCTTTACCTACCCTCATTTTTTACTATCATTACTTCCTTTATAGAAGTCGTACTCAGATAAATTAAATTGTATGTTCTAGTATGTAAATAAATGCACACTACTGTATATTATTCTATTATTATAAATATTTTTGTAAAAATACTTAAATCTACACTACATGATGAAAAATTTAATATAATACATATGATACTATGTACTTGTTGGACATATCTTGTAGAAACATGCATAAATCCACCATCAAATAGTTAGGTATATTTCTTCCTTGAAGCAAGTACTATAACACACTTCTAAATAATAAAAAAACCTTGATTCCAGCAAGTGGGACCATATCCCGAATGGAGTCTAGTAGCAATTACATTGAATCGGTTGTGTGCAATGAAAATGATCTCAAAGAAAATGAAATGAAAGTTTTTGAACTGGGTGATGAGGGTAGAGTGCTACTTGTAAAACAGAAGGGGGAATTCAGCGCCGT